>CM060937.1:225454891-227954891 GCA_030765085.1 Allium cepa
CACGGTTGAAATCACTATAAACATACTTTACGTTAATTTCCATGTTCCACTTAAATTTTGTCTATACATATATAATTATATAAATTTAATTTTTCTGTAACTGTTATAATTTAATTAACTTATATAACATGTACATGTATCTTTATTAATTAAATTATATTTAATTAATTTTAATTCTTATTAATTAATTCATATTTTATTAGTTTTCAATTTTATTTAATTAACAAATTAAATAAAATTTATTTAAATTTTAGGAATTTTATATTATTCATCCTAAACTGTTTAGGATAAATAACCTATTATAACATCTATAGCTTGAGTGCATTCATGTGTGTACATACATGCACACATATCAATATGTGCATATATATATATATATATGAATCAATTAACATTTAAGTAATTAGTAAATTTGATAAATTAATTTGTTCAATTAAACAATTTAATTTAAATTTTAAATTAAATCAAAATTTTAATATTATCTATCTTAAACAAATTTAAGATAAATATTTTTCTATAACAGTTATAGTTACATGCATATATCGCTATATATATATGCTTAAATTAATTAACATTTAATTTATTTATTTATCAAATAAAATATTCATGTGATTAATTTTTTTAAATATTTTAGTAAATTAAAAAAATATTTATAATTTAGCTTAAATAATTTGATATATACATATATATCATTATATAAGTTTATACATGACGAATCGCCTGAGATTGACAATTTTTATGCTTATATTAGTGATGTTGAGAGTGAAAGTCGTTGTCGTATCTATCACATTGAGGGTGAGGGTCTGTCCCTTACTAGGGTTGTTGAGATTGGTAAGGTGAACAAAAATAAGTTTTATGATGTCAAACTGGGATATGAAATTTATTTTCTCTCCTACTTTAGAAGGTTATGATCCAAATCTGGCTACTCTTTTCTTAGGGTATGTTCATGTTATTGGTCGGTGTCGGATGATGGAGGTGGTTGTTCCTTCTCTTTTGAGGGGGATTAGTCGTGATTTTATAGTAGTTTAGGCTCTTTTATCTAGCTCCTGTGCTTTATATTTTTTAGTGGTATGGACGCTATAAACCTATTTAGCTATTCTGTGCATGTGTAGAACACCCGTTTTTCGCATTATTTATTCAATGGCACGGCCCATTATAAGTCGGCTAGCTTTGCGAAAAAAATTTATTTTAATTAATTAAGCTTTAATTAACTATTTAATTGATTAACCAAATATTAAATAATTTTCAAAAATATTAAATTTATTTTCAAAACCAATTTGTAAATATTTTATAACTTTTATAAAATTTCATTTTATATTTTAATCTTAACTTCTGAATTTAAAATATGTTTTAAATTTTCAAACATAATTTTGAAAATTAGCCCAACGTCCAAATAGTCGGTACCTTACGTCTAGGCCAACGTTTTGGACTTGCTCCAACTATTGGGCTACGACTATGGCCAAGGAGGAGAGAATACTTGATTATTCAACCTCAAGCATAAATAATACTTTCTGGACACACATTTGATAGATAAGTTCTATTTGTTGACCCTATGTTTGAAATTAGCAGTGGTAAGGGATATCTCCATAGGGGTTCGCTTTTTGTTTGAGGTCTTAAGTGGCTGAAGGGTCCAGTTCTCTCCTAAATGAAAGTATTATGTAACCTAATGAGATTCTAAATAAATAAGGATGTCTTTGAAAAAAGGGTTAACTTCAGCGTTGAGATCTTAAGTGGCTTAAGTGCCCACGTCCCTTTTGAAAGAAGTATCCTAATGAGATGCTGTAATTATAATTAAAGAATGAGAGTGGATATCTCGAGAAGGGTTCGCTTTAGGTTTGGGGTCTTAAGTGACTACAAAGTCCTCCTCTTTCCTATAAAAGAAGTATTACATATCCCAATGAGATTTCCAAGCAATGACAGCTAAATAGTACCATTAAGAAGCATACTTCTTGAATTAGGTCTTAAATGACGGGGTCTATTTATTTTCCACGGGGAAGTATTAAGTGGTTTGGGTATAGTCTCTTACATTGCTAAAGCCGAAATAATAATAGTATCATTTAGGAGCACACCTTGGGGATAAGTCTAAAATGATGGGGTATACCCTAGTTAAGGTCTTAAATGACCAGAGTCTACCTATTTTCTAATGAAAGATATTAAGTGGCTTGGGTAATACTTATTAAATGACCAGAATTTGACCTATTTCTCTTTTAAAGTATTATAGAAGCCTGTTTTTACTTAGAAGTACTAAGTGGGTAATGGATTTGGAATATTGGGTAGGTGATATTGTTTCAGTAGTATTTCGTACCTTGGGAAGGAGTAAGTATGTAATCGTGTGTGTAATGCAAGGTTAGATTAGAATTGCTAACTTTGATGGACATAACAATTAAATGGAAACCTATCAATATAAGTTTGTGTCTTGGACGGTTTGTATTTTTACAGTCACCCGAATGTTGTTCTGACCCCCGCCTCATTACAAAACATAGGATAGATTTAGGGGAACAGGTAACTTGCGCTGGATGTGCCTTGTTGTTGGAGAGTCTTCTTTCTCTCATGCTCGATGCTAATGTGAAAATCTACTATCCAAAGAATACCCTTAGTTCCAAGGTAATAGCCATAGTCAGTATTCTTATCCTATTATTGTCTCCACTCTGAGTTTAAATTTCTATCAATCTCTAATAATGCTCATGCTTATTTGCAGGTACCAAATCCAACAATCTATGCTTTAATGAACTTGGGTTTTGATTTTTGTTGAAATTGGGCCCATTTAGGAGCGAGTTGTTACATTTTGTATCAGAGCACTAGGTTAGTAGATTAGAGGGATTAGAATAAATTGAGAGAACGTATTCATATTTTCTTATCAGTAATATTATATTTTTACGCTAGATTCTAAGAGTTTGGACTACAGAAGTAGTTGTAGTTCCACTTTGAAGGAATGGGCAAAGAAATTATGAGTTGGAAATTTTTTAGAGGTAAGATTTTCATAAAGACTTCAAAGTACCCCATGGAGTGTCGACGATGCGTAAAGCGCTATTGATGAAGAGCATGAGTATGACATATGGCTGAATCCCAAAGATTGGAGGTGTTCAACTTAATGGTTGAGATTCTAGCTACCCAGTGATTTTGATTTTGAGTTCCAATCGGAGACACGCAATTATTCCATATGGATGGGAAATTAGATTCTATATGTCGCAATTATCTAGAAGTAAGTCTTTGTTAAGGGTGCATTTACTGATCACCACTTTTATGGCAATCAGATTTTTATTTGAATAATTAATGTCAATTCCTTAGTCTAAAACTCGGGAGAGAATTTTTATAAAGTATATTTTGAGAATGCCTTAGATTTTTGAAAAGGGGTTTTCAAAGGATTTCTTTTCCCAAAAACTTATTTTGGAAATTTTGTTTTAGGAAAGTTTGGGAAATTTAATTTTCAAAGAAACATGTATACCACTAGATTGGTCGTGTTAAGAAAATTTTAGTTTATAAAAGATTAACATTTTATATCCTTAAATATTTAGATGTATATACCAGTAAAGGTTCGATACTGATTTTTAGCAAGAAAATAGTTTTCCAATTTGGGAAATTTGTGTTTGTAAAAGGTATTTAAAAACCCTAATATATATATATATATATATATATATATATATATATATATATATGTACACAAACACACACATATATATACACACATGTCAAACTTTTGAGGGAAGTTTTAGTATGAAATAGTTTCTGTTATTTAGAAACAAGTATAAAGGGGCATATATTTAGCTTAGTGATTTTTCTATATTTTCTCTCTTTAAAGTATGGAAAAAATAGAAGTGGTGTTCAATTTTGTTGGGGTATGTAGTTTGAAGTGTTGTTAAATACGCCGCTACTACTGGATGAAATATTTTCATGCAAAGTAGGCAGAAAATAACAGTTGGAATATTTTTGGGTTTTTGAAAGTGTTGTTGGTCGCAACAATTTTGCTGTGGCTATTGCAATCTTGCCAAGGAAGGGTCAACATGGTAAGGTGGATACCTATCATGGCCCTTTTTTCGTACCTTTTGAATCGACAATAAACCACACATGTCCAACTGAAATTGCACGAAAAAATGGAATATGAAGCGTAATAAAGAAAATAAGACAGAACAGAATCTCACACGAATGGAATAACATATAATATTGAACAATATCTTTACAGTGGAAAACTTTTAAATATTAGAGTCTAATCTAAATTCTGCTTGGTCGGTTATAAACATCCATCCTTGCAGTTGCTGATAAACATCAGACTAAAACTTAACAAAGCACAGCGGATAATAGAATAGTTATACATAGATGAATATCTCCAGCTCTCCTCTGGAAACTCCAACCGTCTTCGACTAAACCTGAAACTACTTGGATCTGACCCGAGTATTGAAAATACTCGGATCAGTTTAATAAACCAGCGTGAGAAAAACTCAATAATAATTGACAGTGTCATATATCAGCCTTTGAATAAAAATCCTTTGAAAATAAAGAGTATCTCATAAGACTACATCCATACATAAACACAGATGAGTTTTTACCTTATGATAACTAAAACACTTTTGTATCAAAACATTTGATATTATTTTTAATGACATCTCTTTGAAATCATTTGCAAATAAACTTATTAATCTTAGCCGAAAATTGTTACCATTATTAAACTCCAGCATACTAGGTTCTACAACAAAACCGTAGGTTCTTATTGGAGAATGGATTTCCATACATATGACCAGGTGAAGGATATACCTTCCGAAATGGGTACACCTCTAGATGGATGCCCCGAGGAATAGCACAAAGGAACCTCTACCAACACAAGACCGGCCTACCTCTGTAACTAGATAGTATCAAATATGTCATCCCTCGGTCGTAACCGACCTTTACTCGAGGGCCCTCATAGCATACACCACATTAATTTATATCTCTAACATCATAGCAGGAAGAAATATATCAAGAAGGGGATGACCATACCCTACTTGGGAATGACCCACTTAGCCTTGCTACATCTAATCATGTTTCGGTCATTTTCGGTTTGATGAGTCTTGAGGTAACGATTGCATTTTCACATAGCACATATCACATCTTTGAATGCCATATTGTCATTTCTATTAACTACTAATTGCCTTCCACAAAAATACAACCCTTGAGCTAGTATGTCTCATGGAGGGTGTTAAGCTAAGAGAAGTTGCCTTCCCTGCCACCATTGATGTACATTTGTAAAAACTAATGTACGTAATCTTTAGAAATGCAATGTCAGATAAACGTCCATACAAGTTGTCCGGGAACAGGACAAACCTAAGACATTCTCCTACTACCACTAGTAGCGAGTAGTCCTTACAATTCGAAAAACCTCCACCACGAGGAGACCACTACTATAAATAACTCTATAATGGGAGCTGCCCAGAGCATGTTCAACAAGCAGTCTTCACGATGTGAAGATCCACGGTCTTCAATAATCATCATCTTCAACAATTTTTCACGTTCGAACGTATACATTGGTTCAAAGTGGTTTTCGAATAGAAATTATCCAAATCTGATCATGGTTCCTCCAAAGACAATTATCGATTTAAAAGAAGTTAAGTTCATGTGGATATCAATCATCAATCAATTACTTCATCTTTTATAATATCTTTGTTAGATATATTCTTTTCGATTTATTGCATTTTCTTTTCAAGAGTATAAGGAATCATTAAGCCTCATTTATCAAATCATTTGTTTATTAAAACCTTTCTTAAATCTTGGAATAATTCCAAATCATTTTCCCTTTTACTTAGGAAAACCCTTCCAAATCATTCATTAAATCTTAGTCAAAGATTTATTATATTCAAGCTATAACTTTGAACTTGGGGAAAATATTCCCAAATCATTTATTAAATCTTAATAAAATATTTCTTTCTTAATTTTTAACTTAGGGAAAATAATCCCTTTTTACAATATCACTTTCCAAAACATCCATTTAATTTAAAGGATTATTCACTGTCCAAAATCGCGCATAAATTTCCTTTAATAACTTTCACATTTAACTTATTAATTTAAATTGATTTTAGATTTACAAAACGGTGTTTATAAATTCCATTTATATTTTATAAACTTCCATATACAAAATATCTTTACTAACAAATTCCATTTACATCTCACTTATAAGTTAAAATCCAATCATAATTTAATTACTTATAAAACTCTTATTTACAAATTCATTCCTTTTCAAATCTTATTATTTATAAAATCCGTTATAAGTTCTTTTCTAAATTTCGATTGCAAACCCATATATAAATTTGATTACAATCCCATTAAATATTTATAACACACTTTTATAATTTCATTACTTTTATTTATAAAATATCAATTTTATAAATCTTATATATAAACCATTTATAACAAATTTAAAGAATTTATTTCTTTTCTTTTGTCTTAGAGAAAACTTAATTATGATCTTTTAGAGCATCCGGGCTTTCCTTTCGATATGTTCCACCCCTTGCCTAAGAAGAGAAAATATAGGCCAGGTAAGTTCAGGGCACTAGTTGCTCCATTCCTAATCTTAGTTAAACACCTTATTTTACCTTCCCAGATCTCGCAGGGGGAACAAATGTACTAGTCGTTTCCGCATTACTCGGTTTCTTATTATATTTAATCTTCTTCACTTATTGTTTAAGTTGTATAAACAATTTCCCTTTCCCATTTATCCAAACTCTCAGTAAAACTTACAAATCATCTTTAAATTACTTAATTGTTATTTTAAAATCATTTACAAGATATATAGGAAAGAATTGTTAAGTTTAAAACTACGTTTCAAAAGTTATTAAAAACTGCTGCGAAAAGAGGTGTGAAAAGTGTTGCAAATAGCATTTTAAAAGATATATTCTTCAAAACGACTTTTATATCATATAGATATACATATTTTCAACTTAAATATCTTTTAAACATTTTAAAATTATATATTTAAAATATTTGTAATATCAGTTTTAAACTTTGATCACTTTACTTCAAAAACGCGATTTTTCTAGAAAATTGTTTTGGACATATTTAAAATATACAATATAATAATTTTATTCCTTTATTTATTTAAACATATTTAAATGTTTTATAAAACATTTCTAACCCATTTCAAAACTATTTCCAAAAGGTTTAAGCATTCCATATACACCATTTCATTTTCAAAAGGAAAGTAATTTCCTTTGTGCTTATCGACATGTATTAACGTGACTTAGTAGAACAATTTAACTATCACATCAAACAATCAATACTTGGTGATCAAAGCAAATATGAACATCCATAGTAATCATAACACATCATTATATACATATATATATATATATATATATATATATATATATAGATGCTAAATAGAGTTTCCCACCATAAACCAAAGCGATTAACTTCCTACCAACATTCTAATCAACCAACACTTCGCTAATTAATTCCTACTCCATTAAATACTAGCAAAAAAATCCCTCTCTCTTCCAATAGCTTGTCCAAGGCTTGAGATGGAGGTTGGTCGAAAATATAGAGAAGAAGCGGTAGAGCTTTGAACTTGAATTCTCAAGATTTAGATCCAAAAAATAGGTCATTTTCTCTTTTATTTTTGACTCTCTTACTCTCAAAATTTGAAAAACTTATTAAACGAAAAGTTGTTGTTAATTCATTTATCATGAATTTGAAAAAAAGAATCACTCGATTTTGTTTAATTTTGAGGTAGATATGATAGAATGAAGAAGAGGTATTGTCGGATTGACAAAAATGAAGCCCAAAAATTCACTTCAAAGAATTGAGTTTCAGGTATAGCAAACCTCAAAACTAAAAATAGGGATCAACAAAAAGTTGTAGCCACTGGTATTTCATATAGTTTGGAAAAAAAATTTCTTAATTTGGTTCTTTTATGATCATGTTATGATCAAAACAAAATGGCATATTCTCTGGCTTAAAAACTGGGATAGAAAATGCACTTGAAATGAGTATATTTTTGACATAGGTAACTTTAGAATGAGATAAAGTGGTAAAATAAAAGTTATAGCCACTGGAAAAATAAATGATTTGAAAAAAATGAACTTTGCAATTTTGTTCTGTTTGAAGAACTTATGGCCGAGAGAAGAAGAATAAAATATGGAGAAAGAGGAGTTTGATTTGAAGAGAGAGAACATTGATTTCTTTTGAATATTTTGTAGATATTTTGACATTATTTCTTTATAATTTTTTCCTATGGCTTGGAAGCCATTAAAGAGGAGAGAAAGTAGTTGTAGAAGCTTGAGAAATGAAGAAGAAGAAATGTGAATGAAAGTGAAGAAGAAGGTGGGGGTTTTATAGAAAAAGAAAAAAGTGGTAATTTACCAAAATAACCTCTTACCAAATTACCAAAACTAGCCTTACTTCAACCTAAAGAAATCTCCAATTTTCAAAAATTCACATCATCCTTTCATTTCTTTCTTAATCCCTTAAGAACTAAGCTAAGTAAAATAATAATTATGTTGGTTTTGACATGATATTGATTTGATGTTTACTTTTCCTTACTTTTGTTTATCCTTATTTACTTTTACTAATGACTTCTAGAAGTTTTCTAATCTTATTTAGTAAAAATAAACATGTTTAGTGAATTAATTAGTACTTGGAATATTTGAATATATGTTCCTATATAAGAAAATAAAGTTGCGACGACGTTGCGACAACTTTTAATCGACAAAACGTTGATTTTCGACAAAACGTTTTATGGTCACATTTTGACGTTTTAGTTAAACTATTTATTTATGTAAACTAAATTTAAAAATAAATTTATATAATGCTATTCAAAAATATAAACACTCATAAATAAATTAAAATAATTTATTTAACCATTGCAACTTTCTTTTCTAAAATCAGCATTTTATCACTTTTGTCCATATAGGCAAATGTTACTATTTTTGTGTATACTTCCCTTTCCAAATCCTATCTAATATTGTTTGAATCATATAACCTTACGTATTTTATATTTAAAATCACTTTAAATACTATATTTTAAAGTGGTCAAATTCTAGGTCGTTACATTCTTCCCTACTTAAAAGAATTTCGTCATCGAAATTACCTAAACAAAAGTTTACCTAAAACATTTATCTTTAAACTTAATTCCATATATTATAGACATATCATCCATATGAAATATCTTATTCGATCTCCTATTCGAATACACAAATTCATTTCTGAACTAGTATCGATCCTCGATCCTCTAGTGCGGACTTTAGTCAGGCTCTTTGCTTAGAAACTCTTGCTATCCTTGCATAGTGCTCAACTATGATTGAAAAATAAAGTACCTAACCAACATCCTCATCAATGTTCGTCGTCAAGAAATTGAGTGATAAATTCTTTTCCGGATCAATGTAAACACCTCAAAGTTGTGTACTTGGATATTAAAGCAAAATTTGTGTGGCTAAATGATTTACATAGAAATTACGTATTTATTCCTTTTGGTTTTTTCTCAGTTATACCAAATTCTCTTTATTCACATCCTTTATTTATTTCAATTTATTTTCACAATTTTTTATTTTTAGCATTTTTTTTCTTTAATAATAATATTGTTAATGAATCATTTTGTAAAACCATTACTTAAGTTTATTACATCTTATTAACACAACTATGTAAATCCATCACCTTTAAAAACTTAAGTCCAAATCCTTAATTAATGGCAGAATTCATTAATAAAACTTTTTCCGTGTTATAATTACATTTTAAAGTGTCATGATTTTACTTAAGTGTATAAATAGTTCACGACTTAAATCTAGTTTTGTATAATACCATTTTACATCCTAACAGTATATATACACACATCCCCAATTCCCGATTGGTTTTATATTCGGGTGAATTACTGGTAGGTTACCATCATTTCAAATTCATAATTACAAAATTTATTTCTGATTTATTGCTGTTATAAATTTCTTCACTTTTAAATCCTTTTTATTTATAATCACATTTGTAAATTATACTTATCCAATTTCATTTAACCAAAGAATTTCACAATGGTTTATCTTTTACCAGAATATAGCATAAATTCCTTAGCTTTGAGTTTGGTGTGATTCAGAAATTTTCGACTATCCAAAATCGTCGAGAATCCCGCTTTATCTTATCAATTAGAGATTCCAAATTTGTATTTAGTTTAAACACTTTTATAAAGATTACTAATCAATGATTCACATTATTTCTTTAATTTAAGAAATTATATAGATCGAGTGACTCCTAAAAAATCCAAGGAACTGGATACTACCAATAGTATCATATATCCACTTAACAAGAAGAGTAGTACTTAAGTGAACTTCTACCATCCGAACACATCTCTTGCCCATTTTTTTGTTTATTTTTGAGCCAATCGAATTAGTTATCATAAAATACATCTTTTTATTTGAAATAATACCATTTTCAAAATCCTTTAGAGATTACTTTTGTTTATAAAACCTATCTAATAAATTCTTTTTACAAATTTATCTTATATTAATTAACTTCATTTAAATTTCCACAATCCTTTTACTAGAATTTAATTTCTCATTACTATTATATATTTTTTCCTTTTACATACTTATTTTCTATTACACTTTTATATCATAAGTTCATTCCTTAAATAAATCTTATTATCAAACACCTTATAGTCAAATCTTGTATGACGATCCGGAAAATTTAACATTTGAAATTGAAATATTAAATTGATTTTATATATTTGGAAGTTATTTTAAACTTGAATTTTAGATATAACTATGGATTTGGCAATTAAATTATTGAATTTAATTTATTTAAGTTGGGTAAAATATTGAATCTTGATTTTTAAGCTAATTAAAAATACTTTAAAGGCTTAGAAAATTCATATTGATAATAATGTATAACTTTTGAAACTGAATCTAACAATATTTTGTTCAGTTTTGAATTTATATCGTTTAAATCAATATTTAAAAATAGCCTTCCGAGGCACTGTCTCGGATTTCGACGAAACCAGTTCCATTGGATCCGTAATAGTGTATTATTATTGGATTTCAATTTCCGTAGTATTCGGAGTTGTCGTGTGGCCGCACAGTTGATGAACGTGTTGAATTTAAATCAGTAATTCAATATAATAGCTGGGTTCAAAAAGCTATCTTCTCTATACGACCGAATTTGGACACGAAACCTCTTCTATTGCATTCGAAATAGGGGTTATAAACGTCTGGCGGCACGTCTTGATTGGAGATCGAGATTTTGAGCTGTGGAAATCGAGAAAATTTAAATTTGAATTTGAAATTTAAAAATAAATAATAATTGTTGCATTGCAAGCCCTCGTTCTGCTCATCAACATGTAAAGAAAATTTTGACTATATGTTTCTTCATTTCTAATAAATTTCACATGCTTTCATCTTCATTCTTAAAAATATAATTATACTTCAACTGGTATAAAATTCATAAGCAAAAGCGAAATCATTTTCATTCAAAAATCAAAAGGGTAATGGCCGAGCAACAACATAATCGTATTCCCTTATTCTCCTTGTTTCGTTCAAAACCAGGAAATTATAAAACCAAGCCGCTCGTTTTTCTTCCTCCTCTCCTCTAAATAATTTTTTAAAAAGAAAAAGCCACGAGCTTATCCTCCCTTAAATTGAAATAGTCGAAATCGATTTCGTATCGAGATCGCGAGTGGGCAGAGCTCGGTGTAGGCAAGCTCGAGCTTTGATTCCTCGCGTGCGCGATGCAAGGATGGGGGCGAAGAGGTCGGCGAAGCAATTTGGGCTTCGCGACTAGCTTTGGCATGGTGCTCTCTTGGGTACATCTCGAGATCGAGAAGCAATCGAAGGGAGGTATCGCGATTGGATCACAATCAATCAAGGCACGATATCGAGGGGTACGGAAATTGAAGGAAGGCTCAAGTCTCTGGCAGCTAGGGCTTTGGGTTCCTGGTGGCAACGGCGAACAGGGTAGACTCGTACTCGAACATGAGATTTAGACAGTGAGGTGATTGCGATTCTGTGTTTTAATTTTGTTGTAAAGTGAAAATTTTAATTTACTTATTGATTAGGTTATCAGGAAATCTACAGTAAAGCATAAATCAATTTTTAGTTTAAATGCTGCATGTGTGTATATATGCAAAAAAAATGTAATATGGAATTTATATAAATTAGATTTTTAAAATCTATATGGATTATTTTACAAATATATATATATATAATTATAAAGAAAATAAATACGCATGTATATATTTTTGATTTATTTAGTTATGTTAAAATAATTTATTAAGGTGATAAATTGTTTAATTAATTTACCTAAATTTTTTTAGTTACTAAGAAAAAATATTAAAAGGAAATTAGTAAATCACTAGTTTAAAATTAAATTATTAGTTGAATTAAAATTATAAAATGGTAATTGAATTGTTCGATTATTTCAAATATTAATAAAAACCATATAATTGTTTATACAAGGTCAAAAAGATCGAGGAAACAAGCCAAAATGGAAATGGATTGCAAAATAAAAGCAAAGATGAGATCTTCTCACTCAATTGGAATAATTAGAATTTCAATTTTTGATTGATTGTTTGGTTGTGATAGTATATATATGTGTGTGTATATATATTGGAGTGATTGATTTCCCGCATTATATAGCGGAACCCTATGCGCCGCATAATAGCGGATGATATGATATAAATCTCATATACCGTGATATTCCCCCTCGAAGTGGAATTGGTATTTAAATTGTTGTGCTAACATCTGGGGATGCAGGGAAACTGGTTGGAGGGATCCAATTGGATTCCTCACATTATTGAATTTATTAGTATATGTTGAGATGTGATAATCTGTGAATGATTATATTGGTGTGAATGATTATATTGGTGGTTGAAATCCATTGAAGGCTATAGTTTAGCCGAATATATTTTTGGTATCGTAGGATACCAGAAATATAAAATTGGGTTTTTGGAAATTAAAGAAGAAATTTTTATGTAAATTCATTTTAGAGAATTGGATAAATTTAAAAGAAGGAATTTTAAAAGGGTAAGGATTGATTTTTTGAAATCCTATTAAATAAATTCCAAAATAGGGGAATAAGATTTTAGTAAATGGATTTTGAGTAATATTGTTTAAAAGTTGAAGAATTTATTTAAAATTCAGATTTTAAATTGTTCGGAAGAAAAAAAAGGGATTTATTTTGAATGGTAATAAATTTGGAAATCAATTTGGAATTTGGTTTGGTGTTTTAAATAAATTTAGAAATCAATTTGGAAATTGATTTGGTGTTTAAAAATAAATTTTTGAGAAATCGATTTGGTGTTTGATAGTACTGGTTTATAAAGGATATTTGGAAATGTAAATTCACAATGGGAATTTATAAAGGAAAGGGAAATTTGTTTTAAATAAATACTGGTTTATTTTTAAAAGTGTGGAAAAGAAATTTACGGATTTGAAATGTAAATTGAAATAAATCCAAAACGATTTATCAATTGATTTAAACGGACCATTTTGAAATGGAAAGTGTATTTTCCCTGGAAAGCCGAGTATGAAGTAGCTTTCAATTATAAGTAAAAAGTTCTAGAATTGGTTTTAAAAAGAATATTGTTAGAGAAATTATTTTCGAAAATTGCTTTTAAATCCTAAAAGTGAATATTATTAATTTGATTATAGAAGTGGTTATTTTAAAGATTGAATTGGTATTTGATTTAGAAAATGGTTATTTTAACAATTACACTTTATCTAATAATTTTATTGTTAAAATTATTCGGACTTGAGTTTTATATGAGGTATTGATATAAAATTTCATAACTAATATTTTAAATAATGTGTTTTAAAATAATTTTTATTTTAAATGCTTCCAAGTATATATTTTTGGATAAGTGATTTGAATTATTTTTGAAGTGTTCGGACTCGATAAACTATTCAGTGGAAATAAACAATATTTGAAAATTTATTCCACGTGAGGAAAGTGATTTTAAATTTGTTTTCAAAAGGTTGAAGTGAAAATATATCTTGCGAAGATATTTTGAAAATTTATAATTTGGGAAAAATTATTTAAATTTGGCTATTGTTGTGAATATTGTTTGATAGTTAAATAACCGACTCTCGGTATAAACAATTTGTGAAATTGTTGAGGCCTGATTGTTGTTTGATAGTTAAATAACCAACTATCAATATTGGCCTTTGAAATTGCACTTGAATTTGTTTTCAAAATAAGTGCTCATTATTCGGTTAAGCCGGGAGAGGACTTTGTGTCATAAATCCCATTCCGAATAATGATACGACGAAATGGGATTGCATTTGAAGATGGTGATGAACACCGGGTATTTTCGAAAACGAAAGGATTACCTGTCGAATGTCTCTGCACTGAGTTGCTTCGGTAAAGAGATTTTGTGACCCTTGGTGATGTGGAGTCCAGACGTGATTAGTGAATATCTCGATTTGCAAGGGCTTCTTTCCTTAATTGGAGGAAGTGCCTTCGGTTCCGTTCGAACTCGAAACAGACTTATATGGAAGTGTGCCGGACATTACACTTTGAGATATAAAGCTGGTTTCTATCAAATTCATTTCTGTTGGTGGCGAAAAATTTATTCTCTTAGCTTAACACCCTTCTCTGAGACGTACGAGCTCAAAGGTTATGTAGTTGATCATTACTAGTGATATATTCCCAATTTGGTAATGTAGCATGCTTAGTGTTGCTGATCATTTTTTGAAGCATGGATTTTGTGAAAACGTAGCTTTGTGGACGAGACTTCGTCGGACCTCACACCCCGGAAATGGTCGAAACAGGAAGGATGTGGCAAGGTTGTGGGGGTCGCGCCCCTCAAGGTATGTACATTTCCTTCTGGATAAAAATGGTATCTGGTATGGAGTCCAGATATTTAACTTGTGTCGATTTAATAGTGGTATTCTAGTATGGAGCCCAAATTATTTACTTTGTGGTTGTTGGTTGACGAGGCGCCTCGGATAAAGGTCGGTCCAGACTAGGAGGTGGCATACTTATGACAGTTAGTTACCTAGTTACAGAGGTAACCCGGCCTTATGTTGGCAGAGATCCGGTTAGGTTCTCGGGGCGTTCCCATGTGGCATAGGTAGTTCCTTAGCCTGAACATTTGTTGGAAACCCAAAGAAACAATACGATCCTTGTACGGTTTTAGTTGTACAACCTGCCATAGAATGTGGCGGTAACCTGCTATTAAGCATGGTAGCTATAGTAGGTATACCATAATGGTGGTATGCTGGCTAAGATTTATATTATACTTTCAAAAAAAATTCCACGCTATGCACTAATAATAATATAAAAAAGATTTTGCATATCAAGCATGTTTGACTATCATAAGGAGAAATCTCCTCCAATTGTGCAATTGCATTATGTGTGTGCGGGGAGGCCTTATGCTAGTTTCATTTTCCAAAAGCATAGCGGATTTCTTCTCCTTTTCTTTGTGCAAATAACTGTTTTAAGATCTCACACCAGTCCCATGACTGACCAGAAGTTTATTGTTCCCTTTCTAAACTCCAGGTGCCCATAATTTTCTACACGGGCGGCCTAGAGTCAGGTTTGTAGGATCGATTTCACCCTAGAGGGGGGTGAATAGGGTGATGGTATAAATTATAAAAATTAATTGCGGAAGCTTATAAAATAATTTCAACACAGATCACAGAACAATAGCAGCACAGATAATAGCAGAATAATAAAATGCAGATATAGAACGACATAGAATTTACCCAGCTTCGGCAAAACTCTACCTACGTGTTGCCCCCAAGGTTTCTACTAGAAATTAGATAGTCAGACGCTTACACACGTAAACTCGCGACACCCGCTATCAACTAAACCTAACTCTACGCTCAATACCCTGCCACAACTCAGCCACGGAGTTGTGAATTCTCAAACTACGCCACGTAGTTTGTCCCCTAGTCACACGACTAGAAAATTAAACGGTTTAAAAAAGAAAATACAAATTAAAAACAATTTAAAAATAAAATAGCCCTAATTTTAAAACCTATAGCCCTTTAAAAATAAAATAAAAGGCCGGCCCTCTTTTTTCCCTTTTTATAATAATTGGGATGTTCCTTTTGTTCAAGATAATGTCGGCTTTATTCCTTTTCCTTGTTTGTTCTTCTTTACGAAATTAAGGCTTTGGAAATTTCAAAGATGTCGGCTTTTGGTTGCTAGATCGAAAGGAAGATTTATCACTTTGTTTGCTTCGTCGATCGCTTGCTTCTCTCTTTTGCTCACAGCTCTTTGAAATTGATCGAGTTCGATTACAATTTCGGTAAGTACTTTATTCCTTTTGCTTTGTTGGTTTTGGCTTACTTGAACTCGATACTTGAAATTGCCGATGATGATTGTTTATATAGGGTTTGTAACCCTTGAGTTTCGTTCGTTCAAATATATTCGTTCAAATATATTTGAATTCGTCAATATTGTGTGATCGGTCGCTTGATTATGCTTCAATGTTTGAGATGATTTCTGACCTTTTCATATGCGTATATTTTCGTTGCTTGCTTCCCACGGCTTTGATGTTTAACTTGGTCAATTTCGACTTGTTCATCATATCCACGGCTTGTTGATTGTTTGATCTCCTAGGTCATTACAGTTTGATTTTCATTTGACTTCGGTCATGACACTGAGTGTTTACTTCAGCCATTTTGAATTTCGCAAATTTTTGGCTTTGGCTTGAATTTGTTTCGAACTTGCATCCTTCTTGCGGCTTGATATTTGAGATTGATCATTTGTCTTTGGTCTTTATGGTTCACGATTCATCTATGTATACATTTATCTATCTTTGAATCTGGGGTTGTTTGTATGTGTGATACTCTGGAGTTAGTCTTGACATTTGCATATTAATTGAGTTGTACTGATCCGGCTTGTTGTGCATTTGACATTGCTCTTGACTTTTGTTTCTGGTATTTCATCTTGGCCATGTTGGTTTCATATGCATTCTGGTCTGCATGTTGTTTCTCGGCCATGTGTTCATCTGAGTCATCTGAAGTTGTAGCCTAGGTCATTTGTTCGCTGTCATGTTCGCTGTGATGTCATATATTTGATGCACTCACTTGAACTTCTGGCGTTGATGTCATGGTGTACATGTAAGTTGCATTGCATATGTCTTTACCTTGCACTGTCCACTGCCCTTTTTCATATTGCTGGTTCATTGTGATGAATTCTGCTTTATTGATCATTTTCGGCTTCATCTGTGTTCATCCCTGAATTGTTGTATTTTCTGGTTGGTGTTGCTGTTATGTTGGTGGCTAGCCTTTGCTAGTTCATTCATGACATGTTGTCCATGTGAGTTCATTGCTGAGTTGGATTTATTTTGTCTCTGATCTTTTGGTCATGTTGCCTTCAGTTGCTTGTATATATGTACTTGCTCGGTCTGTAACTCAAAGTTGCTACCTCTGATCAATTTGTTGAGCTTGTACACTTTTATTGCACCTGAGTTGAATCCAGATTTAAAAACTCGGGTTTGACCTTGTGCTGAGAGTTGTGACATTTATTTTATTGCACGTGAGTTGAACCCGGATTTTCATTTGGGTTTGACTTATGCTCAATTGTCCCTGTAACATTATCAAGTGTATATTTCGATGTGCATGGCCTTGTGGCATATATAGTGATACACTGTGTATGTCACAAGCTGTTCGTGTATGATAAATTCAAATATAAATGACGACGAACAACCCAAATAACTGATGCAAATAATATTTTCAAAATCACATTTTATTTTATACTGTAAAAATATTCCTTTTCAATTTTACTACGTCAATATTTATTTTTGCAGATTGCTCAGATGCTGGATTCATATTGGAATGAAGTTGAAGATAAATTATGAGTGTGAGCGATATGTAGTGAGTACAACTGTAAATTTAAAATTGTGATGTAATTGAATTTGTATCGAAGTTGTATAGTGTATAGTGAGAGCTTGAATTTGTACTATTCAAAATTGTAATAAATATTTGTTTTGAATAAAATTTCTATTTGAATTCAAATTCTGTGTTATTTAATTTTATTCAGCAAATATTTATTTAATCTATGAAAAATAAAATAGTACATTAACAAATACATTTAAACGAATGTATATATGTTTATTATCATCAAACAAAAAACATATAAGCGCATATTCAACAATCTCCCCCTTTTGATGATAACAAACATATATTTAAGATTTTGAATATGTTAAATGTATTTGATCATTCATATGCTCTAATTGCTCCCCCTATTTAAATGCTTCCTCTCTACACAAGGCTCCCCCTACATATATGCATACAAATAAAAATATGCAAATGAGCCTAGATGCAAATAGAAAATTATTTGACTTTTGCTTGATTTTATTTGATAAAATCTTAACTTTTCTCTCCCCCTTTTGTTATCAGCAATAGAATAATAGTGTTAGAGAAAATAGAGATAAAGTGATCGATATTAATCCAACATTAAAAAGTCAATTGAATATAAATATTAAATTTCAATAAAAAATCAAACAAAAATCATAAATATTTTGTTAGGCGCATATTCCACTTTTAAATGATGGGAATTATGTCATCATATAAAACCATACAGTGGTGTCTATTTGTGGTATATTTATATCAGGAATTTGATTATCTACTAACCATGCATAACCGTTAGGACTTTTAAATGAGAGTAGTAGTATTCCAATTTTATTTTAAAAAAAATGAATTCAAGTATCTTCTAACCACGCATAACCGTGAGGACTTTTAAATGGGATTAGAATCAACTTGTTTATTTTTAAAATCAACTTTTGATATGTGTTCCATACATGCATAACCATGAGGTCTTTTAAATGAGCATGGAAGCACATAACAAATTCCAAGTAATTCTGTAACAATCGTGATTTTTCGTTGCCGAAAAACCGAATAGTTATGGGTTTTAAAAAGAATTTAAGAGAACAGGAGAGAAAAAGATAGAAGATGGAGCGAAAAGAAAACAGAAAACTAGAAAATAGAACATAGAACGGAACAGAAAACAACAGAACAACATCAGAATCTCACAATTCGCAGCGGAACAACATATAATAATAAATGAATAATCTTTAAACAAAGAACTATATCAGTTATTACATTTTATACATTACATTTCATTACATCATATCATCAGAGTGTACAACAACAACAATAACAAACAGTGCAGCGGAAAAAGAAATACTATACAACTAGTAATACGCCATGCCATCCAGCTTGCCTCCAGCAACTCCAGAATATCCTGATAAACCTAACTCTTGACTGCCCGTGTAGAAATTGGTGGACACCCAGAGTTTAGGAAGGAAAACAATAAACTCCAAGTCAGTCATGTGACTGGTGTGAAAACTCAAAACAGTTTATTTATCTTTAAAATCAAAATAGAGGAATATTTTTAAAGTCAATTCGCAATGCTTTTAAAAATGAGACTACCATAAGGCCTCCCGTACACACACACATGCAAACGCAGAATCGGAGGAGATTTCTCCTTATGATAGTCAAAGATGCTTGATACGTATTAAAAAGAACATTTCTATATTATTACTAGTGCATAGTGTAGGAAAAATTCATTTCGAAAGTAGAATATAAATCTTAGCCAACATAGACATTCCGAACTATGCCTACTATAGCTACCATCCAAACAGTGGGCACCACCATAAGTGAATGATAGGTTCTACAACTAATACCGTACAAGTCTCGTATTGTTTCTTTGGATTTCCAACCAATGATCAGGCCAAGGAACTTCCCATTGCCACATGAGAATGCCTCTGGATGGACATCCCCGAGAACCAAACCGGATCTCTACCAACACAAGGCCGGGTTACCCCTAACTGAGTAACAACTGACCGAATATGCCATCCCCCGGTCCTTTGGGACCTTTCATCCGAGCGCTCGTAATCAATTCACACAATCATAAAGTGTTTTCAACATGAGTAAGCATCTGGGCTCCATACCATGATACCACCCTTTTCTAGAAGGAAATGCACACATCCTAAAGGGCGCTACCCCTCATAACCTTGCTGCTTCTTTCCTGTTTTGACCATTCACGGGGTGTGAGGCTCGACGAAGTCACGCCCACAAAAACATACTTTATACAAAAGCCATGCTTTGGGTCAACAAATGATCATAGAAATGATCACCAGGATAGACGATCAAATAAACGATCCTATCACAAATAATCAACACAATGATCATTTACAGCAACACTCAGCATGTCACATTACCAAATCGGGAATATATCGCTGATAAAATTCAACTACATAACCTCTGAGCTCGTACGTCTCAGAGAAGGGTGTTAAGCTAAAAGAATAAATTCTCCGCCACCAACAGAAATATATTTGAAAGAAATCTGCTTTATATCTCAATTTGTAATGTCAGACATACAATCCATACAAGTCTGTTCCGGGCTCGAACAAAACCGAAGGCACTTCTTACGAAGCCCTTGCAATCCGGGTATTCACAGTCCCGATCGAATTTCCCATCACTTAGGAAATCTCTATACCAGGAGCTACCCAGTGCAGAAACAATCGATAGGTCATCCTATCGCTTTCGCAAATACTCGGTCTTCAACACCGATCTTCAATGCAATTCACAACGACGTATCACATATTCGGAATGGGTTATACGACCCCATGGTCCTTTCCCGGTTAACCCGAATAGTGAGCGCTTATTTAAAAATAAGTGTGGCATTCAAATTCAAACAAATCACATCAAATACCCATTCAAAGGGAAATATTGATAGTCGGTTATTGAACTATCAATTGATATGCACACATCACCAGATTCCAAATAATTTTCCAAATTATTTATTTTCCAAAATATCTTTACAAGATATATAATTTTCACACTTCAAAAATAAATCAATATTTATTTTTAGACAAATTCTCCTTTTCTTTTATAAATTCCTTAGTGAATTTATATTTCACAATATCTACTGATATCCGATTTCAATTATTCATTTCAATTTATCTTTAAAAAGACAAATTCTCAAAATATTCACTTTATATTGGAAGACATTTCCATACCTACTTATTCATAAGTAATTCACAAATTTTTATTTATTTTCAACACTTAGAAAATATTCAATATACTTAAATCGAGATTAAGTATATATTTCATTCTTTTAAGGAAATCATTCTCTTAAACATATTTATTTGGGCCAAAACGAATGTTGCGTAAAAAATCGTTACGACAACCCAAAATCACTAGTATAGGGATTCAAAATTAAAATAGATATATAAATCCCAATACTATACAAAACATTTCCTTTCGGAAATCATTTACTATAACAATAATGTTATAGTCCAACATTTCCTTCTATTTCTCGAAAACGTCTATTTCAACAATGAATGTTGAAATCTATGGTTTCGAATCTCAACATATTTTAAAACATCGTTAGATCGTTTTAATTCTATTTAAAACATCACATTCAAAACAATTTCTTCAACATATTATTCACTATTCAAAAACGTGAATATACTATGTTAACAAATTTCATCACTTCTATTCATTTTATTTCAAAGGATTATTCACAGTTAAAAATGTGAATATAACTCCATTAATAGGTTTCAACAATTTACTTATCAAAAGAAGTTGTTTGCGAATTTATAAAACAACGTTTCTAAATTCCTTTATTAACCTATTCCAGTTTATAACTCAATTATAAACTAAAAGTCCATATTATAAGTTAAATGCTTATAAAACGATTATTTTACAAAATCGTTCATTTAAAGACTTTCCAAATCATAAATCTTATAACTTATAAGATTCATTTATTTAACCAAATCTATTCTTTAATAACTTCACAAAATTTATAAATCTTACTATTGATAAATTTCATTTATAACTTCACCATTTAAATTCTATAAATTTCATTTATAATTTCACCATTTTTTATTCATAAAATAATTAAATTTTATAAACCCTATATTTTCAACTTTTTTATAATAATTCAAAATATCTCGATTAAACTCTTTTTATAAAGTTATTAACCCATATTTTCAAAAATCAGCCTTTAACTATATTTCTCAAAAATCATAATTTTTTTTATAACATTAAAATTATAATGTTTATTTATTTAATATAAATCAATTCCAAAAATATTTCATAAACGTATACTTTCAAAAATTACCTTAAAATCATTTTAAAATCCCAAAATTTGGTTCAATGATGCTACACACCAAATAGTCAGTCACGACTACAACGATATCATATATCGATATGATAGTCCATCAAATATCAAAATATCTGAAATCAAATAAAAACTGTTGAGGAATCCAGTTGGATCCCTCCAACCTGTTTTCCTGCATCCACAAACATTAGCACAATACCAATTTCGCTCCAGTACGAAATTATCGCGGTATATGGGATTTAAATATTATCCGCTTAATAACGGCGCAATAGGGTCTCATCCGCTAAACAAAAAATGCGGGAAATCAATAACTCCAATATATACATATGCCAATATATATATATTGCTATTATATATAATACCAATTTCACTGTTTATGAAATATTCGTGGTATATGTTTTTAATAAATAACATCCGCTTACTAACGGCGTATAATGTCTATTTTAAAAATCAATAGATATCAATCAACATTCAAACATGCATTCAAATATTTTAAATCTAACTATTTAAAATAAAATCGAAACTGATTCGATTGAGTGAGAAGTTCTCACCTTGATTTCAATTTCGTTTTAGCGATTTATTTCGAATAAAATTAAACGGACGTTTAATTTTACCCAAAATTCTCACTAACTCCAAACGAATCCAATCCATTTTCATCGCGTAGTGCTCGTCCATGCTATTCCAACGCAACTGGTTTCGCGCGTTTTCGACCTCGTATGAAAAAGTTATGATTTTTCAAAGTTTACTCGATTTTTAAATATAAATTACAACATAACCTTTATATTATTAAACCTACAACAAATCTCACCCCTCAGATCCAAACCCCTGCATCACGACCGCACGTTCCCTTCTTCCCACGCGCATAACTCCTCCAGGTTGTAACAAGCTCGGCCGAACCCATATATCTCAATTAGGGTTAAATATCACCACCTCCACGTCGAGCTTGAACGCGATCAGGATACACCACCATGCGCGCCTCCCCACACTACACCTTCGGCCAGAGCACAGGCCAACTCGGCCCCCCCTACAGCATGGAAAACCGTGTGCAACGCGTGCACTTCATCTCCAATTTGCCGCTGATCCGTGAAGCTATTCGCGATCTTGACCGTTGATATTAAAGATCTCATCGAGCTCTTCAATCTTCTAGTTGGAAGATTCTTGAATCGTTGAGTGGATTGGAAGATAAATGAGGAAAAGCAATGGTGATTTTCGGCCTTAGAATTCTGGGGTGGCGGCTACACGTTGAAATTAGGGTTTAGATATTTTTTTTTTTTTTTAGAGTGATGGGCTATTTATAAGGAATTTTCGAACACTATTCATCCCGGAAATTCCGAACTCCGATTTACGCGCCGTAACCAGCGTTTCTAGGGTTTACCCCGCATTCCGGACACAATGGAACAGGTTTCGGAAGCTAATTCGGACATCTGTGCGAGTTATGGCTATAAACGCTCAATTTAAATTAAACCGATTTAAATCGATTTCTAGGCGTTTTAATTTGTACCAGACAAACGGTAAATCCAATTAACACGAAATTTGAAACCTTACAATAATATCACATTACGGATCCGATGAAACTGGTTTCGTCGAAATCCGAGACTTTTTGAAAAATGGCTATTTTAACTCGCCAAATTAAAATTAAAAATAAATTCGATGCGTTTCGAGCTGCTACGATCAAACGGTAACTCCGATTGACACGAAATTTGAAATCCGGTAATAATTAACTATTACGGACCCAATGGAACTGGTTTCGTTCAATTCTGAGACTGTTCAAAAATTGACTATTTTCACTAGTCGATTTAAATATTAAAATATTCAATTTTCACAAATTAACTTTTAATTCAATTTTAAAAGTTCTAAAATATCATTCTAACTCCAATATGATAAAATAAAATTTTATAAATCATTTTCAATCATATTTGACCCTATTTTCAATTATTTCCATAATTTAACATATTAAATTATCGATTTAATTATCCAATTAAATCCAATAATTCAAATAAAAATTTATTCGACTTATAAATTCACTTATTAATATTTAAAATTAATTAAATATTCAAATTTTAATTTCTAAAAATTCTGGGTCGTTACAATTTTCCCCCCTTAAAAGAATTTCGTCCTCGAAATTACCAAGTAAGAGAAGTTACAGAATCTATTAATTTTCCCAAAACAAATTTAAACTTTTTACAAATCTTTACTAAGTTTTCAAATCATACTTGGTTATCTTTTCAAAAACAACTACTAATGTTTAACTTTCAATTCCAAATCAAAGTTATAGATTTTCAAAAATTTCCCAATTTTCTTAAATTTTTTCTAACGCCTCATATTTCCGAAAAAATTCGCCATAGTCTCCTTTGCGCGGCTCGATCCGGAAAAAAAATGACAGTATATATATCACAAATATACATCTCATCAAGTAATGAGGCATCCCGAAGGGAAAAAAGTATAAAAGTACGGTATGTAATCCGAGATATGTACCTTATTATTTTATTAGCAAGCATATACGGCTAATATAGCGCGAAAGCGAGCTCCAAATGCAAAGCAAACGCGATCTGCACCTACTAAACACTCGACAAACAACATGAGAATCATGTATATAGACAATAGTATCGATATACAATATATAGCTACATAATAACTATATATGCCAACATAGAAAATGCAACAAAAGCAATTATATTCAACCATCAACCAACTAACATTCATAACCAAATCAATATTCATTTATATTTTCATTAATATTAAATGAAATGGTTTTCAATTTAATCACATTTGATTCATTAACAGTGGATGTTTTTACTAACATTCATTTTCAATTAGTTTATATTTACTAATTCATATTCAAGTTGGTTCACTTCCAATTCAAATTCAATTCTATTTAAGATTCACTTAACTTCCAATCGAATTCCAATTACTTTAGCTTTCCATTTCATTAAATCTTAATGAATTATATATAATCAACTAACAACCATATAACAATCAATGTATATTAATTACAACCAAATTCCTTTGCTTACATTCATTCAATTTGGTTTAAATTTTAATTGATTTTCATTCAATTTATTCAACTTTCAATAACATTAAATTTTAATGAATTAACACTTATATCCATTATTTCATACCAATTTTATTTATATTCAATTGATTCATTCAATTCAATTTCTAAAGTTGAATTTCATTTACATAACTTAAGTCCATATCTATCACTTCACTTTATTAATTTACTTTGATACTAATATCAACTTCATTCAACTTCTCTTAAGTTATATTTCCATTTAACTTTAATTTCATTTTTATTTACAACTCATATTCATAAATATATTCATATAGTTTCACTCCTCATATATATAAGTTTATTTCACAATTGCAATCACTTTAATTATAATTCAATTCTTATAATTCATTTGCTTATACACTTATTCTTTTATTTAGATTATTCAAACAACTAAACAATCAACTTATATACCTTAATAATTTTGAAAAATTATTCCTTTATATACAAAATATACTCAAGGTAAAATTATTTCATTTACCCAATTTTTAAAAACAATATTATGTCGAATTGTTCTATTCAAGTGTTTAGAAACCCCTTCGGCATAGTCTTGCGGACCACGCTGACGAAGGTTCATATGCCACTCAATAAACCAATCATCACAATATAAAACAATTTTATATTCACTAACAAATACGCTCTCATAGCTATTATTACACTCAAACTCATTCTAGAGTACTACTGACTCTATCTCTAATGAGTAATACCCAACAGAACCATGGTTGTCGCTTAACCATATGCTCTGATACCAAATGTAACGATCGCGATTTTTCGTTGCCGAAAAACCGAATAGTTATGGGTTTTAAAAAGAATTTAAGAGAAGAGGAGAGAAAAAGATAGAAGATGGAGCGAAAAGAAAACAGAAAATTAGAAAATAGAACATAGAACGGAACAGAAAACAACAGAACAACATCAGAATCTCACAATTCGCAGCGGAACAACATATAATAATAAATGAATAATCTTTAAACGAAGAACTATATCAGTTATTACATTTTATACATTACATTTCATTACATCATATCATCAGAGTGTACAACAACAACAATAACAAACAGTGCAGCGGAAAAAGAAATACTATATAACTAGTAATACGCCATGCCATCCAGCTTGCCTCCAGCAACTCCAGAATATCCTGATAAACCTAACTCTTGACTGCCCGTGTAGAAATTGGTGGACACCCAGAGTTTAGGAAGGAAAACAATAAACTCCAAGTCAGTCATGTGACTGGTGTGAAAACTCAAAACAGTTTATTTATCTTTAAAATCAAAATAGAGGAATATTTTTAAAGTCAATTCGCAATGCTTTTAAAAATGAGACTACCATAAGGCCTCCCGCACACACACACATGCAAACGCAGAATCGGAGGAGATTTCTCCTTATGATAGTCAAAGATGCTTGATACGTATTAAAAAGAACATTTCTATATTATTACTAGTGCATAGTGTAGGAAAAATTCATTTCGAAAGTAGAATATAAATCTTAGCCAACATAGACATTCCGAACTATGCCTACTATAGCTACCATCCAAACAGTGGGCACCACCATAAGTGAATGATAGGTTCTACAACTAATACCGTACAAGTCTCGTATTGTTTCTTTGGATTTCCAACCAATGATCAGGCCAAGGAACTTCCCATTGCCACATGAGAATGCCTCTGGATGGACATCCCCGAGAACCAAACCGGATCTCTACCAACACAAGGCCGGGTTACCCCTAACTGAGTAACAACTGACCGAATATGCCATCCCCCGGTCCTTTGGGACCTTTCATCCGAGCGCTCGTAATCAATTCACACAATCATAAAGTGTTTTCAACATGAGTAAGCATCTGGGCTCCATACCATGATACCACCCTTTTCTAGAAGGAAATGCACACATCCTAAAGGCGCTACCCCTCATAACCTTGCTGCTTCTTTCCTGTTTTGACCATTCACGGGGTGTGAGGCTCGACGAAGTCACGTCCACAAAAACATACTTTATACAAAAGCCATGCTTTGGGTCAACAAATGATCATAGAAATGATCACCAGGATAGACGATCAAATAAACGATCCTATCACAAATAATCAACACAATGATCATTTACAGCAACACTCAGCATGTCACATTACCAAATCGGGAATATATCGCTGATAACATTCAACTACATAACCTCTGAGCTCGTACGTCTCAGAGAAGGGTGTTAAGCTAAAAGAATAAATTCTCCGCCACCAACAGAAATATATTTGAAAGAAATCTGCTTTATATCTCAATTTGTAATGTCAGACATACAATCCATACAAGTCTGTTCCGGGCTCGAACAAAACCGAAGGCACTTCTTACGAAGCCCTTGCAATCCGGGTATTCACAGTCCCGATCGAATTTCCCATCACTTAGGAAATCTCTATACCAGGAGCTACCCAGTGTAGAAACAATCGATAGGTCATCCTATCGCTTTCGCAAATACTCGGTCTTCAACACAGATCTTCAATGCAATTCACAACGACGTATCACATATTCGGAATGGGTTATACGACCCCATGGTCCTTTCCCGGTTAACCCGAATAGTGAGCGCTTATTCAAAAATAAGTGTGGCATTCAAATTCAAACAAATCACATCAAATACCCATTCAAAGGGAAATATTGATAGTCGGTTATTGAACTATCAATTGATATGCACACATCACCAGATTCCAAATAATTTTCCAAATTATTCATTTTCCAAAATATCTTTACAAGATATATAATTTTCACACTTCAAAAATAAATCAATATTTATTTTTAGACAAATTCTCCTTTTCTTTTATAAATTCCTTAGTGAATTTATATTTCACAATATCTACTGATATCCGATTTCAATTATTCATTTCAATTTATCTTTAAAAAGACAAATTCTCAAAATATTCACTTTATATTGGAAGACATTTCCATACCTACTTATTCATAAGTAATTCACAAATTTTTATTTATTTTCAACACTTAGAAAATATTCAATATACTTAAATCGAGATTAAGTATATATTTCATTCTTTTAAGGAAATCATTCTCTTAAACATATTTATTTGGGCCAAAACGAATGTTGCGTAAAACATCGTTACGACAACCCAAAATCACTAGTATAGGGATTCAAAATTAAAATAGATATATAAATCCCAATACTATACAAAACATTTCCTTTCGGAAATCATTTACTATAACAATAATGTTATAGTCCAACATTTCCTTCTATTTCTCGAAAACGTCTATTTCAACAATGAATGTTGAAATCTATGGTTTCGAATCTCAACATATTTTAAAACATCGTTAGATCGTTTTAATTCTATTTAAAACATCACATTCAAAACAATTTCTTCAACATATTATTCACTATTCAAAAACGTGAATATACTATGTTAACAAATTTCATCACTTCTATTCATTTTATTTCAAAGGATTATTCACAGTTAAAAATGTGAATATAACTCCATTAATAGGTTTCAACAATTTACTTATCAAAAGAAGTTGTTTGCGAATTTATAAAACAACGTTTCTAAATTCCTTTATTAACCTATTCCAGTTTATAACTCAATTATAAACTAAAAGTCCATATTATAAGTTAAATGCTTATAAAACGATTATTTTACAAAATCGTTCCTTTAAAGACTTTCCAAATCATAAATCTTATAACTTATAAGATTCATTTATTTAACCAAATCTATTCTTTAATAACTTCACAAAATTTATAAATCTTACTATTTATAAATTTCATTTATAACTTCACCATTTAAATTCTATAAATTTCATTTATAATTTCACCATTTTTTATTCATAAAATAATTAAATTTTATAAACCCTATATTTTCAACTTTTTTATAATAATTCAAAATATCTCGATTAAACTCTTTTTATAAAGTTATTAACCCATATTTTCAAAAATCAGCCTTTAACTATATTTCTCAAAAATCATAATTTTTTTTTTATAACATTAAAATTATAATGTTTATTTATTTAAAATAAATCAATTCCAAAAATATTTCATAAACGTATACTTTCAAAAATTACCTTAAAATCATTTTAAAATCCCAAAATTTGGTTCAATGATGCTACACACCAAATAGTCAATCACGACTACAACGATATCATATATCGATATGATAGTCCATCAAATATCAAAATATCTGAAATCAAATAAAAACTGTTGAGGAATCCAGTTGGATCCCTCCAACCTGTTTTCCTGCATCCACAAACATTAGCACAATACCAATTTCGCTCCAGTACGAAATTATCGCGGTATATGGGATTTAAATATTATCCGCTTAATAACGGCGCAATAGGGTCTCATCCGCTAAACAAAAAATGCGGGAAATCAATAACTCCAATATATACATATGCCAATATATATATATTGCTATTATATATAATACCAATTTCACTGTTTATGAAATATTCGCGGTATATGTTTTTAATAAATAACATCCGCTTACTAACGGCGTATAATGTCTATTTTAAAAATCAATAGATATCAATCAACATTCAAACATGCATTCAAATATTTTAAATCTAACTATTTAAAATAAAATCGAAACTGATTCGATTGAGTGAGAAGTTCTCACCTTGATTTCAATTTCGTTTTAGCGATTTATTTCGAATAAAATTAAACGGACGTTTAATTTTACCCAAAATTCTCACTAACTCCAAAAAACTCCAATCCAGTTTCATCGCGTAGTGCTAGTCCATACGATTCCAACGCAACTGGTTTCGCGCGTTTTCGACCTCGTATGAAAAAGTTATGATTTTTCAAAGTTTACTCGATTTTTAAATATAAATTACAACCTAACCTTTATATTATTAAACCTACAACAAATCTCACCCCTCAGATCCAAACCCCTGCATCACGACCGCACATTCCCTTCTTCCCACGCGCGTAACTCCTCCAGGTTGTAACAAGCTCGGCCGAACCCATATATCTCAATTAGGGTTAAATATCACCACCTCCACGTCGAGCTTGAACGCGATCAGGATACACCACCATGCACGCCTCCCCACACTACACCTTCGGCCAGAGCACAGGCCAACTCGGCCCCCCCTACAGCATGGAAAACCGTGCGCAACGCGTGCACTTCATCTCCAATTTGCCGCTGATCCATGAAGCTATTCGCGATCTTGACCGTTGATATTAAAGATCTCATCGAGCTCTTCAATCTTCTAGTTGGAAGATTCTTGAATCGTTGAGTGGATTGGAAGATAAATGAGGAAAAGCAATGGTGATTTTCGGCCTTAGAATTCTGGGGTGGCGGCTACACGTTGAAATTAGGGTTTAGATTTTTTTTTATTTTTTTATTTTTTTAGAGTGAAGGGCTATTTATAAGGAATTTTCGAACACTATTCATCCCGGAAATTCCGAACTCCGATTTACGTGCCGTAACCAGCGTTTCTAGGGTTTACCCCGCGTTCCGGACACAATGGAACAGGTTTCGGAAGCTAATTCGTACATCTGTGCGAGTTATGGCTATAAACGCTCAATTTAAATTAAACCGATTTAAATCGATTTCTAGGCGTTTTAATTTATACCGGACAAACGGTAAATCCAATTGACACGAAATTTGAAACCTTACAATAATATCACATTACGGATCCGATGAAACTGGTTTCGTCGAAATCCGAGACTTTTTGAAAAATGGCTATTTTAACTCGCCAAATTAAAATTAAAAATAAATTCGATACGTTTCGAGCTGCTACGATCAAACGGTAACTCCGATTGACACGAAATTTGAAATCCGGTAATAATTAACTATTACGGACCCAATGGAACTGGTTTCGTTCAATTCTGAGACAGTTCAAAAATTGACTATTTTCACTAGTCGATTTAAATATTAAAATATTCAATTTTCACAAATTAACTTTTAATTCAATTTTAAAAGTTCTAAAATATCATTCTAACTCCAATATGATAAAATAAAATTTTACAAATCATTTTCAATCATATTTGACCCTATTTTCAATTATTTCCATAATTTAACATATTAAATTATCGATTTAATTATCCAATTAAATCCAATAATTCAAATAAAAATTTATTCGACTTATAAATTCACTTATTAATATTTAAAATTAATTAAATATTCAAATTTTAATTTCTAAAAATTCTGGGTCGTTACAAATTCACTCATGCATAACCGTGAGGACTTTTAAATGAGAGTGAATACTTTGGTATTTATTTATTTAATATCAATATTATTATTTTAAAAAAAAATATAAAATGAAAAACGAACGATTCCTGTTTAAAGTACCACATAACGACAAACTATATAGAATTTTGATGAGTGATGGTCGTTAGAAATATGATAGACATAGAGATGGTCATGGAATTTTTACCAACAAAAAATTTTATAACTCTTGTTTAAATTTCTAAAGAAATTTATTAATTATACCGTCTCGAGTCATAATATATGATAAATATCAACACTCATCACTTTTTCAATCACTATTTATCTTTTCGATAATTATTAGGGAATCAGATTAGTCAAAATCAAATTCAAAAATAATTATGAAATCAATTTTTCAAAATGACTAATCTGAAAATATGGTCAAAAATGATTTTCTCGAGGGGGTTTTATGAGAAAAATTTCTGCTATTTGAAAATTATTTGAAATAAAAAATATGCAAATATTTTCTTTGAAAAACGATGCAGTTACTAAATGTCTCAAAAATTTACGTTCAACTAGTAATTTTTCTATCAACTGATTACCAGTGTAATCTGCATCTGAATTTCTTTTTCACTCAAAATTATCATTAATTGAATTTGATCGACCAAACCATGAAGTGTGCACCAAAAATTTCAAATTCAATTTTAACAACAATTTTAATGGCATTCTTTTGAATTTGAATTGAAGCTGTGTAAATAATCAAAAACCATGAATATAGAGTTAGCCGTATTATAACCAAACGTATTAATATCCAACAAAACACTATTTTTAATCCAAACTAATATATATGAAGTAAATCAAAGAATCTAGAGAATTTTATAGTGTTTTTGGCATAAATATAATTGGCCAACTATGTTGAACAAGTCAGAATCAAAATCATCATCTCTTCATCATCTCAATATTGGCTGATTTTAATTCAGAATATGGTGCAGATTATCACATTTAATATATCGTTCAAATAGATATACCTTTACCTGTTTTTACCTTTACGATATTTTTCGTTGTTGTCCATTGTGATTCTGTCACCTTTATACTAGGCTAAGGAACTTTGCTTTGTTGCTCGTTGTGTCCTTGGAACAGCAGAATCCAGAGAACACTGTTGTTGTTCCTTAGCCTGCCACCACACCCACACGGGAAAAGATTTATGTGACCTATTTGTTTTTATAGGTCCATGGTTGTTAGTGGCAGAATATTTAGAAAAATAATTTTGTGGAGACCCAAAACTATTTATAATTGTTCCCTTCGGCACCCAAATTTGTTTAACTTTGAGAGATTTTATATTTGTGCCTTTTGGAACCCAAATCGGTATAGTTTTCACATGTTTGGGTCTATACCAACAATTATTGTGATTGTGTCCATATTTTCTACAAATTGTGCACATTGAATTTTCTTGATTAATCTTGTTTTGAACAATTTTAGATTGATTATATCCAAGTCCTTTTCTAACCGTATTGATAGTTTGCTTTCCTAATAGCATACTCAACGATTTTTCACTTTTTGAAAATTTATCTAAAGTCGTTGACAATTGTTGGACTTATGTTTTGAGAGATTCATTTTCGTTCAATAATTGTGTGCACTTTTTAATAGAATTTTCTCTCCTAGTATTTTCATTTTCTTTCAAAATCAGAATTTCATTTTCAAGTGATTTTATATTCATTTTTGATTTTTTAATTTCTTCTTCATATGTTGGACACTTATCACACTTAGGGATCCTACTTTGATAGGTTTCAACTAATTGGTCAAGTTGTTCATTTAATTCTATCAAAGTGTCTTTTTGTGATTCAAGTTTAGCGTATTTTTCTTTAAGTCGTTCAAAACAGACATTTACTTCGTGGAAATAAATAAGTAATTCAGAGTGAGTAAGTTTTGATACCTCGCTTGGCTCGTCATCGTCGCTATCAGTTATATTCTCTTGAAGGCACATATCTGCTTTCTCACTCTCACTGCTAGAACTTTGAATATCTTCATCACTTGTATTCCACATGGCTGCAAAACTTTTCCTTTTTGATTTCTTTTTAAAGTCGTGTTGATTTTGAGGACAATTGGGCTTGATGTGTCCGGGTTGGTTGCACTTATGACAGATGATCTTCTGTTCTTCTGGATTGTCCAATATTTTATTTATTCTGCTTTTCAATTTTCGATTTAGAGCTGGATTTCCGTATTTGTAATTCCACCTATTGACTTTCTTTATTATCAGCTCCAATTCTGCTGCTCCATCGTCATCGTCATCACTTTCAGTTGTTCCTTTGAGAGCTATTGATCTCTTTCGAGTAGCTCCTCCTTCATGCTCTTCCTTGAATTTCATTTCTAGATCATAAGTGGTGAGATTTCCGATGAGTTCTTCAACTTTCATTTGTTTTAAATCTTTCGATTCTTGAATGGTAGTAATCTTTGCTTCAAATTTTCGTGGAAGGACTCTGAGGATTTTTCGGACTATCTCCAACTCCGTGTATGATTTTCCAAAATCTTTTGATTTGTAAACGATATTGGAAAGTCGTACATGCATCTCTTTGACATTTTCTTCCTTCGCCATTGTGAAGTTCTCGTATTTGCTTAGCATGGCAAGACGAGATTCTTTCACTTGAGATGTTCCTTCGTGAGTCACTTCTAGTGTGTGCCATATTTCCTGTGCAGTTAGACAATGTGAGACACGATGTAACAACCCGCATATTTATCGATTTTATATTTAAATATTTTATTTAAATATTTTATCGTTAGTCGGATTTTAGTCCGAAAAGCTACTTTTGCATACGGTCGAATTAGGGCTTGGGACCACTCCCATTGAGTTTAAAATGCCGTTTGCGACCTTTTTGAGTATAAGCTTCGATATGTTTGGAGAAAGTTGATTTCTGCTACTTTTTACTTTGGGTTTGGTTTTTGGGCTCAGCCCTATGTTAACTTATACTCCAAAACTGAGCCACTCTTCCCCACTCACTCTCATTCTCTTCTCATTTCAGTCTTCTTAGCATTATTGGTGGGAGAGATTGGAAATTAAAACTCCAAAACCCTAGTTTCTCTTGCAAATCAAATTCCTAGCTCCAAACTCAAGAAGAACCCATTGGTAAGCTTCTCTCCTTCTTCTCCAACTTATTCTCTTACCAATTTCAGAAATTCCTAAACCTAATTTCGGGAATGTTCTTGTTTTGAGCATTAGATTCAAGCTCAATTGGGTTGTGTTGAAGAGAGGTTGATTCTCCATTTGCTTTCAAGCTTCTTCTTGTTTGATTTTGAGAAAAGGTGAGATTTTTATCTCACATCTATGACTATAATTATCTTTGGTTGATTGGGTATGAATTCCTAACACTTCTTCATGTGCATTTGCTCTCGATTTGGATTGGTTTTGTGAATATTCCAATTTTTGGGTTTTTTAGTCAAATTTGTGTGAAATCCTTTTATGGATGTTTGATCATGCTTTTGGTGATGCATCGAGGAGCATATAGGGCCGGGTTGCCGATTGGCATAAACCCTTAGAGCCATTGTTCGTCCGGTTGCATTTTGGAAGAGTTTGCTCTTCATTTGAATAAGGCTGAAAAACAGCCCAGGCATGATTCAGTCGACTGAAAACTCTGTTCAGTCGACTGAACCTGAAACCCGAGAGTTTCCAGGCATGATTCAGTCGACTGAAAAACTTTGCACAGTCGACTGAAACTGGAAACAGAAAGTTTCCTGAACCTGGAAAATTTCCAGGTACAGGGTCAGTCAACTGAACCTGTTGTTTGAGTCCAATTTGCCTTTTTGGATTGAAATTCCAATTTAAATCGATTCGTGATAATCCTATTTGTTGTTATCATCTATTATGACTTTGATGACTCTTTTTAGGGATTTTTGAATATCCATTTTGATGGATCCTTTATCGATTTCGTTGGATTTTATTCACGTCTTCGTATGTGAATTTTTGTGATTGATTGTTCTTACAATCTTCTTCGTGATTTGTCACTTTAAAAATATAAAGGTTTTCTATACTAGTAGTAAATATCAAAACTCTTTCCTCAAACGATTTCAATACTATTTTAATACCAAATTCTTTTATAAAACCGTTTTTTCCAATCTATTAGTATATACAAACCTTTACCTCACTCGTATGAGAAATCTAATTAAACGGCTTAGTAAAACAAGTGGTATGAAACGCTTGCGTTTACTTTGTCGGTTAATTCTTGGACTTGTTCGATTGAACCTCTTGTGACAATTTTCTAGTGGAGAATTACAGTTTGTTCGTAAATATGTAAGTTAAGCAAGTGGTTATGGGACATGAAGCTAAACTCATATATTTACTAGCTTAGTGTAATCGACACTTCTCGATGATCATGACGATCATCTTTGTGATTTAGACTAGCAATGTGCGATGTCTCTTTGTCTGCGAGGGAGACTAAACCCCGTTTTGTGGAGTTTCGACTCAATTTGGTGGGGTAGCAACCCATGGTCTTTGGGCCGTTTGTGGAGCTTCGGCTCAATTTGTGATGGTTAGCGACCATGGAATTAGCAATCCGTTTGTGATACACGTGTTGGTGGGCTTTATGCTCCCGTTTGTGATAGGCCTCCCCCCCTTTGTGATTTCTGGATTTCTTGTGTAGATTCCTAGAATTTGTGTTTCACCAATTTTCGTGATTTCCATTGATAAGTTTTATCAATATTTGTGCATTGGTGAATTTGTGTGTCATTGACTTTAGTGATTTCTGGATTCCTTGTGTAGATTCCTAGAATTTGTGTTTCACCAATTTTCGTGATTTCCATTGATAAGTTTTATCAATATTTGTGCATTGGTGAATTTGTGTGTCATTGACTTTAGTGATTTCTGGATTTCTTGTGTAGTCTTCTGGAATTTGTGTGTCATTGACTTTTGTGATTGACATTGATATTATCGTCAATATTTATGGTATGGTGAACGAAATAAGGAGTATGACGTTTCTTTGATTCTTGTGTAGATTTGGTGACATTGATTAATCTCTTGATGATTATCAACTAAGTATATGTATATATATATATATCACAGCTTGGCATTGTGATTATTATGTGTTTAGTCATATCCCTTATTCTATATCGTTTCATCTGATATTTATAGTTAGACTGATCCGTTTTTTACTACTTAGATTAGTAGTTTTTGTTGTATACATTTGAGATATAGACTCCTTAATGTATACTTATTCTTTTGTGTAGTTCATGTAACTATTCTTTTGTGATATTGTGGATCTTTTTAGACCACTACTCTGATGTACACTTTCTAGTGTAATATTCATATCTTATTCCGCCTTTGTGATATGAATTGTCTGTGACTGATTTGTGTTATGCTTATTTCTATATTTGTTTTCCGAAGGACTTATATAGCCACCGTGTAGTAGCTTTGAGTTTGTGTCGGTATGTCGGATTTCCTCTTGAAATAGAATGCATGTTATATTATCTGACATATCGGTGCTCGCGCAAAGAAATTACACGGATGGTCGCTCCTCAACAGCCTTATTCTCCGTGCTAGTTGACAGCATTACTCCGTAATGTTCTTGACTAGCGTAGGTATAGAGGTGGGGCGTCACAGCTTGGTATCAGAGCGAAACTTCGGAACAATATGGAATATTATAACAAGGATCATCGTCCTAAGTCTTTCTTAGGAGTCGTGCTTTAGGATTTAATTCGAGTCTTCGTACCGATTCATCATATTTTCCTTATGATTCCTTGTTTATCTATCAAGATTGCTTGATATTCAATTTGGTGAATAACCTTTTCTTCTTCTTCTTTCTTTCTAAAGGAAGAGAAATGTCTAGACCAGGCCGCCCCAGAGCCGTGCCATCTAGCACTCTACCCCATGATGGAGTTTTTATGACTGCTCAACAGCTTCTTGATTTGGTAACAAATGCTCAAGCAGCTGGAGCTAACCCGGAACCTACTCACCCGAAGTCGGGATTTGCACGCTTGTGTAGCGATTACACTAATTTGGGTGGGGAGCCATTCAAAGGTTCCGAAACTGTTATTGAAGTACAGGCTTGGCTAAGGTCATGCGATCGAATCTTTTCTCGCATGAATCTTATTGACCTTCACCGAGTTCAGGTGGCCTCTAGTATGCTCAGAGAAAGAGCACTGGACTGGTACGAGCTTCTTATTTCTGAGATTAATGAAGCGGATCTCACTTGGGAGAAATTCCTAGAGCGCTTCGAGTTAAAATTCGTACCAGAAGCAGAAAAAGTGACATTGGCTCGACGATTTATAGACCTTGTTCAAGGTGAGTCATCCGTGACTGATTACGTCGCCTCCTTCGAGTCGCTTTCCAAATATGGGGTTGAATACATCAACACCCCTCTTAAGAAGAAATGGAGATTCGTCTATGGCTTGAACAAAAGTCTCAAGAAGCCATTACTTCTAAAGTTAGAAGTTTCTTTCGACCAACTCGTTGATATCGCTCTTCGTCTTGAAGAGGCGGATAAGGAGAATGATGTTGAAGTGGTGGGTTCCAAACCAAACTTCAACAACAGAAAGAGGCCAAACAAATTTAAAGGCCCTTATCCCAATAAGAAAGGGAAGCAAGCAACCTCCGTGGCAAAGACTTCTTCCTTTGGTCGTGGGGAATGCTATAATTGTGGTTCGAAGGACCATTATGCGAACAAGTGCCCAAAGTCTCTTTCTTGTCGCTACTGCAAAGTTCCCGGTCATGTTTTATCTTCATGCCCCAAGCTTTAGGGCAAGAAGGAGGGAAAGTTAAATGTTGCTCAAGCCCCTGGCAACACATCTCGTGGCCAAGGTATTTCTCATTCTATTCTAGATGGAATTATTTTGTTTCGTGATCATCCTATTCGAGTTCTTTTTGATACGGGTGCGTCCCATTCTTTTATATCAAAAGAACTTGTTGATACTTTTTCTTTGGATGTTTTGTGTTTAATGACTTCTTTGAGAATTGCGAATCCGGTTGGTGGATCCGCAACAATCAGTTTATTGTGTAAAGATGTCGAGATTATTTTGTGTGATTTTTCTTTCCGAGCCGATTTGCATGTCATGCGTTATTTAGGCTTTGGAATGATTTTGGGAATGGATTGGCTTAACCATTATGAAGCTCATATCCTATGTCCTGAGCGGACTATTCATCTTCGACATCCTCAATCTGTTAATCGGGTTTCTGTTATTCTTAAAGATTTAGATTCTGCTTTGGTTGCATCTTTATATTCTTTAAATCCTCGTGATGACGACGATGATGATGAGGGTGATATTATTTCTCTTATTCACGTCGTTTGTGAATTTTGCGACATATTCGAACCTGTTTTAGGATTACCACCTAAGCGAGCAATTGAGTTCAGAATTAATCTTATTCCTGGAGCTCAACCTATCACTCGTCCTCCTTATCGTATGTCCAATAAAGAAAACGAGGAGATGCGTAAACAATTATCTGAATTGGAAACGAAGCAATTTATTCGCTCTAGTTCCTCGCCTTGGGGAGCTTCAGCTATTTTTGTGAAGAAATCCGATGGTACACTTAGGCTTTGCGTTGACTACCGCAAGCTTAATGATCTTACTATCAAAAATAAATATCCTTTACCTTGGATTGATGATATATTCGATCAACTTAGTGGTGCTAGAGTCTTTTCACAATTGGACTTGGCTACCGGTTTTCATCAGCTTCGTATTGCAGAGGATAGCATTCCTTTGACATCGTTCCGTACTTGGTATGGATCTTATGAATGGCTTGTTATGCCATTTGGGTTAACAAATGCCCCGGCTTATTTCGTTGACTTAATGAATCGAGTTTTTAAAGACTTTCTCGACCGGTTTGTTCTCATCTTTATCGATGATATTCTTGTTTATTCTAAAACCGAGGAGGAGCATGAAAAACATCTTCGGATTGTGTTGGAAACTCTTAGGGGTAATCAATTAAAGGCAAAATTTTCTAAGTGCCACTTTTGGCAATCTCGTGTGAAGTTTCTCGGTCACATTATTTCCGAATCCGGAATTTCCGTGGATCCTTCAAAGATTGAAGCGATTCAAGATTGGAAGAGACCGGAGAGTGTGACAGAGATTCGTAGTTTTCTCGGATTGGCGGGCTATTACCGTCGTTTTATTAAAGACTTTTCTAAGATTTCCGTGCCTCTCACTAGCTTGACGAAGAAAGGTGTTAAATACATTTGGTCGGACAAATGTGAAGCTTCTTTTCAGAAACTAAAAGAACTTCTTTCTGATGCTCCTATTCTTGTTATTCCCGCTGGGAATCAAGATTTCGTTGTTTATACCGATGCTAGTCGCATTGGTTTGGGTGCCGTTCTTATGCAAAGAGAACGTGTTATTGCTTATGCTTCTAGGCAATTAAAGCCTGCTGAGACTGGATATGCCACTCATGATTTAGAACTCGCGGCCATTGTTTTTGCTCTTCGGATTTGGCGTCATTATCTTTTAGGAGAGAAATTTGTTCTTTACACAGATCATAAGTCTTTGAAATATTTATTCTCTCAAAAGGAACTTAATTTGCGTCAACAGCGTTGGCTCGAATTTCTTGCACCATATGATCTTGATATTCTTTATACTCCCGGTAAGGGTAATCGTGTCGCCGATGCTCTTAGCCGTAAACAACAAGCTGTTGTTTCTATGATGATATCCGAATGGAACGATCTCGAGATTTTATCCACTTGCGAAATTCGAGACCGTGTTTCCAATTTATGCTCATCATTTGTTTTATGTAGCCTTAAGGCTCATCCATCCCTTTTAGACCGCATTCTTGAAGCTCAAAGGTTAGATACTGAATTGGTTCTTCTTGGCCAAAATATTAAGGATAAAATTGATATTGAAGGCTTGAAAGACTTTGACATCGATTCTCATGGCGGCATTCGGAAATTTGGTAGACTTGTTGTGCCAAATATTGGGGATCTTCGTAAAGATATTTTAGAAGATTCTCATCACTCTAAATTTACCATTCATCCCGGTAGTAGTAAAATGTACGCGGATATGAAGCGACTTTATTATTGGGAGGGAATGAAACTTGACATCGCTAACTTCGTTAAACGTTGCATGACTTGCCAACTCGTTAAGGTCGAACATCAAAGGCCCGGAGGGTTATTGCAACCTTTAGAAATTCCAGTTTGGAAGTGGGATCTGATTTCCATGGATTTTATAGATGGCCTTCCCCGTTCTCGATCGGGTTATGATAGCTTATGGGTAATTGTTGATAGACTTACTAAATCTGCCCATTTTATTCCCGTTCGGTCTAACCGAACCGTTCCTCTTTTGGCCAAAATATTTATCAAAGAAATTGTTAAATTGCATGGAGTTCCTACTTCTATTGTTAGTGATCGTGATCCATTGTTTACTAGTGGATTTTGGAAGAGTCTTCAAAAAGCTTTGGGAACGAAGCTTAATTTTAGCACCGCTTATCATCCCCAGTCCGATGGACAAACCGAGCGTGTGAATCAAACTCTTGAAGATCTTCTTCGTGCTTGTGTTCTTGATTTTGGTGGAAGTTGGGAAGATCATATTTCACTTGTTGAATTTTCCTATAATAACAGCTTCCAATCTAGTATTGGTATGGCACCTTTTGAGGCACTCTATGGAAGGCCATGCCGATCTCCTTCTTGTTGGCTTGAGGCCGGTGAGAAGCTGGTTTTAGGTCCAGATTTTATTCGGGATTCTACAAAAAAGATTGATCTTATTTGTCATAGGATGAAAGAAGCCCAGAGTAGACAAAAATCCTATGCCGATAACCGGAAAAGGAAGTTAGAATTTTCTGTGGGAGATCTTGTGTTTATTCGTGTTTCACCAATGAAAGGAGTTGTACGTTTCAGTCGATCGGGAAAACTTGCGCCTCGATATATTGGGCCATTTCCTATCACCGAACGTATTGGTTCCATGGCTTATCGCCTTTTATTACCGGCTCAGTTTTCTTCTATGCATGACGTGTTTCACGTTTCTCAATTTCAGAAATGTCTTCGAGATTCCGATTCTATTCTTGAGCCCGGTGTTGTGGAAGAGATTGAAGTTTCGCCTTATTTAACTTATGAGCAACATCCTATTCGTATCATTGCTTAGGAAGTCAAACGACTTCGAAATAAAGATGTTCCGCTTGTTAAAGTTCAATGGTCTTCAAATCCTAAGGATTGTTCTTGGGAATCTAGAGAGTACATCGAGCGTACACATCCGGACTTACTTTCTCGTGCTCTTTGAGGTGAACTTCTTATTTCAAACTTCTTTTGTGTTGAATATGCTTTTATGGTTGTTACTATATACCTTCTTCTTGTAATATTGCGAGGACGCAATTTCTTTAAGGAGGGGAGTCTGTAACAACCCGCATATTTATCGATTTTATATTTAAATATTTTATTTAAATATTTTATCGCTAGTCGGATTTTAGTCCGAAAAGCTACTTTTTGCATACGGTCGAATTAGGGCTCGGGACCACTCCCATTGAGTTTAAAATGCCGTTTGCGACCTTTTTGAGTATAAGCTTCGATATGTTTGGAGAAAGTTGATTTCTGCTACTTTTTACTTTGGGTTTGGTTTTTGGGCTCAGCCCTATGTTAACTTATACTCCAAAACTGAGCCACTCTTCCCCACTCACTCTCATTCTCTTCTCATTTCAGTCTTCTTAGCATTAATGGTGGGAGAGATTGGAAATTAAAACTCCAAAACCCTAGTTTCTCTTGCAAATCAAATTCCTAGCTCCAAACTCAAGAAGAACCCATTGGTAAGCTTCTCTCCTTCTTCTCCAACTTATTCTCTTACCAATTTCAGAAATTCCTAAACCTAATTTCGGGAATGTTCTTGTTTTGAGCATTAGATTCAAGCTCAATTGGGTTGTGTTGAAGAGAGGTTGATTCTCCATTTGCTTTCAAGCTTCTTCTTGTTTGATTTTGAGAAAAGGTGAGATTTTTATCTCACATCTATGACTATAATTATCTTTGGTTGATTGGGTATGAATTCCTAACACTTCTTCATGTGCATTTGCTCTCGATTTGGATTGGTTTTGTGAATATTCCAATTTTTGGGTTTTTAAGTCAAATTTGTGTGAAATCCTTTTATGGATGTTTGATCATGCTTTTGGTGATGCATCGAGGAGCATATAGGGTCGGGTTGCCGATTGGCATAAACCCTTAGAGCCATTGTTCGTCCGGTTGCATTTTGGAAGAGTTTGCTCTTCATTTGAATAAGGCTGAAAAACAGCCCAGGCATGATTCAGTCGACTGAAAACTCTGTTCAGTCGACTGAACCTGAAACCCGAGAGTTTCCAGGCATGATTCAGTCGACTGAAAAACTCTGCACAGTCGACTGAAACTGGAAACAGAAAGTTTCCTGAACCTGGAAAATTTCCAGGTACAGGGTCAGTCGACTGAAAAACTCTGTTCAGTCGACTGAACCTGCTGTTTGAGTCCAATTTGCCTTTTTGGATTGAAATTCCAATTTAAATCGATTCGTGATAATCCTATTTGTTGTTATCATCTATTATGACTTTGATGACTCTTTTTAGGGATTTTTGAATATCCATTTCGATGGATCCTTTATCGATTTCGTTGAATTTTAGTCACGTCTTCGTATGTAAATTTTTGTGATTGATTGTTCTTACAATCTTCTTCGTGATTTGTCACTTTAAAAATATAAAGGTTTTCTATACTAGTAGTAAATATCAAAACTCTTTCCTCAAACGATTTCAATACTATTTTAATAACAAATTCGTTTATAAAGCCTTTTTTCCAATCTATTTGTATATACAAACCTTTACCTCACTCGTATGAGAAATCTAATTAAACGGCTTAGTAAAACAAGTGATATGAAACGCTTGCGTTTAATTTGTCGGTTAATTCTTGGACTTGTTCGATTGAACCTCTTGTGACAATTTTCTAGTGGAGAATTACAGTTTGTTCGTAAATATGTAAGTTAAGCAAGTGGTTATGGGACATGAAGCTAAACTCATATATTTACTAGCTTAGTGTAATCGACACTTCTCGATGATCATGACGATCATCTTTGTGATTTAGACTAGCAATGTGCGATGTCTCTTTGTCTGCGAGGGAGACTAAACCCCGTTTTGTGGAGTTTCGACTCAATTTGGTGGGGTAGCAACCCGTGGTCTTCGGGCCGTTTGTGGAGCTTCGGCTCAATTTGTGATGGTTAGCGACCATGGAATTAGCATTCCATTTGTGATACACGTGTTGGTGGGCTTTATGCTCCCGTTTGTGATAGGCCTCCCCCCCTTTGTGATTTCTGGATTTCTTGTGTAGATTCCTAGAATTTGTGTTTCACCAATTTTCGTGATTTCCATTGATAAGTTTTATCAATATTTGTGCATTGGTGAATTTGTGTGTCATTGACTTTAGTGATTTCTGGATTTCTTGTGTAGTCTTCTGGAATTTGTGTGTCATTGACTTTTGTGATTGACATTGATATTATCGTCAATATTTATGGTATGGTGAACGAAATAAGGAGTATGACGTTTCTTTGATTCTTGTGTAGATTTGGTGACATTGATTAATCTCTTGATGATTATCAACTAAGTATATGTATATATATATCACAGCTTGGCATTGTGATTATTATGTGTTTAGTCATATCTCTTATTCTATATCGTTTCATCTGATATTTATAGTTAGACTGATCCGTTTATTATTTTCTTATTAAATAATACTCGGGTCAGACCGAGATGTTACAGGTGCTTCTGCTTGACTTCTCTCTTGGGATTGATTTCTCTATCTTTGGTTTACTACTTAGATTAGTAGTTTTTGTTGTATACATTTGAGATATAGACTCCTTAATGTATACTTATTCTTTTGTGTAGTTCATGTAACTATTCTTTTGTGATATTGTGGATCTTTTTAGACCACTACTCTGATGTACACTTTCTAGTGTAATATTCATATCTTATTCCGCCTTTGTGATATGAATTGTCTGTGACTGATTTGTGTTATGCTTATTTCTATATTTGTTTTCCGAAGGACTTATATAGCCACTGTGTAGTAGCTTTGAGTTTGTGTCGGTATGTCGGATTTCCTCTTGAAATAGAATGCATGTTATATTATCTGACATATCGGTGCTCGCGCAAAGAAATTACACGGATGGTCACTCCTCAACAGCCTTATTCTCCGTGCTAGTTGACTGCATTACTCCGTAATGTTCTTGACTAGCATGGGTATAGAGGTGGGGCGTCACACACGATTAAATTCAAATTGATCCAATGAACAGATAATAGAATTCATAGCTTTAGCATTAGTATTTTGCAATTTATTTTCGAGTTCTGTCCATTGTTCCTTTGGTTTCTCTATTTCTTGATTATCTACAGTTATAGTTGGTGCTCTATAACCTGTCTCAACGATATTCCAAGCGTCAATGGTTTTCAGAAAAATTTCCATTCTATTTTTCCAATAAGCATATTCACCATTGAACATTGGTGGTCTAACTATGGACTGACCCTCAGCAAAAGCAGTATTAAAAGAAGCCATATTAAAAATTCAACTTTTTAAAAACAAAAATTGGTTTTTGTAAAACCAATTTTTTTTAAACAAAAACGGCTCTTGTTCCTAGCTCTGGTACCACTTGTAGGATCGATTTCACCCTAGAGGGGGGGTGAATAGGGTGATGGTATAAATTATAAAAATTAATTGCGGAAGCTTATAAAATAATTTCAACATAGATCACAGAACAATAGCAGCACAGATAATAGCAAAATAATAAAATGCAGATATAGTACGACACAGAATTTACCCAGCTTCGGCAAAACCCGGCCTACGTGCTGCCCCCAAGGTTTCTACTAGAAATTAGATAGTCAGACGCTTACACATGTAAACTCACGACACCTGCTATCGACTAAACCTAACTCTATGCTCAAAACCCTGCCACAACTCAGCCACTGAGTTGCGAATTCTCAAACTACGCCACGTAGTTTGTCCCCTAGTCACACGACTAGAAAATTAAACGGTTTAAAAAAATACAAATTAAAAACAATTTAAAAATAAAATAGCCCTAATTTTAAAACCTATAACCCTTTAAAAATAAAATAAAAGGCCGGCCCTCTTTTTTCCCTTTTTATAATAATTGGGCCGTTCCTTTTGTTCGAGATAATGTTAGCTTTATTCCTTTTCCTTGTTCGTTCTTCTTTACGAAATTAGGGCTTTGGAAATTTCAAAGATGCCGGCTTTTGGTTGCTAGATCGAAAGGAAGATTTATCACTTTGTTTGCTTCGTCGATCGCTTGCTTCTCTGTTTTGCTCACGGCTCTTTGAAATTGTTCGAGTTCGATTACAATTTCGGTAAGTACTTTATTCCTTTTGCTTTGCTGGTTTTGGCTTGCTTGAACTCGATACTTGAAATTGTCGATGATGATTGTTTATATAGGGTTTGTAACCCTTGAGTTTCGTTCGTTCAAATATATTTGAATTCGTCAATTTTGTGTGATCGGCCGCTTGATTATGCTTCAATGTTTGAGATGATTTCTGACCTTTTCATATGCGTATATTTTCGTTGCTTGCTTCCCACGGCTTTGATGTTTAACTTGGTCAATTTTGAATTGTTCATCATATCCACGACTTTTTGATTGTTTGATCTCCTTGGTCATTACAATTTGATTTTCATTTGACTTCGGTCATGACACTGAGTGTTTACTTCAGTCATTTTGAATTTCGTGAATTTCTGGCTTTGGCTTGAATTTGTTTCGAACTTGCATCCTTCTTGCGGCTTGATATTTGAGATTGATACATTTGTCTTTGGTCTTTATGGTTCACGATTCATCTATGTATACATTTATCTATCTTTGAGTCTGGGGTTGTTTGTATGTGTGATACTCTGGAGTTAGTCTTGACATTTGCATATTAATTGAGTTGTATTGTTCCGGCCTGTTGTGCATTTGACATTGCTCTTGACTTTTGTTTCTGGTATTTCATCTTGGCCATGTTGGTTTCATATGCATTCTGGTCTGGATGTTGTTTCTCGGCCATGTGTTCATCTGAGTCATCTGAAGTTGTAGCCTTGGTCATTTGTTCGCTGTCATGTTCGCTGTGATGTCATATCTTTGACGCACTCACTTGAACTTCTGGCGTTGACGTCATGGTGTACATGTAAGTTGCATTGCATATGTCTTTACCTTGTACTGTCCACTGCCCTTTTTCATATTGTTGGTTCATTGTGATTAATTCTGTTTCATTGATCATTTTCGGCTTCATCTGTGTTCATCCCTGAATTGTTGTATTTTCTGGATGGTGTTGCTGTTATGTTGGTGGCTAGCCTTTGCTAGTTCATTCATGGCATGTTGTCCATGTGAGTTCATTGCTGAGTTGGATTTACTTTGTCTCTGATCTTTTGGTCATGTTGCCTTCAGTTGCTTGTATATATGTACTTGCTCGGTTTGTAGCTCAAAGTTGCTACCTCTGATCAATTTGTTGAGCTTGTACACTTTTATTGCACCTGAGTTGAATCCAGATTTAAAAACTCGGGTTTGACCTTGTGCTGAGAGTTGTGGCATTTATTTTATTGCACGTAAGTTGAACCCGGCTTTTCATTTGGGTTTGACCTGTGCTCAATTGTCCCTGTAACATTATCAAGTGTATATTTCGATGTGCATGGCCTTGTGGCATATACAGTGATACACTGTGTATGTCACAAGCTGTTCGTGTATGATAAATTCAAATTTAAATGATGACGAACAACCCAAATAACTGAGGCAAATAATATTTTCAAAATCACATTTTATTTTATATTGTAAAAATATTCCTTTTCAATTTTACTACGTCAATATTTATTTTTGCAGATTGCTCAGATGCAGGATTCATATTGGAATGAAGTTGAAGATAAATTATGAGTGTGAGCGATATGTAGTGAGTACAACTGTAAATTTAAACTTGTGATGTAATTGAATTTGTATCGAAGTTGTATAGTGTATAGTGAGAGCTTGAATTTGTACTATTCAAAATTGTAATAAATATTTGTTTTGAATAAAATTTTTGTTTGAATTCAAATTCTGTGTTATTTAATTTTATTCAGCAAATATTTATTTAATCTATGAAAAATAAAATAGTACATTAACAAATACATTTAAACGAATGTATATATGTTTATTATCATCATACAAAAAACATATAAGCGCATATTCAACAAGTTATCAGTTGTTCTGGAGCGAAGTCAGAAAAGTATGCTGTGGAGATTAGGAGGCAAGCTGGATGGCAAGACGTATCACTTATATTATATAGTATCTTCTGCGTTCGGGTTGCTGCAAAGTCAATTTCCATATGGGCAACTTACAATAACTGCCAATGTTGTATTTTGTTGTTGTAAACTCTGATAACGTATGTGTAAACTGATATAATTCTTTTGTCTAAAGATTATTCATTTACCTATTATATTTTGTTCCACTACGAATGTGAGATTCTGTTATTGTTTTCTGTTTTTTCTTCTATCTTCTTCTTCTTTAACCCCAACCGCTCGGTTTTTCGACATTCGATTGTTCGGCATTTAATACAGTGGACGTATTGATGTCGACTTTCGAAAGTCGAAAAATCAAGGACCGTTACAAATTGGTATCGGAGCAATTGGTTAAGCGATAATCTTGGCTCTGGTGGGGATTACTCATTAGAGATAGAGTTAGTGATACTCTAGAATTAGTTTGAGTATATTAATATATATGATCGCGTATTTGTTAGTGGATAAAAAAATTGTTTTTATATTGTGTTGACTTATTGGTTGATTGTTTATAGATTCTGGTCGGTGCAGTTTGGACAACTGTATCGATAGGGGTTTCTAAACTCTTAAACAAGATAAACTGACACAGTATTGTTTTAAAATAGGGTAAATGAAATAATTTTACCCAAATTATTTTTGTATATAAAAGAAATAACTTTCCATAAACTATTATAATTATATATTATTGCTTGATTGTTAGGAAGTGATGATATTAAATTATTATCACTGATTCTTGAATAAGAAACTGAAATCATAACTGGAAGCTGAGAAAATAAATTCATATACAAATAAGATTTGTAGATGTGAATTATAAATGTAAATAAGATTTATAATTTGAAATAGAATTCTAGAGTAATATTTGAAAATAAATTTAAAAAATTTGAAATTTTGAGATTTGGGAAATTTAAATCCCTTTTGAGGCTGAAAATGATTTTCAAAAGTTTTGGAAAAATAATGGTGAAATTATTTGGGAAATATTTTTGAATTGGATTTGAAAACTGGTGGAATTTGGAATTAAAATATTTGGAAAATATTTTGAAGGGATGAAAGAACTAAACTCTTTTCGGTCGCTGGAAAATAACTTCGATGATGACTGCAGCATCATCGATGTTCATTTTCGAGTTTCCAAGAGAGAAATTACTGCCAAATTATTTTAAATGGAAGTTGTTTGCAAAACTAGGTTTGGTTTTGAAAATTCAAAAGATAATTTGAATTGATTTCAAAATGATTTTTAAATGTTGGAAAGGCTCTGTAATCTTATTTAAAATATTTATGGAATATAATTGAGTTTGATAACTTATGTAATTTGAATTTTGATAAAATGAATTTAACTTAAAGATTGGAGTTAATTAAAGTGAATATGAAAACAAAATAAAACAAGTTGCGAAAGTAAACCAATTAGATGAAATAAATCAAGGAGATTGTTAATTGAAATACAATTGAGTTTGAAAACTTATATAAGTCTAAATTTTTGAATGAAATTGAATTAAGTAAATAGAATTCAAATGGAATTGAAGATGCAAAGTTGAATGAAAATGAATATGTAACTTCTGTAAGTAAAAGAAATAAGTATAAGAAGTATATATTGAAAATTCTGTAAAGAAATGAATAAGAGGACTTTGAATCTGTGATTGGATATTATGGCTAGTAGGATATATAGGTGTTATAAAGGAAAAAGGAAATAGGATTTTTGATTTCGGAAGATAAATTGAATTGCTCGACAAAAGGTATGTATTTAAATTTCTATATGAAATTTGATAATTTTCTTGTCTAGCCACTTGGCCTTTTGTTTCCTTTTTGAAATATGAGGGCCCATGGTGGCATTTGTAGTCGTACCGAGCTAGCCGCGCAAAGGAGACGCTGGCGAAATTTTTCAAAAATTTAGGTAGTTGGAAAAATTTTGAGAATTTAAAATTTGAATTTAAATTTGAATTGTGGAGTAAATAAAGTTGTTTGAAAACTACGGAAGATTTTGAAAAATTAGTTGAAGTGATAAAGGGTCTTTAATAAAAAGATTTGTTTTGGCAAGTCGATAAAACTGTTTGATTTTGGGAAAGTAGTAAATGGGTTATGGATCATTCTTCCTAACTAGTAATTTCGGGGCGAAATTCTTTTAAGGGGGGAAGAATGTGATGACCCGGAAAATTTAATAGTTGAAATTGAAATATTAAATTTATTTTAAATATTTGAAAGTTATTTTAAACTTGAATTTCAGATATAACTATCGATTTGGCAATCAAATTATTGAATTTAATTTATTTAAGTTGGGTAAAATATTGAATCTTGATTTTTAAGCTGATTAAAAATATTTTAAAGGCTTAGAAAATTCATATTGATAATACTGAGGTGATAGAAATTTTGAAATTGAATCTAACAATGTTTTTTCAGTTTTGAATTTATATCGTTTAAATCGATATTTAAACATAGCCTTCCGAGGCACAGTCTCGGATTTCGACGAAACCAATTCCATTGGATCCGTAAAAGTGTATTATTATCGAATTTCAATTTCCGTAGCATTCGAAGTTGTCATGTGGTCGTACGATTGATAAACGTGCTGAATTTAAATCGAGAATTCAACATAATAGTTGGGTTCAAAAAGCTATCTTCTCCATACGATCGAATTTGGACCTGAAACCTCTTCCATTGCGTTCGGAATAGGGGTTTAACATTATAAATGCCTAATGGCACGTCTCGATTGAAGATCGAGATTTTGAGCTGTGGAAATCGAGACGATTTAAATTTGAAGTTGAAATTTAAAAATAAATAATAATTGTTGCATTACAAGCCCTCATTCTGCTCATCAACACGTAAAGAAAATTTTGACCACATGTTTATTTATTTCTGATAAATTTCACATGCGTTCATCTTCATTCTCAAAAATATAATTAAACTTCAACTCTTATAAAATTCATTTGCAAAAATGAAATCAATTTCGTTCAAAAATCAAAAGGGTAATGGCCGAGCAACAACATAATCGTATTCCCTTGTTCTCCTTATTTCATTCAAAACCAGGAAATTACAAAACGAAGCCGCTCGTTTTCTTCCTCTTCTCGTCTAAATAATTTTTTCAAAAGCAAAAGCCGCTAGCTTATCCTCCCTTAAATTGAAATAGTCGAAATCGATTTCGTATTGAAATCGCGAATGGGCAGAGCTCGGCGAAGGCAGGTTCGAGCTATGATTCCTCACGCGCACGATGCAAGGATGGCAGCGACGAGGTCGGCGAAGCGATTTAGGCTTCACGACTGGCTTTGGTATGGCACTCATCTTGGGTAGAGCTCGAGATCATGAAGCAATCGTAGGGTGGGATCGCGATTGGATCGCAATCAATCAAGGCGCGATATCGAGGGGTACGGAAATTGAAGGAAGGCTCGAGTCTCTAGCAGCTAGGACTTTGGGTTCCTAGTGGCAACGACAAACAGGGTGGACTCGTACTCAAACATGAGTTTAGACAGTGAGGTGATTGCGATTCTGTGTTTTGATTTATTGTTAAGTGAAAATTTTAGTTGGCCTTATTGATTAGGTTATCAGGAAATCTATGGTAAAGTATAAATTAATTTTTAGTTTAAATGTTGCACGTGTATATATATGCAGAAAAAATTGTAATACGGGGTTTATATAAATTAGATTTTTAAAATCTATATGGATTATTTTACAAATACATACATACATACATACATACATATATGTAATTCAAAGAAAATAAATATGCATGTATATATTTTTTATTTATTCAGTTATGTTAAAATAATTTAATAAGGTGATAAATTGTTTAATTAATTTACCTAAATTATTTTAGTTACTAAGAAATTTTTTTAAAAGGAAATTAGTATAAAATTTAATTCTTTGATTAAAATTGAATCATTAGCTAAATCACTAGTTTAAAATTAAATTATTAGTTGAATTAAAATTATAAAATGGTAATTGAATTGCTCGATTATTTCAAATATTAATAAAAACCATATAATTGTTTATACAGGGTCAAAAAGTCGAGGAAACAAGCCGAAATGGAAATAGATTGCAAAATAAAAGCAAAGGTGAGATCTTCTCACTCAATTGGAATAATTAGAATTTCAGTTTTGATTGATTGTTTGGTTGTGATAGTATATATAGTAGAGAGAGTGTGTGTATACATATATTAGAGTGATTGATTTTCCGCATTATATAGCGGATGAGACCCTGTGCGCCGCATAATAGCGGATGATGTGATATAAATACCATATACCATGATATTCCACCTCGAAGTGGAATTAGTATTTCAATTGTTGTGCTAACATCTGTGGATGTAGGGAATCAGGTTGGAGGGATCCTACTGGATTCCTCGCATTGTTGAATTTATTTGTATATGTTGTGATGTGATAATCTATGAATGATTATATTGGTGTGAATGATTATATTGGCGGTTGAAATTTATTGAAGGCTATAATTTAGCTGAATATATTTTTGGTATCGTAGGATACTAGAAATATAAAATTAGGTTGTTGGAAATTAAAGTAGAAATTTTTAAGTAAATTCATTTTAGAGAATTGGATAAATTTAAAAGAAGGAATTTTAAAAGGGTAAGGTTTGATTTTTTTGAAATCCTATTAAATAAATTCCAAAATAGGGGAATAAGATTTTAGTAAATGGATTTTGAGTAATATTGTTTAAAAGTTGAAGAATTTATTTAAAATTTGGATTTCAAATAGTTTGGAAGAAATAAAGGGATTTATTTTGAAAGATAATAAATTTGGGAATCAATTTGGAATTTGATTTGGTGTTTGAAATAAATTTAGAAATAAATTTGGAAATTGCTTTGGTGTTTGAAAATAAATTTTTGGAAAATCAATTTGGAAATTGATTTGGTGTTCGAAAGTAAATTTTCAAAAATCGATTTAAAATCGTATATCAATGGATATTTGAAAATTGTAACAACCCGGAGTTTTGTAACAATTAATTATTGTCAAATTGATGATTAAATTGGTTGTTAATTGCTATTGGGAGTTTTAATCAAGTTTAAATTCTTTTGAAATTTGTTATGGGTTAAGCGGGCTTTAAAAATTTAATCTCGGCCCATTTATTTTTGGTGCCGTGATATTTATCAATGTCGTTCCCTTTTTTTTCATTCAATGGTTAGCCCTAAACCTAACGAATGAAAATGGTGGCTCGCTCGTTCATTCCTCTTTAACAGAAACTAGGGTTTCGGTAATTCGTGAGGCCGATTTCAATGCTCGATTTAACTTGATTCTCTTGCTCGAGTGATTGATCATCTCTTGAGACAGGTGCGGCTGCTTGACTGAGTTCGTCTTCGCTTCGAACAAGGCGAGTGATTTTTCTCACTCACATCTAATTCAAATTTTAGTGAATTCTGACTTGTCCAAATTTGTGATTCTTGTTGCTTGATTTCTTGATACTCATGGTATTTTGATTTCTGGTATTTTAGGTTTCGTGAATTTCTGGCTTGACTCTATTTGATGTTGGTTTCGTAATCACCATTGTGTTGAATTCTTTTGACGATATTAATTTCGTTGACTTCGGTTATACCCTGTTATTTTCCCTGGTTGGCATCGGCTTGATATTGTTTGTGATTGTTTCCACTTTTACTGTCTAGTTGGAGTACTTCACGTTGTACTTTGTTCACTTGATGGCTTCAAGCCTGAACTACTTTGTTCTTGTTTTGGGTATGCCACTGTTTTATGTACCTTGTACAGGTTGTGTTGTCCAGTTGAGTTCGGCACTTGAGTTGTCGTTGCTTGACTGTTTAGTTTCTTGGCTAATTGCTTGTTTCAACTGCAGTTTCACTGTGCAGTTGTGTTGAGTCTGTGACTTGACCTTTTGGATTTTGTTGTAGTTTGATTTGGGTTGTAATTGCACCACGTTTGTCATGTTGAATGGAGTCACTGAAGCATCACCATCTGCGATCATACATAAATATATGTATGTTGTTGCACCATTGTTGTTTCACTGCTCCACTGGTTACCATTTACTTGAATTATTTTGGTTTTGAAATCCCTTCTGACTGTTGCAGTACTTGAATTTGCTCTGTGCCTTGTCTGGTTAATTGTTTACATGTTGCACATGATTATGAACATTCATATCTGCTGCACTGTGTATTACACTTAAAGTCTTGTTGCGCTACTTCTGTTTTCTGGTTTCACTGACCTAGTGCACATTTGTTCCACTTCTGAACTGATGCTGCCTTGGTCATGTTGTCCAGTGCTTGTTAATCTGAGTTGAGCTGCTTTGTTTGCCTTGACCATGCCATGTACGTGATTCACTTATGTACACATGAGCATGTACTTTTGTTTCAGGATCCATTCTTGCCTTTGTAACTCATGTTGTATTCATGGAGTTAATGCAGTTTCATTTTGTTGTATTTTTGCCATGCTGAGTCTGATTGCTCTGTTTCATGTATATGCATGTTTTGCCTTTGTGCATTCGTGTAGTTGGTTGGATCTAAGTTTTATTGTTCATGTTGTAGCATTAATGTGTACATTACTAGTACATGTCACTTTTCATTTTGATTTGAGTTGATGCGATTTGATTTTGGTCATTGAGCTTTTGTGTATTTAATCATTGTAGTGGCGAGGCAGTGCACGCGTGCGTGTACTGCAGCCCTACCTGAATTGATGTTTTAATTGATATTTCAATTGTTTAAATTGTTTCGTGTGTCCAATTCAATATTTTGAAATCGTATTTTTAATTGGTTTGATTTGATCATTTTGTTGTTGTTTAATTATCTATTTGATAATTAGATTATGAGTTTCTAATTATTTATTTAATAATTAGATTTTGTTGTTAATTGCCGTTTGGGCAATCCTGTTGTTTTCTAAATTATCTTCATTGATAATCCTTTCATTTATCTTTGTTGTAAATTTGAATTTGCTGATTTGTTGTTTAACGCTGTTACGTGTTATATTTACCGTTATCCGATTTCCTTCTTAAAGGGTTGGATAGATGAGATTTATTTGTGACTGTCGTCTAATTGTTATTTAATTGTTATTGCTTCTGTGCATTAATAACTGAGTTCGAATTAGACTGGCCCGTGTATTATTTTCTTTGAATTTAATACTCGGGTCAGACCGAGTTATTACAGGTTGTAGATATCTTGCTTTGGGTTGCTGCTTGAGCTATGAAGTCTCTTTATATCTTTTGGAGTAGTCGTTGTCTTAGTATAGGAAGATATATATTCATTTATATTATTTACGATAATGTACTTGTATATATAACTTCCAGAGTTGACAGTTGTAGTTGTATCATATGTATTGTGTCACATGTATTGTAACTGACATCAGTTATATATATATATATATATATATATATATATATATATATATATATGAGACTTTTTATTATCTGTGTTCCGCATTTAGTTTATCTGTGTTATTATTTTATATATTGTCCTAAACTATTATGAACCATTGTAGTTCGTTTTATACTGGAATTGGGTATGTCGATGGGAGTAAATAAATAAGAGATGAAAAATAAAAATATATACCACTCCTATCGAGGTAACCAATACTAGTGTAAGGCCTAACTACGGATGGCCGCTCCTATCCAGCCTTATTCTTCGTAGTAACAAACAGTATTTCTTTTAATACTCTTTGTTATTGCGAGCATAGAGGTGGGGCGTCACAGCGGGTATCAGAGCGAGGGGTTTATGGACATAATATAAAACATAACTTGGATTGAACATGTGTTACAACTATTTGTCGATGTTTTATTGTGCTTTGAGTCAAAACTAAAGTTTTGAAATTTATGATGGAATTTTTGAATATCATTATTTAAAAATAAAAGTGAAATTGTGTTTTGATGATTGAGTAATTTGTGTTCTACTTATCAGAGTGCGCAGCGGAAACAGTGAGACTGTCTTCGCTGAGTACAGCTGATAACCCTTTTGATTTAAAAATCAAAATATGAAAATAAAAATAAATTTCATTGTGTTGTTAGGTAGATGTCTTTGTTTCGTTTTCTTTGAAAATTTCGAATCCTATTTGAGAATCGGAAGCGATTGCAATCATGTGATTTTGTTGAGATTTTTGTTGTTTTGAATTATCTTCATTGAAGATATATTCAAGTGATTTCTTTGTTCATTTTGTAGTATGCATGCAAATTTGAGTTGCACGTTACTGCACTAATTTTACGTTGAACCGGTGTTTGATTTTAAACGTATTTTGTTGCCGTTATTTTTATAACGGGATTTTTACACCAGTGCTGAATTTTTGAAGCACAGTGTTTTGTTGACATTTTTAATGAATGGAAATTCACTAGTATTATATTTTGATACGAATTATTTTGATGAGATTTTGACGTATAAATTTTTTACTGTCGCTTTGACTTCAGTAACCGTTAATTTTAAAGTGGATTTTCAAGCGGTTATCTCGCAATGTCGATTTTGAGATCCTTTTTTACGGTGTTTTGAGAAGTGCAATTTCTTTATCGAATTTGCTACAGATGTTGCTGTTTTGAGCACGGGTGTTTCAAATCGTTTTAAAATAAAATTATTTTCCAAGATTTCTATAGTTTGCGCTTTCAAAAGAATGAGGAAGCGATTGAAACGTTTCAGCAAAATCGAGGACTACGAACCCTTACTTTTACTGGTTCGCTTAATTCCGGACTTGTCCGTTTGAGAACGTAAAATATTATTTAGTTAAAATACACAATTTTGCACTTTCAAGGAAACGATGAAGAGAATTAAACGATTTAGTAAAACTCATGGTATGGGACATGTGCGTTTGCTATTTTGGTTAATTCCGGACTCGTTACTGTTTGATGATTTTGATGATTTTGTGTGCTTTCGAGCCACTATGTTGGACCTTCGGGTCATATGTTGGGCCTTCGGGTCATATGTTGGGCCTTCGGGTCAAGTACCAGTACTAGACCTTCGGATCATATGTTGGACCTTTGGGTCATATGTTGGACCTTCGGGTCATATGTTGGGCGCCAAAATTATGTTGACAGTGCTTGGTAGGCTTCGGCCATATGTTGATGCACGTGTGGCGTAGCTAAAACTCGCCATCTGATGGGATCGATCCACCTTTTATGTTGATTTTCTAGATTATCTTAATTGATTTCAAGATATTTGTTGTTTCCAATTATCTGCAGGTAATTGGATATTTGTTGATTTGAGATTTCTGATTATCGTTTTTGATAATTAGATATTTGTTTATTTGAGATTTCTGATTATCGTTTTTGATAATTAGATATTTGTTGATTTGAGATTTCTGATTATCGTTTTTGATAAATGGATAAATTCTTGTTTTCTGATTATCTATTTGATAATTAAATTTTGTTGAAAATTTGTGAATTTTTTTTATGAAATTAAAAGATTTCTTTGGTGTTTATATTCTCGACCTTTATTTTTCTAGCTTAACCAGTGTATGTTAGAAAAATAATTGTTACTGACGACTTTAATTATTAAAATTGCGGGGACGCAATTTTTATAAAGAGGGGAGTCTATAACAACCCGGAGTTTTGTAACAATTAATTATCGTCAAATTGACGATTAAATTGGTTGTTAATTGCTATTGGGAGTTTTAATCAGGTTTAAATTCTTTTGAAATTTGTTATGGGTTAAGCGGGCTTTAAAAATTTAATCTCGGCCCACTTATTTTTGGTGCCGTGATATTTATCTATACCGTTCCCCTTTTTTTATTCATTGGTAAGCACTAAACCTAACGAACGAAAATGGCGACTCGCTCGTTCGTTCCTCTTTAACAGAACAAGAGTTTCGGTAATTCGTGAGGCCGATTGCAATGCTCGATTAAACTTGATTCTCTAGCTCGAGTGGTTGATCGTCTCTTGAGACGCGTGTGGCTGCTTGACTGAGTTCGTCTTCGCTTCGAACAAGGTGAGTGATTTTTGTCACTCACATCTAATTCAAATTTAGTGAATTCTGACTTGTTCAAATTTGTGATTCTTGTTGCTTGATTTCTTGATACTCACGGAATTTTGATTTCTGGTATTTTTGGTTCCGTGAATTTCTGGCTTGACTCTATTTGATGTTGGTTTCGTGATCACCATTGTGTTGAATTCTTTTGATGATATTAATTTTGTTGACTTCGGTTATACCCTGTTATTTTCCCTGGTTGGCATCGGCCTGGTATTGTTTGTGATTGTTTCCACTTTTACTATCTAGTTGGAGTACTTCACGTTGTACTTTGTTCACTTGATGGCTTCAAGCCTGGACTACTTTGTTCTTGTTTTGGGTATGCCATTGTTTTATGTACATTGTACAGGTTGTGCTGTCTAGTTGAGTTCGGCACTTGAGTTGTCGTTGCTTGACTGTTTAGTTTCTTGGCTAATTGCTTGTTTCAACTGCAGTTTCACTGTGCAGTTGTGTTGAGTCTGTGACTTGACCTTTTGCATTTTGTTGTAGTTTGATTTGGGTTGTAATTGCACCACGTTTGTCATGTTGAATGGAGTCACTGAAGCATCACCATCTGCGATCATACATAAATATATGTATGTTGTTGCACCATTGTTGTTTCACTGCTCCACTGGTTACCATTTACTTGAATTATTTTGGTTTTGAAATCCCTTGTGACTTTTGCAGTACTTGAATTTGCTCTGTGCCTTGTCTGGTTAATTGTTTACATGTTGCACATGATTATGAACATTCATATATGTTGCACTGTGTATTACACTTAAAGTCTTGTTGCGCTACTTCTGTTTTCCGGTTTCACTGACCTGGTGCACACTTGTTCCACTTCTCAACTGATGTTGCCTTGGTCATGTTGTCCAGTGCTTGTTAATCTATGTTGAGCTGTTTTGTCTGCCTTGACCATGCCATGTACGTGATTCATTTATATACACATGAGCATGTACTTTTGTTTCAGGATCCATTCTTACCTTTGTAACTCATGTTGTATTCATGGAGTTAATGCAGTTTCATTTTGTTGTATTTTCGCCATGCTGAGCCTGATTGCTCTGTTTCATGTATATGCATGTTTTGCCTTTGTGCATTTGTGTAGTTGGTTGGATCTGAGTTTCATTGTTCATGTTGTAGCATTGATGTGTACATTATTAGTATATGTCACTTTTCATTTTGATTTGAGTTGATGCCATTTGATTTTGGTTCATTGAGCTTTTGTGTATTTAATCACTGTAGTGGCGAGGCAGTGCACGCGTGCGTGTACTGCAGCCCTATCAGAATTGACGTTTTAATTGATATTTCAATTGTTTAAATTGTTTCGTGTGTCCAATTCAATATTTTGAAATTGTATGTTTAATTGGTTTGATTTGATCATTCTGTTGTTGTGTAATTATCTATTTGGTAACTAGATTATGAGTTTCTAATTATTTATTTAATAATTAGATTTTGTTTTTAATTGCCGTTTGGGCAATCCTGTTGTTTTCTAAATTATCTTCATTGATAATCCTTTCATTTATCTTTGTTGAAAATTTGAATTTGCCGATTTGTTGTTTAACACGGTTACGTGTTATATTTACCGTTATCCGATTTCCTTATTAAAGGGTTGGATAGACGAGATTTATTTGTGACTTTCGTCTAATTGTTATTTAATTATTGTTGCTTCTGTGCATTAATAACTGAGTTCGAATTAGACTGGCCCGTGTATTATTTTCTTTGAATTTAATACTCGGGTCAGACCGAGTTATTACAAGTTGTAGATATCTTGCTTTGGGTTGCTGCATGAGCTATGAAGTCTCTTTATATCTTTTGGAGTAGTCGTTGTCTTAGTATAGGAAGTTATGTATTCATGTATATTATTTACGATAATGTACTTGTATATGTAACTTCCAGAGTCGACAGTTGTAGTTTTTTTTTTTGAGAAAAATGTGTGATCCTCTAGTAAAAAAGGAGAGCACACATGTAACGCTATATATAAAACAAATAATAAGGAGCTGCCAACATGCCTGGCAGGTGGCACAACAAAAAAACTAGAAAAAAAATAAAGAAATAGAAACCCCTCGAATGAGCTCCAGCAAAGCCACCGCCCATTTCACCCTAATACCGAGCTCCGGCAAGGCCACCGCCCAATACTAGGGTGTTAGGGGTATCTAAAAACCAAAATGCAAAAGAACAAAACAGAAAGAAAATGCCTCAGAAGGTCCACGTAGGAGAACTCCAAAAGATGGGCCAAAAAGAAGAACTCCACACTGGAGGCCTGGAGAATCCATAAAGTAATGCCAGATGCAATCCGAATCCCTGCAAAAGCTACCCTGCCAACCTGAATAAAGCTGCAAGCTATCCTGTAAACCAATCAAGAGAAAAACCAGCAACCAACCTAAACCAAACCTGTAACATAACTAGGAAAACAAGTTAGAAAGAATCACATATATGTATATAAATAAAATTTATATACATATATGTGAGAATAAAAATCAAAGAGTAAAATAAAACAAGGATAAACTAGAACAAAATCAAACTGGTCTAAAAAACAAGAAACTAATTTATGAGCCTTAAATCGTAAGAGAATTAAGGTGCATCATATGATCATTATTTAACTCAGAAAAGGAATAAATATAAGAATTATTAGAAACAAAATTATTGATGTTAAGTTTGAAAAAGTTAATATTATTTCTAACCTTATTAAGGTAATCCTTAAAGCCATTATTATTGGCTAATTTATATTTGGGATTAGAAATCCAATTTAAGCAGAAATTAGAAATTAAAATAATCAAATTATTATAATGTTGATTCTTATTATTAAAAATCCTTTGATTTCACTCAAACCAAATGAACCAACAAGAAATAATGAATAAAGAATCAAGTAAGAATCTAAAATTCTTATTGAACGTAAATCTAATAGAGTCCCAATAGAAAAAACAATCAGAAACTCTAGAACTAATATTAAACTCAAAAATATTAAGGGTCTTAATAAGAATATAATGAGTATCCAAACAATCGAAATAAATATGATTAATATCTTCAGAGTGTGTGTTGCAAAAATAACAATTATTATCAATGAAAATATTTTTCCTTTTTAAAAATTCAATAGTATTTAATTTACCATGAATGATGAGCCACATATGGATCTTTGATTTAGGAGGAGCATTAGACTTCCAAATAAATTTAAAACAATTTACAGAGACCCCCGAAAAGTTAATAAATTTGTAAAAGGAATTAGAAGAATATTTCTTACTCTTATCCCACTCCCAACTAATATGATCATTAACATTGTCAATGTTATACAGATTAAGCTTAGCATAAAGCAAATAAAGTTGTCTAAGGGTATAGCCCACTAAAATACTATTAAAGTTGAAAATCCAAGGAGGGTCACTATCAGAATTAAAAACATCAGAAATGAACGCAAATTTAAAGTTACAAATACCATATAAATCTTTGAACTCAATCTTAAGAGGAATAGGGGAAATCCAACTATCGTGCCAAAAAGATGTATTATTACCAGAATGAACAATAATATTAATACCTAAGTTAAAAATATCACTACACTTTAAAATAGATTTCCAAAAAAAAGAAAGCTTACTGTACATCGAAGGACTAATTTGAAAGAGATTATAACTACCATTATAGTAATATTTAGAAATAGTCTCCTTCCAAATGGCATTATCACTAGAATCTCTAAATTTCCACAACCATTTACCAAGAAGAGACAGGTTCATATTATGTAAATTAATGACTCCTAAACCACCCTCTTTTTTAGGCTTACAGACAGTATCCTAATTAATTAAACATTTAATGCTACTGTTCGGATTATCCCCGCTCCAAAGAAAATCCCTTCTAATTTTATCTATTTTATCTATCACCCAATCTGGAAAAATGTGCATAGACATCCAATAGATAGGGAGAGCTGATAAGACTGAATTAGTCAAAACCAGTCTACCCGCTCTAGATAAGAATCTCACATTCCAATTACAAATCCTATTTTTAATTTTATCAATGATTATTAACCAATCATCGTGCTTAAGTTTTGAAGGTCTAATAACAAAACCAAGATAATCAAATGGAAAACTCATAGTTTTACAATTTAATGTATTAGCAAATAAATTTTCTACATTATCTAAATCATTTAAAACTAAGACAGAACTTTTATCAAAGTTTATTTTTAAACCTGATAGAAGTTCAAAACTATAAAGAATAAACTTGAGAGCAATTATGTGTCTAGGAAGATGGGAGGAGAAAAGCAAAGTGTCATCAGCAAATTGAAGGACAGGCAAATCAAAACTAGAAATATCATTACCAATAGAACCCAAAAGATTATTGTTAACAGCATTTTTAATAATTTTAGAAAAGACATCAGCCGCAAGATTAAAAAGAAGGGGCGATAAAGGATCCCCTTGCCTTAAACCTCTCTTGGATTGAATTTTATTACCTAAAACACCATTGACCATAATACCGGAGTTACCCGTTTTAAGCAAGTTAATGATCCAATTAATCCATCTTTTACTAAAGCCTCTGGCATGGAAAATGTCAATGAGAAAATCCCAATCAACCGAGTCAAAAGCTTTAGCAAAATCTAATTTTAAAATAGCACAAGTTATATTATTCTTACAACAAAAATTAATATATTCTTGAACTACAGCTACACCATCAGTAATATTCCTACCTTTAATGAAAGCTGATTGAGAACAGTAAATAAGATCGTTCATTTTTAAACTAAGCCTATTAGCTAAAACTTTAGAGATTATTTTAATAGAGCAATTAATCAATGAAATGGGTCCAAAATCTTTTAAAGTATTAGCACCAACTTTTTTATGTAGTAAAATAACGTTAGCGAAATTAAAACAACCTAATTGAAGATTACCATTATAGAATTCATTAAACATACAAATTAAGTCAAATTTTAAAACCTCCCAAAAAGATTGGTAAAAGAAAATAGGAAAACCATCCGGGCCCGGAGATTTATCTCCTGGTAAATCAAAAATGGCTTTACGGATTTCCTCTTCAGAAAAAGGAACATCTAAATCAGAAAGATTAATATTAGGGACAGATGGATAAAGATCATTCCATCTAACACTAACTCTATGATTATTTTTACTGCCAAAGATTTCTTTATAATATTCAGTAAAAGCATTGTTGAGATCATGTTGTTCAACTAATTCCACATTATTAACTAAAATGGAATTAATTGTATTACTACGTTTTCTACTATTAGCTATATTATGAAAAAATTTGGTATTATTGTCACCTTCATTAATCCATTGAAAATTAGATCTCTGTTTCCACATAACTTCCTCTTTTTCAAGGATAGAATTAAGTTCATCTTTTAAGCTATTAAGAACATTTCTCTCACCTAAACTTAAATGTCTAGTTTCTTCAATCTTATTCAGCTTGAGCAATTCATTAAGAATATTATCCTTTTTAATTTTAATATTACCAAAAACATTTTTATTCCAGTTTTTAAGAAAAATCCTGAGTTTTCTAAGCTTAAACACAAAAGCTTTGGCAGAATTGTCACAAAACTTGAAACTATAAAAACTCATAGAAGACCATTTATTGATGATTAAATTAAAAAAACCAGGTTCAAGAAGCCACATTTTCTCAAATTTAAAGGCTCTATTAAAAAATCTATGACCATTACAAGAAAGAGTCGACAGTTGTAGTTGTATCATATGTATCGTATCACATGTATTGTAACTAACATCAGTTATATATATATGAGACTTTTTATTATCTGTGTTCCGCATTTAGCTTATATGTGTTATTATTATATATATTATCCTAAACTATTATGAACCTTCGTAGTTCGTTTTATACTGGAATTGGGTGTGTCGATGGGAGTAAATAAATAAGAGACGAAAAATAAAAATATATACCACTCCTATCGAGGTAACCAATACTAGTGTAAGGACTAACTACGGATGGTTGCTCCTATCCAGCCTTATTCTTCGTAATAACAGATAGTATTTCTTTTAATACTCTTTGTTATTGTGAGCATAGAGGTGGGGCGTAACAAAAATATAAATTCACAATGGGAATTTATAAAAGAATAGGAAATTTGTTTTAAACAAATACTGATTTATTTTTAAAAGTGTGGAAAAGAAATTTACAGATTCGAAATGCAAATTGAAATAAATCCAAAAGGATTTATTAATTGATTTAAATGGACCATTTTGAAATGGGAAGTACATTTTCCCTAGAAAGCCGAGTATGTTTTTAAAGTAGCTTTCAAATATAAATTAAAAGTTCTAGAATTGGTTTTAAAAAGAATATTGTTGGAGAAATTATTTTAGGAAATTGTTTTTAAATCTTTAAAGTGAATATTATTTAGTTGATTATAGAAGTGTTTGTTTTAAAGATTGAATTGGTATTTGATTTAGAAAATGGTTACTTTAATAATTACACTTTATCTAATAATTTTATTTTTAAAATTATTTGGGCTTGAGTTTTATATGAGATATTGATATAAAATTTCGTAACTAATGTTTTAAATAAAGTGTTTTAAAATAGTTTTTATTTTAAATGTTTACAAGTATATATTTTTGGATAAATGATTTAAATTATTTTGAAGTATTCGGACTTGGCAAATTTTTCAGTGGAAATAAACAATATCTGAAAATTTATTCCACGTGAGGAAAGTGATTTTAAATTTGTTTTCAAAAGAATGAAATGTGAAAATATATCTTGCGAAGATATTTTGAAAATTTATAATTTGGGAAAAAATATTTAAATTTGGTGATTGTTGTGAATATTATTTGATAGTTAAATAACCGACTATTAGTATAAACAATTTGTGAAATTATTGAGGCTTGATTGTTGTTGTGAATGTTATTTGATAGTTAAATAACCGACTATTAATATTGGCCTCTGAAATGACACTTGAATTTGTTTTCAAAATAAGCGCTCATTATTCGGTTAAGCCGGGAGAGGACTTTCTATCATAAAACCCATTCCGAATAATGATTCGACGAAATGGGATTGCATTTGAAGATGGTGTTGAAGACCGAGTATTTTCAAAAATGAAAGGATTGCCTGTCGAATGTCTCTGCACTGAGTTGCTTCGATATAGAGATTTTAACACCCTTTGTGATGGGGAGTCCGGACGTGATTAGTGAATATCCGAATTTGATAGGGCTTCTTTCCTTAATTGGAGGAAGTGCCTTCGGCTCCATTCGAACCCGGAACGGACTTGTATGGATGTGTGTCTGACACTACACTTTGAGATATAAAGCTGGTTTCTATCAAATACATTTCTGTTGGTGGCGGAGAATTTATTCTCTTAGCTTAACACCCTTCTCTGAGACGTACGAGCTTCGAGGTTATGTAGTTGATTGTTACTAGTGATATATTCCCAATTTGGTAATGTGGCATGCTTAGTGTTGCTGATCATTTGTAGATCGAAGCATGGCTTTTATGAAAAGCGTAGCTTTGTGGACGAGACTTCGTCGGACCTCACACCTCGAAAATGGTCGAAACAGGAAGAATGCAATGTTATAGGGGTCGCGCCCCTTAGGGTATGTACATTTCCTTCTGGATAAAAACTGGTTTCTGGTATGGAGTCCAGATATTTAACTTGTGTGGATTTAACAGTGGTATTCTGGTATGGAACCCAGATTATTTACGTTGTGATTGTCGGTTGATGAGGCACCTCGGATAAAGGTCAGTCTAGACTGGGAGGTGGCATACTCGTGACATTTAGTTACCTAGTTAAAGAGGTAACCCAGCCTTGTGTTGGCAGAGATCCGGTTGGGTTCTTAGGGCGTCCCTCCAGAGGCATTCCCATGTGGTGTAGGAAGTTCCTTAGCCTGACCATTTGTTGAAAATCTAAAGAAACAATACGAGCCCTGTATAGTTTTAGTTGTATAACCTGCCATGGAATGTGGCAGTAACCTGCTATTAAACATGGTAGCTATAGTAGGTATACCATAATGGTGGTATGCTGGCTAAGATTTATATTATACTTTCGAAATGTTTTCCACACTATGCACTAATAATAATATCAAAAAGATTTTGCGTATCAAGCATGTTTGACTATCATAAGGAGAAATCTTCTCCAATTGTGCGATTGCATTGTGTGTGTGCGGGGAGGCCTTGTGGTAGTTTCATTTTCCAAAAGCATAACGGATTTCTTATCCTTTTCTTTATGCAAACAACTATTTTAGGATCTCACACCAGTCCCATGACTGACGTGGAGTTTATTATTCCCTTTCTAAACTCTGGGTGCCCATAATTTTCCACACGGGCAGCCTAGAGTCAGGTTATCAGTTGTTCTGAAGCGAAGTCAGAAAAGTATGCTGTGGAGATCAGGAGGCAAGATGGATGGCGAGACGTATCACTTGTATTATATAGTATCTGCTGTGTTCGGGTTGCCACAAAGTCAATTTCCATATGGGCAGGTTATAATAACTGCCAGTGTTGTATTTTGTTATTGTAAGACTCTGATAATGTAATGTGTAAAATGAGACAAAAAAATTGTCTAAAGATTATTTATCTATCTATTATATTTTGCTCCAGTGCGAATGTGAGATTCTGTTATTGTTTTCTGTTTCTTCTTCTATCTTCTTCTTCTTTACCCCAACGGTTCGATTTTTCGGCATTCGATTGTTCGGCCTTTAATGCAGTGTACGTATGGATGTCGACTTTCGGAAGTCAAAAAAGGGGGACTGTTACATCTTGAAGCTTAATTCACAAGGTATTTGTACTTAAACTTTTAAATCAATAATTGATCAATTTATCAAAGTAACCTAACATTATCATTTCTTAATTTATTCTTTTGGAATAAGTATGAAAGATCTGAATTACCTTATCAGATTTCTTACTTATCGATTATCTTTATGAAACATCTTATAGTCAAATTGTGAACTTCTAATAACAAGATGTTCATATTTAAATTTCATTAGTCCTGATTTCTAACTATACAACTTTTCCAAATATATACTTTATATTTAAAATATAATCCTAGGTAAAATTATTTCATTTACCATTTTTTTTAAAACGAAACATTTTTATAAAATTAACAATTACGCGCTCATATATAATACACTCAACTCATTCTAGGGTGTTACTAACCCTATCTCTAATGAGTTACTCATCCTAGGATATTACTAATCCTATCTCCGATGAGCCTTTACCCATAACAAATTCAAGGTTCTAGCTTAACCTTCAGCTCTGATACCAAATGTCATGGCCCGTTCTTCCATACCCTTTGAATGACAATAAACCACACATGTCCAACTCAAATTGCATGAAAAAAATGGAACATGAAGGTTAATAAAGAAAATAAGATAGAATAGAATCTCACACGAATGGTATAACATATAATATTGAACAATATCATTACAGCGGAAAACTTTTAAATACATATATTAGAGTCTAACATAAATTCAGCTTGGACAGTTATAAACATCCGTCCTTACAATTGCTGACAAACATCAAACAAAAACTTAACAAAGCACAGTAGATAATAGAATATGTCATACGTAGATGAATATCTCCAGCTCTCCTCTGAAAACTCCAACCGTCTTTGACTAAACCTGAAACTACTCGGATCTGACCCGAGTATTGAAAATACCCGGATCATGCTTGATAAACCAGCGTAAGAAAAACTCAATAATAAATGACATTGTCGTATATCAGCCTTTGAGTAAAAATCCTTTGAAAATAAAGAGTATCTCATAAGACCACACCCATACATAAAAACGGACAGGTTTTTACCTTATGATAAACACTTTATATCAAAACATTTTATATTAGTTTTAATGACATTATTTGCAAATAAACTTATTAATCTTAGCTGAAATTGTTACCATTATTAAATTCCAGCATACTAAGTTCTACAAACAAAACCGTAGGTTCTTATTGGAGAATGGATTTCCATACAAATGACCAGGTGAAGGATCTACCTTTCGAAATGGGTACACCTCCAGATGGATGCCCCAAGGAATAGCACAAAGGAACCTCTATCAACACACGACCGGCCTATCTCTGTAACTAGATAATACCGAATATGTCATCCCTCTGTTGTTACCGACCTTTATTTGAGGGCCCTCATAGCATACACCACATTAATTTACATCCTGAACATCATAGCAGGAAGAAATATATCTAGAAGGGGATGACCATACCCTACTTGGAAATGACCCAATTAACCTTGCTGCATATAATCCTGTTTTGGTCATTTCTGGTTTGATGAGGCTTGATGTAATGATTGCCTTTTAACATAGCACATATCACATCTTTGAATGCCACATTTCCATTTCCGTTAACTACTAATTTGCTTCCACAAAAATACAACCCTTGAGCTCGTACGTCTCAAGGAGGGTGCTAAGCTAAGAGAAGTTGCTTTCCCTGCCACCATTGATGTACGTTTGTAAAAATCAATGTACATAATTTTTAGAAATGCAATGTCAGACAAACGTCCATACAAGTTATCCAGGAACAGGACAAACCGAAGGCACTCTCCTACTACCACTAGCAGCGAGTAGTCCTTGCAATCCGAAAAATCTCCGCCATGAGGAGACCGCTGCTATAAATAACTCTATAATGGGAGTTGTCCAGAGCATGTTCAACCAGTAGTCTTCACACTATGAAGATCCACAGTCTTCAGTAATCATCATCTTCAACATGTCTTCACGTTCGAACGTATAATGGTTCGAAGTGGTTTTTGGATAGGAATTATCCAAATCTGACATCGGTTACTTCAAAGCCAATTATTGATTTAAAAGATGTTAATTTCATATATGGATATGAATCATCAATCAATTACTTCAACTTTTATAAAATATCTTTTTTAGATATATTCTTTTCAATTTATTCCATTTTCTTTTCAAGAGTATAAGGAATCATTAAGCCTCATCATTTGGTTTATTTAAACCTTTCTTAAATCTTGGAATTTCAAATCATTTTCTCTTTTACTTAGGAAAACCCTTCCAAATCATTCATTAAATCTTAATCAAAGATTTATTATATTCAAGTTATAATTTGAACTTAGGGAAAATATTCCCAAATCATGTATTAAATCTTAATAAAATATTTCGCTCTTAACTTTTAACTTAAGGAATATACTCCTTTTTTATAATATCACTTTCCAAAACATCCATTTAATTTAAAGGATTATGCACTGTCCAAAATCGTGAATATAATTCCTTTAATAACTTTGACATTTAAGTTATCGATTTAAATTGATTTTAGATTTACAAAACAGTGTTTATAAATTCCATTTATATTTTATAAACTTCCACATACAAAATTTCTTCACTTACAAATTCCATTTATATCTCACTTATAAGTCAAAATCCAATTATAATTTAATTACTTATAAAACTCTTATTTAAAAATTCATTCCTTTCAAATCTTATTATTTATAAAATCCGTTATAAATTCTTTTCTAAATTTCGATTACAAACCCATATATAAATTTGATTACAATCCCATTTAATATTTATAACACACTTTTATCATTCCATTACTTTTATTTATAAAATATCAATTTTATAAACCATATATGTAGACCATTTATAACAAATTTAAAGAATTTATTTCTTTTATCTTAGAAAAAACTTAATTATGATCTTTTAGAGCATCCGGGCTTTCCTTTTGATACGTTCCACCCCTCGCCTAATAAGAGAAAATATAGGCCAAGTAAGTTCAAGGCACTGGTTGCTCCATTCCTAACCTTAGCAAAACACCTTTTTTTACCTTCCCAGATCTCACAGGTGGGACAAATGTATTATTCATTTCCGCATTACTCAGCTTGTTATTATATCCAATCTTCTTCGCTTATTGTTTAAGTGGTATAAACAATTCCACTTTCCCATTTATTCAAACTCTCATTAAAACTTACAAATCATCTTTTAATTACTTAGTTTTTCTTTTAAAATCATTCACAAGATATATAGGAAAGAATTGTTAAGTTTAAAACTACGTTTCAAAAGTTATTAAAAACTACAACAAAAAGCGTAGCGAAAAGTGTTGCAAATAGTGTTTTAAAAGCTATATTCTTCAAAACGACTTTTATATCATTTAGATATCCATATTTTCAACTTAAATATATTTTAAAACATTTTAAAGATTTTTACAGTTTATTTCATAGTTTTAAAATATTTAAAATATCAGTTTTAAACATTGATCACTTTACTGCAAAAGCGCGATTTTTCTGAAAAATTGTTATGGACATATTTAAAATATGCAAGATAAAATCTTGATTTTATTCCTTTATTTCTTTAAGCATATTTAAATATTTTATAAAACATTTCTAACTCATTTTAATACTATTTTCAAAAGATTTAAGAATTCCATATACATCATTTCATTTTCAAAAGTAAAGTAATTTCCTTTGTGCTTATCGACGTGTATTAACATGACATGGTAAAACAATTTAACAATCACATTAAACAGTTAATACTTGGTGATCAAATCATATATAAACATTCATAGAAATCATAACACATCATCAGACATGTGTGTGTGTGTATATAAATAGAGATGCTAAATAGAATTTCTCACCATAAACCAAAGCGATTAACTTTCTACCGACATTCTAATCAACCAACACTTCACTAATTAATTCCTGCTCCATTAAATACTAGCAAACAATACACTCTCCCTTCCAATAGCTTGGCCGAGGCTTAAGATGGAGGTTGGCTGAAAACACAGAGAAGATGCGGTAGAGCTTTGAACTTGAATTCTCAAGATTTTGATCTAAAATATAGGTCAACTTCTATTTTATTTTTGACTCTCTTGCTCTCAAAACTTGAGAAACTTTTTAACTGAAAAGTTTTTAAAAATTAATTTCTCTTGAATTTAAAAAAAGAATCGCTTGAAATTTTTTAATTTTGAGGAACATATGATAGAATGAAGAAGAAATATTGTCGGATTGATAAAAATGGAGCCCAAAATTCACTTCAAAGAATTGAGTTTCATGTATAGAAAACCTCAAAAATGGAAATAGGGATCAAAATTAATGTTGTAGCCACTGGAATTTCATATAGTTTTGTTATGATGGCATATTTCCTGGCTTAAAAACTGAGCCAGAAAATGCACTTGAAAGAAGTATATTTTTGGCATAAATAACTTTCGAATGGGATAAAGTGGTCGATCAACACGAAAGTTTTAGCCACTGAATAAATACATGATTTGAAAAAAGAACTTTGCAATTTGGTTCTTCTTTGAAGAATTTATGGTCGAGAGAAGAAGAGATAAAATATGAAAGAAGAGGAGTTTGATTTAAAGAGAATGAACATTGATTTCTTTTGAATATTTTGTAAATATTTTGACATTATTTCATTATAATTTTTTCCTATGGCTTGGAAGCCGTTAAAGAGGAGAGGAAGAAAGTGAATAAGCTTTAGAAAAGAAGAAGAAGAAATGTGAATGAAAGTGAAGAAGAAGGTGGGTATTTATAGAAAAAGAAAAGGTGGTAATTTTCCAAAATAACCTCTTACCAAATTCCCAAACTAACCTTACTTCAACCTAAAGCAATCTACACTTTTTAAAAACTTAACATCATCCTTTCACTTCTTACTTTATGTCTTAATCCCTTAAGAACTAAGTTAAGTAAAAAAATTAATTATATTGGTTTTGATGTGATATTGATTTGATGTTTACTTTTCCTTACTTTTGTTAATTCTTACTTTCTTTTACTAATGACTTCTAGAAGTTTTCTAATCTTATTTAGTAAAATTAAACATGTTTAGTGAATTAATTAATACTTGGACTATTTGAATATATGTTCCTATATAAGAAAATAAAGATGCGACGACATTGCGACGACTTTTAATCGACAAAACGTTGATTTTCGACAAAATGTTTTACGGTCACATTTTGACGCTTTAGTTAAGATATTTATTCATGTAAACTAAATTCAAAAATAAATTTGTATAATTCTATTTAAAAATATAAACACTCATAAATAAATTAAAATAATTTATTTAACCATTGAAACTTACTTTTCGAAAATCAGCATTTTGTCACTTTTGTCGATATAGGCAAATGTTACTATTTTTGTGTATACTTCCATTTTCATATCCTACCTAATATTGTTTGAATCATTTAACCTTACATATTTTATATTTAAAATCACTTTAAATATTATATTTTAAAGTGGTCAAATTCTGAGTCGTTACAATACCATTGTGTGGAAGGTAAAAAATTTCTTGATAGGCTAAGTTGAAGATGGTGTGCGGAACGGTTATGAGATTATTAATTAATCTAACTGGCCCTATTGGGTCCAGGTTCAGGGCACTCTCAAATCTGGGCTAGAGGTTTACAATAGTGGTCGACCCTAGGCGGATTCGGGTTAAAACTGGACCAGGAACGCGACTATAAGTCACGTCCAAACCTTTAGCTGCCGCACCCCACTCACTCTCTTCCTCTTTTATTTTTTTAGCCGAACCCAATTTCATCTTACCCTTCCTCCGCTTAACTAAGGCATCACTCCTCCATTCCTCCACTAAGCGACAACAAAATCATTGCGCATTAGATCTTACCCCACCACTACTCTGGATCTAAACCCATTTCTTCCTTTTCCAACCACCTCTTAGGCTATGGCACTTCCACGTATCGATGGCTCTTCATCTCATCATCCCAGCCTCAATCCTCAAGAAGCCGCTTGGCTCAACTAGAGCAAGCGGAAGATCATCACCTATCTTGAAATAGCGGACTTTGATTTCCTCCAAGTATAACTAGTGAAGTTCGAAGATTTCACCGCTCTTGGGCTTGAAAAGCTTTTCATCGCGACAGGACATACATCAATCCTTTTCTTTGAGACTTATGAGTGGAAATATTACTTGCACTACATACATCTTTTCTGTTGAATATGCGATTATATGATTTTTGTTTGATGATAATAAATATAAATATATATATATATTCATTTAAATGTATTTGTTAATGTACTACTTTATTTTTAATAGATTAAATAAATATTTGCTGAATAAAATAAATAACACAGAATTTGAATTCAAACAGAAATTTTATTCAAACAAATATTTATTACAATTTTTGAATAGTACATATTTCAAGCTCACTATATACAATTTCAACTACAATTACAATACAAATTTAATTAAATTACAATTCACATTTACATTTACATTGCACCTCACTACATATCACTCATTCACTCAACTCGTACTGATCTTCAACTTCATTCCAATGTGAATCCAGCATCTGAGTAATCTGCAAAAATATACATTGACGCAGTAAAATTGAAAATAAAATATTTTGCAGTATAAAATAAAATATGGATTTTGAAAACAATATTTTCCTCAGTTATTTGGGTTGTTCATCATCATTTAATTTTGAATTCATCATACACGAACAGCTTGTGATATACATAGTGTATCACTATATATGCCACAAATCCGTGCACACCGATATATACACTTGATAGAATTACAGGGATAGGTGAGCATAGGTCAAACCCAAAACGCCGGGTTTAACTCAAGTGCAACAAAAATAATGTCACAATATCAGCACAAGGTCAAACCCGAGCTCCAAGCTGGATTCAACTCAGGTGTAATTGGAAAAACAAATCCAAATGCAATAAAATGGTCGAGAGCAACCTCAATGCACAGCAAGTATACAACAAAGGCCATGCAAGCTATATACAGTCTCAAGTGAAAGGTTAGACAGTCCATTCAGACCATAAAGCAAATGCATATCAGACGATGTCAACGAGACTGAGCATGTACATAAGCAAGTGCAGCCTCAACATGAAGTTTAACAGTGATACAAGTAAAGCTCCAACCAGACTAGTATGGCAACATAGAAACACAGGTCTGCAACAAATGAAATGTTTGCACCAGCAAACAGTCTACACAGAAGTACAAAGAAACAAGAACTCAACTGGACAGTACAAGTTAATGACAGTAACAATACACAAAGAAAATGCAAAGTTCAAGTCACTGCTACCATGACTCGAGTACATATACAGGAATGCTCAAAGAAAATCCAAACCAAGTTCAAGTCACACATGAAAACAACTCAGTGCAGCACCAATAATCATATACAAGTTTCACTGGCTCGAAGGAACAAGCCAATATGGCAACAATACTACGGCAAATTCAAATGAACTTCACCATGAAACAATGCAGCAGTACATATGTGAAAGTACAAATATAGACCACTTGAAGTGTGTCGACCAAACAACTCAGTGCAGCACAATCAAACAAGCCCAGACTCAAGTGTGGTACACTAGCCAAATCGACAACAGTTCAATATGCATCAGTTTCAAGTCAAGTACAGCAACAAGTTGATATGCAAACGAAGAATGCAGTGGACACCAGTGATGCAGCCAACAACTACTCAAGTGTTCGACAAATGTATATTGAGGGATATTTCAAATGGAATTACAAACATTAATGTTACATCTTCAACGAACTCCCCAACAACTAAAAGGAGCAATGAAATTAATGACAATGTTGTATGTACATGTAAAAAAACCAAGGCAGAAATAGTAACACTTAACAATGACATTGACAATCATGGGCCAGAAATAGGAAATGCTAGTGATGAAAACTTTGACTCTACAGTTACGAAGAATTCAAAAGACGATAATAGAAATGACTGGGTGGAAGCAGAAAATGCATTTCCTTTTGTTGAAAGGTACTATTTGCACAACATCAAGCAAAATCAAGTTGAAGCCATGAGCAACTGACCAGAGTCAAAGGAAACAAAGATCGAAATCAACATCGTCAATGCAATTCAATGCCGTGATGACCAAGAAATCAAACGAGTCAAAATCAAAGCCGTGTGAATCAAGCTACCAGAAAATATACGAATTTGAACAAGTCAAAAATGAATCGTAGCATTCGACCAAAATCGAACGGCAAGCCAAAAAATTATCAGACGAATTCAATGAGCACATACGAACGAAATTATAGGGGATTAAACCCTATATAAACCAAATCATCATCGGCTGCAAAGGCATTCGAGTTCAAGTACAACAGAGAAGATTAAATCATACAACTTGAATCAAAGTCGAGTACCGTATAAATCAAAAAGGAAAAAACGTACCAATTCACGCAACAATAGATCTCGACTTTGCAGCCGCAAGCAATCACTGATAGAGGAAAATATTTGAAGCATATCGACCAATTGAAGCGGCATCTCAAAGCCCTAATTTGCAAGCAAAGGAAAAAGGAACGAGCCGCCATTATACAGAGCAAAGAGGACCGATAGCCATTGTTAATCAACGTATTTGGGCCGAAGCCATAATACAAAAGGAAAAAGGATTTAAATCTATCACTTGTTTATTTTTGGGCCGGCCTGGTTTATAAAGGCTTTGGTTTATTTAAATTAGGGTTTAGACTTTTTTATTGTATTTTACTTTTAAAAACAATTGTAATTACTAGTCATGTGACTAGCGGACAAACTACGTGGCGTGGTTTGAGAATTCGCAACTCAGTGGCTGAGTTGTGGCAGGGTTTTGAGCATAGAGTTAGGTTAGTCAGTAGCGGGTGTCGCGAGTTTACGTGTGTAAGCTTGTGACTACTTAATTTCTATTAGAAACCTTGGGGGCAGCACATAGGCAGGGTTTTGCCGAAGCTGGATAAATTCTGTATCGTTCTATTTCTACATTTATTATTCTGCTATTATTTGTGCTGCTATAATTTCGATATATCTGTTTTGAAATAATTTTATAAGCTTCCGCAACAATTTTTATAATTATCAGTATCACCCTATTCACCCCCCTCTAGGGTGAAATCGATCCTACAAGTGGTATCAGAGCTAGGAATAGAAGTCAACTTTTGTTTTTTAAAAATTTGTTTTTCAAAAATCAATCTTTGTTTTAAAAATTTGAATTTTTAAAATGGCTTCTTTTAATAATGCTTTTGCTGAGGGTCAGTCCATAGTTAGATCACCAATGTTCAATGGTGAATACGCCTACTGGAAAAATAGAATGAATTCTTTTCTAAAAACCATTGACGCTTGGAATATTGTTGGGACAGGTTATAGAGCACCAACTATAACTGTAGATAATCAAGAAATAGATAAACCAAAGGATCAATGGACAGAACTAGAAAATAAATTACAAAATGCTAATGCTAAAGCTATGAATTCTATTATCTGTTCATTGTACCAATTTGAATTTAATCGTGTCTCACATTGTCTAACTGCGTAGGAAATATGGCACACACTCGAAGTGACCCACGAAGGAACATGTCAAGTCAAAGAATCTCACCTTGCTATGCTAAGCAGCGAATAAGAGAATTTCACAATGGCGAAGGAAGAATATGTCAAAGAGATGTATGGACGACTTTCCAATATCGTATACAAATCAAAAGCTCTCGGAAAATCATACACGGAATTGGAAATAGTCTGAAAAATCCTCAGAGTCCTTCCATGAAGATTTGAAGCAAAAGTGACTGCCATTCAAGAATCAAAAGATTTAAAACAGATGAAAGTTGAAGAACTCATCGGAAATCTCACCACTTATGAGCTAGAAATGAAATTCAAGGAAGAGCGTGAAGGAAGTGACACTCGAAAGAAATCAATAACTCTTAAAGGAACAGCAGAAAGTGATGGTGATGATGATGATGGAGTAGCAGAATTGGAGCTGATAATAAAGAAATTCAAAAGGTGGAATTACAAATACGAAAATCCAGCTCGAAATAAAAAATCGAAAAGCAGAATAGCCAAAGCACTAGACTACTTAGAAGAACAGAAAATCATCTGTCACAAGTGCAACCAACCCGAACACATCAAGCTCAATTGTCCTCGGAATCGACGCGACTTTGAAAAGAAATCAAAAAGGAGAAGTTTTGCAGCCACGTGGAATACAAGTGATGAAGATAATCAAAGTATTAGCAGTGAGAGTGAGAAAGCAGATATGTGCCTTCAAGGAAATATAACTGATAGCAACGATGACGAGCCAAGCGAGGTATCAAAGCTCACTCACTCAGAATTACTTATATTTTTCCACAAAGTAAATGGCTGTTTTGAATGACTTAGGGAGAAGTATGCCAAATTTGAATTACAAAAAGATACTTTGATAGATTTAAATAAACAACTTGACCAATTAGTTAAAACCTTTCAAAGTAGGATTCCTAAGTGTGATAAGTGTCCAACATCCGAAGAAGAAATTAAAAAATCAGAAATTAATATAAAATCACTTGAAAATGAAATTCTGATTTTGAAAGAAAGTGAAAATACTAGGAGAGAGAACTCTATTAAAAAGTGCACACAATTGTTAAACGAAAATGAATCTCTCAAAACACAAGTCCAACAATTATCAACGACTTTAGATAAATTTTCAAAAAGTGAAAATCATTGAATATGCTATTAGGAAAACAAACTGTTAATACAGTTAGACAAGGACTTGGGTATAATCAATTAAAAAAGTTATAAATGAGATTAATCAAGTAAATTCAATATGCACAATTTGTAGAAAATTTGGACACAATCAAAATAGTTGTTGGTATAGACCCAAACACGTAAAAACCATTCCAATTTGGGTTCCAAAAGGCACAAATATAAAATCTCTCAAAGTTAAACAAATCTGGGTGCCAAAAGGAACATATATAAATAGTTTTGGGTCTCCACAAAATTATTTTTCAAAATATTCTGCCACTAACAACCATGGACCTATAAAAACAAATAGGTCACAAAAAATTTTCATTGTGTAGGTGTGGTGGCAGGCTAAGGAACAACAACAGTATTATCTGGATTCTGGCTGTTCCAGAAACACAACGGGCGATAAAGCAAAGTTCCTTAGCCTAGTATAAAGGTGATAGAATCACAATGGACAACACGAAAAATATCGTAAAGGTAGAACAGGTAATGGTATATTTATTTGAACGATATATTATATGTGATAATTTGCACCGTAATATGAGTTAAATCAGCCAATAATGTGATGATGAAATAATGATGATTTTGATTCTGACTTATCCAAAATTGTTGGCCAATTATATTCTTATACCAAGAACACAATAAAAATCTCTAGAGTCTTTGAATTACTTCATATATATTAGTTTGGATTAATAATAGTGTTTTACTGGATGATAATACATTTGGTTATTTTACGGCTGACTCTATATTCACGGTTTCTGATTATTCACACGGCTTCAATTCAAATTCAAGAGAATGTCATTTAAAAAGCTATTAAAATTGATTTTGAATTTTTTTTGTTGCACACATCATGGTCTGGTTATCAAATTAAATAAGTGATAATTTTGAGTGAAAGCGAAATTCAGATGCAAATTACACTGGTAATCTAGTTGATAGGAAAATTACTAGTTGAACTTAATTTTTGTTGAGACATTTAGTAACTGCATCGTTTTTCAAAGAAAGTATGTGCATATTTTTCATTTCAAATAATTTTAAAATAGCAGAAATTTTTCTTATATAACCCCTTCTAGAAAATCATTTTTGACCATGTTTCCAGATCAGTCATTTTTGAAAAATTGATTTCATAATTATCTTTGAATTTGATTTTAAATGACTATTTTGACTAATCTGACACCCTAATAATTATCGAAAAGATAAATAGTGATTGAAAAAGTGATGAGTGTTGATATTTATCATATATTATGATTCGAGATGGTATAATTAGTAAATTTCTTTAGAAATTTAAACAAGAGTTATAAAACTTTTTGTTGGTAAATATTCCATAACCATCACTATTTCTATCATATTTCTAACGACCACCACTCATCAAAATTCTATATAGTTTGTCAATATGTGGTACTTTAAAAAGGAATCATTCGTTTTTCATTTTACATTTTTTAATAAAATGAAAAAAAATTAATAATAATAATAATAATAAAATAAATTAAAATAAAATCCTAAGTATTCACTCTAATTTAAAAGTCCTCACGGTTATGCATGTATGGAACGCATATCAAAATTGATTTTTAAAATAAACAAGTTGATTCTAATCCCATTTAAAAGTCCTCATGGTTATGCGTGGTTAGAAGATACTTGAATTCATTTTTTTAATAAAATTGGAATACTACTAATCTCATTTAAAAGTCCTAACGGTTATGTATGGTTGGTAGATATTTAAATTCCTGATATAAATATACCACAAATAGACACAACTGTATGGTTTTATCTGATGACATTATTCCCATCATTCTAAAAATGGAATATGCGCCTAACAAAGTATTTATGATTTTTGTTTGATTTTTTATTGAAATTTAATATTTATATTGAATTGAGTTTTAATGTTGGATTAATATCGATCACTTTATCTCTATTTTTTTCTAACACTATTACTCTTTTGTTGATAACAAAAGGGGGAGAGAAAAGTTAAGATTTTGTCAAATAAAATCAAGTAAAAGTCAAATATTTTCTATTTGCATCTAGGCTCATTTACATATTTTTAATTGTATGCATATATGAAGGGAGAGCTTTGTGTAGAGAGGAAGCATTCAAATAGGGGGAGCAAATGGAATCATCAAATACATTTAATATGTTTCAAAATCTTAAATATATGTTTGTTATCATCAAAAGGGGGAGATTGTTAAATATGCGATTATATGATTTTTGTTTGATGATAATAAACATATATATTCGTTTAAATGTATTTGTTAATGTACTATTTTATTTTTCATAGATTAAATAAATATTTTCTGAATAAAATAAATAACACAGAATTTGAATTCAAACAGAAATTTTATTCAAACAAAATTTATTACAATTTTTGAATAGTACAAATTTCAAACTCTCACTATATACAATTTCAATTACAATACAAATTTGATTAAATTACAATTCACATTTACATTGCACCTCACTACATATCACTCATTCATTCAACTCATACTGATCTTCAACTTCATTCCAATGTGAATCCAACATCTGAGTAATCTGCAAAAAATATACATTGACGTAGTAAAATTGAAAATAAAATATTTTTGTAGTATAAAATAAAATGTGGATTTTGAAAATAATATTTGCCTCGGTTATTTGGGTTGTTCGTCATCATTTAATTTTGAATTCATCATACACAAATAGCTTGGGACATACACAGTGTATCACTGTATATGCCACAAGACCGTACACACCGATATATACACTTGATAGAATTACAGGGACATGTGAGCACAGGTCAAACCCAAAACGTCGGGTTCAACTCAAATGCAATAAAAATAATGTCACAATATCAGCACAAGGTCAAACCCGAGCTCCAAGCTGGATTCAACTCAGGTGTAATTCAAAAAACTAATCCAAATGTAATAAAATGGTCGGAAGCAACCTCAATGCACAGCAAGTATACGACAAAGGCCATGCAAGCTACATACAGTCTCAAGTGAAAGGTTAGACAGTCCATTCAGACCATCAAGCAAATGCATATCAGACGATGTCAACGAGACTGAGCATGTACATAAGCAAGTGCAGCATCAACATGAAGTTTAACAGTGATACAAGCAAAACTCCAACCAGACTAATATGGCAACATAGCAACACGGGTCTGCAACAAATGAAATGTTCGCACCGCAAACAGTCTACACAGAAGTACAAAGAAAAAAGAACTCAACTGGACAGTACAAGTTAATGACAGTAACAATACACAAAGAAAATGCAAAGTTCAAGTCACTACTACCATGACTCGGGTATATATACAGGAATGATCAAATAAAATCCAAACCAATTCAAGTCACACATGAAAACAACTCATTGCAGCATCAATAATCATATACAAGTTTCACTGGCTCGAAGGAACAAGCCAATATGGCAACAATACTACGACAAATTCAAATGAACTTCACCATGAAACAGTGCACCAATACATATGTGAAATTACAAATACAGACCACTTGAAGTGTGTCGACCAAACAACTCAGTGCAGCACAATCAAACAAGCCCAGACTCAAGTATGGTACACTAGCCAAATCGACAACAGTTCAATATGCATCAGTTTCAAGTCAAGTACAGCAACAAGTTGATATGCAAACGAAGAATGCAGTGGACACCAGTGATGCAGCCAACAACTACTCAAGTGTTCGACAAATGTGTATTGAGGGATTGTTCAAATGGAGTTACAAACATCAATGTTACATCTTCAGCGAACTCCTCGACAGCTAAAAAGAGCAATGAAATTAATGACAATGTTGCATGTACATGTAAAAAAAAACCAAGGCAGAAATAGTAACAGTTAACAATGACATTGACGATCATGGGCCAGAAATAGGAAATGTTGGTGATGAAAACTTTGACTCTACAGTTACGAAGAATTAAAAAGACGATAATAGAAATTACTGGGTGGAAGTAGAAAATGCATTTCCTTTTGTTGAAAGATACTATTTGCACAACATCAAGCAAAATCAAGTTGAAGCCATGAGCAACTGAGCAGAGTCAAAGGAAACAAAGATCGAAATCAACATCGTCAATGCAATTCAATGCCGTGGTGACCAATAAATCAAACAAGTCAGAATCGAAGCCGTGTGAATCAAGCTACCAGAAAATATACGAATTTGAACAAGTCAAAAATAAATCACAACATTCGATCAAAATCGAACGGCAAGCCAAAAAATTATCAGACGAATTCAATGAGTACATACGAACGAAATTATAGGGGATTAAACCCTATATAAACCCAATCATCATCGGCTACAAAGGCAATCGAGTTCAAGTACAACAGAGAAGAATAAATCATACAACTCGAATCAAAGTCGAGTGTCGTATAAATCAAAAAGGAAAAAAACGTACCAATTCACGCAACAATAGATCTCGACTTTGCAACTGCAAGCAATCACTGATAGAGGAAAATATTTGAAGCATCATTGACCAATTGAAGCGGCATCTCAAAGCCCTAATTTGCAAGCGAAGGAAAAGGAACGAGCCACTATTATATAGAGCAAAGAGGACCGATAGCCATTGTTAATCAACGTATTTAGGCCGAAGCCATAATACAAAAGGAAAAAGGATTTAAATCTATCACTTGTTTATTTTTGGGCCGGCCTAGTTTATAAAGGATTTGGTTTATTTAAATTAGGTTTTAGATTTTTTTATTGTATTTTACTTTTAAAAAATCATTGTAATTACTAGTCGTGTGACTAGGGGACAAACTACGTGGCGTAGTTTGAGAATTCGCAACTCAGTGGCTGAGTTGTGGCAGGTTTTTGAGCGTAGAGTTAGGTTAGTACGTAGCAGGTGTCGCAAGTTTACGTGTGTAAGCGTGTGACTACTTAATTTCTAGTAGAAACCTTGGAGGCAGCACGTAGGCAGGGTTTTGCCGAAGCTGGGTAAATTCTGTGTTGTTCTATTTCTACATTTATTATTCTGCTATTATTTATGCTGCCATAATTTTGATATATCTGTGTTGAAATAATTTTATAAGCTTCCGCAACAATTTTTATAATTATCAGTATCATCCTATTCACCCCCATTCTAGGGTGAAATCGATCCTACATTTCAATGCACAAATGTCGTATAATTTTGATGATGGCAACAACTACATTGAGTCGGTGGTGATGGGAGCTCATATTGAGATGTCAGATGATGATCTTGTTGAGATTTTAGAGATATCTGTTGTAGGCACAGATTTGGATGACATTAAGATGACTGATCCTAAGATTCTTCAACGGATCTTTTCTGGAAATGTCGGTGAGTGGAGGACCTACAATTTGCGACCCGTGGCCCATCTCGTCATGCGCATCATTCAGTCCAACATCATTCCAAAGACAGAGAGTCTTGACCAGATCTATAATTCAGTGCGGAAAGCCGCCTGTGCTATATTTGGTGGCGTGGCCATCAACTGAGCTTGTGTCTTGATGCTCCACGAGGTCGATCAGGGAGCTGGTACTTCGAGGATGCGCTTTCCATATTGCCACTTGCTGTAACAACCCTGCATTTTGTAATTATTTTAATTGTATATTTTAAATTTAATTTTCTGATTTAAAAACTTTATTTTATTTATTAAAATGGATCAATTTTTTTATTTTAAAGATAAATTTTGATTTTGATATGAATTAGAATTCCAAACATGACTAAATAGAATATTTTTCAAAAAGGTGAATTTTGGTCAATATGGTCAACTTTGACATTTAATTTAAAATTTTAAAAGTTTTAAAATTTGAATTTTATCTTTTATTATGAAAGTAAATAAATTTTAAGAATATTGCTTTTCGTTTCATTAAAATCCGACTTATACTGTGAAAGTTATGCATTTTTAAATATTGTGTGTAATTTGTTGTATTAAACAAAATTGCTTATTTTAAATTGTATAAATAATATTTTATTTGGTCATGTAATGTTCTAATTTATATTTATATAGGTAAGATAATATGTTATGTATATATTTTTGTTTTAAACATTTTAATAGTGTAATTGACATTTTCCAGTGTCAGTTGTATTTTTGTTTACAATTTCTAATTTCCAGCTTCAATTAATTAAAGGAATTCTTTATTTATTTTTCTATTTTCTCAAGATCTTATTTTATTCTCATTTCCACTTTATTTTCTTCCTTATTTATTTTATTTATTTGACTTTTATTTGTTTTAAAGTGAAGTAGGAATTTTTCTAGAGCCAATGGTATTTTATTTGTAATTTTCATGTCCTGTTTCCAATTTTTAAACAATTTCTTTAGTTCTTTTTCTATTTTCTCTAATTTAAATTATTTATTTCATTTTATAAATGATAAATGAAGTATTTTATTTCAAAATTTTATTTATAATATTTTTAAAATGAGTAGATATTTTTCCAAAGCCAATGAGGATTTAATTGTAATTTCTGGACCTTGTTTTCAATTTTAAGCAATTTATTTTATTCTTTTTCTATTTTCTTTAAATTTAATTATTTATTTTCGTTTTATTTCACTTTGTTTCGGTTTTTAAATGTATTTCCTGAGCTATATTTTGTTTTATTTGAATTAAAAGAAATGGTAAATTGAAGAGACAATACTCTTCCTTTTCCTATGACTTTTCATCTTCTAGACTCTTCATTTTCCATAACCTTCTCATTACTTGCTTTTTGGCCGTACACCCTTATTGTAGCCGTGAGTTTCTCAACTCATAATTCTCATGAAAATACTCCATCTTACTTTATTTCTCATGGCAAAAGCATTTGGTAATGGCTTCTTTTTCCTTTTTCACTTTTTCTCTTCATTTTTCCTTTTTGATTTTCAATGTTTTGCCTTGTTCTCTTGCTTGTTTGGATCGGCCACCACCACTATTGCCTTGGCCATCACCTACACCACCTCCTCCTTGTCACCACCACCACCTATCCCTCTGACCTTGGCCAGGCCACACCACTCATATGACAAAAACTCCACAAAAATGCAACATCTCCTAAAAACTATGCAAGCCAAGCCACTACATGCAACAACACCTCCATCCATCACCTTGGCCACCACCATAGCCGCCGCCGCCACCTTGATATGACCACCGCCTATCACCATAGCTACTGTCCAGATCAGAAACATGAATAGGCAAGCCATAGATCCATGTAGCCGAGCCAAATAGTGAACACAAACTCCTCCATTTTTGCCTTGACCTCTTGTGTTCCTCTTTTGTAACTCCTACCCACTTCATCACCTTGTAGCCATGCCTTATAGGACCCAAACCTGAGCCAAAGCCACATCAAAACTGACTAAATGCACCCCTATGCCGTGCAAACAAATGTCGAAAGAAAGGCAAAAAGTTATGCATTCAAATTGTTTTTCATTTCAAAGTTATTTAAATTCATAATTGTATTGAATTTTAATTTGTTTGATTTTGTTTTGGGTTGTATCACAAGATTTATAGCATTGGATCTTGCTCTCCACTCAAATCCATAGTCTTATCATTGTGCTTTGATTCCGTTGTGTCAGCATTTAGAGGTGAGTAATTCTCACCAGACAATTTATACTTATATAACTAGTTAACTGATCGCAATTGAATCTGTAAGCCATATTATCATGTTATAACTGTCTACGCTATGATCATATGATGTTCATCCCTGTTTATACACCTGTTATATCATCTGTTACTGTTATATAATGCTATTCTGTTTATTTATATCAGTTTATCACACTGCAAGTTCCCTGTAGATTAGAATCACTATGGGTTAAAATGATACATACTCGAACGGACTTTAGGATAGGGAAAAATCTTATGGGCTGAAATGATAGGCCTGAACGATTTTTATTTATTTCATTTTACTTGGAATTCTAGGTTTGAAATAATAGAACCCGGATTTTTCCTTTGTAATTTACGGATTGAAATGATATATTATCCGTATCATTTGATTTAGGTTAGAATTTTTTTTATATAGACCGTGGTTAATATATTTTCTAAAATTTATAAAATATTATAAAAATGTAAATATTATGATAATTTGATCAAAATTTAAATTTAAAATGATTTTATAAAGTGTTATTGATTTTCTATAAATTAAAAATAGATAAATATATAAATGTTTAAAAGTTTAAATTTGAAGTATAACTTAAACTTGGAAATGTGAAAGTGTTATAAAAATAAAAGTTAAGTTAAGAAAAAAATGGAATTTAAATAAAATTATGAAATGTTAAACTTAATTAAAATGTTAAGTAAATGAAATGTTATAAAATTTTACATTTATTTTATAAGTGAATTATTAAAGATTTGATAATTATTTGTGAAAATTTCACTTTGTAAAATCATAAATTAAGGTTATTTAAATGATTGTTTTTAAAGTGACAAAATATGATTTTTATACGATAAATGGATTTAAATAAATTTTAACTATTTATGAAATTACAGTGAAAGTTTGGAATTTAAATTGACAGCATTCCTGAAATGCTATCATTTCTAAAGTTAAAGATATTACAGCATTTTGCAAATGCTGTAATTGATATAAATGAACTAAATGGCTAAAATGAACTAAGTGCTATTACAGCACTTTGTAAGTGCTGTAGTTACTGAATTTAACTAAAGTTTTATTTTAAATCTAAAACCTATTACAGCATTTTAAATGCTGCCTTTGCTAATTGAATTGTTTTAAAACATAACTTTCCATAGCATTTTTTAAGTGCTACGAAAGTTGAATTTTCACTATTTTAAATAAATTTAAGTACATAAACGATCTTTGAAAAAGTTTAAATTTGGGAATTAACTATTTGAATTTTAAATATAATGACCTCATTTAAATGATTTAAAATGGAGTACTTGTTTTGAAATATAAAACCATTTGAAATGTGATTTGATATGGTATTTAAATTTAATAGAAATGAATTATATTCGGAATGAAATGATATTGTGATAGTTTGAAATGGATTTGAAATGATATTGAATTGTGAAATGATATTTGATTTCGAAGTATAAATTACCATTTTGGAATTTTAACCACGGAATGTATTTAATTTATGGTTTAACTGATCCTTAGAGGATGGGCGATCCCAAACGTCCTTTAAGTTATTATGCATTACTACTATAGTTCACTTGAGTTGGTTTACATTATATAAGTATGTATCTCCTGACTCGAGTGTTTTGTCTTTTACTTTACGCTCGGTCAGCCTGAGTCTTTACAGCTTAGCTTTGGATTTATTTTCTAGAGCTAGGAATCGCTAGAGATTCTGCTTGTCTAGTTATCTGCTCCCTTTCAATTTCTGTTGTTCTATTTCAGCTTTGGTATTTATAAACCACTATGTATTTTAAATTTCTATTGTATATGTTTTTCAGACTGATATTATGTATTATGTTTTGAGAGTTTGTTATAGTAGCTTCATGAACTACTATGGTATTTAAAATTTCTGCTGTGAGTTATTCTGATATTTCTGTTTCTGCGATTCTATTATTTGTATTTCATTTGCTCCAAATTTATTTACAATGCGGTATTTTGAGCAATTCAAATCAGGCATGTGTGGATGCGAATGGCTGAAAATATCGGGTTGTTACGTTGGTATCAGAGCTTTGGTTTTTAGGCAAACCATAGCCTACGGAGCAAAAACTCATTAGAGATAGAGTAGAAATACCCTAGAATGAGTGAAATCAATCTCAGAATCCTTTATTTGTGAGAGAACGTATTTTTGAAGTATAAAATGATTTCCAAATGATTTTCAAAGATTTTCAAAGATTATTTTGGTATAAAAATATTTCTTTTTTGAAACCAGGATTTTCTAAACTTCATTCCTTCTATATCCACCTTGTTAGAAATCTCTTGGTTAGGATTCTTATCGATTAGGATTCCTTGAACTTTGGAACGCTCCCTCTTGTTCTAAAATCCAATCTTTTCTTTCCTATTTTATCCTTTTGATTTTGGGAATTCCATAACTCCACTTTGGAATGACCTCTCTATCGGTGATTCTGCCATTCTTTGAATGATTTGTGAAGGGGTGAAATCCTTTACAATTGGCATTGATTAACCGGAGATTTCTGTATTCTCAGTTTACGATTCTATCTACCTTCTGCTATATATGGATTTTATCTCTGGCGATCAAATGTTGATTTGCCTCAGATTTCCGCATTGATTATATCCCTAAAGTCACGGTTGACCAGTTATGGTCTGCCACGATTTATATAGGCTTATCATATCCTATTTGGTAATTAAATTATCTCATCTTCATTAGAGTTTATCTTTGAACCAGAATTCTATTTGATTAGAGTTCCTCTAAAATTGAATATATGTTTGTTGGAAATTCAGCCTTGAATCATCCCTTGAAAATTTGTGTTTGGTTGTATTTTGAAATTGTGCATACATCGAAATTATTTTTTTGATAAGGATGACCACTTTTTTATATAAAAGTGAAATGTTTTCGATAAGGATTTTATACCTTTTAAAAATGAAATTTGAAGTTTCGAAAGGATTTGAAAATTTGAAAATTTATTAAATTTGACTTATATAAAATGATTTAACTGAAGGGTTTTGAATTAAATTTTGAGGAATCGGACTCCGGTGTTTTGAAATCGGTTTTAAGATTTTGAATTTTTTTATATAATACTAATATGATTTAAAGATATTTTCCGAATAAGAAATGTTTTAAATGTATTTGAACTAATTCCAATGATTTCGAAGTGATTTCAAAGAAGTTTCAAGAAAATAAAAGTCCAGAACCCACTTACGTCGTTGGAAAATAATTTCGGTGATGAATGCGTGCCTCATCGACATTGATTTTCGAGTTTCTAAGTGGGGGAGAGGCCACTCTAGTAGCTTTGCTATGCGAGTGATTTTGTGAAACCAAATTTTGATTTCAAATTTTGAAGTATAGTTTGATATTCGAAAGATATATGTATATTTGAAATGATTTAAAGTAAGCCGGTGTTCAGTCCTCGAGATTCAGATTTGTTTTGGTATAAACTTATCTATTGGAATTGGTTTACTGATTTGTTGGTGATTTCCAACTCTTGGATTGAAAATATGATTTCTTCGACTATTTTTAAGGTTCGAGCGCTTCCAAATCAAGGTTAACTTTTCAAGGCTAGGTAATTTTGAATGGTATAGGGTATTTAATAAAGAATATAAGTCTAGTTTGGTATGATTAATGCATAAAGTAATATGATTTATATAACTTTGAAACTGTTTGTTGAGTGAAATAAATAAGACTATTTTGAATTATACTGGTATGAAATATAGATTTGAAATGTTTTGAATAAAGTATGTATATATATATATAGAATAATAATCTTTCCAATGATAAATTGTATTTTTCATATAGAAATAAATAGTTTGAAGGTTTTAAAAAGGGATGGTTTTAAACTTAGTAACCAATTTAGATATTTTGATGAATGGAATGGTTTGAAAATAATTTAATCTTTATTTTGATAAAGAATGTGAATATGAAATGATAATTGATTTGGATACATGAATATTTTAAGTTTATATTTGTATGAAAGGATATTGGGTTTACTTGTAATTTGAGTTTATTTAAAAATGATGGATTTATGAAATAAATATTTCAAACTAAGTAATAATGAAGTAAAATTTGAGATATGTGAAATTATAAAATTTAGTTCTGGAATATGGTATATTTAAGCTTTGAAATATATTAAAGACTGAATAGTTATTTTGTGGATCAAATCTTTATTTGAAATTTGATAATATTTGAAATGGTTTTGTTAGAAAACTAAATTGAATTGAAACTGATGGTTTGAATTGAATAAAAATTGGAAATTTTAGATTTGGGTGTGGAATGTAAAGAATTAAAGGAATGTTTTATGATTTCAAATGATGATTTCGAAATGTTATGATTTTCAAAGTATAATGATTTCAAGTTTTTTTGTTTTGAAAGATTTATAACATTGAAAGTATTATGATTTTTGAAAGTGAATATATGTTTGAAATGGAAATGAATTAGTTTGACCTAAATTTTGTTGATTTGGAAATTTGGATTATTTTCTAAACCTATTGTTTTGAAATACTTTAAAACTGAATATATGTAATTTGGAAGAAATGATTTGGTGAAATCATATATGATTTTGAAACTGAATTGATATTGAAAGGAATTGAAATTGAGAACCTTGTTTTACTAAATACTTGATTTGGGGGATATCAAACTTATATAAAATGGATTTGTATAAGAATGAAATTGATTTGAAAACTGTTGATTTGGAAAAGGTACTCAACTTGTAATTTGAAATCTTATATAATTGAAGTCTATATAAGTGTGATTTGATATACTATTGATTTGGAAAGTATTCGATTTGAAATGAAATTTTATATATAATGGACTTTATGTATGATATTTGAAAGTGATTTTGAAAGTTACTATATGATACATATTTTCGAAATAAAGATATGGAAAGTGCCTTCTGCTTGATATCCGCTTTGTGGTCACACTGTGGATTCATTCTATCGATATTATTCTCTCTGATTTGGTTTTTTGGATATGATACTCGAGTGTCCATCGAATTCCATGGCGATCTCCATGGTCTTATGAGCGCGACTGCATAGCGCAACTGCCTGGCCGAGATGGCCTAGGGGTACGAATTGTTTCCTAAGGGATCCTGGCGTAACCATTGCGTACCCTGCAATCTATGTAGGTCGCATTAGTAGCGAAACTGCCTGGCTGAGACGGCCTAGGGGTACAGATTGTTTCTTGGGGGATCCAGGCATAACCATTGTGTATCTTGCATTCTACTAGTCATCATGGCGTAACTCGCAGGGCTGAGAAAGCTTACGGATACCGATTGTTTCCTGGGGGATCCAGGCGTAACCATTGTGTATCTGCGATCCATGGTTAGACAAATGTTTTGGTTTGGTTGATTTGTTTGGATTGTACTTTCCATATCTGTTTTTTAAGAGGTTTTCCAGTATTTTTCACTAGGTGCTGAAACAAGTCTAATAAGTACCAGGAGAATTCTAGCTTTGCGCCTGATCAACGCGTGGCCAGGGTCTGCAAGAACGAAAGTAAACTTGTTAAGACATCGCGTTATAAAAAGTATTTTGATAAAAGTATCATATAAAGAATTTTGATCGGTTATTTTTCCTTTCTAAAAGATTTCAAAGTGTTTTAAATATTGTTTACTTCTTAACTAACAATTTGAATTTAAAAGACTTTTATGGATGTAATAAAATGGATTTAACCAAGTTATTAAATATTAAAGAATTCTAATTAAAGTTATACAGTTTTAAATTAATGGCTCATCCTTGTCCTTCGACCTATTTTTCCCTCCTAGCTATCCCTATTCCCCTACCTTCTTTTCGAGGATGTCTTCCAACCTACTGTTCTTTCTAGTAGTTTCTCTGCTTCCTTCCTTTTCGAGGCGAAAAGTTTTAAGTGAGGGAGAGTGTAACAACCCTGTATTTTGTAATTATTTAATTGTATATTTTAATTATTTTAAATTTAATTTTCTGATTTAAAAACTTTATTTTATTTATTAAAATGGATAAATTTTGTTATTTTAAAGAAAAATTTTGATTTTGATATGAATTAGAATTCCAAACATGACTAAATAGAATATTTTCCAAAAAGGTGAATTTTGGTCAATATGGTCAACTTTGACTTTTAATTTAAAAATTTAAAAGTTTTAAAATTTGAATTTTATCTTTTATTATGAAAGTAAATAAAATTTTAAGAAATATTGCTTTTCGTTTCATTGAAATCCGACTTATATTGTGAAAGTTATGCCTTTTTAAATATTGTGTGTAATTTGCTGTATTTAACAATATTGCTTATTTTAAATTGTATAAATAATATTTTATTTGGTCATGTAATGTTCTAGTTTATATTTATATAGGTAAGATAACATGTTATGTATATATTTTTGTTTTAAACATTTTAATAGTGTAATTGACATTTTCCAGTGTCAGTTGTATTTTTGTTTACAATTTTTAATTTCCAACTTCAATTAATTAAAGGAATTCTTTATTTATTTTTCTATTTTGTCAAGATCTTATTTTATTCTCATTTCCACTTTATTTTTTTCCTTATTTATTTTATTTGACTTTTATTTGTTTTAAAGTGAAGTAGGAATTTTTCAAGAGCCAATGGTATTTTATTTGTAATTTTCATGTCCTGTTTCCAATTTTTAAACAATTTCTTTAGTTCTTTTTCTATTTTCTCTAATTTAAATTATTTATTTCAATTTATAAATGATAAATGAAGTATTTTATTTCAAAATTTTGTTTTATAATATTTTTAAAATGAAGTAGATATTTTTCCAAAGCCAATGAGGATTTAATTGTAATTTCTGGACCTTGTTTTCAATTTTAAGCAATTTATTTTATTCTTTTTCTATTTTCTTTAAATTTAATTATTTATTTTCGTTTTATTTCACTTTATTTCGGTTTTTAAATGTATTATCTGAACTATATTTTGTTTTATTTGAATTAAAAGAAATGGTAAATTGAAGAGACAAGACTCTTCTTTTTCCTATGACTTTTCATCTGCTGGACTCTTCATTTTCCATAACCTTCTCATTACTTTCTTTTTGGCTGTACACCCTTATTGTAGCCGTGAGTTTGTCAACTCATAATTCACATGAAAATACTCCATCTCACTTTATTTCTCACGGTAAAAGCATTTGGTAATGGCTTCTTCCTTTTTCACTTTTTCTCTTCATTTTTCCTTTTGATTTTCAATGTTTTGCCTTATTCTCTTGCTTGTTTGGATCAGCCATCACCACTATTACCTTGGCCATCACCTACACCACCTCCTCCTTGTCACCACCACCACCTATCCCTTTGACCTTCATCAGGTCGCACCACTCATATGACCAAAACTCCACAAAAATGCAACATCTCCTAAAAATTATGCAAGCCAAGCCACTACATGCAACAACACCTCCATCCATCACCTTGGCCGCCACCATAGCCGCCACCACCACCTTGATATGACCACCACCTATCACCATAGCTACTATCCAGATCTGAAACATGAATAGCCAAGCCATGGATCCATGTAGCCGAGCCAAATAGTGAACACAAACTCCTCCATTTTTGCCTTGACCTCTTGTATTCCTCCTTTGTAACTCCTACCCACTTCATCACCTTGTATCCGTGCCTTATAGGACCCAAACCTGAGCCAAATCCACATCAAAACCTGACCAAATGCACCCCTAGCTGTGCAAACAAATGTAGAAAGAAAGGCAAAAAGTTGTGCATTCAAATTGTTTTTCATTTCAAAGTTATTTAAATTCATAGTTGTATTGAATTTTAATTTGTTTGATTTTGTTTTGGGTTGTATCACAAGATTTGTAGCATTAGATCTCGCTCTCCACTCAAATCCATAGTCTTGTCATTGTGCTTTGATTCCGTTGTGTCAGTTGTATAGCAATCTCCAGCATTTAGAGGTGAGTAATTCTCACCAGACAATTTACACTTATATAACTAGTAAACTGATCGCAATTGAATCTGTAAGCCATATTATCATGTTATAACTGTCTATGCTATGATCATATGATGTTCATCTCTGTTTATACACCTGTTATATCATCTGTTACTGTTATATAATGCTATTATGTTTATTTATATCAGTTTATCACACTGCAAGTTCCCTGTAGATTAGAATCACTATGGGTTGAAATGAAACATACCCGAACGGACTTTAGATTAGGGAAAAATCGTTATGGGCTGAAATGATAGGCCTAAACAATTTTTATTTATTTCATTTTACTTGGGATTGCGGGTTTGAAATAATAGAACCCGGATTTTTCCTTTGTAATTTACGGATTGAAATGATATATTATCTGTATCATTTGATTTAGGTTAGAAAATTTTATATACGGACCGTGGTTAATATATTTTTCTAAAATTTATAAAAAATTATAAAAATGTAAATATTATGATAATTTGATTCATATTTAAATTTAAAATGATTTTATAAAGTGTTATGGATTTTCTATAAATTAAAAATAGTTAAATGAATAAATGTTTAAAAGTTGAAATTTGAAGTATAACTTAACTTGGAAATGGGAAGTGTTTTAAAAATAAAAGTTAAGTTAAGAAAATAAAATGGAATTTAAATAAAATTATGAAATGTTAAACTTAATTAAAATGTTAAGTAAATGAAATGTTATAAAATTTTACATTTATTTTATAAGTGAATTATTAAAGATTTGTTAATTATTTGTGAAAATTTCACTTTGTAAAATCATAAATTAAGGGTTATTTAAATGATTGTTTTTAAAGTGACAAAATATGATTTTTATAAGATAAATGGATTTAAATAAATTTTAATTGTTTATGAAATTATAGTGAAAGTTTGGAATTTAAATTGACAGCATTCCTGAAATGCTATCATTTCTAAAGTTAAAGATATTACAGCATTTTGTAAATGCTATAATTGATATAAATGAACTAAATGGCTAAAATGAACTAAGTGCTATTACAGCACTTTGTAAGTGTTGTAGTTACTGAATTTAACTAAAGTTTTATTTTAAATCTAAAACCTATTACAGCATTTTAAATGCTACCTTTGCTAATTGAATTGTTTTAAAACATAACTTTCCACAGCATTTTCTGAGTGCCGCGAAAGTTGAATTTTCACTATTTTAAATAAATTTAAGTAAATAAATGATCTTTGAAAAAGTTTAAATTTGGGAATTAACTATTTGAATTTTAAATATAATGATCTCATTTTAAATGATTTAAAATGGAGTATTTGTTTTGAAATATAAAACCATTTGAAATGTGATTTGATATGGTATTTAAATTTAATAGAAATGAATGAGATTTGGAATGAAATGATATTGTGATAGTTTGAAATGGATTTGAAATGATATTAAATTGTGAAATGATATTTTATTTCGAAGTATAAATTACCATTTTGGAATTTTAACCACGGAATGTATTTAATTTATGGTTTAACTGATCCTTAGAGGATGGGCGATCCCAAGCGTCCTTTAAGTTATTGTGCATTACTACTACAATTCACTTTAGTTGGTTTACATTATATAAGTATGTATGTCCTGACTCGAGTATTTTGTCTTTTACTTTACGCTTGGGTCAGCCTGAGCCTTTACAACTTAGCTTTGGATTTATTTTCTAGAGCTAGGAATCGCTAGAGATTCTGCTTATCTAGTTATCTGCTCCCTTTCAGTTTCTGTTGTTCTATTTCAGCTTTGGTATTTATAAACCACTATGTATTTGAGATTTCTGTTGTATATGTTTTTCAGACTGATATTATGTATTATGTTTTGAGAGTTTGTTATAGTAGCTTCATGAACTACTATGGTATTTTAAATTTCCGCTGCGAGTTATTCTGATATTTCTATGTCTGCGATTCTATTATTTGTATTTCATTTGCTCCAAATTTATTTACAATGCGGTATTTTGAGCAATTCAAGTCCGACATGTATGGATGCGAATGGCTGAAAATATCGGGTTGTTACACTTGCTCACTCGAGTATTTAGGCATTATGAGGTAAATTTGAGTGGAGAGCAAGTAGTGAAGAACGTCCCTCCTGCCATCGACCAGACCATAATTAAGAGGACGTATATTCCTTTACCGCCTACCACACCACTTGTACCAGCTCCAGAACTGCCGCACCAGCAGCAACGGATGGTGCAGGGCGCCGAGGGATACATGAGTCCTGAGCTTGCTGCTATCCGACAGGTTCAGGTAGAGCTTCGAGAGATTAGGGCTGAGCAGCAGCGCCAAGGGCATGAGATTGGGTGCATAGCCATCGTGCTACGACCATTCCACAATCACGGTAATGGCTCAAGCTCCAACCGTGGAGCGAGACCTTCTCACAATTCTTAGGTGGTGGTTTATTTGGGATTGTTGTATCCTTTTATTTCCAGCATTTGTTCGTTTTTTTATTGGATTGTAAAACTATTCATTGTCTCTTATAAAAGGCCCACATGATATTATGGGTTTCTATTCGTTTTTTGTGTTATTGTTTCTGGATATGTGAACTGCTCATATATATATATATATATATATATATATATATGCATAGTACAAAAGAAATATAAATATAGGAATCTCATAGAGACACTTAACTAACAGTAAATGTAATATAAGACCGAAAGTTTGGAATAGTTGGAAATTTTAGTGAAGGACATGATAAAGTTGTTTCGATAACAAGGGTCATTGCTTATGTTCTTTAAAAGCTAAATTTGTTGAATAATAGACGTGTTGACATTTGTAAATAAAATGTCAAATTATTAGTTAAAGATTATTTGTAGAAATCTAGAATCTAGTTTACGCGTTTGGCACATAACTGGCTTCCGACTACGTTGAAAGTGTGGCTCGATTTATCAAAAATTTTGAGAAAGAAAATATTTTGAAAATTTCCCTTTATTTGAAAAGTTCCCTTTTGAAAAAAAAAGATTAAGGAAATTTTTTTCGTTTTAGTTATTTTTGACTCTTGAATTATTTTTAGGATTTTTATTCAAAATTTTATTTCAAAGGAAAGCATGCATCTAAATATTTTAGGATTTTATTTTCCAAATGACTTACAAATTTGAAAAGTGAGAAAGATTTTTGTGAAAATTTTGATTTTGAAGGCCATATGTTAGGCGTAGGGAAGGCAAACAGTGTTAAAATTTGTGAATTTAGTGGTACATTAGTGTCGATGATGCGATAAATGCAAGCAATAACTAGGAAAAAGTTGTTTTAGCTTTATAATTTCTATTTCCATACCCTGTCGACGACGCGTGCAAGTCCGTTTTTAGACATAATTCCGTTTAAAGCTTGAAATAAGCCTCCTTATACGTTTTGTATGTGGAAAATTTAGAGTAAATCCGAGGCAGCGAAGAAATTTCCACTGTACTATGGGATTGGGAAGATTACTTTGTGGTAAGAATGTAAATTCTCCTCCTGAATTCCTTTTTTTGGCATTGGAGTAAAGTTTAGAAAGCGTTTTTTTGATGCATTAGATAATTGGATGATGGAAAGTGGATGCAAAATTTGTTGCTTCATACTTGTATTTGTAGGAGTATGGGGGTTTTAGTTGAAAACATTTTTCAGTAAGCTAATACATATAGAACTGCCAATGTATATGTAGGGTGTTTTCATTGTATTTTTCAAAAATGGTTTCAAAAGAAATGCATTCATATGGGAGGATCCGATTTAGAATCATTATGCGTACATATTTTTTGTATGGTGATACAGTAATACACTATGTACTTATGCACGTTTGGCTGCAAAATTGGTTGTACAGTCATTGGTTGTGTAGTTTAGGATAATTAGGAGCCAAAACCTTGATTTAGCTATTAGTGAATTTCAGGGACGAAATTCTTTTGTTGGGGAGGGGGGGGGAAGAATGTAACACCCCGTAATTTGGTGCTAGTTATAATTAGTTAGTTAGTAAATTAATTAGGCCCCGAAAATGGAATTTGTGCAAATGATGGAATTTTACCATGAAACTTACACCATTGCATTCGTGGCGAAATTTTGAGCAACTTTCATATTTGGAGTTTTGCGATCGGAGTTCAAACGAAGAAATTACGGACAAAAAACGAATTCGGAACGAAAATAATTAAATAATAAATAATTAACGTTTTTATAATAATTACCCAGGCCCACATGCCGACCCATCATCGGAAACGGTCGACCGGTCACCCTAGGGCGGTCAATCTGTGGCAACCTGACGGCTCCAGTAAACCTAGGCCGCAATGGCAAGATTTAATATATTTCGATATAACGGTTCTGATTGATTCTAGTGCCTATAAATTCAGGCCCAACCCTCCTTTCTCTTCTCATATTTTTCAGAAAGCAGTAGCGAAGCTCTACTTTTTCTTCTTCTTCACTTTCTTTCTAAATTATTAAGATAAGATATTTGTATCTATATTCACACAACTCAGAGAAGAGTAAGAAATTTAATAAAAAGGAGACGAGAAGAGAACCAACCATGTGTGTATTTGAGATTTTATATATATATATATATATATATATATATATATATATATATGTATGTATGTATGTATGTATGTATGTATGTATGTATGTATGTATGTATGTATGTATGTATGTATATATGTATGTATGTATATATTTGTACCTATTTCCCTCCGTATACCAAATCTCTTCTCAGATCTATAATTCTAATGTATGTATATACCTTTTTATGCATATCTCTTAGATTAAAATGGATTTGGAGACGAATCAAAGGTTCTACTTTAGATCTGGATATTTAAATTGCTTTTAAAAGGTAAGTGGTAATTTTTATAGATTGTTATAATACAAACATTATCATGTTGGTGTTCATTTGATTTTTATGCCTAGTTGGATAATTATGTATGAGTTGTGGACAACGAATTGAATACGATCTGAATATAACAAATATCGCCTAGATATTCTTGTTTATAAATTGATTTAGCATTGTATACAACCTGATCTGGAAATTAGTCCCAATGTATGAATTTAGAATATTGATTTAAATGAAATTTATTCCAGATTTTAAATATATTATATAAGAATGTTATAAATTTGGATTATTACCCTAATCTTGTTAGAATATAAACTTTTCTATATTTGGAATTGTTGAAATTTAGATCCGTTTAACAATTTTAAATCAGTTTGATTTCTTTCCCATTTAGAAAGACATAGTATTTGATCTAACAAGGAATAGATGCAAATAGTAAGAGAAAGAGACGTGTAAAGTATATATTCATTGTATTTTATACTGTCTATTTCAGTCATAAAAATGAAATGATTATTCCTCGTAATTTCAAATGATGTAATCTTTTATATCTTTTATTTTGGACTAATTTATGGAAATTATAGTGAATAACCTTTTAGATATAATTCCAACAATTTAACATGGAAAAGTATATTCTAGTAAAGGTATATAACTAGAACATATTTAATAAAAATAAATGTTTGTATGTAATTATTACGCTTATATTAACTAAATAAAAAGTTAATAACGATGCTAGCATGTAATATTCACGTTTAGGATAATTAACTAATAGGAGAAGAATTTAAAAGGTTGTAACTCCAATAAATGGTAATAAATTTAGGAGTTGCACATGAATGAATAGGATAAATGGATTAATTGGACTAATAAAAATGGAGTAGATATGAAAGGTTACTAATTTCAAATTATTAAGCTACATAAATGTCGTAGGAAATATCTATTAGGATTTTATGGACAAACTTAAATTTATGAGCTATTAAATGGAGATTTATGTGTAGATAAATATTTAAGGTAAATATTATTGGCTAAAATAAAAAGTTAATTAGTAAGCTAAGTCCAATGTCTACCTAGGCTAATATAAATAAAAACTTAGGATGGTTAAATGGACTTAGTGGGTTAGTGATGCGAGGTCGGTAGAGTCACTCGATAGAAGAGTTCCCTACACTTTGAGGCAAGCAGTAGTCAGGTTTACTTACTATCGATGTGAGATATCACTAATCCAATAGCCCATGATGATGTGAGAGGTGGGGCTTGCTTTCTTAATTGGAAGTATTAAATCATCCAAATTTGAAATTAGGAGCAGTGGGGGATATCTCCATAGGGGTTCGCTTCTGGTTTGAGGTCTTAAGTGGTTGAAGGGTCTGCCTCTTTTCCAAATGGAAGTATTAAGTAACCTAGTGGGATTTCAAATAAATAAACAAGTATGTCTCTAAAAAAGGGTTTACTTCAGTATTGAGGTCTTAAGTGGCTGAAGGGTCCACCTCCCTACCGAAAGAACTAATCTAATGAGATGCAATATTTATAATTAAAGAATGAGAGTGGATATCTCAGGAAAGGTCCGCTTTAGGTTTGGCATCTTAAGTGACTATAAAGTCATCCTCTTTCCTATAAAAGAAGGATTAAATAGTCCAATGAGATTTCAAAGAAATGACAGCTAGATAGTACCATATAGGAGCACGCTTCTGGAATTAGATCTTAAATGAAATGGTCTACCTATTTTCCACTGGGAAGTATTAAGCGGCTTGGGTACAGTCTCTTACATTCCTAAAGCCGAAATAATAATAGTAGCATTTAGGGGCACGCCTTGGGGATAGGTCTTAAATGATGGGGTCTACCTTAGTAAAGGTCTTAAAAACCAGAGTCTGCATATTTTCTAATGAAAGGTGTTAAAGGGCTTGGGTACTGTTTATTACGTGACTATAATTTTATCTGCCATAGATGCGGTAGTAGTTAGAAATTAAATGTCAAAAGCCTTAAATAGTGGTTAGAGGTCTTGTAGCTAGGACCCACTAACCATTGACAACATTTTTATAAAACCACCTTGGTAATAATTCTTAAATGACGGGGTGTACCTCAATTATGACGTAAATGACAGAGTGTAACTATTTTTGTTTTAAAAGTTTTGTAGAAGCTTGCTTCATATTTAGAAGTATAAAGTGGCTAATGGGTTTGGAAGTATTGGGTGGTTGATATAGCTTCAGTAGTATTTCGTACATTGGGAAGAGGTAAGTATGTAATCGTGTGTGCACTGCAAGGTTAGATTATAATTGCTAACTTTGATGGACATAACAATTAAATGGAAACCTATTGGTACAAGCTTCCGTTATGGATAGTTTATATTTTTTTAGTTACTAGAATGTTGTTCTGGCCCCCTCCTTATTACAACCTGCATGATAGCTTTAGAGGAATGGGTAACTGGAGTTAGATGTGCCTTGTTGTTGAAGAGTCTTCTTTCTTTCATGCTTGATGCTAATGTGAAAATCTGCTATCCAAGGAATGCCCTTAGTTCCAAGGCAGTAGTCATAGTCAGTATTCTTATCCTATTATTGTTTCCATCGTGAGTTTATATTTTGTTCAATCTCTGATAATGCTCATGCTTATTTGCTGGTACCAAATCCAACAGCTGTGTTTTGATGGACTTGGGTTTCGATTTTTATCGAAATTTGGGCTCATTAAGGTGTGGGTTGTTACACACACATACATATACAAATATTTATATATATATATGTGTGTGTGTGTGTGTGTGTATGAATACACATAAAAACACACACAAATAATATTTCCACCCAAATAATAAAAATTTGTATTTTTAAACAATCAAAGATATTATAAAACCAAAATGGCATACATCAAATTGAATAAGATATTAACAAACTCTATATTTTTGGATTGATAAAATCAAGAAAGAACATTTAAATCGTTGAATTGAGTAATGTGTAGAATACTATTATAGGTGATGTTAAAATTAAAATTCATAACCTAAAACATAGTATATATAAATTTTGGTTTTAGTTTATCAAGTTAAAATTGATCATATCGTTTGACAAGTTGTGCAAATTGTATTACTAATTCCAAATCAAGGTGAGTCAATAATATATAAATATAAAATTGTGATAAGTATATTACATTTAAGAAAATAAGTGAAATTTAGATCATACCTTATAGAGCCGGCCAAAAAATGAGACTTTGATTTGGAAAGCTCTACTTAGATTCTTGAATCAACATCAAATCTTTGTAAGATATGGATGAAATACATTTTTAGATTTTATTTGACATAATTTTAGGTTAATGGAAATAAAAAATTTCAACCAAGAAAGTGTGGATGAGATAGCCATAGATGAGGGAAGAAGGACGTAAAGGGAAAGAGGAATTTGTTTTATGGAAAGAATGGAAACCTTTCTCATTCTTTCTTTAAATACCTCTCCTTTTAGTTTCTAATTTTATTTTCAATCAAGCTATCATTCCCCTTCCTTTGCATTGCCGCCCAAGTATGTCCCTTTGCACGTGATTTTCTCTAAAGGCTATTTGAGTACATACCAATTTGGTTTATTGATATGTGCATATATAACTTTTATATATACTATAACGATCATGACTCGACCTTAGAAAATCGGCACCAAATACTTCACCCGTATTCAAATGTCACAGATTCAAACGCCGAATCTGGTTCGTCGGAGCTTATAACACAATTAAGTATAACAACACAGCGGAAGAAAAAGAAATGAATATCATATACAACTCCAATGAATACAATATCCAATGATATGAATCAATATCAGAGCGACAAAAATAACAGCGGAAACTAATAACAATGAACTCAAATAGAAAGAATAGTCTTCAGAAGAGAACTCCAATACCAGCAATCTCCATTTCCAAAGCACCAATCCAGAAATAACTCAAACTCCCATTCAGGATGCATAAAGCAAATCCAGGTCAGTGTGAATCCAAAGACTGAACTAGCTCCAGATAATCTACTAAACCTGACTATCTGAAAAACCCAACTCTAAACAGCCCGTGTGGAAAATTGTGGGCACCCAGAGTTTAGGAAGGGAACAACAAACTCCGGGTCAGTCATGTGACTGGTATGAGCAAACAAAAACAGTTTTATCTTTGAAACAAACAACAAACGAATTTTAAAAAATTGAAATCTGCAATGCTTTTTGGAAAATGAAACTGCCATAAGCCTCCCGCCACACACACAATGCAAGCGCACACTTGGAGGAGATTTCTCCTTATGACAGTCAAAAATGCTTGATACGTGAAAACCATTTGATATTATTATTATTGCATAGTGCAGAAAACCTTTCGAAAATATAATATTAATTTTATCCAGCATACCACATTTCCTCATATGCCTACTATAGCTACCACATTAAATGGTAGGTTATACAACAAAAACCGTACAAGGCGCGTATTGGTTGATTGGATTTTCCAACAAATGGCAAGCTAAGGAACTTCCTTACCGAAATGGGTACACCGCTAGAAGGACGCCCCTAAGAACCTAACCGGATCTCTGCTAACAAGGCCGATGCTACCTCACGCTTTAACCAAGCTATAACGTAGGTAATTACCACACAAGTATGCCACCCCCGGTCGTTACCGACCTTTATCCGAGGCGCCTCTCAACCAACAACCACAAAGCAATAAGTTTGTGGCAACCACACAGGTTAAATATGGGCTCCATACCATGATTTCACCTTTTATCTAGAAGGAAATGGACATACCCTAGGGGCACGACCCCTAAAAACCTTGCTGCAACATTCCTGTTTCGACCATTTCCGGTGTGTGAGGTCCTGATGCAGTCTCGTCCACAAAGCTACGCTTTTTCACAAATCCATGGTTCGATCAACAAATGATCAGCAGCACTTCGTATGCCACATTACCAAATTGGGAATGTATCATTAGTAACCATCAACTACATAACCTCTGAGCTCGTACGTCTTAGAGAAGGGTGTTAAGCTAAGAGAATAAATCACCGCCATCAAACAGAAATGTATTTGATAGAAACCAGCTTTACATCTCAAAGTGTAATGTCAGACACACATCCATACAAGTCTGTTCCGGGTTCGAACAGAACCGAAGGCACTTCACAACGAAGCCCTTTCAAATCTGGATAATCCCTAATCACGTCCAGACTCCCCATCACAAAGGGTGATCAAATCTCTATACTGGGGATCAGTCGGTGCAGAGACATTCGACGAGTTATCCTTTCGCTTTCGGAAACACCCGGTCTTTACCACTGGTCTTCAAATGCTATCCATAACATCGTATCATTATTCGGAATGGGTTATAAGACACAAAGCCCTCTCCCGGCTAAACCGAAAAATGAGCGCAATATTTAAAAATCATACGGATAATGGGATTTCAATTAAGTCACAGCTTATTACCCAAAACTTTACTTTCAAATGGTTTAAACAAATTACCATTTTCAAATCTTTTAGACAAATAGACTTATTTCATAAAGTTCACCAATCTTCCAAAAGGTTAATTCATAGTTTTCAAAACTATTTACAATTCCATATCATTTTATATAAAAGATACACCCTCGAGATTTTTTTCAATTTGGAAACAAAGTCCACAATCCTTTCACAAAGTTCAATTATAACTTTCAAAACCATTTCTTTTTCAAATTGGATTAACTCATCCAATCATTAAATCAAAAACTCAATCCATAGCTTTCAAAACCATTCCCAAAGATTCATTTATAGCCTTTCAAAACAAATCCATTTCAAATTTTTTGTACAAAGGATATACCTTTAAGATTCTCTTCGATTTCAAAACAAAGTTCAATATTTTTTCACAAAGATTGATTCATAACTTTAAAAACTATTTCAATTCCATTTCAAACTTGAAATCTTTCAACACAAATTGGAAATCCTTCCTTTATATGAAAGCTATTATTATTTGAAAACAAATAGTTTTCGTTTCGAAAAAAATCCGATTATATTTGCACGAGTTAAAGCCTTTTAAGTATAAACTTGGGTTAAATTCAAATTCCTAAAACAATACTTTTAAAATGGTTTCAAAACCCAGATAAACACATTTATAACTTGAATAACCTTTTTAAAGCATAATTTCCAAACATGGGATTAAATTTCAAACTTGAATTCAAATTCAAATCAAATTGTTTAAATTTCAAATTTTATTAAGTTATTCAAAATAACTTCCATCTTTAAAACACCTTTTCAAAAGCTTTTCACATTTAATCCAATTCCATTTCCAAAACTATTTTGATTTAAAATTTAACTTTAAAATTATTTCAAAAATCTATTACTTAACCAATTTCCTCGTGCAATCCATATTTGTGTGTGTATAAGTGTGGTCCAGGGGCTTTACACAATAGTGCAACATCACTCAATCATCACAGATTCAATCATATCAATATCAATAAGCGGTACAATTCATAACGCTTATCCTCATTCACAGATTCACGGATAAAGTAAATTTATCAATCACAAAGATTCACCACTATAATTCGATATGGGTTTCGGAGAACCAACTGGAATCCGACTCCCTGTCGCATCGACATTCAAATGTCGTTTTACGGGCCAAAGGGTTTTCTTATTCACATAGCAGTATATTCATCACAGATATCACAGCTCAGCACAAAGCAATTCATTTTACATGGCATCATAAGCACATAACAGAGATATTGATCCAATGCACATCATTCAATAACAATCAAAAATTGTGATATCCCGAAAATTTTGACAATAACAATTTAATAATCTATTTCAAAATTTAATTGATTTGACCATATTATTAATAATAAATCTGAATTAAATTTAATAATCTTCTGTAAAATAAACATTTAAACTGATAATCTATCTTTAAAGGCTAATAAATCGTTCTATATTTGTAATGTATACATATCTGTATATATTATAAATAGATAATCTTTGTTTTAAATTTAATATATATAGGCATGTTTTCTTATTTCAATATTTTTGATAAATTAAAAATTGGATTTAATTTGATATTAAGCTATTAAATAAACAACCATATGGTTTTGATACTCAAGATAAAAACTTAATTATTTAAAATTGATTTTTAGCTTAAGTTTAAATTTAAATAAAAAGGCTTGTTTGTTCTTTTTAAATAGCTTGATAAAATAAGCAATTGATTAATAAAGAGACAAATTTCTTTTGGAAATTATTTTTAAATTATTAATGGGTTATATTTGAACAATATTAATAATGTAATATTTTTACAAACGGATTTTTAATATGGATAGGAATTGCTATTTCAAAATTTATTTAAATACATAAATATGAGAAGTTATGAAATTATTATAAGTGTAAAATAGATAGTAAGTAAATTAAGTATTTAATAGTTAAAGTTTAAAAACCAAAGAGAAATAAAAATAAGCATAGAAATAAATAAGTTAGACAAAGGAAAACATTTTGTACTTAAGTATAAAAGCATATACAGGTAAGAATAAAAGAAAGAAGAAGTATGTATAGGCCTGTGGAGTTTTGTATGTTAGAATAAGCTAAGGAATAAGCAAGACAAAGAAAATAAGACAAAAGAGAAAATATCTTAATACATACAAAATAAGATATGTTTGAAACATAAAGTACTTTGTGGCATTTAATATTAGCACACCATTTGGTCTACTAAAGATGTATACATATCATTTCAGTCGGAATGCATAATATCATTTCATCCTAGATTTGAAAAAAAAAAATCCTTGACCAATCTTGATAAGGAAATGAAAATAATTGGTGCCTGCAAATAGCTACCCAGAAGTTACCTTCCCTTGTAATCTTTCCTTACAAATATACATATCTTCCACTTCTTTTTGTTTATAAAACATAAGCAAAATCAGAAAATATAAGTAAGCTTTTATTTACAAACCTAAACTGCCTCAAAACCAAAGAACAGATGATTTGAAGGAAGAAGCAAACCAGTTTATAGTTTTTAAAAGTTCAAACTGTTTTCAAAACCAAGCTGTGCTCTGTTCATCCTCTCAAAATCAAGTGAGTAACATTACAAATTTAAATAATTTAAGTTATAAATTATGTTGCATACTCGTTTCTGAAATAATATATAAGTTTGTCTCTGTGCATATATGTGTGTTCATACTGTGCTTGTGGTTTGAGCTCTGTCTTGATTCTCTGGTTCATGTTTTTATTCAAAATCCCTTCCACATGATCTAGATTCTAGTTAGGACCTGCTTGTCAAACCAATATTGTTTGATTAACCTAATTTTATGTTTAAAATCTGAGGAAGTTAAATAATGTTTGTTTGTCACTGGAAATATAAAAAAACAACTTCATTAATCAAAAGCAAGGAGATTTAACAGAGGATTAAGCAATAGCTTCCTGGATGTGTTCTCTGTCCAAATTTTTATGTGAGAAACATCACAATCTAAATTGTTCAAGTATATTATTTTGTTGCATATTCATATCTGAAAACATATGTGTCATGAATTCATGTAAAAGTAAAAGAATTATGTTTAAGCATAAATATGTTGGAGTGCATGCTGTGAACTGTGTGTTTCTTCTCTGATTCTAGTCCTAGGTTCAAAGTCTACAAACAAAAATCAGTTACTCATTATCCAAATTTTGTTAGGACTTAAGTCTTGAACAAAGTAAGTTTGTTATACCATAGTTTTAGGATTTAAAATTTGTTTAAGTTGGAATAATCCATATTTACTCTGTAAATAAATAAAACAACAGTACAACTTAAATAAGTCAAATTTCAATTTAAATGTTTCATGAATTCAGGTGTATAAATCAAATGCTCGAACTAAAACTTGATTGTTAAAACTAAAATCACTATTTATAATTAAGTGTTGAAGGGGTAGTTCTGGGTTGCACATAATAGGAGAAACTGTGATTTTGGGGTGATCTATTTGGATATGGGAATCGGGTCTCTTTCTGGAAGAAGAAGTATGAGTGGAGATTGGTGGAAAATGGTTGATGGTGATAAAATTCACCAGGGAAATTACGGCAGGGAATTTTCTTTTAGAACCCTAGTTTTTGCTATTTTTTTAAGAATCGAACACCACGGTTGTTTGGATGGATCGAGTGCAGCGGGGTTTCGATGGATGAAAGTTTGGTCGTGGATAAGGTCGTAGCCGGAGTTGCAGCGTTTACAGTGGCCGGAGGATCGAAGGTGAGGCGATGACAGGTTCCAGTGGGTGATGCTTTTGTAATTTTTAGGTTTGGACGAGGTCTCGTTTTTTATTTTTGTGAGTGGAAGTTCGATTTGAGGGTTGAGGTGGGTTGCTGAGTTGTCCTCTGACAGGGTGCGTTCACCGTAGGCGATCAATGGTTGTTGGAACCACCGTGCATATGCACGGTGTTCATGTAAGGGGAGCTGTGTTTTCAGGAGTAAGGTCTCGGGTAGTACGCGAGTTGTTGGGGGTTTTACTCGGGTATGTTCGATATTGACTCGGAGTAAATGTAGGGGGGACCTGGGTAAGTTAGAACAGGTTTTAAAAACCTGTAAGGTTTAAAATCTCTTTAAACCTGGGTTTTAAAATAAGAAATAGAAATTTAAAATAGGTATTTAAATCAAAGATAAGTTTGGATTCAAATAAAGTTTGAATCTCTGTTTGAAAAAAATAAAGTTTTAAAAATTTAAGTTATTTGTAACCACTTTAAAAGGGGTTAAATAATTTGTATTTAGATGTAAAGCTTTAAATAAACTAGAGATTTAAACCGAAGTTAAATCTGATTCTAATCTAAATTTGAATCTTAGTTCTGAAATAAAAGAATATTTTAAATTGTTTTTAAACAATTTGAATGATAAAGTGAATGTTTTTTTTATTTGATTTGAAGTCAAAATGGAATCGTGTTTAAATCCTTTTAATCTTCTATTTTAAGATAATTGTTCTTTAAGTTGTAAAATAAAAAGGAGTTTGGAATTGTTTTAACTTGTAAGATTAATTTGATTTCATTTTAAATCTTAACTTTAAAATGAAATTTAAAAGTAAATTTAAATTAAATTGTTAAAATACCTGATTTATGATAAATTGATCATTAAATAGAAAAAGATTTTAAAGACTTAAGGATTTGTAATTACCAAGTTAACTAAATGAATAATTAATGACTAGAATTAATTAACTTAGAAATTAAGAGTTTAAATTTATTTAAATAAGATATAAGTTAAGTAATTTAAGGTAAATCAATTGGTAATTAAGATATCATTGATTTAATTTTCAATTAATGATTAGAAATCAATTAATGAATTAATTATAGATTAATTAATGAGTCATTAATATTAATAAAAATGTAATTGATAATAAATTTTAGTTAATTACTTTAGGAAAAGTAATTAAATAGTTAATAAAGGTCATTAACTAAGATTATGAAATAATCAATTAATGAGATTAATTTTAATAATTAATTAAATTATTATTTAAAATAAGCAATTGTGAATTGTCAAGTAATGGAAGTAATTAAGGAATTAATTACTCATTGTAATTGATTCAGTTTAATATGAATTGTCTAAGTTAATTAATTAAGACTAATTAATTTAAATAATCATATGATGATGAGATAAGTATAATTACATAGGGAAGTAATTAATGCTAATTACTGGATGTGATTACCAAGAATGATTAATAGTGAAAGTAATTTGAGTATAATCACTTTATATAATTAATCAGGGGATTAATTAGAGAAAATTAATTAAGGAATAATTAATTAATTTGATGGAGTAATTAAAAATAGTTAATTACTGAATGATATTAATCAGTGGTGATTAATAAATGTGGTTTAATTTAAGATTAATTACTTAAGGTAATTAAGTTAAAACAGGGAATTAATTAAAATGTAATTAGAAATCATTAATTGATATAATTAATGATGGGATGATAAATTTAGATTAATTAATCAATAATAAGTAATTAAGAGTAATTAATTACAGTAATTAAGAAGTAATGTGATGTTTGTAATTTAAGGTTAATTTCTATATTTGGATAAGATAATTAATTTGTGAAAATAGTTTAACGATGATTATTTGAATATAATTAAATGTTAATTAATCAAGTGTGATTGATTGAAACGAATAATTAGTGAATGATTTATTAATTGATTCATAACTAATTAATAGTGATATAAGCAAGTTTAATAATGGTGAAGTAATTAATTTAATTTATTTTAAATTAATTAGAGATGAAGTAATTAATTTAATTCATTTTAAATTAATTATAGCTGATGTGATTGCTTATATATTGATTGATGATATTGTTTACCCTGAATGGTTTGAGATCTCAATATGAGATTAATGATGCTATGTACGCTTTGATTTAAGTATGATGATAATATGGATTATCTGTTATGATGATAATATATCTGGTTGTAGTGACAATATTGATTATCTGTTTATGATGATAACGTTGATTATCTATTATGATATTGTGAATTATCTATCTGTGTGTATATGGATAATTGAATTGAACTGTTTTAAATTTTAAAACAACTTGGCCTTAAAAGACACGTTTTGGATTTCGATGAGACCGGGATCGGTTTTCCTTATTTGGAACATCCGAAAACCACATCGATTCCAAATTAACGATAGGTCGTGAATCTGAAGTGAAGTGAAGATCCAGAATGCAAGGGTTATCGTCGTTAACTCTGAGGGTGATTCCAAAATGAGTGTAACGAGATAATGCCTTCGGTTTCGTTCGAACCCGGAACGAACTTGTATGGATTAAATGCTTTCAAAACATCGTCAGGTGGGCGATGAGCATTCTAAGAGATATGTTCTTTAAAGGTAATCGTAGCCTCAAGCCTCATCAACCGGGAATGGCTAAAACAGGGGAGGTGCAGCAAGGTTAGGTGGGTCATGCCCAAGCAGGACAAGATTTTCCCCTGTCTAGATATCCCTTTTATTTCAACTGTGTGGACAGTTGTGAGCTCCAACTATCGGGGTTGTCTTGTTTGGGACTGTTCAGTAAGGAATGGTTCCGGCCTTGTGTTGCAGGGGGTCAAGAGTGATCCTCGGTACGTTGATCTAGGCCACATACTGTGACGGGCGGTACCCCAGTAGCCCTGCCATTGTATGGAATCCACAATCCAATAAGTGCCAACGGTTTTGATTGTATTACCCACTTTTGTGGCTAGTAGCTGGAATTTAATCATGTAACAATTTCGGCTATTTTCTATTTACTTGAAAACCCTAGACCTATTATAATATCATAGAATTTCCTATTAAATGTTTTGGTTAGCGTAAGGTAAAAACTTACCCATGTTTATTTGTGGGGAGTCTTACGTGATACCTTTTATTTTCAAAAGGATTTTCAAAGTTAAGCAACTTTAACCTGTTACTCATACCAGACCCATGTCCGACCCGGAGTTTATTTTTTTTGTTTTTCATAAACTCTCGGGTACCCAAATTTTTACGGGTAGCCAAAGGATTCAGGTTAGCTTGGCGAATTCTGGAGGAGCAATGGAGCAGGAGGCTTCCGCGTTGTAGATATATATATAGTGTTCCGCTGTGTTGATATCTCTGAGTTGTTTATCTGTATTGTATATTGACTTGTATAACTAGACAGGTGATTATAACTATCTAGTATGTGTTGTATGATCTATATAACTCTGATATATGTAAAATTATGTAATAGTTATGTGATCTATTATATTTTGTTCCATTCCGCTGTGAGATTCTGATGTTGTTGTTCTTTCTTCTCTATCTTTTCTATTTTCTCATCCCTTTCTTTCTTCAAGATGAACTGGATTTCTGGGGTCAGAATTTCGGGTCGTCACAAAAATCTTCAATTAAGATGAATAAATCGTGTGGTTTAAATTAATTAACCACATAATTACTTTAATAAATTATCTTTAACCAATGATTAATTATCATTAATTAAAATTGATTAAGTCTTAATCACCTTCATTAATTAATCATTTCTTAATTAATTATCTTAATTAATTTATCCTTAATTGTTAATTAATTAACTCTTAATTACTTTTATTAATTAATTACTTCTTAATTAATTATAATAACAAAATCATCAATTATTTAATAAATCAAGAGATAAATTAATTACTTTTCTTAACCTTTAGAACTTGTTTAATAAATTATCTTTATCACATTATTTATTTTAAAAGGTTAGGATTAGTTTAAATAACATTTTATCTTAATTATCCTTTTTAATTACATTATCTAAATAACTTTATACAATGATATAACCAATTTGAATAAATTAAAATTTAATTACCTTGAAAATATCTTACTTAAATCTTTAATTACTTCAAACTTTAATCAAAAACATCATTTGAAAACATGGATTTAAAAAGGTTTAAAAGTTTGAATTTGTTTTAAAGTCAAGACTGTTTTCTTTTAGCAACCCGAGACTTACTCGAATGCTCCCCGAGACGAAAGCAAGTCTACTTCGAGTCTTTTACAAAACTGACCCGTATACTTAAATTTTCAAACTCAAATTTGTTTAAGTGCTAAACCCGGTACGTTCACAAAATTTCCCTGACCCATACTCGAGTCATCACTCTGTTCCCTTCGAAGGTTTCTTCGAGTTTCTTTCTTCTCTTCCCAATGCTAATACACCAGACATGTCATGCATATGCACAACTGTTCCAACCACCTCTGGTCGAGGCTACCATCATCGACCAGTCGACCATTATCCACTCGATTCATCGAAACACCCAGCAACATGAATTCAAGATAAATACGCAATTTTACTATATGACCCAAAATCGAACAAGACTGAGTCACCAACAAACGCCACGTACACCCATCTCCGACCATCAGAGGTCGCGCGCTTCTGGTCAATACATCGCCTGACTCTCAGGCTTCGATTGCCACTGGAACGAACTATTCCGGTCCACTGAGGACAACGCAACTGTATGTTATCTGACCACGACTATTTATGGGTATAAATCCCTATAACCACTTCGATCGATCTCCACGATTATTTAAAAATTAGCAAACCTTTTTCCTATGAACTTCATCACCTAAACCCCCTCTGATATCAAACCTGAGGCCCAATTGTACGTTGATCATTGGGAATTGATCATTTCTACAATTCCGTTCAACTTCCACACACTCAAGATTTTCTAACTTAAAAATCATGAATTCATATTTAAAAATCATGGTTTATGAAAATGAACCAGATCATAAATTCAAAACTCGAGTTTTAATCAATCAAATTTTGAACAAAATTTGAATTTGCTGTGTTTTTATAATTTCCCAGAAAACCCATTTATTTTAACTACCTAAAAGTGTTTTAAAACTTTGATCTTACCAATTCAAATTAGTTTTATTCAGACATCAAAGTCTATATGTGAATGATTGAAGATATTTCTGATTTGGGATTCTGTTTCTAGCCTAAAACTCAAGAACAGGTATACACATACTAGTACAACTGACATTCACTGATATATTCAAACACACAGGCACATTTAAACAACATTTCCAGAACATACTTTAAGCATCAATCACAATGACAAAACTTATATGCCAATATAAGTGAGTTTGCTCACCTTAGACCGGAGAACAGAGGGCCTGTTAAACTTTTAAAATCTGGAAATATATTCTTTTTTGCTCTGAACTGTTGAATTGCTTAGCTTGAATTGAATTACTTTGATCTGCTGTTGATTTAAGCTTGCTCTTGAAGTTGAACTCCCAGATTTGAAGTTGCTTTTAAATTTCCGGGTTTTGAACTTCTTTTGATTCAGCTGGTCATTTTCTTAACTTCAGATTTTTAAATCTTGATTACCATGTTTTGAAATTGGTTTGCCTGGTTCCAGACTTTGTTTTCAAAGCTTTAGATTTTGAAACAAATTGTTGAAGTTGTTTTCTTTTTAACTTTTCTGGTTTCTCTTTTTTTTATTTCAGATTTTGATTTTCTTTTATTTGTAGAAAATAAGAGGATGGTTTCTCTTTGAACTGAATAAATGAACAGCCCAGTTTTCTTCTTTTGATATTTACATAATAATTTTAAAAAGAAAATCATCTTTACCATTTGTTCAATTACGCCAACACTTTACTATACATTTGTTAGTTTTTTTACAAATGTCTTAGGTGAGTTAAATTATGTTTATATCCCTTATTCAAATTTTTTTATGAAATTTGTTTTAACCCTTTATGCAAATAAAATTTCATAGTTTACATATGTCTGTATTTTAAAATTGTTTATATCTTCTTATATATTTACATTTGCATAAATAAAACTTTATCTCAATTATAATTTCATACATTTTACATTCATACATTTCTTTTTTATATCTATACAAATCAACACTTATTTTATTTATTTTGAAAATTTCAAATAAATTGAAAAATAAATTCCAAAATTCACATTAATTATTAATTTAAATTTAATTCAAAATTGGGATCATTACAGATTCCCCTCCTTAAGAAAATTTCGTCCTCGAAATTTGCTAGGGAGACAACAAAGAACAGATGAAAGATAGAGAAACAGTTTTCCAGGTCAAACTGAATATCTATTCTGCATTTGGCTTACCAAATCAGAATATCAACAACATGAGAATAAACTCATTCAATATTACACAGGATACTCGGGTCATCCAGTCTACAAAATATGCAGGGGCATCGGTTAGTTCGAAGGAATAACTAACCATTCGTAAAATTTATCGAGACCCAAACGATAGAAAAATGGATTTTATCTTCCACAACTCTTAAACACTGGGTATGGATTCCGAACTTAGGTCGGAATACCCCAAAGTTTATATTAACTTGTCCCTCTTCAGACTTTGATACCCACAAGAAACAGAATTCCAAATTTGGTTTTAATCAAAATTGTTTTATCGATACAATTCAATTTTAACTTCATATTTTATTAACCAATTTATTTTAATAAATTTTCAAATTTATTAGTGTTAAAACTGAAAAGCTGATAGGGAACCGATGAAGAAAATACGAAATAGGAATTTATCTACACGATTTGCAGTGCCACCACACCAAAGCTTCTCGCTTGAGCTGCCACGAAGCAATCAAAGAATCGAAATTAAATGGTGATCAAAGAGATTGATGGGAAAAGATTATTTCCGTTGTTGTAGAGTATTGACCATTTTTAGTGGTACTCCCCTGTCCCCTATCTCGTCCTCTTCTTGCACTCATACTTACTATCAGTGGATAGTAAGAGAATTTACTGAGGCATACGGACGGATATCTTAGGGATACTCATTCTAGGGTATACTTCACCCTATCTCTAATGAGTCACTTAATGTGTTATACTCCAAATCTAAAGTTCAACCTTTAGCTCTGATACCACTATAACGATCTTGACTCAACCTTTGAAAATCGGCACCGAATACTTCAACCGTATTCAAATGTCGCAGATTCAAACGCCGAATCTGGTTCGCTGGAGCTTATAACACAATTAAGTATAACAACACAACGTAAGAAAAGGAAATGAATATCATATACAACTCCAATGAATATAATATCCAATGATATGCATCAATATCAGAGCGACAAAAATAATAGCGGAAACTAATAACAATGATCTCAAATAGAAAGAATAGTCTTCAGAAGAGAACTCCAATATCAGCAATCTCCATCTCCAAAGCACCAATCCAGAAATAACTTGAACTCCCAATCATGATGCACTAAGCAAATCCAGGTCAGTCCGAATCCAAAGACTAAACTAGCTCCAGATAATCTACTAAACCTGACTATCTGGAAAACTCAACTCTAAACTGTCCGTGTGGAAAATTTTGGGCACCCAGAGTTTAGGAAGGGAACAATAAACTCCGGGTCAGTCATGGGACTGGTATGAGCAAACAAAAACAGTTTTATCTTTAAAACAAACAACAAACGAATTTTAAAACATTGAAATCCGCAATGCTTTTTGGAAAATGAAACTGCCATAAGGCCTCCCGCCACACACACAATGCAAGCGCACACTTGGAGGAGATTTCTCCTTATGACAGTCAAAAATGATTGATACTTGAAAACCATTTTATATTATTATTAGTGCATAGTGCAGAAAACCTTTCGAAAATATAATATTAATCTTAGTCAGCATACCACATTTCGTCGTATGCCTACTATAGCTACCACGTTAAATGGCAGGTTATACAACAAAAACTGTACAAGGCGCGTATTGGTTGATAGGATTTTCCAACAAATGGTCAGGCTAAGAAACTTTCTTACCGAAATGGGAACGCCCCTTGAAGGACGCCCCTGAGAACCTAACCGAATCTCTGCTAAAAAGGCCGACGCTACCTCACGCTTTGACCAAGCTATAACATAGGTAACTACCATACAAGTATGCCACCCCAGGTCGTTACCGACCTTTATACGAGGCGTCTCTCAACCAACAACCACAAAGCAATAAGTTTGTAGCAACCACACAAGTTAAAGATCTAGGCTCCATACCATGATATCACCTTTTATCCAGAAGGAAATGGACATACCCTAGGGGCGCGACCCCTAAAAACCTTGCTGCAACATTCCTGTTTCGACCATTTTCGGGGTGTGAGGTCCTGATGCAGTCTTGTCCACAAAGCTACTCTTTTTCACAAATCCATGCTTCGATCAACAAATGATTAGCAGCACTTCGTATGCCATATTACCAAATTGGGAATGTATCATTAGTAACCATCAACTACATAACCTCTGAGCTCGTACATCTCAGAGAAGGGTGTTAAGCTAAGGGAATAAATTTCCGTCACCAAACAGAAATGCATTTGATAGAAACTAGCTTTACATCTCAAAGTGTAATGTCAGACACACATCCATACAAGTCTGTTCCGAGTTCGAACTGAACCGAAGGCACTTCACAAAGAAGCCCTTGCAAATTCGGATAATCTCTAATCACGTCCGGACACCCCATCACAAAGGGTGATCAAATCTCTATACTGAGGATCAGTCGGTGCAGAGATATTCGACGAGTTATCCTTTCGCTTTGGAAAAATCCGGTCTTCACCACCATCCATAACATTATTCGAAATGGGTTATATGACACAAAATCCTCTCCCGGCTAAACCGAATAATGAGCGCAATATTTAAAAATCATATGGATGATGGGATTTCAATTAAGTCACAACTTATTACCCAAAACTTTACTTTCAAATGGTATAAAAAAATTACCATTTTCAAATCTTTTAAACAAAAGAATTTTTCACAAAGTTCACCAATCTTCCACAAAGGTTAATTCATAGTTTTCAAAACTATTTACAATTCCATATCTTTTTATATAAAAGATACACCCTCGAGATTCTTTTCAATTTGGAAAGAAAGTCCACAATCCTTTCACAAAGATTTAATTATAACTTTCAAAACCATTTCTTTTTCAAATTGGATTAACTCATCCAATCATTAAATCAAAAACTCAATCCATAGCTTTCAAAACCATTCCCAAAGATTCATTCAAAGTCTTTCAAAACAAATCCATTTCAAAATTTTTATACAAAGGATATACCTTTAAGATTCTCTACGATTTCAAAACAAGGTCCAATAATTTTTCACAAAGATTGATTCATAACTTTCAAAACTATTTCAATTCCATTTCAAACTTGAAATCTTTCAACACAAATTGGAAATCCTTTCTTTATATGAAAGCTATTATTATTTGAAATCAAATAGTTTTCGTTTCGGAAAATATCCAATTATATTTGCACGAGTTAAAGCCTTTTAAGTATAAACTTGGGTTAAATTCAAATTCCCAAAACAATACTTCTAAAATTGTTTCAAAACCCATATAAACACATTTATAACTTGAATAACCTTTTTAAACCATAATTTCCAAACATGGAATTAAATTTCAAACTTGAATTCAGATTCAAATAAAATTATTTAAATTTCAATTTTATTAAGTTATTCAAAATAACTTCCATCTTTAAAACACCTTTTCAAAACTTTTCACATTTAATCCAATTCCATTTCCAAAACTATTTTGATTCAAAATTTAACTTCGAAATTATTTCAAAAATCCATGACTTAACCAATTTCCTCATGCAATCCATATTTGTGTGTGTGTAAGTGTGGTCCGGGGGCTTTACACAATAGTGCAACATCATTCAATCATCACAGATTCAATCATATCAATATCGATAAGCGGTATAATCCATAACGCTTATCCTCATTCACGGATTCACAGATAAAGTAAATTTATCAATCACAAAGATTCACCATTACAATTCGATGTGGGTTTTGTATAACCAACTGGAATCCGACTCCCTGTCGCATCGAAATTCAAATGCCGTTTTACGGGCCAAAGGGTTTTCGTATTCGCACAGCAGTATATTCATCATAGATATCACAGCTCAGCACAAAGCAATTCATTTTACATAGCATCATAAGCACATAACAGAGATATTGATCCAATGCACATCATTCAATAACAATCAAACATCTTCAGTTAAGATGAATAAATCGTGTGGTTTAAATTAATTAACCACGTAGTTACTTTCATAAATTATCTTTAACCAATGATTAATTAACATTTATTATAATTGATTAAGTCTTAATCACCTTCATTAATTTATCGTTTCCTAATTAATTATCTTAATTAATTTATCCTTAATTGTTAATTAATTAACTCTTAATTACTTTTATTAATTAATTATTTCTTATTTAATTATAATAACAAAATCATCAATTATTTAATAAATCAAGAGATAAATTAATTACTTTTCATAACCTTTGGAACTTGTTTAATAAATTATCTTTATCACATTATTTATTTTAAAAGGTTAGGATTAGTTCAAATAACATTTTAACTTAATTATCCTTTTTAATTACATTATCTAAATAAATTTATAAAATAATATAACCAATTTAAATAAATTAAAATTTAATTACCTTGAAAATATCTTACTTAAATCTTTAACTAGTTCAAACTTTAATCAAAAACATCATTTGAAAACATGGATTTAAAAAGGTTTAAAAGTTTGAATTTGTTTTAAAGTCAAAACTGTTTTCTTTTAGCAACCAAGACTTACTCGAATGCTTCCCGAGACAAAAGCAAGTCTACTTCGAGTCTTTTACAAAACTGATCCGTATACTTAAATTTTCAAACTCAAATTTGTTTAAGTGTTAAACCCGGTACGTTCACAAAATTTCCCTGACCCATACTCGAGTCATTACTATGTTCCCTTCGAAGGTTGCTTCGAGTTTCTTTCTTCTCTTCCCAACGCTGATACACCAGACATGTCATGCATATGCACAACTGTTCCAACCACCTCTGGTCGAGGCTACGATCATCGACCAGTCGACCATTATCCACTCGATTCATCGAAACACCCAGCAACATGAATTCAAGATAAATACGCAATTTGACTATATGCCAAATTCGAACAAGACTGAGTCGCCAACAAACGCCATGTACACCCACCACCGACCATCAGAGGTCGCGCGCTTCTGGTCGAAACATCGTCTGACTATTAGGCTCCGATTGCCACTGGAATGAACAATTCCGGTCTACTAAGGACGACGCAACTGTATGTTTTCTGACCATGACTATTTATGGATATAAAACCCTATAACCACTTCGATCGATCTCTATGATTATTTTAAAAATTAGCAAACATTTTTCCTATGAACTTCATCGCCTAAACCCCCTCTGATATCAAACCCGAGGCCCAATTGTACGTTGATCATCGGGAATCGATCATTTCTACAATTTCGTTCAACTTCCACACGCTCGAGATTTTCTAACTTAAAGATCATGAATTCATATTTAAAAATCATGGTTTATGAAAACGAACCGAATCATAAATTCAAAACTCGAGTTTTAATCAATTAAATTTTGAACAAAATTTGAATTTGCTGTGTTTTTATAATTTCCCAGAAAACCCATTTATTTTAACTACCTAAAAGTGTTTTAAAACTTTGATCTTACCGATTCAAACTAGTTTTATTCAGACATCAAAGTCTATATGTGAATGATTGAAGAGATTTCTGATTTAGGATTCTGTTTCTAGCCTAAAACTGAAGAATAGGTATACACATACTAGTACAACTGACATGTACTGATATATTCAAACACACAGGCACATTTAAACAACATTTCCAAAACATACTTTAAGCATCAATCACAGTGACAAAACTTATAGGCCAATATAAGTGAGTTTCTCACCTTGGATAGGAGAATAGAGGACCTGTTTAACTTTTAAAATCTAGAAATATATTCTCTTTTGCTCTGAACTGTTGAATTGCTTAGCTTGAATTGAGTTGCTTTGATCTATTGTTGATTTAAGGTTGTTGTTGAAGTTGAACTCCCAGATTTGAAGTTGCTTTTAAATTTCCAATTTTTGAACTTCTTTTGATTCAGCTGTTCATTTTCTTAACTTCAAATTTTTAAATCTTGATTACCAGGTTTTGAAATTGATTTGCCTGATTCCAGACTTTTTTTTCAAAGCTTTAGATTTTGAAACAAATTGTTGAAGTTGTTTGCTTTTGAACTTTTCTGGTTTCTCTTTGTTTTTATTTCAAATTTTGATTTTCTTTTATTTGTAGAAAATGAGAGGTTGGTTTCTCTTTGAACTGAATAAATGAACAGCCCAGTTTTCTTCTTTTGATATTTACATAATGATTTTAAAAAGAAAATCATCTTTGCCATTTGTTCAATTAGGCCAACACTTGTCTATGCATTTGTTAATTTTTTTACAAATGTCTTAGGTGAGTTAAATTATGTTTATATCCCTTATTCAAATATTTTTATAAAATTTGTTTTAACCCTTTATGCATATAAAATTTCATAGTTTAACATATGTCTTTATTTTAAAATTGTTTATATCTTCTTATATATTTACATTTGCATAAATAAAACTTTATCTCAATTATAATTTCATACATTTTACATTCATACATTTCTGTTTTATATCTATACAAATCAACACTTATTTTATTTATTTTGAAAATTTCAAATAAATTGCAAAATAAATTCCAAAATTCACATTAATTATTAATTTAAATTTAATTCAAAATTAGGATCGTTACATATGCATCCAAATAATTACTAACAACATCGAAAACATAAAATAATAAATGATTCTTATAGTATAATTAATTTGTAATAATTCATAAAATAGTTAAATCATATTGTGTTTCAAAGAATTCGCAAATGCAGTTGTGAGGCTCAAAGGTGTGAATCCTGTAAGCGATTAATATTGAACAATTCAAATATTAACGCTCACACATCACCTTAGCTGATGGTGTGACAGTTTGTCTAAATTCATCTCTTGTAGATCTTTTTGGTAAAATTTAATTTCACATTTTTCTTAAGCAATATCTTTAAGTAATGATACTACACACACGTTCTCTTTGTTAAATATACGGAAGTTGGTACCGCTCAAAATTGTAATATTATCCACACTCAACTCGGTTAGTCCTAAAAACAAAGTCCTTGGTTCAACAATAACATTTATTATTAAATGTCATATTAACCTCATGTAACCGAGGAGATAAATTTTCTATTGAATAGTGCTTGACTTCAATATTTCAACTTAAACCCAACTATAATTTCTCAATGATTCGCCATTCCATGATTTAACTATTATCTAAGTGGAGTATTCACGTTGAAGTTCCATAGTATTTCCAAGTTAAGGGAACTATATAACATCAACACACTAGGATTTTCTTTTTGACCTAGTTATTATCAACTGAAGGGAAACTCTTTGATACATCACTCCATAACTATCCTATAGCAACAAGTACATAATGCCTTAGTGTCCTTGGCAACCAAAGTAATACACTGCCCAACATTTAGAGAGCGTCGTGCACTTTGATCTCAACAGATGGATCGATATCCTTTTCTAAAAAAATCTTGACTATGAATATCCAAAAATAAATATCATTTTATTTTGTAATTAATTACTCACGATAGCAAATATCTGCAATTCCAATCACACAATATTTTATTTAAGGATATTCTTATTATATAATTTTAAATTATCACTTAGTTATTTATATCGTAATATAACAAAGTATGTAAAGGAAAATAATTACCATTAATATGAACAAGATTGATTATACAATAAGATATATATAACTACATAATTTCCCCTAAGGCATATCAATATCTCTTTCAGGAAATTCAATCCATATCCAATCATATGCAAAAATTACATGGTGAACAGTCGCATTCGTAATGTATGGAATTTGACATTATTTCATTTGAAATTGACAAGTAAACCATAGTACAGGATCATGTGTTCAACACAATTAGGATCTAGTTGTCCTAGAAACAACACTAAAGTAAGGACTATAGATAGTCCTAAGAATTCAATCATTGAAATGTTAATTTTGATTTTTTTTACTCAAGTACAACCTATTCGACCTCCTTAACATGTTGTGGATAACTGAATGCATTTTTATAAAGAATACCGGTGCAATCCTATAAAGGTTTTTCTTTCTGAACAGTTCTGCCATTTAAAAGAAAAAGCGAAAGTCTAAAAGTGGATGTAACATAGACAAAGTTGGGATGAAGAGATAGTGAATGGTCACCACTGCTTCATGATGAGACATCAAGAACAAAATTGTGTAAATATTGGTAGATGCCTACAAAGGAATAATAAATATGATTTATATTCCAAATGTATTTTTCTATTTCTCTGTAACATCTATTTCTTGAGTTTGAGATATTTAATTTAAAACTCTTAATAAATTAGTTATAGTATTAGAAATGCATAGTCCATGGTAAGTGATTGGATGAAGCTTCATACTTCAAATGTTACTGTAACAGTGGAAATAGTAGGAGCATGCCATACAACAATTACTAATGAACACATCAAGTTTTGAAAAACTACTTTCATATATACCCAGTATTATTTATGAAATAATAACCGCTTTTGGTTTTGATCGAAAATAGATGCAACTTTGTTTTAATATGAAAATTATGAATATTCGTTATAGAATAAATATATTTTGTTATATCAACGATGGCTTTTTATTTTCATTAGAGTAGTGATGTGTAAGTTATAGAATATAAAAGCATCTAAAATATTTAACAATTATTTTGTAATCATAGACTAAGTCATAGTTTTGAGAAATTATTATTTGTTCATCTGTGAATCATATAGTACTTGTGAATCGTATTTCAAATAATTAATGACAAAGCACCTATTCGGTGGTTGTGACAAAAGAGTTAGTTGTTGGAAAAGGTGCATTGGCAACAGGGTGAAAAACACAATTTTTAAAAGTTCCTTTTATTATTTTGCACTAGTTTTTATTTTTGTTTACATAAATAATAAATTTACACTAAATCATATTCAGTGTTTATTAATAAAGGAGTTGTATATTAAAACTTTATGTATTTTATAATTACTTGAGTGATAGTCAATTTAAGAAAATTACTAACTTTGGTGTCTCGGGGGGACCGAACCCAATACCCCTAGAATCAAATATAAAGATCTTACCACTTGAGCAAATGGTCGTTGAAAAAACTTTATGTATGTATATTTGTACATATTATGATTTAGGTCTGTTAAATATAATGTAAGTTATTATTTTAGTTTAACTTAATGTTCATTATATTTTTGATTCAATAGATATTCGTAATAATATTCCAAGAATTATAAATATAATAGATAATATTATAGACTAGCATATGGCATACAAATACACAAATGTCAAATATATGTAAATAAACATTAATATCTATGGTTATTATTAAGGAATTAATGCCGAGGGATAATGATTTCAACATTGCATACACAGGTGCATATGTATTTGAATATATAAATAATATTTTCAACTGTTAAAATATTTTAAATATATGTATATATATATATATGTTATTTATATTTTAATAGTATTATATATACATGTGTTTATATACGTGTTTAGCTTTATATAGTTTTTGTTTTTGTTATATATATATGTATGTATGTTTGTGTGTGTATTTAAATATAGACCGACATAAATATTATATATATTTAATATATACTATGATAAAATATCATTTTGTATAGTTGTAATTTAAATATTTCGATTTAATCAAATATTTATTATGATAAAAAATTATTTTTTAAATAAAATCGAAGAAATATATACATACATACACATAAAGGTATATATATTAAATCGCATTGTGTATATATAATATTATATTCGAAAGGAGAAATAATGCTTAAATAAAATGAGACAATTTTTTCCATATAATTTTAAATCGTGTGTGTGTGTGTGTATATATATATATATATATATATATCATAACCATAAGTATATAAAAATTTAATTTAAACCAAAAATCAATTAATAAATGTGTGTCTATGCACTTGTGTATACAAGTATGAGAATACATGCATGCATGCACATACATGTATATAGACACAAACATGCATATAGACATACATACATACACACACATACATGCATACATAATTATGTAAATTGTTTTAATTACTTAAAAATTATTATTTTTAATTTTGATCATTTTATAGTATTGCTGGAAGCATTTAAGAAATTAATTATTTTAGTTTATATATAAAAACAAGAAGTTTACCTTTTAATGATCCCACAAGTTATCTACACATTGGTGATTAGCTATTTCTCTACGAATCCCTTGTTCACTGTCCTCAAATACGATGTGCAAATCCCATCTTCTAAGCTTTCATCAATTCTTTAGTAGAGGTTAGTACTTTTTCTATATGTGTCTAGAGCAAGAAAACATGTGGCCTTTGTAGCCATGTAGATATCAAATATCTAACAAATTTCTCTTTACATATAAAGGCCAAGTCTTTTGCTAACCAAACCCATAGTGGGTTAACGGACTTTGAGCCTAATTAATTAAATATATAAATTAATCATTAATGCGTTATTTAAGTCCATATGTTTCGATTAAATCAATATATATAATAATTATGTAATATTTTAATTAATTTTAAGGCTTAAAATAAATAATTAAAATGCCTTAAAAATTCAATACAACATTTTTATTTATGTTATTATTAATTTATAACATTTATCTATTAATTTTTAATTAGTTGAACTCGTAAATTAGCTAACATGATTGTGTTAACTCCTTAGTGTGAACTTGGTTGTCACTCAATATTTAAAAAAAAATAGATATTGAAGCATGCATTGACTTTGCTGAAGTACAATATTTTGTGCACTTAAACCTAATTTCTAATATTTATTAAGGCACACATTGTAACAATATTTTGTGCACTTTTTCTTTTCATCGTCACTATATCACTAAGATATCTATAGTTTAATCAATGGTTAAAAACTATTATAATAATTGCAAAGACTACTTTAAGGTCCTTGGTTTAATCCGATAACATTTATCAATTAACTAATTTGGCCATAGATTTTGATTTTGATTTGACTACCAATTATAGTAACAGTAACTTTCTACAGTTGAGAAGACGAATCTTCTCTTGAGTACTGTTTCACTTCTAGTAGCTCAACATATATCTGACTATGGCCTTAACATGATCGCAATGCCATCTGATTGACCATAATCAAAGTATAATCTAGTTACTTAAGATCCATTGTACCCTTAAGTTTAAAGACTACTTCATGTCATTACATGAGATCTTCTATTTGAATTAGTTGTATCAACCAATAAAAGACCATCATTAATTCATTCTATGATTGTTCTAAACAACTACAAGTGTGTAACCCACTGGTATCCCCGACAATTATGAGTAATTCACCATCCATTGCATGGAGAATATTATGTACACTGGTCTCAATAGATGTATTACATCCTTTTCTCGATACATCTTGACTAGGAACATTTAAGAAGTAAGTAATTCATATCAATTTAAAACTCATGATTATGAACTCTTTTGCAGCTGCAATTAGTATGATACTTCTTCTAAGAATTTTCCACTAATACATGTGTTCATTTATTTATTTAACATATACATAAAAAAAAGTAATTATATCCAATATGACAATATATATATATAAAGCAATAAAAACCAAAAGCATACTTTATCTCAAAGATGATTCTTTTGCAAGATTTAAGTTATCTAACTATTTACATAATCGCCCTTTGGGTAAACCCTGAACTCCTTCAATAAAAACTCTTCGGGTTGATACATACAGATGTATGCAGGCTGTTAACCCACCTCTTGGAAAGGAAGTACACAGGCGGATTTAACCTAATAGATTTCATGATCATCAAGGAAAAAAGCCCGAAGAGATGGTTATTAGGATTGAAGACCGATTGTGGGTGTGACTACGGACAATAGTTATATGGATTCATGCGAATAGCATTCTGGAATTGGCTAAATATAAACTTCACACTTCAACTGAAAAACTAATTGGGTATGATCATTTTTCACAATGATCGGCTATAATCCTTCTCCAATATGGATCGGCAATTATCTATCTCCATTATGGATCGACTATGATCTATCTCCATTATGGATCGGTTCTGATCCATCATCAAAATGGATTGGCTATGATCCATCATCAAGATGGATCGGCAATGATCCATCTCCATTATGGATTGGCTATAATCCATCTCCATTATGGATCGGCTATGATCCATCTCCAAAATGGATCTGTTATGATCCATCTCCAATATAGATCGGCAATAATCCATCTCCATTATGATGGGTTATGATCCATCCAACTCCACTATGGATCGGTTATGATCCATTGCTAATATGGATCAGACATGGAACATCTTCATTATGGATCAGTGTGAATACAGATCTCTTAGATAGACGATACAAAAATGATCTATCAATAACTCAAAATCTAGAAGTTACATATGTAAAAAAACTTTGGGAATAGCAAGATATTACATGGTGGGACCGACAATATGGATCGGACGTAAAAAGGAGTAAGAAAAACGATCGATACTGATTGTTATTTTGATGGAAGTGGAGCCCACGATCGATAGGTGACCTCGTTTGGATTTGGAGACTCCGCAACCAAAATTTCAAGAAGATATTTCACCATCTTCCCTTATAAATACAAGCTTTATAGTTCATTTGGAGGATCGTTTTCTAGCTGGCTCTTCTTCTTCGATATCTTCTCTTCCTTCATTACCTTTCTAAGGGAAAAAATAATTGTGCTTGTAATCTCAGAGTATAAATAAAAGAATATTGGAGTGGACGTAGGCCAAATTTTGCCAATCCACTATAGAACTTGCGTGTTCATTTACTTTTCTGCAATTTACTCTGTGATTTGTGTTTCTTATCTCTATTGGATATTGGTGCTATCATATTCAATCGAGTGTTGGTGGTCAATTTTGGTGCTTTCCCTGAAAAAGCTTGCCCCCCACAGATTCGGAATTTGGATTCAAAGCTTAGAAAAGATCTAGAGCTTAGATTTCGGGCAATAGTCAAACAATCAACAAGGAGAGTGCTACCGAAAAGGAGCCACCATCGAGGGAGTCAGGAGGCTTCCTCAGGAGTTGGATCTAATCAAGCATCTATCAACATTACCAAGGATGAAATGGAAATGACAATGGATGCTATGCTTGAAAGGATGTTGAAAAGGCAGAAGGAGATGATGCTGAATTTACCCTGATAGATTGGACAAATTGGAGCACAGAATGAAGGGAATAATGTAGCAGGAGTAGTGGCAACTTGGATCAAGGAGTTGATGCAGTAGGAGTCGACTAAAATATGAACCAGGACAATAGGGACGGAGCGATTAGATAAAGAAATGGAATAGAGTAGTTGAGGGGAGTCCCCGGCCATCTTAGAGGGATCAACGTTGATCCCTAAAGGCTTGAGGGCATGCCCCCATATCGGTCGATCGCAATTGTGGAGGACCTGCGGTCAATTCCATGGAGTTTGGTGCGAATCGGAATTTGGATGCTCGTTTGGAGGAGTATGTTCCGAAATTCCCTCGCGGACCCAGGAGGCGATTTGGAAATGATTATAGGAGATTACTGCTAGATCACAATGATAGGTTTGTAGAGATGATTAGATGAGCTATGCATGGAGGATTGGTGAATAGAGATCTGGAGGATGAAATAGAAGTCCATTCACTCCTAATTTTACGAATGATAGGAATCTACCGGAGTTTAAACTTCCAATGCTGGAAGTATATGATGGAAAGTCAGACCTAATTCTGCATATGATGAGATATACATGACAGAAGGAAGTGCTGGGGGCATCATAGGAAGTCATGGCACGATGCTTTCCCCTGTATCTAACGGATATAGTTGCATTGTGGTTCAAGCAATTGAAGAGCGTATCTATTGGCACATGGATGGAAATGGTCGAATTTTTATGAGATAGTTTAGAGTCCACATCTAGAGACCCAAAAATGTGATGAGTTTGGCAACACTAAAACAGAGGACCAAAGACTCCCTAAGGAGTTTTCTAACACAATTTAATGCCATGGCGGCATCAGTGGATCGGCCAGATCCATCCATGGTTTGATGGCAGCTGTATTAGGAATTGTCGATGGCATGCATTTCAAGGATTCATTAGTACGGGATCCGCTATGGATATCAGGGAGTATTATCATGAAGTATAAAGGTTCCTACGGTAGGAAGATGCACGAACAAACAAACCGAAGGTGAATGTTGTGCAAAGCAAAGGATCATTAGGAGATGCAAACAAGAATGATAAAGGAAAAAAGAAATTGGATGATGGATATGATGGGATGAAAAGGGATGGAAAGAGCGGAAGCCAAAGTTCTCCTCCAACTCGAATTTGATGGAAAACCTAGAACGAATTTTTCTAGACACTAGGGCTAACTCCCCTATCAGAAACCGGCAAGGAGGGGTCCTACAGAGCGGGGACATAAGTTTGAAAAGTACCACCTATTGCACGAATTGAATAGGCACACCAGGGATGAATGTAGGAATTTAAAGGATATGATTGAGGAGCATGTCAGGAATGGCAGACATTACGTGAGGAACCAGACAACAGTGGTGGAACACGAACAGCCACCGTCCCCATCGAATAGAAACCGGAATGGCCATGGATCGGGGTCACGGATCATCATCAACTAATCATGATAGTAAGGGTGAGTTTAGGACTTGGACTTCAACCATAATAATAATAAACTCTATAATAAGGCGGCTAATTCACTTAAACATGTATATGATCGAGGACGGTCCCTAGGCATGCTCTGAGATGATGAACTATGGTACTTGGAGAGGCACCCTTTGGCTTTTTTAGTTTTTTGGATTTCTGGATGTACAAACCCTTATTTATTAGATTATTTATGATCTGCATTACTATGATATATAAAATAGGATGCGATTATTGTCCCGATCGGAGTGATGGTGCGGTAGCCGCAAGGTGTGACTCCCTTACTTGGAGAGTGATAGAATAGACTCATGCATGGATTAAGTTCACGACCGGAGAGTCGAGGCCAGAGAATAAAATCCAATAGGACGTCAAGTATGGATTATTCCTAGTATGGAGTAGGTCGCTTCGTCGGAGAGCAATAGGATCGGCCTTCTCAGGTCATCGAGTATAGATTATCCTCAGCAAGGGTCCGAAGATACCACGATCAGCCTAAAACTTAGGCCAAGACATCACTTAACATTCAGGGACACTGAACGTGAGCATAGGAAGTAATGCCGCTTCATCGGAGAGTGATAGGATTGGCTTACACGATCGTCAAGTATGGATTGTGCTCGGTAAGGGCCCAAAGAGGTCACCGATTTAGATGTTAGCTACAAACAGCTATGGATTTGGACATTGACCTAGAATAGTCGTGGACTTGGATATGGGCTCGGAGAGGTCACTGATTTGGATATTAGCCTCGAACACTAATGGATTTGACTTCGGATGGATATGGATTTGGATAAAATGATCCGGAGAGATCACGGATTCGGAATTGGATATCGACTTGGAATGGTCATAGATTTCACAAACAATCCGGAGAGATCATGGATTTGGATTGGCAATGGATTGGATTTGGATTTTGGATTTATGGTAATTTAAAACACACCTTCCTACATGGCTTGTTTTGAGGGGCAAAGTGTTAACCCATCTTTTGTCAAGGCAGTACACAGTCGGATTTAACCCAACAGACTTCATGATCATCAAGGCGGAAAGCCCAAAGAGATGGTTACCAGATTGGAGATCGATTATGGATGATAGTCATACGGACTCATGAGAATTGCATTTTGGAATTTTCTAAGTATAAATTTCACACAAGCTGGAAAAAAGACCAAGTACGATCATTTTTGAAAAATGGATCGGCCATGATCCATCTCTATTATGGATTGGCTATGACCCATCTCCATTGTGGATCGACTATGATTCATCTCTAAAATGGATCGGCTATTATCCTTCTCCAATATGGATCGGCAATGATCCATCCCCATTGTGGATCGACTATGATCCATCTCCATTATGGATCGGCTATGTTCCATCTCGATTATGGATCGATTATGATCCATCACCAAAATGGATCGGTTATGATCCACCCTAACATGGATCAGATATGGTACATCTTTATTATAGATCAGTGTGAATCCATATGGATATTGATCGCTTGGATTGATAGTACAAGACAACGATGATCGATTAGTAACTCAAAATCAAGAAGTCAACTACGCACGAAATTTTGGAAAACCAAGACATTACATCGTGGGACCCACTATATTGGTCGCAACAACAGCAGGAAAAATGATCAGCACCGTTCATTATTTCGACGAAGTGGGGCCCAAGATCAATAGGGTGACCTCGTTCGGATATGGAGACTCCGTAGCCCTAACTTCAGGAGGATATTTCAACATCTTCCCCTATAAACACAAGCTTCACGGTTCATTTGAAGGTTCCTTTTCCGGCTAGCTCTTCTTCTTCACTATCTTCTCTTCCTCTATTACTTTTCTAAGGCAAAAAACAACTGTACTTGCAGTCTAACAGTATAAATAAAATATTGTTGGAGTGGACGTAGGCCAGAGTTTGTTAAACTACTATGAAACTTGCGTGTTCATTTACTTTTCAACAATTTATTATGTGATCTATGTTCATATCTCTATTTGGATATTTTACTGGATATCGGCGCTTTCACATTCAATCGGATGTTGGTGTCCATTTTTGACGCCAACACAGGCTAAGGTCAAATGACACAAAAAGTAGATCCACTTACTTCATTGAATTCATCGATGAATTTTCTCAAGTATGAATATGTATATTTGATACCCAAGTTAGGTAGTATGATATGTTAACAGAATATAAAATGGAAGTAGAAATGTAACATGCAAAAGAATCAAAATAATTCAATTTGATCGAATAAGTGAGTATCTTCGATAGAAGTTCCAATAACACTTAAAAGTTAATAAGATTCACTCTTAATGTTAATCTTGCATATGCTACGTGTTGAGTATCAATAAGGAGTAAGTGCGATTGATAATGAGTGAAGTCGAGTTACTTCTTTCTATAAAGTCATGTACCTAAGAGTAAACACATATGTTGAATTGTTTTCACCTAAAGCTGATATTATGATTCCATATACGATATATATTGGGAAGGAACCAAACCTTACATTGTTTTGGGTATGTGTTTGTGGACCTACGTTATGAACCTAAGTTTCGTGAGCTTAAGATTAATTTGTTTTATGCAAGTCTATAGACAATTCATAAAATATTTTGGATGCATCTTCTACTGCACTGAAAAACAAATTATTGTTTCATGAAACACTACCTACTTACCAAAGAAATTTCTTTCTAGAGAAATTAGTGGTAGTGCGATAGATTTGGATACAATCCAAAATTCTGGAATAGAAAATGATTATGTAGATGATATAAATTCGACCAAACCTAAAATAGACACAATGCATTAAAATGCTTCATACATTGAAGCAAAACTATGAATTTCTTATCAGTATTTGAGAATATAGATTGTAAATAATAAGAATCTTCTCAATTGTTGACAAGCCATGGAGATTATATGCCACATGGTGGAATTCTCTAAATCCAAAATGAATTCCAGGTACATTAGTAAAATTTGTTTTTGGAAATTATACACAAAAGGATATAATCCATTGGCCACATGTGTCTCTTCAAGAAGAAGATCAATACAGTTGGAAATATACAAAACAAAGTTGATGGGAAATGCCTCGTCGATTTCAAATTTTGAAACTAGTGGAACAATTTCATCGATAAACTTGCTAAGTCCATTTAGATTCCACTTGCAAATTTTCGCACAATATGGCTATGAGTTTTGGCATGTAGAAATTAAAGCAGAACTTCTAAATAATGATTTAGATGAGACTATTTACAACCTATAGCCAAATGTTTGAAAGTTAGTAAAAGCGATAACACAGCTTATGAATTTTTGATAAGATATAATCTTAAACAAAAATCTAGGGTTTGAGCAAGTATTTTGAAAGTCAAAGAATTTTTTGAGTCAAAATGGAGAGGAAGTGTATGTCTTTAAGAAAAAAATCGAAGGAACTAAGATATTTCTAATACTATAAGTAAACAACATGCTACTTATTGGTAATAATGTACCCAAATAAAAATTCGTTAAATTTTGATTGTTTAATTCCTGATAGAGGACTTGAAAGCTACATCCTTTTGATATAAAAGGATGCTGGGATTGTCCGGATCAATGTACATGGGCACCTTATTAAAATATTTAGTATGGAGCATATGAGATAGATTCCTCATGTATCTGCGGTAGGAATTATCATATATATTATGTTATGTACTAGATTGAAATTCACTTCTACACTTGATGCAATGAGATGATATCAAGACTAAGTTAAGATTAGTAAATAGAAGTTAAGAGTATTCTTGTTTATTAAGAAATATTAAAGAATTTTTTATGGAACCAACAAATTTCTTGTGAAGAAGTATTCAGACTCAAACTTCATAAGTGACATCGAGTATGGTAAGTCAATCTTAAATTCATATTTATCCTAATAAAGAGGCTTTATGTTGGAAATGTTCCAAATAAGAGGTTGTGATAGATTCAAATATAGAGGCTAAGTACATCATCTTGAATAGTGCTACAATGAAAGTAATACATGCATGCAAATTTATAAAAAAAGCTAGGAATTGTTCACATCGTTGAGAATCAAATAACGTAGTGTGATAGCAATGATGTAATATAGAGTGCAATAAGAATCGACAACTTTATAAGAGTTCGAGATATGCTCTCCATAATTAACATGTGATAAAGGAGTCTATCAATGATAGAGAAGTATATTCGAAAAGTTGATATAAATTAATAATATTATAGACCACTCAATAAAGTCTTATCTCAGTTTTGTCTATAAAAATTGATTGCGAGTGACTATAAGTCTCTATAACCGGCCCTAAGTGCAAGTGCAAGATTAATAGAGTTAAGGGTATATCCTAGAAGAAATTTTGTAATTTTATTATATAACATAACTCTTATAGCTCATTCCAAATAAAGTACGCTTTTGGTTTAATTTTCTATTGTACATATTGTTATATAGATTTATATCTAATGTGTTAAATATGTTATATACATACAAGTAGAAAACCTTATGAAATTATTTAATCGATTATAGTCGTGAATTATTCATAACCACGAATATTGAATCGAATAAAATAAAGGGATGTATTATCAAACATCCTTCACAAGCTTCAAAATCCACTTTGTCACCTTCCTAAAAACACGTTTCATGAAAAAACTCATGAAATATTTTAGTGAAAATGTGCAGTCTACATTGCAAATATTTATTTTACAAAAATTTATAGTCGAAACTACAAATATTTACAGCATATACTGCACATTTTCACTAAAATAATTTCAAGGCCATTTCATGAAACCTAATTTTGAAAAGGGTTTTTTGGGTATTAAGTTTGAAAATAAGAAGCAGATCCTGATTTCCATTGAAATAAATACTAATCCTTAAATTTTTCTAGTCAAGATGTGTAGAGATTGAGACATCGATAACTATTAAGACTGGTGTACATAGCGCTCTTCATATGACGACCAATGAATTACTCATGACCATTGGATCACCAAAAGGTTACATAAGTGTAGCTGTTTGGAACAATTACAAAATGACTCATTGAGAGTCCTCTGTACGTTAAAAGTCATTTAGAAGATCCCACACGACGATGTGTATTAGTGTTTTAACTTGGGAATACCATGAATTTTAAGTGTATAACTTATACTTTGATTGTGACTAATCACGTAACAATGTAGGTCACAGTTGGGTATAAACTGAATCACTTGAAGTGAACCACTACTCAATAGAGGATCTGTCTCCTTCGAAGAGAAAGTTAGAATCATCATAATTAATACTCAATGTAAATTTAGTCTTTGGCGAAAGCAAATTAGTTAATCGACAATTGTTATCGGATTGAGCCATGGACTTTAATGTTAGACCACACAATTAACTACGAATATTAAGAACGTTATGACCACTAACCGTGGTCTAGATATCCAACTGATATTGTGATGACAAAGAGAAAACAAGCACAATATATTGTTGCTTAAGCGTGTCACATTAAAAGATGAGAAATTGGATTTCACCTAGATAATCCATAAGCAATTAAACTCTTGTCCACTCTCATTCTTTAACAAAGTCATTACACTTTAATTATTTAACTGTTCAAATATTACCAAGGAATGAGGTCACACCTAGGAATCACACAATTACAACTCTCAATTTTCGATTAAAAACGGTTTATTAAAATAATTTATAAAAGTTATAAATTATTACCATGAAAGATTTAATATAGTGGTTATATTAATTATTATTTTTAATAATTATTAGTGGGCCTAAAACTAATTAATTAAATATATAATTATTATATATTCATTTAATTATTTTTTGGGCCAATATAATAATTAAACATAATAAATATTATATCTATATTATTTTAGCATCTAATTTTTTGAAATTGTTTTAAAATAAGGTAGGTCAAAACGTATGTGGGTATGAATTAAATTAATGGGTCTAATTAGTTACGTTTGGTAAGATCTCACTTATAATAGGATATTTCTTGAATAATGGATCGGGAAAAGATAGTTTATGCAGTCCATTAGTATTATAAACATGCCTAAATGCCTTATTTTATGGACGCAATTTTATTCACACTCTCCAAAACTAAATTATGTCTTAATGGTGGACTTTGCAACTCCATCTTTGATTAGAGAAATATTCTTTTGAGCCAAAGTTGATGGTTAAAGGTGTGTAAAACCGGTGGGATTATCGAAAAAGAAATTAAACAAATGTTTGAAGTCGTAATATAAATTATTTTAAATCTATTCATTTTCAAATATTATTTAAATATTTTTGCACACCTCTCTCTGTGTGCATGTGCGTGGACTTCCACATCACATTATAGCCATTAGCTCTGGTCATCACCATTCTACATCATCCTGGATCAATATGTACATAGGTCATTGTACCATTAGAGATTGAATCAACTAATGGAGCTAGAGTGTAATGATCCCGATTTTGAGTTAAATTTAAATTGATAATTAAAATAAATTTTTAGATTAAATTATGGGTTAATTTGAAATTTCCAAACTAAATAAAACATTGTTTGTTTATTCATATATATATATATATATATATATATATATATATGTATATGTATATGTATATAAATTGAAAATAAAAAGAATTTTGATTTGAAATTCAAAGTAAATCTCTTATAAATAATATTTGGATTTGAAAAGCTCTATTTCAAAATTACAAGAATTTTTTTTTCTAATTTATAATATATGTATGTAATATATATTTTGAAAGTTATATTGGAATTCAATATAGCAAATTTATAAAACATATTTGAAAGTTAAATTTTAATTGGAAATTTGAATTTGAAAACTCAAAAATAAATATATTGGAAATAAATTGGATTTCAAATTTTATTTTTAAGTTAATAAGAATTTGTTTTATAATTATATTAAATATGCATTTTGATTTGAAAATGATATTTTGAATTTGTTATAATAAATTTTTCAAAGGCTAATTAAGAATTAAATTCTAATATATTTATCATGTATAATTAAATTTTAAAACCCTTTTCTTTGAAAGATTATATAAATGATTAATAAAGAAAATTTATTTATTTAAATAGGAAATATAATATAAAGTTATATTTAAAATATTATTTAAAGTGTTTAAAATATAAACATAAGTACTTAATTCAAACAAGGTTTTAAAAACATAAAACATGTTTTATAAATTAAAATAAAGTAAGGTTTAAAAACAAAGTTTATAAAATTATTTGAAAGAGGGATTTAAACATAAAATTATCATATAAGGACATTTGTGAAACAAGTGTTAATATAAACTTACAATTGTTCACTTAAATTACAAGTGTTGGGTTTGTAATTAACAAGTGGCAATTGATTGAATTAGAGATTTATAAAAATTAAATAAAATGTTATTAGAGAAACCAGTTTAATTTTCTCACTTCTCAAATTTTTCTTCCTTCATCTAAAACCTAAAAAACCAAAAGCAAATCAAAACCATTTTCAACCTGAGCAACAACATCAGGTTTAAGCAAAGAAAAGATATGGATTCATTCCAAACAACAACAATAAAGCCAAGTTCAAATCAAACAAACAGTTTTAAATCAGAACCTGTTTTCAAAATTCAATTCATCTGAAAGCAAACAAATAACTGAATCAAAGCCCGTAAAGAAAATTCAACTACCTAAATTTAAGTGAATCCAGAAATCAACTCAAGCATGAAGCTTCAGATCTAAACATCAACCAAAGCAAGATTCCATATTTTATAAATATGTTCTGTGTCTTTACAAAACTAGGTGAGCAAACTCATTTGATTTTTTGCCTTTATATTTGATGTGTGATTGACACTTGATATATGATGAAAAAAATTGCTTGATTAGTTGATAAACATGTCTGCATGCTTGTGTGTATATATATAATGTATGTGCAGGCCTGCGTATAGGAAAAAAAATTCCTCTGCTTTATAGGTTTACAAAACAAAAAAACCTGTTCAAAAACAAAACTCTCTTTTTCTAATCCTCTTTAGTTTTTAAACTGTAAGTAAAACATGTTTATATGATCAAGAACTAGGTTTGAAAAATAAATTTAAGCGTTTAAGCTAAGTATTTATTTCAAAAAAATGAAATATAACAGTAATGATTTAAACAAGCCCAAAATAAAATGTCTAGATTTTAAAGTTTGATCATAGGAATGGATTTGTCTTTCAAAATCATGATTTTGGAAAATCGTTTTAGAATTTTTAAGACTATAATGGTCAAGGAATTTGGGTTTGAATGGAATAGACAAATTCGTCAGTTGCCTTCGATCGGCAAATTTATATGCCTTCGACATCATGGTGGAAGGTGGCTTAGGTGACGTAGATTGGCGGAAAAATGGAATTGCATTTTTCCGATCATCGTCGTTGACGATACGGCAGGAAGTAGGGTTTTGTCGACCTGTTGGAATGTTATTGTTCTCGAATCAATTCCATCGATATGGATAGACCGTAGAGGATCAGACCTGAGGGAAACAAAGAAGGGAACGACGACGAAGGATTGGGTGGATCGGCGACGGCTCTGACAGCCGGAGGCAATGGCAAGAGATGTTTTTCCGATCTAGGTTGGGTTTCAGGCGTCGATCCGTTAGTTCGGTTTTTGATTCCAAGTCGAATTAATGGTGACGGGTGGTCGGGACGATCATGGAGGTTGTCGTCGATATGTTGATGACCATGGCGCCGGTCGGAGGTGGCTAATCAGGTTGTACACGTGTATGATTGTGCCTGGGAAATGTTTGTTGATTAGGGACGAAGATTTTTCCCAGGAGGATCCTGGGGTTGTTGATGGTTCGACTCGAGGGAAGTGATGATGTGAGTTTCTCGTGGGATACTTAGGGAAAACTAAAAGATAGCTCGGGTCTTAGCCTGTGTCCAAATAACATGGTTTTAAATTAAGAACATAATTAAGTTTTTAAGAATTTTCGAATAAGTTTTTCAAAGAAATATTACTAAGTTCCAAAGTGAATTTTTAAACAAGTTTTCAAAGATTAAAATGTTAAAGCTAAAGGTTTTAAATTGTTTTGAAAATTTATTATCCTGATTTGGAAATAACTTATATGATGACAATAATAAATAAATTCCTAAATATGTCCAAATGGAACTTAATAATGTTTAAACTTAGCAAGTGTTTGAGATAAGTATATTAAAGACTTTAATTAAAGGGGTGTTTTTGAATAAATTTATTTCAAACTTTTGATTTAAATAAAGTTTAAATGATGACTAAGTAAATAAATGGTTTATCTTAAAATAAATTAAGGATAATTTTATTAACGTAATAAAAGGTTAATTAATTTATTAATTAAAAGGGTAATTAATGACTTAAAGATAATTACTTAATTAAAAGTAATTAATGATTAAAGTTGATTAATCAAGCGATTAAAGAATAATCAATTAAGGATAATTAATTGGTGTGATTAATTAATTAAGGTAAATAATTTTAGGATAATTAATTAACTAAAGATTAATTAATGAAAGTGATTAGGGATAATCGCTTATTATAATTAATTAAGGATAATTAATTAAATGGTAATTAATTTAGGGCTAATTAATCAATGTGATTAATTAAGGATAATTAATTTATTAAAGGTTAATTAATAAAGCTGATTAAGGAATAATAATTAATTGAGGAGTAATTAATTAATGTAATTAATTAAGGATAATTAAATAAAGGATAATAAATTAATTAAAGGATAATCATTTAACAATTAAAGGTTGATTAATTAATAATTAAAGGTTAATTAATTTATTATTAATGGTTAATTAATAAATGATTTAAAGAATAATTAATTAAAATGGTTTGTAATTGATTAATGTTAATTAACCAGGATTAGTAATTTATTCATAAGTAATTAATCAGATTTAAATTAATCAAATAATTAATTGATCTTACTTATGGATGTTTGGATTCTATTGAATACTGAATTGTTTGATATCCCTGATGTGTAATGCTCTATTTTGATTTATCAATGATAAATGTAATTTATTTATCTGTGATGAATGTAATTTATTTATTTGTGATGAATTTATATTATTTATCTTTGTTTATCTATGAATGAAAGATAAGCGTTATAGATTATACCGCTTATCGATATTGTTGTGTTTGAATCTGTGATGATAGATGATGTTGCACTATTGTGTAAAACCCCTGGTGTAACAGCTCGCAAATCTGTACCCCTTGAGTCGACACTATTCTACATCAATCAAATCAAGTTGAACAGAAATACGAACCTTTTGGGTTAAAGAAGAAGAGAAAACAAAAAACAAACAACAGAATCTAACCAACGCAGCGGAATAAAATATAATATATAATCATAGATCTTTACACAAAAGAAAACTATATCTGTTTTATAAATACATCATCAGAGTACATCATCAGAGTTCCACATATATAACATACAATTGGATACACATCGAAATAATAATCAAGTACGAAAGTACGTATCGCCATCCAACTCGTCTCCTGAGACCCACAACATCATATCCTGTATTCTATAATACTCGGTCTGACCCGAGCATTACAGTTAAATAACACCCGAGTCAGACTGGATATACCAGCATGAGAAATCACACTCAAATTGATTATTAAAGTTTCAAAAATCCTTTGAAAACAAAAGCATCTCGTAAGACCACGCCACAAATAAACATGTCGGGTTTTTACCTTACGATGGCTAAAACATTTTTTATTTTAAAATCCTCTGATATTATAATAGGGTCTAGATACAAATACTTATTAAAATAGCCGAAATTGTTACATCTATTAAAATCCAGCTACTAGCCACAGAGTGGGTAATACAAACAAAACTCGTACAAGGCTTGTAGGGAGAATGGATTTCCAACCAATGACTAGGCACTGGGGTACCACCTGTCACGGTACGTGGCCTAGATCACAGTACCGAGGATCACTCCCGACCCCCTGCAACACAAGACCTGGACTATCCCTTACTGGATAATCCCGAGTAAGATCACCTCACGGTTGGGATCAGCAACCACACCACTAAGCCGAAATAAAAAGGGACATCTAGACAGGGATGACGTTACCCAGAAATGGGTGCTGCCCACCAAGCCTTGCTGCATAACCCCTGATTTTCAGTCATTCCCGGTTGATAAGGCTTGAGGCTAAGTGTTACCTTTTAGAACATATCCCTTAGAATGCCCATCGTACACCTGACAATGTTCCGAAAGCATTCATTCATACAAGTCCGTCCCGGGTTCGAATGCAACCGAAGGCACTATTCCTAATACATCCATTTTGAAAATATCCTCAGGATTAGTAGCGACGAGCCCTTGCTCTTCACTACACCATCTTCGAATCCAAACTCGTTTTCCACGAAAACGTACAAACCGGATCGAAGTGGTTTTCGAGAAATAAATCTCGATCCCGGTCTCTTCGAAACGATCAGCGCATTTGGCCAATATTGATAGTCGGTTATTTAACTATAAATTAACATTCACAACAACCATCAAACAATAAATAATTTCCCAAATTATTTATTTATCTCAAAATATCTTTGCAAGATATATTTCCACTTTTCAAACCGTTTTGAAAACAGTTTCAAACTACCTTCCTTTTACAAAATAAATTTCCCAAATATTTTCTATTTCCACTGAAATCACCAAGCACAAAACTTTAGATTTTTATAATAATTTAAAATGCTTTACTTTGAAATATACTTTAAAACATTTAAGTTTAAAAACTACTTCAATAATTAGTTAAAAATACGTACTATATGAATATTTGAAAATAAGGTTACTTTATAAAATATAAAACTAGGTTTTCACTTTGTAAAACAAAATACTAAGTCACCTTTTATATAATTACTACGATAATAGATTTGAAAAATATTTACTTTAGAATTTAGATATTTAGAAATAATAAATTCCTAAAACATGCTTTTTAAAACAACATTAAAAATTTTGTCTTATATTTAAAAATTTACTTTGAACGTACTTGGCTATCCAGAGAAATATACTTCTCTTCACATTCTTCTTTAAATTTCCAATTTCAAACACTTGAATTAATTTCCAAATTGATTTCCAATTTACTCCCTTTTATTCCAAAATCCATTAATTTCAGATTTTATTCCTTAATTATGATTTAAAATACTTTTAACCGAAAATACAAATTTTAGATTTCTCAAATTACTTCTTAATCCTTTTAAATAAATTTAAACTTTAAATTTTAAAATAATTCTTTATTCCTTCAAAATAATATCACTTAATTTTACAATTTATTAATTTCTGTTTATTCAAAATCTTTTTTTCATACTCGAAGTTATTTATTAGTATTTTAATATCACTTCCATTTCTTTTCAATTCATTCTTAATTTATTCAAATTTTCTATAATTATTTCGCTTACAAATTCACTTCTTTTATTTTCTTTCCAAAATCCAATTTATATATTTTTGGTAACTCATTATACCCAAATATATTCAATCAAACCATAGCATTCAATATTCCAATATAATTCATCGTAGAATATCAAATAATCACAACAGAGAATATTAAATAATTTAAATAAATGTTGAGGGATCCAGTTGGATCCCCCCAACCTGTTTTCCCTGCATCCACAGATGTTAGCACAACATAAAATACCAATTCCACTTTGAGGTGGAATATCGCTGTATATGGGATTAATATAAATCATCCGCTATTATGCGGCGCATAGGGTCTCATTCGCTATATAGTGCGAGAAATCAAACATTCCAAGATATACTATATACTACTATATATAATATAATACACCAAATCCAATCAATCAATTATTTAAATTTAACCATTTAAATTTAAATTAAATTCATCTGAGTGAGACTAACTCACCTTTGCTTTTATTTGCAATTCACTCCGACTGACTTGATTCTTCATGATTTAAGACCCTTGAATAACAATTACACAGTTTATTAATATTTGAAATAATCGACCAGCAAATTTTATTTAAATTTAATCAACTAATATTTTAGTTTTAAACAAATTTCCCTTTCATAACTATTTTATTTTATTTTATTAAGCTAAAATAACTCAATGAGTTAATAAGACCGGTTAAATCATCATAATATATTGAAATTGATCAGTAAGTTTAAAGTATATATTTTTTTTCTTTTTCTTTAATCCATATATATCAAACCCATTTTGAACCAACAGGTGAATTAATATACCTTGTTGTTATATATAACTAATTAAACATTTAAAACAAAATGCTTTATATCTTGCTGCCAATTTTTAAAATCCTACCCATATATAAATTAAAACAAAAAGTCTGTAAGATAAACCTCTTTTTTTTAAACCTTTGTACATATACTAAATTAAATAATAGAAAAAAAAACTACCTGACATCAACAACCCCACAAAACTTGACTTCGGCCTCACTTGACAATGCACACAAAACACCAAGCACCTGACCCTGGCCTCGAAGTTCGTCCATCGACAACGTCCCAAGACGAACCAGCATCATGTGGCCTCGTCCACACGAACGCGACTCCGATTATCGCGGAAGCGAACCAAACCGGACGTCTTCGCCAATGCGGCCTCCCTTACCCTGGCACTACCGCCTTCGAGCTTGAATCAGATGGAATCGCGACCGTCGCCGCGCTATCCCCCTGTCGCGCTCGAGCTTGCAATACGAACGAGATGCCACTCGATTCTTAAGGGTTCGTGGATGTTGATTATGAGCTGACCGATTCCGATTCGAAATGAATTTGATTTCGTAGGTTTCCCTTTTTTGTGAATTTTAGTTCGGCCATTTCGATTTTGGAGAAATCGAATTGAGAAGGAAGAGAAATAAATCGACAAGAAAACTACGGCCATTAAATTGAAATCGAGAAGAAGGTAATTGGGTAAACTAAGGTATACGCTAAAGACAAAGAGATGAGACGCGTTGATAAGGTTACGGTATCTTGGAGGGGAACACATATACATTTATTATTATTATTATTATTATTTTAAAATTTACATTTAATCGTTTCAATTTTCAATCTCTAAATCTCGACCTCCTATCGAGGCATGCCGTTAGGCGTTTATAATGTTAAACCCCTAGTGCGGACGCAATGGAAAAGGTTTCGAGTCCTAATTCGATCGTATGCAAAAGATAACTTTTTGAATCGACTATTATCAATTAAATTTTCAGCGCGTTTATACATCGCACGCTCACATAACAACTCCGAATGCTATGAAAATTGAAATCCGATAATAAAACACTATTACGGATCCAATGGAACTTGTTTTGTCGAATTCCGAGACTGTGCCTCGGAAGGCTATTTTTAAATTCAATTTAAAACGATAAAATTTCAAAACGGAACAAATCATTATTAAATTTAATTTTAAAACTTTTATTATCCTCAACACTGTCAATGTAAATTTTACAAGCCTTCAAATTATTTTTAACAGGCTTAAAATTCCAGATTCAACATTTTACTCAACTTCAAATTATTTAATTCAATAATTTAATTATCAAATAAATTATGATATTTGAATTCAAGTTAAAATTAACCTTTTAAATATCTGAAATCAATTAAATATCCCAATTTCAAATGTCTAAAATTTCCGGATCGTCACATTCCTCCCCTCTTAAAAGAATTTCGTCCCTGAAGTTACTAGTTAGGAAGAATGGTCCAATACCCGTTTACCCTTTTCCCCAAACCAAATAGTTTTTATCAACTTTCCAAAGCAATCTTTTTATTAAGAACATCCTATCACAATTCCTAACTTTCCAAACTTCTTTCGTTAGGTTCCCACCAATATCATATACCCAACCATTCAAATTTCAATTTAAAATCCAATTTAAATTTTCAAAATTTCTCAAAAAAATTCTAACTCCCTAAATTTTCGAAATTTTTTGCCAGCGTCTCCTTTGCACGGCTAGCTCGGTACAACTACAAAATGCCTCTACGGGTCCCCAGATTTCAAAAGAAAACAAAAGCCTGGCTAGATCAAAACCCAATCAAATTTCATATAGAAATTTAAATACGTACCTTTTTGTCAAGCAATTCAAATTTATCTTCTGGAATCAAAACCAATTTTCCTTTTCCTTTATAATACCTGTATATCCGACATAGCAATAATATCCAATCACAACATTCAAAAACATTTCACCGACTTCCTTACAAAATTTCAATATTTATTCATTCAAATATTAACTTAGAATATATTTGTAATATCAATTTCCCATTAAGAATTCACCATTCCTTTCTTAAATTTAGTATAAGCATTTAATATGCTTCTTTATTTATTTTCACTTCACTATTGGAGTTTATACCCATTTCTATTCACTATGCCTTTACAATCCCATTTGAATTCAATTAGCTTCAATTTACTAATTTCTTTCCAATCTAGATACTTTTTCCAAATTCCATTCAGATTTCCATCTTCCAATTCTACTTGAATTCAATTTTGTCTTCAAACTTTGAATATTGAATTGTATTCGCCTTATCTCAACCCATATGTAATTAACCATTTCCTTTTATTAGTCCCGCTTACTAATTTATTTAAAATCTCAAATAAAAGTTTACTTGCAAACTTTTTCTTCCTTTAGTTTCTTCAAACAATTTCTTCAATTTCACCTTACTTTACTTTCACGCTTTTAAATTAGATTTCAATATTCGGTTTTTAAATCTATTTGCTTACTAATTTTAAATTCTTTGCCGTTAGTGAAAAAAATTTAAAAAAATTCTAACTCCCAAATGTTTCGGAAAATTTTGGCGGAGTCTCCTTTGTACGGAGGAGCTTTTGCAATTTGACAAAAGATATAAATATATATACATCGACCCACACGGTCGAAAAAACCAAAAACAGTTCATATTTCCTATTTTTATTGCGTAGGCGTACCTTTATTAAGCATTTTAAGCAAGCGGCTTATTATTTTAGCAATTAGCATGACCAAAATCCAGCCAAACGGTCTTCAGATACCTGTACTTACTCAATTAAAACATGTAAGTGCTAAATATACGCAAATTTATTAACATTTCTCTTACTTTCAATAGCAAACACATAAATTTCACATATAACGCATGTTATATAATTTCCATAAGCACATATAAGGTTCCGACACTTATTACAATTGCTTACTACCAATTTCCAAACCATTCCATACAGTTTAAGTGATTTACAACTTACTTGCTTATATTTAATTCGTTCTAAGCAAAACAAACTCATACTCATTCCAATTTATTTCAAAATCATCCTATTTCACTTCTAATAACTCATACAATTTTATCTAACCCCGTTTACATCAAACGATCCATTTTCTAATGCAATTCGACAATATTAATATGAATAAAAAATTAATTAAGCTTTATAACCATTTAAATTGATTTCAACTCAATGTATATAGATTCCATTCCAATCTAACTTATTTACAAACCGTATAGTTGCATTCCATCTCGTTTCACATTGGTTTTGTTCAAAGCCATTTTGTTATAATCGACATCATCCCATGCTTCTATTAATTTTAAACTTAAGTTAATTTATTTTAATTCAATCCCATTTCATAACTTAAGTTCATTCTCATTTTTAATTTATTCATACTCGAGTTGGATTTATTTTCATCTCAAATCATTTTTATTTTAATCCAATTCCATACAACTTCAATTCATATTTAATTCACTTACAATTCTAAGTTGAATTTCTATTTATAACTCAAGCTTCATTTCCAAACTCTATTATCTATTCACAATTCAATTCTAAGTTAATAATTTCGAGTTCCATTTCCATACTTCATTAACTAATTTATCCAAATTTAATTTTATTCACAATCCTTCTGTTGCATTTCTTTCATATCCAAATATTTGATTCCAAATCATTTTATTAAACTCGACAACCAACAATCATCTCACAATTTACTTAAGTTATTTATTTTCTTCAAACTATTCCACCCAATAACTTAAGTTTATTTTATTCAACCAACTTCCCTTTAAATTTTTGATTTGATTTTCCCATTGATCAAATCCCAACTATTTTACTAACTTATTCGATTAGTTTATTCCTTTATTTATTCTTAAATTTCAATTCACTTTAACAATTCATTATTGAATTTATTTATAATAAGGTCATTTAATTTATGCTTGAATTGGATTTGTTTACAACTCACACCAAATCTATTTTAATCCAATTCAATACTTACTTAATTTACATTTATTTATTTAAGTAAGAATTTGATTCCATTCAATTTTATCTATAACTTAACTAAATTCATTTCAATTCAGTTTAATTTAACTTAACTCCAGTTAAATCTAGCTACATACCATTCTTTTGAATTTTGTTAAGAAAGGACTTAATTCCATTTAATATCATTCCAATATACAAATTTTCAACTCATGTGCCTACTCACCTGAATCAATTAGTACTTACAAATATTAATTCCAATACTTTGTTTAATTTAGTCCAACCTGACTAATTTTCCTATTTCACATAACTTAACACAATTCAAATTTAAATTCCAATATCCAGTTTTCATTTTTCTTACTTACAAAGTTGAATAAATTTGTCCTCCCACAAATTCACTTCCAGTAAGTTTTTTTTTTACTTTTATTTACTAGGTTCAATTACATTCTATTTCCATTCAATTTTTTTTTTACACTTCTTTAAGTTTCCAACTTATCTATATTCCATTCCCATATCTTTTTAATTCAGTACATTGTATTGGTTTACTATCTTATTTTGTTCCCTACTTACTTTAATTTAACTCTTTCAAGTTGAATTTTATTTCAACAAATTCCAAACTTATAAGTTATCAAACTTATTATATGCTATAAACATTCTTAGTTAAGATTACAGAGTTTAAACAGTCTTTTAACATTTCAAAATTCCCTTTGAAATCGCCTATATCCAAAATTCCTTGCATTTCTAAAATCAAATTTATCTTTTGCAAACAATTCCAATTTAAAATAATTTGGTAGCAATTTCTCTCCTGGAAACTCGAAAATGAACATCGATGATGCTGCAGTTATCACCGAAGTTATTTTCCAGCGACCGAAAGAGTTCAATGCTTTTATCTCTTTTAAAATCCTTCAAATATTTTTAAATTCCAAATCTCTCTAGATTTCAAATCCGATACAGAAATATTTCTCAAATATATATCATTTTTCCCAACTTTTGAGAATCATTTTCAAATTCAAAGGAATTTAAATTTCCAAATCCCAAATCCTTTAAATTTATATTCAAACATTAATTTGAAATTTTATCTTATTTTAATTATTAATCACACTATAATTCACATTTATAGTTTATATTTACAAATTTCATTTGTATACGAATTGGTTTCTTAATTTTTAATTATGGTTTCAATATATTATTCAATTTCAATTCACATTTACAAATCCCATTTATTTATTAATTTATTCCTTAATCTTTGGTTATTATTTCAATTTCTTATTCAATTTTACACATTAATGATAATAATTCAATATTGTCATCCCTAATATCCAAGCATCCATATATGACTATAACAATTTACGGGAAAAAATTCCTTTATATACAAAATAATTTTGGGTAAAATTATTCCATTTACCCTATTTGAAAACTATATTGTGTCGGTTTATCTTACTCAAGTGTTTCGAAATCCCTATTGACGGCATGGCGTCCCACACATCGACCAAAATTCATAAACACTCAATTGATAAATCAACACAATATAAAACAATTTTATATTCACTAACAAATACGCGCTCATATCTATTAGTACGCTCAAACTCATTTTAGATTACTACGGACTCTATTTAAATGAGTAATTCCCACCAGAGCCAAGGTTATCACCAACCTCCCTCTGATACCAAGTGTAACAAGCCGCAAATCCGTACCCCTTGAGTCGACACTATTCTATATCAATCAACTCAAGCTGAATGGAAATACGAACCATTTGGGTTAAAGAAGAAGAGGTAGAAGAAGAGAAAACAGAAAAGAAACAACAGAATCTAACCAACGCAGCGGAATAAAATATAATATATAATCACAGATCTTTACACAAAAGAAACCTATATCTGTTTTATACATCATCAGAGTTCCACATATATAACATACAATTGGATACACAGCGGAATAATAATCAAGTATGAAAGTACGTATCGCCATCCAACTCGTCTCCTGAGCTCCACAGCATCATATCTTGTTTTCTATAATACTCGGTCTGACCCGAGCATTATAGTTAAATAACACCCGAGTCAGTCTGGATATACCAACGTGAGAAATCACACTCAAATTGATTATTAAAGTTTCAAAAATCCTTTGAAAACAAAAGCATCTCGTAAGACCACGCCATAAATAAACATGTCAGGTTTTTACCTTACGATAGCTAAAACATTTTTTATTTTAAAATCCTCTGATATTATAATAGGGTCTAGATACAAATACTTATTAAAAATAGCCTAAATTGTTACATCTATTAAATTCCAGCTACTAGCCATAGAGTGGGTAATACAAATAAAACTCGTACAAGGCTCGTAGGGAGAATGGATTTCCAACTAATGACTAGGCACTGGGGTACCACCTGTCACGGTATATGGCCTAGATCACAGTACCGACGATCACTCCCGATCCCCTGCAACACAAGACCCGGACTATCCCTTATTGGATAATCTCGGGTAAGATCACCCCACGGTTGGGATCAGCAACCGCACCACTAAGCCGAAATAAAAAGGGACATCTAGACTGGAATGACCTTACCCGGAAATGGGTGCTGCCCACCAAGCCTTGCTGCATAACCCCTGATTTACAATCATTCCCAGTTGATGAGGCTTGAGGCTAAGCGTTACGTTTTAGAACATATCCCTTGGAATGTCCATCGTCTACCTGACGATGTTCCGAAAGCATTCATCCATACAAGTCCGTCCCGGGTTCGAACGGAACCGAAGGCACTATTCCTACTACATCCATTTTGGAAATATCCTCAGGATTAGTAGCGACTAGCCCTTGCTCTTCACTACTCCATCTTCGAATCCAAACTTGTTTTCCACGAAAACATACAAACCGGATCGAAGTGGTTTTCGAGAAATAAATCTCGATCTCGGTCTCTTTGAAACGATCAGCGCATTTGGCCAATATTGATAGTCGGTTATTTAACTATTAATTAACATTCACAATAACCATCAAACAATAAATAATTTCCCAAAATATTTATTTATCTCAAACTATCTTTGCAAGGTATATTTCCACTTTTCAAACCGTTTTGAAAACAGTTTCGAACTACCTTCATTTTACAGGATAAATTTCCCAAATTTTTTCTATTTCCACTGAAATCACCAAGCACAAAACTTTAGATTTATAAAATAATTTAAAACACTTTACTTTGAAATATACTTCAAAACATTTAAATTAAAAAAACTACTTCAATAATTTGTTAAAAATACATATTATATGAATATTTGAAAATAAGGTTACTTTATAAAATATAAAACTAGGTTTTCACTTTTTAAAACAAAATACTAAGTCACCTTTTAAATAATTACTACGATAATAGATTTGAAAAATATTTACTTTAGAATTTAGATATTTAGAAATAATAAATTCCTAAAACATGCTTTTTAAAACAACATTAAAACTTATTATCTTATATTTAAAAATTTACTTTGAACGTACTTGGCTATCCAGAGAAATATACTTCTCTTCACATTCTTCTTTTAATTTCCAATTTCAAACACTTGAATCAATTTCCAAATTGATTTCCAATTTACTCCCTTTTATTCCAAAATCAATTAATTTCAGATTTTATTCCTTAATTATGATTTAAAATACTTTTAACTGAAAATACAAATTTTAGATTTCTCAAATTACTTCTTAATCCTTTTAAATAAATTTAAACTTTAAATTTAAAATAATTCTTTATTCCTTTAAAGTAATATCACTTAATTTTACAATTTATTAATTTCTATTTATTCAAAATCTTTTTTTCATACTCGAAGTTATTTATTAGTATTTTAATATCACTTCCATTTCTTTTCAATTCATTCTTAGTTTATTCAATTTTCTATAATTATTTCGCTTACAAATTCACTTCTTTTATTTTATTTCCAAAATCCAATTTATATATTTTTAGTAACTCATTATACCCAAATATATTCAATCAAACCATAGCATTCAATATCCCAATATAATTCATCATAGAATATCAAATAATCACAACAGAGAATATTAAATAATTTAAATAAATGTTGAGGGATCCAGTTGGATCCCTCCAACCTGTTTTCGCTGCATCCACAGATGTTGGCACAACATAAAATACCAATTCCACTTTGAGGTGGAATATCGCGGTATATGGGATTAATATAAATCATCCGCTATTATGTGGCGCAAAGGGTCTCATCCGCTATATAATGCGGGAAATCAAACATTCCAAGATATACTATATACTACTATATATAATATAACACACCAATTCCAATCAATCAATCAATTACTTAAATTTAACCATTTAAATTTAAATTAAATTCAGCTGAGTGAGATTAACTCACTTTTGCTTTTATTTGCAATTCACTCCGACTGACTTGATTCTTCATTATTTAGGACCCTTGAATAACAATTACACAGTTTATTAATATTTGAAATAATCGACCAACTAATTTTATTTAAATTTAATCAACTAATATTTTAGTTTTAAACAAATTTCCCTTTCATAACTATTTTATTTTATTTTATTAAGCTAAAATAACTCAATGAGTTAATAAAACCGGTTAAATCATCATAATATATTGAAATTGATCAGTAAGTTTAAAGTATATATATATATTTTCTTTTTCTTTTAATCCATATATATCAAACCCATTTTGAACCAACAGGTGAATTAATATACCTTGCTATTATATATAACTAATTAAACATTTAAAACAAAATGCTTTATATCTTGCTGCCAATTTTTAAAATCCTACCTATATATAATTAAAACAAAAAGTCTGTAAGATAAACCTCTTTTTTTTAAACCTTTGTACATATACTAAATTAAATAATAGAAAAAAAAACTACCTGACATCAATAACCCCACAAAACTTGACTTCGGCCTCACTTGACAATGCACACAAAACACCAAGCACCTGACCCTGGCCTCGAACTTCATCCATCGACAACGTCCCAAGACGAACCAGCATCATGCGGCCTCGTCCACACGAACGCGACTCCGATTATCGCGGAAGCGAATCAAACCGGACGTCTTCGCCAATGCGGCCTCCCTTCCCCTGGCACTACCGCCTTCAAGCTTGAATCAGATGGAATCGCGACCGTCGCCGCGCTATCCCCCTGTCGCGCTCGAGCTTGCAATACGAACGAGATGCCACTCGATTCTTAAGGGTTCGTGGATGTTGATTATGAGCTGACCGATTCCGATTCGAAATCGAATTTGATTTCGTAGGTTTCCCTTTTTTGTGAATTTTAGTTCGGCCATTTCGATTTTGGAGAAATCGAATTGAGGAGGAAGAGAAATAAATCGACAAGAAAACTACGGCCATTAAATTGAAATCGAGAAGAAGGTAATTGGGTAAACTAAGGTATACGCTAAAGAAAAAGAGATGAGACGCGTTGATAAGGTTACGGTATCTTGGAGGGGAACACATATATATTTATTATTATTATTATTATTATTATTATTATTATTTTAAAATTTACATTTAATCGTTTCAATTTCCAATCTCTAAATCTCGACCTCCTATCGAGGCATGCCGTTAGGCGTTTATAATGTTAAACCCCTAGTGCGGACGCAATGGAAAAGGTTTCGAGTCCTAATTCGATCGTATGGAAAAGATAACTTTTGAATCGACTATTATCAATTAAATTTTCAGCGCGTTTATACATCGCACACTCACATAACAACTCCGAATGCTATGAAAATTGAAATTCGATAATAAAACACTATTACGGATCCAATGGAACTTGTTTTGTCGAATTCCGAGACTGTGCCTCGGAAGGCTATTTTTAAATTCAATTTAAAACGATAAAATTTCAAAACGGAACAAATCAGTATTAAATTTAATTTTAAAACTTTTATTATCCTCAACACTGTCAATGTAAATTTTACAAGCCTTCAAATTATTTTTAACAGGCTTAAAATTCCAGATTCAACATTTTACTCCACTTCAAATTATTTAATTCAATAATTTAATTATCAAATAAATTGTGATATTTGAATTCAAGTTAAAATTAAACTTTTAAATATCTAAAATCAATTAAATATCTCAATTTCAAATGTCTAAAATTTCCGAATCGTCACACCTGGACTACACCATACACATACAAATATGGATTTCACGGGAAATCGGTTAAGTCACTGATATTTTAAATTTAAGATTATTTTATCCAAATGGCAAAAAGTTTAAAAGATGAATTTTGAATCCAAATGGTTTTGGAAATGGAATTGGATTGAATATGAAAAGCTTTTGAAAGAAAATTTGAGATTGAAATTTAGTTTGAATAATATATATATTGTTTAAAGTTTTGAAATCGTTTTGGAAATTTGGTTTGAAAGGTTTTATACAAGTTATACAATGTATATTTATGGCTTTAAATCATCTTTAAAGTATTTTAAATGTTTTATTTTGGGAATTTAAATTTAACCCAAGTTTATACTTTAAAGATATAACTTGTGCATATTTGATCGGATTTTTCGAAAATGAAAAGGATTGTTTTTCAAATAATAGTGGCTTTCATATAAAGAAAGGATTTCCAATTTGTGTTGAAAGGATTTCTAGTTGAAATGAAAGTAATTTGAAAGCTATGAATGAATCTTTGTGAAAGATTGTTGAACTTGGTTTTGAAATTGAAGGGGATCTTAAAAGTGTATCTATTATATAAAATATTTAGAATTGAAATAGTTTTGAAAGCTATGAATGAATCTTTGTGAAAGATTGGTGAACTTTATAAAGTGAATCTTTTTGTTTAAAAGATTCAAAGTGGAATTTGTTTAAACCATTTAAGGTTTTGGGAATTTATTGTGACTTAACTAAGATCCCAATATCCATATGCTTTTTGAAATTAAGCGCTCACTATTCGGTTTAGCCTGGAGAGGACTTTATGTCATATAACCCATTCCGAATAGTGATACTACGATATGGATAGCATTTGAAGACCGGTGGTAAAGATCGGATATTTTTGAAAGCGAAAGGATAACCCGTCGAATGTTTCTGCACCGAATGCCCCCAATATAGAGATTTGATCACCCATTGTGATGGGGAGTCTGGACGTGATTAAGGATTATCCGGATTGCAAGGACTTCTTTGGAAGTACCTTCGGTTCTGTTCGAACCCGGAATAGACTTGTATGGATGTATGTCTGACGTTACACTTTGAGATGTAAAGCTAGTTTTTATCAAATACATTTCTGTTTGGTGGCGGAGAATTTATTCTCTAAGCTTAACACCCTTCTCTGAGACGTACGAGCTCAGAGGTTATGTAGTTGATGGTTACTAGTGATACATTCCCAATTTGGTAATGTGGCATACGAAGTGCTGCTGATCATTTGTTGATCAAAGCATGGCTTTTGTGAAAACGTAGCTTTGTGGACGAGACCTCGTAGGACCTCACAACCCGAAAACGGTCGAAAAAGGAAAGATGCGGCAAGGTTATTAGGGGTCGCGCCCCTAGGGTATGTCCATTTCTTATGGAAAAAGGTAGCATCATGGTTTGGAGCCCAGATATTTAACCTATGTGGTTGCTACAAAATTATTACTTTGTGGTTGTTGCTTTGTGGTTGAGGATCCTCGAATAAGGGTCGGTAACGATCGGGGATGGCATACTTATAGTTGTTACTTCGGATAGGCGTAAGCCGGCCTTGTGTTGGCAGAGAGCTAGTTAAGTTCTCGGGGCGTCCCTCCAGAGGGGTACCCATGAGGCAATAGGAAGTTCCTTAGCCTGACCATTTGTTGGAAATCCAATCTCCAATACGCGCCTTGTACGGTTTTAGTTGTATAGCTTGTTATTTACTTATGGTGGCGCCCCACTGTTTAGATGGTAGCTATAGTAGGCATAGTTCGAAATGTCTATGCTGGCTAAGATTAATATTATACTTTTAAAAGGTTTTCTACACTATGCACTAATAATAATATCAAAAGATTTTTGCGTAGCAAGCCTGTTTGACTATCATAAGGAGAAATCTCCTTCAATTCTGCGTTTGCATTGTGTGTGCGGTGGGAGCCCTTATGGTAGTTTAATTTTTCAAAAAGCATTGTGGATTCCTTTTAAATTCTTTTGTTTTGCTTCTGTTAAAGAAAATTGTTTGTGTTTCCTCATACCAGTCCCATGACTAACCCGGAGCTTATTGTTCCCTTTCTAAACTCTGGGTGCCCACAATTTTCCACACGGGCAGTCTAGAGTTGGATTTTTCAGATAATCAAATAATAGGTGTAGAATTTGATAGCATCCAGCCTTTGGATTTGGCGATAGCATTTGTTCATTTGGACTGACCTTGCTTAAGTCCAACTTGATGGTGGTTCGAGGTTATTGGATTGGCAGTTCTTTGAGCTTTTGGTTTTGAAGACGAAAGTCTTTAGAGCTTTTGGTGTCGCAGCATTGGATTCTTTCTTTCCTTTTCTTTTGAAGATTTGCATTGAAGATGTTATCTCTTCTGCAATTATTATTATCTTTCCCCTGTTATGTATCTTTGATGTTGATATCATTTGTAACGACCCGTAAATTTCATAAGGTTTAATTTGGTTAAATAAATAAGTTTGAAATTAAAGGTTAACAATAAAAAAAATGAAATTCCAATTCAATAAAATAAGGTAAAAAGTTGTGATTTGATTTTTGATGGAATATGAGAAAACAAGAGTAAGTATTGAATAATATGTTATTTATTTAGGGCATTGAATAAGAATTTGTAAGCAAATTGTAATTAATGATAATATTGTGATATAAGCTAATAAATTTGATTTCAATGCAATACCCATCAATGAATGTAATGAAATAGGATTTAGGAAAATGTATACTAGGTTATAAATCAAATAGAAGGAAACAAACGTATATATCGAATTGATTAAGGCATATATATACATTGAATAGAAACTGAATGCACAGTTAATGGTAATTTAAAACTTATTACAGCAAAATTGCATAAGATTCAATAAATTAAGTAGTGGAAAGATTTTACCTAGATATACTTTGAATATGAGAAAATAAAGGAAGATATTAAATTGATTAATGTAATATAACATTGTTTAACCGTAAATGGGAATAAATTTAAAGAATTATGTTAATGCAAGTGGATCATTTATAAACAAAAATGAAACATTCTATTTTAATAGAGATATTCAAATGTTAAGACTTATTTTAAGGGTAATAAATTGGATTTAATTGGAATTTGTTATATTTGGTTTAAATAGGAAAGGAGTATACAAAAGTAACTGTGAATAGTGAAGTCGCAACTGTAAATGGAAGAAATTGAAATAAGGGGCAGTAAACATTGAATAAATTAATAGTAATAAATGCCAACATTGAATTGGAATAAATATAATTAAGTATTACAAGTGGGTGAACGTAAAGAAAAGGGTTAAGAGTGTGGAATAGGTATTAAAATAACTATAAAGTGTAAATGTAAGTTTTTATAGAGACATGGATTATTTGAAGGAAAATAATTGAAAAAAGGGGATTGGGCTAAGGCAATGTTATTGACTGTTTGAAACCTTATTTAATATGGGGAATTAATTTAGCATAAGCAAAACCAATGCAAATATTAAATTAATCAGTGAAGAAATAATAATAAATAGTAATCAATTCAAATTTATGAAACAATAGAAATGTGAAATTTGGGGGATAGATTTAAAGTTATGAATGAGTTGTTAAAATAATGCATAATAGTGCAATTTGAATGAATCAATGGGAGTATAGATTTAAGTATAGAAAACGATATTTTTAGTTTAATTTAAAGTATTGCAAAATAAATGAAATTAACGTTAAATATTACGTTTACAGAGATTAAACTAAAATTCAAGAATATTAGAACAATAGATTTTGAACCCAACCTGGAATCCATCTACTTAAAATTTATAGATGGAACAAGCATTGATTATTTAATTTAATGGAAATTTTAGGAACTAAAATTTATAATTTTGTGAATTCAATGAAATTTATCATTAAAAGTGAGATTTACATTTGACTCGATAAATTTGTTTTCTCCATACTGACATTTAGATTGGTTAAAATCATTGTAAACATTTGAGTAATATAAAGATGATAAAATTTCCAATTCTAGAATTTAAATTATGAAATTTGGATTTAATTAATTAATTAATCAATATAAAAATAGCCATTTTGGCCACGGACTCGGATTTCGATGAAACCAGTTTCATCGGATCCGTATCGGTGAATTATTGTAGCGTTTCAAGTTTCGTAGCGATCGGACTTGTCGTTTGATCTTACGGACTCGAAACGCCTTGAAATCGATTTAATTAAAATCAATTTGAAATCAATTTGGAAATATTATTTTCAGCATAACTTCTTCATACGATGAAATTTGGACGTGAAACTTTTTCCATCGCGTTCAGAATATTTTAAAATACCTATTTCGATATATGGGTTGACCCAATTTCGTTCCGGGGTCAGAACGGGCTTTTTAGGCCAACTACCGTTTAGCACGTTTATAATTCGTGCCCACCTATTCTATTGCAGTTTGTCTATAAATAGGCTGTGATAAACCCTAGCATCCATCTATTATCATTTATTTGTATGTTTATTTTCTTCAACTTTTTCTCTTCCTCAATGGATGCAAATTTCAGATCAAATTCTATTCAAAATTCAAATGAAAATCCAAACATCTCAGAAATATTCCAAAAAAATATATGTTGTAGTTTTCATCGATACGAATCTACATGTGGCAGCTGTTTCTGTAATTGATGCTCGGATCGTCCTGAAAACTCGGTCAAAGCTCAAATTCACGAACCCTACATGGCAAATTGGGGGTTTTTGATTTCGGCCTCAATCAGAGAAATTGATATGGGTTTTGTGGAGAGTGTTGTTGGAAGTCAATCTGAAGTGATCGCATCGCCTATAGGGGCTGGGGATGGCCGAATTCGAAAAATAGGGTTGCAAAACCCAATCGGCGGCGGTGAGAACCGTGGGTCGCACGGGTATCAGGGGAGGCGGCTCGACGTGGCATGCTCGATGGCGTGGGTTTCGAGGTTAGAGGTGGCGCGTAGGGGAAGCTCAGGCCGGTCAAAGGAGGAACACGGTCGTGTAAGGGCTGTTATTTGCGTTCGTCCTGCAGGTTATACACGTGCGTGCTCCTGGAGAACATGTGAGTGACGTGGAGTGAAAGCTGTTTATTTTTATTTTATATAAATTTAATCTCTAACTCGTTTAACTCAAGAAATTTTCTCATACGAACTCCGTTTCACACGATTTTTTTTTTGTTAGGATCGTAATTAAATTCCAGATCTTTTGACGCTGGTTTGGACAGATTTGGAGACCGTCAAATTTTTGAATTTAAATCGAATTTAAATTCAAAAGGTGAGTGTTTTAACCCACTCACAACTTCTAAAACTTCTTATATTTGTTAAATTGATTTTAGATATGAGTAGAAATTTATTTATGACTGTTTGGCATGTTTTACTCACTATCTCTGTTAAATCGCATTTATTTGATTTAACTGTTAATTAATTTTATTTATTGCATATAATTTGACAGTTAGAATTTATTTATTTTCATATTAACTGCCAGTCATAGTTATGTTAAATTTTTATTTCATAATAACTGCCAGTTAAATTTACATTTATTTTTGCATATAAACTGCTAGTTTAACAGTTGTTAAATTTATTATTGAATATAAACTGTTAGTTAATACATGTTATTTATTGCCCGTATAATTTATATGCTCTATATCGATGATTGTTTAAATTGGATGATGATTGCAAATAATGGTTGATGATTGATATTTGGATGAATGGATGCTATATTTATATTGTATAAACTGCAAGTCATCATGCCATTTTCATTTCATTCGGGATTGCGGTTTGAAATGATATACAACCGCATTTTTATTTTAAATTGCGGATTGAAATGATAAACATCCGTAACACTTGACCATAGGGTAGAAAATTTTATACAGGCACCGCGGTATATATATATATATATATATATATATATATATGAAAAAATATTTTGAAATGATTTTCTATGGTTTTGTAAAGTTATATATATATATATGGTTTATGGGATATTGATTTGGTTATTGATAAAGGTTATTATATATATAGTAATTTCCGGTTTTTAACCTTTTTATAAATTTGATTTGAAGTTTAGAATAAAGTTTGATTTTAAGATCAAATACGATTAAGCATTTATTTAAAATTTAATTTATGGAGTTTCTTTGACTTAAATGAGAATAAGGTTGGAAGATGAATATTAAGTTAAATTGGAATTAAATAAAAAGTTAGAATTTTTAAAGGATATGATTTTATAACTTGATTTTTGTGTAGAGTGATCTAAATGAATATCAGGTTGATTTAAATGAATATATCAAGTTTAATAAATTGAAAGATTTTCCAAATATGTGAAGTTGAAGGTTTTCTTAAATTATATTGAATTCATTAAGTAAACATTTCAAGTCTAAATAATAAGTAATTGAATTTGATATATATGGGTTTGTCAAATGAGTTTGTTTTTGAAATGGTGAAATATTTAAAGCTTTGAAACATAAGAATTAAGAATGGTATTTGGAAGTTTAAATCAATATTTGGAATTGATTTGTGAAATGTAAAGAAGCTATTTTGTTTTATAAAAGAAATTTAATATTTAACCATTTGAGAGATGGAAATTTGTTTCAAAGTTATGATTTTCAAGGTAGTATAATTTGGAAATATTATATTCCAGAGTTTTGATTTCTAAATATTTTTCTTTGAAAACACTATGAGTTTTGGAAAGAATATATATTGGAAAATAAAATGACATCGTATTTATTTGGGGTTTTAAGAATAAATGATATCGTATTTATATGGGTTTTAAATGGATATTTTATTTTGCTTTTAAAAGTATAATTATTTTTAAATGGCCGCGGTGTTATAATAACGATTGGTTGGCAAAGAGACCGGGATCGGATATGGACATACTCTCTATCGATACTGAAAACCACTTTGACTAACCGTGTACGCGGCGGAGATTCCAGAATGAAGTAGGTTGGTGGCGGCGTTTCCTGTAAGGTAAATACGTGGACCCGACTCCCGTGAGTTGGCATAAGGTGGCTAAACAGGAGCGATTCTCGGGCCAATGAGGTCATTCCTCTGATCGGACATTCCTCTTCGATATTATACTTTGACTTTGGATTGATTCAGTGGCCACTTTTACTTTGATTTTTGGGGGAGTTTGTTCGAGGTGGGCGGTAGCTGCGGCTACGCGTTTCCATCAGCCCGGATAGCAATTGGTATATCTACCCTGGCATTGCCTAGTTGTGCCGTGTCACCTACCCTATCGCGCCTTGTACGAGTATGGATTTCTCCCGTAGCCCGTGTGGTATTCTCTGGTGGCTTCCCGATCAGGAGGGACTATGATATTGGATGGACTACTGGGACTATTACGTGTTAAGGTGGAAAATGTAAAACCTTAATGCTATTTAAAAGTAAGTTTATTTTATAAATAGACACTATTATAATAGCGCAATATACTACATAGTAAATAGTTTAACGGATCCTTAAGAGATGTAAATCTCGAGCATCTTTTGAGTTACTGCACTCATATTTATTTCTGTTAATTTAACTTACATAATATCTTTTAGTTCTGACTCGAGTGTTTTGTCTTTTCAGTTCACTCGGGTCAGTCCGAGCGTTTCAGGATTTGAAGACTTTATTTCTGGAGGACGAAGACGAAGATTTCATTATTATTATTATTATATTATATGGTTCCACTACACTGTATTCCGCTGCATTGGTATTTATTGGTATGTGAACTCTGATATTTATTGTATAAAGAAGAATCAAATGTTTTGTAAACAGTTTTATGAACTGTATATTTACTATTATATTTTATCCTTCCGCTGTGAGATTCTGTTTAGTTTTTTTCTCTTCTCTATTTTTCTTATTTACCCCATAACAATCCGTCCTTCCGTATGGTTTGAATTGGCACGTGTGTCGATTTAAAGCGTGCGAAAAGGCGGGACGTTACATCATTTGTATCATTATTGTATCGAATGTTGTATATCAATGATATTATTTCATTTTTTTTCCGCTGTGTTGTTTACTTAATGTGTTAAGCTCCATCTGAACTAGAGTTCGATGTTTGAATCTGCGGCATTCGAATACGGGTGAAGTATGGATGTCGATTTTTGGATGTCGGATTTCAGGTCGTGACACGGAGGCACTTTAGCAATGTCAATGGTGGACAAAGACCATCGACCCTAAATTAGGGTTAGAAATACGACATCAAGTAGCATTTCGATTACATGACTGGGCTGTTTTGGCATGAGGAGTTGAAGGACGTGGTCGTGCTAGCTCGATTGCCTTAGGAGGTCAGATTACTTCGATGAAGAATCTCAATCAGGTGGCTAGGGTTTCATGAAGAAAGTAGGTAAATTTTAATTTAGTCCTTGAAAAATTATACACTATATTCTAGCATTTATGTTTTAAATGTGTACATCTTTCGCATACGAGTTTTTATTTATACACATCTTATGTTATAGGTTCATATTGAAATTCTGAACACTTAGACATTATTTGACAGTAAATTATTCATCCAATTCTGATACCGTAAATTAGTTATTATGATATTAGTATTCTCATTAAGTATTTATTCATCAACATTATTAGTTAAATTTAACATATTACAACATTATTCATTTGATTTGAATATTTGATATCTGATTTAAGACGAGTCCAAATTAAGTTGAGTCATGATCGTTTAAATTTATTAAATCTATTTAAGAAATACTAAAATTTGAATAAAATACTATTTGAATTCATGTTAAAATTATTTCAAATAATCATCATTTAGATATTTATTATTCAAAATCAATCTTATATATATTACCATATATGAAAATTTGTTTTACTATTAAATTTATGTTGAGTAAATGTTACTTAATTTGATAATAATAGTTTAAGCAATAATAACATTTTAAATCAAATTAATTATTAATTTGATGATAACACAATACAGTTTAAAATTAAAATTAAGTTCATTTGATAAAACATTAAATATGATTTAACATTAACAACATTGTTCAAGATAACAATATAGAAAATCTTGTGTATAATGAATGTAAAGGATTTTTTAAATTTGTCTTTTTGCCCCATTGATGCTCTTGATCCAATACATAATATGTCATTGCCGAAGGTTATAACTTGAACGACTAAAAATATGATTTCACCTAGATAGTTTGTAAGTAATTGAACTCGTGTCCATTATTGGCTTCAATAAAGCCCATGTAGGCCTTAATATTTAAATTGATTAAATATTATTGAGGGATTAGTTTATAACTATGAGTCACACCCATCACTGTTCATTCATTTTAATTCTACAAAATCAAATAATATAGAATTGTTATAATTTATCATGGAGAAAAATAATATGATTATTATATTAATTTAATCCTTAATTCTGTGTTATTATTAAAGGGCTTTGAAATTAGTTAATCTAACATATAAATATTTTATATTTAACTAATTGTTTAATTGGCTTTAATAATAATTTAAATAATAATTGATGGTGTAAAATAAAATAAAAAGAGCACATAAAATGTACATCTAGAAGGGCCAACCACTATAGTTTACCAAGAGGTGCGCATGTCCAAGTAATAAAGAGAAATGAGTTGCTACTTAGTCTATTTGTTATGCTAACTCATGAAAAGGTTCGTCTCCTTACTCTCTATAAAAAAAGGTTCCTTTCATTTTGTTTATATATATATATATATATATATGAAAAACATATAGAAATGTCTCAACCTCCATTGTTAAAAATTTAGTCGGTGCTGCAAACCAATCTAGGAGAAGAAGAAGCTACTTTGATTTAGAGGTGTATCGTACAACGTATAATCAACCAGTTGGATATCTAGTACCAAATAAAATAATAATTATGATTTAATGTTACTCAATCGTTTTTGACAATGTAACATCTAGTGCATAAGAAATAAAATGATTTGGAAACTACCTTTTTTTCCTCATCATCCTGTGCACTTGTTCCATCAAACATAAGAGCTTAATTGGAATACACCTATTGACTCCTTCGAATGACGATTGTTCCCTCACCTTCTTTGCATCTTCTTATAGAGCTCGAGCTAGATCCATCACCACAACCACCTTCATCATGCCCATTATCACCTTCGCTACCACTTGATTGCCAACTTTCAAATTAGAATTTCTTCCTCTTCCACCATCAATAGCTCACCATAAATCTTCTCATTCTGTAACATAATTTAATGAACTGTGAAAAAGGAGAACACATAGAAATGAGTTAAACACGGTTTATAGAAAATTGAGAAGGTATGTCTTTTAAGATTTTCGATCGGGGAGGAAATACGAATTTATCCACCATATAAATTGTGGCATAACCCATAGCACTGCTTTACTCCTATTTTTGTCATGGATTATATTCTATAGGACTACAAAGTCCCTCCAACTTATTCGACATTTGTAGTATGGGTAACTTTGTATTTTGATTGGATTTCAATTTGGCTGTTGCGGATTAGTTGGCATGGATATGTGTAATTTGATGAGGTGACATCAACTGATGCATACTTTATTGGGAATGCTCTTAGCCACCATTAGGGTCTTTATATAGTAGGTCAGCTGTGGTCTGACAAGTGGTTGAATTTTGAAGGAGGTTGATTATTTTTTGTGTTTTTCTATTTAAGCCGGCCTCTATTTATGATTTTTACATGATGGAGAGATTTTTGTAGCCTTTTGAATTCCCTTATACCATCGTGAATTATGTTTTTGACCGCACTAATTCTTTTGTCATCCTTCTAATCGTTGTATCAAAGTATATGTTCTTAGAATTTTTAGGCATTTAATTCATGTAATCATATTTAATTCAAATAGACCAGCACCACTGTCCCAGTGGTTAGATACTTTGACTTTGGTGTGAGAGTTCACAAGTTCAAAACTCGCATAATGTGATTCAATCATTAGACATATACCGACATGTATACTATCTAAAACTTATAGTACCACTATGTACTACTATATGAATACCCAATTTCAAAAAAAAAAATTAATTCAAATAACTAAACTTTAAATAAATCTAATTCTTAAGTAAACAGTTCTATAAATTAACTATGAAAACTAACCATTCTTTTTTCTTTTTGAAATTAGTATATTGCTTTACTAGCATATGGCTTTATTGATAATGGAGACTATTGTAATAAAATTTGGTTTCCCTTGTCTCCAAATTGTACTCAAGAAATTAAATAATAAAAATATAAAATACATGTGTGATGAGTTCAATGTGTACCGACAAAATTTTAGTTCTTTAGGTATTAAAAAACAATAAATATATAGAAGTCCCATAAAACAGCCTGAACATGCTTAGTCCTTACCAAATGAAAGGTAACAAGTCAAAAGATAACCTCATCATCAACAACTAGGTCAACACGAGGCTTTACCTACTCAAACCGTAAAGTTATCGCTTTCTAACTTCGTTGCAATGGTGGAATCAAACGATAACAACTTCTCTTGATGATTTAACTTTGAAAACATCTGCAATTTCTTTTTGATCATATATATGAAATTGTTGCTACTAAAAATGGTCAATGCTAAATCTTTCTTTGGACTTTATATTTGTTACATGATTCATATATGTATGTAGTTTTGATATACATAGAACTGGACTTATTGGATTTTATTTTAAGGTATATTGTGTTTGAAATGCTTAACGGTGATCACTGATTGCTAAATACCGATTGTCGAATACTGGATTCTTAATGCTTATCCCTGAATGATTAAAATGTTGTTTGTTTGTACTCTAATTGAGTATATATACTTTTACCATAACTTATCATTTTGATAGTATTTTCCTTTATCATATATGAATCATTTAGCCGAAAAAATCATAAAATTGTTTTATAAAACATAAAGATGCAAACATTTAATAATTGTAAATGGTAAATGTATGAAAAATATACGTATGTGTATGATAAAATGGTAAATGTATTGATAATTATATTTATTACTAAAGTGTTTTAAAAAATTTACAGAACTTTAATGAAATATTTGTCTTTCAAAATTAATCCATTTCTAGGAAATATATTATTCAATAATAGAAAATTACAAATAATAGAACAATCGAATATAGATAAAGAAACATACTTGAAGTTGAATAAAGTTGACTAATAGCATAAATTTGTAATAATCATGTTGTGTTCTAAGATATAAAATATAGAAAAATAATAAATTTATTGTTTACGAAGAATAAATGTGTGAAATATTAAACGGAAATAAATATCAATTGAATCAAATTTTCCTGATTCAGAATGATAATCAAAAAATTTATTAACTCTGACCACTTATTTCATTAAGTTTTCAACTTCCATTTTTCCTAAACAAAACCTATGATGAACTCATATCTATATTTAATTTGGAAAAGGACATGCAAAAATACATGCTCTAAACCTTTCTTACTTTTGTAAAAATCAAGCCAAAATTTTTTAAGGGTTCCTCGGTATTTGAGCTTGACTTTAGTAAGTAGAATGTTTGTCTAAACATTATAGGCAAACAATGCCATTTTATTGTTAGTTCACTTTTCCATATTACGTTGAACACACGGTATCATGTTGTTTGTTTTCATTCCATGCATCCTTAAAAGTTAAAATTGAATATTAGTAACTCCACCATGTTAGATCAGGTGCATTACATAGCGGGGTAAATCAATAAACTTTTAAAAAATCTTTAGTATATTGTGTAACGGCCTGCCTTTTCTACCATCGAAAGTTGGTACCAAATACATCGACGGTATTCCAATGTCAAACATCCAATCGTTGGAAAGGCATATTGTTAGAGTAAAAATAAAGAGGACAAACAGTGGAAACAGAATCTCGTAGTGGAAATGACAACATTTAACATAATAAAGATGATATGTCATAGTCAAAAACTAACCTTATCAACTGGACAATTATAACTCTCTAACCTTAAAATTGCTGATATGTATATATAATAAAACAGTGGAAAATATAAAAATATTATGGCAGGCTAACATTTAGCTCTACTCCATGAGCTTCATGTCCCATCAATGACAACTTGGAAAAATACTCAGTCTGACCTGAGCATTATAATAAAATAACACCCGATCAGTCTAGAAAACCAGCGTGAGAAAACTCAAGTAATATGGTGAACATTTAATAATTCTTTAAGACTATGCCATTGAACGTGGAATGGTTTTTTACCTCACAAGAACAGCATTCATATGTGGATAAATTGAAAATAAATCAGAACAACAGTCCAAATTAGAAAGGATGAACATAGGCAAGATCAAATTCAAATTTAAAGAATGGGTGTGAATAATTAAAAATTGAAAAGAGCTTCGGACACTTCTCAATGCAATTAAGAAAATAATTCAAAGATTTGAATCAAAAAAGGGAAAGGGATAAACAATGACTAGGAGGGTATGCCCACCTTTCCGAAAGTATTCCTCTAGAAATATACTTGAGAACAACAATGGCTCTTCGACATGTTCAAGTTGGTCTCCACTAACCTTACTGAGAATCCATGTATTTCCCATCTCCAAACGCATAACACCGAATCTAATCTAGAGTAGATGTGAAGATACCCTAATGGGAGTAACCCACAAAACTTGGCTTCCATTCGCTCTTTGGTTTAAGTCATTTTCGACAAAGGATATCAACGCTTAAATGAGCAACAAATCATCTTGGATTGACTAAAAACAAAATAAGAAAAAGATTAATTCCAAGGTTTGAATAGAAACAAGGAAAATAATTTATCTAACATGACTAGGAGGGTGTGCCCTCCTACACCGAAAGTATACCTCTAGATAAAATATAATTGAGAGATTATGCATCAGCTGTTAAGAATTTCCAAGCCGAACCCTGCCTCACACAAGCATCCGAATATACTCACATTAACATAAGCATGCTACCAACAACTTTCTAGATAGATGTGAATGTATTCTAATGGATGCAACCCAAATGGCTTAACTCCCATTCCTCTTTGATTTTACTCATCCGCGGTGTTGGATGCCAATGCTCAAAATGAGCGACAAATCATCTTAAATTGACGAAGCATAAGGAATGATGTTAAAATCGATAGTTAAGAAATCAACTATCAAAGTAAACAAATGACTGCGTATGGGAATTAGATCGCATATACTTGTTGCCAACAAACGAATCAAGATTTAAAATATTTGGTTCTTACTTATGCTTAATTTTCACATCATAAATATTTGTAAAACACTTTAAAAACACTTCTTTAAAAATATTCTTAAAAAGCAAATTTTATTTCTAAGTGTATTAAAAAGAATGGTCAAAAATTAATGTCATCATAAACATTGTTTACTATAACCCCAAAACAATTTACAGTTAGCTTTGTTTTCAAACAGTCCTTTTTAAAGATTTTTTCAGTTATAAACTACTATTTATGATTTTTAAACCAACATATATTATCTCGAAAAGTGATAAATAAATTTAAATACCTTTATAAATTTTAAACAACATTAATTATCCTGGAGGATAATAAAACAAATTTTAAAATCTTTTATAAATTTAAAACAACATAAATTATCCTAAAAATTAATTAATTAAATATTGTAATCATTTATAAATTTAAAATGATATTAATTATTTTAGAAGATAATAAATCAAACTTATAACTTATTTTATAAATTTCTATCCAAAACTTAACCTTTATTTCAAAATTCTCAAAATCTTTAAAAATATAGGTTAAACAACTTTCAAAGTGTGAAACACGATCAAACATTTATATAGTTAATATATAAGCACTAGTTATACGCACATAAGGGTTTAAAGAGATGATATTTCAAAAGTGAGGGTACAGCGAAAATCACTATAACGACACTTACATAATTCAAAACGTATGTCTTAGATATCTCAACCAAACATATAAAAGCATATAAATAAGATGCAAATAACAGTAAATAAATAATGGCGAAAAACCTCTTAGGGTCTCTCCACAAAAGTCTCTTGGAAATAACACAATGTATGTGTATTTTTCGAAGTGTTCCATGGCAACCTATTTGCTACGAAGACACTCCAACTTTTCCATTTTGTCCCTACAACAAAATTGTAATTTGTGTCATCCGCTAGCAAGCGGAAATTCAATTCCAAAACAAATAGTCAAACAATAATAATCGTTTTACTTTATAAGCACAGAACATTGATTTATTCTACTCAATATATGTCCAAATAATCTATTCGATTTAGCTATAGCGGAATAGGATTTTATTCTGCTATATTGATATCCCAAATGAAGTATAACTAATTTAACTACGTTGAACGTCGTTATATTAAATCTCTATAATTTTGTCACTAATCTATACTTTGTTAAAACTATCAATTATTATCCAAATATTCGGCAAGAATCTATAACATAGATATCACATAATTTATTTAAAGGTGAGTTAACTCCTAGAAATTCTAATTGAGGTCGTGTTTCGGTTTTGAAATAAAATCAAATGACATTCGATTTTAGCCCAAAATTCCACTTGCACTATACTCGACTACTCCAATTTCAATACATTCCTAACATCTTTACGATTCCAAAACAACCGACGACATCCCAATCCGACATTGTATGAACAGGCTATTGATTTTATAATATTTTAGAATAATTAAACAATTAAATCACTTAACTACTCGATTAATCATGCTAATCAAACTAGTACTGCCAAAACTCTTTTCTTCCGCAAAATTAACACGCGCCTGCTCCTGTACATATTAGTGTACACATCCTTGTACATGCACGACATTACCACCTCCACATGCAACGAAATCGTCATTGAACTCCACTACCTAATTTACACGCGCACATCACCACCTCGAAGCACTCGACCCCTCAAATATGAATGCGACCGGTGCCACAATGCACCACGACCTAAAAAATCAGACCACTCAATATGCAACCGAGCTCCACCAAACTTGGCTCTGAGATGCTACTCGTGTAACGACCCACTATTTTGTACCATTCAAATCGAAAATAATCCACACATGTCAGACTTGAATGATGCAAAATAATAGATTGTAATAAAAATTTGGAGCAAATAAAATCAATCATACAGAATCACAGACACAGAAATATCAGAATAACCCACAGCGGACATAAAAATACCATAGTAGTTCATGAAGCTACTATAACAAAGTCTCAAAAACAAAATACATAATATCGGTCTGAAAACAAATATAACAGATATCCCAAATACATAGAAGTCTACTAATACAAGAGCTGAAATAGATGAACTGAAACAGAAATAGATGAATAACTAGATAAGAAGAATCTCCAACGATTCCTAGCACCAGAAGAGAAATCGAAAGCTAAGCTATGAATACTCAAGCTAAACCGGGCGTAAAGTAAAACACAAAACAGTCGAGTCAGGACATACATACTTATACAATGTAAACCAACTCAAGTGAACTGTAGTAGTAATGCACAATAACTTAAAGGATGCTTGGGATCGCCTATCCTCTAAGGATCCGTTAAACCATCAATTAAACAGTAATAGACACTATTATAGAAATTCCTATATTGAAGTAAACTATGCAAATAACAGTGCTAATGTGGCTAGGGTAACGCAGAGCTGCAGCAATCGCTCACCTCTAGTCACACTCTCAAACTGAAGATGTACATCCAAAATCACAAGGCATACAGAGAAGTGTATCCGTGGTGAAAAATCCAAAATGGTATTTTTGTACTTCGAAAATCAAATATCATTTCAAAATTCAATATCATTTCAAATTCATTTTAAAATATTAAAATATCATATCCTTCCAAAACCTCATTCATTTTTATTTAATTTAAATACCATTCCAAATCACATTTCAAAATGGTTTATATTTCAAATCAAATATTCCATTTAAACTAATTAAAATGAAGTTATTATACTGAAAAAAAATCAAATATTCAATTACCAAAAATTTAGTCTTTTCAGACTTCATTTATTCACTTAAATTTATTAAAACGGTGAAATTTCAGCTTTCGCAGCATTTAGAAAATACTACGGTAAGTTACATTTGAAAACAATTCAATTAAGCAAAGACAGCATTTAAACTGCTATAATAATGTTCAAGTTTAGTTTCTACAACTATAGCACTTACAAAGTGCTGTAATAGATCTTAGTTCATTTTAGCCTTTTAGTTCATTTGTATCAACTACAGCACTTAGAAATGCTGTAATATCCTTTACTTCAGAAATGATAGCATTTCTGAAATGCTGTTAATTAAATTCCAAATTTTCAATACAATTTCATAAACAATTAAAATTTAATTTAAATCATTTTAACTTATAAATTTTAATATTTTTCACTTTAAAAACAATCATTTAAATACCCTTTAATTTATGATTTTTATAAAGTGAAATTCTTATACATAAAATCAAATTTTAATAAATATTCACTTATTAAATTCAAGCATTAAATTTTCTATTCTTTATATTTTTAAAATATTTACTTAACACTTAGATTTAAATTACCATTTCAAAATATAACTTATTTTTCATTTTATTTACTTAATCTAAAATTCACTTTTAAACAAAATTTTCAAATTCCAAGTTTGAGTTATATTTCAAATTTCAACTTAACCATTTATTTATTTCACATTTAACTTGTACAAAATATCATTGACACTTTATAAAAATCATTTAAATTCAAATTTACATTAAACTATCATAAATTAACATTTTAAAATGCTTTAAAATTTTCGAAAAATATATACATTAACCACAGGTTTATATAATATTCTCTAACCTAGGTTAAGCGATACGGATAATATATCATTTCAATCCGTAATTTACAAAGAAAATCCGGGTTCTATCATTTCAAACCCACAATCCCAAGTAAAATGAAATAAATAAATAAATCGCTCAGGCCTATCATTTCAGCCCATAACGATTTTTCCCTATTCTAAAGTCCGTTCAGGTATGTATCATTTCACCCCATAGTGATTCTATTCTACAGGGAACTTGCAGTGTGAGAAACTGATATAAATAAATAGTATAGCATCATATAGCAGTAACAGATGATATGGCAGGTTTATAAACAGGGTGATCATCATATAAATCATATCATAGGCAGGTATAACATGATAATATAATTCTATAGATTCACTTGCTATCAATTCACTAATTATATCAGTACAGATGTCATGTATGAAATACTCACCTCTACAAGCTGGAGATAGCACAACAAACACACAAACAAAGATCCAGAAAGCACGATAGCACAAAACAGATTCAAGCGAGGGGAGAGCCAAAGTGATTATCTTGTACACAACAAATAAAACAAGATATTGCAACATGAATTTACAACATAATATATTATTAAACACTACAAGAAAATATTATATCAATAGCAAGCGTGGATTGCACGAAAACTTGACTTGCTATAGTTAAGTGGCTATTCTTTATTCAACTCAAAAAGACAACAACTTCAAGTGCAATTATATTAAAATGTATGCAATTATATTAACGCTGTTCACGATAAATTTGCGTTCCACTCTCGTTTCGGTCCAACTTATTTTTTGGCCGCCAAAATTTCATTTTCATTTTCTCCCCTTAGGCTTCTCATCTTCACCCTCTTCACACTCTTTTTAACATCGATCCTCTTCTGCCGCTTTATTCCTCAAGCTATTATTCAAGCTCAATTCTTCAAGCTCGATTCGATCCGAAGTTCAATGACCTGAAGCGCGATTTGGTCCAGATGCAATTCCTCAAACTCATTCGATCCGAAGTTCAACGACCTGAAGGCTACCAGAAGCGCGATTTGGTCCAAAGTTCAATTCTTCAAGTGCGAGGATTAGGTATATTTTTCTATCATTGTGTATAATTTACGGTCTATTCATGAGTTAGTACAGTGTATTGAGGATCGACGATCTTTTTACTTCGGTTTTCATTAACGGTCTTCACCAGTTTACCAATTTACGGTCAAGTGATCCAAAGGAATCGACGATCTTTTTACTTCGGTGGATCACCAATTTACGGTCTTCACCCTGTAACCTTGATTATAAGCTTTTAGAATGAATCGACGATCTTTTTACTTCGGTTTTCATTAACCCTCACTTTGTTTATGGGAAACCGAAAGCCCAACTTTTGTATATCCATCCTTATTTATCATTTCTGATGCGTACATACGCTCAGCAAGTTGCTTCTTTTCAACCACTGTTCTTTATATGAATATTCTATGATTATTATCTCATCTTAATACCGCTTCAAGTTTTAATGTATGGTACAATTTGATGAAATCATGGTTTTGGTGATGAAGTTCATAGGTAGTAGTAAGCTAAACCTTTTTTAATGCTATAATTTTTTTAAAAAAAAAAATCTCATAATGATACATGTTTGCAATTTTACCCAATATAGTTCAATTATATCATTCTAGTTTTCTTTATTTTTGGAAAGTTATATTTTGGTGCATAGTCGATCTCTGATAGAGAACAAGCTACCATCAAGTAGACTTCTTCCTTGGCTATACATAACATTGTTACATACTGTAGAGGCATTGGCTATGCAATTGATTCAGGTCATACCCTTCCTTGACTATAAAATTACACATCATATCCTTCCTTCCTACGTTGCATGTTAGTAGTTCTAACCCAGCAATAATAAAAGTAATAAGCTATATGTATCTTTAACCAATTTTACTTTCCAAATAAATGAGAATGCATTTTCTTCATTACAACCTAGCAACTTACTAAGATTTTTAAAGCACTACCACCATAATGTTGGGTTTACTGTAAATTCATATGAATGCATAATTTATAGAATTGAATTATACAATACAAAAATTGGTAATTAAGAAGGTTACAATGAGGAGGTACATAAGTTGAAATTCAAGTCACCGTTGGCACGATAACATTATTATTTTTACTCTGTTTGAAACTTCTTTTGGTTATAAATTTAGAAGCATATTTTGAACCTATTTTTACTAACATTAATCGAAAATTTTAGTACAGTTTTATTAGAAAAGAGGAAGTTCCATATTCAAAAATTAAATGCGTTATACAAGAAAATGATGACTCTTTTGTTTGTTGAAACCATTGTAGCTGCAAAAATGTTCATATATATGGTGGAGGCAAGTTATCTTAGCAGGATGCTTCATTTGATGTCCTAGTTTCATCTCATGTGTTATTAACAAATGGTACTAACTGAATATTGACAGTAGGGAGCCTATACATAATTTGCAGATAGTGAATTCAAGGGAGCCTATACATAATTTGCTGTAATTTGCGATGGAAAAAGATTGGGTGCATTTACACAGGTAATAATACAATATTTAGCTTAAAATATAACCTGGAAATTAAAATAATAACTCGATTTTTTATGTCGATAACATTGTTTTTAATTTTACCCTAGTACTAGTAGCGAGTACGAGCAAGGAGCATGGAAATTTGTGCATGCCGCAAAGAGAAACTTAGGAAACCTGGAGAAAAAAATATGTCCTTGCTTAGATTGTCGAAATCTCACTCATCAAAATGGTGATATTGTTGTCGAGCATTTGATTATAAGAGGAATGGATCCTTTATACAAGTGCAGTAAGTGGTACAGTCATGGTGAGCAAATGAATATAACTGAAAAGGTGGAGGTGGATGACACGTATGAATTACTTCAAGCCTTCACTTTGAAGATGAAGCGTTTGTCAACCAAACTTTTTTCTCCGATGATAAAAATAATGATGATGCACAAAAGCGAATGGATGATTTTCTTAAAAATTTGGAAGATGCAAAAACTCCACTGTACCCTGGTTGCGTAGATCAAACAAAATTATCTGCTGTCACTGCACTGTACAACCTTAAATGCGAAACTGGATTATCTGATACTGGTCTTGATAAGCTTCTAAATGTACAACAAATGTTATTACCCAAAAATAACGTCCTTTCGAAAATTTTATATGAACTATAGAAGTTCCTCAAAGTATTTGACATGGGATTCGAGAAGATTCATGCATGCAAGAATGATTGTTGTCTTTTTAGGAAAGAGTACAATGATTTGAATAACTGTCCGAAATGCGGTTCTTCGAGATGGAAGATAAATGAGCAGACAAAAGAGATAATGCAAGGTATTCCGGTCAAAGTGTTGAGATATTTTCCAATTATTCCAAGATTCAGAAGAATGTTTAGGTCCCCACAGACGGCAAAAGATTTAAGATGGCATTTTAGTAATAAAAGTAATGATGATAAAATGCGTCATCCTGTGGATTCTTTGACATGGACCATGGTGGATGATAAATGGGAATCATTTTCAAGTGATCCATGTAACCTTCGACTTGGTCTTGCTACCGATGGTTTTACCCCATTTGACATTAAGGGTACCAAGTATAGTTGCTGGCCAGTGATGCTTGTGACATATAATTTTTCGCCTATATTGTGTATGAAAAAGGAAAATATTATGTTAACATTATTGATTCCTGGTCCAAAGCAACCTGGGAATGATATTGATGTATATTTAGCTCCTTTGGTAGAAGATTTGCAGCATTTACGGAGTAACGGGGTGGAGATTTATGATGCATTTAGCAAGACACTTTTTACCTTAAAAGCAATCTTTTTATGGACTATAAACGATTTTCTAGCTTATGGAAATCCTGCTGGATGTTGTGTAAAAGGAAAAAAAAAGGTTGTCCATTATATGGCGTGAATACTCATCATCGATGGCTAAATCATAGTCGGAGAAATGTCTATATAGGACATAGAAGATTCTTACCTCTGTTAGATCCACTAAGAAAATAAAAGGCTTGGTTTGATAACACCGTGGAGGAAGGTAGCAAACTCAGGATTCTTACAGGTAGAGATATTTCTGTTATTTTCAAAGATTTTCCAAATGATTTTGGAAAAGCTAAAAATAAAGAAATAGAAACAGACAAGAAGAGAAAGAATAATAAGAAGTTAAATAAGAAGCAAATTATAAAGACGTGTAGGAAGAGGAAGTGTACTGACAACAAAGAAGATGAAAACAGTCCTGCAAAAATAGAGCTATCAAGGTGGAAAAAAAAGATTTTCTTTGACTTACCATATTGGGAGGTTAGTGTTCAAATTATATTTTATTCACAATAATCTAATTATAAAATTATGTAATGTTAAAGCGGTCATATTGTTGATGTTTATAGGAACTTCCACTACGCCACTATTTAGACGTGATGCATGTTGAGAAAAACGTGGGCGAAAGTTTACTTAGCACAATATTGCATGATAGCAAATCGAAAGATGGTATTAATTCTAGAAAGGATTTAGAGGATTGTGGAATCCGACCTGCTCTATATGCACAACCTCGTGGGAAGAAAACATATCTTCCACCGGCTCCATATACTATGTCTAGTTCTGAAAAAAGAATATTTTGCAAAAGATTGTATTACTTCAAGGGACCTGATGGTTATTGCTCAAATTTCAAAAGATGTGTGTCGTTGGAGGATTGCAAAGTTAGTGGATTGAAGTCGCATGATTACCATGTTTTAATGCAACAAATGTTATCGGTTGCAATGATAGTATTGCTTCCAAAAAAGCTAAGGAAAGTAATAACTCGTTTGTGTTTATTTTCAATAAACTATGTCAGCGTGTTCTTGACAGAGAGAAACTGCAACAAATTGCTGATGAGATCGCTACAATTTTATGTGATCTCGAAAGATATTTTCCACCTTCATTTTTCGACATAATGATACATCTAATAATTCATCTTGGAAGAGAAGCTCGATTGTGTGGACCAGTTCATTTTCGTTGGATGTACCCCTTCGAAAGGTATATGAAAATGCTTAAAGATTATGTTAGGAACTATGCACGTCCTAAAGGATGCATTGTAGAAAACTATCTCGCAGAAGAATCCGTAAGATTTTTTAGCGAATTTCTAAAGAAATCATCACAATTTGAGGAGAAAGAGGGTAGAAACAGAGATTATGAGAATGATGATGCAATACTCGAAGGACGTCCGATATCAACATATAAGACAATTACATTGACAACTCATGAGAAGGAAGCTACTCACCTTGCTGTGCTAATATGTGTAATTATAAATGTAACTTAATATCTTTTATACTATGGTAGTATGCATTTGGAAGAGTTACAAATTTCGGACAAGCGCATGGAAAGAAATGCTACATTGCTATGGAAAATTTACACAAAAAACTTTGCTGATTGGGTTAAAAAGAAGGTTAATCAACTCTTTTAAATTTTGTGTATAAGTTTGAAAATATTGTTTTTGAACCTATATTGAATATATATTTGAAAATATGGTTTTTTCAAATACCTATCAACTCAAGCGAACATGATGAATTATTAAAATGGATTGCCTATGGTCCAAGTAGTAATGCTTCGTCCTGTAAAGGATATATAATTAATGGGTTACGTTTTCATACAAAAGATGTTGAGAGAGAAACTCAGAATTCTGGAGTGACTTATGATGCTACTACCATGTGTAGAGCAAGTGCAAAAGATGTCTCTCAAGTAGTTGATGTGGTCACGTACTATGGGATTTTGGCTGACATAATCTTATTAGGCTATCATAAATTTTATGTTCCAATTTTTAAGTGTCATTGGGCAAACATTGGAAATGGGGTGAAGGTTGAAGATGGATTTACTCTTGTTAATTTACATCAAAATCAAGCTTCATTTTCGAGGGATCTATATATTCTTGCATCTCAAGCGAAACAAATTTTTTATTCAAGAGAGAATGATTCTTCTAATTGGTATGTTGTAATGAAGGCACCACCAAGAGGTTATCATGAATTAGAGACAGATGATTATATTAAGGACACAAGCCATGTTATCCAAGAGTGCGAAGAAAACATGATGGATGTGGATTATGTGGAGGATGCTAGCTATGTTAGGGAAGATTGTGAAGGCATATTTAAGAAAAGTTTAAAATACTTGAATAAGGTGATTTGATACCGGTATTGTAAAATATATGTAAATGGTTTTGTGAAAAAAACCCAATAAAATGCAAGTTTTTTGTTTTAGTAAGAAATTTATTTTGAAAATATTTTGAACAAAAGCAATATAATTTTTGGAGGAAAATAAATAGCATTATCTGAATATCATGTAGACACTAGTGAATGAGAATAGCATTATCTGCAACTCATCACTGCAATAAAACATGAATAGCATTTTTCTTGGGCATCCACTGTTTGGATCTCCGATGTTAAACCATGATAATCCATTGATAATATGTTCTCGTTTATAACCTTCACAATTCATCATTATTTTAAAACACCATCATTGGCCGAACTTTGAAATAAGCTGAAACTTTAAGGGTTATTGTTTTCTTAATGTTCAAATCATTTGTGTTGATAACATTAGAAAAATTCGAATGAGAAGGAAAATCTTGAGTGTTGGACTTTAAGGCTATGCATCAACTTTATAAAGCATCTTATATGCATCAGCTTTCTGAAAATATAAATGATTTGCACGCGGCTTTAAAAGTAACAAACTTTTGGAGAAGAATTTCTGCTTATATATATTTGCAAGAATATGTTTCACGAATATGTATTTCATATATACTTCCAGGTTTCACTTCAAATATATGTACATCAGCTTTCTGAAATAATATATGCATCAGCTTTCTGAATGTATGAAACAATATATGTAGTCTATTTGGCATTGAATTTCTGCTTATATATGAAACAACATCACTTCAAATTTCTGAATGTATGAGACAATATCACTTCAAATTTCTTCTTATATATATTTGCTAGAATCCTAAACACTTTACACTTACTTTTAGAAATAATATATGCAGTTCTCAACCTTGAATGCATTTTAACATCCAGATTTTTCTTTTACATGCAGTAAATGGGTAAAAAGAAGGCGGCTGCTTTAAAATGGCTAAAAACAATTGATAAATCCACTACATCCACGGCTAATGCAAAACATAAGGACAATAGGGTCGATAGCGATGTTGGTATTGAAGACAACTCGCAAGAAATTGGAAATTCTGAGAACAATGATGCTCGAATTCAAGACATCGCTGAAGCAGTTGACGAAGATACAATGCAAGTTGAAGAAGATTTTGAAGCTGACATGAATGAGAGAACCACTTGAGATGCCACCGCAAATCCGGTAGTGAAGCGCAAACGTAGAGGTCCAACTAAAGTGAAAAGACTTCCAGTAAATCCATTGAGTCGCATTGAAGTCGAATTTAATGCGGATGACAAACCAATAGGAGATGGGTCTGTCAAATTATCTTCATATTTAGGCCCGCTATTAAGGGAACATGTTCCTATTACACTTGATAAGTGGAAGGAACTAAGTGACAGATTACAAGGTGCTTTGTGGGGATGCATTCAGGTATATACCATTTTTATGTCATATATGTCTTATTTATTTTTCTAAATTTAGTTAAAATATATATGAAAATGATGCATTTTATATTACCAGTTTTAACAATGTCTCAATCGCTCTTGTTAATGATGCATATATGTTTGTTGAAAGTGTTGTGGCTGCTGTGGTTGTTTGGGGTGGTAGGAGTTGTTGTATGGGTTTGTGGCAGTGGATGGATAAAGGTAAAGCCAATGTTGTCTTCTAGTGGTGGATGCTAATAATTCAGTGGGGTAGTGAGTTGGCAGCACGATTGTGATGGTCAGGCAGTGAGGCACAGGGTTGATGTAGCAGCAACGCAACATGGATGATGATGGATGGAAGGCAGGCAAGGGACTGTTACTGTATGGTGGTTGATATGTGTGTTAAGGGCTGTTGATAGTTATGGCTGATTGTGGGTGATGTAGAAGTGAAGTATGGCAGAAGCGAAGTATTCAGGTGCAGGTAGTTTGGTGAAGAAGTTTGTAGGCTGTGAAGTGTGACTGTGAAGAAGTTTCTAAATTTAGTTAAAATATATATGAAAATGATGCAATTTATATTACCACAACTTCAATCATTGTAAGAGGAGTTTAATATGATAAAAATGTTGATGGCAATGAAAAGTTTGCTCTAGCAGCAATTTTGTTAGGGTCTGGAATTGGTGGATGTGGTTGTGTGAATGTGTTGCAGTTGAAATGGTTGCACAGTTGCACGGTTGATGGGGGGTTTGGTTGCAGTGTATGTAACTGTGGTATGTTGTTTGGATGTGGATAATGGGAAGTGCAAAGGGAAGAACATGCAATTGATAGTGAGTAAATGGTAGAAGACAGTTAAAGCTGGTGTGGCTGTAGGGGTATGGTGAAGTGGAAGGTTTTGTGGTAAAACTGTGATGAAGGGGTGGTTTGGCTGCTGTGATGGTATTGGGTTGAAGTTGATGCTAGTGATGGAGCAGACCGAAGTAAGGGTGGCAAAAGTGAAGTGATGGGAAGTGTGATGAATTATAAGTGTGACACATATTTATGGGATTGTCTGTGCACTAGTTTGGTTGAGTCAGGGGATATTAATGATATTGTTTGAGAAGTGTTGACTGTTCAGGTAGTGCCCAGTGTGCAGTGTGACAAAATTGTTAGTGATTTTGCTATGGTCTGATACAAATGATGTCATATATGTGAATTAGAAAGTTATAGTACGTTTGATGCTTTTGTGGACATTTTTGGTCATTTATTTTTAGTTTTGCTACCATTTGACTATAAAACAGAATGTAAACAACTGTTAATTAATTGGTATTAGTGTTGGTTTATAAAAGTTTTCTTCTTAGCTAACGCTAATATTGCAGGCTAGATTTAAATTGGATGAGGAATGGCAAAAAGCGTCCATATTTCAGCAAATGGGGTGCATTTTTAGAGGTTCAAAAGCTAGATTAGTTCGCAAAATAGCAGACCCAAAGAACGAAGAAGAAAGAATTCGGTTGAAACCCGATAACCTAAGTATGAATGAGTGGAAGAAGTTTGTCAAGTCCAAAACAACGCCAGAGTTTAAGGTATTTCAGTATTGTTGAAAGTTGTGAAGTTTGAATTAGTGAACGAGAATAAATAATATATTTTTTATTCTTAGGAATTGATTCAGAAATTCAAAGCTATTAGAGAGAATCAGCTACCACACACATGTAGTCGTAAAGGAATGGCTCGAGTAGCTGAGGATTTGGTAAGAATTGCCAATTTATTTACTGTAATATTTATTAACTAGTTAGTTAATGTGTTGTGTTGTAATAAATATTCTTCAAACATAGAAAAATACGAGTCCTCATCCATCTTCCGTCTCACTAACTCACGTTTGGATCAAATCCCATACTCGAAAAAATGGCAAACCGGTAAATGCGACTACTGGAGATGCTATCGTAAGTACTTTGATATTTTATTATATAACAATTTGTTTGCTATTGTGATATTTCAATTGTGTATAATATGCATATATGACAACATGTATAGGAAAAAATTAAACAAATCGTGAAGGAATCAAATCCTAGCTCAACATCTAATTGCAAAGAAGATGCGCTTGCAAAAGTTTTGGGACAAGACAGACCCGGACGATTAAGAGGCATGGGAAGGGGTATAACTTACACAAAGGCAGTATGGTCACACATAAAGGATAAACAGACAGCCGACATGCAGAACAAAATTTCAGAATTAGATGTGATGGTCCGCATGCTTCTGAAAAATCAGGTATGAAAAATGCTATTCTCTGGTTGATCATACATGTATGTATATTTGATCATGTAGCTCGTACCTGATTTACATGTAGCTCACAACTAGATAATGCTATTTGATCACACAGTCAAATAACTCGTACCTGATTCACTAGTTGCTAACAGGTAATAGCTCGTACATGATTAGCTATTATCATGATTTTCTATTAACAAATCAATCAGATAATGCTACATGTAAATCATGTTAGTGTCTACATGATAATAGCTCGTACCTGATTTTCTATTATCATGATTTGCTATTAACAAATCAATCAGATAATGCAGTACCTGATTTGTTTTTATTTGCTATTAACAAATCAATCAAATAATGTTATTATCATGATTTGCTATTAACAAACCAAACATTTAAAAATCAAAGTTCACAACACCTTTTAATACTTAGTGGTAAAATTATCTTTAGTAATTTAATTTTGTTTTTATTTGTATTTCATTTTTTTCTTCCATGCTATGCATCATTCTCAATCTTATGTTTATTTGGATCTTAGTGCTTTGTTGTGCATAATAACATAGAATTATAACAACCCAAACTTGTTATCTTTGTACCGTGATCTATGGTAGAAAATGCTGGTAGAATCAAGCTATGAAGCTGAGACACAAGAAAATACAATCTTATTTTAGTTTGCTCATGAATGACTTGACTATTGAAGATAAAATAGCACAAAAATGAATATAACTAAATTGCTTCTTTTAAATGTCATAAAACAGGATGCAGTGATACTACTAAGTAAATTATTACTCCAATGTTATGAAAGTGTTACAAGCACCTTGCCTAAAATTTGCTTTTATTATTTGTTTGACAGAGAAAAGAAAACTTGGATGAAGCGAATGTATCTCAAGTGGAAAATGTATCTCAAGTGGTAAAAGTTATTTATAGTACTAGAGTGATATCATTATATTTGATATTTAATTTAATTATTAATATAATTTGTTTTTGGTTAATTGTAGAACAAACATGGTAAAAGATATGACACATATGATATATTGGATTGGAGTGAGACAGACGAAATTATTGCGGAAGGAAGAGTTGTGTCAAGTGACCCAAAGGAGCTTGTCCAACAAATCCCTTTAGGGTCCGATGCCATAAAAATTATAATAGACACCGTGAGGAAACCAGACGCTTTCTTGTGGAGACCTTCACTTTATTTGACAAGCACTGGACAAGTTGAAGGTGAGATAGTAGCGTGGCCAGCTAGTAGAGTTGTTTTGCACAACTTCGATAGCTTTGAAAAAGAAGATAATGCGGTAGTCTTTGATCTTTATACTTATTAATTTGTCATTTTGAATGTTTAAAAATAAAAATCAAGATGTTCTTTTTGTATAGAGTAAAAATAGCAGCACGGATCATAAGTGCAAATTAATTGATTGGAGTGGGAGTGAAGAATTAGTTGCAGAAGGACGACTACATTCGAGCGATCCAAAACAACTTGTTAATGATCTCCCTCTTGGACCAGGTGCCGTTGCAGTTTGGATAGATAAGCCAAAAGTTGAAGATGCTTTTCTATGGAGGCCCACTAAAGGTTTGACATGAGTTGGAGATGCCATTGGCATCAAAGTCGCATGGCCTGAATCAAAAGTAGTTATTGAAACAGTTAACACTGCATTATCGGATAAACATATGAGTAATGTCGGAGTTGTCGAAAAGGTAAACTTATTTATAATTAACACTGTATTATTTTTTTCATCGTACAAATTGTTGATGCACATAATAATATAACCTATTTTTTTAATTGATGGAGTTCAAATTATATGGCAAATGATAAATGCAAGCTGATCGATTGGTCGGGAAAGAGAGAAATAGTTGCATTAGGACGCGTGTCTTCGACCGATCCAACTGCAATGTTTCATTGTGTTCCTTTAGGAAGAAATGCAATTAAAGTTTGGGTAGATCTTGTAAAAATTCCAAAAGCCCGTCTATGGAGAACAACATCCGATTTAGAAGTCATTGACGATGCTCTTGGTACTACGATAGCTTGGCCTGCTGCTAATGTTATAATGGAATCAACTTCTAGTAAGTATAATTCAAATTTTGTTTAGATATGACACTATTTTTTCTTTTTCTTGGCATCTTTGTTGTGTTCTTCATAAGTCTAGAATTAGAAAGTGCACTGGAATCTTAACAGATTGATTCAACTGGAGTATTTAACAGATTGGTATTTAACAGATTGGTTCAAGTCAATAATAGTTAATAGCCTTATGTAGTTTGGATTATTTGGAGAAGGGTGTGTAGTGCTATGCTTGCAGAGCAATGTCAATCTGTTAAATATTTGTTGTAGTTTGATAGTACTTAAAAATTTCTGAGTTTGATAGTAACATTTTTAGTCGAGGCGATTTTGTGTTTCTAGTAATTGGTGAGGCATAGCGACTGAGGCTACTGGTGATTTGCTGCTTGTTTCATTCTAGCTTGTGATGGCTGTACGGATGAGGGTGGGCAGTCATGAAGGTTGTAGTTGTTTGCTGGTTGATTTGGTTTGAGGGAAGGATGATTTTCAGGTCATGGTTATAGGAGGTGGTTCGAAGGGATAATGGGATTGGTTGTTAGGAATGTGACTTAGCAATGGTTGTTGAAGTGAGGAAGTGATTTCTGATTGCAGGTTTGAAGTGATGAGAAAGAGGTGTTTGTTAAGGTTGTGGATTGTTGTTTGACAATGGTCAGTGCTGTAGTTTTTTGTTGATGACCGTGCAGTTTGAATGGTATGGCAGACGATTATAGAGGAAGAGAGGGAGTTGATCAGGCAAGTTGTCATCGGAGAAGTTTTTTGTAGGTGTGTTCATTGAAGGAGATGGAGATGATAGAGGCAGGGGTTGTGAATGAAGGCTGACAATGGGATAGGAGGTTCAGCGGGTTGATGAAGTAGGTGATGTTGAATGTTAGTTGATATTTCAGGTTGAAGATGGTAGTAGCAGGGAGGTGCCATTGGTGTGCACATTATGATATGCACTTATTAATTGATATGCTCTGATGGTCGCTGAGGAAAGGTTGTATGGTGACCTTCAGTACAAAAAAACTTGTTTGTAGATTTGCGATTGGATGAGCCTGAATTGTCTTATAATGCTACACCAAAACTTTGTAGGTCTAATGATGTATTGTGTAGGATGTAGCAGTTCAACCACAACAGTCTATGCGCGGATGGTTCGTCTTTCATTCCTTCGTGGTTTTTCAATGAAAACAGAAAAAAAAATCCGAAGGTGAAATGTGGAAACTTCTGGAACAGCTAATTATAGAAACGTCTGGATTCGTGTGCTTATTCAACAAACGCCTAAGCTTTGGACACTTATTACTTAAGTGCTCGACTTTGAGCTTTATTTGGTAATCAAACAACGTTACACGTTTATTGAATAAGTGTTAGAATGTTGTGCCGTACGTTACTCTGGTTAAGAGCTTGGGAAAAAAAATTCATTTTAGTCAATGTAACAAAAAGGTCATCAAATTTAACGTGCTTGCTGACCACGGTGATTTTACACAAAGCAATACTGTTATTTTCATCATTGTTGTATATTTTCATCTATTATTTTCTAGTCATGACCGATCGAAAATATATTACATTCTGTTTTATACATATATCCAACAATTATCAATCAAATCGACACTTGTGTAGATTTATATAATGTACATCTGCAAAACCAAATTATGCAAATAAAAAACATACAGAGATATATGAATGTGTATGTGTGTATATAAGTAATACATCTTCTTAAATCAATTTCGGTGTTATTTACTTTCTACACTCCTCTAACATATTAAATTTCCTCGGTGTTCCTTTTTTTTGGGTACATATTACCATTTTAACGTTAACTAAGACTAATGGAAAAAAAACATCAAATTTTTTTAAGAAAAATTATATAATAGAAGTAGGCTCTCACTGTTGTGCGGTTCTATCATGGTATCTTTATTTGATGCTTAATCACCTACTCGAATTTCATTTGGTTGCGTGGGTTTGATGCAGTGGTGGTGTCAGAAGGTTTGTCGATATAAGTGGTGGAAGATGCGAACTGACAGCAGAAGTGGGAGTTGTTGTTGCAGATGTAATTTGGTGGTGTAGTGGAACGGTTTGATGTAGATGGAAATTGTTTTGTTGATGTAGAAGAAGTTGCTGGTTGTGCTCTGGTAACAGTAGAGGTATCGGAGGCGATGCAAAGGGGTAGTGGTGATGTTGTTTGAAGTAGGTGTGGTTATGCGTAGCTGAGAAGGATGATGTGCACAGGGGAGAACAGCAGGGTGGAGTTGAACTGTCAAGTGGAGTTGAACTGTCAGGTAATGGCAAGGCAATGGACAGAGAGTGAGCTGTAAATGATGAAGTGAGAAGGGTAGATGACTATGAGGTTGTGAAGCGATGAAGGTTGGTATGGAGTCGGGGAGGAATGATGCAGGAGGAGTTTGGTGTTGTCACAGTTTTGAACAACTGCAATTGCAAGTTGAAGTTTCAGGTGGCAAGTTGAAGTTTCAGTTTTGAACACCGAGCCCACCATTCTCCTTGCAAGTGTTTCCCCATGACACTTCATCCTTCCCATTCCAAATATCAGCATTTTGCTTATGTCATGCTTCCCACTTTGGAACCTTTCCGGTTCAAATTTCTGGGCTCCGTCCAAGTATCAGGGTCCCTGTGAATCCTATATGCATTGAATAAAAGCATAGTTCCTTTAGGAATATTGTATCCTCCTACCATGCAGTTTTCCGATGCTTCATGCGGCACCATCAGTGGGCCTGCTGGTTTTAGTCTAAGCATTTCATTTATGACACATTGGAGGTATGGAAGATTTTGAACATCCGACTCTAGCACTAGCCTTTCACTTCCTATCTTTTCATCGATCTCTGCTTGTAGTTTTTTTAGTTTCTCTGGATTGTTCAAAAGCAACGTTAGACCCCATTCGATCATGTTTGATGACGTGTCTGTCCCTGCTACCAGCATAGTCTGCAATTCATTCATTATTAAGAACTGTTAGTCTACGTACATCTCTGTTATATACCAGGTCAACTGTTAGTCTGCTCCCCAGGGCACTTCATTACAAATATGTTGCAATTTTGAGTATTTTCTTTGTTTGTCGCATATATTTTCTTCCATATTTCGGTATTCATGATAATTTATGTTTACTTTTTATGACTAATAGACGTATGTGCTTTTTGACAGGTGGTGTATGATGCTCTGGGTTTACGCTATGGTGGAAGGCATGAAAAAATATGTTGTCGCACTCATTCTCCTTCAAATGTATTTTGTGTCGATGTTCTTACATCTTTACTTTTACTATGTATCGTTTTGGTTAGCTATTGTTGTATGGATTGTTACTTTTATTATGTATTGTTTTGGTTAGCTACGATTGTATGAATTGTTACTAATATTTATATGCTTAATATTGTGCACGAAATGCTTTTATTCATATATATTTTTTTATGCTTAATTGTTAACACTGTGTGAAATACCATATATTACATACTTTTATATTAATGCAAGGAAAAAAATTGTCATGGCTATACATATTATAGCGTTATGCTAGTGCAATACAAATATTCTGCAACGATTAAACAGTTTTCATGGCAAGTAAATAATGCTATGAAAGACTAAATTAAACATTCTATAGCGTTTTTACAGCATTTATAGTTGCTATAATAATCAGGCAATGATATTTCTATAGCATTTATAATTGCTATAATAATCAGGTAATGATATGTCTACAGCGTTTACAATTGCTATAAATAGCAAATAAATGACGTCATAAATATTAGCATCATAAACCATAACTCTGCGTAAAAGTTCTATAGAAAGCACCAAAACGCTATAGAAAGGTACTTGTATGTCCTGAATCGTCCATTTAATAGCAATTCAGAAAATCTATAAGTAACGTCATTTACAGCATGTTTTTTATAGCGATTCTGAGGTTGCTATTATCGATCCCTGACATATTACAACTTGTTGATATACAACATTTATAAAAATGCCATCGTATCCTTTTACAGTGTTTTTTAAACGCTATAAAAAGGTATTTTTCTTGTAGTGGCCTTTACGTTTGAACTTAAGGGCAGAAGCAAATTAAACTCTTCATAGGTCTTCTTGAAATTCATGAAGTAGGTCATCAACGATTGTTCATTCTTCTCAACTCGGTAAAAAGATTTACAGACCTCATACATACAAGACAAATTTCCTTTTCCAGAGTAAAAAATTCCAGATAATCCAATAGTTCTTTAACGAATTCACAGTGGTTGATTAAGCCAATTATCTCATTATCAATCGAATTTTGAATTTGAAGGAAGAGGCAAGCATCATCACGAAGCCAATTCAGGTGGGCTTTCTCAGTTGAATCTGGTTGCGGTGGGTCGTCGCTTAGATGATTATCTTTCTCAATGCTCCTGAGATAGATGCACATAGTTTTGCTCCAATCTAGGAAGTAGGCTCCGTTCAACTTGTGGTCAGTGATTTTTGATAGTATCGGTACAACGTCTACCATAGTCGATACCTTTTCTTCACCCATTTAATCCAAGAAGAATACTAAATACTTATACGATATCCCAAAATTGACGTAGAGGAGATCTGAGAGGGGCAAGTTAAAACACTTCGATCAAAATCACCAAAACAAATTCCCCAACATAAAATCAATCGCCGATCAAATCTTTCTTTTTTACAATCCTTCTTTCGCAATCTCTAAACAAATCGAGCGCGGTCGTGGTTTGCTAGGGGTGGTTCGATTTCATGTCGTGGTCGCTGAAGCGTGGGATGGAGGTGTTCATGAGTGGATATGGGGTTGTGGTTGTGGTTTGCGAAGTTCGCTGGAATCGGTGGTAGTTTGTTGTTGCGATGGTCGGCGATTTGCAGAGGTAGGTTGATCTGGTTATGGTAGCAGTGTTGCGGTTGGTAGCTAGAACAGCTTGTTTTGATCAGCGAAGTTGTCGAAGGAAACAATGGACTGAAAGGCAGCTGGAGTAATGAGAAGTTTAGGTGATGATTGGATGTCGTGGTTTGGAGTGTTGGATAAAGCAGCGGATGGTTGTTCAAGGGTTGTGAATTTTGAAGGCAGTGGTGGTGAAAGCAGAGGGTTATGTTGCAACGGATGTGGGGATGGGGAAGGCGATAACTTTCTGATTTAAAGAAGGGAAGGAGTACGAGATTGAGTTTTCTGATTTTTTGGCTCTGATACCATGTTAATTGGTTCGGTATCAAATATAATTTGTAAGAACAGACATAGAGGAGAAAGCAAAAGCAACTTATTTTATTTATCCCGTCTCATTGATATACAAGAAGAGGTGTTTATATATCACACCAAATAGTTAAACCAAGAAAGTTTATAATAGGAAAGTTTATAATAGGAATGTTAATAAAAGGAAACAATTACACCCTATATTTAACAGTTAAAAATAGCTTAAATAATTAAAATAGTTAAAAATAGAGTAAATGGTTAAAATGGTTAAAATAGTTAAAATAATTAAAGTAGTTTAAATGGTTAAAATAGTTTAATATAAAACAGTTTAAGTATTAAAATGGTTTATATAGCAAAATAATTTGGAAACCAAAATATTTTGTATATTTACAAGGATAGCTTTTAAGTATTTTTATATTACATTATTTACTGAAATAATTTCAAAATCAAACCGGTCCAGTTCTAACTTCCCAACTCAAATCAATTCCAATTTCCGTTCAATCGATTCAATTTTGATTTTTAATTCAAATCAATTTCAACTTCTATTTCAAATTAATTCAATTCCACTTTCAAACCCAATTAATTCAACTTCAATCTATATCAGTTTCGAGCTCGATTTTCAAAGTATCAATTCAAAACACTCAAACCAAATTATCCTTCAATATTCAGTTTAAAATCCCAATCTTCAAATAAAATTCAATTCCGAGCTCAATTTCGAAATATCGTTTTTATATCACTTTCACTTAGTACTATTCAAAGTATGAATAAAAGTTCAATCTTTTAAAACAAATCAATTTATGAAATTCAATCATATTCCAATTTTAACTGCAAAATCTTAACTTTAATTATTTAACAATTTCTTTTAACCAAAATTTTATTTCAACATTTCAAAGTCAAATTCGTAATTAATTCGATTTCTACAAATTTGATTTCTATTTCCTTTAAATCAAAACCATTTAACCAATCCAGTGTCCGTATATAGTTTTCTACCCTATGGTCAAGTGATCAGTTATTTCAATTTAATTTCAGGGATGGATATATATCATTTCAATCCAAATCTCAATGTCATAGGTATATATAGTTTCGACCTATTTCTTAATTCATTCGAAATAATTCAATTTACAATTTATATACTGTAAGTAATATACATGGTGATAACATGCCATATCAGAACGAATAAACATCCAAATCATCCAAAATATCAACCAATAGCATCCATCGCCATCAATTATCCAAACAGTCATATAATTCACAGCAATTTCATAGTTGTCAATTCACGTAATTTACTACAAATTAAATCCCAATTTCAAATGACAACCAAATTTATCAACAACGACCAATAAATTCATATCAATTCATAAATTCAAATTTAATTAGTATAAAAATATTCTAGTACGTTGTGAGCGTTATAAAACACTCACCTTGAGTTTACGTTGCCAATCGTTCAAATTTTAAATTAAATTGAGTGCGTTCGATTTAACCTAAAAATTTAACGAGCTCCAAACACTCCTAGATCTGCACTACTATGATGCCCCACCTTTATACTTACACCAGCCAAGGACACTAGGGAGTAATGCCATCAACTAGCATGAAGAATAAGGTTGTTGAGGAGCGAGCATCTACGCAATTGCTTAGTGCGATTACCGATATGTCAGATAGTATAACATGCATTTCATTTTAGGAGGAATCTAACATATCAAATACAAACTCAAAGCTACTACACGGTGGCTATTAGGTCTTCGGAAACAAATATAAAATAAACATAACATAAATTAGTCACAGATATTCATATCACTAAGGCGGAAACAGATATGAATACAACACATAAAAGTTTACATCAAAGTAGTAGTCATATAAGATCCACTACATCACAAAAGAATAGGTACAAGTGCTTGACAAAAGAATATGTATACATCAAGGAGTCTCTATCTCGAATGTATACAACAACAAAAACTGCTAAGCTAAGTAGTTGGCCAAAAGTCAGATGACAGACCCAGATAAGAAGTCAAGCAGAAGCACCTGAAATACCTCGGTCTGACCCAAGTATTTTTAAGAATAAAATAATAAACAGATCAGTCTAGCTATAAATATCATATTAATTGAGATAGGATAAGAGATATAAAAAACGTATAATAACAATAATACCATACTGTAACAAGTATACATTAGATGACAACAAAAATCATACAATATCTCAAATATTCTCAAACACCAAAAAGAATGTCATATTCTTTAACATATTCACCAAACCACAAATATTGATAAAACTTATCAATGTAAATCACAAAAATTGGTGAAAAACAAATTCTAGAAATCATCAATTAGAAATCCAGAAAACACAAAAGGGGAGGCCAATCACAAACGGGAGCATGAAAACTCACCAACACGTGCATCACAAACAAAACGCTATTCCATGGTCGTTAACCATCAATTTTGAGCCGAGGCTCCACAAATGGCCCGAAGATCATGGGTCGCTACCCCACTAATTTTGAGCCGAAACTCCACAAACGGGGTTTAGTTCCCCACACAAACAAAGAGACATCGCGCATCGCTAGTCTAAATCATAAAATGATCATCATTGATCGATAAGTGTAAATTACACTAAGCTGGTAAATAAACGAGTTTAGCTTCAAATCCCATAACCACAAGTTTAACTTAAATATCTACGAACAAATTGTAGATTTCCACTCGAAAATTGTCACAAGGTTTCAATCGAACAAGTCTAAGAATTAACCGACGAAGTAAACGCAAGCGTTTCATACCACTTGTTTTGCTAAGTCGTTTAAATGGATTTCTCGAACGAATAAGGTAAAGGTTTGTATATACTAATAGATTGAAAAACGGTTTTAAAAGCGAGCTTTATATTGGAAGTAAATGTTGAAATCTTTTTTATGAAAGAGTTTTAGTATTTACTACAAGTATAGAAACCTTTGTATTTAAAAGTGACAAATCACAGAAATGATTGTAGAAACAATCTATCACAAAAATTCACATACGAAAATGTGAATTAAATCCATAAAGATCGACATCAAATCCATCAAATTGATATTCCCAAAAATCCAAGGAAAGAAGTCATCAAAGTCAATAATAAGTGATAACAACTAACCGGATCAACAAAAATCGATTAAAATTGAAAATCCACTCAAAAACAGCCAAAATAAACAAAATGAACAGTTCCAGACGTGTGAATTTTCAACCAGACGTCTGGATTTGGGTTCTGGAAATATATATTTTTCCAGAAACCTTTCAGACATCTGAAAGATGGCTTTAGACGTCTGACATGTTGTATCAGACGTCTGAAAGGTGGTATCAGACGTCTGACAAGGTGTTTCAGACGTCTGAAAGGTTGTTTCAGACGTCTGATTTTGTTTTCTGCATTTTTTTTCTTTTCTACCGTATTTTTTTTTTCATTTGCTGCCTTAACCAGACATCTAGACCTTCCAACCAGACGTCTGGTTGCCTTTTCTGGGCAATAATTTGCCTAGGCCAATGATGGCCAAAACGATTCGGAAGCGATCGGACAAGCAATGGAGACTAGAGATTTATGCCAAATGGCAACCCAGCCTTATAGGCTCTTCGATACACCCCAAATATCATGTCCAAACATCCATAGTAGGATTTTCATAAAATTGGACTTCAAAACCAAAAATTGGAAAATTCACCAAATCAATTCAAATCAAAAGCAAACGAACATGAATGGATGTTAGGAATTCATACCTAACAACAATGAAAGTTATAGACGGAGATGTGAGTTCAAAAACTCACCTTTAAACCCAAAAACACAATTGAGAAGCTATAAAACACGACAAAATCAACCACTCTTCAATTTTAACCCAAGAAGCTTCAATCTAAGCTCATAACAAAAATATTTCCTTAGTTAGGGTTTAGGAATTTCTGAAATTTGAAGAGAGATTGAGATGGAGAAGATGAAGAGGATGCTTACCTAAGCTTCTCCTTGATTTCTAGCTTGAAGTTGATTTTTCCTAAGCGGATTAGGTTTAGGAATTTCTAATTTCTTTTCTCTTTCCCCATTTTATCTTAGCTTGAGAGTATTAGGAAATGAGAAGGAATGAAGAGGAGAGGAGGTGGAGTTAGGGTATTATGTTGGGTTATTGGGCTGAACCCAAACCCAAAGACAATAAAGAAAATAGCGAAATTCTACTCAACTCTAAACATATCAATGTTTATACTCAAAAAGGTCGCAAACATGATTTTGGACTCAATGGAAGTGGTCTCGAGTCCTAATTCGACAGTTTGCAAAAAGTAGCATTTCGGACTTTAGTCCGACTAACTATGCTATATTTTATTTAAAATATTTAAATATACAATCGTAAAATACGAAGGTCGTTATAGACTCCCCTCCTTAAAGAAATTGCGTCCTCGCAATAATTAAGAGGAAATAAAGAGTAACAACCATAAAAGCATATCAACACAAAAGAAAATTTGAAGTAAGAAGTTCACCTTCAAAGAGCACGAGAGAGTAAATCCGGATGTGTTCGCTCGATGAATTCTCTGGATTCCTAAGAGCAATCTTTAGGATTTGAGGACCATTGAACTTTCACAAACGAAACATATTTATTTTGAAGGCGTTTAACCTCCGTAGCAATGATACAAATATGATGTTGCTCATAAATCAAATTAGGTGAAACTTCAATTTCTTCAATAACACCGGGCTCAAGAATAGAATCGGAATCCCTAAGGTATTTCCGTAGTTGAGAGACATGGAAAACATCATAAATAGCAGAAAATTGAGCCAGTAATAAAAGGCGATAAGCCACGGAACAAAATGCGTTTGGCGATGGGAAATGGACCTATAAATTGAGCTGTTAACTTCCCCAATCGACTGAAACGCACAACACCCTTCATAGGTGAAACACGAATAAACACCAAATCTCCCACAGAAAATTCTAATTTCCTTCTTCGGTTATCGACATAGGATTTTTGCCTACTTTGAGCTTCTTTCATCCTATAATGAATAAGGTCAATCTTTTCTGCGGAATCACGAATAAAATCTGGACCTAAATCCAGCTTCTCACCGGCTACAAGCCAACAAGAAGGAGATCGGCATGGCCTTCCGTAGAGTGCCTCGAAAGGTGCCATACCAATACTAGATGGGAAGCTATTATTATAGGAAAACTCAACAAGAGAAATATGATCTTTCCAACTTCCATCAAAATCAAGAACACATGCACGAAGAAAATCTTCAAGAGTTTGATTCACACGCTCGATTTGTCCATCGGACTGAGGATGATAAGCGGTGCTAAAATTGAGCTTCGTTCCCAAAGCTTTTTGAAGACTCTTCCAAAATCCACTAGTAAACAATGGATCATGATCGCTAATAATAGAAGTAGGAACTCCATGCAGTTTAACAATTTCTTTTACATAGAGTTTGACCAAAAGAGGTATGGTCCGATTGGACCCAACGGGGATAAAATGGGCGGATTTTGTAAGTCTACCTACTATCACCCACAAACTGTCATGACCCGAACAAGAACGGGGAAGTCCGTCAACAAAGTCCATGGAGATTTGATCCCACTTCCATACAGAAATGTCTAAAGGTTGCAATAACCCACCGGGCCTTTGATGCTCGGCCTTTACGAGTTGGCAAATCATGCAACGCTTAATGAAGTTAGCAATCTCAAATTTCATTGCATCCCAATAATAAAGTCGCTTCATGTCAGCGTACATTTTACTACTACCGTGGTGAATGGTAAATTTAGAATGATGAGAATCTTCTAAAATGTCTTTACGAAGATCACAAATATTTGGCACAATAAGTCTACCAAATTTTTGAATGCTGCCACGAGCATCGATTTCGAAGCCTTTCAAACCATCAATATCAATTTTATCCCTACTACTTTGGCTAAGATAACCCTATTCGGAATCATGTTTTTGAGCATCAAGAATGCGGTCTAAAAATGATGGATGAGAAAAAGAAATGAACATGAACTGGATTCACAATCTCGAATGTCACAAGTGGATAAAGTCTCGAGATCATTACATTCGGATATCATCATAGAAACAACCGCTTGTTGCTTACGACTAAGGGCATCGGCAACACGATTTCCCTTTCCAGGATTATAAAGAATATCAAGATCATAAGATGCAAGGAACTCGAGCCAACGTTGTTGATGCAAATTGAGTTCCTTTTGAGAAAATAAATACTTCAAAGCTTTATGATCGGTATAGAGAACAAATTTCTCTCCAAAAAGATTATGATGTCAAATTCTAAGGGCAAAAACAATAGCCGCGATCTCTAAACATGAGTGGCATATCTAGTCTCGGCAGCTAGAAGTATAGGCAATAACACGTTCCCTTCGCATGAGAACGGCTTCCAAACCAACACGGCTAGCATCGGCATAAACAATAAAGTCTTGGTTCCCCTTGGGAATCACAAGAATAGAAGCATCGGAAAGGAGTTCTTTTAATTTCTAAAAAGAAGCTTCACATTTGTCGACCAAATGTGTTTAACTCCTTTCTTCATCAAACTAGTAAGAGGCACGAAAATTTTAGAAAAGTCTTTTATGAACCGACGGTAATAGCCCGCCAATCCAAGGAAGCTGCGAATTTCAATCACACTCTCCGGTCTCTTCCAATTTTGAATCGCTTCAATCTTTGAAGGATGCATGGAAATTTGGTATTTAGAAATAATATGTCCAAGAAATTTCACACGAGATTGCCAAAAGTGGCAGCTTTCAATTGATTGCTCCTAAGAGTTTCCAATACAATCCGGAGATGTTTTTCATGCTCTTCCTCGGTTCTAGAACAAACAAATATCATCTATAAAGATGAGAACAAATCAATCAAGGAAGTCTTTGAAAACTCGATTCATAAGGTCAACGAAATAAGTTGGAGCATTCATTAAACCAAATGGCATAACAAGCCATTCATAAGATCCATGACGAGTATGGAACGATGTCAAAGGAATGATATCCTCTGCAATACGAAGCTGATGAAAACCGTTTGCTAAATCTAATTGTGAAAAAACTCAAGCATTGCTAAGTTGATCGAATAGATCATCAATCCGAGGTAAGGGATATTCATTCTTAATGGTAAGATCATTAAGCTTGCGTTAGTCGTTGCAAAACCTAAGTGTACCATCAGATTTCTTCACAAAAATAGCTGAAGCTCCCTAAGGAGAGGAACTAAAACGAATAAATTGCTTCGCTTCAAATTTGGATAATTTTGTACGCATCTCCTCATTTTCCTTATTGGACATACGATAAGGAGGACGAGTGATAGATAGAGCTTCAGGAATTAGATTAATTCTGAACTCAATTGCTCTCTTAGGTGGTGATCCTAAAACGGGCTCAAATATGTCGAGAAATTCACAAACAATGTGAATGAGGGAAATGACATCTTCCTTATCATCATTATCGTCATCATATGGATTAGAGAATATAAGAATGCTACCAAAGTGGAATCTGAATCATTAAGAACAATAGAAATCTGCTTAACAGATCGAGGATTTCGAAGATGTATAATCCTCTTAGGACATACGATGTGGGCTTCATAACGGTTAAACCAATCCATTCCTAAACTCATTCTGAAACCTAAGTAACGCATAACATGCAAATCGGCTTGGAAAGCATAATCATATAAAATAATCTCGGCATCTTTACAAAACAAACTGAGTGTTGCGGATCCACCAACCGAATTCGCAATTCTCAGTGAATTCATCATGCCCATAACATTTAAAAAGATCAACAAGTTCTTTTGATATAAAAGAGTGGGATGCACCCATGTCAAAAAAACTCGAATAGGGAGATCATGAAACATAATAATGCCATCAAGGATAGAATGAGAAATACCTTGACCACGAGAAGAGTTACTAGGGGCTTGCACAACATTTATCTTTCCCTACTTCTTGCTTTGAAGTTTGGGACATGAAGATATAGTATGACCTGAACTTCTGCAATAACGACAAGTAAGGGGCTTCGGACACTTATTTGCATAATGGTCCTTAGAACCACAATTGTAGCACTCTCCACGACAAGAAGTAGGAGTCCTTGCTACCGAAGTTGCTTGCTTCCCTTTCTTGTTAGGATAAGGACCTTTGAACTTAATAGGTCTCTTCTTGTTGTTGTTGAAGCTCTGTTTGGCACTCACAACTTCAACATCATCTTCCTTATCGGCATCTTCAAGTTGAAGAGCGATATCAACAAGCTGATCAAAAGAAACTTCTAGTTCCAGAAGTAAAGGCTTTTTGAGGTTCTTATTCGACCCATAGACAAACCTATGATTTTTCTTCAATGGGGTATTAATATACTCGACCCCATACTTAGAGAGAGATTCAAAAGATGCAACATAGTCTATCACGGAAGATTCACCGTGAACAAGGTCAATAAAACGTCAGGCAAAAGTTACATTTTCAACCTCTGGCACAAATTTCAGCTCGAACCTTTCCCGGAATCGCTCCCAAGTAAGATCCACTTCAAAAGCTCATACCAATCTAATGCTCTTTCTTGGAGCATGCTAGAAGCCACTTGGACTCGATGTATATCAACAAGATTCATGCGAGAAAATATGTGATCGCACGATCCAAGCCAAGCTTGAATTTCTATAACGCTTTCAGAACCCTAAAATGGCCTTCCGTCCAAATTGGTATAATCACTGCACAAGCGTGCAAACTCGGATTTAGGGTTAGTAGGCTCAAGAATAGGTCTGACAGCTTGAGCATTTTTTACGAGATCTAAGAGCTGTTGGGCAGACATAAATACTCCATCTTGAGGAGTAGCATTGGATTGACCTGCGCTGGGACCAAGTCTAACCATTTCTCTTCTTTAATAAAGACAGAAAGAAGAGGAAAAACGTTATTCTCAAAATGAATATCAAACAATCATGATTGATAAAACAAGGCATCATAAAAGAAAATAGGGTAGAACGGCTCCAATGACTCGAATTAAATCCTAAGGCACGAGTCCTGAGAGAGACTTAGGACAATAATCCTTGCTATAAAATTTTATGTTGTTCCGAAGTTTGGATCTGATACCAAGCTATGACTCCCCACCTCTATACTCACGCCAGCCAAGGACACTATGGAGTAATACCGTCAACTAGCGCGAAGAATAAGGCCGTTGAGGAGCGACCATCTATGTAATTACTTAGTACGAGTACCGATATGTGAGATAGTATAACATGCATTTCTGTTTAGGAGGAATCCGACATATCAAATACAAACTCAAAGCTACTGCACAGTGGCTATTAGGTCTTCGAAAACATATAAAATAAACATAACATAAATCAGTCATATATATTCATATCACTAAGGCGGAAACAATATGAATATAACACATAAAAGTGTACACCAAAAGTAATGGTCATGTAAGATCCACTACATCACAAAAGAGTAGATACAAGTGCTAAACAAAAGAATATGTATACATCAAGGAGTCTCTATCTTGAATGTTTATGACAACAAAAACCACTAAGCCAACTAGTTGGCAAAAAGTCAAATGACGGACCCAGATAAGAAGTCAAGCAGAAGCACCTGAAATACCACCATCTGACCCGAGCATTATTTAAGAAGAAAATAATAAACGGATCAGTCTAGCTATAAATATCATATTAATTGAGATACGATAAGAGATATGACAAAAACGTATGATAACAATAATGCCATACTATAACAAGTATACATTAGATAACGACAAAAATCATACAATATCTCGAATATTCTTGAACACCAAAAAGAATGTCATATTCTTTAACATATTCACCAAACCACAAATACTGATAAAACTTGTCAATGTAAATCACAAAAATTGGTGAAACACAAATTCTAGAAATCATCAATTAGAAATCCAGAAAACAAAAAGGGGAGGCTTATCACAAACGGGAGCATGAAAACTCACCAACACGTGCATCACAAACGGAACGCTATTCCATGGTCGTTAACCATCAATTTTGAGTCGAGGCTCCATAAACGGCCCGAAGACCATGTGTCGCTACCCCACCAATTTTGAGCCGAAACTCCACAAACGGGGTTTAGTCCCCCACACAAACAAAGAGACATCGTGCATCGCTAGTCTAAATCAAAAAATCATCATCATTGATCAATAAGTGTAAATTACATTAAGCTAGTAAACAAATGAGTTTAGCTTCATGTCCCATAACCGCTAGCTTAACTGAAATATATACGAACAAATTGTAGATTTCCACTCGTAAATCGTCATAAGGTTTCAATCGAACAAGTCTAAGAATTAACCAACAAAGTAAATGCAAGCGTTTCGTACCACTTGTTTTGCTAAGTCGTTTAATTGGATTTCTCGAACGAATGAGGTAAATGTTTGTATATACTAATAGAATGGAAAACGGTTTTAAAAGCGAGCTTTATATTGAAAGTAAATGTTGAAATCATTTTGATGAAAGATTTTTAGTATTTACTACTAGTATAGAAAATTTTGTATTTAAAAGTGACAAATCACGGAAATGATTGTAAAAACAATCTATCACCAAAAATTCACATACGAAAATGTGAATTAAATCCATAAAAATCGATATCAAATCCATCAAATGGATATTCCTAAAAATCCAAGGAAAGAAGTCATCAAAGTCGATAATAAGTGATAACAACTAACCGAATCAACAAAAATCGATTAAAATTGGAAATCCACTCAAAAATAACCAAAATAGGCAAAATAAACAGTTCCCGACGTCTGGATTTTCAACCAGACGTCTGGATTTGGGTTCTAGAAATATATATTTATCCATAAACCTTCCAGACGTTTGAAAGATGGCTTCAGACGTCTGACATGTTGTATCAGACGTCTAAAGGTGGTATCAAACCTCTGACAAGGTGTTTCAAACGTCTGAAAAGTTGTTTCAGACGTCTGATTCTGTTTTCTGCATTTTTTTCTTTTCTGCCGTATTTTTTTTCCATTTGCTGCCCTAACCAGACGTCTGGTTGCCTTTTCTGGGCAATAATTTGCCTAGGCCAATGATGGCCAAAATGATTCGGAAGCGATCAGACAAGCAACGGAGACTAGGGATTTATGCCAAACGGCAACCCAGCCTTATAAGCTCTTCGATACACCCCAAATATCATGTCCAAACATCCATAGTAGGATTTTCATAAAATTGGACTTTAAAACCAAAAATTGGAAAATTCACCAAATCAATTCAAATCAAAAGCAAAAGAACATGAATGGATGTTAGGAATTCATACCTAACAACAACGAAAGTTATAGACATAGATGTGGGTTCAAAAACTCACTTTTAAACCCAAAAACACAAGTGAGAAGCTATAAAACAATGCAAGATCAACCACTCTTCAATTTTAACCTAAGAAGCTTCAATCTAAGCTTATAAGAAAAATATTTCCTAAGTTAAGGTTTAGGAATTTCTGAAATTTGAAGAGGGATTGAGATGGAGAAGATGAAGATGATGCTTACCTAAGCTTCTCCTTGATTTCTAGCTTGAAGTTGATTTTTCCTAAGAGGATTAAGGCTTAGGCATTTCTAATTTCTTTTCTCTTCCCCCATTTTTATCTTAGCTTGAGAGTATTAGGAAATGAGAAGGAATGAAGAGGAGAGGGGGTGGAGTTTGAGTATTATGTTGGGTTATTGGGCTGAATCCAAACCCAAAGCCCAATAAAGAAAATAGCGAAATTCTACTCAACTCCAAATATATCAATTTTTATACTCAAAAAGGCCACAAACGCAATTTTTGACTCAATGGAAGTGGTCTCGAGTCCTAATTTGACTGTTTGCAAAAAAGTAGAATTTCGGACTTTAATCCGACTAACGATGGTATATTTAAAGATACAATCGTAAAATATGCTGGTTGTTACAACTGCAGCGTAGATCTCGTCGCCACGATTCTGGCGTCGCCAGTTTTGTCTAATTCCGACCTCGTAGGCATGAGATATGAATGGTTAAAGTTTGAATATATATTTATAAGCAATTTTTTTTTACCAAACAAAATCTGGGCCGCACGTTTACCACAGGAAATCAAAGCCGCTCATGCCTTCATCTTCACCATCGCGTATGAAGAACCCATAGCCGCCACTTCCTCTCACAACGTTGCTCCCATTCCAGCCCACCAGAGGATGATCCACGCCCACTGAATCGAAGCACTAAGTGTAACGGCCTGATATTTCTACCATTTGCATCCACACATGTCGGATTTGAATTGCTCAAAATACCAGATTGTTAATTTATATTTGACAAAACTCTGCATATATAGTAAATATCACAGAATCATAAACACAGAGTAATATACAATATGCAGCGGAAATAAAAGAATAGTAGTTCATGAAGCTATTATATATATAACAGAGTTAAATAAGATACAATAGAAGTCTCAAATAAAATAGTCAAATACAAGATAATAATACATCACTGGATTCAACTGAATAACTGCAAGATGAAAATATGTAGATGGATCTCCAAACGAAGCTCCAACTCCAAAGGTGAGTCTCAAAAGCTGTATCACTCAGTCTATTCCGAGCGTAAAGCAAAACACAAAACACTCGAGTCAGGATTAACATTCTTATATCAATAAATCCAACTCAAGTGAAATATCAACTAAAATACAAGTAACTTAAAGGATGTTTGGGATAACCATCCTCTAAACGATCTACTATGTAGTAATATACGCTATTATAATAATGTCTACAGTAAAGTATAATATTTTAAAAATAACGTTTAAGGCTTTACATTTTCGACATTAACACATTTATAGTGACAATAGTCCATACAGTACCATCGTACCTCCAGATCAGGAGGCTACCAAAAATACTCCATAGGTACGACACAAATCAAACTCGTAGTAAAGCACGATAGGGTAGGTGATACGACACAACAAGGCAATGCCAGGGTAGATATACCAATTACGCATCTGGGCTGATGGTAACGCATAGCAGCCACTACCGCCCATCTCGAGCCACACTCCCAAAAATAAATAAAAAAATCAAAGGTTGCGCACCAAATCAATCACAAAGTAATAGAATGGCATCGAAGGAGTGTTTCAGATCAGAGGAGCTACCTCATTGGCCCGAGAATCGCTTCTGTTTTAGCCACCTTATGCCAACTCACGGGAGTCGAGTCCACGTATATACCTCAATAGGACATCGCCACCATCCTACTTCATTCTGGAATCTCCACCGTGTATACGGTTGTCAAAGTGGTTTTTGGTATTGGCAGAGGTTATGACAATATCCGATCCCGGTCTCTTTAACAACCAATCGTTATTATAACACTGCGGTCATTTTAAAATAGTTTATACTTCAAAACTAAAATATCATTGCCATTTCAAAACCATATCAATACAATATCATTTCCATTTCAAAATCGATACGATATCATTTCTATTTCAAATATATCCATTTTCCAAAAACATAGCACTTCCAAAGTTATAACACTTTCGAAACCAAACACTTGAAATTATAACACTTTCAAATCATAATACTTTGGAATTCATAACTTTGAAAACATAACTTCCACCACTTAAACAGTTTAGATATTAAAATAGTATATACAATAAAATAGTTTATAAAGTAAAATAGTTTATATAAAAGAATTATAAGTTAAAATAGTTTATATTAAAATAGTTAGTATATTAAAATAGTTTATATTAAAAATTGTTTATATAGAAATGATTTATATTAAAATAGTTTATATAAAAATAATTTATATAGTAAAATATAAAATATTTTTGAATATAATTTAAAAATACTTTACATAATAAAATAGTTTCCTCAAATTTCACAAATCGATTTCAAATCACTCGAATTCCAAAATTCAAATGAAATCCAATCTCAAATCATCAAATTTCAATTCAATTCAATTTCTCAATAAACCATTTCAAATTATATCGATTTCAAAACAAATTTGAACCCCAAAATAAACCATTTCAATATATTTCAAAGCTTTAAATATTCAACATTTAAAATCCAATATCCTTTAAATAAATCCCCCAATTTACAATTAAACTAGATATTTCCTTCAATTTATTTAAACTTAAAATATTCATTAAATCATCTTGAACTAAAATCAGGTTATAAAATCATATCCTTTAAGAATCTCAAATTCAATAAGTTTCAAATCGATTCAATTAAAATAAATTCTTAATTAAATATCATTTCAAATCAATTCCAAATCTATCTTCTCAACCTTAATTTATTTAAAATCATTATAAACTCTATATTCAAATATAATTTAAATAAATACCTAACCATATTATATTTTAATAAAATCAAACTTTATTATTAAACTTATTTTATATTAAAACAAATTTATACATAGCTTAAAATCAAGAATTTAACTATATATATATATAACATTTATATAATATCTAAAATTAATATTTATATAATACCATATATTTCTTTCCAAAACCCATAGAAATCATTTTCAAAATATTTATATATAGACCGACGGTGTCTGTATATAATTTTCTATCCTATGGTCAAGTGATACGAATATTTATCATTTCAATCCGTAATTTAAATATATATGGGTATGTATCATTTCAACCCGCCGTCCCAAATTTAATTCAAATGAAAATCGCTTGGGTTTACCATTTCAACCTATAACAATTTTCTCCTATTCTACAAATCGTTCGGGTATGTATCATTTCAACCCATAGTGATTCTATACTAACAGGGAACTTGCAGAGTGATAACAGATATGATAATAATATAATAGGCATATATCATTAATGTAAATAATAGATAATGGTGTCAGATGTCACAGGTGAACAGATACAGATAACATCATATATATGACAATGTAAATAACTAACATCAGCATATTTCAAATGTCATTTCAATTGAAATCAAATTTAATAAATATAAGAACGTTAATCGTGAGTGATTTTCAAAGCTAGAGATATTTTACACTGAAATTGAGTTACGAAATGCAAGCACGACTTCCAAAACAAGCTAGATTGGCATGAATCGACGAACAAAGCTGATAAATCAGAATGGATGAGATCAAATTAGAACTGGATTGATGAAGATAAATGGTATAAGTGAACTCATATATACACACACACACACACACACACACATCATATTCTAAATTCAACACATTTAATATATATATATATATATATATATTTCAAAAATCATTGTCTTAAATTAAAACACATATCTTAAAATCAAACATATGTACATATAATATATTTGAGATAAATACTTATATATACATATACATATTAAAAATGCAAAATACTTACATACATAATGTATTTCATTCGAAAATATCCATATATATTAAATAACCAATTCAAACATATATCTTAAAAAAAATTAAATTCAAACACATAAAACAAAGTCTCCATATCTATAAATTTGAAAACTAACTAATGCATACACATTAATATGCAACTCTATATGTAAATATAGTATACAACTAAATGAATACATACAAACAACTTAAAAATATTTATCTAACTTATATATATATAAACAAGTATATATGTATAACAGACATACCTACATCAATAAGCAAAACTCGAATATGAAATCAGTGAAGAAGAAAGCATATATCTTATATGTATATATATTTGATCTCGGGCATAATGTACTTATGCATATAAACACATATACAACTAAGACTCATACATGTTTTCAAATCAAAATCTATATATATAACTGTAACTATTTTTAACCAATACACTATAGACATATAGGTGACTCAATGTATGATAATACAACTTATATATAGTATAGCAATTATTTACAAACCTATTTCATATATGGACATGTATATGCTGTAAAAATAAAATTTTAAAACAAAAGAGTCCAAAACTTAACCCACATATAGACTTACCTTATATTTATAACTTACTATAAAACATAACTTGCGCATGATATATATGTATAACAAAATATAAAACATATACTGTAACTTCATATATACAAATATGGATATACACTACATATAGTTGACATATATATAAACCAATATGCTAGTATGCAACTTATATAAACTCGACAGATAGAAAACAATATTCGTATATAACCGCAGATTATATATATAAACTTAAATTGAAACTCAACAGATTATATTTATATAAACAAATATATACACAATATAAAATAAAATATATTACCTATATCTATGAAGAAGAATAGATGTAACCAATGGAAGGGAAAAGGAGGAGCTCGGCTGGGTTTGGCGTTGACTCGGGCTTGGCGATAAAGGCCGAAGTTGATGGAATAGTACGCGTTAATGGTGGATTCTGATGCTTGGTTTCGGCCTTTGGGTTGCGTGAGGAGAGGGAGAAGCATCGACTTGGGTGCATGGTTGGCTAGGATGGTGCTTCGGTTAGAGATGCAGGCGTTGGAAGGGAGGACTTGCGTGATTATGCGAAGGGGTGGATAGAGAGGAATGGGTGGTGAGACATGGCGATAGCTTCGATTATACGAATATGTTACAGAAAAAAAATATAAAGAAGGGAATAAATAAGTTATATGAATAAGTGGGAAGAGTAAAAGCCAATAGCTACACAAATAAATGTTGATGGCTGTTGGATTAGTGTACGGTGAAAAATGAATGTTCACTGAAATAACAGAAGCCAGACTGCGGAACCGATACGGAAATTTGTTCCACATATTTTGTTGTTTTTAGGATTTCAAAACACACAAACGAATAGACTATGGAGATCAACACGACGAGACGATCAAAACGGTATACATATATCAGTGGTACGATCATCCTATCAAAAGTCAATAATTGGTACCAAAATGTTGCTAAAATGGCAGATTAAGATAAACGGAGCAATAGCAGTTCAATTTGAAAAAACGAAAGATGACGTCTCACTTAGAAGATAATTTACAAATTTATTGTATAAAAATATTCAGGTTTGGAAATATATTTATTATCATCAATTTTAATTGATTTAAATTGAAATAGAATTATACAATAAAATAAACTTCCATATTATGATATGAAAATTTACCATTTGTTATATCTAAATGGACGTAATCCAAATATAAAATTTATATTTCAAAATTCAAATATTTAAAATTTCACAAAAATTCAGTTAATTTCATAAATAAAACTATTAGAAATCTACGGGTCGTTACACTAAGCGAGCACCACCCTCGGCCAAGGTACTACGAAGCTCGGTCTTCCCTAGACCTCAATAGCGCGCATGAATGGACCATGAACGGAGACGATTCTACCCCTATCTGCCTCTCCAAACTCCATCTCAACCGTTGGATACAAAAAACTCGACACGCTCTTCAACTTCCCAGTTGAAAATTTACGATAAATATCAAGGGATTGGAAGAAACCGAGGGTAAAAGGTAGGTGAATTTCAGCCATTAAACAAAACAACGGCAGCTAGGTTAAAAAGCCTAGGGTTTACTGTTCATGAACGTTTATATAAGATTTTTATATATTATCTTAATATTATATCCAATTTTTACAAGCTTTTTCAAACGAACTCCAAACGAAACATGCCGTCTGGAGTTTGTAATGTTTTACCCATGTTCCGAACGCAATGGAACATGTTTCGGAGCTTAATTCGATCGTATGAGGAAGACATCTTTTTGAATCGAATTAAAATAATAATTTTTCGATATTTATTTCAACGCGTTTATACCTCGTACGACCAAACGATAACTCCAAATGCTATGAAATTTGAAATCCAATAATAATACATTATTATGGATCCAATGGAACAGGTTTTGTCGAAATCCAAGACTGTTCCCCGGAAGGCTATTTTAACGTCTCGACTATAATATAAAATTTCCAATTTCTAATTATTCAGTTTTAAATCCAATTTTAAATGTTAAAAATTTTCATTGTTGTTTAAATAAAATATACAACAACTTCCAATAACATTTTCAATCATATTAACCTCAGAATTCAATTATTCAAATAATTACAATATGTAAATTTAAACAATCCTGATTATTCAATAATTCACTATCTTTGAAATATTTGAAAATGAACTTATAAGACTTAACTTTTAAAACAATTCAAATTATAGGACAACTATTTCCATTTTATAGTTGTTCGATTCTCGTTATTCAACTATTCAGTAAATTTCAAATATTGGATTTAAACAGTTTAATTGTTCATTATTCGACAAATTTCAATATTGGATTTTAAATAAATTTTACTTATTAATCAATTACTTTATTTATATCTATTAAATTCAACATTATTATTTAATCCAACTATTGACCGTAAACTCATTTATTAAGCAGTATTTATTTCCAATACTTGTTACTACTTAAATCTTCGAAATTTGTCTATTTCAAAATTTTACTATCTAAATAATTCACAACTATTATTCAACTTCAGTTATTGATCATGAACCCGGTTAATATATATATAATTTCATTTTAATCTTATTGTCGCCAAAACTTCAAATATGTTTATTCCAAATTTTTATTCAAGTTCATATCGATATTTGAAAATTATATTAAATTTAATAACTAAAAATAGTTAAAAATATGGGTCGTTACATTCTCCTCCACTCAAAACTTTTCGTCCTCGAAAAGGAACTAAGCAGAGAATTTTACATTTGATATATTTTATTCAAAATAACCAACTTATAAAACAATAAGTTTCATTTATAAACCATTACTACATTTCTACTACGCTGCTCTGATCGGCTTATGGAATTTTCAAGTTAGTTATCAAAATGAGTTATAAAAATTTTAAAACTTCAAAATTTTCTAACACCTGGATTTACGGAAAATTTCGGCAGAGTCTACTTTGCGTAGCTCGATCGGCACAACTACAAAACGCCTCTACGGGCCCCAAACCAATAAAAGAAAATAAAAGCCAAGTGGCTCTGTAACGAACCAGAATTCTTGTCATTTGAAATTTGTATATTTAATTGATTTTAAATATCAACAAGTAAAAATTTGTAAGTCGAATATATTTTATTTCGAATATCTATATTAATTGGATAATTAAATCGATAATTTAATATTTGAAATTACAGAAATAATTGGGAATTGGGTTTAATGTGATTAAAATTGATTTGTAAAGTTGTATTAAATCATATTGGAGTTAGAATGATATTATAGAACTTTTAAAATTGAACTAAAAGTTAATTTGTGGAAATTGAATATTTTAATATTTAATTGACGAGTAAAAATAGTCATTTTTCAAACAGTCTCGGATTTCGACGAAAATAGTTTCATTGGATCTGTAAGGTTAAATTATTATAAGATTTCAAATTACGTGTCAATCGGATTTACGGTTTGTCCGGGGCAAGCTAAAACGCACTGAAATCGGTTTAAGTGAATTTTAAATTTAAATAGTCGATTTGAAAACCTATCTTTCAAATATGATCGAATTGGCTCCCGATATATATTCCATTGCGTTTAGAATAGGGGTAAAACATTATAAACGCCAGGCGGCACGCTTCGTTTGGAGTTCGGAAAATTTTCGGATGAGTAGTGTTTTGGAATTTTCTATATAAGGACGTTATTATTCACTATTTTCGTTAAAACCGAGCTAGGGTTTCAGGCCGCCACCTCTAATTTCAATGGCCGACGTCTTCTTAGCTTCTTCCCTTTCGTTCTTCTAATCCATCTACTTTCATGAAAAATCTCCAACTATAAAAACATAGAGTACGATGAGAGCTAGCAATCCAACGGTTATGATTGGATTTCACGCAACGAATCGATGTTAATCTGGATGCAAAGTTTATACGTTCGCGCACGATTTTCTAGAGAAATGGGCAACCGAGTTTCACGGCCTTCGAGTCGATGGTGGAGCTCGCTGAGGCGCATCGATTAATGGCCTCTGATCATCCTCAGGTGGATCGTAAGGCGGTGCGGCGTCGTGGAAATGAAGGGGACGACGGGTTATTCACGCGCGTGAATATGCCTGGGAGAAGAAATCACGAGCGGCCCTGATGGAAGCATGAAATCGAACGGTCCAGAATTTTTAAGGTTTTGAAAATAAAAAGAAATTGTAAATTAATTTATATATAAATCGTGTGATGTTTATAACACTGTAACTTTTCGGTGCGAAGTCGAAAAATGACGAAATGACTTGCGTTGGAATCGTATGGACGAATACTACGAGATGGAGCTGGATTGAAATCGAGTAGTTAGCCTGAAGCATCAGTCAAAGACCCTTCCAATTGAAAGAGATTAGGATTCTCCGCCTTCTCTTAGAGAACTTAACGGTCGAGCCCTATTCGCCCTATCTAACTAGCCCTCTCCCTGAGGCAACATCCGTGCTAATTCAGTGGCACCCTTCCCGAACTCTCTCTCAGCTCAGCTTAATATAATAGTTATTTACTGCTTCCCTCCCCGGGGTCACAAGGGGCTACTTTCTTAATTATTAGCTGCCTCAAGCTGCCGCTAATAAATCGAGCAAGCACTTCCTAATTGAGCAACATTCCCTTAACAATTGCCTACTATCCAAGGGTCCCCTTGCCCGGAGGAGCTACCGAGTTCCCGTCTAGTTCGCTTAGATGTGATTCTTTTTTGCAGAGAGTCGGCTAACATGGAATTACCTGAAATAAGATGCTAAAGGTTCCCTTACTGACTTGCTTGGAAGTAGCCCGTGTTTGGAGCTAGTGATAATTTAGGGTAAAATTAAACGCGTGTTTAATTTTATTCGAAATAAAATACTGCAACTGTATTGGAAGCAAGGTGAGAACTTCTCACTCAATCGAATTTGTTTCGATTTAAATTTTAAATAGTTAAATTTAAAATTTCTTGATTGAATGATAAATTGCTATCTGTTGTATTGAAATACACCCTATGTGCCGTATATTAAGTGGAGGTTATTATATTAAACACATATACCGCGATATTCCACCTTGAAGTGGAATTGGTATTATATATGTATTTGGAGTTGATTTCCCGTATTATATAGCAGATGAGACCATATTGCGCCGCATAATAGCGGATAATATTTTATATAAACCCTTGCACCGCGATATTCCGTCTTGAAACGGGATTGGTATTGTGCTAACATCTGTGGATGCAGGGAAACGGGTTGGAGGGATCTAACTGGATTCCTCAAATAATTGAATTTGTTTCAATGTTGTGTGTTGATTATTTATAATCTCTATGTGATTATCTTTTTGATTGAAATCGTTGAAGGCTAAAATTTAGCCGAATATAATTTTGGTATCGTTGGATAGCGGAAATAAATAAATAAAATTTGATTTTTGAAAATTTAGGTTGAAAGTTTATATTAAAATTTATTTTTGAGAATTGGATACATTTAAAAGAAGGAATAATAAAATTTTATTTTTAATCTTATTGAATAAAATTTCAGAATATGGGAAAAGCTTTAATAAATGGATTTCGGGTAATATTTTTCAAAGGTTGAAGAATTTATTTAAAATACGGATTTTAAAGAGTTTGAAAAATAAAATAATTGGTTTTCTTTAAAAGGAATTTATTTTTAAAAGGAAATAAAATTTGAAACCCATTTGGGAATTGATTTTTGGTGATTGAACTTAAATCTTTTGAAAATCCATTTGGAAATTTATTAGGTGTTTTAAAATGAATTTGGAATAATTTTGAAAATTGTTTTTGGGCTTAGTACAAATTGATTTCAATTTAAGATTTGAATGAAATTCACTTGGTGTTTGATTTCTTGGAAAATCAATATGGAATGTGATTTGGTTGTTTTTGCAATCAATTGTAAAATTGAATTGTTGTTGAAAGTGAATGTTTGAAATCGATTTGAAAATCGTATATCAGTGGATATTTGGAAATTTAAATTCAACATGGGATTTATAAAGGAAAGAAAAATTTGTTTAAAAATAAACATTGATTTATTTTTGAAGTGTGGAAATATATTTACGGATTTTGAACGTAAACTTAAAATAAATCGGTAAGGATTTATTTAATTGGCTTAAATGAACAATTTTGAAATGAAAGTTTATTCTTCCTGGAAAGCCGAATAAAATTTCTGAATAGCCTTGAAAAATATATACATACACACACACACACACACATATATGTAATTCTAGAATTGGTTTTGAAAAGGATACTTTGGAGAAATTAACCTTTTAAATTGTTTTAAATCCTTTAAGTAAAGATTTATTAAGTTGACATAGAAATGATTATTTCTAAGATTAAATCAATAATTGCTTTAGAAAATAGTTATTTAAATAGTTATACTCTATCTACTAATTTTATTTTGAAAATTAGTTTGGACTTCAGCTATATGTAATATTGGCATAATATTTTTATAACTAATATTTTCAGTAAAGTGTTTAAAGAAAAATAGTTTTATTTCAAAGTGTTTTCCGATATATTTTGGATAAGTGTAATAAATTATTTTAAAGTATTTGAACTCGGCAGATTTCGAGTGAAAATGAATAAATATTTGGAAGTGTTTCCGCGTAAGGAAAAGTGATTTGAAATTTGTTTTCAAATGGTTGAAGTGTGGAAAAATTTATCTTGTAAAGATATTTTTAGGAAATAAATAATTTGGGAAATTATTCGGAATCTGGTGCTGTTGTGCATATCTATTGATAGTTAAATAACCGACTATCAATATTTACCTTTAAATGGGTATTTGTTGTGATTTGCTTGAATTTGAATGCTACACTTATTTTAAAAATAAGTGCTCGTTATTCGGTTTAGCCGGGAGAGGACCTTTGGGTCATGAATCCCATTCCGAATAGTGATACGTCGTAATGGATAGCATTTGAAGACCGGTGTTGAAGACCGAATATTTTCGGAAACGGAAGGATTACCATCGAATGTCTCTGCATCAGCTGATCTTCGATATAGAGATTTTATCACCCTTTGTGATGGGAATTTTGGACGTGATTAGTGAATTTTCGGATTGCAAGGGCTTCTTTGGAAGTGCCTTCGGTTCCATTCGATCTCGGAATGGACTTGTATGGATGTGTGTCTGACGTTACAATTTGAGATGTAAAGCTGGTTTCTATCAAATACATTTCTATTGGTGGCGGATAATTTATTCTCTTAGCTTAACACCCTTCTCTGAGACGTACGAGCTCAGAGGTTATGTAGTTGATGGTTACTAATGATACATTCCCAATTTGGTAATGTAGCATACGAAGTGCTGCTGATCATTTGTTGATCAAAGCATAGCTTTTGTGAAAAGCGTAGCTTTGTGGACGAGACTTCGTCGGACCTCACAACCCGGTAATGGTCAAAACAAAAAAGATGCAGCAAGGTTATAGGGAGTAGCGCCCCTTAGGGTATGTGCATTTCCTTCTGGTTAGAAGTGGTATCATGGTATTGTGCCCAGATACTTAACTTATGTGGATATCGCAATTATATATGATTTTGTGATTGTTGTTGGTTGAGGATCCTCGGATAAAGGTTGTTTACAACCGGGGGATGGCATACTCGTGTCAGTAGTTACCTGCTTTTGCAGAGGTAAGCCGGCCTTGTGCTGGCAGAGATCCGGTTAGGTTCTCGGGGCGTTCCGCCAGAGGCGTTCCCATGTGGCAATAGGAAGTTCCTTAGCCTGACCATTTGTTGGAAAATCCAAAGAAACAATACGAGTCCTGTAGAGTTTTAGTTGTATAACCTGCCATTTACTTATGGTGGCGCCCCACTGTTTAGATGGTAGCTATAGTAGGCATACGATAATGGTCGTATGTTGGCTAAGATTTATATTATACTTTCGAAAGGTTTTCCACTTTGCACTTATAGTAATAATATCAAAGAAATTTTTTTGACGTATTAAGCATATTTAACTATCATAAGGAGAAATCTTCTCCAATTCTGTGTTTGCATTGTGTGTGTGTGTGGGAGGCCTTATGGTAGTTACATTTTCTAAAAGCATTGCAGATCTATTTTAAAATATTTCTTTGTTTGTTTTAAAGATATAACTGTTTTAAGTTCTCACACTAGTCCCATGACTGACCTGGAGTTTATTGTTCCCTTTCTAAACTCAGGGTGCCCACCAATTTCCACACAGGCAGTCTAGAGTCAGGTTATCAGGTCATTCTGGAATTCAGGAGATGCTGTGGAGCTCAAGAGGCGAGCTGGATGGCGTGGCGTATCAATTAGTATATAGTATTTCTTTTCCGATGTTTATTATTGTAAACTCTGATAATGTAATGTAATGTGATGTGATGTAATAAATTGATACAGTTCTTTTGATTTAAAGATTATTCATTTATCTATCATATGTTGTTCCGCTGCGATTGCGAGATTCTGATATTGTTTCTGCTGCTTCTTCTTTCTTTCTTCTTCTACCTCTTCTTCTTTAACCCTAACAATTCGGTTTTTCCAGCCTTCGATTGCTCGGCAATTTATACAGTGGACGTATTAATGTCGATTTTAGGAAGTCGAAAAATCTAGAATGTTACAGTTGGTATCAGAGCATTTGCTTAAGCGACAACCTTGGCTCTGATGGGTGTTACTCATTAGAGATAGAGTTAGAAATACTCTAGAATGAGTGTGAGTGTAATCATAGATATGAGAGCGTATTTTTTAGTGAATATAAAAATGTTTTATATTGTGTTTGCTTATCCGTTGAGCTGTTTGTGAATTCTGGTCGGTATGTGGGACGCCATGTTATCGATAGAGATTTCTAAACACTTAAACGAGGCAAGTCGACATAGTATCATTTTAAATTGGGTAAATGAAATAATTTTACCTTGATTATATTTTACATATAAAGGAATAATTTTTCAAAAATTATTAAAGTGTATATAAATTTATTGTTTGGTTGTTGAAAATGTAAGAATATAAGTTAATTAAAAGATGTTTGAATAATCCAAATAAAAACAACAATTGTAAAAGAATAACTGTATAAGCAGATGAATTATTAAGTATGGAATTAATTAACGTGATTTACAATTATGAAATAATCTTATATATAAGAAGTGAAATTATATGAATATATTTATAAAATGAGTTGTAAATAAAAAATGAATTTGAACTATAAATTGAAAATGTTGAATCCTGTTTATTTTGGAAATTATTTTCCAAAATTAAAAGTTAAATAGTGAAATTATATAAGAAAAAGATTTATAAATGTGATTTATGAATAAAAGGAAAATTTTGAAAGAATATTAAGCACTGAATTCATTACTGTTACTGGAAAATAATAAGGGTGATGACTGCAGCATCATCAGTATCATTTTCAAGTTTCTGTGTGATGGATTTGCTACCATAGTAAATTGAAAATTGAAATTGAAGTTTGGTTGTGATAAACAAATTTGAAATTAAAAATCCAAGTTGAAATTGTTGAATATAAGTAATCAAGTTTTGAACTTATAAATGAAATTCCACCTTATTTGTTAAATGAATTAGCAATTGAATTAATAAGTGGATTGAATGTTAATCAATCTAATGTAAATGAATTGATATGGTATATGGATGTAAGTGTTAATTCATAAAAAACTAGTAAATTGGAAATTGAATAATTGAAAGAAAAGTCAATTAGATATTAAACCAATTGGAAATTAAAAGTGTTAAACCAAGTTGAATGTAAATTTAATAATTTGGTTATGTTGGTTATGATTTGGTTGTTAGTTGATTGTTAGTTGATTGTATATAATTCATTAAGTGTTAATGAAATTGAATTGATAAATGGAAAGCTATGTAATTGAATTTGAATTGAAAGTGAACTAATGTGAATTAGTTGTAAGCAATTAAAATGTGTATCGAAACCTTATAAATTGCTTATGGGAATTATTTTGATTGCATTGCTTATGAAAACTATGTGTTTTCAATTGAAAATTAGTGAAATGTAAATGAATTTCCTATATATGTCACTTACATGTTTAAATTGAGTAAACGGGTACCGGGGCTGTAGTAGGCTGGATTTGGTCACGCTAAAATGCTAATAAATAACTGCTTTGCTTAAAAATGCTAAAAAGGTACGCCTACGCAATAAAAATAGGAAATATGAACTGTTTTTTTGTTTTTCGGCCGTGTGGGTCGATGTGTATATATTTATATCTATTGTGATATTGCAAAAGCTCCTCCGTACAAAGGAGACTCTGCCAAATTTTTCCGTAAATTTTGGGAGTTGGAAAATTTTGGAAAATTTTTGTTAACGAAAAGTCAATTTTGAAATTGAAATGAAAATGTAGGAATTGAACTAGAAAAGTGTAACCATCGTATTTTGGAAAAGCTAAGAAAATAAAATGAATCTAAAATAAAGTTGGAACGGTTTGTTTTAGGAAAAAAAAGTTAATGGATTTCAAGACTTTTTCTTACTTGGTAATTTCGAGGACGAAATTCTTTTAAGGGGGGAAGTTTGTAACGACCCAGAATTCCTATCATTTGAAATTCGTATATTTAATTGATTTTAAATATTAACAAGTAAAAATTTGCTAGTCGAATAAATTTTATTTCGAATATCTAGATTAATAGGATAATTAAATCGATAATTTAATATTTAAAATTACAGAAATAATTGGGAATTGGGTTAATGTGATTAAAATTGATTTGTAAAGTTGTATTAAATCATATTGGAGTTAGAATGATGTTTAGAACTTTTAAAATTGAATTAAAAGTTAATTTGTGGAAATTGAATATTTTAATATTTAATTGACGAGTAAAAATAGTCATTTTTCAAAGAGTCTCGGATTTCGACGAAACAAGTTTCATTGGATCCGTAATGTTAAATTATTGTAAGATTACAAATTTCGTGTCAATCGGATTTACGATTTGTCCAGGGCAAGCTAAAACGCACTGAAATAGGTTTAAGTGAATTTTAAATTTAAATAGTCGATTTGAAAACCTATCTTTCAAATATGATCAAATTGGCTCTCGATATATATTCCATTGTGTTTAAAATAGGGGTAAAACATTGTAAACGCCAGGCAGCACGCTTCGTTTGGAGTTCGGAATTTTTTTGGATGAATAGTGTTTTGGAATTTTCTATATAAGGACGTTATTATTCACTATTTTCATTAAAACCGAGCTAGGGTTTCAGGCCGCCACCTCTAATTTCAATGGCCGACGTCTTCTTAGCTTCTTCCCTTTCGTTCTTCTAATCCATCTACTTTCATGAAAAATCTCCAACTACAAAAATGTAGAGTACGATGAGAGCTAGCAATCCAACGGTTGTGATTGGATTTCACGCAACGAATCAATGTGAATCTGGATGCAAAGTTCATACGTTCGCGCACGATTTTCTAGGGAAATGGGCAATTGTGTTTCACGGTGTTCGAGCCGATGGTGGAGCTCGCTGAGGCGCGTCGATGGATAGCCTCTTATCATCGTCAGGTGGATCGTAAGGCGGTGCGGCGTCGTGGAAATGAAGGGGACGATGGGTTATTCACGCGCGTGAATATGCCTGGGAAAAGAAATCACGAGCGGCCCTGATGGAAGCATGAAATCGAACGGTCCAGAATTTTTAAGGTTTTAAAAATAAAAAGAAATTGTAAATTAATTTATATATAAATCGTGCAATGTTTAAAACACTATAACTTTTTGGTGCGAGGTCGAAAAATGACGAAACGACTTGCGTTGGAATCGTATGGACGAATACTACGCGATGGAGCTGGATTGGAATCGATTGGAGCTAGTGATAATTTAGGGTAAAATTAAACGCGTGCTTAATTTTATTCGAAATAAAACACTGCAATTGTATTGGAAGCATGGTGAGAACTTCTCACTCAATCGAATTTGTTTCGATTTAAATTTAAAATAGTTAAATTTAAAATTGCTTGATTGTGTGATTGAATGATAAATTGCTATCTGCTGTATTGAAATGACCCTATGCGCTGTATATTAAGCGGAGGTTATTGCATTAAACACATATACCACGATATTCCACCTTGAAGTGGAATTGGTATTATATATGTATTTGGAGTTGATTTCCCGCATTATATAGCGGATGAGACCCTATTGCGCTGCATAATAGCGGATAATATTTTATATTAATCCATGTACCATGATATTCCATCTTGAAACGGGATTGGTATTGTGCTAACATCTGTGGATGCAGGGAAACGGGTCGGAGGGATCCAACTGGATTCCTCAAATAATTGAATTTGTTTCAATGTTCTGTGTTGATTATTTATAATCTCTATGTGATTGTCTTTTTGATTGAAATCGTTGAAGGCTAAAATTTAGCCGAATATAATTTTGGTATCATTGGATAGCGGAAATAAATAAATAAAATTTGATTTTTGAAAATTTAGGTTGAAAGTTTATATTAAAATCTATTTTTGAGAATTGGATAAGTTTAAAAGAAGGAATAATAAAATTTTATTTTTAATCTTATTGAATAAAATTTCAGAATATGGGAAAAGCTTTAATAAATGGATTTCGGGTAATATTTTTCAACGGTTGAAGAATTTATTTAAAATACAGATTTTAAAGAGTTTGAAAAATAAAAGAATTGGTTTTCTTTAAAAGAAATTTATTTTTAAAAGGAAATAAAATTTGAAACCCATTTGGGAATTGATTTTTTGTGATTGAACCTAGATCTTTTGAAAATCCATTTGGAAATTTATTAGGTGTTTTGAAATGAATTTGGAATCAATTTGAAAATTGATTTGGGGCTTAGTAGAAATTGATTTCAATTTAAGATTTGAATGAAATTCACTTGGTGTTTAATTTCTTGGAAAATCAATATGGAATTTGATTTGGTTGTTTCTGAAATCAATTGTAAAATTGAATTGTTGTTGAAAGTGAATATTTGAAATCGATTTGAAAATCATATATCGATGGATATTTGAAAATTTAAATTCACCATGGGATTTATAAAGGAAAGGGAAATTTTTATAAAAATAAACATTGATTTATTTTTGAAGTGTGGAAATATATTTACGGATTTTGAATGTAAACTTAAAATAAATCGGTAAGGATTTATTTAATTAGCTTAAATGAACCATTTTGAAATGAAAGTGTATTCACCCTGGAAAGCCGAATAAAATTTCTGAATAGCTTTGAAAAATATATACATACATACATATATATATATATAATCCTAGAATTGGTTTTGAAAAGGATACTTTGGAGAAATTAACCTTTTAAATTGTTTTAAATCCTTTAAGTAAAGATTTATTAAGTTGATATAGAAATGATTATTTCTAAGATTAAATCAATAATTGCTTTAGAAAATAGTTATACTCTATTTACTAATTTTATTTTGAAAATTAGTTTGGACTTCAATTATATGTAATATTGGTATAATATTTTTATAACTAATATTTTAAGTAAAGTGTTTAAAGAAAAATAGTTTTATTTCAAAGTGTTTTCCGATATATTTTGGATAAGTGTTATAAATTATTTTAAAGTATTTGAAATCAGGAGATTTCCAGTGAAAATGAATAAATATTTGGAAGTGTTTCCACGTAAGGAAAAGTGATTTTAAATTTGTTTTCAAATGGTTGAAGTGTGGAAAAATTTATCTTGTAAAGATATTTTTGGGAAATAAATAATTTGGTAAATTATTCGGAATCTGGTGATGTTGTGCATATCTATTGATAGTTAAATAACCGACTATCAATATTTACCTTTAAATGGGTATTTGTTGTGAGTTGCTTGAATTTGAATGCTAGACTTATTTTAAAAATAAGTGCTCGTTATTCGGTTTAGCCGGGAGAGGACCTTTGGGTCATGAATCCCATTCCGAATAGTGATACGTCGTAATGGATAGCATTTGAAGACCGGTGTTGAAGACCGGATATTTTCGGAAACGGAAGGATTACCATTGAATGTCTCTGCATCGGCTGATCTCCGATATAGAGATTTTATCACCCTTTGTGATGGGAATTCCGGACGTGATTAGTGATTATCCGGATTGCAAGGGCTTCTTTGGAAGTGCCTTCGGTTCCGTTCGATCCCGGAACGGACTTGTATGGATGTGTGTCTGACGTTACATTTTGAGATGTAAAGCTAGTTTATATCAAATACATTTCTGTTGGTGGCGGAGAATTTATTCTCTTAGCTTAACTCCCTTCTCTGAGATGTACGAGCTCATATGTTATGTAGTTGATGGTTACTAGTGATACATTCCCAATTTGGTAATGTTGCATACGAAGTGATGCTGATCATTTGTTGATCAAAGCATAGCTTTTGTGAAAAGCGTAGCTTTGTGGACGAGACTTCGTCGGACCTCACAACCCGGTAATGGTCAAAACAGGAAAGATGCAGCAAGGTTATAGGGAGTAGCGCCCCTTAGGGTATGTGCATTTCCTTCTGGATAGAAGTGGTATCATGGTATGGAGCCCAGATACTTAACTTATGTGGATATCGCAATTATATATGATTTTGTGATTGTTGTTGCTTGAGGATCCTCGGATAAAGGTTGTTTACAACCGTGGGATGGAATACTTGTGTCAATAGTTACCTACTTTTGCAGAGGTAACCCGGCCTTGTGTTGGCAGAGATCCGGTTAGGTTCTCGGGGCATTCCTCCAGAGGCGTTCCCATGTGGTAATAGGAAGTTCCTTAGCCTGACCATTTGTTGGAAAATCCAAAAAAACAATACGAACTCTGTACAGTTTTAGTTGTATAACCCGTTATTTACTTATGGTGGCGCCCCACTGTTTAGATGGTAGTTATGGTAGGCATACGATAATGGTCGTATGTTGGCTAAGATTTATATTATACTTTCGAAAGGTTTTCCACTTTGCACTTATAGTAATAATATCAAAGAAATTTTTTGACGTATCAAGCATATTTAACTATCAAAAGGAGAAATCTTCTCTAATTCTGCGTTTGCATTGTGTGTGTGCGGGAGGCCTTATGGTCGTTACATTTTCTAAAAGCAGTGCGGATCTATTTTAAAATATTTTTTTGTTTGTTTTAAAGATATAACTGCTTTAAGTTCTCACACCAGTCCCATGACTGACCTGGAGTTTATTGTTCCCTTCCTAAACTCTGGGTGCCCACCAATTTCCACATGGGCAGTCTAGAGTCAGGTTATCAGGTCATTCTGGAATTCAGGAGATGCTGTGGAGCTCAAGAGGCGAGCTGGATGGCGTGGCGTATCAACTAGTATATAGTATTTCTTTTTCGTTGTTTGTTGTTGTAAACTCTGATAATGTATTGTAATGTGATGTGATGCAATAAATTGATACAGTTCTTTTGATTTAAAGATTACTCATTTATCTATTATATGTTGTTCTGTTGCGATTGTGAGATTCTGATATTGTTTCTGTTGCTTCTTCTTTCTTTCTTCTTCTACCTCTTCTTCTTTAACCCTAACAATTCGGTTTTTCCAGCCTTGATTGCTCGGCAGTTGATACAGTGGACGTATTAATGTCGATTTTTGAAAGTCGAAAAATCTGGAATGTTACAGGTTCCATCATAAAACAATCACCAAATCCACTAATAAAATAAACACGTACCATTTTGTTGGGCCAACCAAATTTTCTTGATTTTAAATACCTGCATATTAATTCCCAATGATATCCAATCATATAATTTAAAATCATTTTATATTTTTCATTCAATTTCCAATACTAGCTTTACTTAAGCTCATACGTTGTATTTATATTATACATACGCAATATCAAATTTGATCACTCACTCGACCATACAATTTCACTTTCAAACTAGCATCGTTCACACGACACTCTAGTGCGGACTCAGATCTGGTTCCTTGATTGGAAACCATTATTCTCCTTGCATGGTCATATGCTATGATAGAGAATTCCAAAATCAAATCAAAATCCACATCCAGGGTTCGCCGTCGGGAATCGAGTGAAAAAAATCCTAACTAGGATCGATATAAATTATCTTAAAATTCTGTGCTCGAATCTGGATCAAATCATTATGCGAATAAAATAATATACGTACAACATAATATTAACTTTCAATAGATTTCTTCATCCATGTTAAATTTATTTTACTTACCTTCGTTTTATTTAAAATCAATTATTTACAGTCCATTATTCATATCCCTTATTTACTCAGTATATCCATTTCTTTACACAGCATATTGTTTAATACAATCATTTCTTAAACATCATTCCACGTACAATTAAATTAAATTCAATTTCCTTTTCCATTGATTCTTAGCTGTACCAAATTATTTTGCTTACATTTACTTCGTTTTCATAATTTCAGCTAAATACAAATTTTATTTATGGAACATTTTATTAGTCATCACTTTAGTTTATAATCATTCTATAAAAGTCATATATAAGAAGTTGGACTTTATCTAAGTTTATAATTATCTCAAAGTCATAAATTCAATTTCACAATTCCTTTGCAAATTCATATTTGATTTTACAACAAACTTACAAAGATATTATTTGACTCATTTGTCTGCTTTCTTAAGTTCCACTTACTTATTCCATTTAGTCATTCATCATTTCATAATATACTCAAGTATATAACACTTACTATTACAACTAAATTTCCATTTATATATCTTTTGATTACTTTTAGGTCTGTTTACTTGTATAATATCTCATTACATATCCAAATCATCTTTTTAACTTTTAGCATTCGGTAAGCCTTATTATATATTATTAGAATGCAATTTGGTATTATACAAATTAACCTGACTCATTTTACTTAATTATAATGTTCACTATTTTAATTTGTTTAAATTTCCTTTACTTTCAATTTTACTTTAAAGTTTCTTAAATATTTAGTTTAGATTTCTCAATTATCTTATTTTATAAGTTCATGTTATACAAATATTTCATTTCATTCAAATAATTTGAATATTATTAATTAACAGAACTTAAAAATTTAAATGCCCGGTTCATTTCAAATCATTTGAAATAAATATGTACACTTATATCTTTTATACATCAAATCATACTTTTGGAGTTTAAACCAAAATCCATTTATCAAAACAATTTCGAAGCAAAGCTTCTCTGAAGTCTCCCCCACTTTGAGACTCGAAAATGAATGTCGATGATGTTGCACGGTCATCATCGAAATTATTTTCCAGCGACAGAAGAGTGGGTTACTGAATTCATTCCTTTTAAAATCCCTTTTTAAAATATTTTTCATAAATACTTTCCAACTAATATCACTATATTTTTCTTCTTCAAAGCCTTGGGAAACCATTTTCAATATTCCTGGGTCTTATATTTAATATTTGTCAATATAATCTATTTAATTTATAAGTCACATTTATAAATTATTCTTACAAAATTTTACTTTCTTAAAACATTTCACAAATTGTTTTATCATTGTTTATTTTGTAATAAACCTTATTTATTAAAATAAAATATCCAATTAATGATAATAATCAATATTATCATTTCGTACAATCAAATAAACTTTATAACCATAATAATTTCTAAAAAAAATCCTTCATTTAAAAATATAATCAGGGTAAAATTATTTCATTTACCCAATTTCAAAACAATATTATGTCGAATTGTTCTATTCAAGTGTTTAGAGATCCCTATCAATGACGTTAGTTACTCGCATTGACCAGAATCCATAAGCCACTCAACAAATCAACCAACACAATATAAAACAATTTTATATCACTAACAAATACGCGCTCATATCTATTAATACACTCAAACTCATACTAGGGTGCTACCGACCCTATCTCTAATGAGTTACACCACAAAGCTTAGGTTATCGCTAAACCAAAGCTCTGATACCAATTGTAACGACCCGCCATTTTGGACAGTTTAAAACGACAATAAACCACACATGTCAACTCAAACCATTCAAAAGAGAGGATTGTTAATGGGGTAAATAAGAAAATAAAAGAAAAATAAGAAGAAACAAACAAAGAATCTCGCAGCGGAACGATAAAATATAATAATCAAATAAACAGTTCATGAAACTGTTTATATAATACATTTAATTATAATCTATACAATATTTATCAAAGTTATATATATATATATATCAGGGATAAAAAATAATGCAGCATAAAACATGATGCAGGAATACTAATAGTAACAATATACCAAATCTTCGTCTTCGTCCTCCAGAATGAATCTTCAATAAGCTGAAAAACTCAAGGCTGACTTGAGCGTAATGAAAAGAAAAAACACTCCAGTCGGGACTAAAATATCATTATGTAAGTTAAATTGATATTGCATATAACATGAGTATAACAGTGTCAGAGATGTTTACGGGATTTCACATCTACTACCCAGTGTATAACGTGCATGCAATAACTCAAGAGGTGTTACAGGATTTTCCATCTCTTAAGGATCCGTCAAAATATTTATATATAGTAGAATACGCTATATATGTAATGTCTAGTCAGTAAAATAAATATTAAAATAGCGATAAGGCTTTACATTATCCCCTTAATGCGTTTTAAGCATTGTCGTACAGTTTGCATATAAAACATCAGTTAAACAGTCGGTGGATAGGGATGCGCCGTGATATGACAACACTAAACCAAAATCGTATGGGTCTCGTTTAGGGATAAAAGTATGACAAGGCATGTGAGGCAATGCCCAAGGTAGGATACTACCAGTTCGGGTCGTAGGGCTAGCGGTAACGCATCATAGCCATGACCGTCCACCGCGTCCATCCATCCCATATCAAGTCAAAGGGAGGCTATCCCAATCAAGGTGTACCAATCGAAACCAACATCAAGAGTAATAATATGGACCGAGTCCAAGAAAATCGAAGAACGGATGTCCGCTCGGGGTAATTAGCCTACTTGGCCCTATCAAGCCATCCTGTTTTAGTCATTTCAAATTAGCACAAGTGCCAGGGTCTATCAATCATCGTTCTCTTTCTTCGAATCCATCAATCCACGCCAAATCCAACCACTTCGTTCTGGAGTCTCCTCCGCTTACACAGTTGTTAAAGTGGTTCCAATATCGGTAAAGAGTATGCCCATATCCAGCTCCGGTGTCTTTAACAACCAAACGTCATTTTTCACACTGATTGGTATTTTACATTTCGAAACAGTTCATGCTTGATATCAAAATATCATATTTGCTTCTAAATCAAATCCCTTTCGAAATCATCATATTTACTCAAAATATACAATTTTAATTCAAATCCTTTTCGTCTTGACATCTCGATTTCGATTCCAAAAATTATTTCGAATTTCAACTCAGATTATAGCTTCAATTTAACCAAATTCGTATTTAAATCCATGATTTAAAAATAAACATCCACCCTTGACCAGTTTGAATTTTTGAAAAATAGTTTGAATAGTTTAAAATAGCTTAAATAATTAAAATGGTTAAAAATAGTGTAAATGATTAAAATCGTTAAAATAGTTTAAATGGTTAAAATAGTTTAATATAAAACAGTTTAAGTATTAAAATGGTTTATATAGCAAAATAATTTGGAAACCAAAATAAGCTTTATATTTATGAGGATAGCTTTTAAATAGTTTTATATTAAATTATTTATTGAAATAATTTCAAAGTCAAACCGGTCCAGTTCTAACTTCCCAACTCAAATCAATTCCAATTTCCATTAAATCGATTCAATTTCGATTTTTAATTCAAAACAATTTCAACTTCGATTTCAAATTAATTCAATTCCACTTTCAAACTCAATTAATTCAATTTTAACTTCAATCGATCTCGGTTTCGAGCTTGATTTTCAAAGTATCAATTCAAAACATTTAAAAGAAATTATCCTTCAATATTCAGTTTAAAATCCCAATCTTCAAATAAAATTCAATTCCGAGCTCAATTTCGAAATATCGTTTTTATTACTTTCACTTAGTACTATTCAAAGTTCGAATAAGTTCAATCTTTTAAAATAAATCAATTTATGAAATTCAATCATATTCCAATTTTGACTTCAAAATCTCAACTTTAATTATTTAACAATTTCTTTTAACCAAAATTTTATTTCAACATTTCAAACTCGAATTCGTAAGTAATTCGATTTCTATAAATTTGATTTCTATTTCCTTTAAATCAAAACCATTTAAATAATTTCAAATCTAAGATTTTCAAAATCATTTGATTTAAACAATCCGGTATCCGTATATTGTTTTCTACCTTATGGCCAAGTGACCAGTTATTTCAATTTAATTTCTGGATGGATATATATCATTTCAATCCAAATCTCAATGTCATAGGTATATATAATTTCAACCTATTTCTTAATTCATTCGAAATAATTCAATTTACAGTTTACATATCGTAAATAATATACAGGGTGATAACATGCCATATCAGAACAAATAAACATTCAAATCATCCAAAATATCAACCAATAGCATCCATCGCCATCAACTATCCAAACAGTCATATAATTCACAGCAATTTCATAGTTGTCAGTTTCAGGTAATTTACTGAAAATTAAATCCCAATTTCAAGTTGACTGTCAATTTTAATTTATAACGGTTAATTCAAATGACAACCAAATTTATCAACAATGACGAATAAATTCATATCAATTCATAAATTCAAATTTAACTAGCATAAAAATATTCTAGTACGTTGTGAGCGTTATAAAACACTCACCTTGAGTTTATGTTGCCAATAGTTCAAATTTAAATTAAATCGAGCGCGTTCGATTTAAGACAAAACTTTAACGAGCTTCAAACACTCATGGATCTGCATTGCAGCATAGATCTCATCATTATGATTCCAGCGTCGCCAATTTCGTCCGATTCCGACCTTGTAAGCATGAGATATGAATGGTTAAAGTTTGAATATGTATTTATAAACAATTTTTTTTTACCAAACAAAACCTAGGCCGCACGTTTACAACAGGAAATCAAAGCTGCTCGTGCATTCATCATTACCATCGTGTATGAAGAACCCATAGCTGCCACTTCTTCTCACCACGTCGCTCCCATTCCAGCCCACCAGAGGATGATCCATGCCCACTGAATCGAAGCCCTAAGCGAGCACCACCCTCGGCCAAGGTACCATGAAGCTCGGTCTTCCCTCGACCTCGATAGACACACACGAATGTGCCACGAACGAAGATGATTCTCCCCCTATTCGCCTTGCCAAACTCCATCTCCACCATTGGATACGAAGAACTCGACACGCTCTTCAACTTCCCAGTTGAAAGTTTACGATAAAAATCAAGGGATTGGAAGAAATCATGGATAAAAGGTAGGTAAATTTCGGCCATTAAACAAAACAAACGGTGGCTAGGTTAAAAAGCCTACGGTTTACTGTTCATGGACATGTATATAGGATTTTTTATATATTATTTTAATATTATATCCAATTTTTACAAGCTTTTCTAAATGAACTCCAAACGAAATGTGCCGCCTGGCGTTTATAATGTTTTACCCATGTTTCGAACGCAATGGAACATGTTTTAGAGCCCAATTCGATCATATGAGGAAGATAGCTATTTGAATCGAATTAAAATAATAAGTTTTCGATATTTATTTCAACGCGTTTATACCTCGTACGACCAAACGATAACTCCAAATGCTACGAAATTTGAAATGCGATAATAATATATTTTTACAGATCCAATGGAACTGGTTTTGCCGAAATCCGAGACTGTGCCCCCAAAAGGCTATTTTAACGTCTCGATTATAATATAAATTTCCAATTTCTAATTATTTAGTTTTAAATCCAATTTTAAATGTTAAAAATCTTCATTGTTGTTTAAATAAAATATACAACAACTTCCAATAACATTTTCAATCATATTAACCTTAGAATTCAATTATTCAAATAATTATAATATTTAAATTTAAACAATCCTGATTATTCTAATTCACTATCTTTGAAATATTTGAAAATGAACCTATAAGACTTAACTTTTGAAACAATTCAAATTATAGAACAACTATTTCTATTTTACAGTTAGAATCCCGTTATTCAATTATTCGGTTAATTTCAAATATTGGATTTAAACAATTTAATTGTTCATTATTCGACAAATTTCAATATTGGATTTTAAATAAATTTTACTTATCAATCAATAATTTTATTTACATCTATTAAATTTAGCATTATTATTTAATCCAACTATCCATGAACTCATTTATTAAGCAGCATTTATTTCCAAAACTTGTTACTACTTCAATCTTCGAAATTTGTCTATTTCAAAATTTTATTTTTATCTAAATAATTCACAATTATTATTCAACTTCAGTTATTCATCATGAACCCAGCTAATATATATAAAATTTCACTTCAATCTTATTATCGCCAAAACTTCAAATAAGTTTAGTCTAAATTTTTATTCAAGTTCATATCAATTGCTTACATTCAAAATCATTAAATCTTTATTTTTAACCATTTTTATTTAAAAATTATATTAAAATAGTTAAAAATACGGGTCATTACACTCCTCTCTCCTTTTAGTCATTTGTTCCATAACTTTAACTCGTATTCCAACTAAGCATACGATAATAGGCAAGGCTTGTTCATCCAAAATCCAACTATTAAAACTTTCAGCGATATTTGAACTATATTCATCATATCGTTTACTCGGAAAAAACAAACCAGCCCATTTACCAAAAGGCTTATCCTTCAAGAAATTCACAGCATCAGCAACACCAATTTCACAAAATTTAGAATGTGCTTCTTCAAATTCATACATATTAGAAGCTTTAGAACACATCCTGAACAAATCAATGATAGAAATATTCAAATTCTTTGCCTTAGCTGCTGAAAGTAGATTCTGTTCCATACAAAGATAGCAATAACTATGAAAGGCTGAAGGAAAAACTTTACGAATGCCTAAATTAAACCTTGATGGCAATATGACATTAAAACCAAATCACGATCTTCATGAAGCATTTGTTTTAAATGACTTAAAAACCGTTTCCAATTATCCACGTTTTCTAGAGAAACTAAACCCACAGCTAAAAGGGAAAAAAACCCACACATAACAGTTTTAAACAAATATTAAAATAAAATTCAATCGACTGTTAACTTAAAAAATTGATACCTAAAAACTGATAACTGATACGTAAGAAATAGATAACTTAATTCTGATTCTATACATTAAAACATTTTAAAATAACGATACCTAAAACTAATAATAAGCACTAATATAATACACACCAAAGCCAAATCTACAACGTTACTGTAGGATCGATTTCACCCTAGAGGGGGTGAATAGGGTGATACTAACGATTATAAAAATTTAATGCGGAAGTATATAAATAATTACAGCACTGGTAATAACATAATAGTAGCAGCACAGATAATAGCATAACATTAAAGCAGAAAATAGATCACACAGATTTACCTAGCTTCGGTAAAACCCTTCCTACGTGCTACCCCCTAGGTTTCTACTAGAAATTAAGTAGTTAGACGCTTACACACGTAAACTCACGACACCCGCTATTGATTAACCTAACTCTACGCTCAAAATGCTGCCACAACTCAGCCATTGAGTTGTAAATTCTGGAATTACACCACCTTAGTTCGTCCTCTAGTCACATGACTAGTAATTACAAACATTTAAAAGTAAATTACAAATAAAAAAACTTAAAACACACTAAGCCTTAATTTAAAAATAAAAAGCCTAAAAACATTTAAGAAACCGGCCTAAAAATAATAAAATTATATCCCTTTTTTCTTTTTCTCTGTGTAAAAATGTTGGTCGTCCTTCTTTGTGAAAAATCACTGCTTCCTCTTTCAACGATTAGGACTTCATGGGAATTGAAAGGCGCCGACTTCAAATTGATCGATTGAATAGATATTCTCGTGTAGCTTTGTTGATCGATAGTTTTGCTTGTTACTACACTCATCTTGTTCAATTCTTCGAGTTCATTTCGAAAAAATCTAGTATGTAATTTGCTTTGTTATTCTCGTTGATATGCTTGAACTCCATTAATTTTAGCTTCCAATGATGATAAGGGTTATATAGGGATGAAAACCCTAAATTTATGTTCGAATATATTTTTGAATTCGTCTTTTAAAAATTTGGCTCGGCCGTTGATTTTGCATCAATGCTCGTGATGTTTTCTGACTTCTTTAATTCGTATAATTTCGTTGCTTGAATATCACGGCTTTGATTTTTTACTCGTTCGATTCCTTGGCCACCACGGCTTTGAATTCTGGATTTGACGATGTTGATTTATCTTGACTTTATTAGTCCTTGAGATGACGGTTTTGATGACAACAACCTTAGAACTTGTTATAAAATATAAATACTAACATTATAGTTTTGATATATATATGTATGTATGTATATGCAGGATATAACCGTGCAAGTACCAAGAATGAAACTGTGCGGTATAGAGATGAAGATATCAAGATTGAAGACTCATGAGTATTAAGATATCAAGAGTTCAAGATTTCAAAGTACAAGAAAAGTATTGAGTATAGAATTATGTTAAAACTTCTTGAAAGCAATAACATCTTCATTCGAAATTTCTTCATGGAATGGAATCCACTTCGAGCCTATTAAAGGGATGGAGCCCTAGTGGGATGGAACCCACGACAATATCTAGTGGAACATATAGTGGTCCTATTTTGATATCCACTAATTTTATAAAAATGTTTTTCAAAAATATATCTCTTGTTTTTACAAATGTTTTCAAAACTCTTTTTTCAAAAAGACATCTCTCTTGGTTTTAAATATTTTAGCCTCAAAACTATTTTTATCATTTTTAATATTTTGATTTCAAAGTTGTCCTTATTATTAAACCATCTCTTGTTTTAAATATTTAGCTTTAAAATATTTATATACTCAAATTTTAAATCACTTTATAGATTAAGATTGTATATATTAAAAATTACTTCCTAAACTCTTTTATATTTTTAAACTATATTCAAATATATTTACAAAGTTTAGAATTTTTTTTGATAAATTATAGAAACCAATTTTAATAAGAAAACCAAAATATCAATTTTTGCCTTGAGCATGTCAACATCCCTCAACCCCCATGTCTACATGGTATCCGTTATTTTCAAATTTCAATTTTCAAAAGAAGTGTCTATTCGTTGTATCCTTTCACGAATAGATATGGTTGTTGATTTTCTATAAATACCAGTAAGTTATAAACGAATTTTAATCAGATTTCACTTGTTTTCTTTCCTCTTCATCTTCCACATTTATTTTAAAAAATTCAAAACTATACTCCACCGAAATACCAAGTGAATCAAACATGATTATCTCTTGTTTGATTCTTTGCCACTCTCTCCATAAGATCTCAGTGCTATTCAGAGTTATTTGTAAATCAAACTGTTGAGTAAAAGGTGCGGTTGAGCCTTGAAATCAATTGGGTGTGATCGTTGCCTCGAAAATCAATTAGGTGATCTTGTGGCCTGGTTAAATCAAGAGAGTTCGCCCTGGACTCGAATACAGGAGGCTGTACCTGGTAGCCTTGAAACCGAGGGTGTAATCTGGGAGATTATTTTGAAAAGAAATCCGTACAATTGTGCAGGACTGGATGGAGGGTAACTCTGAACCAGTATAAAATCATGGTGTGTTCTTTCCTTTATTGCTTTTATTTAGTATTTGCATCTGTGTCTGATTCTGTGATTATATTTGTGTCTGTGAATTGCATTTTTTGGTGATTAAATTACATAAGTTTCAAAAAGATTTAGAAAATCCATAAAACACTATTCACCCCCCCCCCTCTGGTATTATTCCAGCTTAAGATCCGTAATCTGCTTTTCTCACAGACTTGTTCGTTGTACTTGCGATATTATCTGGACTTGATCATACGTGTTTTCATTTAACTTTGATTCTGATTTGTTTGAACTTGCTACTATTTTGATTTTTATCAATTCACATAGAACTTCACTGCTCTGACATATAGGCTTCACACAGTTCATAATTTCCGGGTCGAAATGTAAACAGCCTTGTCTCTTTGTAGTCTGGTCTAGGTTGCATGTGCACTGTCTATATGTATACATGTGTATTTGCATATGTATATATGTATGCTTGCTGTACTGCATGGTTTGCTTGATCTTTGACTTGATTTGGTTCTAATTTTTGGTATCATGAATATATGAATTTTGTAACCTCTGTGACTTCGGTACTTTGATTTTATGATGATAATTTTGAGATGAGAATTGTACTTCGACTTGTTCAATTACTCACAGCTTCATGTGTAGTTGCTGTGTAATTTTGTTTCACTGGCTTGTGTTTTGCATTGAACTATACTCGGTTTAACTTGAGTCTTGTTGCACTTTGGTCATTGCTAGACTTGAAGTCTAATGTGTATATATTGTCTTTGTGCACTTGAGTCTATCTGGTTTTATGTAGAGCATTATGAAGTCACAACTGTACACTTTGTTGTTGCTTAAAGTTGTAGCCTTTGGTATTTGTTAGACTTCATGTAGTCTTCACCTCTGTTGTCTTCACTGGTTCATTCTTGAACTGTCGTTGGTGCAATTGATATCTTCACTTGAATATTGGTTTGTGTTGTAACTGTGTTCTGAGTTGCTATTTGCACAACTTAGAGTTTCATATCAATTGAAAGTCTGGTCATGTGTGTGCATAGCTTCGAGTCATTTCATGGTTTTGTATCATTGCCCACTGTCACATTGTATGCTGAATCATTTGAGGTTTTCCCTAGTTTGATTCTAGTTCCACTGACTTGCCTTTTGAACTGGATCTCTTGCTTGAATTTTGTTTGGTTGGACCTATATATTTTATATATGTATACATGTATACAACCATATGTATATATGTTTATGTGGTCTTATCTGAAATTGTCGTTGAGCTACATATCATTGAATTGGTTTATTTGCTCTAGTCCTCATGTGTATGATGCATGTTGTATCTGATCTGGCTTTTCTTCGTACTATTTTCAGACTTCAAGTTTCATATCCATATCCTTAAATCTAAATCTTTTGTACTTGAATGTTGGTCGTCTTGTCCATTGTTTATATGTGGCCATTGTTGATGTTCATGCAAAAAGTATTGCATTCATGTTCTTGTGCACTTATGGTTACACTTATGGTCTGCACTTATATTCAGTTGAGCTTGCACTTGGTATTGTACATTTGTGTCTTAATGTTGTAATTCACCGTATTGATGATTTTGGAATTTGTCTTGCATACTCCAGTGTGCATTGTATATTTCCATTTGAAGTTTATTGCTATATTCTGGTCATTGCATTGCTTTGACTCATTTCTGGCCTTTCACACGACAATTTGATTGAGTTATCATATCATACATGTTGCCAGGTTTGGTTGTAGCTTTGCACTTGAAGTCTGTAGCTTCTGGTTTGCATAGAGTACATCCATTTGCTATGTCTGGTCTTGGATGATCTCATTCACTTCAGTCCTAGACTTGGTTACTATATACCTTTCGATTCAAGATTGCATTGTTTTCATACTTCATCTTGATTTTGGAATTTTTCTACACTTGATTCTTTGATCTTCAATGAGTCTGAATGTGCTTGTTGTAACATTCCTGGTTTTTAGGCCAGAATTAAATTAGTATTAATATAAAATTCTAGTTTAATTTGGATTTAATTGTGAATTAATTGGGAATTAATTTGAATATTTGGAAATAAATATGTATATAAAAATAGATTGATATATATATATATATATATGGGTCTAAACAAAAATTCATAAGTAAATAAGGGTTTATAACAAAATTTGTAAATAAGGGTTTAGACATAAAAATAATTACCAATGACATTTGTTAGGTGATAAGATAACATGCATACAACATGTGTTAGCATAGTGAACAAGTGGCATTTAATTTAATTTTCTTTTAAATTAAAGAATAAAATAGCATACAGAAGAAGAAATCAGGTTTCATCTCATTTTCCTTTGTTAATAATCAAAAACGAGCCTGTACCTTAAAACCAGAAAAGAAAATTTAATCAAACTCTCTCATTCCCATTTCTAAAAACAAATGAAAGTCTGAAAAACAACAAAACCAAAAAGGAGAATCAAAAGTTCAAAACAAATTACCTCAAAATCTTCAAACTGGAAACAAGATCCAGATGAAATTTAGTTCAAACAACGACAATTTTCTGAAATCAAAGCCTGGAAAACCTGAAAGAAAATATGGAAGCTACAAACCTGAAACAAAGTGCTCAAGTTCAACATGATCTAGCAATACATCAAAAAAAAATCAAGTTTCAGGAGCTTAGAGCAAATTTAAGAAAGAAAAGAAGAAATCTGCAAAAATGCAGAATCAAAGCAAGATAATCCAATAGATAAAAGATCAAACTTCAATGCTCATGAAAACAAAATCTGGTCCTCTGTTTATCATCAATTCAAGGTGAGCAAACTAAACCCTCTTGTTGACTTATGCTTGATGTGATGCTTTGATAATGTTTGTATTGATTGAAAACATGTGTGTACATTTGTAAATATGGTATGCACGTTGGTTCCAGGCAAACATGCCTCTGATTTTTTTTATGACAGGGTTGATAAACTTGTTCAAAAATGCATATCATCCCAACACAATCAAAATTAGGCTCTGATCTCTAAAAAGGAAATATTTGAAACCTTGTAATTTAAATTTTAAAAATAGTTTTTAAGCAAAAATATTAGTAATATTCTGAAAAAAATAGATATAACAGTAAGATATTTTCAACTTGAAAATTTGAAAATTTTATTATCGAATTTTGGTTATATAAATGGATTTGTGTTTGCAAACTATGATTTTTAAGATGAAAATCAGAGTTTTTAGCTTTGTATTGAGGTGGGAATTTCAAGTTGAACGGAAAATGCAAAACGATCGAAATCAAGTGATCCACGTCGAACTGGGCGTTGAAATTTATGGTGAAGGAAGTTGACACGTAAGGGGGCATGGGAAAAATGTTTGAAAAATTTTCAATTGATCGTAGGAGATGAACAAGTTTAAAGTAGGGTTTAAGCCCAATGTTTGTCATGATCGGAAATAGTACTGTTGAAGCGTCCCTGATGGGTCGAGTGCCACCAAACCAGGGGGAATCAAGTCGTTGAATGTAGGGGAAGCTTCGAGTGCAATGGCGTGCTATATGATGGTCGGAGGTAGGAGTTTGAGGTGATCTTTGGTGATCACACTGGTTCCAGAGTTGGGTCGAACAGCTGAAATTTGAATTCAACGGTGTTTCACTATTTTGGATATTGGGGATGGTCAGAGAGATCACCGACGACTTGTTCCTATCGACGTTGGTCTGAAGGTCAACGATCATCGGTGCACGTGGATGCGTACACCTGTGCATTTTTGTTTATCTAGGTGGTTATAGATTGGGGAAGAAGGCGAACGTCTCGGGGTTAAGCACGTGAAAATGATGGGTTTACTCGAAGCAGATAAAGGCGTGGTTTTGCTCGGGGTCAAGCTCGGGTGAAATAAGTTTTTTCTCAGGCTATTTGATTTGGGGTGAAAACAGCTTCAAACTTTAAAAGAAAATTAAGTTTTTCTTTGAAACAATTTTTGTTTAAACAGATTCTTTTGTAAAATATTAGATGTTAACCTAGTTTTAAATTGGTTAAGAAAGTTTTTAATAAAAAATTGTTTTAAATTAACCAAGCTTTAACATGTGTTGAAAATATACATGACTTTTATTTTTTAAAAGTTTATTTTAAATAAACTTAATAATCTTACAAATATTTTAATTGTTAATTGACTTTAAAAGTCTAAGTCAATTTATTTGTTAAAGGAAATTAATTACTCAAAGTTAATTTCTTAATGAAAATTAATTAATGATTTAAATATTGAGTAATCAATTGTTTAAAGGTTAATTAATTAAGGATAATTAATTAATATAATTAAGGTAATTAAATTAAGAAGTAATTAATTAATTAAAGGTTACTTAATTAATAAAAATAATTAATTAATGGTAAAAGTTAATTAAGTAATTAGGGATAATTACTTATTTTAAATTAATTAGGATTAATTAATTAATGATAATTAATTAAGGGTTAACTAAATGATCGATTAATTAAGGATAATTAATTAAGGGTAATTAATTAATTAAGATTAATTCTTTTATAATTAAGGTTAATTAATTCATTAATGAGGTTAATTAATATATATTTAAAGGATAATTAATTAACATAAACTGTAATTAATTAATGTTAATCAACTAGAATTAATGATTAATCCGATTTCAAATAACCAGATGATCAATTAACCTTATTTATGGATGATTGAATTCTATTGAATGCTGTGAATTGTTTTGTCATCTCTACTGTGTGATGCTTTATGATTTGAATTGTTTTAATTCAAGCTGTGATGAATGTAATTTATTTATCTGTAATGCGTTTATGTTATCTATCTGTCATTCTGTGTATATAGATAAGCGTTATAGGAATATACCGCTTATCGATATTGCTGTGATTGTATCTGTAACGATTAATGATGTTGCACTTTTGGGTAAAACCCCTAGACTACACTATACACATACAAATATGGATTGCACGTGGAAATTGGTTAAGCCACAGATTTTAGAAATAGTTTTAAAATTGAATTTTTGAATCCAAATGGTTTTGGAAATGCATTGGGTTTAAAGTGAAAAGCTTTTGAAAAGGAATTTCAAAGATAAAGTTATTTTTGAATAACTTGATTTAGTTTTGAAATTTAATATAAATTTGAATTCAAAATTTGAAATGAATTCTATGTTGAGAAATTATGATTTAAAAAGGTTATACAAGTTTATATGGGTTTTAAACCATTTTTAAAGTGTTTTTTGGGAATTCGAATTTAACCCAAAGGTTTTAACGTGTATAAATGAAATCGGATTTTTTTCGAAACGAAAACTGATTGTTTTCAAATGATAAAAGCTTTCATATAAGGAAAAGAATTTCCAATTTGTGATTTCAAGTTGTTATGGTTTTCCAAGTTATGAATGAATCTTTGGAACGTGTTTTGAAAGCTATAAGTTAAATCTTTGATTTAAAGATCGAATGAGTTAATCCAATTGAAGTGGAAAACTGTTTTGAAATCTGTGAATTTGTGAAACTGGGTGAACTTTGTGAAATTAATCTTTTTGTTTAAAGATTCGAAATGGTTATTTGTTTAAACCATTTGAAAGAAATTTTTGGGTTTTAAAGTTGTGACTTAAATGAAATCCCATATCCATATGTTTATAAATATTGCGCTCATTATTCGGTTTATCCGGGAGAGGACCTTGTGTCATATAACCCATTCCAAATAATGATACGACATTATGGATAACATTTGAAGACCGGGTATTTGCAAGAACGATAGGATAACTTATCGAATGACTCTGCACTGAGTAGCTATGGTATAGAGTTCTCCTTATGTGATGGGGAATCCGATCGGGATTGTGAATATCTGGATTGCAATGGCTTCTTTGGAAGTGCCTTTGGTTCTGTTTGAACCCGGAACAGACTTGTATAGATGTGTGTCTGACATTACACTTTGAGATGTAAAACCAGTTTCTATCAAATACATTTCTATTTGGTGGTGGAGATTTATTCTCTTAGCTTAACACCCTTCTCTGACACGTACGAGCTCAGAGGTTATGTAGTTGATGGTTACTAGTGATACATTCCCAATTTGGTAATGTGGCGTACGAAGTGCTGCTGATCATTTGTTGGTCAAAGCATGGCTTTGTGAAAAAGCGTAGCTTTGTGTACGAGACCTCATCGAGCCTCACAACTCGGTAATGACCGAAACAGAAAAGATGCGGCAAGATTTCAGGGGTCGCACCCCTAGGGTATGTCCATTCCTTCTGGAAAAGGGTGGTATCATGGTATGGAGCTTAGATACTCACTCATGTGGACATTGTATATTTATTACTGTATGATGTTGCTTTGTGGTTGAGGATCCTCGGATAAAGGTCGCAAACGAATGAGGGGTGGCATATCTTAGGTGTTGCTCTCGGGAAGAGAGTACACCGGCCTTGTGTTGGCAGAGAGCTGGGTAAGTTCTCGGGGCGTCCCTCCAGAGGCGTACCCATGTGGCAATAGGAAGTTCCTTGGCCTGACCACTTGTTGGAAAATACAAAGAAACAATACGCGCCTTGTACGGTTTTAGTTGTAGAACCTGCCATCTAATATGGTAGCTATAGTAGGCATACTATAATGGTACGTATGCTGGCTAAGATTAATATTATACTTTAGAAAGGTTTTCTGCATTAATAATAATATCAAAAAGGATTTTGCGTAGTAAGCATTTTTGACTGTCATAAAGAGAAATCTCCTCCAAGTGTGCGCTTGCATTGTGTGTGTGGCGGGAGGCCTTATGGCAGTTTCATTTTTCAAAAAGCATTGCGGATTTCAATGTTTCAAAATTATTTGTTGTTTTAAAGATAAAACTGTTTTTGTTTGCTCATACTAGTCCCATGACTGACCTGGAGTTTATTGTTCCCTTCCTAAACTCTGGATGCCTACAATTTTTCACACGGGAAGTCTAGAGTTTGGTTTTTCAGATAATCAAATAAATAGGCGTAGATTCGGTATCTTTGAAGCCTTTGGATCTTGGCGATCTCATTTGCTTCATTTTGGAGTTATCTAGTTTGCTTATTGTATTGTGATGATGGTTCGAGCCATCTTTAGTTAGGAGATGGAGTTGCAGTTGCATTATGGAGTTGGATTCTTTTGGAGATTCTAGTGGAGTTATCTTTCCGCTGTCGATGGTTGCAAAGCCTAGACCATCCAGCTGTATTTTTTTTCCGCTGCTATTTCTTATATCTTTGATGTATATTGATATTCAGTTGTATATGATATTGTATCAAATGTTGTATATCAAATGTATTATTCATTTTCTTCCGCTGCGTTGTTATACTTAATGTGCTATAAGCTCCGGCGAGCCAGATTCGACGTTTGAACCTGCAGTGTTCGAGTACAAGTGAAGTACGGATGCCGATTTTCAAAGGTCGAGTCAGGGTCGTTATAATTGGTATCAGAGCTGAAGGTTGAAACTTTAGCTCAAGAGTATAATACATTAGGCAACTCATTAGAGATAGGGTTACAAATACCCTAGAATGAGTATGTCCCTAAGATATCAATTCGAATGCCTCAGTAAATTCTCTTACTATCCACTGATAGTGAGTATGAGTGCAAGAAGTGGATGAGATAGGGGACAAGGGAGTACCACTACAAATGGTCAATACCCTGAAAATGACAACGGAAACAGTCTTTCTCTATCAATCTACTTTGGTTCAGTTTCAATTCTTTGATTGCTTCGTGGGAGGGAGAAGTTTTGGTGCGGTGGCACTGCGAATCGTATAGATAAGTTCCTATTTCGTATTCTCTTCATCAGTTACCTATCAGCTTTTCGTTTTAAACTTTAATGAATTTAAAATTCTATTTAAATAAATTTATGAATAAAATATAAAGATTTGTATCAATCAAACGATTTCGGTTAAAACCCAAATTTGAAATTCTATTGTGATTTCCTGTGAAGATCAAAGTCCAAAGAGGGACCAGCTGATGTAAACCTTCGGGGTATTCTGACCTGAGTTTGGAATCCATACCTAATGTTTGAAAGTTGTGAAGGATTGAATTCATTTGTTTGTTCTGTTGGGACCAGATATATTCTACGAGTGGCTAGTTATCCTTCGGACTAACCCATGCCTTGTATATCTTCGTAGATCCGGTGACCCGAATATCTTGTGAAATATTGAATGAGTTCGTTCTCATAATTATTGGTGATATTCTGATTTGGTCAGCCAAATGCAGAATGGATATTCAATTTGATCTGGTAAATCAATTCTCTATCTCAGATGTGTTCATCTGTTCTTTGGTATCTTCCCGTCTGGCAAATTTCGGGGACGAAATTTTCTTAAGTGGGGAATTTGTAACATTCCTGGTTTTTAGGCCAGAATTAAATTAGTATTAATATAAAATTCTAGTTTAATTTGGATTTAATTGTGAATTAATTGGGAATTAATTTGAATATTTGGAAACAAATATGTATATAAAAATAGATTCATATATATATATGGGTCTAAACAAAAATTCATAAGTAAATAAGGGTTTATAACAAAATTTGTAAATAAGGGTTTAGACATAAAAATAATTACCAATGAAATTTGTTAGGTGATAAGATAACATGCATACAACATGTGTCAGCATAGTGAACAAGTGGCATTTAATTTAATTTCTTTTAAATTAAAGAATAAAATAGCATACAGAAGAAGAAATCAGGTTTCATCTCATTTTCCTTTGTTAATAATCAAAAACGAACCCGTACCTCAAAACCTGAAAAGAAAAATTAATCAAACTCTCTTATTCTCATTTCTAAAAACAAATGAAAGTCTGAAACCAAAAAGGAGAATCAAAAGTTCAAAACAAATCACCTCAAAGTCTTCAAACTGGAAACAAGATCCAGATGAAATTTAGTTCAAACAACAGACAATTTTCTGAAATCAAAACCTGGAAAACCTGAAGAAAAAAATATGGAAGCTACAAACCTGAAACAAAGTGCTCAAGTTCAACATGATCTAGCAATAGATCAAAAAAAATCAAGTTTCAGGAGCTTAGAGAAAATTTAAGAAAGAAAAGAAGAAATCTGGAAAATGCAGAATCAAAGCAACATAATCCAATAGATAAAAGATCAAACTTCAGTGCTCATGAAAACAAAATCTGGTCCTTTGTTCATCATCAATTCAAGGTGAGCAAACTAAACCCTCTTGTCTACTTATGCTTGATGTGATGCTTTGATAATGTTTGTATTGATTGAAAACATGTCTGTACATTTGTAAATATGGTATGCATGTTGGTTCCAGGCAAATACGTCTCTGATTTTTTTTTTGACAGGGTTGATAAACCTGTTCAAAAATGCATATCATCCCAACACAACCAAAATTGGGCTCTGATCTCTAAAAAGGAAATGTTTGAAGCATTGTAATTTAAATTTTAAAAATAGTTTTTAAGCAAAAATATTAGTAATATTCTGGAAAAAAATAGATATAACAGTAAGATATTTTCAACTTGAAAATTTGAAAATTTTATTATCGAATTTTGGTTATATAAATGGATTTGTGTTTGCAAACTATGATTTTTAAGATGAAAATCAAAAATTTTAGCTTTGTATTGAGGTGGGTTCAAGTTGAACGGAAAATGCAAAACGATCGAATTCCGGTGATCCACGTCGAACTGGGCGTTGAAATTTAGGGTGAAGGAAGCTGATACGTAAGGGGGCATGGGAAAAATGTTTGAAAAATTTTCAATTGATCGGAGGAGATGAACAAGTTTAAAGTAGGGTTTAAGCCCAACGTTTATCATGATAAGAAATAGTACTATTGAAGCGTCCCTGATGGATCGAGTGTAACCGAACCAGGAGGAATCAAGTTGTTGTATGTAGAGGAAGCTTCGAGTGCAATGGCGTGATATATGATGGTTGGAGGTAGGAGTTTGAGGTCATCTTTGGCGATCACAGTGGTTCCAGAGTTGGGTCGAACAGCTGAAATTTGAATTCGACGGCATTTCACTGTTTTGGGTATTGGGGATGGTCAGAGAGATCACCGATGACTTGTAGGAAGTATTGGCGTTGGTCTGAAGGTTAACGATCATCGGTGCACGTGGATGCATGCACCTGTGCATTTTTGTTTATCTGGGAGGTTATAGGTTGGGGAAGAAGGCGAACGTCTCGGGGTTAAGCATGTGAAAATGACGGGTTTACTCGAAGCAGATGAAGGCGTGGTTTTTCTCGGGGTCAAGCTCGGGTGAAACAAGTTTTTTCTCAGGTTATTTGATTTGGGGTGAAAACAGCTTCAAACTTAAAAAAAATTAAGTTTTTCTTTGAAACAATTTTTGTTTAAACATATTCTTTTGTAGAATATTAGATGTTAACCCAGTTTTAAATTGGTTAAGAATTTTTTTAATAGAAAATTGTTTTGAATTAACCAAACTTTAAAATGTGTTGAAAAATGTACATGACTTTTATTTTTTAAAAGTTTATTTTAAATAAACTTAATAATCTTACAAATGTATTAATTGTTAATTAACTTTAAACGTCTAAGTTAATTTATTTGTTAAAGGAAATTAATTACTCAAAGTTAATTTCTTAATGAAAATAATTAAGGTAAATTAATTAATGATTTGAAGATTGATTAATCAAGTGCTTAAAGGTTAGTTAATTAAGGATAATTAATTAATATAATTAAGGTAATTAAATTAAGAAGTAATTAATTAATTAAAGGTTAGCTAATTAATATAAATAATTAATTAATGGTAAAAGTTAATTAAGTAATTAGGGATAATTACTTATTTTAAATTAATTAGGATTAATTAATTAATGATAATTAATTAAGGGTTAATTAAATGATTAATTAATTAAGGATGATTAATTAAGGGTAATTAATTAATTAAGATTAATTCTTTTATAATTAAGGTTAATTAATTCATTAATTAAGGTTAATAAATTCATTAATTAAGGTTAATTAATAAATAATTAAAGAATAATTAATTAACATAAACTGTAATTAATTAATGTTAATCAACCAGAATTAGTGACTAATCTAGTTTCAATTAACCAGATGATCAATTAACCTTATTTATGGATGATTGTATTCTATTGAATGCTGTGAATTGTTTTGTCATCTCTACTGTGTGATGTTTTGTGATTTGAATTGTTTTAATTCAAGCTATGATGAATGTAATTTATTTATCTGTAATGCATTTATGTTATCTATCCGTAATTTTGTGTATATATATAAGCATTATAGGAATATACCGCTTATCGATATTGTTGTGATTGTATCTGTAATGATTAATTTTGTTGCACTTTTGGGTAATATCCCTGGACTACACTATACACACACAAATATGGATTGCACATGGAAATTGGTTAAGTCACAGATTTTTGAAATAGTTTTAAAACTGAATTTTTGAATCCAAATGGTTTTGGAAATGGATTGGGTTTAAAGTGAAAAGCTTTTGAAAAGGAATTTCAAAGATAAAAGTTATTTTTGAATAACTTGATTTAGTTTTGAAATTTAATTTAAATTTGAATTCAAAATTTGAAATTGAATTCTATGTTGAGAAATTATGATTTAAAAAGGTTATATAAGTTTATATGTGTTTTAAACCATTTTTAAAGTGTTGTTTTGGGAATTTGAATTTAACTCAAAGATTTTAATGTGTATAAATGAAATCGGATTTTTCCGAAATGGAAACTGTTTGTTTTCAAATGATAAAAGCTTTCATATAAGGAAAAGAATTTCCAATTTGTGATTTCAAGTTGTCATGGTTTTCCAAGTTATGAATGAATCTTTGGAAACGGGTTTTGAAAGCTTAAGTTAAATCTTTGATTTAAAGATTGAATGAGTTAATCCAATTGAAGTGGAAAATTGTTTTGAAATCTGTGAATGAATCTTTGTGAAACTGGGTGAACTTTGTGAAATGAATCTTTTTGTTTAAAGATTCGTAATGGTTATTTGTTTATACCATTTGAAAGAAAGTTTTGGGTTTTAAAGTTGTGACTTAACTAAAATCCCATATCCATATGTTTTTAAATATTGCGCTCGTTATTCGGTTTAGCCGGGAGAGGACCTTGTGTCATATAACCCATTCCGAATAATGATACGACGTTATGGATAACATTTGAAGACCGATGGTGCAGACCGGCTATTTGCGAGACGATAGGATAACCTATCGAACTGCACTGAGTAGCTACGGTATAGAGTTCTCCTTATGTGATGGGGAATCCGATCGGGATTGCGAATATCCGGATTGCAAGGGCTTCTTTAGAAGTACCTTCAGTTCTGTTCGAACCCGGAACAGACTTGTATGGATGTGTGTCTGACATTACACTCTGAGATGTAAAGCCGGTTTCTATCAAATACATTTCTGTTTGGTGGTGGAGATTTATTCTCTTAGCTTAACACCCTTCTCTGAGACATACGAGCTCAGAGGTTATGTAGTTGATGGTTACTGGTGATACATTCCCAATTTGATAATGTGGCATACGAAGTGCTGGTGATCATTTGTTGATCAAAGCATGGCTTTGTGAAAAAGCGTAGCTTTATGGACGAGACCTCATCGAGCCTCACAACCCGGTAATGGCCGAAGCAGAAAAGATGCGGCAAGGTTTCAGGGGTCGCACCCCTAGGGTATGTCCATTCCTTCTGGAAAGGGTGGTGTCATGGTATGGGGCCCAGATACTCACTCATGTGGACACTGTATATTTATTACTGTGTTATGTTGCTGTGTGGTTGAGGATCCTCGGATAAAGGTCGCAAACGACTGAGGGTGGCATATCTTATGTGTTACTCCCGGGAAGGGAGTACACCGGCCTTGTGTTGGCAGAGAGCTGGGTAAGTTCTCGGGGCGTCCCTCCAGAGACGTACCATGTGGCAATGGGAAGTTCCGTGGTCTGACCATTTGTTGGAAAATCCAAAGAAACAATACGCGCCTTGTACGGTTTTAGTTGTAGAACCTACCATCTAATATGGTAGCTATAGTAGGCATACTATAGTGGTACGTATGCTGGCTAAGATTAATATTATACTTTCGAAATATTTTCTGCACTATGCACTAATAATAATATAAAAAAGGATTTTGCGTAGTAAGCATTTTTGACTGTCATAATGAGAAATCTCCTCCAAGTGTGCGCTTGCCTTGTGTGTGTGGTGGGAGGCCTTATGGCAGTTTCCTTTTCCAAAAAGCATTGCGGATTTCAATGTTTTAAAATTCTTTGTTGTTTGTTTTAAAGATAAAACTGTTTTTGTTTGCTCATACCAGTCCCATGACTGACCTGGAGTTTATTGTTCCCTTCCTAAACTCTGGATGCCCACAATTTTCAACACGGGCGGTCTAGAGTTTGATTTTTCAGATAATCAAATCAATAGGTGTAGATTCGATAGCTTTCGAAGTCTTTAGTTTGGTAGAATTTGGAGTTCTTCTTTAGCGTTTGGATCTTTGAAGTTTTGGTTTGGCAATCGCGTTTGGGATCACATTTGCTACAAGTTCAGTTGATGGTGGTTCGAGCTTGAAGTTTTGAAGCTCTAACTTTGGGGTTTTGGATTGGAGTTGCAGTTTTGGATTCTATTGAAGAATTTGCTCATGTTGAGATGTTATTCCGCTGTGGTGTTGTGTTGTATATTCTCTGACGGTGTTGGGTTGTTGTATCATGATGTATATCACATTGTATCTATATTGTATATCAATATATTATCTTTTGTTTCCGCTGTGTTATTTATCATCTAATGTTGTTGCAAGCTTCGGCGATACGGATTCGATGTCGTTTGTCGGACATCGAGTTCGGGTCGTCACACTTGTGTACTGATGCACTTGATATTTGAATTCATTTATGATCTGATCATTTTGCTATTTCATATTTCCTTTAGTCTGAGTACAGTCCACTAGTTCACGATGTCTTCATGTGTGCTCGAGTCTAATTGGACTATCTAGCCTCTGTTTTCATGTGTACTTACTGAATTTTTAGTCGAGGCTTGCTTTATGTGTCTTGACCCATTGTTTTGTATTGCATGCACTTGAGTTGAACCTAGCTTTAGCTCGGGTTTGACCTTGTACTCGTATCATGACTTTATTTGTATCGCACTTGAGTTGAACTCGGCTTTTGGTTGGGTTTGACCTTGTGCTCACCTGTCCCTGCAGTTTTGTCAAGTGTATATCGGTGTGCACGACCTTGTGGCATGTACAGTGATACACTGTGCATGTCACAAGCTGTTCGTGTATGATGAATTCAAAAATGATTATGACGACGAACAACCCAAATAACTGAGGCAAATAATATTTTCAAAATACACATTTTATTTTACACTGCACAAATATTTCTTTTTCATTTTCACTGCGTCAGTTTTTATTTTGCAGATAACTCGGATGCTGGATTCAATCTGAAATAGAGTTGAAGATTAAATACGAGTGAGTGATTGATATGTAGTGAGGTGCAGATGTAAATTAAAAATTGTGATGTAATCGAAATTGTATTGTAATAAAAAATTGTACATATATTGTGAATATATCAGTTACATAAACTAAAAATAACAAAAAATTAACTAAAAATAATACAAAAATGGATACTGCCAGAAACTGATACTGGCACTAACAAAACCAGTAGAAACTAATACTGAACTAAAAATCATATCTACAAAAAACTAAAAATAACAGTTATTGAAACTAAAAAATGATATTAACAGAAACAGAAACTGATACTGGTTATTTTTCACAACATTGGCACAACATCACCACATAACTTAAAAACACATAAAATAAAAACATACCTTGATTACCATTTTTTTCAGCAGCACCAATCAAAACACTTGACTGCCCCCTTAAATGAGTAGCATCTAAAAATATCATAGGGGGACAATGCTTGAAACCGAGTAAACAAGAACCAAAACTAATAAATAATCTCTCAAATTGATTAGTACAAGCATTGGCATCAATATCGACATAACTACCTACATTATGCTTCTTCAATGCTTCTAAATACCAACTCAAATCATTGTTGGACATAACATTGTTATCATGCAATTCTATCAAAGCAAATTGTTTTTCGCAATAAGCAAAAGAGTAAGACGAGTCAAGATTGTATTCTCTTCTAAAATCATCCATTATATATTTAGCCTTTTTATTAGGACAGTCACGAATCTCATCAATAATCAACGATCTAGAAAGATGTTGATTATTCAAAATTTTAACGCCAACCCCACATGAATGATCACTAACCAAACTTCTAATGAAAAATCTATCAAGTTATCCGAAATCACAAGATGCATGCACTTTAAAAGGACATCCATTCGTAGACGAAAAGCAAATAACAGTAATTCTTGTAGAAAAATTCTTCAAAAATACTAACTCATTTCCTTTGAACTTGGTTTGCCATCAAAAATTCCCTAAATCATTAGCTCCTCCAAAACGAAAACCAACAAAATCCAATAACTTTTACTATGAACAACAACATTTGAACATGAAGATCCACTAGATGATAAATAACTAGGAATATTAGATGAAATTGAAATACAACCACCATTAGCATTTTCCAATTGAGTACCCTTGACCTTAATGGTGAAAGGAAAGAATGCACTCTTCTTATACAATTAAAACAAAGTATACTCTGAAGATTAGAATTGGTATCAACCACAATAAATTTATTCTCAAGCACATAAGAAATCTTAATGGACAAAGGAGTCAATTGAGACCAATACCGACAAATATCATTCTTCAAATAAAAACAACAATAAATGGACAACCAAGTGCTGAAAGTATTATCATCGAATATAAACAAACAAAGAGGCTATAATCACCACTGTAAAAGAAAAAAAACATAAGTAAAAAATCAGAAAGAATTTTTTTTTTACAAAACTAATACCCACTGACAACAAAACTAAACCTAAAAACTGAACCTCAAATTAATAGTAAAACCGATATTTAAACATACTTTATTAAATGTTTGATACTAACAAAACACTAATTTAACTCATCCATTATTTGCTACATATCATCATCTTTACTATGTAATAATTTCATTTTTTAAATGCTCAAACAAACAAAACATTAAAAATATTTCTACACTATAGTACTGTGAAAAATGATACTAAGAAAAAAAAAAAAAACTTAAAAACTTATCCTTAATGAACTTAACAAGGCAACACATTTTCAATCAAACCAATATGAATGCAAGGAATAAAAACATCAATTAAAAAATGTTTGTTTCATATTGTCAATTTATTATAGTATGATAATTATCTTTATAAAAAATAAAATAAAAACAAACACATAATAAATATTTTTCAAAAATGATACCCAAAAGACTATAAAACTGATTCTTAATATTTGATCCTCAAATTAATAAACAAAATGATACTCAAACTGAATTCATTGAATCCAACATATACATCAGTGAATAAAAATCAAATAATATTCAATTTAAAACAGATAAATAAACTTTGCTACAAAAAAATACATACCTGCTGCTAGTGTCCAAATTTACCAAAGAATATGAAAGAACAAAACAGAGCAACAAAACTAATTCAATTTTTAAAAAGAAAACCACAGAATGATAGAAATAACCGAATTAAAACTCTGATAGAAGAAAAAGAGGGAAAAAATAGAATCATACCTAAAACTGAAATTTTCCCGTGTCAAAGGTAAAAAGTAGAATTGAAATTAGGATAATATGAATGAATCGCGCACAAAAGTAAGGAAGAATGAATAAACGAATTTAAATTTGAACGTGCGCGAAGAAGAAAACGAGACCGAAAAAGAAATAAAGTGGAAGAAAATGAGATTGAAGATGGAGAAGAAGAAACCGTGCGCGACAGTTATGGTTTTTTCAAATATTTGAACGCTTTGTTCTTGTGAATAAAGTATTGATGGGCCGTCCTTGCTAACAAAAAGCCCGTAAGTTTGTCCTATTCTGAATTTTTAAGTTCATTTTATGTTTTACTATATCTTTATTGATAGTTGGCTTGAAAGTGCAACATTTTGGTCCAACTATGAAGTTTTAAAATTGTCCTTTATATACAAATCTTTATAACATTTCTCCACTAATTGATCCTAAAAAATAACATGCATATATGTTTCTAAACTCGGTGCATCTATTAATTGATCTCAAAAATAGTATATACATATCTGATCCTAAACTCATGCATATAACACCGCACTTTTATTACGTGTAATATTATTGTCAACTGCATACTATGGTAAGTAGCGTTAAGAAACTCAACCATTTATTATACGTTAGATTCAAAACAGGTTGAAATTGAGAGTTTATTATTATAATTTTTTTCCTAAATTTAAGTGAAAGCATGATATTTGTCTGGTATTAACCGCAACTTATAAAAACGTTTCTTTATAGATATTAACAAATGTTAATGTCACTTAAAAATAGGATCTAACAAATATAATTTTTTGCAAATTCATAATGCTCTTTTACATATATTACCAAACTTAATACCATTTACAAATATGATCTAACAAGTAAACTTTCTATACATTTTTGTTTTTTATTAATTGATAACGGAAAGGAAAAAATTCGAACTAAAAAAGAAAATCAGACGATACAACTTAGAAATAAAACTTCAAACTAATAAAAAATAATAATTAAACGATATAACTTAAAAATAAAAATTCAAACTAACTACACACGATTCAAATGTAAAAGTATAGTTAAATATTTATGAAAATCATTTTTTTTAATATGTTAAGCATGTATAATTTGTAAATAATCAATTGATCAACGAAGGTGTAGTAGTCTACGTAACCCTGTTTAATCTCTTATTGTATCCGTTCCGATCTATATAAACCGACCCAATCCAATTCAATCTTCTGGGTGAATATGGATTAAACTTCCGCCTGCTGGACTATGTAGGTTGGAAAGAGCACTTCGGCCCAATTTGACTCTATCCAAATTATCCATATTCAGTTCGATCGTCAAAAGCTCATGCAAAGGGACATTTCTAAAGTCCAGTTGGGAAGAATTCGATCTCTCTTCGTTGTTCTTAGTTGTCTAGAAGTTCTGAAATGGCCGAGGTATGATTAACGAGCTTTCGTTCTATATTCCCACCTTTGATTTGTGTTTGTATTTCAATAATTTAGGGATCTCGATTCTGTACATTGTTTTGGCGATTGTAGATTTAGGGTGCTTCTCGATTTTCATCTGATGCTTAGAACGTACTTTATGGTATTAGAAGGAATTTGTTGAAAATCTGTTCATTAGCAGGGATGATTTTACAACAGAAAAATATATGAAACCGAACTATTTGTAAATGTCTGGAAAAATGCTAGTATGATTTTCCAGTTTCACCATCCTAACACCCTACGCGAGGCACAAAGGTTTTCCAGATGTGTAACTTTTGGAGATTGATGAACCTGCCTAATTAATCAAAGATGTTTTCTTACTGATAAATGAGGTTAACAAGTCTTATTTCATGGGTTTAATGGTACTAATATAGTTGATGTTTCTGGTCGGTACTGACCGCTGTTTTAGAGAGTTTACTGTAACAAAAAATTATTGCTTTGTACAACTAGATGGGACTGCAAACCGAAACCAATTAACATGAAGATAGTTCATTCATAATTTAGATGTACACATCAAGATGAATGAGAATGGTCATCCAAGCCTTACTAGAAAACACTGCGTAATGAGGCACAGTAGCCAAACTAGCTACTCTACAGTGTGTTCATATTTTCTCATATGTTTACAGTTGTATGCCATTACTTTTAGCATATAATAAAAATGTTAACGTCGTGACATGTTTATAGAAACTGCCCAATTACTAAAGCTGCTCCCACTTTTACCTGACATCATGATTGCATTGTGTGAACAATAGATATTTTTGGACCTTAAAATATATAATAAATATGAACAGAATAAAATTAAGTAGCAAGTCCAAGTCTTACTTGAACATAAGTTCCGTTATAGTTTTTGAAAATAGTACAAGGATATTTCTCATCGCTTCGCCTTCCTCTATATTACTAGTAGTAAATCTTGTTGAAGTTCTGATGCTCGTCAAAGCTTATAACAATAGGTTTCATTTTTATTATTTCATTCGTACGAGTATAAATATTGGCAAAAATTTTAGCTCTTCATATGTTATGAGAATCTAGGGCTGATCTTCCTCGTATTTCTAATTTATCGCTGTCATGTTTTATGGATTATAATTTATGAACAAATTAAAATCCATGAAATAGAATGATAATAATAAGAGATGAGAAGAGATGTCTTGAACATAGTATGAAAACTGCCACTATAAAGCTAAATTTGCCTGTGCATGCTTCAATAAACATATATTTCGAGATAACAATCCGAACTATCAGTGTTGAATGATCACGTTTTAGGATAAATTAAGAGCAATTGTACCAATGACTCAATTAAAAAGGAATTGCCAATTATACTAATATTTGTTAGTGCATCCATATATTATTGTTTGAACTATAAATAATTGATCCATAAAACGATTAGTTCATTGATAATTGCTACTCAATTGCTCAAGTAATTAACGAGACTTACAGATAGAATGTGAGATAATATGTGGGGTACATGTGCGATTGTGTAACTTAATATATTGCAATGGTTACATTGTCAATTGCCAAGTTGTGTGTTAAAAATGAATTAACACTTGATAATTCAATTGTCAATTGGGCAATTGCTGTGGCAAATGGATGCAATTATTGTAATCTATATTTTGCTACTACTTTATGTGTGTTGAAAAATATATTCATGGTTGATGTTCTGCAAGACCGTGTTAGGAAGTTGTACAACATTATGGTGAGGGTAAATTAGTAACTCCTTTAACTGTTTTTTATATTTATTGAAATAACAAGAAATTAAACATCTAAGGCAATTTTAGAGCTTCTAGATGACACACTGAAATTCAAACCTACTTACATGAATGACGCATTATCAAGTCCTTGGACAACTAATAATTAGCCTAATATCTGTCATTGGGAAAATAAAAAGTACTTAATAGGTGGCCCAGAGACTACTTCTAAGTAGTTATCAGACAATACCATTGTGGCACTACCAACAGAAATTGTGTTAGTAATGCTTTGACAAGAACACCCAGAGTTCTACAGGTACTTGTAGAACAAGGTATCTGTACATAGATGTATACAACATGTGTTTTTGGAGTATTCTTATATGTATATATGTATACACAAACATACATGTACATTTATCTATACATACATACATACATGCATACATATATACATACGCGCACATACACATACACGTGGTAAAAGCTAGTGGTTTTGGGAACAGTGAGACAAGTATCTGTTGCTTCTCCGGAATAAGTTTTTTTAACCATAAAAGAACGGTGAGTGTATCAGAGCATTCTTGAATTATTAAATTAGACACAGTAACATTCAACTTATTCCTGTACATCCAATAATCATGTAAGCAACCATTTTATTTCATCCATTATATTTTGCCATTTCCTATCAGGTTTAGCATTTTGTCTCCTCATTCTTATTTGATAAGAGTTTCTAAATTCCACTTTATGATATATCTTCTGCTCTTGCTCATCAGATTGAGATAAAAACTGCACCAGCTGATTTTCGCTTTCCTACAACAAATCAAACGAAGCACTGTTTCACTCGATACGTTGAATATCACAAGTATAATTCTTCTCATCTCTATTTACATTTTAGTTAGGATGTCAGTTCTAAGACTATTTCTCCTTTAATGTTTTATGCAATGTTTTTATTAAAAGGCTATACCGCAAGAAAAGAATCCCTAAAGTGGCAGATTTGTATACTCTACTTCTTAGTTGTATATCAGCAAACCAATAGAATCCATCTTCATATCACCTTATCATCTATATAACTACCAGTTATGGTTATTCATTTCTAATTTATGATGAATGGCAAGATGTACCTGATCACTTATGCATTCAGATAATTAGAGCAGAGAAGCCCAATCTTAAATTGGTGGCCTGTATAATGCCCGTGTCTTACAGTTCACTACCACTACTCTGTCTCACATATTTTCTTATCAACGACACAAAATACACTACAGGGTCTTTGTTTTAGTACATAACGACTTCTGATTTTTATGGAAATGCAGATGTCTGTTTGCCAAAGGTGACGACTCTGCTGAATGTGAAAAATTCGCTAAATACTACCGATCTCTTTGTCCTGGTGAATGGGTGAGTGCAAATTCATTGTTTTGAATTGTTTTCAGTTACCAATTTACACCCTAGGATTTTAATCAAGCATCAGTTAGTTCCTCAAACGTTGTCGGTCAGACAATGTTTTCGCTAATAAAATGTGTTTCTTCTTAAAAATGTTTGTTCTGTACAATTTGATTAAATTTTCAGTTGCTATTATTCTACAACAAGCATGAAATAGAAACAATTTCTTGTTATAAATTCTACATGATCTCTTAACAACTTCGCACACTGATCAGCTTCATTATAGGGTATAGTAACAAATTTACCACATTATTCATGTGATTGTTTATATATTTCACACGCTTTTTTGCCATGGTTATGCTCTCTTGGCATTATAAGGACCAGCTACACCTCATTTCTGCCACACCTCTGTTTCCTCCGACTTTAACCACACTATCCGATTTAAATAATATACTCTCTCTCGCTTGTCACCCCATTATATTATTTAATCAGAATGTGTGGTTGAAATCAAAGGGGAATACAGGTGTAGCAAGAATGAGGTTCTGCCGATCCTTGCCTCAATATACATAGATAAAGCTTTGCACTTTTCTAATGAGCAGCTAATTTGATCTTTTTAAATAATGTTTTTTTCTTCTTGTTTATCTATCTCAAAAAAGTTGAGTTCATAAGGTATCGTTCATTGCCGAATTTCTAAGCTGGCTGCATCCTTGATGCATAACATTTTACAGGCATTATATGAGAGATAGAAGAAGTATACGCAAGGTTGTGTTGTTTATTTGATGTCCCTTTTTTTTTCATTGACTTTGGTGGCAAAACATGCCGACTTGCTGCACAGTAAATCAATATAACAACATTTCAGATAACATTAGGTTACCTGTAACATGGGTCTGATAAGATGAGTGGCGAGCAAAGACTTGCATTAAGATCAGGGATTTATTCTGTTAAAAAAAATATCCAGTGTGTATTGTACTGAGGCTTCGAGTATCGGGTCCTTATTTTTGATGTCTTTAGAAAAGTCTGTATGCCAATAAATTCATAAATAGGTCCCTATTTTCTTAAATATAGAAAGCGCAAGCTAACTTGTGCTTTTCATAAAGTTTCTAAAATTAGAAATTTCGTTTTGCAGCTATTCGTAAGTATATAAAGCTGTTATTTAAGTATGTTTTTATAAAATAACTCATTTTTTTACTAGAACCAGCCACTTTTTCTTAGTATTATTCATGATCGACAACTTCAGTGCTACGCATATATCCATCACTATCAATGGTTTTCTTGGGATTTATAAGGAAGACTAGTCTTCCATTGTTCTTTGATTTCCTATCGACTTTTTATAACCATCTTTGCTATGAACTCATGCCGATGACTACTTTTTTCTTGAATCTAGCTGACGAAACTACAGTTACGATAGAACTTTTTTACCTATAGTAGGCCGTGATAATAAGAAAATGTAAAATGTTCATTGAAGACGTATGTTAAGGGCCTTTTCAAAGATATCGTAAATATAAATAACAGATTTGAAACTTCTGATGTCTCACTGTTTATAACGCAATGTCCAGTTTGCTGCCAGAGTCTCCTTTATCAAATATCCTTCGCTTCTATAGACAATGTCTTGTAGCCTAATATAAATTGGTTATATTTTTTCTATATCTCTACTGCTAATAAAGAAAATTCGTTTAACTAATTTACTCGGTGTCTTTTTGAAATTCCAAAAATGCTCTTGCTTTCCGTTTACATATTTGCGCTTAAACAAAATATCAATGTATACAATAACTCAAACAGCCTGTGTGCGAAGCACGGGCACATACTAGTGAACATAAATAGGAAATGATATTAGTTTTGTCTTTAGATGAATAAAGGAACAACTCTTATACGATTGATAAATGTGTACTAAAAGAACATTTACAAAGTTGCTTGGTGGAAACGAGATTTTAAAGTGTTTTTGCCAAAAATACGAAGTATACAAACATTTGAGTGTATTTTAATGCTGGAGGTAGGCAATTGATTGGGTCAAGATATGATATAAGTCCGACGATGAATATTTGAAAATTTTGAAATTCATCCGCATCCACATCTGATGTCTAACAAAGATTTATGTTTGTGGGTACAAAGTATCTGCATTTAAAATTAGCCGTTTGTTTTTTACGCAGATAATAGTTTATATTTTGTGTATTTTAATATAATAAAGGGTTGACATTTACCGTTTTATCAAGATAATAATTTGTACTGTACATATACAAAATACAAATGTATATTTATTGCTCATTTTTTTTTTATCGTATTTTATTTACTTTTTGTACTCCTGTAATAATCGGGATTGAAACAATTTTATGTTTAACAAAAAATTTCTTATTTTGTCTTTAGATTTATTAATTGTCAGACATCGGTGAATAAGAGATTATCCGATATCCTGTGGAAATAGATATTCAATATCGGAAAGTGATTTTGGATACGAATGCGGATATTACAATATCCGCATTCGAAAGATCTAATATTAGGTCATTGTTGTCAAGGTAGCGAACAACTGCATATGCTGCTTTTTGTGTTATATCATCAATATTTATGATTTACTGCGTTCAATGAAACAGGTTGAAAGGTGGAATGAGCAGAGAGAGAATGGAGTCTTTCCAGGCCCTTTGTGAATTTACAAGCCGTGGACAATTTTTAGCGATCTTCTCATCATTGTTGTTTGTTCTTGCTACTTGAAATAATTGCATGACAATTTTATTTGTGCTTGAAATAATTATTTATTGCAAACTATATAACGCTTGACAATTCCATTTGTATTTGACCCATGTTATTATCGAATGTTTTTCCATTGTGTGATCAATGCAATTTTATCGCTGATTGTAGTATTTAATTCAGTTTTATTATTTAACATTTGATAGTCTGTCTGCATGATAAATGCTGGTTGGTTTGACATTTTTGGAAATTGAATTGCTTTATTTTGATATGAAAAGAGATGCAAAATGGTGTGTGCCACGTTTATGCATGTGTGTATTGAATAGAAAGTAATTCATTTTCATGCATGCAGCAGAACTGAAATTTAATCGAATAATGTTTTGATGTTGGTTTTGCATTGAATTTTCTGTGGATGATCGTAAATTTTACTTGGATTAAAATTAGAAATGGGCCTGATAGCCCTTGTTGTTCGCTTGTGGGTTGAAAGCCCATTACGAACATCAGTTTCCAACACGTGTCCAACCAACCAAACCAACTGCAAATAATAAATAAATAAATATAATAATGTAAAGTAAAATGGACTAACGGATCAATCAAATTAGGGTTTGAGAGGAAATGGAGAAAGGGATACACAAGAGAAGATCTATTAGAACCAAGAGAAAGAGAGGCAAGGGATTTGCGAAGGCGATTGCTGAATATTTGTTGTCGGATTCATACATGTATGCACCTTTGCTTGATGATTCCACAAGTTCATTTGCTTGCAGTTTGGGTAATTCGGTCATGGACCTGGAAAGTTCGCCGACCGGCATTCGCTCATCTCCTCCGAGTATCGGTCAGATTCTTACCATCATCACCCTTATCTATTTCTTTAGTTTTGATTCTCAGATTAGATTTAAAATTTTGGATTGCTGTTGTCTGTTACTAGTAGTCCCGGCATCCATACATTGTGTATATTAATAACTGTTGTCTCATCACGTTTAGCTAGCTGGAAAATATTTGTTTCGCCATTCTTTTGAAATGCCTTTTTGAAAGGAACAGTCAAAGGGAGCGGCAATTGAGACACAGAATAAAAATTAAAACATAAAATAAAACATAAGATCTGCCACATTAAATCTTTGGATTTTGTTTCCTCGCATTGAAGGTGGAAATCAAAGGATGATCCAACCGCCTAGATTAATAGTTTCATTATTTTGTGTAAATAAAATTTATAGTTACAGGAAAAAGAAGAAGAAAAGATGGAAGTTTTTTGTTAAACAAAAAATCTTGTTTGTTTTACAATGATTTCTGTGTGAACAATCGAATTGATTATTCAGTCAAAGATGTTGAGAACACACTAAACTGGATGTGAATATTTCAAGTTCAATTTGAATTAAATGTTGAAAATAATAATGCATATTTTAATTCAGCTTTTTGATTTGAAATCATATGAGTTAACAAGTCAATAATGTAAAAAAAGTATTGAAAGGGATTAAATGATAACAGAAATCTAATAATCGGTACTTATGATTATCATTTATCATCTGGTATTTAGAAGCGGTAATGAGTTGATTAGTCATATAAATATTAGCATTTAAATTGACATATCAAACCACATTTCTCTTCGTTGTTCTAAAATATCTTCTTTTAACAGATTAAAAGTGTCCATTTAATTGAATTTGGTTTGTATTTGCAAATTATTCCCCTGTAATATAGATTTGTGAATTTTATTGGTTCTTTTAAATATTTGAAAATCCAAAGAACTGGATGGTAATAATTTGTCCGATGCACTAATTATTCATGTATAATTCGTGAACTAAGTAGATGTCTCATCGTACGTCCTTTAGAATATTGCATATACAAAAATAACTCTTGCATCCAATATACATCTACATATTTTTTACAGGAAAATTTGCCTCCTCATCAAAACCTATTAAGGAACCTTTATTATAAAATCTTGTCGTAGGGAAAAAAATTGTGATGCATATCATATATAGCGGGTGTAGATAATAAGCCTTTCTTCGAGGTATGAGGTTTCGATCGGAACCCTGGGATTCTGGCCACCATGCCAGTTCGGTTACGGCCGGAGGCGGGACGAAACTGACAAAAATCCATCCGACTTAAAATCTGTAGATAGAATAGAATAAAATAAAATATGTGGTAGGAACAAAAGCAAAAGCACCAATGTAAACAGAAAACCAATTGAATAAAAAAATCAAAAAAAAATCAATTATCTAATTCCTCCCACCAAATCGAGCAACATCATTAAGCAATTAGCATTTTATTGCAAGCCTAATTGAGTTGAGGTTGAGTCGAGCGATGTCTAGTTTAAATTTTTTTCTTTTTCTTATGATTGACATCCAAAAGACAAAGACGAGAGTTTTGATTTTCAGAAAAACGAAGACGAGAGTGGGTTGGGATGGGGATATGTGGTTTTAGGATTAGATATTGGGTGTAATGATAATTGGACTTGCAAAGATAAATAAAATAAAACATAACTGGGCCGGCTATAGCTATGTTAAGTTAAATATAGTGTTTAAGTCTAATTAATTGGACGCGTTGTTTTGGTAATTTAATTATAATGTTTCGTTCTAATTTAGGTTAAGTAATCAATTATATATAGTTTAATCTTAATGTTTTATATTTAATTTCTATTCAATATTAGGTATGTTATAGCAAATCGAACTAACATTACTGAAACCGAAACCGAAACCTTCGAAATTTTCGAAATCGATCGAAACCATAGAAATTTCAAATGAGCGAAACCGAGTTCTCGAACTTTGCCCTTTCTTCAGTACTTTACAAAGATTCTACACCGAAAGATCTATAGCTATTTTGCGAAAGAGTAAAATATACGTACACAAATACTGCTATATGATTAAATACAATCATACATAACTTTGAAGAGGTTTGCTCCTACATCACCATCAGAAAATATCTGCATAAGGCATGAGCAAGTTACAAGAAAATATATAGACGTATAATGGAATGCATATAATAAATCCCCAAGTGCAACAGTAGTGTATATATGTATATTTATTTTATTTATAGGAGCGTGTGTATATATATATATTTATTTATTTTATTTATAGAAGCGTTCAATGACACCCCCTATTTTGCAGCACTCCTATGGTTTCATAATTTCCACCACACAATCCGGTTTAAATAATATTATGATTGGAAGAATGAGAAACAAATATAAAATAAATTGCAATGTGTGATGGAAATTAAAGGATCACATAAGTGCTGCAAAATAGGAAGCGCTTCTTATATATATATATGTGCATGTATGTATGTGTATGTATATACACACATTCATGTTGTGCTTATTTTTGGATTTTTTGTGTAGTGGCAAAGCAGTGATAAAATCAAATCTGTAGAGATCGTTCCAAGGCACGTCAATGACGCTCTACTTAAGACGTTATTTGCATTCGCCACTCGTTTTAACAAATAAATGAGTGCTGTGAATTAAGACAAAGCGTCTCTCAAGATACACTGAAGTCGAGATGATCAATCTCTTCAACCGACCGTGATAGCACTATCGAAATCGATTCAAACTATCTTTTGAATTGACTGCAGTGACAAAAGTATCGAGTTTGCAATCTGCAGTATCACAAACTAGAAATAATATTTAAAGAAATAAAAGAGGAGAAGGAAGGAGATTAGAAACAAGAGAAAAGTTCAATTGAAATGCATTTCAAGCGTTTCTATTTATAGTTGTGAATTATCTTTTCGCATTTGAAACGTTGCATCTCCCGCCAAACGACGCTTTCTTTTGTTTAACGTCCCGCTAAAACAAATATGGGCAAAAATATAATTTGGACCCACGCCCGACCCGGACGGGCGGCGCCGGCACACATGCGTGGTGTGTATGCATGGCATTTCGAGTAAGTACTAGGTGCTCAAAGGACCCAACCTTCTTTTGAGGAACTTACATTTAAACAAATATAGTTTTTTATTTATAAGATGTGGGACTATTCCAATCCCACATTCTTTCTCTTCTTCTCATTTTAAAAACAAAATAACTCACACTTAATATTTTATAAAACTTTCACTAACAATCCTCCATCAAATTTTAATAAAAATTTCTTCTGTCATATGTTGCAGAAAAACTTGTGCATAAGTATAGATGTTTTGTGGACTTGAATCTATATATAGTGCCAAGCTATTGGACTTGAATCCATATATAGTGACGATCTATCAGAGCACGTCATGATGAAGTAGTTGACTAAACATTGAAATAACGATCCAATGCGATGTGCCGGATGTGTTTCACGCACTCATTTTCTTATTTCCAGATAGTACAAAAGCTGACACGTGGATTGGCCTTGTGTCTGCATAAGTATAGATATTTTGTGCACTTGAATCTATACATAGTGATAACCTATTAGAGCATGTGTCATAATAGAGTGATTGATTAAGCATTGATTCAACAATCCTATGTGATGTACCGGATGTGTTTCACATCCTCATTTTCTTTTCTTCAGATAGTTCATAAGTCGACATGTGGATTGGCCTTGTGTCTATATCTTGATTTAATGAAATGTCCTTAATAACAAGCCATAGTCTCGCAAAAAGCGACACCACCTTCGTGCATTCATATGGGTAGGTTTATTGCAAGTGCCCTATAACCATACTCTTCAACAGTACTTCTGTTATAAACCTATTAAGTATTAAGTAGTACATCCTCCACCATATCATAGGTGCCAAGCACTTTTCTTGGAATGGATATGATATTTGTTGTTCAGACTAGGGTTATAGTTTAAATCACATCGTATAATGTACTTTTGCTCATTGAACTTAAGATGATGAATTTTATTATGTTGAGTTGAGTTTTCATCATAGTAGATTTATATGTTGGTTTTAAACTCATTCCTTTTGATGTTTCAACACCAAATCTCTTGCAAGTCCTTTTGTAAATGGATCAGTCAAATTTTGGCTTGATCTCACGAAATCTATGATAATTACCAGATCAATGAGCATTTGTTTCACTGCAGTGTCTTATGCCAATATGCCTAGATTTTTCATATATATTGACTATATGCTCTCGATAGTATTGCCTGACTCTCACAGTGCACAAATATCAGAGACATTGGTTTTGGTCATACAGGACTTTCAATAGCAGATTTCTTAACCATTCTCTTTTTTTACTACAAGAAGTCAAGAAATTTCTAATAATAAATTTCTTAACCATTCTGTTTTTTTACTACAAAAATCAGTGTAATAAATTCAGCAACCATGGTAGAGTCCGCAATACACGTTCCTTTGAGGTTCAGGATGCTGCTCCCCAACAGGAGTGAATATCCATCCACTGATTGATTTATTTTTATTATCTCTTCAAGTATTTCAAGTGGCATCCGTGTATCCTTCTTTTACACTTGGATATCCACTGTAAACATAGACCATAGTTCTTTTCAAATATTTTAAGATTCTTTGTATGCCTGGCTACTGAATATTCCACTCTTTTTCCAACAACGTAGGCAATATCAAGTCTTGTGCATGTCATGACATACATTAGACTACTAATAACTTTAGCGTGTTCTAGTTGATCATTTGATCTACCGGTATTAGAATACAGTTACATTAAACCTTTTTAGAATCTTCACTATGTAATGAGACTGGGTAATAACCAACCCTACTGCTATTTTTATGATTCTTATTCTTAGAATCACTTCAGCTTTCCCTATATCTTTCGTGTCAAAACATAAAGATAAAAATCTTTTCGTTTGTTCATTAGTTGAGGTATCAGTCTCAAATATCAATATATTATCAACATAAAGACATATAATTACACATTTACCAACATGAAATTTGCTATAGACACATTTGTCTGATTCACAAATCCTAAAACCATTTGATACAATGTTTTTATTAAATTTCTCATGCCACTGTTTTGATGTTTGTTTAAGACCGTAAAGTGATTTAATAAGTTTACATACTTTACGTTTTTGGTTAGGCATCACAAAACCTTCTACTTGAGACATATATATCCTCATCACGTTCTGTACTTAATAATATAGTCTTGATAACCATTTGATGAATTTCAAATTTATAAATAGATGCTAATGCAATTAACGTCTTAATTGTTGAAATTCTACCTCCAAGTGCATAAGTATCAAAATAACATATTCCTTCCTTTTTAGGTAAGTCCCTTAGCAGCTAATCTAGCCTTAAAATTTTCTAACATATCATACGCTCTTAATTTCTTTTTAAATATCCACTTATATTCTATTAGTTTAAAACCAGGAGGTAAGTCTATTAGTTTCTATGTTTGATTTTCCATAATAGAATCCATTTTATCATTTATAATTTCTTGCCAAAAGACCGAGTTCTGAGATTTTGTGGCCTTGGTATATGTTAAAAGATTAGAATATATGTTTGTAGGTAGCATGGCTTGATATCTAATACCATCTCTTGATCCTTCAACTAAATAAATGATACAATCTGGTTTGAATGACTTTTCAGTCCTCAATCTTTTACATCTCCTAAGTGCGTCAGTTTCATCAATATTTTCTTGAGTGTTCTCAAATCCGTAAATAATTTCAGCAACCTCCACTATTTCACGAATAAGTGTATTAACCACCATCATTTCACTAATAGATGGATTAGATGAAATAGATGTGAATCTATTTCATACAATACCGCATATTTAGATTCTATTATTATGTTTTACCTCAATCGAATTATTGGATTCTATTACTATAAACTTATAACTCTTGCGGTGTTGAGTGTATCTTAAGAAAACCACTCAATGCTCTTTTGTTCTAATTTTCTGATTTTTGGTTCAGTTAATAGAACAATGACCCTACAGCCTCAAACTCGATAATAATTAAGATTCGATTTGTGTTTCTTTCAAAGTTCATAGTAACTTCGGTTTTCTTATAAGTTATTCTATTTAAGATGTATCAGGCGGTAAGTTAAAGCCTCACCCCAGAAACTAGTATTGAAACCAGAATTACATAACATAGCATTAATCATTTTATTAAGGGTCTTATTTTTACGTTCTGCTACTCCATTTGTTGTGGAGTATAAACTACAAATGTCTCATTTATGATTCTTACACATTCACAAAATGCAAGTAAAAGATATTAACCTCCCCTATCATATTCAAAAGTCTTAATTTTAGCATTACATAGGTTTTTTTACTTCCGTCTTATAGGTCATAAATGAATTTAATACTTCGTCCTTAGTATGTAATAGATAATCATAACAGTACTTTGAATAGTCATATATAAATTTGACTTCTTTCCTCCTATAGAAGGAGTACTATGCATGTCACAAGTTTCACCATGAATCAGTTGTAACAGATTAGTGGTACTAATGATTTTCTAGTTATTTTGGTTAAAGAGCATATCCTACGCTTATCATCAGATTTATTATCATATTTAGGGATCATGTTTAATGAAATCATATTATCCATACTTGTAATATTAACATGTAGAAAAGAGGTCAACAATATAAGCAGAAGCAATAATTTTATTAATATTCAGTTTGAACATTTCATCACACATTTATCCTTTTCCAATGAATATTCCGTCTTTGGTCAATACATATTTATCCGACTCAATGACTTATTTGAGGCCAAACTTATTTAATTGACTACCAGAAACAACATTCTTTCTAACCTCGGGTACATAATATACGTATTTCATTGTCAGAATTTTTCCGGATGTGGACTCCAAGTCTACTGTCTCCTTCCTCTTGACCGTTATTTATGCCGAGTTTTCTGTATAGAGATAATTTTCATTCTCAAACGGTTCAAGTTTCTTGAATAGACTCTTGTCGTTGTAGTCAATTTAGAAGGTAGTTCGAACCATTTTGAAAGTGCCATTGCAGTCGATTGAATAGATTGATCATCTCAGTTCCATTATATTTTGGAAATCGATCTGCCATAACTCACAGTACTCATTCGTTTGTTACAACGAGTGGTGATGACAAATAACGTCTTAAAAAAAGTATTATCGACGTGTCTTGAAGCTATCTATACAGATTTGATTTTACCATTACCGTGCTACTTCATCAGAAATCCAGAAACACACATAACAATACATATATACATACATAGATATACATATACACATACATACACACACATGTATGTATGTGTATGTATATGTATGTATGTATAATATAATTAATGATGGTTTTGATATCTGATTTCTTTGATTGTGTTTGCTACTTTCACAATCCCATAATCTTATGAACATTGTTTCTATCCTCATTAACTATTTATAGGCAATAAGTGTATAAGTAAATTAGTTTTAAACTACATGCTTAATCTGAATGGCAAAGTTAAACCATTGAATTCCATTGATGGATAAAAATTACATTCTAGTTTAAAATTGGAGAAGTTGGCGAAGATAGTTTTATCTTTTCATGAACACTTGAAATTTCCCTTTGAATTAACTTGGCTGAGGGTAAACCGCTAGTGAGTAGTTCAACTGCCCAAAGCATCGGGTTGGTGAATGAGAGATGCAATGGCCGATTATCAATTATGATGTCAATCCTATTGATTTACTTGAAGTATGTGTTGTGGGGCATGTGCATGCTTCCTTGGGATATTACATGTTGCCGATTTTATGCTTGGTTTGCTAGTGTTAAAAAAAAACTTGGTTGATGAAGGTTTCATTGGTTTATTGACACTTGCAATTTCCATTTGAAATTGCCTTTGTCCATGGTAACTTCATCATTTCATCGGGTTTTGATGCCTGGTCTAAACTAATATTCATCTTGTATCAAATCAGAAGTAATGTAGTGATTTGGTATCTTTACTATACGATTCGTCTGTGAAAATTTGGTTAACACAACTTGTGCATCTCCTTAATAACACATGATTTTTGTTCAAAAGGGACTGATATTTTACTAACCAATCTTGATATGTGGCGCTTGGCTGAAAAATAAAATTCATTTCACCTGTTAAACTAAAGATATAATAGAAGAATATGGAAAAATGCTTTAATGAATCTGCTGTTTGGAATAATTTTTAGAAGGTTGATATTTGCTAGTAACGGATTTAACAAATGATGATCGAAAGGATGGCCATGACCTCACACAATTTAAAAGAACTTTAAATAGTATAAAAATAAATAAATAATAAATAAGAACAAAAATATAAACAAGAAGGCCATGGTTTATCTGTATCAGTATGTGGCCCACTGCTAGATAGCAAGAATGAAAACCCTTGCTAAGTGAAGAAGATGAAGGTGTATGCGTAATTTGCCTCAAATTTTACGGGCAACATTTGAGGTGGATGGTGCTTGTGAATGTGGTTAAAATTTGACAGAATATGGTAATTATGTCGGTAGAAAAAAGACGTTCCTCTGGTTTACGTTCAAGCTTTTGAGCCTGCTAACAATCACGAGTTGATGAATAAAATGATGAAGATGGTCAAGTTATATGAAGTTGTTTGGCAACAAATATTTTTTCTAGTATCTATAAATGGGGGTTTGAATATTAGCTTCAAGCAGTAATTAATAGTAATTTTCAAGTATAAGTTTTTGTATGATATTTTGATGAACTTAAAACGTAGTACAGGATTGGTTATATCTGTATACGCAGTTGTGCATGAAACATATGAAACCACAAGACTGTTTTAGCTATTTGCTGGTTAAAATTACTTCTAAATTATTGTTTTTCATTGGCTTACAAATGGTTCCTTTCAATTCTACTCCAATCTTTTCAAGCTCTTAAATGAAGTTTCCAAAACATTTAGAACTTATTTAACTTATTCATGAATAAGTAGGTTTGACTACTATAAGAGCATCTCCAACACGACTGGAATAAAAAAAAAGGGGCAAATCCACCTTTTTTTTTCCATTCCCTATGCCACAACAATGTCGATTCGAGTGTGGAGAATGAAAAGAAACGGGGATTTACCCCTTTTTTTGAGCATGGGTTGATAAATGGGTTTTTGAAAGCCGTTTAAGCTTTCAGAACCTTGTTTTTTTACGAGTCTGCGCTTTTTTCTCCACCGTTTAAAAAATAATTTATATTTTTTCTTTGCTAAGCGGGTTTCTAAAACCCATTTTATGTTTTTTTCCCTTTTATTTTAATAAACAGAAAAAGAAAAAAAATGTGCAGCAGTTGCTGGAGAAGTAGGGATTGCCCACTTTTTTTTAATCTCCTCACCCAGAAATTGGCTTTCTACTAGAGATGCTCTAAGGAGTTGTCAAACATGCTCATGAAGAATTCCAATAAAACGATAGTCTGTGTTTTTTTCTGGTCTGACTGACAATATGTATGTTATTTTTATTATATTATGAGACAAGTATGTAGCCCGTGCCGATGGCACGAGTTCAGGATTTGGTTGACATAACCTTCAATATAATATGTCAGATATGTACAATTTCATTGGCGTTAAATTTATTCATAACATGATCAATAAGAGTTTTTTGTAATGTTAATATGCATACAATATGCAATTAACATTTTTGTTTTTCATTTTTGAACAATATGAGTATCAGTAGAGTGTACCAGTAAAGTGGATTCGCTTATTTGGGAATCTAAATAATAAAAATGGACGGACAATAAAAATTTAACCACAAATCTGTCTTTTCTCTACAATGACATTATTAACTAAAAATTAAGAAAAAACAATCGATTATAGTAAACAGGTGAACGGATTATTACAATTTTGAAAATGCAGACTTGTAATTAAGTAGATTGAACAAAAGAAAGGAGCTTGATGACCATGTCCACAACAACATAAATATGTTTGTTCTACATCTTCTTTAGTGGAAATGAAAACCTAAAAAATGTTTATATTATTTTATAGAAAAATACACAATGGTTTAATAAAAGTGAACTTTTGAGTAAACATCTATGTTCGTTTTGTCGACTAACCTTTCGTAGGGAATCACTATAAAACCTCTGGGTAAACGATATTGTAGTAGCTGTTGACATTAGCGCCATACTTATGTAGAATTTCCACAACCGTTGAAACAATCTCATCTTCATCTGCCCAAATTTTTGCGTGAATAATGAGGATATTAAATGTTTTCATAGCTAATTGTCATGCATCATCTACAGTTGACATATTATTCATTCAATCGTAGTGTGCGCGTAGCCAAAAGTTGAAAATGGATTTAAAACTTGAAAATGAAGCTTACTGAGTAGGGATAGTATAAGGGAAGAATTTAGAAAAAAACAACTATTTGTTTGCAGCAAAGCAAACCGAGTAGAAGATTATAATGAGAGAGAAGGTAAATAGACAGAGGAGTGGTGGAAATTAAGTAGTGTGTAGAGAATCAATCTTTTCCGGAACATTGATGAGAAGGTGGGTGAATACCCATAAATGGATGGTATGGTTCTTTTTCATATGTCATATATAGGAACAAATATTTAATCAGACAACTATTTGCATAGAATCCACAATTTAATGTATATGAAATATTTGTCAGTTCGTGTGTGTATTCATATGTTGGGTGAGGAAAGGAATACCGAAAATCTAAGCGGTTGTTGCTTAGGCGATTCTGCCTTAACTCTTCACCGGTTAATGAAAAATAGGGGAAACTTAAGTGGCACATAAACAATCATTACGTGGAGGCAAGAAAAAGTTTTCATGAAGTGATGGGAAGACATGGAGAGGACGTCTTGTATTACTTGTATCACCTGAGCCAGAACCATAATAATTTGTGGAAAATGAGACATAAAGGGCAGTAATAATATTTTTTTGATTAAAATACATGTAGAAATCAAGTTTTTGAGCAATTACCGGTTTTTTTAGTACACGTGTAGGTATAAACTGGAATAGATAAGGATTGAAGAAGTTAGAAAACTTGAAAAGCGGGTTAGATCATGGAATATATTACGTGTAGTGGATGAGCTGGAGAAGCAAAGCCGCATGATATAAATGCTGATGATAAATCTTGGCCACGCTTTGACTCATGTTTGTCTCACCAAGCTCGTTTATTATATAGACTAGTATGGAGCCCGTGTCGATGGCACGGTTGCGAATTTTAATTTGTATATAAACTTGGATGTTATTTGTTTCATGGATCAAAAGTTTTTTGTGTGTATATGTATATAAGTATGGAGTAGTTGAACAAAATAGCAAACATGTAATTGCAAGCAAAACAAAATGAATCAAAGCAATAGCATATAAATGCAGAAAGGGAATGTTGTGGGTCATAAATGACAATAAGAAATTAAGAAATGGAAGAATTGTGGGAAAAAGAGGCGGGGAAGAGAGTAGCACCTGAAAACGGAAGATGATGGTGGTGCAAGTGAGGAAATTTAAGAATTTAATATTTATTTGAAGCATGTATTTCATCTTCATCTTCTTGCATCGAACGGTACAAAATACAATGTTGAATGAAGACCATGTATCAGAAGATAGTTAATGAAGCCAACCAAGATTAGGTTTGACTGTATAATTGTGTGTCTCAAGCTTTAACGCAACCGAAGGTAAAAAACCATTGTGGTAAAAAATAAAAGTAAAAAAGGAAAATCAAATATCACTATGGCTCCACCTACTATTATTGTTGCAACTCCCGGAGCTGTTGCTCTTTCCAGTTCAACCGCAAACTGTAATTAAAAGGATTCAAGTAAAGAATCAAAATGTAAAAGCAAACAACTGTTCATTCAATTAGTCAACCACATTAAGTCTCATCAAGTAAAGAATTAAAATGTTTGTACTTTATCTCCTTGTTTGTCTCGTAACTCAAAGATTAAAAAACCATTAGAATTAGTTAAGCACTAAAGCCTTCTACGAAGCAAAACAGGAAAAAGCAAAATAAGGAAGGAAATGAAAGAAACAAACTGTCCATTTAATCGAGGAAAACAATCTTTCGGGTGGGCTATACATTCAATATGGAAAAATATTGTTTGACAACTCAATTAATCAGTATGCTGTAGTTTAAAAAAATGAAAGGGTACAAACACATTTAGTGTACAAAGTTATCTAATCCACGAGTTAGACAAAAGTTTAAATGGAAGTAATTCATGTAATAAGGTAATTATGTAAAATCAAATTAGTTTCCATATCAACTAAGAATTCATATATAAAATTTATTTAAACTAAATACCAAATTAATAGTTGTAAAATATTTTATTACCATTCAACTGCATAAACACATTTGGTTAATATCAAGGACACATTATGCTAATTCAAATAATTATAAGGAAATTGTTACATAGATATAAGGCAATACTAATTATAAAACGAAAGCTGTAACCAAACTAATTATTCCAAACCAAATTATATTGTTGCATTTAAAAATTTGAGCATAAAGTTTAAAGGTTGCATCAAGTAACAACAAAAGTTTCTGCTTACTTATATTGAGGAAAAAATGTTCATTTAATGAGAAAAACAATCGTTTTGGTTGGACCATGAATTTAATATGGAAAAAAATCCTTATGCTGCATGAAGTTATCACGACATAATAGTTTTATAAACAGAAGTAAATAATGCAATAGAGTAATTATGTCAAATCAAATTAGCTTGCACCAATATTATCAACTAAGAATTCATACCTAAATTTTATATAAATCAAATACTGAATTAATAATTGTAAAATATATTTATTACCTTTCAACTACATAGATATAATACTTGGTTAACATCTAAACACATTATGCTAATTCAAATAATTATAAGGAAATATGTATATACATAAGCCAATACTAATTAAAAAGATAAAGCTACAACAAACTAACCATTTCAAACTAATTATAAGGAAATACATGAAATATTGTTTTACCCTTCAATACATGTTAGCCCAAATTTTGTTTCAAAAACTTTACAAAATATTTGTTGTCAAAGATATTATATTTTCAAACTAAATTATATTTTTACATTTAACCATTTGAGCATAAAATTTAAAAGTTCCATCAAGTAATATCAAAAGTTTTTGCCTACTTATATTGAGAAAAACTATGCAGGTAATTGATAAACACAATCCTTTTGGGTGGACCATGCATTTAATATGGAAAAAATTGTTTGGCAACTCAGTTAATTGGTACAAAGCCTTATTTAAAAAAAATGAAGTAGTAGAAACTCGTTCACTGTACAAAGTTTTCACGAAATATGGCCTATACAAAAGTTCAATAAATGGAAGTAATTCATGTAATAGCGTAATTACGTAAAAAAAAAAAAAATCAATTTCCACCTTGATTATCAACTAAGAATTGTTTCATCAAGCGATTTAAAGGTTTGAGCATACAATTTAATTTCATAAATTATACTGTTACAAATATACACTTTAAAGGATTCATTAAGTAATTGCAAAAGTTTCTCCCTACTTATGGGTACACTGTTATTTAAAAAAATGAGTAGCAGAAACCCATTTGCTGTACAAAGTTTCCATGAAATATGGCCTATACAATAGTTCAATAAATGGAAGTAATTCATGTAACACTTTAAAAGATTCATTAAATAATTGCAAAGGTTTCTCCCTATTATGGGTAGACTGTTATTTTAAAAAAAGAGAGTAGCAGAAAGCCATTTACTGTACAAAGTTTACATGAAATATGGGTTATACAAAAGTTCAATAAATGGAAGTAATTCATGTAATAACGTAATTACGTAAAATCAAATTAGTTTCCACCAAGATTATCAACTAAGAATTGTTTCATCAAGTAATTTAAAGGTTTGAGCATACAATTTAAGGTCATATATTATACTGTTACCATTGAACATTTGATATACAATTCAAAGGATTCATCAAGTAATTGCAAAGGTTTTTCCCTACAAATGTAGACTCGGTTATTATTTTTTTCCCTATATTCCTCGGACATATTGTATAAATTATGCTTTTCCTAAGACAAACTTATCCGCGTAAATGGACGCAAAGATAATGAAAATAATGTCTCATATTATGGTGCTTAAAGAATGTAAATCACCTTTAGTTTTCTGTAGAAGAGTTCCAACTATTTAAATATATTCATCACAGCACCATCATCTTTCTTATTTTCTGTTCTATTTAAATATATGATTCTCTTTCTCGGAGGACTTCCACTTCACCTAAAGTGATAATAGAAGACGTGGCAATAATTTAGAAATTAAAGCTTGAAATAACGACTTACGGTCATTTTATGCATTATGATCTTTCTCATTTTCTGTTCTATTTAAATATATGATTCTCTTTCTCGGAGGACTTCCGCTTCACCTAAAGTGATAATAGAAGATGTGGCAATAATTTAGAAATTAAAGCTTGAAATAATGACTTACGGTCATTTTATGCATCATGATCTTTCTCATTTTCTGTTCTATTTAAATATATGATTCTCTTTCTCGGGGGACTTCCGCTTCACCTAAAGTGATAATAGAAGATGTGGCAATAATTTAGAAATTAAAGCTTGAAATGATGACTTACGGTTATTTCATGCATCATGTGCTGTGATCCTTGAATGGGAATGTTCCATCATGGAGGCATCTCTATTTGATGGAGGAGAACCATTTGATAATGATAGAACTTCTAGCTTTCAATACCTTATGGCTATTTAATGCACTACTAAACCATGTAGAATCTCTCGAGGAGAATCTATAAGCAATAAAAATAAACATAAAATAGAGCAGAATGTAAGTAAATATAAAACAAAACATTGGTTATCAGAGTACATCTGTTACATAATCCAAAAATCTTTCATGGAATACGGCTCTAGAAATAGTTCTATCAAAGAAGAAAACCACAGAAGCTGGACACATAAAAAAGGGAAACACTGACTACAAAGGGTATTGAGAGTGTCAAGTACTTAATAGGAAAAGGGTATTCTTCCAACGCAATCAACATACTCATAGATTATAGATGAGATAGCACTTGTATGAGTATGGTATTCATATTGAAAAATAGCTACATGCATTACCAATATCAAAGAGAATTCTTCATCTGAATCCCCTAAGTCATTTGATGCCACATAGACCTCCAGGTCGAGCAATCTTTGATCAGTTTGAAAATAGTATACGGGTTTCATCAGTGTGTAGATTTTGGCTTTGCTTTGTAATTCTTGTTGTGTTGCTGCAAAAATATGATGAATGAACTATTAGTTCAGAGCTTTACACAAACACTTAGTCTGCGTAGAACTTAAATAAATTTGTAATGAAAATGAATCATAAAAACCAAAAATAAAAAAGAGCATGATATCATAACCAATAACATAAACCCTAAGTCATATACGTATAGGAAATCAAGGAAAAAACTGGAATAAAAGCTAAAGCATAGTATATTTGGAGTAATCATGACAACTGCATTGGAAAAAATCACAAACATCATGAATCTGAATGGTTGTACATGTAGCAGGGGCAGAAAATCTTAGAAAGGCACATATTCTATACAGAAGAAAGGAGGAGGAGAGAACACCATAAACTTCAGCAAAAGTTCAATGGAGAAAAAGTGATCAAATCAAGTCATAAATAGAGTGTAAAAAAAAAAGTGGGTTACAACCTATTGTACGTGAAACGTTTAGAAGATGATATGTAATGGATTAAACGTGGGGAAAGAAGTTAATAGAGAGAACAAATTTGAACGGAGTTTCCATAGAAATTGGATGAAGAAGAAATTATATGGATTTGATTGTATAAGGAGGAAAACCGAAAGGAGTAGTTTAAAAAGGATCGTGGTTAATAATTAAACGTGGGAACTATAACGATCTCCCTGCATTTGTAAACGGCGTTAGTTTTTTTGTTTGCCAGGATAGCTAATGGCCATTTGATGTCTATCTCCACATTAAATATGGACCGCTCTTTGTCTTTTCCGTTAAGTCCGATCTATTTTGTTATATAGATTATTAAACATTCAGAATGATTGAACTGGACTTTGAAGAGACTTGTAGGCTATAATTTGAATTGTAAGGGTTGCCGAGTTTAATTTTGTTTTACCAAAAAGCTTATAGATGTTGAATGTTGAATCATGATGTGGATTTTTGCTATATGTATTTCCAGGCAAAGGAGCACCTGTGACTAGGCCGGTGGACTATTGAACTGTGTTTGCATGCGTACTGTCTTGTGAATGCAAAAACTGGCTGCATAATTCATGTTGTATATTCGATAGTTGTTTTTGTGTATTGTGCCTCTTTTCAGTTTGTATATAGTTCAAATGATTGTATAAAAAAATTCAACAGAACAGTTGCTTCGAAATTAATGTCCCGTAAGCAGATGTACCAACTGTTTTACAGAATGGATACTGTTGTCAACACGTGGCGTCACTTCAAATCGCCAATGGTGGGGTTAAATATTCATCATGGATCCAAAATGCAAATCGATTAGCACCATGTGACCATGTGATTTGAACAAAATTAAATTTTGAGGCAAGAGGTAACATGGAAGTTTACATGTATAGAGGCATGGAAGCAGATAAGAGCGTCTGCAAAAAGAAGGTTACAAATTACAAAATGGAAGTAAATAAACGCGTTGTAACAAAGTACATTTTGTAATGGGTCGCAAATTCACATGGATCGGTAGAAGATGTATGATATGTTCAGACATTTGTTGAACAAACATCTAATTTTGGATGTTCGTTCAACAAGTGTCCAAGTATTGAACACTCTGTTGAACAAGCATTTAAAAACAGCTACTTTAAAATATAAATTTCATACGGCTATTTCTTTTCTTTTCGTACAAAAAATTCACAAGCTACATGTTCGTCTCATTTCACAGCAACAATCTATTACATCAAAAATCATTCTACTCTCACTTTTTTCCAATAAAAATGTTTTGTGATTTTAACATCGGTGCTGCAAAAAAATGGAGTTTTGAGGAATTCAATTTGAAATACAATATAGTTTTGGTTGAACAAGCGTTCACTACTGATAATCGAATTTAGTCGGAAGATTACGATTTATGCTACATTTAATGTGCACTCTTAACCAATCTGATCCGAGATGCCGATCAAAGTGGTTATACTTTTTTGAGCAAAAATACAAATTATTATAACCGAATAAACATTATCGCATACGATCGTGGAAAAATCAATCGTCAAAAATGGACATTTGCTTTAATAATTTTTAAGTTAAAAGAGACGAACTATAATGGTTTTGAAGGTGAAATGCATTTGTTGTTTGGAATATGAAGTCCATCCACGTCTATCACCAGCCAGATATCCAAGTTTAACCGTGTCTTTGTTGTTTGAAAAAATATAGAACCAAAAGGAGGAATGTTCATCTCATCTGTGTCCCTATACCCTACTATATATCTCTGTAGACTTGTCAGTGTAACAGCACCCCCTCTACCATTATCCTTAGCCAAAGTCGGTAAATATGTAGAATATTACATAAACTCCTCATATGTACTGTCAAAGGGTACCACATGCGGTGTGGTCGGCGACCTTTATACCAGTTGGCATAAAAAATGCAAAGCTGTCAATTCTAACTCAATTTAGAAAATGAAACGTATGTGTTGTAGATCATCACCTCTTTGTACCTGCCACATAACGGTCTACGTGTGCAAACATAGGTAACTGTAGAAAATTACCTAATGGCGATGCATATAGCTTATCCTTAATCAGTTGAGCTAATGTGGTAAAGTACTTGGTAATGCACTTATGCCAACTATCTCGCATTGCTATGTGACCGACATATATAAGTAATTATTTAAAATTAACAAAACATTTATAATTTGTGATAAATAAATTTATATAATGATTATATACTAAAAATATACTCATAGCATTGTTGACACTGCAATCAATCGATGTGTTCCTATTGGTGGTAACTCGCTCAAGCAACGAATATCATTTGCGGTCACATTAGCATTTGAAATAGTATGTACTACACCGACATTGGCATCGCTTGTATGACAGACAACACGTCTAACAATTTTGATAGGTCGTAATAGCATTTCGACCTATTTTTGAATTAAAAGGTGAAAAAGCGGAGAAGTGAAAACATGAGAAGAATGAGGTGGAAATGCATCATATATGTCATGGGAGCTAGCCATTTGTTTAACAAGTGCCTAAAGTCTAGATGCTTATTGAATAAGCACCTAGCATTTGGGCGTCGGCGTCCAAATGCGGGTGTTTGTTCAACAAACATCTAAAACTCAGGTGCTTGTTGAACAAGTGTCTAGTTTGATTTTCTATTCGGAAATCTTACGGGCCTACATTTTGAAATCCATATAAATGTAATATGTAACCATTTTTCGGTTGGAGCTCTAATGTTATAAACTTTCACAAAGGTGCCTACATGGGTGGGACCATACATGGAAAGAAGGTTCTCGATGTACCTTTGGAAGTTACCAAAATAAGCTCAGATTAATTAACACTACAAATATGGATCAACTTTCCATGAAACAAAGCGTCTTCTCAAATTCTTTCCATATTTTAAAAAGCTTACTAAATCACAAGGCAAGGAAACAAATGCAAGCATATGAAAATCAAGGAAGTTGTACTAACATTGATCTTGTGTAGTTTAGCAGTTAGCAATCCATTGAAGATCGAAAATTAAAATGTTAAAATGGAAATGGATATAGCGGAAAAATGTAGACTATTTCAAAATAACATGTTGAACTTTCACTTGTAATTTGTTTCGATGTGTGCAAGTTGTCACTAAAGGTTAATTTAGGATTTCACCTTATAAAGATGTCAACGCTAAATGGACTTCAATTTTGGATAAGCGGGGCAAATTTTAGGGGGACTCCACCTAGTAAAAAAATTGTTATAGGGACTCCACCTGAATAGAAACATTTACAATTTTACCCATCGCCACATCAAAATTCGGCAACAACCAATCAAAAAATGAGAAAAAAATACGATGTTTCATTGAAAACTATTTTCGACGAGGTCGTGTCAAAACAAAAAAAGGGAAAAACAACAGTTGGTCGCCAAGAATTTGAGGGTAGTTATAGATTTTAAATTTTTTTGTTAGGGAGGACAAATTTTTTTGTACACTCCTTAGTTTTTTGAAAAATTAAAAAACGACTCACTGTTATCTAGTTTTGGAGTTCCTTTAATAATGCCTATAAAAATTAGCTATTAGAATATCTAATAAAAATATTTGATCAAGAACTTTAATAGAAAGAATATATTTATATATTTTTTAGTTCAAAATTATCTTCATCATTGCCATCATGATTATTATTATTATTATAAGAAATAATAATTCAGATCAATCAACCCCTTAGATGAGGATTTGTCAAGAACAAGCTGACAATCAACAAGAGAAGCGGCTTTCTAATCAACTCTTACCTTAAAACTACCAATTTTAGAAGGGTTGTTCCGGCTTTCAAGCCAACAAACAAGTGCCGGTTTGAACCAAGCTTAACCAGTTTAGCTCACCTCTCGAAGAGAAGAATAGTTTGGACTTACACAAATCCATATAGTAAGCCAATCCACAAAAGACGTGTTTAAGGAGGTTTTAAGTTTGGCTTCCCTTAGGAAGATGGAGTTTCGAATTGATTTGAAGAGAAATGCTAAATCGGTGGTTATGACTGGTTAGTGCATAACACTCTAGAAGTAGCAGGAACCAGAGGTCCAAACGCAGGGTTTATTAAAGAAAGATATTATACATAAGAGTGCCTTTGAGTAGGATCACTGGAGGTTCTTCTACTAAGGCCGATGGACCGTTACGACTTTTGCATCGACTATCGAGAGTTCAATAAGCTAACTAGGAAGAAAAAAATATCAATTACCATGTATCGGTTACTTGTTTGATCAATTGAGTGCTGCAAATATATTCACCCAACTTGATCATGCCATCAGGTTATATAAGTTGAGAGTTGAAAATGATAGGCTGATGGGGACTACTTTTAGGATCTCCGATGGGTTCTTCGATTGGAAGGTTATGCCATTTAGGATAACCGATGCACATGCGTACTTTGTACACCTTATGAGCGAGTTTTCAAAGATCAACTCAACAAATATGTACTTGTTTTCATTGATGACATCTTGATTTTTCCAAGGAATGGGGAAGAGCACAAAGTACACCTTAGAAAGGTGTTGGAAACATTGAGGAAATACCAGCTCAGAGCTAAGTTTTCTACATGCCACTTCTGCCGAAGGGAAGTGCACTTTCTAAATCATGTTTTGTCCAAACAGGATAATTCAGTCGATCCCAACAAAGTAGTAGCAATACAAGGCTGGAAGGTACCTAGGAATGTGACTGTGTTCAAAATTTATATGATTATAACTAAAGATTATTAAACTTATTTTTGAAATCTGTTTACAAAAATAAATACTTCAAAGAAATATCGATAATGTAATCAAAAATCATTTTATTGATGAACGGTTTTTATTCAATAGAAGTTGTTCAAGCTTTTCCTACATACACTAAAACACTTAGGAAATCATAAATAAAAAACAAAAATATTTTGCACCAAGCCACTTTTGGGAAGCTTTTAGGAGGGGGCTAATATGGTAATTTGCTACTAGAAATGAGGTGTAAAGATGGCATGTGAGTAGGGAGGCTCCTTTGTAACCTTCCATGGAAGGTAGAAGGTGGTAGTGACCTTTTGTACAAGCTTACAAACACACCCTTAAGGTTAAGGCTAATCACTTTTTAGGAAATTAAGAAAATAGTATAAACTATTTAGTGTTAATCCATTTCTATTTCCACTAATTTTTCAAATCTATTCAAGTTAACTCCAAATCAAACCAAACATGGCCAAGAACCTTATAAGAACATGGTAGCAACTCTTAGCAACTTGGAAGTGGAAGAAAGGACGCACAAGGGGCGAAACACCAAGTCGCCGTGAGCATTAGGAGGGTGATGGAGCTTGGCCAAGGAAAAAGTAAAGCAAATGTGGTGTCTTTTGGTTGTTTTGGTTGAGGTGGGAAGTGGTTGCAAAGGGTGAGGCTTAAGAATGGTTTGTGCATGGTTTTGGATGATCTAACTCACCATTTAAAAAGTATATAAAGTGTATAATGCTTATGTTATATTATAGTTTTGTTTGACTATATATTGTTGCTTGATTTGTTGTGATTCTTGCTTTGGAATGCAAATGACATATGTAATCCATATGTATGGACTTGAATGGACTTGCTTGATTTGTTGTAGCCTTTAAACAAAGCACATAACGTCTAGTAGGGGATTGACTTGAGTCGGACTTGATTTGGAAGTGATTTTATAGCAGTAGTCGCTATAAATGCACTTGGAAATTGTCTTGTGTTCAACTATTTCTATAGAAATTCATAGAGAGATTCTTAGGAGTTTCTTGTCATGGTTGTGATATATATCTATATACTAGTTACTGTAAAATGATCGGATGTCAAAAAGTTTGTTTGCTTGTCAAAAATCGAAAAAATATTTAAGTATGTAAAACTGTAAATACTGGGATCTATACAGCAGTCAGCCGAAGTATTTTAAAAGGGCTATCATTGCCTCTATACCACTTTTCACAGCATTCTAGAAACGTTGTCTTTTTTGTTTGAGAGTTTAAATTGTGTTGAAACAACTTTAAAAATTAATTATTTCGCTTCAATCTTTTTAGAGATCTTTTCTAACATATATTAGAGTATTTTAAAAGTGGTTTGGAATTTTTATGAATTTTTAATAAGCAATTATGAATTACTAAAGTAAATGGTTTATTTTAAATAAAGAAAAACATGTATTTTTGGTTTTTAATAACTTATAAAATAACTATTTTTAAGTAATATTTTAAATAAACGCTTTAAACCATATTATAAGTATTTTAAAGTATATATTGTTTTAGAAAATTAGTTAATTCCTTTATTAGTATTAAAAGCTTATGTTATATAATATCTTTTCAAAATTGTTTTATAATGAAATAATTTATTTTATAAATAAATTATTATACCTATATATATATATATATCATTCTTAAATGGTTTTTAAACTATGAATAAATGTTTTATAAAGTGGTCAAGAATTTCTTAGTGGCTACATCGTGTTTTGTTTTACTTGTTAGGAAAAGTAATTAACTATGCTTAACATTAAAAGCCGACGAAGTAGACATACTATTTGTGAGTGTTAAGATTGTTCTTTAAGTAGGGCTTAAAAGCAATAGTAATGTAATCTACCGGCTTCACTTTTGATCAAGGAATAGTTAAGTCAGGAATGTCGAAAACGTATTAATCATGTTGTTTATGTGCTCGTTGATGGAAAACATTTAGTCGTGTACTTAGCATTAAAAGCCGACTAAGTAGACTTGTCTATATATGAGAGTTAAGAATGAAGCGTCTAGGCAAGGCTTTGGTATGCAACCGGTGCTCTGACTTACCTGGCTTCACTCTTGACCGAGGTATGGTTTAAGTTGAGAAGTTCAGAAACGTGATAAGCATACAAACCTTGATTTCTATAAATGATCATCTTTAGAAGTAGATAGTTAACTAGTCAAATACTAAACTAAAGTATAAAATTGGTTTTTGGTTTACTGTGACAATGTGTTAATAACATTGATTTTTAACCCCTTTTTATTATACTTAGTAAAGTTCTTAGATCTTTAAAAGAATGTTTTAAAGATAATTATAAATGGAATGGTTTTGGATTTATAGTAACAGTGTTTGGATGACATTTAATTTTAACCCATCGAAGTATTCTTATGCAAATGTGAAATTTTGTTTAATATTTGTGAATATTCTAATGCCATCTGGGATAAGAATATAAATACGTTTCTAAATATTGAAAAGAGTAGAAATAAATTGTGAATAGTAGTACATATGTACATATCTTTAGTAAAGACATTTTAAATATATATACAAGTATTTTCAAAGGATTTTTTAACTAATAAAAGGATTAATTAAATATAAAGAATTAGGAGTTGCTTAAATAGCTTAATGATACTTTGTATGAATTAATCATGCTTTATTTGTTTACTCATTTATGAAAAGTTTTTAGTCGTATATTTAGCTCTAAAACCCGATGAAGTAGGCTTGTCTATCTGTCAGAGTTACGGATGATGTTCGAGTAGGGTGTAAAAGAAATAATGCTTTAACCTACCGGCTTCACTCTTGATCGAGGGATAGTGTGAGTTGAAAAGATTGGAAAGGTGATAAGAATACAAGACTTTATTTCTATTTGCAATCGTCTATTTTGAACTTGATAGTCGATTAGGTAACTATCGAACTTGGCCAATTAACTTGGAAAGTATCTAAAAGCTTCACGGTTTCGTATGATTTGAGAATCCTCAGGTAGGAGCATCGGCATGTGTAACATCCCACACTTGTAGACCCAAAACTAACGCCTACTGATGTTGTAGTCATTCATAGTTATTAATTCTCGGCTACCAAATACGGTAATGTTAGATACATCGATATAACAGAAACACATGGATAAGGAAATTTTTTAAAATCATTAAACAACTTTCTCATTCCATTTCAAAACATTTCAAATTCATTACATAACCCAGATTCGAGAACCACGTTCAGAGAAAATATAATTATTATAACATACGCCAAGAGCTACATATGAAGATGCCTCCTTGGATGATCAAAGTTTAAACATAGGCAATTAAACAACTTTTCATTTACAACAAAACACAGCGGAATCAAAATAGAAAAGAACTTCTAATAGCTAGCTTGCCTCTTGCACGTCTTCAGAAGCTTATTCGTCTAAAGAGGTACCTGAAAATCTCAACTCTCAAACTACTCAAAGTTAATTGAGCACCGAGAGTTTAAGGGGAAAACATAAACTTCGAGTAAGACATAAAGACTAGTATTAATAATAACCTACCATCTCGAACCATTTAGATATCTAGTGAGACCGCACTACATAGTAGAATGAGTTATCCCCTCATTAGCATCTTATCCAAAAATTATAATAACCATATGTAGTGCTCCTACATCCACAATGGTTAAAACATAACAGTTTAAAATATTATGATGATTTCCAAACAAGTAAATCATTCTGGATTTCCCATCCCCATTCATTTGACTATCTGTCATAGTTATAGTTTCTAGGATTACTATTAACCTATTAGTTTTATGGGCTCACTAATAACCTGACTAAAGTTTATGGACTATCTGCCCGGTTTCATAGTATTCATGAGACCACTAAGAACCTATTGGCCCTTTCCAATAACTTCATTTAATTATTTCATGGGTTCTCCCTGAAGCTATTGGTGTCCCTAATAACTTCTTTCATATTATAGTTTTCATGGGTTGACTATGAACCTATAGACTTCTGTCAATAAATTAATCCGGATATAGTTTTTATGGGTTTACTACAAAACTGTTGGCCCCTACCGATAACTCTGCTTAATCATAGTTTTCATGGGTTTATTATGAACTTGTCTAAACTGAAAACTTCTTAATTAGCCTTTGGGCATCCTAAGTTTTGGTCTATCTGTCCTCCTGGATGAAATTCTACTCATTTAAGAGTTAACTCAATTTATATTCACTATTGGGTCAACCTAACTGGTTATTCTACCCCTTTCTCTTCAAAATACAATTATGGGTCCATTTTATAGTGAAAATGTATATTAGAAGAAGCAAACAATATAGCATAATAACACCAACATCTATGGTTTAATATCATTGAAATCATTTTCATATGAAACTTGGTTAATCCCTTTAACCTATTACTTTATCAAGGAAAGCTTCTTGAAAAAATCCATATTTAAAAGCCATTTTAAAACTCCTTTATTTTGCCATGGGGTTTGCTTTAAAATGAGATTGGGTTCTTTTTTTTGAAAACAAAAGCTTTCAAAACCTTAGATCTTTACTTTCGAAACCATTGGAAAATTTCCTTCGAAAGCTTGCAAATCTTCATTTCAAAACACTAAGCATATACCTTTCGAAAAACTTTAAAACATCTCTTTCAAAAACATCAAAACATACCTTTTGAAAGTATTAAAGCGTCACTTATTAACTCATAGAAGCATGGCTTCGAAACCATTTAAAACTAGCCCTTTCGAAACCATTGTGTTTATCCTTAAAATATCTTTTTGGTCAAAGTGAATATAAACGAAAGTATCCCTTTTGAAACCATTAACCTTTACGTAAAAGTGTGTGGCGCCCCACCTCTATACCCACGCTAGCCAAGAACATTACGGTATAATACTGTCAACTAGCACGGAGAATAAGGCCGTTGAGGAGCGACCATCCGTGTAATTGCTTTGTGCGAGCACCAATATGTCAGATAGTACAAGGAAGTCCGACATGCCGATACAAACTCAAGGCTACTACACAGTGGCTATATACATTCTTCGGAAACAAACATAGAAATAAACATAACACAAATCAGTCACAGACATCTATATCACAAAGGCGGAAAAAGATATGAATATAACACATGAAAGTGTACATCAGAGTAGTGGTCAAACAAGATCCACAATATCACAAAAGAATGGTTACAAGTGCTAGACAAAAGAATATGTATACATTTAGGAGTCTATATCTCAAAGGTATACAACAAAAACCACTAATCTAAGTAGTTAACCAAAAGTCAGGATGATAATCCCAGAAGTGAAGTCAAGCAGAAGCACCTGTAACATCTCGGTCTGACCCGAGTATTATTTATAAGAAAATAATAAATGGACCAGTCTAGCTATAAATATCAGATAAAATGATATAGAATAAGAGATATGACATAACATATGATAACCATAAAGCCATACTGTGATACGTATGAAATTGAAAATCAACAAGAGATTAATCAATATCACCAGAATCTTCTCAAAGATCAAATGGAATGTCATACTCAATATCTTCATTCACAAAAGGTTAATGACACACAAATTCACCAATGCACAAATATTGATAACACATATCAATGAAAATCACAAAAATTGGTGAAACACAAATTCTACAAACCATCAATGGAAATCCAGAAAACACAAAAAGGGGGATGCCTATCACAAAACAGGAGCCTGAAAACTCACCAACATGTGTATCACAAACGGGACGCTATCCCATGGTCGCTAACCATAGAGCCGGTGCAACGACGTAGTACAACGGTACGCCCGAGGAACCTTAAACTCGTAAAATTCGGAACAACGACGTAGTACAATGGTACGTCCGAAGATCCGAACTCCATAAAAACGTGGGTCGCTAGCCTACAAAAATTGGGTCGAAACCCCAAGAAATAAATAGGTCGTTAGCCTATAATAAAAATGAGATGAAACTCAATAAAACGAGGTACCGTCCCCTACATGGACAAAGAAATATAGCATATCGCTAGTCATAATCACAAAAATGATCATCATCGATCATCAAGAAGTGCCAATTACAGTAAGCTAGTAACTATAAAAGCTTAGCTTCATGTCCCATAACCACTAGCTTAACTTAAATATTTACGAACAAATTATAGATTTCCACTAGAAAATTGTCATAAGAGATTCAATCGAACAAGTCCAAGAATTAACGGACGAAATAAACGCAAGCATTTCATACCACTTGTTTTACGAAGCCGTTTAATTAGATTTCTCGTACGAGTGAAGTAAAGGTTTGTATATTTTTAAAATGTCAAATCACAAAAATGATCGTAGAAACGATCAATCACAGAAATTCACATACGAAGACATGAATAAAATCCAAAGAACACGATTCCAAATTCATCAAAGTGGAAATAGCCTAGCGACTCAACACGGCACGACCTAGCAGTGGAACGACCTAAGGAGTAGCAGCATAAGTGCAGGGGCGAGCGACCTAAGGGATGGTGCGATTTAGTGGGCGAACGACCTAAGGGTTAACAAGACCGAACGACCTAACCGAGCGACCTAGTGGTCGAACGACCTATGCGGAGAAGGCCGAGTGTCTTTGGGATTGCAGGCCGAGCGAACTAGCAGCTAAACAAGGCCGAGCGACCTAACGACTAAAGCCGAGCGACCTAATGAAATAAGGCCGAGCAACGACCTAAGGTGCAAGCGCGACTTAATGGTCCAAGCGACCTAGCGACCTAATGAATAAACAAGGCCGTCCGACCTAGGGGAGAGCGACCTAAATTGGCGCGATCTAAGCAATAGAAGAAGGCCGAGAGGTTCGTGTGCAGGCCGAACGACTTAGGGAGCTACGACCTAAGGGGGTACAAGGCCGAGCGACCTAACAACTTAAAGGGGACGACCTAGCATGGAACGACCTGATGGGCCGAGCGACCTAACGCGAAACGACCTAACTGCGCGCGAGCTAACTGCAGGCCGAAAATCACCATTGTGCAGGCGGAGCGACCTAACTGTTTTGGAGTGCAAAACTCACCCAATTTGCAACCGATCAAGCATGGACGCTAGGGGATTATGCCAATAGGCTTCCCGGTCGTATTGGCTCCTCGATGCGTCACCAAAAACATGTTTAAACATCAAAAGATTGGATTTTTAAGAATTTGAACCCAAAACACTAAAAATTGGGATTTTCACCAATTCAATCCAAACCAAAAGCAAAAATGCACATGAATAAGTGTTAGAAATTCGTACCTAACAATCAAAAATAGTTATAGACAAAGATGTGAGATAAAAATCTCACATTTACACAAAATTTATGAAGAAGAAGCTTGAAAGCAAGGAAGAATCAATGACTTCTCTTTGAATTTGGAGTTGGTTGTTGGATTTGCAAATGATCTTGAGCTTGGAGTTTTAATTTCCCATTTCTTCCCCCATTTTTGATGAAGCTTGAGTGTTAGGAAATGAAAGTAAAGTTATGAAGAGAAGGGGGTTGAGTTAGAGTTAATAGTTTAGGAAAATGGGCTAAACCAAACCCAAAACCCAAAGTGAAAAAGTAATAAAATTCCACTAACTCCAAACATATCAAAGTTTACACTCAAAAAGACCGCAAACGGTATTTTGAACTCAATGGAAGTGGTTCCGAGTCCTAATTCGACCGTATGCAAAAAGTAACTTTTCGGACTAAAATCCGACTAATGATAAAATATTTAAATAAAATATTTAAATATCAAATCGTAAAATATGCGGGTTGTTACAGACTCCCCTCCTTAAAGAAATTGCGTCCTCGCAATAATTAAGAAGAAAATATATAGTAACAACCATAAAAGCATATTCAACACAAAAGAAGTTTGAAATAAGAAGTTCACCTCAAAGAGCACGAGAAAGTAAGTCCGGATGTGTTCACTCGATGAGTTCTCTAGATTCCCAAGAGCAATCCTTAGGATTTGAGGACCATTGAACTTTAACAAGCGGAACATCTTTATTTCGAAGGCGCTTGACCTCCGAAGCAATAATACGAATATGATGTTGCTCATAATTTAAATTAGGTGAAACTTCAATTTCTTTCACAACACCGGGCTCAAGAATAGAATCAGAATCTCGAAGGCACTTCCGTAATTGAGAAACGTGAAACACGTCATGAATAGCAGAAAACTGAGCCAGTAATAAAAGGCGATAAGCCACGGGACCAATACGTTCGGTGATGGGAAATGGACCAATATATCGAGGTGCTAAATTTCCCGATCGACTGAAACGCACCATACCCTTCATAGGTGAAACACGAATAAACACAAGATCTCCCACAGAAAATTTTAATTTTCTTCTTTAGTTATCGGCATAGGATTTTTGTCTACTCTGGGCTTCTTTCATCCTATGACGAATAAGGTCAATCTTTTCTATGGAATCTCGAATAAAATCTGAACCTAAAACCAGCTTCTCACCGGCCTCAAGCCAACAAGAAGGAGATCGGCATGGCCTTCCATAGTGTGCCTCGAAAGGTGCCATACCAATACTAGATTGGAAGCTATTATTATAGAAAAACTCAACAAGAGAAATATGATCTTTCCAACTTCCACCAAAATCAAGAACGCATGCACGAAGAAGATCTTCAAGGGTTAGATTCACACGCTCAGTTTGTCCATCGGACCGAGGATGATAAGCGGTGCTAAAATTAAGCTTCGTTCCCAAAGCTTTTTGAAGACTCTTCCAAAATCCACTAGTAAATAATGGATCACGATCACTAACAATAGAAGTAGGAACTCCATGCAATTTAACAATTTCTTTGATAAAGAGTTTGGCCAAGAGAGGAACGGTTCGATTGGACCGAACGGGAATAAAATGGGCGGATTTAGTAAGTCTATCAACTATCACCCATAATCTATCATGACCCACACGAGAACGGGGAAGGCCTTCTGTAAAATCCATGGAAATTTGATCCCACTTCCAAATTGGAATTTCTAAAGGTTGTAATAACCCACCGGGCCTTTGATGTTCGACCTTAATGAGTTGGCAAGTCATGCAACACTTAACGAAGTTAGCAATATCAGATTTCGTTCCCTCCCAATAATAAAGTCTCTTCATATCCGCATACATTTTACTACTACCGGGATGAATGGTAAATTTAGAAAGATGTGAATCTTCTAAAATGTCTTTACGAAGATTACTAATATTTGGCACGACAAGTCTACCAAATTTTCGAATGCCACCATGAGAATCCATATCAAAGTCTTTCAAACTTTCAATATCAATTTTATCCCTAAAATTTTGGCCAAGAAGGGCCAATTCGGGATCTAGCTTTTGAGCTTCAAGAACGCGGTCTAAAAGAGAAGGATGAGCCTCAAGATTACATAAAGCAAGAGATGAACACAAATCTGAAATGCGATCTTGAATCTCATAAGTAGATAAAATCTCGAGATCATTCCATTCGGATATCATCATAGAAACAACCGCTTGTTGCTTACGACTAAGTGCATCGGCAACCCGATTTCCCTTTCCGGGGGTATAAAGAATATCTAGATCATAAGCTGCAAGAAATTCGAGCCAACGTTGTTGACGCAAATTAAGTTCCTTTTGAGAAAATAGATACTTCAAAGATTTGTGGTCAGTGTAAAGAATAAACTTTTCTCCCAAAAGATAATGACGCCAAATACGAAGGGCGAAAACAATAGCTGCGAGTTCTAAATCATGAGTGGCATATCTAGTCTCAGCAGACTTCAATTGCCTAGAAGCATAAGCAATAACACGTTCTCTTTGCATAAGAACGGCACCCAGACCAACGCGACTAGCATCCGTATAAACAACAAAATCATGATTCCCCTCGGTAATAACAAGAATAGGAGCATCAGAAAGGAGTTCTTTTAATTTCTGAAAAGAAGCTTCACATTTGTCCGACCAATGTATTTAACATCTTTCTTTGTCAAACTAGTAAGAGGCACAGAAATTTTGGAAAAGTCCTTTATGAAACGGCGGTAATAACCGACCAATCCAAGGAAACTACGAATTTCCGTCACACTCTCCGGTCTCTTCCAATTTTGAATCGCTTCAATCTTTGAAGGATCCACGGAAATTCCGGATTCAGAAATAATATGACTGAGAAACTTCACACGAGATTGCCAAAAGTGGCATTTAGAAAATTTTGCTTTTAATTGGTTGCTCCTAAGAGTTTCCAACACAATCCGAAGATGTTTTTCATGCTCCTCCTCGGTTTTTGAATACACAAGAATATCATCGATAAAGATGAGAACAAACCGATCGAGGAAGTCTTTGAAAACTCTATTCATAAGGTCAACGAAATAAGCCGGAGCATTTGTTAAGCCAAATGGCATCACAAGCCATTCATAAGATCCATAACGAGTACAGAACGACGTCAAAGGAATGCTATCCTCTGCAATACGAAGCTGATGGAAACCGATAGCTAAGTCTATTTGTGAGAAGACTCTAGCACCACTAAGTTGATCGAATAGATCATTAATCCGAGGTAAAGGATATTTATTCTTGATAGTAAGGTCATTAAGCTTGCGGTAGTCAACGCAAAGCCTAAGTATACCATCGGATTTCTTCACAAAAATTGCCGAAGCTCCCCAAGGAGAGGAACTAGAGCGAATAAATTGCTTCGTCTCCAATTCGGATAATTGTTTGCGCATCTCCTCATTTTCTTTATTAGACATACGATAAGGAGGACGGGCGATAGGTTGAGCTACAGGGATGAGATTAATTTTGAACTCAATTGCTCGCTTAGGTGGTAATCCTAAAACGGGCTCAAATACGTCGAAAAATTCACGAACAACGTGAATAAGAGAGATAATATCTTCCTCATCATCATTATCGTCATCATGAGGATTTAAAGAATATAAAGATGCAACCAAGCTGGAATCCGAATCTTTAAGGTCAATAGAAATCTGCTTAACAGATTGAGGATGTCGAAGATGAATAGTTCGTTCAGGACATAGGATTTGGGCTTCATAGCAGTTAAGCCAATCCATTCCCAAAATGATTCCAAAGCCTAAGTAGCGCATAACGTGCAAATCGGCTTGGAAAGAAAAATCATACAAAATAATCTCGACATCTTTACAAAGCAAACTGATTATTGCGGATCCACCAACCGGATTCCAATTCTCAAAGAAGTCATTAAAGCGACAACACTTAAAGAAAAAGTATCAACAAGTTCTTTTGAATTAAAAGAATGGGATGCACCCGTATCAAAAAGAACCCAAATAGGTTGATTATGAAACATAATAATACCATCAAGGATAGAATGAAGAGTACCTTGACCACGAGATGTGTTTCCAGGGGCTTTAGCAACATTAAGCTTTCCCTCCTTCCTGTTTTGAAGTTTAGGACAAGAAGATAAATAGTCCGGGCTTTTGCAATAGCGACAAAAGAGAGGTTTCAGACATCTATTGGCATAATGGTCTTTAGAATCACAATTGTAGCATTGCCCACTACTAGGGGCAGAAGCCTTTGCTACCGGAATTGCTTACTTCCCTTTCTTGTTGGGATAAGACCCTTTGAACTTAATAGGCATTTTCTTGTTATTGTTAAATTTTGGTTTGGCACCCACAACATCAGCATCACCCTCTTTATCTGCCTCTTCAAGTCGAAGAGCAATATCAACAAGTTGATCAAAAGAAACTTCTAGCTTTAGAAGTAATGGCTTCTTGAGATTTTTATTCAAGCCATAGACGAATCTCTGATTTTTCTTCAATGGGGTATTAATGTATTCAACCCCGTATTTAGAGAGAGATTCAAAAGACGCGACATAGTCTGCCACAGAGGATTCACCTTGAACAAAGTCTATGAAACGACGAGCTAATGTCACCTTCTCAGCTTCTGGTACAAATTTTAATTCGAATCGTTCTCGGAATTTCTCCCAAGTAAGATCTGCTTCAACTATTTCAGAAATAAGAAGCTCATACCAATCTAATGCTCTTTCTTGGAGCATGCTAGAGGCCACCTGAACACGGTGAAGATCAATAAGATTCATGCGAGAAAAGATTCGATCGCACGACTCAGCCAAGCCTGGACTTCGATAATAGTCTCAGAACCTTTGAATGGCTTCGCATCCAAATCGGTATAATCGCTGCACAAACGTGCGAATCCAGACCTAGGGTGAGTAGACTCCGGATTAGATCCGGCTGCTTGAGCATTCCTTACTAGATCAAGAAGTTGCTGGGCAGACATAAATACTCCATCTTGGGGAGTAGCACGAGACTGACTGGCGTTGAGACGGCCAGGTCTAACCATTTCTCTTCCTTTTTGAAAGAAAGAAAGAAGAAGAGTAAGGTTATTCATCAAATGAATATCAAGCAATCTTGATAGATAAACAAGGAATCATAAAGAAAATAGGATGAATCGGTACGAAGACTCGAATTAAATCCTAATGCACGATTCCTAAGATGGACTTAGGAGGATGATCCTTGCTAGATTATTCTACATTGTTCCGAAGATTGGCTCTGATACCAAACTGTGGCGCCCCACCTCTATACCCACGCTAGCCAAGAATATTACAGTGTAATGCTGTCAACTAGCACGGAGAATAAGGCTGTTGAGGAGCGACCATCCGTGTAATTGCTTTGTGCGAGCACCAATATGTCAGATAGTTCAAGGAAGTCCGACATGCCGATACAAACTCAAGGCTACTACACAGTGGCTATATATATTCTTCGGAAACAAACATAGAAATAAACATAACACAAATCAGTCACAGACATCCATATCACAAAGGCGGAAAAAGATATGAATATAACACATGAAAGTGTACATCAGAGTAGTGGTCAAACAAGATCCACAATATCATAAAAGAATGGTTACAAGTGCTAGACAAAAGAATACATATACATCTTGGAGTCTATATCTCAAAGGTATACAACAAAAACCACTAATCTAAGTAGTTAGCCAAAAGTCAGGATGATAATCCCAGAAGTGAAGTCAAGCAGAAACACCTGTAACATCTCGGTCTGACCCGAGTATTATTTATAAGAAAATAATAAACGGATCAGTCTAGCTATAAATATCAGATAAAATGACATAGAATAAGAGATATGACATAACATATGATAACCATAAAGCCATACTGTGATAAATATGAAATTGAAAATCAAAAAGAGATTAATCAATATCACCAGAATCTTCTCAAAGATCAAAAGGAATGTCATACTCAATATATTCATTCACAAAAGGTTAATGACACACAAATTCACCAATGCACAAATATTGATAATACATATCAATGAAAATCACGAAAATTGGTGAAACACAAATTCTAGAAACCATCAATGGAAATCTAGAAAACACAAAAAGTGGGGAGGCCTATCACAAAATGAGAGCCTGAAAACTCACCAACACGTGTATCACAAATGGGACGCTATCCCATGGTCACTAACCATAGAGCCGGTGTAACGACGTAGTACAACGGTACGCCCGAGGAACCTAAAACTCGTAAAATTCGGAACAACGACATAATAAAACGGTACGCCCGAAGATTCGAACTTCATAAAAACGTGGGTCGCTAGCCCACAAAAATTGGGTCGAAACACCAAGAAATAAATAGGTCGTTAGCCTATAATAAAAATGAGACGAAACTCAAGAAAAAGAGGTACCGTCCCCTACGTGGACAAAGAAACATAGCATATTGCTTGTCATAATCACAAAAATGATCATCATCGATCATCAAGGAGTGTCAATTACAGTAAGCTAGTAACTATAAAAGCTTAGCTTCATGTCCCATAACCACTAGCTTAACTTAAATATTTACGAACAAATTGTAGATTTCCACTAGAAAATTGTCATAAGAGATTCAATCGAACAAGTCCAAGAATTAACCGACGAGGTAAACGCAAGCGTTTCATACCACTTGTTTTACGAAGCCGTTTAATTAGATTTCTTATACGAGTGAAGTAAAGGTTTGTATATTTTTAAAATGTCAAATCACAAAAATGATCGTAGAAATGATCAATCACAGAAATTCACATACAAAGACGTGAATAAAATCCAAAGAATACGATTCCAAATTCATCAAATTGGAAATAGCCTAGCGACTCAACACGGCACGACCTAGCAGTGGAACGACCTAAGGAGTAGCTGCATAAGTGCAGGGGCGAGCGACCTAAGGGATGGTACGACTTAGTGGGAAAACGACCTAAGGGTTAACAAGACCGAACGACCTAACCGAGCGACCTAGTGGTCGAACGACCTATGCGGAGAAGGCCGAGTGTCTTTGGGATTGCAGGCCAAGCGACCTAGCAGCTAAACAAGTCCGAGCGACCTAACGACTAAAGCCGAGCGACCTAACGAAACAAGGCCAAGCAACGACCTAAGGTGCATGCACGACTTAATGGTCCAAGCGACCTAATGACCTAATGAATAAACATGGCCGTGCGACCTAGGGGAGAGCGATCTAAATTGGCGTGATCTAAGCAATAGAAGAAGGTCGAGAGGTTCGTGTGCAGGCCGAACGACCTAGGGAGCTACGACCTAAGGGGGTACAAGGCCGAGCGACCTAACAACCTAAAGGGGATGACCTAGCATGGAACGACCTGATGGGCCGAGCGACCTAACGCGAAACGACCTAACTGCACGCGAGCTAACTGCAGGCCGAAAATCACCATTGTGAAGGCAGAGCGACCTAACTGTTTTGGAGTGCAAAACTCACCCAATTTGCAACCGATCGAGCACGGACGCTAGGGGATTATGCCAATAGGCTTCCTAGTCGTATTGGCTCCTCAATGCATCACCAAAAACGTGTTTAAACATCAAAAGATTGGATTTTTAAGGGTTTGAACCCAAAACACTAAAAATTGGGATTTTCACCAATTCAATCCAAGCCAAAAGCAAATGCACATGAATAAGTGTTAGGAATTCATACCTAACAATCAAAGATAGTTATAGACAAATATGTGAGATAAAAATCTCACCTTTACCCAAAATTTATGAAGAAGAAGCTTGAAAGTGAGGAAGAATCAATGGTTTCTCTTTGAATTTGGAGTTGGTTGTTGAATTTGCAAATGATCTTGAGCTTGGAGTTTTAATTTCCCATTCCTTCCCCTATTTTTGATGAAGCTTGAGTGTTAGGAAATGAAAGTAAAGTTATGAAGAGAAAGGGGTTGAGTTAGAATTAATAGTTTAGACAAATGGGCTAAACCAAACCCAAAACCCAAAGTGAAAAAGTAATAAAATTCCACTAACTCCAAACGTATCAAAGTTTACACTCAAAAAGACCGCAAACGGTGTTTTGAACTCAATGGAAGTGGTTCCGAGTCCTAATTCGACCGTACACAAAAAGTAACTTTTTGGACTAAAATCCGACTAACGATAAAATATTTAAATAAAATATTTAAATATCAAATCGTAAAATATGCGGGTTGTTACAGACTCCCCTCCTTAAAGAAATTTCGTCCTCGCAATAATTAAGAAGAAAATATATAGTAACAACCATAAAAGCATATTCAACACAAAAGAAGTTTGAAATAAGAAGTTCACCTCAAAGAGCACGAGAAAGTAAGTCCGGATGTGTTCGCTCGATGAGTTCTCTAGATTCCCAAGAGCAATCCTTAGGATTTGAGGACCATTGAACTTTAACAAGCGGAACATCTTTATTTCGAAGGCGTTTGACCTCCGAAGCAATAATACGAATAGGATGTTGCTCATAATTTAAATTAGGTGAAACTTCAATTTCTTTCACAACACCGGGCTCAAGAATAGAATCAGAATCTCGAAGGCACTTCCGTAATTGAGAAACGTGAAACACGTCATGAATAGCAGAAAACTGAGCCAGTAATAAAAGGCGATAAGCCACGGGACCAATACGTTCGGTGATGGGAAATGGACCAATATATCGAGGTGCTAAATTTCCCGATCGACTGAAACGCACCACACCCTTCATAGGTGAAACACGAATAAACACAAGATCTCCCACAGAAAATTTTAATTTTCTTCTTCAGTTATCGGCATAGGATTTTTGTCTACTCTGGGCTTCTTTCATCCTATGACGAATAAGGTCAATCTTTTCTGTGGATTCTCGAATAAAATCTGAACCTAAAACCAGCTTCTCACCGGCCTCAAGCCAACAAGAAGGAGATCGGCATGGCCTTCCATAATGTGCCTCGAAAGGTGCCATACCAATACTAGATTGGAAGCTATTATTATAGGAAAACTCAACAAGAGAAATATGATCTTTCCAACTGTAACGACCCGTTAAATTCGATGATATTAAATGAGTTAATTTAATATGATTTATAATCTAATTTGGAATGAAATAAAAATCTTAAGATTTTATTTGGGAAAATGTAGGAATTAGATATAGTAATTGTAATTTAATGTTAACAATTTAATATTTTTATGGCAATGGATGTGAATAATGTAAATTGTCATACTTAGTTATAAGTTAAATATAAGAAACCAATATAAATATTGAATTAGTGAATATCAATAAAAATATTAACTAGAATGGGATTCGTTAATATAGAAATCAATAGTGGAGATTGTACATTTGGTTGTAAAATAGATAGTGACTTAATAAAGGTGACCGTTGAATAAACCAATGCAATAAGTGTAGATAAGTAATTTTAATGAATGTTGTCGATAATAAACGTACTTAAAATGGTAATTAATTGATTTGCCTAGGTGATTATATATTGATAAGCTATAACTAAATAGGAAGTTGGGTAGTAAATAGGAAATAAGGAAACAAAGGCAATTTGTGGATTAATTAATGAATTCATGAAATAAAGATCAATGCCCTGTAGGTAATTATAGTATTTTTGGAGGTGAAAACTTATTAAGAATGAAACCAAGAAAATAAATTAATTTAGGATATAAATAGTAAATTTGTGGACATGGTTGGTAAATATAACTAAATAATATGAAATAAGTATGCATTTATGATATGAAATATAAGTCAATGTTAATTTCATCTATAAATGTCCATTTATTTAATAGCAGGGTTTTAAATCAAGTAACGGATTTGTTAAAGTTTTAATTGATAATTTATAAAATTTAATGTGAAATTTATTGCAGTTAAGTGACCTAATTTTCAGTTAGGATAAATTGATTTTTCAAAAAGGATTGTTAATTCCAGAGGATGTAACCAATGTTAATTTCATTCATAATATCACAAGTTGGATCTATTATAGTAAATGGAATTTAATATTCAATCAATTGAATTAAGATAGATAGAGATATTAAGGCAATATAATATAAACCACGATAATTGAACCGTAAATTGAAATTGATTGAATAGCTAAATCTGTTCATACCCAATTAATTGAAACAGATGGTAAAGTTTTAATTTATTGAAATCAACAAATTGGAAGTTAAATTCAAGTAATAATAATTGGTGAAATAATACGCAGTAAAATTGTAATTTGACATAATAGATGATAGGTAAGAAACTTTATTTTAGTAAATTTTTATTAGGTATGAGTGGGAGTAGAGTTGGCTTATTGTGATAACTATTAATTGTTTGCCTATGTATATAATTTAGTGAATTAGATCTAAATCCATTTCAATAAAACGTAATAAATCAGTACGTTGATATAAATTTAGTTGATTTCTGGAAAACAATTAGGGAATTGGATTTTACAGTAATGTAAAAAAAATTACCCATAAGATAATGATTTGACTGAATTTAAAGGAATGGAAAGTAAGGAATTTTTTTTTGTTAATTTCAATAATTGAATAAATGGCAATAAATGAAATTAACACTGAAATTTATAGACTTATCAACTTTTATTGCACATCTAAACTTGTTAAATCAGTTAAATTGATTTTGAAATATATAAGCGATAGAGTTTGGCCAACTTTAGAATTTAGATAAAAATTTGGATTTTTATAATTCATTTTAATTCATTTAATGACTATAAAAATAGCCATTTTGGCCACAGACTCGGATTTCGACGAAACCAGTTTCATCGGATCCGTATCGGTGAATTATTATAGGGTTTCAAGTTTCGTATCGATCGGACCTGTCGTTTGATCGTACGGACGCAAAACGCCTTGAAATCGATTTAATTAAAATCAATTTGAAATCAATTTGGAAATTTTGTTTTCAGCATAACTTCTTCATACGATCGAATTCGGACGTGAAACTTTTTCCATCGCGTTCAAAATATTTTAAAACACCTATCTGGATATATGGGTTTAATAAATTTCGTTCCGGGGTTAGAACGGGCTTTTTGGGCCAACTACCGTTTAGCACGTTCGTAATTCGTGCCCACCTAGCCTACTACAATTTGTCTATATATATGTTGTGATAAACCCTAGCCTCCATCTTCCATCATTTGTCCGTACGTTCATTTTCTTCATCTCTTTCTCTTCCTCAATGGTTGCAAAACCTAGATCTATCTACAATTCAAAATTTCAATGAAAATTCAAACTCTCCAGAAAAATTCCATAAAAATATATGTCAATGCTTTCAATGAGCGTAATCTTATGGTATTGTTCGTTTTTCAATTTGAATTATCGTTCGTCCTGAAATCAGAGATTCAGCTTCGGCCATTCATAGACCATCATCTCGATCCAACGGTGGATCTGAGGCCATAGGGCGATCGGGCGACGCCATTGGATAGAGGGCGTAGAGCAGGGCACATCGGCACCACTGGTTCGCCTTCAGGCGACTGGAATTGCCGCAGTTAGGCCGTAGTAGGTAGCGACGTCGCATGTTGTAGGTGGCACCGGAGCAGAGGACGAGCGACAGGGAGGTGCGCCTCAGGGCATGGAGAGGCGCGGCGAGGCCTGATCGAGCCAAGGGGCGGTGGGTTGGTGACGATAATTGGAAGTAGGGTTTTCTTGTTGGCGGCTGGGAAGATAATAGACGGGTTCGAATAGAAGATGTCGCGTGCGTATGTTGTCTGAATGCAGCAGTGTCGCGTTCAGGGAGAGAGGGCATGTTGACGTGGCAAAGTTGTGGGTGGTCTTTGATTTCTCTTTATTTATTTCAATTTCAAATTTTCAAATCGTTTACGATGATAAATTTTGCATACGATCTCCGTTTCACGCGAGATTTTTTTTGTTAGGTACGTAATTTAATTCCGGATCTGTTGACGCTGGTTTGGACAGATTTGGAGACCGTCGAATTTTTGGGTTTAAATTGGATTTGAATTCAATTTAAATCCCAAAGGTGAGTGTTTTAACCCACTCACAACTTATAAAAGTTTTATGTTTGTTAAATTTATTTTAGATATGAGTAGAATTTTATTTATAACTGGTTGGCTTGTTTTGTTCATCATATTTGCTAAATCGCGTTATTTAATTTAACTGTTAATTTATTTTATTTATTGCATATTAATTGACAGTTAGAATTTATTTATTTGCATAGGAAATGCTAGTAAACAGTTATAAAATTTATTACTAAATATAAACTGTTAGTTTAATAGTTGATTAAATTTATTTTGAATATAACCGCCAGTTATTACCTGATATATATTATCAGATATATACTGATATTGAATTATTATTGGATGATGATTGTGATTTGGATGATGGATGATGTTGATGAATGGATGTTTTATTTTATATCATTAAACTGCAAGTTATCATACATTTTTCATTTCATTCGGGATTGTGGTTTGAAATGATATACAACCGCAAAATTTTATTTTTAAATTGCAGATTGAAATGATAAATATCTGTATCACTTGACCATAGGATAGAAAATTTTATACAGGCACCGTGGTCTATATATAAAATATTTTAAAGTGATTTCTATGGTTTGTATGGAATACAGTTTATAATTTTTAATTTTTGATATTTTCTTCTATATATATACATATGAAGTTAGAGATTTTGAATTTAAACTGTGTATAAATCTCTTAAATAAAAATGGAAAAATTGAGAAAAATGGAGTTTGATAATTATATCATATGTTTAATGGTTAAGTTTGGAAATTTTAAGATATGATATTTATAACTGGACTTTTCCAAGATAATTAAAAATGAATATGTTAGTATAAATTAAATTGGAGAAAATATTAAATTGTTAGAAATTGGAGTTTCATTTATGGATTTTATGTAAATATTCAAGACTAAATAATAGTACGTTTAATTTGCTGAAAGAAAAAAATTCCAACTTTAGTTTTGAAATATTAATACTCCAAATGGATATATATATATATATATATATATATATATATATATATATTGAAATAGTTTGGAACTTGAAAGGGATATTTAAATTTTGGTTTAGACTTTAAATAAAGAAACATATTTGTAAAGCCATGGAAATTATTTTTCTTTACAAAGTTACCTTAAAGTTAAACCATTTATTTTATATACCGTTGAATATCCAAATCATTCAAGTTTTAGAAGTTATGGTTTTAAAAGTATGAATTCCGAAATACTATGTTTTGAAAGTATAATTCAAATGTTTGGTTTCCGGATATTTTAAAGTTTAAACCAGTATGATTTTGGAAAAGGATTATATTTGAGATAAAATGATATCATATTATTTTGGGTTTCATTTTGATATCGTATTCATAGTTTTTGAAATGGAAATTTTTATTCTGGTTTTCAAGTATAAACTATTTTTAAATGACCGCGGTGTTATAATAACGATGGGTTGGCAAAGAGACCGGGATCGGATATGGACATACTCTCTGTCGATACCGAAAACCACTTTGACTAACCGTGTACGCGGTGGAGATTCCCGAATGAAGTAGGTTGGTGGCGACGTTTCCTGTAAGGTAAATACGTGGACCCGACTCCCGTGAGTTGGCATAAGATGGCTAAAACAGGAGCGATTGACGGGTTAATGAGGTCATTCCTCTGATCGGACACTCCTCTTCGATATTATACTTTGACTTTGGATTGATTTAGTGGCCACTCTTACTTTGATTTTTGGGGGAGTTTGTTCGAGGTGGGCGGTAGTTGCGGCTACGCGTTACCATCGACCCGGATGCGTAATTGGTATATCTACCCTGGCATTGCCTAGTTGTGCCGTGTCACCTACCATACCGAGCCTTGTACGAGTTTGGATTTCTCCCGTAGCCCGTGTAGTATCCTCTAGTGGCTTCCCGATCAGGAGGGACTATGATATTGGATGGACTACTGGGACTATTACGTGTTAAGGGGAATATTGGGTCACTCCTTAACGCTATTTAAAAGTATGTTTATTTTATGAATAGACACTATTATAATAGCGCAATATACTATATAGTAAATAGTTTAACGGATCCTTAGGAGATGTAAATCCCGAGCATCTCTTGAGTTACTGCACTCATATTTATTTCTGTAAATTTAACTTACATAAGATCTTTTAGTTCTGACTCGAGTGTTTTTGTCTTTTCAAATTCGCTCGGGTCAGTCCGAGCGTTTCAGAATTTGAAGATTTAGCTCTGGAGGACGAAGACGAAGATTTGTATTATTATTATTTATAGTATTGCACTACACCATTTAATTCCGCTGCATTGTTATTGGTATGTGTAACTCTGATATGTAGTATATAAATGTTTTGTAAACAGATTTATAAACTATATATTTTATTATTATATTTTATCCTTCCGCTGTGAGATTCTATTTTGTTTTTCCTTCTCTGTTTTTTTATTTACCCCATAACAATCCGCCCTTCCGTATGGTTTGAATTGGCATGTGTGTCGATTTGAAGCGTGCGAAAAGGCGGGACGTTACAGTTGGTATCAGAGCTTTGATTTAGCGATAAACCTTAGCTTTGTGGGGTTTGACTCTTTGTTAGTAGGGTAGTAATACCCTATGGGAGTCGCTGAGTGTATATATATGAGAGAGCATATTTGTTAGTGTTATAAAAAGATTTTGATATTGTGTTAATCTGTTCCGTTTTGTATTTATAAATTCTGGTTGGTGCATGGGACGCTATGACATCAATAGGGATTTCTAAACACTTAATAGGACAGACCGACATAATATTTGTTTCTAATATTGGTGAATGAAATAATTTTGCCTATTATATTTTCTATATATAAAAACATTTTATGAAGATATATATATTGGGTTGCTATAGATTTGGTGTTAGGTAATAAAAATATTTATACTAATTGTAGCTAAGTTGAAATTATAATAAATCAAGTTGGCGATTTTAGAACTTAAGTCCAAGATTTTGAAAATCTGCTTTCAAAGGATTTATGAAATATAATGATTTGATTTATAAGGATTTTCTTATATAAATATTTAGTATAATTCGGAAGAATTGTTTTAAAGAAGATTTTGGAGAAAATAATTTTGTACTTTCCTCTCTGTCGCTGGAAAATAATTTCGGTGATGGCGGCCGCATCATCGACCTTCATTTTCGAGTTTCGAAGGGAAAGGCCACTGTAGTAAATTCTACTGCAGATTTATTTTGAAATTATCTGAAATTTTAATTGTTCTAAATATAATTAGAGAAATTAAAGTGGTAAGAAATTATTTATCCATTATTTTAAAATAAATTGAAATTTAACCCGGTATTTAATTCTTAAATTTCCATTAATTAATTGTTTAAATTATTTTAGTGAAATAAAAGGTAAGTAATTAATGAATTTAAACCTCTAATTTAGGTAAGAGAATTTGTAACATCCCGTCTTTTCGCACACTTTAAACCGACGCACGTGCCAATTCAAAGCATACGCAAAGGCGGATTGTTATGGGGTAAATAAGAAAAACAGAGAAGAAATAAAACAAAATAGAATCTCACAGCGGAAGGATAAAATATAATAATCAATATACAGTTCATGATAACTGTTTACAAAATATTTATTTTACTTATACAATGAATATCAGAGTTACACATACCAATACAATCAATGCAGCGGAAATTTAGAGTGTGGTGCAATACTATAGATAATAATAATACGACTCCTTCGTCTTCGTCCTTCAAAGCTAAAGTCTTCGATCCTGAAACGCTCAGACTGACCCGAGCGAATTTGAAAAGACAAAAACACTCGAGTCAGACTAAAAGATCTTATGTGAGTTAAATTAACAGAAATAAATATGAGTACAGTAACTCAAGAGATGTTCGGGATTTACATCTCCTAAGGATCCGTTAAACTATTTACTATGTAGTATATTGCGCTATTATAATAGTGTCTATTTATAAAATAAACTTACTTTTAAATAGCGTTAAGGGGTTACCCATATAGCCCTTAACACAAATAATGCCAATAGTCTATACAGTACCGTAATACCTCCTGATCGGGAAGCTACCAGAGGATACTCCATAGGTACGACACAAATAGAAACTCGTAGTAAAGGCTCGGTATGGTAGGTGACACGGCACAACTAGGCAATGCCGGGGTAGATATACCAATTGCTATCCAGGCTGGTGGAAACGCATAGCCGTAGTTACCGCCCACCTCGGACTAACTCGCCAAAATCAAAATATAGAAGTGGCCACTGAATCAATCCAAAATCAAAGTATAATATCGAAGAGGAGGTTCCGATCAGAGGAATGACCTCATTGGCCTGAGAATCGCTCCTGTTTTAGCCACCTTATGCCAACTCACGGGAGTCGGGTCCACGTATTTACCTTACAGGAAACGTCGCCACCACCTACTTCATTCTGGAATCTCCACCGCGTACACGGTTAGTCAAGGTGGTTTTCGGTATCGACAGAGAGTATGTCAGATATCCGATCCCGGTCTCTTTGCCAACCCATCGTTATTATAACACCGCAGTCATTTAAAAATAGGTTATACTTTAAAAATCAGAATAAACATTCCATTTCATAACCATGAATACGATATCATTTCAAAACCCAAAACCATATTTTATCACTTATCCCAAATATAATTCTTTTCCAAAATCAAAATGCTTTAACTTCATATCGTCTGAAAATCAAATATTTTCAAAGCATAGTATTTTGAAAATCATAATTTAAAACCATAACTTCTATAAAAAAAACTTGAATGGTTTGGACATTCAACGGTATATGAATTAAATGGTTTAACTTAAATGTTACTTTGTAAAGAAAATAGTTCTCATGGCTTTACAAATACATTTCTTTATTAAAGTCTAAACCAAAATTTATATTATCTCTCTCAAGTTCCAAAACCACTTCAATTTATTTATATATACGTATATCCATTTTGAGTAACAATATTTCAAACTAAAATTGGATTTTATTCTTTCAACAGATCAATTATTCTATTAATTAGTCTTGAATATTCACATAAAATCCATAAATAATAAGACTTCAATTTCTAGTAATAAAATATATATATTTTCCCAATTCAAATTATACTAGAATATTCATTTCAATTTATTTTGGGAAAAATCCAATTATAAATATCATATCTTAAAATTTCCAAACTTAACATTTAAACATATGATATAAATTATTAAACTCCATTTTCTTAATTTTTTTCCATTTTTAAATAAAGATTTTTATACACCTTTTAATTTCAAAATTTTCAACTTCATATGTGTATATATGGAAGAATAATATTTATACAATATAAAATTTAAGATTTTTAGAAACCGTATTCCATCCAAACCATAGAAATCACATTAAAATAGTTATATATAGACCGCGGTGCCTGTATAAAATTTTCTATCCTATGGTCAAGTGATACGGATATTTATCATTTCAATCCGCAATTTAAAAGATATAAAATTTTGCGGTTGTATATCATTTCAAACCACAATCCCGAATGAAATGAAATATGCATGATAATTCGCAATTTTATGATATTCAATAAACGTCCATCAACATCATCCATCATCCAATCAAAATCATCAAGCAATATCAATCAATAACAATTTATATTTGATAATAGATAACAGGTAATAACTGGCAATTTTATTCAGATTAAATTTAACAACTATTAATCTAATAGTTTATATTCAGTAATAATCTATACAACTGTTAACTAGTAGTTTATAGGCAAACAAATAAATTCTAACTATCAATTAATACGCAATAAATAAATTAAATTAACAGTTAAACTTAATAAATGTAATTCAACAAATATGAGTGAAATAAACATGCCAAATACTCATAAATAAATTGCTATTCATTTCTAAAATTAATTTAAAAAACATAAAAGCTTCTAGTAGTTGTGAGTGGGTTTTAAACACTCACCTTTGGAATTTAAATCGAATTTAAATTCAATTTAAACTCAAAATTTTGACGGTCTCCAAATCCATCCAAACCAGCGTCAAAACGTCAGAAATTCCGATACGATCCCAGCAAAACAAACCGCGCGTGAATCCGAGCTCGTATGCAAAAGTTATGGAAATTTGAAAAATGGAAAAATTCTGGTCCTGAGTCGACTTCGGGTTCGACTTCGGTGCGCCGCCTCAATTCCCCGGTGCTTGCTTGGAGTTTTCGCCAAAACGACCCGGAGCGACCCGAGTCATTTTCTTCCTGACCCGAAGTTGCTCTAGGGTTTTCTCCCCTGAAACCTGAAGCGCGACCAGAAGCTGCTGCAGATCCGATTTTTTTTTTTTTAATTTAAATTTTTTTTTTTTGAACTGACTGGATCTAGGGTTAGCACCCATTGAAGAAGAAGAGGAGCTTGAAGAAAGTATACGCTCAGATGAAAAGAAATTAGGTGGAGGCATAGAGGGGCTAGAGATAGAGTAGATAGACCGTAGAATGAACGTGCGGAACAAACTATGGCCCAAAAAGCCCGCTATGCCTCCTGAACCGAATTTATTAAATCTATATATCCAAATAGGTAATTTAAAATATTCTGAACGCGATGGAAAAAGTTTCACGTCCAAATTTGATCGTATGAAGAAGTTATGCTGAAAACAAAATTTCCAAATTGATTCAAATTGATTTTAATTAAATTTGATTTCAAGGCGTTTCACGCCCGTACGATCAAACGACAAGTCCGATCGATACGAAACTTGAAACCCTATAATAATTCACCGATACGGATCCGATGAAACTGGTTTCGTCGAAATCCGAGTCCGTGGCCAAAATGGCTATTTTTAATATTCATTAAATAAATTAAATAAATTATAAAAATCCAAATTTTATATTAAATTCTAAAATTGGCCAAATTTTATTTCTTATATGATTCGTAATCAATTAAAAAGATTTAACAGGCTTAGCTGTGAATTAAAAGTTGACAGTATATTAATTGCAGTGTTAATTTCTGCACTTTCCTATATTTAAGAATTATAAAATTAAATGCTCAAAACCCCGTATATTAGATTTTAACTTTTATATACTCATTCTTTATCCAAATAGGGATGCCACATACTTTGGTTCATGATTCACAATATTATTCTTAAAGTTCATTTTAAATTTCAGTAACGTAATATTTAACGTTAAATTCCCTTTATTTATGCAATAAGCGCAATTATTGAATTTGATACTCAAATTGATTTATAGATTCTGCTTTCAAAAAATCTATATCAACAATTTGGTCTAATTATAAATAGAATAAGTATTAACCTCATCTTATAGAATTAATTATTGCAATAAATCCAATTTACCATATCTTAAATCCAAATTAATAGATAAAGCTTGATTCCTTTATTAACTCCTTTGGTTTTCAATTAACCTTTTATGGTGAATATAAATTCCAATGTATAATTGAAACCTTATTTCCATTTGATTTCACTATTTCATTAAAAATCCTCATATTCTAGCTAAATTTCAACTAACGTATAAATTAGCTATTTCAATTTCATTTAATTGCGATTATCATACTATAGAAATTAAATTCCATTAAATAAATAAATAAATGTTGATTCCCATCTATTTACATTATATTACATTGGTACTTCTATTTACAACTTAGCTTTGTATAAATGTTTGAATGTAGAATCTTGTCTATTTCACGTATTAATTAAGCCTTAAAAATCAATTAATATTATATCCTTGGTCTAACCTCATTTTACCCATATTTATATTAATATATCTTTTGAATTAGGTAAATTACCATTGATTATCTACCTTAACTTATCAGACTCCACTAACGTAATGGTTAAATATTAATTCCATTTGTAAAAAAAAAACAATCCACAAGATTTGCATTTCACATTGCAAATGAATTCATAAATCTTGGCTTTCTTTTTCTTTGCTTCTTAAAGGCCAAATCAAACTACCCTATCATCACTAATTTATGGCAATTAATTGCAATTGATTCTCCATTAAACTACATAAGTTATCCAATTGAAACCTAAGTGAAACGTTTATTTATTTAAAAATCCTACTGTTTAAAAGAGTATATCATCTACGGTATAATTTACATTTGACCTGATTTCTTATATATTTCACACAACAGTGAATTCCAATTTCTACCAACATTATGTTTAATATAAATTGGAAATCCAAATCATTGGTATTTCACAACCTTATTGCGTACATTTACGTATAGTTACACTAAGTCCATACACTGATTCATGAATTCATTAATTAATACACAATTTGCCTTTGTTTTCTTATATTAAGTTTATTACCGTTTTTAAGTACATTCATTATCGAACAATATTCATAAAAAAAATTTATCTACACTTATTGCATTGGTTTATTCAACGGTCACCAAATGAAACAATCCTACTATTTATTTTAATATTAAATGAATCCCATTCTAGTAAATATTTTATTAATATTCACTAATTCAACATTTATTGGTTTCTTAACATTAACTTTTAACAAAGTGTGACAATTACATTATCCAAAACTATTGTCATAAAAATTAAATTGTTACATTAAATTCCAATTACTATAACAAATTACTACATTTTCTCAAATAAATCTTAAAGCTTTTTTTTTTTCTAAATCAGGTTAGAAATTATATTAATTTAACTCATTTAATATTATTAATTTAACGGGTCGTTACAATCTCCCCCACTCAAAACTTTTCGTCCCCGAAAAGGAAAAAGAAGGGAGAAGGAAGAATAAAACATTACATCTTATTTCAAATATTAACTTATAAACAATAATTTACTAAATTAATTTCCTTAAATGAGATATGCCCGTTTTATAGTCATTATAACCTTTTATACTTAAATCATTAAAGTTTGGAAAATATTCAACAAAATTCTAAGTCCAAAATTTACGAAAATTTTTGGCAGAATCTCTTTTGTACGGAGAGACTCTGGAGAAAATATAATATCAAAATATACAAATATATTACATATATTATCAAAATATTATCCCAACACGGGCAAAATTATAAAATAGCGCTTTAAACGTAATCCGAAAACGTACCTATTTGTCGGGCAATACACTTATTATTAGGGAACCAGAGCAGTAGCAGTGGCTTCCATAGCCTGCATTTCACTTATAAAATCTAAAAGGTTAAATATTTATTTTAAAGTGAACTATTCAAGTGGATTCAATCATTAATCAACCAAACAATTCAACAACCATCAACCTTACAAACAACATACATACACACACAAAGCAATCATTTAATCCATCAAACAAATAGTTGTTTGGGTTCAAACTTGAAATTTGTATGAAATGAAATTAACTATCAAGTGCATCCTTTACTCAACAGTCTTAGATGGAACAAAGATAGATTATTTATTCATCCAACAACTTCAAGTTCCTTACCCCACAATCATAAATCAAACAATACAATTCAAACCAACAACCAAATTAACTTATTATACATTTATTTCATGCTTCAGTGGTTTGATTTTCTTTCTTTCATTTATGGAGGGATTTCTTTATTTCTTACAATTTTCGTTTTCCATTTATTACAAAATTCATTATATTTGCATTCCAATTTATTGACTAAAGTTTATATCATCTATTTATACTACTTACCTTTACTTATATAGTAAAATTTCCAATTTAACTTAAGTTTATACAATTAATTCTCATTAATAACAGCAAATTTATTGAATACCTTTATTACCTCAAGCTTCACTTGTAAGATTTCCCCTTACATTTTCTTACTAACATTGCAACTTTTATTATATGGTAAGTTATGTATGTTTTAAGAATGTAAGTGAAAATTTACAAGTTTCTTCTCAATTCCTTAAATTAATATATATTTGTTCTATAAATTACAATTTCAACTTACCTTTAATTTCATTCATTTATTTAATGTTGAAGTTTCTATTATATTTAATAGTAGTAACAATTTAATTACCCACTTTCTATTATATTTAATTACAGTAACCTTTTTTAATTACACTTAAATTATTAACCCTTTAACCTTCATTCTTAAAAATAAGGAATTTTATTAATTGATTACTTAGGGTTTACAGTCATTTATATATTACTTACTTTCTATTATATTAGAATAGGGGGAAATTAAGGCGTACTTAAGTTAATAACCCTACAATCAAACTTTATAAACTAAGGAATTTCATTTTTACTTTCTTAAGGTTAAAATCACCTATTAATAATACAACCTTTAATTTTAGTAAAATTCCAATCATCACTTAAGTTAATACCATTAAATTCTTATTTATAACAGTAATTTATTTAATACTTCATTATTTCCAAAAATTCTACTTGCATAATATTCTATTCCACTCTAAATTCACATTTCAACTTTTTATACTTGGTAAGTTATTTATGTTAAAGAAAAAGCAAAAGAACTTATACAAGTTTAATCTCAACCCTTTTAATTCGTTGATTTTCAATAAATCTTTACCATTATTTATCAGTTAAAAATTTAACTTCCTTTATACCTAGCATTAATTTTCTTACTTAAATTAGAGGTTTCAATCCATTTATTACTCACTTTATATTTCCCTAAAAATAATTTAAACCATTAATTAGTGGAAAATTTTAGAATTAAATACCGGGTCAAATTTCAATTTTATTTTAAAAATAATAGATAAATGAGTTCTTACAACTTATATCTCAATTTATATTTAAAACAATTTAAAATTTTAGATAATTTCAAAATAAATCTGCAGTAGAATTTACTACAGTGGCCTTTCCCCTACGAAACTCGAAAATGAAAGTCGATGATGCGGCCGCCATCACCGAAATTATTTTCTAGCGACAGAGAGGAAAGTACAAAATTTATTTTCTCCAAAGTCCTCTTTTAAAACAATTCTTCCGAATTATACTAAACATTTATATAAGAAATTACCTATAAACCAAATCATTATATTTCACAAATCCTTTGAAAGAAGATTTTCAAAAATCCCGGACTTAAGTTCTAAAATCTCCAATTTGATTTATTATAATTTCAACTTAGCTTCAATTGTTATAAATATTTTTATTTCCTAACACCCAATCTATAGCAACCAAATATATATATATATTTTTATAAAAATATTTTTATATATAGAAAATATAATAGGCAAAATTATTTCATTCACCTATATTAAAAACAAATATTATGTCGGTCTGTCCTATTAAGTGTTTAGAAATCCATATTGATGTCATAGCGTCCCATGCATCAACCAGAATTTATAAATACAAAGCAGAACAGATTAACACAATATCAAAATCTTTATTAACACTAACAAATACGCTCTCTCATATATATACACTCAGCGACTCCCATAGGGTATTACTACCCTATTAACAAAGAGTCAAACCCCACAAAACCAAGGTTTATCGCTAAACCAAAGCTCTGATACCAATTGTAACATCACGCCTTTTCGCACACTTTAAACCGACACACGTGCCAATTCAAAGCATACGCAAGGGCGGATTGTTATGGGGTAAATAAGAAAAACAGAGAAGAAATAAAACAAAATAGAATCTCACAGCGGAAGGATAAAATATAATAATCAATATACAGTTCATGATAACTGTTTACAAAATATTTATTTTACTTATACAATGAATATCAGAGTTACACATACCAATACAATCAATGCAGCGGAAATTTAGAGTGTGGTGCAATACTATAGATAATAATAATACGACTCCTTCGTCTTCGTCCTTCAAAGCTAAAGTCTTCGATCCTGAAACGCTCAGACTGACCCGAGCGAATTTGAAAAGACAAAAACACTCGAGTCAGACTAAAAGATCTTATGCGAGTTAGATTAACAGAAATAAATATGAGTACAGTAACTCAAGAGATGTTCGGGATTTACATCTCCTAAGGATCCGTTAAACTATTTACTATGTAGTATATTGCGCTATTATAATAGTGTCTATTTATAAAATAAACTTACTTTTAAATAGCGTTAAGGGGTTACCCATATAGCCCTTAACACAAATAATGCCAATAGTCTATACAGTACCGTAATACCTCCTGATCGGGAAGCTACCAGAGGATACTCCATAGGTACGACACAAATAGAAACTCGTAGTAAAGGCTCGGTATGGTAGGTGACACGGCACAACTAGGCAATGCCAGGGTAGATATACCAATTGCTATCCAGGCTGGTGGAAACGCGTAGCCGCAGTTACCGCCCACCTCGGACTAACTCCCCAAAATCAAAATATAGAAGTGGCCATTGAATCAATACAAAATCAAAGTATAATATCGAAGAGGAGGGTCCGATCAGAGGAATGACCTCATTGGCCTGAGAATCGCTCCTGTTTTAGCCACCTTATGCCAACTCACGGGAGTCGGGTCCACGTATTTACCTTACAGGAAACGTCGCCACCACCTACTTCATTCTGGAATCTCCACCGCGTACACGGTTAGTCAAAGTGGTTTTCGGTATCGACAGAGAGTATGTCAGATATCCGATCCCGGTCTCTTTGCCAACCCATCGTTATTATAACACCGCGGTCATTTAAAAATAGGTTATACTTTAAAAATCAGAATAAACATTCCATTTCATAACCATGAATACGATATCATTTCAAAACCCAAAACCATATTTTATCACTTCTCCCAAATATAATTCTTTTCCAAAATCAAAATGCTTTAACTTCATATCGTCTGAAAATCAAATATTTTCAAAGCATAGTATTTTGAAAATCATAATTTAAAACCATAACTTCTATAAAAAAAACTTGAATGGTTTGGACATTCAACGGTATATGAATTAAATGGTTTAACTTAAATGTTACTTTGTAAAGAAAATAGTTCTCATGGCTTTACAAATACATTTCTTTATTAAAGTCTAAACCAAAATTTATATTATCTCTCTCAAGTTCCAAAACCACTTCAATTTATTTATATATACGTATATACATTTTGAGTAACAATATTTCAAACTAAAATTGGATTTTATTCTTTCAACAGATCAATTGTTCTATTAATTAGTCTTGAATATTCATATAAAATCCATAAATAATAAGACTTCAATTTCTAGTAATAAAATATATATATTTTCCCAATTCAAATTATACTAGAATATTCATTTCAATTTATTTTGGGAAAAATCCAATTATAAATATCATATCTTAAAATTTCCAAACTTAACATTTAAACATATGATATAAATTATTAAACTCCATTTTCTTAATTTTTTTCCATTTTTAAATAAAGATTTTTATACACCTTTTAATTTCAAAATTTTCAACTTCATATGTATATATATGGAAGAATAATATTTATACAATATAAAATTTAAGATTTTTAGAAACCGTATTCCATCCAAACCATAGAAATCACATTAAAATAGTTATATATAGACCGCGGTGCCTGTATAAAATTTTCTATCCTATGGTCAAGTGATACGGATATTTATCATTTCAATCCGCAATTTAAAAGATATAAAATTTTGCGGTTGTATATCATTTCAAACCACAATCCCGAATGAAATGAAATATGCACGATAATTCGCAATTTTATGATATTCAATAAACGTCCATCAACATCATCCATCATCCAATCAAAATCATCAAGCAATATCAATCAATAACAATTTATATTTGATAATAGATAACAGGTAATAACTGGCAATTTTATTCAGATTAAATTTAACAACTATTAATCTAATAGTTTATATTCAGTAATAATCTATACAACTGTTAACTAGTAGTTTATAGGCAAACAAATAAATTCTAACTATCAATTAATACGCAATAAATAAATTAAATTAACAGTTAAACTTAATAAATGTAATTCAACAAATATGAGTGAAATAAACATGCCAAATACTCATAAATAAATTGCTATTCATTTCTAAAATTAATTTAAAAAACATAAAAGCTTCTAGTAGTTGTGAGTGGGTTTTAAACACTCACCTTTGGAATTTAAATCGAATTTAAATTCAATTTAAACTCAAAATTTTGACGGTCTCCAAATCCATCCAAACCAGCGTCAAAACGTCAGAAATTCCGATACGATCCCAGCAAAACAAACCGCGCGTGAATCCGAGCTCGTATGCAAAAGTTATGGAAATTTGAAAAATGGAAAAATTCTGGTCCTGAGTCGACTTCGGGTTCGACTTCGGTGCGCCGCCTCAATTCCCCGGTGCTTGCTTGGAGTTTTCGCCAAAACGACCCGGAGCGACCCGAGTCATTTTCTTCCTGACCCGAAGTTGCTCTAGGGTTTTCTCCCCTGAAACCCGAAGCGCGACCAGAAGCTGCTGCAGATCCGAATTTTTTTTTTAAATTTAATTTTTTTTTTTGAACTGACTGGATCTAGGGTTAGCACCCATTGAAGAAGAAGAGTAGCTTGAAGAAAGTATACGCTCAGATGAAAAGAAATTAGGTGGAGGCATAGAGGGGCTAGAGATAGAGTAGATAGACCGTAGAATGAACGTGCGGAACAAACTATGGCCCAAAAAGCCCGCTATGCCTCCTGAACCGAATTTATTAAATCTATATATCCAAATAGGTAATTTAAAATATTCTGAACGCGATGGAAAAAGTTTCACGTCCAAATTTGATCGTATGAAGAAGTTATGCTGAAAACAAAATTTCCAAATTGATTCAAATTGATTTTAATTAAATTTGATTTCAAGGCGTTTCACGCCCGTACGATCAAACGACAAGTCCGATCGATACGAAACTTGAAACCCTATAATAATTCACCGATACGGATCCGATGAAACTGGTTTCGTCGAAATCCGAGTCCGTGGCCAAAATGGCTATTTTTAATATTCATTAAATAAATTAAATAAATTATAAAAATCCAAATTTTATATTAAATTCTAAAATTGGCCAAATTTTATTTCTTATATGATTCGTAATCAATTAAAAAGATTTAACAGGCTTAGCTGTGAATTAAAAGTTGACAGTATATTAATTGCAGTGTTAATTTCTGCACTTTCCTATATTTAAGAATTATAAAATTAAATGCTCAAAACCCCGTATATTAGATTTTAACTTTTATATACTCATTCTTTATCCAAATAGGGATGCCACATACTTTGGTTCATGATTCACAATATTATTCTTAAAGTTCATTTTAAATTTCAGTAACGTAATATTTAACGTTAAATTCCCTTTATTTATGCAATAAGCGCAATTATTGAATTTGATACTCAAATTGATTTATAGATTCTGCTTTCAAAAAATCTATATCAACAATTTGGTCTAATTATAAATAGAATAAGTATTAACCTCATCTTATAGAATTAATTATTGCAATAAATCCAATTTACCATATCTTAAATCCAAATTAATAGATAAAGCTTGATTCCTTTATTAACTCCTTTGGTTTTCAATTAACCTTTTATGGTGAATATAAATTCCAATGTATAATTGAAACCTTATTTCCATTTGATTTCACTATTTCATTAAAAATCCTCATATTCTAGCTAAATTTCAACTAACGTATAAATTAGCTATTTCAATTTCATTTAATTGCGATTATCATACTATAGAAATTAAATTCCATTAAATAAATAAATAAATGTTGATTCCCATCTATTTACATTATATTACATTGGTACTTCTATTTACAACTTAGCTTTGTATAAATGTTTGAATGTAGAATCTTGTCTATTTCACGTATTAATTAAGCCTTAAAAATCAATTAATATTATATCCTTGGTCTAACCTCATTTTACCCATATTTATATTAATATATCCTTTGAATTAGGTAAATTACCATTGATTATCTACCTTAACTTATCAGACTCCACTAACGTAATGGTTAAATATTAATTCCATTTGTAAAAAAAAAACAATCCACAAGATTTGCATTTCACATTGCAAATGAATTCATAAATCTTGGCTTTCTTTTTCTTTGCTTCTTAAAGGCCAAATCAAACTACCCTATCATCACTAATTTATGGCAATTAATTGCAATTGATTCTCCATTAAACTACATAAGTTATCCAATTGAAACCTAAGTGAAACGTTTATTTATTTAAAAATCCTACTGTTTAAAAGAGTATATCATCTACGGTATAATTTACATTTGACCTGATTTCTTATATATTTCACACAACAGTGAATTCCAATTTCTACCAACATTATGTTTAATATAAATTGGAAATCCAAATCATTGGTATTTCACAACCTTATTGCGTACATTTACGTATAGTTACACTAAGTCCATACACTGATTCATGAATTCATTAATTAATACACAATTTGCCTTTGTTTTCTTATATTAAGTTTATTACCGTTTTTAAGTACATTCATTATCGAACAATATTCATAAAAATTTTTATCTACACTTATTGCATTGGTTTATTCAACGGTCACCAAATGAAACAATCCTACTATTTATTTTAATATTAAATGAATCCCATTCTAGTAAATATTTTATTAATATTCACTAATTCAACATTTATTGGTTTCTTAACATTAACTTTTAACAAAGTGTGACAATTACATTATCCAAAACTATTGTCATAAAAATTAAATTGTTACATTAAATTCCAATTACTATAACAAATTACTACATTTTCTCAAATAAATCTTAAAGCCTTTTTTTTTTCTAAATCAGGTTAGAAATTATATTAATTTAACTCATTTAATATTATTAATTTAACGGGTCGTTACAGAATTAATGCAAAGTTATAATGGGAAATTTGAATTTTTAACACATGAGACAAAAAGTAATATTGTTGAACATTAAATTTAATTAAAGGATGAGATAATACTTGTATAAGTTCTTTTGCATTTTCTTTAACATATATAACTTACCAAATATGAAAAGTTGAAATGTTAATAAGTGATGTAACAGAAATTTGTACAAGTAAAAGTAGGTAGTGAAGTATTCAATAAATTTGCTATTATAAATTAGAATTTAATGCTGTAAACTTAAGTTATAAATTGAAATCTTACTAAAATTAAAGATAAGTATTATTAATAGGTGATTTTAAACTTAAGTAAATAAAATGCGATTCTTTAATAAATAAAGATTGATGGGTAGGGTTATTAACTTAAGTATGATATAAAGGCTACTAGTTAATAATAAAAGTAGGTAATAAATAAATGACTGTAAACCCTAGGTTATAAATTAATAAAATCCTGTATTTATAAGAATGGAGGTTATAAGGTTAAGAATCTAAGTGTAATTATAAAAGGGTTACTGTAATTAAATATAATAAATGTAAATTATAAAAAGGAAAATTTATGTGGTATGAATAAAAGAAAGGAAATCAAACAACTAGAGTATGTAAAGAATTTATATAAAGTAATTTGATTTGTTGGTTGAATTGTTATTGTTTGATTTATGGTTGGTCGGGTAAGGAAATTTGAAGTAGTTGGATGAATAAATAATCTATTCCGTCTCATCTAAGTCTGTTGAGTAAATGATGCACTGGATAGTTATTTTTCATTCCGTACCATTTCAAGTTTTGAACCCGAACAACTATTTGCTTGTTTGATTGAATGGTTGTTTTGCATTTTTGTGTATGCTGGTTGTTGAAATTGATGATTGTGTATTGATTGTTGTTAGTAGCTGAAACTATGAAAATATTTCACTTTAATATAAATAGTTAACCTTTTAGATTATACAAGTGAAATGCAGGTATGGAAGCAATTGCTACTGCTTTTGGTTCCATAAATTAAGCGTAATTTGCCCGACAAATAGGTACGTTTTCGGATTACGTTTTGTAGCGATATTTTTGTACATTTTTCCCGTGTTGGGATATACTATTTTGAATATTATATATGATATTTTGTTATATTTAATATTATATTTTCTCCCGAGCCTCTCCGTACAAAGGAGACTCTGCCAACATTTTCCGTAAATTTTGGACTTAGTTGAAAATGTTTTCCTAACTTTAATTATTTAAGTATAAAAGGTTATAATGATTATAAAACGGGTATTTTTCATTTAAGGAAATTAATTTAGTAAATTATTGTTTATAAGTTAATATTTGACATAAGATGTACTGTTTTTTTATTCTTCCTTTTCCCTTCTTTTTCCTTTTCGGGGGCGAAAAGTTTTGAGTGGGGGAGAGTGTAACGACCCGTTAAATTCTATGATATTAAATGAGTTAATTTAATATGATTTATAATCTAATTTGGAATGAAATAAAAATCTTAAGATTTTATTTGGGAAAATGTAGGAATTAGATATAGTAATTGTAATTTAATGTTAACAATTTAATATTTTTATGGCAATGGATGTGAATAATGTAAATTGTCATACTTAGTTATAAGTTAAATATAAGAAACCAATATAAATATTGAATTAGTGAATATCAATAAAAATATTAACTAGAATGGGATTCGTTAATATAGAAATCAATAGTGGAGATTGTACATTTGGTTGTAAAATAGACAGTGACTTAATAAAGGTGACCGTTGAATAAACCAATGCAATAAGTGTAGATAAGTAATTTTAATGAATGTTGTCGATAATAAACGTACTTAAAATGGTAATTAATTGATTTGCCTAGGTGATTATATATTGATAAGCTATAACTAAATAGGAAGTTGGGTAGTAAATAGGAAATAAGGAAACAAAGGCAATTTGTGGATTAATTAATGAATTCATGAAATAAAGATCAATGCCCTGTAGGTAATTATAGTATTTTTGGAGGTGAAAACTTATTAAGAATGAAACCAAGAAAATAAATTAATTTAGGATATAAATAGTAAATTTGTGGACATGGTTGGTAAATATAACTATATAATATGAAATAAGTATGCATTTATGATATGAAATATAAGTCAATGTTAATTTCACCTATAAATGTCCATTTATTTAATAGCAGGGTTTTAAATCAAGTAACGGATTTGTTAAAGTTTTAATTGATAATTTATAAAATTTAATGTGAAATTTATTGCAGTTAAGCGACCTAATTTTCAGTTAGGATAAATTGATTTTTCAAAAAGGATTGTTAATTCCAGAGGATGTAACCAATGTTAATTTCATTCATAATATCACAAGTTGGATCTATTATAGTAAATGGAATTTAATATTCAATCAATTGAATTAAGATAGATAGAGATATTAAGGCAATATAATATAAACCACGATAATTGAACCGTAAATTGAAATTGTTTGAATAGCTAAATCTGTGCATACCCAATTAATTGAAACAGATGGTAAAGTTTTAATTTATTGAAATCAGCAAATTGGAAGTTAAATTCAAGTAATAATAATTGGTGAAATAATACGCAGTAAAATTGTAATTTGACATAATAGATGATAGGTAAGAAACTTTATTTTAGTAAATTTTTATTAGGTATGAGTGGGAGTAGAGTTGGCTTATTGTGATAACTATTAATTGTTTGCCTATGCATATAATTTAGTGAATTAGATCTAAATCCATTTCAATAAAACGTAATAAATCAGTACGTTGATATAAATTTAGTTGATTTCTGGAAAACAATTAGGGAATTGGATTTTACAGTAATGTAAAAAAATTTACCCATAAGATAATGATTTGACTGAATTTAAAGGAATGGAAAGTAAGGAATTTTTTTTTTGTTAATTTCAATAATTGAATAAATGGCAATAAATGAAATTAACACTGAAATTTATAGACTTATCAACTTTTATTGCACATCTAAACTTGTTAAGTCAGTTAAATTGATTTTGAAATATATAAGCGATAGAGTTTGGCCAATTTTAGAATTTAGATAAAAATTTGGATTTTTATAATTCATTTTAATTCATTTAATGACTATAAAAATAGCCATTTTGGCCACAGACTCGGATTTCGACGAAACCAGTTTCATCGGATCCGTATCGGTGAATTATTGTAGGGTTTCAAGTTTCGTATCGATCGGACCCGTCGTTTGATCGTACGGACGCAAAACGCCTTGAAATCGATTTAATTAAAATCAATTTGAAATCAATTTGGAAATTTTGTTTTAAGCATAACTTCTTCATACGATCAAATTCGGACGTGAAACTTTTTCCATCGCGTTCAGAATATTTTAAAACACCTATCTGGATATATGGGTTTAATAAATTTCGTTCCGGGGTTAGAACGGGCTTTTTGGGCCAACTACCGTTTAGCACGTTCGTAATTCGTGCCCACCTAGCCTACTACAATTTGTCTATATATATGTTGTGATGAACCCTAGCCTCCATCTTCCATCATTTGTCCGTACGTTCATTTTCTTCATCTCTTTCTCTTCCTCAATGGTTGCAAAACCTAGATCTATCTACAATTCAAAATTTCAATGAAAATTCAAACTCTCCAGAAAAATTCCATAAAAATATATGTCAATGCTTTCAATGAGCGTAATCTTATGGTATTGTTCGTTTTTCAATTTGAATTATCGTTCGTCCTGAAATCAGAGATTCAGCTTCGGCCGTTCATAGACCATCATCTCGATCCAACGGTGGATCTGAGGCCATAGGGCGATCAGGCGACGCCATTGGATAGAGGGCGTAGAGCAGGGCACATCGGCACCACTGGTTTGCCTTCAGGCGACTGGAATTGCCGCGGTTAGGCCGTAGTAGGTAGCGACGTCGCATGTTGTAGGTGGCACCGGAGCAGAGGACGAGCGACAGGGAGGTGCGCCTCAGGGCATGGAGAGGCGCGGCGAGGCCTGATCGAGCCAAGGGGCGGTGGGTTGGTGACGATAATTGGAAGTAGGGTTTGCTTGTTGGCGGCTGGGAAGATAATAGACGGGTTCGAATAGAAGATGTCGCGTGCGTATGTTGTCTGAATGCAGCAGTGTCGCGTTCAGGGAGAGAGGGCATGTTGACGTGGCAAAGTTGTGGGTGGTCTTTGATTTCTCTTTATTTATTTCAATTTCAAATTTTCAAATCGTTTACGATGATAAATTTTGCATACGATCTCCGTTTTACGCGAGATTTTTTTTGTTAGGTACGTAATTTAATTCCGGATCTGTTGACGCTGGTTTGGACAGATTTGGAGACCGTCGAATTTTTGGGTTTAAATTGGATTTGAATTCAATTTAAATCCCAAAGGTGAGTGTTTTAACCCACTCACAACTTCTAAAAGTTTTTATGTTTGTTAAATTTATTTTAGATATGAGTAGAATTTTATTTATAACTGGTTGGCTTGTTTTGTTCATCATATTTGCTAAATCGCGTTATTTAATTTAACTGTTAATTTATTTTATTTATTGCATATTAATTGACAGTTAGAATTTATTTATTTGCATAGGAAATGCTAGTAAACAGTTATAAAATTTATTACTAAATATAAACTGTTAGTTTAATAGTTGATTAAATTTATTTTGAATATAACCGCCAGTTATTACCTGATATATATTATCAGATATATACTGATATTGAATTATTATTGGATGATGATTGTGATTTGGATGATGGATGATGTTGATGAATGGATGTTTTATTTTATATCATTAAACTGCAAGTTATCATACATTTTTCATTTCATTCGGGATTGTGGTTTGAAATGATATACAACCGCAAAATTTTATTTTTAAATTGCAGATTGAAATGATAAATATCCGTATCACTTGACCATAGGATAGAAAATTTTATACAGGCACCGTGGTCTATATATAAAATATTTTAAAGTGATTTCTATGGTTTGTATGGAATACGGTTTATAATTTTTAATTTTTGATATTTTCTTCTATATATATACATATGAAGTTAGAGATTTTGAATTTAAACTGTGTATAAATCTCTTAAATAAAATTGGAAAAATTGAGAAAAATGGAGTTTGATAATTATATCATATGTTTAATGGTTAAGTTTGGAAATTTTAAGATATGATATTTATAACTGGACTTTTCCAAGATAATTAAAAATGAATATGTTAGTATAAATTAAATTGGAGAAAATATTAAATTGTTAGAAATTGGAGTTTCATTTATGGATTTTATGTAAATATTCAAGACTAAATAATAGTACGTTTAATTTGCTGAAAGAAAAAAATTCCAACTTTAGTTTTGAAATATTAATACTCCAAGTGGATATATATATATATATATATATATATATATATATATATATATATATAAATTGAAGTAGTTTGGAACTTGAAAGGGATATTTAAATTTTGGTTTAGACTTTAAATAAAGAAACATATTTGTAAAGCCATGGAAATTATATTTCTTTACAAAGTTACCTTAAAGTTAAACCATTTATTTTATATACCGTTGAATATCCAAATCATTCAAGTTTTAGAAGTTATGGTTTTAAAAGTATGAATTCCGAAATACTATGTTTTGAAAGTATAATTCTAATGTTTGGTTTCCAGATATTTTAAAGTTTAAACCAGTATGATTTTGGAAAAGGATTATATTTGAGATAAAATGATATCATATTATTTTGGGTTTTATTTTGATATCGTATTCATAGTTTTTGAAATGGAAATTTTTATTCTGATTTTTAAGTATAAACTATTTTTAAATGACCGCGGTGTTATAATAACGATGGGTTGGCAAAGAGACCGGGATCGGATATGGACATACTCTCTGTCGATACAGAAAACCACTTTGACTAACCGTGTACGCGGTGGAGATTCCCGAATGAAGTAGGTTGGTGGCGACGTTTCCTGTAAGGTAAATACATGGACCCGACTCCCGTGAGTTGGCATAAGGTGGCTAAAACAGGAGCGATTGACGGGTTAATGAGGTCATTCCTCTGATCGGACACTCCTCTTCGATATTATACTTTGACTTTGGATTGATTTAGTGGCCACTCTTACTTTGATTTTTGGGGGAGTTTGTTCGAGGTGGGCGGTAGCTGCGGCTACGCGTTACCATCGACCCGGATGCGTAATTGGTATATCTACCCTGGCATTGCCTAGTTGTGGCGTGTCACCTACCATACCGAGCCTTGTACGAGTTTGGATTTCTCCCGTAGCCCGTGTGGTATCCTCTGGTGGCTTCCCGATCAGGAGGGACTATGATATTGGATGGACTACTGGGACTATTACGTGTTAAGGGGAATATTGGGTCACTCCTTAACGCTATTTAAAAGTATGTTTATTTTATGAATAGACACTATTATAATAGCGCAATATACTATATAGTAAATAGTTTAACGGATCCTTAGGAGATGTAAATCCCGAGCATCTCTTGAGTTACTGCACTCATATTTATTTCTGTAAATTTAACTTACATAAGATCTTTTAGTTCTGACTCGAGTGTTTTTGTCTTTTCAAATTTGCTCGGGTCAGTTCGAGCGTTTCAGGATTTGAAGATTTAGCTCTGGAGGACGAAGACGAAGATTTGTATTATTATTATTTATAGTATTGCACTACGCCATTTAATTCCGCTGCATTGTTATTGGTATGTGTAACTCTGATATGTAGTATATAAATGTTTTGTAAACAGATTTATAAACTATATATTTTATTATTATATTTTATCCTTCCGCTGTGAGATTCTATTTTATTTTTCCTTCTCTGTTTTTTTATTTACCCCATAACAATCCGCCCTTCCGTATGTTTGAATTGGCATGTGTGTCGATTTGAAGCGTGCGAAAAGGCGGGACATTACAGTTGGTATCAGAGCTTTGATTTAGCGATAAACCTTAGCTTTGTGGGGTTTGGCTCTTTGTTAATAGGGTAGTAATACCCTATGGGAGTCGCTGACTCTTCAAGAACGCGGTCTAAAAGAGAAGGATGAGCCTCAAGACTACATAAAGCAAGAGATGAATACAAATCGGAAATGCGATCTTGAATCGCATAAGTAGATAAAATCTCGAGATCATTCCATTCGGATATCATCATAGAAACAACCGCTTGTTGCTTACGACTAAGTGCATCGGCAACCCGATTTCCCTTTCCGGGGGTATAAAGAATATCAAGATCATAAGCTGCAAGAAATTCGAGCCAACGTTGTTGACGCAAATTAAGTTCCTTTTGAGAAAATAGATACTTCAAAGATTTGTGGTCAGTGTAAAGAATAAGCTTTTCTCCCAAAAGATAATGACGCCAAATACGAAGGGCGAAAATTATAGCTGCGAGTTCTAAATCATGAGTGGCATATCTAGTCTCAGCAGACTTCAATTGCCTAGAAGCATAAGCAATAACATGTTCTCTTTGCATAAGAACGGCACCCAAACCAACGCGACTAGCATCCGTATAAACAACAAAATCTTGATTCCTCTCGGGAATAACAAGAATAGGAGCATCAGAAAGGAGTTCTTTTAATTTCTGAAAAGAAGCTTCACATTTTTCTGACCAATGTATTTAACACCTTTCTTTGTCAAACTAGTAAGAGGCACAGAAATTTTGGAAAAGTCCTTTATGAAACGGCGGTAATAACCGACCAATCCAATGAAACTACGAATTTCCGTCACACTCTCCGGTCTCTTCCAATTTTGAATCGCTTCAATCTTTGAAGGATCCATGGAAATTCCGGATTCAGAAATAATATGACCGAGAAACTTCACACGAGATTGCCAAAAGTGGCATTTAGAAAATTTTGCTTTAAATTGGTTGCTCCTAAGAGTTTCCAACACAATTCGAAGATGTTTTTCATGCTCCTCCTCGGTTTTTGAATACACAAGAATATCATCGATAAAGATGAGAACAAACCGATCGAGGAAGTCTTTGAAAACTCTATTCATAAGGTCAACGAAATAAGCCGGAGCATTTGTTAAACCAAATGGCATCACAAGCCATTCATAAGATCCATAACGAGTATGGAACGACGTCAAAGGAATGCTATCCTCTGCAATACGAAGCTGATGGAAACCGATAGCTAAGTTTAATTGTGAGAAGACTCTAGCACCACTAAGTTGATCGAATAGATCATTAATCCGAGGTAAAGGATATTTATTCTTGATAGTAAGGTCATTAAGCTTGCGGTAGTCAACGCAAAGCCTAAGTATACCATCGGATTTCTTCACAAAAATTGCCGAAGCTCCCCAAGGAGAGGAACTAGAGCGAATAAATTGCTTCGTCTCCAATTCGGATAATTGTTTGCGCATCTCCTCATTTTCTTTATTAGACATACGATAAGGAGGACGGGTGATAGGTTGAGCTCCAGGGATGAGATTAATTTTGAACTCAATTGCTCGCTTAGGTGGTAATCCTAAAACGGGCTCAAATACGTCGGAAAATTCACGAACAACGTGAATAAGAGAGATAATATCTTCCTCATCATCATTATCGTCATCATGAGGATTTAAAGAATATAAAGATGCAACCAAGCTGGAATCCGAATCTTTAAGGTTAATAGAAATCTGCTTAACAGATTGAGGATGTCGAAGATGAATAGTCCGTTCAGGACATAGGATTTGGGCTTCATAGCGGTTAAGCTAATCCATTCCCAAAATGATTCCAAAGCTTAAGTAGCGCATAACGTGCAAATCGGCTCGGAAAGAAAAATCATGCAAAATAATCTCGACATCTTTACAAAGCAAACTGATTATTGCGGATCCACCAACCGGATTCGCAATTCTCAAAGAAGTCATTAAAGCGACAACACTTAAAGAAAAAGTATCAACAATTTCTTTTGAATTAAAAGAATGGGATGCACCCGTATCAAAAAGAACCCGAATAGGTTGATTATGAAACATAATAATGCCATCAAGGATAGAATGAAGGGTATCTTGACCACGAGATGTGTTTCCAGGGGCTTTAGCAACATTAAGCTTTCCCTCCTTCCTGTTTTGAAGTTTAGGACAAGAAGATAAATAATGGTCCGGGCTTTTGCAATAGCGACAAAAGAGAGGTTTCAGACATCTATTGGCATAATGGTCTTTAGAATCACAATTGTAGAATTGCCCACTACTAGGGGCAGAAGCCTTTGCTACCGGAATTGCTTACTTCCCTTTCTTGTTGGGATAAGACCCTTTGAACTTAATAGGCATTTTCTTGTTATTGTTAAATTTTGGTTTGGCACCCACAACATCAGCATCACTCTCTTTATCTGCCTCTTCAAGTCGAAGAGCAATATCAACAGGTTGATCAAAAGAAACTTCTAGCTTTAGAAGTAATGGCTTCTTGAGATTTTTATTCAAGCCATAGACGAATCTCTGATTTTTCTTCAATGGGGTATTAATGTATTCAACCCCGTATTTAGAAAGAGATTCAAAAGACGCGACATAGTCTGCCACAGAGGATTCACCTTGAACAAGGTCTATGAAACGACGAGCTAATGTCACCTTCTCAGCTTCTGGTACAAATTTTAACTCGAATCGTTCTCGGAATTTCTCCCAAGTAAGATCTGCTTCAACTATTTCAGAAATAAGAAGCTCATACCAATCTAATGCTCTTTCTTGGAGCATGCTAGAGGCCACCTGAACACGGTGAAGATCAATAAGATTCATGCGAGAAAAGATTCGATCGCACGACTCAGCCAAGCCTGGACTTCGATAACAGTCTCAGAACCTTAGAATGGCTTCCCATCCAAATTGGTATAATCGCTGCACAAACGTGCGAATCCAGACCTAGGGTGAGTAGATTCCGGATTAGATCCGACTGCTTGAGCATTCTTACTAGATCAAGAAGTTGCTGGGCAGACATAAATACTCCATCTTGGGGAGTAGCACGAGATTGACTGGCGCTGAGACGACCAGGTCTAACCATTTCTCTTCCTTTTTGAAAGAAAGAAAGAAGAAGAATAAGGTTATTCATCAAATGAATATCAAGCAATCTTGACAGATAAATAAGGAATCATAAAGAAAATAGGATGAATCGATACGAAGACTCGAATTAAATCCTAATGCACGATTCCTAAGATGGACTTAGGATGATGATCCTTGCTAGATTATTCTACATTGTTCCGAAGATTGGCTCTGATACCAAGCTGTGGCGCCCCACCTATATACCCACGCTAGCCAAGAATATTACAGTGTAATGCTGTTAACTAGCACGGAGAATAAGGCTGTTGAGGAGCGACCATCCGTGTAATTGCTTTGTGCGAGCACCAATATGTCAGATAGTACAAGGAAGTCCGACATGCCAATACAAACTCAAGGCTACTACACAGTGGCTATATATATTCTTCGGAAACAAAAATAGAAATAAACATAACACAAATCAGTCACAGACATCCATATCACAAAGGCGGAAAAAGATATGAATATAACACATGAAAGTGTACATCAGAGTAGTGGTCAAACAAGATCCACAATATCACAAAAGAATGGTTACAAGTGCTAGACAAAAGAATACGTATACATCTTGGAGTCTATATCTCAAAGGTATACAACAAAAACCACTAATCTAAGTAGTTAGCCAAAAGTCAGGATGATAATCCCAGAAGTGAAGTCAAGCAGAAGCACCTGTAACATCTCGGTCTGACCCAAGTATTATTTATAAGAAAATAATAAACGGATCAGTCTAGCTATAAATATCAGATAAAATGACATAGAATAAGAGATATGACATAACATATGATAACCATAAAGCCATACTGTGATAAGTATGAAATTGAAAATCAACAAGAGATTAATCAATATCACCAGAATCTTCTCAAAGATCAAAAGGAATGTCATACTCAATATTTTCATTCACAAAAGGTTAATGACACACAAATTCACCAATGCACAAATATTGATAATACATATCAATGAAAATTACGAAAATTGGTGAAACACAAATTCTAGAAATCATCAATGGAAATCTAGAAAACACAAAAAGTGGGGAGGCCTATCACAAAATGAGAGCCTGAAAACTCACCAACACGTGTATCACAAACGGGATGCTATCCCATGGTCGCTAACCATAGAGCCGGTGCAACGACGTAGTACAACGGTACGCCCGAGGAACCTAAAACTCGTAAAATTCGGAACAACGACGTAATAAAACGTTACGCCCGAAGATTCGAACTTCATAAAAATGTGGGTCGCTAGCCCACAAAAATTGGGTCGAAACACCAAGAAATAAATAGGTCGTTAGCCTATAATAAAAATGAGACGAAACTCAATAAAAAGAGGTACCGTCCCCTACGTGGACAAAGAAACATAGCATATCGCTTGTCATAATCACAAAAATGATCATCATCGATCATCAAGAAGTGTCAATTACAGTAAGCTAGTAACTATAAAAGCTTAGCTTCATGTCCCATAACCACTAGCTTAACTTAAATATTTACGAACAAATTGTAGATTTCCACTAGAAAATTGTCATAAGAGATTCAATCGAACAAGTCCAAGAATTAACCGACGAGGTAAACGCAAGCGTTTCATACCACTTGTTTTACGAAGCCGTTTAATTAGATTTCTTATATGAGTGAAGTAAAGGTTTGTATATTTTTAAAATGTCAAATCACAAAAATGATCGTAGAAACGATCAATCACAGAAATTCACATACAAAGACGTGAATAAAATCCAAAAAATACGATTCCAAATTCATCAAAGTGGAAATAGCCTAGCGACTGAACACGGCACGACCTAGCAGTGGAACGACCTAAGGAGTAGCGGCATAAGTGCAGGGGCGAGCGACCTAAGGGATGGTACGACTTAGTGGGCAAACGACCTAAGGGTTAACAAGACCGAACGACCTAACCGAGCGACCTAGTGGTCGAACGACCTATGCGGAGAAGGCCGAGTGTCTTTGGGATTGCTGGCCGAGCGACCTAGCAGCTAAACAAGGCCGAGCGACCTAACGACTAAAGCCGAGCGACCTAACGAAACAAGGCCGAGCAACGACCTAAGGTGCAAGCGCGACTTAATGGTCCAAGCGACCTAGCGACCTAATGAATAAACATGGCCGTGCGACCTAGGGGAGAGCGACCTAAATTGGCGTGATCTAAGCAATAGAAGAAGGCCGAGAGGTTCGTGTGCAGGCCGAACGACCTAGGGAGCTACGACCTAAGGGGGTACAAGGCCGAGCGACCTAACAACCTAAAGGGGACGACCTAGCATGGAACGACCTGATGGGCCGAGCGACCTAACGCGAAATGACCTAACTGCGCGCGAGCTAACTGCAGGCCGAAAATCACCATTGTGAAGGCAGAGCGACCTAACTGTTTTGGAGTGCAAAACTCACCCAATTTGCAACCGATCGAGCACGGACGCTAGGGGATTTTGCCAATAGGCTTCCTGGTCGTATTGGCTCCTTAATGCATCACCAAAAACGTGTTTAAACTTCAAAAGATTGGATTTTTAAGGGTTTGAACCCAAAACACTAAAAATTGGGATTTTCACCAATTCAATCCAAGCCAAAAGCAAATGCACATGAATAAGTGTTAGAAATTCATACCTAACAATCAAAGATAGTTATAGAAAAATATGTGAGATAAAAATCTCACCTTTACCCAAAATTTATGAAGAAGAAGCTTGAAAGCAAGGAAGAATCAATGGCTTCTCTTTGAATTTGGAGTTGGTTGTTGGATTTGCAAATGATCTTGAGCTTGGAGTTTTAATTTCCCATTCCTTCCCCCATTTTTGATGAAGCTTGAGTGTTAGGAAATGAAAGTAAAGTTATGAAGAGAAGGGGGTTGAGTTAGAATTAATAGTTTAGACAAATGGGCTAAACCAAACCCAAAACCCAAAGTGAAAAAGTAATAAAATTCCACTAACTCCAAACATATCAAAGTTTACACTCAAAAAGACCGCAAATGGTGTTTTGAACTCAATGGAAGTGGTTCCGAGTCCTAATTCGACCGTATGCAAAAAGTAACTTTTCGGACTAAAATCCGACTAACGATAAAATATTTAAATATCAAATCGTAAAATATGCGGGTTGTTACAATGTTACCGGGGAAAATTGATGGCTTGGAACCTTCCTTTCGAAAACAATAATCATTTAAGTAAAATATTTGGAAGGATAGCTTTGAAACCTCTTTCAAAGCCATTGCCTTCGAAACCTTTATGCGGCTACTAGAGCCCTTTCGAAAGCATTGGGAAGTGGGTTAATACATTTATAAAACAAAAGCTACCTTTCAAACTCGTTGATGACTTTAATCCCATCGAAAGGCATAATGATGACAGCAGGGTTTCGACTGGGTTCAAATTTCCCTTTCGTAAGCATTAATTTAAAAACAAGGCAACTCATTTGTAAGCTACCCTTTCGAAACAAAAAGGCAGCAACTTCTTCGAAAGCTATATTAAACCCTTTTGAAAGCATTCTATTGACAACAAGGGAAGTGGCATTTTTATGGATTGTAAAACAAAGAACCTTCGAAAGCTATTCAAATTGGTTTCGACCCCTTCGAAAGTAGGGTTTCGACTTCATACATGCAGCCATTCTCCAATCCTCTATATACCAACGCGTTGATACCTTGTGTATTAGTTTCGACTTATTTGAGGCGAAAGTATAGGGTCAAAAGGTTGCTTCTGAAAGTGGTGGAACCATATTTCTGTACAAAAACCTTTTTATTGCCTTTCAAGTAATTGCTTTTTAACTAATCTGCCTATTTGTAAAAATTTAATTGATTGCCATAAAATTTTCAAATTCTTTTCTAAAAACTGTCGCATTCATTTCAGATCTAAATAAAGATAATTAGCAAAGAAGCCCTTCCCTTAAGTAAAATAATTAAAAATTCAAGTTCAGCAAATAAATTAATTTAATTTCCATAGTAAACTACTTAGGAAAAATCCCAAAAATCAAAGAAATTCACTTTTAGTATGTTATCTAACATATATAAATTTCAGACCCAAAATCCTTCATATTATAGTCGAATAAAATTTTAAACCCAATTATTCTTTCTTCAAAAATTCATAATAAATTTTCCATAGCTTGAATATTTAACCCATTTTCAAAATAATGTTTTACATAACATATTAAATCCTCATGGCATTTAAAACCCAATATAAACGATTTTAGCCTTAAAACCGAATAAACATTTATCAAACAATCTTGTTTGAATCAGACATACATAAAATCCATGCATATCATCATCAAAAACCATCATAATGGATTTAAACTTAAACCCGAAATCATTTTCTCTTTAAAAATGAAAATAGAAATGGTTTTGATTATTATTCACCTTGATTAGGATAAGGAACTTGAGATTTGATCTTTGATTAATTCCCCTTGCTTGATTGCTTAGCTTTAATTGATTTTTCCTTTTTTCCTAGGTTATGGCCGGCTTGAGCTCTCTTTGATTTACATCTTTGAGGTTTATAAAAATGAACATGCAAAGAAATGGAAATGAGATTTTAAGGGTAATGGGATTATGGATGTGGCTTTTACCCATAATGCCCTTGTTTTATTCTCTTATTAATTATATAATAAGCAATTTCCATAAGCTCGTTCTTTATGTTTATATAAGCTAATTAAGTTTTCAAATCTCAATCCTCTTATCACACTAATATTTTCATTATTCTATTTAGTTTATCTAATTAAATCTCTTAAATAATGTTATTGAAAATTAGGGGTGTTACAGGCTCCTTCCCTTAAAGAATTTTGTTCTCAAAATTCAGTAAGGACTATGTACCAAACATAACAAGCATTTGTAACAACTCCTAACTACTATACTAGCCTACCTGACTGGCAACATTCTGTACAAGGCCAATATAGAACATACCCTTGCGGCAGATCGGATAAGTATCTATAATCCTGTCTACTATTTCTCAAGTACTGTCCTTCTCGTTGTCGCTCCACTGGACTTTTACCGACTTGATCGTTTTGTTTCTTAACCTTTTCTCATCCCTCGCTACAACCCGAATTGGTAGTCTAACAAAAGTCAAATTCGGTTCTACCATCAACTCTTCCAACTCTGTCAGAGGAATAGTAGTCTCTAGATCATGAACATACTTGCAAAGATGAGACACATGAAATGCATTATGGACCCCTGCCATACTGCTCGGCAACTCTACTATGTATGCGAGCTTTCTGGTCCTCTCTATAACTTGGAATGGACAAACGTATCTTGGTGCTAATTTACCTAACTTTTCGAATCGCATCACACTTTTCACCGGTGATACCTTAATGAAACCCTATCTCTAACTGAGAATTCTATGCCTTTACACCTCTTATCTGCATAACTCTTCTGTCTAGACTGAGCTTCCTTCATCCTTTCTTGGATCAACTCAATCTTCTCTATCGACTCTCTAACCAGATCTAGACCAAGACTAATATGTCTCCAGTTTCCAACCAACATGCTGGTGATTTGCATGGTTTTCCATACAACACTTTAAAAAGGGCCCTTCCTATACTAGTCTTATAACTATTATTATAAGAAACTCCGCTAAATGTAGATGATCTTTCCAAGATCCACCAAAGTCCAATATACGAGCTCTTAACAAATCATCGAGTACTTTATTGACTCTCTCTGTCTTCCCATCCGTCTGAGGGTGATACACAGTACTCATCTTAATCTTGGTACCTAATGCATCATGTATACGCCACCAGAATTCACTAGTAAACAAAGCATCTTTGTCACTGACTATACTACTAGGAATTCCATGCGGTCCAACTATGTTCTTTACGAACAATTTAGCTAAAACTGGTGCCATCCTGGTTGACTTAACTGGAATGAAATGAGCACTCTTGGTCAACCTATCCACTATGACCCATATGCTTTCATTTTCTCTATTCGACCTTGAAAACCCATCTATAAAATCCATGGATATCGAATGTCATTTCCAAATTGGTATCTACAAAGGTTGAAGCAATCCACTCGGCTTATAATATTCGGCCTTCACTTGTTGACAATTTACACACTGTTTGACCCTCAAGCCAACATCCTTCTTCATACATTTCCAATAAAACTCCTCTTCATATCTTGATACATCTTGGTTCCTCCAGGATGAATCATAAATTTGGATCGATGAATTCCTTAAGAACTTCATTCCTTAAGTCCTCAACATTCGGAACACACAACCGTCCCTTCTTTCTCAACCATCCTCTCTGATCAATATTAAAATCCTTTAGATCATCGATCCTCTCGGCTAATAATAGGTCCTTCATTTGCTTGGAAGAAATCCTTTCTATCAACACTGATCGAACTTCCAAATAGGATAATATGGCGGTGCTCTGACTAGAACTAGCATTGATCTTAACTACACACTACAAGTAGTCAAAGCTTCTAAATCTCTCCATTATGCCAACATAGCTAACACCATGATATCTTGTACTAAGAGCATCCGCTACCTTATTTCCTTTCTCAGGTGTATACTCTATACCAAAATCATAAGATGCTAAAAAATCCTACCGACTTTGCTGTCTCATATTCAACTCCTTTTGAGAAAATAAATACCTCAAGGACTTATGATATGTGTATAGCTCAAACCTCTCCCCTAAGAGATAATGTCTTCATATCTTCAAAGCAAAGATCACCGCTGCTAACTCCAATTCATGAGTAGGATATCTTACTTCATGTGGTCTATGCTGTCATGAAGCATAGGCAGTAACTTTACCCTTCTTCATCAACACAGCCCTAATCCAGTTCCACATGCATCGGTATACACCACCAACCCTTGGTTTCCATCTGGAACTACTAACACTGGTGCGTTGGTCAACAAATGCTTTAAATTAAGGAATGCTTCCTCACATTTGTCAAACCAAATAAATTTCATGTCATTCCTGGTTAACTTAGTCAAAGGTATTGCTATCCGCAAGAAATCCTTAATGAATCTCTGGTTATAACTAGCAAGTCCAAGAAAACTTCTAATATTAGTCACCGTATCTTGTCTCTTCTAGTTATTAATAGCTTCGATCTTATCTGAATCGACTGATAAACCCTTCTCCGAAACCACATGACCAAGAAACTTAATCTCTTTCTTCCAAAAAGACACTTGAAAAATTTCGCTTTTAGCCGGTGCTGCCTCAGCGTATCAAGCACTACTCTAAGATGATCTTCACGCTCCCTTTCATCTTTAGAGTATGCTAAAATATCATCCATAAACACCAACATGAACCTATCCAAGTACTCTCGGAAAAATCGGTTCAACGGATCCACGCTAAAATATCATCTATAAACACCAACACGAACCTATCCAAGTACTCTCGAAAAAATCGGTTCATCGGATGCACGAAAAAAGCAGATGTGTTCGTTAATCTGAATGGCATTACTAACCACTCATATGAACCATACCTAATCTGAAACATTGTTAATGGAATACTATTCTGTGCCACTCTTAACTGATGGAAACTTGTCACCAAATCCAACTGGAAAAATACTCTGGCTCCACATAACTGATCAAATAATCATCCATTTTCGGCAAAGGATACTTATTTTTAATCGTCTTCTCATTCAACTTACGACAGTCGATACACATCTTTAATGACTCATCTGGTTTCTTCATGAACACCACGACCGCTCCCCAAGGAGAACTGCTTGGTCTAATAAAATTCTCACTTCTAGATCCACTAGCTGCACCTTTAATTCCTTCATCTCGGTCGGTGTCATCCTGCTGGTGGTCTACTTATAGATTCAGCTCCTGGCACAAGATCTATCCGAAACTCAATAGCTCATTTTGGTGATAGTCTTGTAATCGGCTCAAAAACATCTGCAAACTCTCTTGCTACTCAAACCCGATTCTCCCATTTCCATAGCTTTGAACAAAGCACAAGCACTTCGATCAGAATTCTGCACTGAGAATATGATTCGCTTACGACTATCAGGGTGTCTTAGTGATATTTATCTATCCTAGAAAAATATCCTAGTCTCATATTTACCCAACCAATCCATACCCAAAATGATTCCAAAATCTATGGAAAAAACATACAGACTACATGCAAACTTATGACCTAACAAATCAAGTTTTAACTGGTCACATCTCAACCCAAAGTTGCATACCCTCCTATCGGATTCGCAACCCTTAAGGAAGTAACAAGGTATGTGGGTTCTAAGCATAACCTATCAACCAAACACTGAGATATAAATGAATGCGATGCAAGTATCAAATAGTATCCTGAATGGTATACTCTGAATCAAAAGCGTACCTTCCATCACATTCTTTCCTTTCTTAGCAACAGTTGGCCTAGCGAACGATGGTCCAACAACAGACTTTTTCCTTATCTGCCCTGACTGGTTCTGGACACTGATTCTTATATGCCCAACCTACTCGCAGTTAAAGCACTTCACACCCTTCTTATCTGCTGCCTTCTTCCCCTTGCTTGTCCGACATTCATGAGCTTAATGACCCTTCTAATCACACTTAAAACAAACTAAATTAGCATTTGCCTTCTTGGTAGCCTCTCCATTATAGGTTCCCTTCTTCTAAAAAGGACTTCCTCTTCTTCCCCTGAGAACCCTGAGTTTGAACTGGCTTTTCCTTCCCACAAATAGCAATCATTTCCTCATGTCGGATTGCTATATCCACAGCAGCATTATAAGGATCACAAAGATGTGGCAGTGCCGCCATAGCAATCTCGGACCTCAATCCCCGAATAAAGTTCTCATTCCTCTTGATGACGGTGTCAATAGTAGCATACCCATTTCTGGATAGCTCGTCAAACTTAGTAGCATACTCAATTACCGACATCTCTCCCTACACCAAATCCATAAACTTCCTCAACAATGCTAACTTAGCAACTTCAGACAAAATCTCTGCTCGAATCTCCTTCGAAATTCGGCCTAAGTCAATTCTTCCTCAAGAACTCCAGCAGTAACACTATTCCACCATGGAGCACTGCTTCCTACAACTGCCTAGAGGCTAGTCTCCTTTTCTTCTCATCATTCAATCCCATGTCAACGAAGATTCTCTCACAATGCAACAAATAATTCTTAACTTCCATGGCATCCTCCGTTCCCACAAACGGCTTCCCACCAAGACTGGTGTAATCACTGCTCAATTTAGCATAGTTGTTCCCAATTGGAGTCACAAGATTAGCTCCTCCAACACTCCAGAAACTCCAGCAGCTGCTCCAGCTTGCATCAGATTGACGAAAAACTAATATATCATTCCCATATCCACTAACGGATTTCCAGCACCTACATTGGCATCTAGATTTTGATTAGCATTAGGCTGTCAACTCAGGTTCCTCTCGGTGGGTCGAACATTTTCATTTGTTGTGCTGCTTCCTCCACCGAGATTTCCTCTTCCATTTCCTGCCTCCATATCTTTTGTCTTATAAATCTACATACGAAACTTAGTAAGATACATAAGAGCGGTCGAAGGAAAAAGGGAATATGTACTTATATATATATATATATATATATATATATATATATATATATCAAATACAAGTACGGTACTATAGCTTTAACCCAAACCCCAATTTTAATTTATAATTCATTAGATTATGTTTTTGAAAAATCTTTTAGGCTTAAATTTGTTTTAATTTTTCATAAGCCTACGCTCTGATACCAACTTGTAACATCCCCATTTAGAGGCCTAAAATTAATGGCTACGATGGTGTAATCGTCCATAGTTATTGATTCTCGGCAACCAAATACGGTAATGTTAGATACATTGATGTAACAGAAACACATGGATATGGAAAATTTTAAAAATCATTAAACAACCTTCACATTCGATTTCAAAACATTTCAAATTCATTACATAATCGTAGATTCAAGAACCACGTTCCAAGGAAATATAATTGTTACAACATACGGCAAGAGCAACATATGAAGATACCCTCTTGGATGATCAGAATCTAAACATAGGTAATTAAAAAACTTTGCCTTTACAACAAAACATAACGGAATCAAAATAGAAAAGAACTCCTACTAGCTAGCTTGCCTCCTGCACGCCTCTGGAAGCTTATTCGTCTAAAGAGGTACATGAAAACCTCAACTCTCAAACTACTTGTAACGACCCGAAAATTTTGATAAATAAATTGGTTAGTTTAATTTAATTTTTGCAATTAAATTTAGGAAGAAAGAAAAAAAGGAAAAAAATGTGAATTAATTTAATGAAATAATAATATTAAATAGTAAATTGAATAAAACAATGTTCTGTAGTAATTGAAATAGTGTTTGGGAATGAAAACTTATAAAGGTAAGCATTTAATTATCCAATGCAATAAATTATTTATTAAAAGTAACTGCATGTAAATTTAGGCAATAAAGTTAGTCAAAGCTGAATTTGTATAAGTTGAATGAAATAGGTTAATGTAAATGTTATATTAGGCTATAAATCAAATTTCAATTAAGGGAAAATTTAGTAGTACGTTTATTGGAAATTAATAAATGTCGCATTAATGTGAGGAGTAAAACAATGTTTGAAAGTTGTAATTTAGAGGATATTAAGAATTAGGAATTGAATTTTGAATCGATTGCAATAAAAATAAAGAAAATGTTACGTTAATGTTAACTGAGGAAATTATTAATTAATTGAATGAAATTCAAATCAGTGGAAACAATGTAGATGTATACTTAGCGACAAATTGAATATAACATAAACTTAAGTGTAAATTTTAAGGGTATGATAACAAGTATTATAAATTACTTAATTAATTAGTCAATGAATTTATTGGAAATAAAGTTCATTTAAATGTTAAGTAATTATAATGTTGATATTGATAATAAACGTTACTTTAATGATTATTAATATAGCAACGGAAGTGTGAATGTAAATTAATAGAAGCGTAAATTTATTTTAAAAAGTAATTGGTGGATTGGGAAATAAGTTCAAATTATGTTAATTGGGAAATTAATACGTAAAGTATGTAAAGTAATTAATAGAATGTAAATTTAATGTTGTAAATTTAATAGAATGTAAAGTATTTAAAAACCTTAATTAATGTGTTCAAATTTGTAGAAGTACACATTTAAAAATATAATATGCATTCAAAATAAAATGTAAATAAGCATATATTAATGTAATGAAATAAAATTAGCGTTGGATATGGAATTGTAAATCTGGTTTGATAAGTAACGAACTTATAAATGCAATTAATATAGGAGGCTTGTTTATGTAAGGTGTTAAATAAATATTGGAAATCAATTAGGGTTAAATGAACCTTAATGCTATATAAATAAGAATTAATGCAGTAACTAATTTAGTGCAAATAAATTTATGGAACAAATGTTAAGATCTTAACTGATGGTAATTAATAATTGGAGATAATGTAAATTCCATTTATATTATGACTATTTGTCAATGCAAAGATTTTAAATCAAGGTTTGTTAATTTATTTGAATATAAAGAATTAAGGTAATTGAGTTTACTGCAATTAAGTAGAATTAAACATTTATTATTACGTAAATTGAAAATTAAGTGAAATTGGAAAATATTAATGCAATAGTTTTGAATCCAATGTTAAATCCATCTATTTGATAATAAAGATTTGGTAATTTAATTTAATAGAAATTTTGGAAATTAAGTTGATAATTTCTGTATTTGAATGGAATTGAGGAAAATGCTGAAATCGATAAGTTAATCAAAATTTAAATTGACTTTTAAATTGTTTAAAACATTTTAATTGATGGAGAAATATAAAAGTGATAAAATTGACCTTTAAATTAAAAATTGGATTTTAATTAATTAATTATTAATTTATTTAATTAATGGAAAAATAGCCATTTTGGTCACTGACTCGAATTTCGACGAAACCAGTCTCATCGGATCCGTAACGGTGAATTATTATAGGGTTTCAAGTTTCGTAGCGATCGGATTTGTTGTTTGATCGTACGGACTCAAAACGCCTTGAAATCAAATTAAATTGAAATCAATTTGGAAAATATTGATTTTTGCATAACTTGTCCATACGATGGAATTTGAACTTGAAACTTGTTCCATCGCGTTTAAAATATTTTTTAACACCTATTTTGATACATGGGTTTACCCAATTTCATTCCAGGTCAGAGCGGGCTTTTTGGGCCACTTTGTCGTTAGCGCGTACATCTATCTTATCCGATCCATTCTATTTCAAATTTGTCCATAAATATGTCGTTATAAACCCTAACCTCCCTACTTCTCATTTGTCTGTACGTAAATTCATTCTATTCCTCCTCTTCCTCAATGGCAGACAAAATTTTATATTTCCAAATCCAATTGCAAATCAAATCCAAAGCATAAAATTCAAAGTCCTCAGAAAAATTTGAAAAAATTATATGTTGAAGCTCTCGACTAGCGTAATTCACTGGTGGTGTTCGTTTTTCGATTTAGTTTACCGTTTGATCAAAAATGATAGATTTTGTTTCGGCCGTCCATTATGGGTTATTGGTTTTGACGGTGGATCTTTGTCTCTGTGACGATCGAGTGGCACGGTAATGGAGAGGGTGTCGAGGGGGTTCGATCAGTATGGATGATTGGTGCAGAAGGCGATCGAAATTGCCAGAATTGGACCGCATTTGGAGCGACAACGGTCAAGGCAAGGGCGAGCCGGAATTAGCCGCGTTCGGCAAGAAGGGGCGGCTCGTGATGAGCTTCGCGGCGGCGCATGGCGATCGGCGTGGATGTGGCTGGAGTAGCAGCGAAAATTGGAAGGAGTTGATGATGGTGGCGGCTTGTTCTGTTTGAAGCAGTAGTGTTTGGTGAGGAAGAGTGCTACGCGCAGGAAAGTCAACGATGACATGTAAAGTTTCTTGTTTTATTATTTTTTTTCAAAATTTAAAATTCGTATAACTTTTATTGTAATAACTTCTACGTACGAGGTCCAATTCACGCATGATTTTTTTGTTAAGATCGTATTAAAATCCCGGATCTTTTGACGCTGGTTTAGACGAATTTGGAGACTGTCAAATTTTTGGTTTAAATTGGATTTAAATTCAATTTAAATTCAAAAGGTGAGTGTTTTAACCCACTCACAACTTCTAAAATTTCTTATGTTTGTTAAATTGATTTATGATATGAGTAGAAATTTATTTATGACTGTTTGGCATACTTTTATTCATCATCTCAGTTAAATCACATTTATTTAATTAAAATTTTATTTAATTATTCATTGCATATAAACTGTCAGTAAAATTTGTTATTTATTCATTTATTGCATATAAACTCCCAGTTAAACAGTTATTAAATTTATTACTGAATATAAACTGTTAGTTAATACCTGTTATTTATTACATGTTATATATTAATGTATTGTTTGAATTTGGATGATGATTTTGATAAATGGTTGATGATTGATATTGGATGAATGTATGCTGTATTTTATATTGTTATAAATTGCAAGTTATTATGCATTTTTATTTCATTCGAGATTGCGGTTTGAAATGATATATAACCATAATTTTTATTTTAAATTACGGATTGAAATGATAAATATCTGTATCACTTGACCATATGATAGAAAATTTTATACAGACACTGTTGGTCTATATATATAAATATTTTGAAAATGATTTCTATGATTTGGATAGGATACGGTTAAATAAATATCAAAGTTCTATTCATATAAATATTATTTTATATATACATATATAGTTAAAATTTTGAATTTAAGCTATGTATAAATCTGTTAAATAAAATAAATAAGTTGAATAATGGAGTTTGATTATTTTATATTATATGGTTAAGTACATGTTAAGATATTGAATATGTATATATAGAGTTTTAATGATTTAAATCAATTAAGATCGGAAGTTAAATTGGAAATCTATTTGGAATTGAGTTTTTTAAGAATTAAACTCCATAAGTTGATGTAGAACTTATTAACTTGAAATTTTAAAAGGTATGATATTTATAACTGAAATTTTTATTCAAGATGAATTAAATAAATATTTCTAGTATAATTAAATTGAAGGGAATATTTAGTTATAGGTAATTTGAGTTTTATTTAAATGATTATGGATTTATTATGCAAATATTTAAAACTAAATAATATGACATTGAATTGTTAGATAGAAATTTCCAGCCTTAGTTTCTGATTGTTTAACACTCCAAGTTTGAAACATATTGAACTGAAGCGGTTTATTGAAAACTGAAAATGAATTTAAAATTTATGGATTTAGACTTAATTTAAAGAGAATAAAATTCTAAAGTCATGGAAATTATTTATTTTATAAAATAATTTTAAATTCAAACCATTTTATTTTATATACTGTTTGAATATCCAAACCATTAAGTTTTGGAAGTTATGGTTTTAAAGCTATGGATTTCGAAGTATTATGTTTTGAAGAGTTATAATTCAAATGTATGGTTTTGAGATATCATAAATTTTAAGTGGTATGGCTTTTGGAAAAGGATATATTTGAAATAAAAATGATATCATATTGATTTGGGTTTTAAAATGAAAATGATATCGTATTTTAATGGTTTTGAAATGAAATATTTATTCTGGTTTTGAAGTATAATTATTTTAAATTGACCGCGGTGTTATAATAACGTTTGGTTGTTGAAGAGACCGGAATCGGAATTTGTCACACTCTCTGCCAACCTCGAAAACCACTTCAACAACCGTGTACGCGATGGAGATTCCATAATGAAGTAGGATGGTGGCGGCGTTTTCCTTTGAGGTAAATACGTGGACCCAACTCCCATGAGTTGGCATAATGTGGCTAAAACAAGAGCGATCGATGGGTTAATGAGGTAGCACCTTTGATCAGACACATCCCTTCGATATTCTACCCCGACTTTTGGATTATTCGGTGGCCACTTTTGATTTCTTTGATTTGGGGGTGTGGCTCGAGGTGGGCGGTAGCTGCGGCTACGCGTTACCACCGACCCGGAAGCGTAATTGGTATATCTACCCAGGCATTGCCTAGTTGTGTCGTGTCACCTATCTTATCGCGCATTGTACGAGTTTGGATTTCTCCCATAGCCCGTGTGGTATCCTCTGGTGGCTTTCGGATCAGGAGGGACCATGATATTGGATGGACTACTGGGACTATTACGTGTTAAGGGCTATATGGGTAACCCCTTAACGCTATTTAAAAGTAAGTTTATTTTACAAGTAGACACTATTTCTAACGACCCGTAGATTTTAATAGTTTTAAATGGTTTTATTTAACGTAATTAATTGAAACTTTTGAGAAATTTTATATAATAATATTTTGAAATAAAAATTTAATATTTGGATTACGTCCAATTAAACATAGCAGATTTTAAATTTTAAATTTATTTAATCAAAGTTTATTCCATTGTGAAATTCTATTTAATTTAAGCTAGCTAATAAATTTCTTTAATAAATGTTGAAGAATCAATTTCTTTAATAAATATTGCAGAATCAATGCACAGATGTTATCAATTTCATTTTTATGGTGGTACGTTCCTTTATGTTTCCTACCGGTTAAATTATAAATAATTTGCTTTGATGGGTCAGCTAAATCAAAGCAACGTGACCGTTGCTATTTATTTCTTTTATTAATTGCTACAATTATTTTCACCAAATCAAGGGTTGACCGTTACTTGGCTTTCAAATTTTGGACTCTGCATTCAAAAAGAAATGTATAATATAATAAGTACTTCATATTTATTTTCAGTACGTTTCACAAAATTTTCTCTGTCCGTTCTTTTCTATTAAATATATACTTGCAGCTGTTATCAATCCATCGTTTCAATTTATTATATGGTCCGTTACTCTGCCTTTTCAGATTTGAACGTGCAGCTGGTGGCATTAATAGTTGCTTTAATTATCCACTGAATTATCGTGACTGTACCGTTACTCTATATTTATTCTATAAGTTTTATCTTTGCTCAAATTTCTCTGGCCATTCCTTTTTCCATTTTAAATATCATTGCCTTTCCAAACTCATTACGAACTATCCAAACAAACAAAAATTTATTGCTTTAAATGTAGCCAAATCAACTCATGACCGTTGCCAAATTTAGTTTGAAACGTATAAAATTTATATACGTTACTTCACATTCACTTATTTCTTTTATTATTTTCTTTACGTTTTTCTTTTATTATTTTATTTACGTTTTCATTCCTCTTCTGCCATTTTCTTATTCAAAATTTAACTGTTGCCTTTTTCCATCCCAGCTGTTACGTTTCTCTTGCTTCATATAAAAGAAAATTTTAATAACAAACTTACGTTGTATTCTTTGCATTGCTTCCAAAGTGAAACCACTGACATTTTGTTTTCTCTCCTCTTTCCTTCTCCCCCCTCTCCTTCTTCCCTGTTCTTTTATTTGAAAAAAAGAGAGAGAAGAAACCATCTGTTTGGAACTCGTCAGCCTCCTCTCCATCGCCTCTGCACTGCGACCTACACCACCCTACCCTAACTCATGCACCCCGTGCGCATTTTTCACCAGTACCTAGACGAGCCAGCCTCTCTGTTGTTTTAAGGTAAGTGGTATTCATATAGCAAAATAAATTCTTATATTTTGGGTTAGTAATCTATATCTATACAATACGTTAATATATGTATTAGTTTCTATGTATTGTTTATGTAAAGTATAAATTTTAAATTATAATCAAAAGGTTTACATATACATATTTCGGCTATAATATAAGAAGTTGTACCTGTATAATATATTATGCATATATAGTATGGGTTGCGTTAGTTATATATAGTATTTCATGCCTGTTAGTTTATTTGTATTTGTTGAATATGTATATATAAGTAATACATGTTGTACATATTATATTCATGGTATGTATATAAGCGTGTTGCGTGAAAAGAAAAAAAAATTGTTTTACTTTTGGTTGCGTGAGTTTATAAATATAAGAATGTTTGCTTAATTAAGTTTATATCATCTTTTATATATATTCAAAGCTGGTGATATATGTAAACACGTTACAACAACTTTTGTTAAACTAGTATATAATATAGGTAATACATAAGAGGTCTACAGCTGGATTCCTTGGTGCTGAAGTTTTCTTATTTATAGGATTATATAAATATACTAGTTTGTAAAAGTTATAAAATATCAGTTAATATATATTTGTATTTTAATATTGTGTGTGTTTTGATTTGTTGTAGAGTATATAAAGATGCATATGCTGCTACAGTATGCTATATTTTAGGCGTACTGTATATATATATATATATATATATATATATATATATATATGATATTTTGGATGAATATTTACATATAATACTATTTACAGTTTTGGTATTAAGTTATATTATTTATACATAGTGGTTTGGCCAGGGAAGGTTTTGGGCTCTGTTTAGTCTTGTAGCCGTATGCATAGTAGTGTATATTTAGTCTGTATATTTTAGGCTATGTCTGCATGCTTCCCTGTTTAGCGCATGTATTTTATAGTATATAGCGATATTTTGGGAAAGATTTTTTTCATTAGTTTTATAATGGTTATGGTTATTAAAGCATATTTATGTTAGATATAAAGTTACAGTGTAAAGTACATAGGAAATTTGTCTTATCCATAGGCGTTATTTTATATTAAAAATAATTTTTTGACTTGAAAATAATTATGTATGTTTAATTTAAAATACATTTAAATTTAGAATATGGTTTTATAAATATAGTTATATATATTTACAAGTTTACCTATATCAATTTTCTTCGTCAAATCCAGCCTAATTTGATTTCGTCTATTTCTATTGATCAGCTTTGTTCGTCAATTCGTGCCCATTTCGCTCTATTTTGGAATTCGTGCTTGAATTTGTAATTCAACTCTTGATCGTTCGTCTCTTGACTCGAAAGGTGGGCAATCACTCACGATTAACATTTTTTTTATTCATTAAATTTGATTTCAATTGAAACGACAATTGAAATATGCTGCTGTAGTTATATAAATTTGTTATATATGCTATTATCTGTAACTGTTCACCTGCGGGATATGACACACATATCCTGTTGTTTATATTATATTGTTATCGATGATATATGCCTGTTATTTTATTGTATTTTCTGTTATCACTCTGCAAGTTCCCTGTAGTTTAGAAATCACTATGGGTTGAAACGATACATACCCGAACAGACTTTAGAATAGGAGAAAATCATTATGGGTTGAAATGATAAACCTAAGCGATTTTCATTTAATTGAATTTGGGATTACGGGTTGAAATGATATCCACCCGTATATATTTAGTATACGGATTGAAATGATAAATATCCGTAGCACTTGAATATATGATAGAAAATATATACAGACACCGTTGGTCCATATAAATATTTTGAAAATAATTTCTATAATTTTGGAAAGAAATATATGGTTTAATAAATTTGATTCTTAAGATATTATATAAATGAAAATTGTATATATAGATTTAGTAGTAATATATGATTTAAATTAGATTGATTTAATACATATAATATGGTTAAGTATTTATGTAAATCTATATTTCAAATAGATTCTTTTGTAATAAATTGAATAATTAAGATTGGGAGATAAATTTGGGTTTATAAAAATGGTATTTAAATAAGGATTTATTTAATTAAATCTATTTGAAATTTTTGAATGGGAAATTTAAAGGGTATGATTTTATAACTGGATTTTTGATTTAAGCAATTTAATGAATATTTCACGTTTAAATAAATTAAAGAAAATATTAAGTAAAATGTAATTTAAGGTTACTTAAATGATATTGAATCTAATAAGAGAGTATTTCAAGACCAAATAATAATGAGGTTAAATTGAGATCTATATGAAACTGTTATATAGAACATTTAAATATTAAAGCCTTGAACTATATTGGAATTTAAATGGTTTATGTTGAGATTTGGATCTGTATTTGAAATCAACGTAGTTGAATTTGTTATTTAGCAAATAAATTGAATTAAAATGAAAATTTAGGTTGAACTAAATTTGAATTTATTATTTTGAAAACTAAATTGAATGAAAATTTAGATAAAACATTGAATACTTAAAGTTTTGAAATATATGGAAATATAAATGGGTATTTGTGAATATAAATCCGAATTTGAGATCGATAAAATTTAAGTGGTTATTTTAGAAATTGAGTTGAATTTAAATTGATAAATTGAGATTGAATTTAATTTGAATGGGAAGGTCGGGTTGATGTTGGAACGATTTGTTAAGTTGAGGAAATTGAAAATACTTTATTGTATAAATTATTTAATATATATAAATACTATTTTGGGAAATATAGAGATATTTGAAGTGAAAATGAGATTTGGTTTTGAAGTATAAATTAAGCTGAAATGACCACGGTGTTATAGTGTATATTTCTACCTTGTAGAAAGTTCCATGGACCCTTAGAGGATGGTTATCCCAAACATCCTTTAAGTTTTTTGTATTTCAGTTGATATTTCACTTGAGGTTGATTTATTGATATAAGAATGTTAATCCTGACTCGAGTGTTTTGTGTTTTGCTTTACGCTCGGTTCAAACTGAGTGATACAGCATTTGAGACTCACCTTTGGAGTTCGGAGCTTCATTTGGAAATCCAACTACCGATTCAGATTCCAGCCTTTCCAGTTGATTGGTTCAGAAAAGTCATCTGTTGCACTGGAGACTTCACTGCATTTGAACTATTCGGTTGTATTTTTCTAACTCTGATGTATATAGTAGCTTCATGAACTACTATTCTTTATCTATTCCGCTGCATTATAATACTCTGTGATCTGTGATTGATTTATTTACTTCATATTTTAAGGTTTGCCAAATTTTAATAAACAATTCGGTATTATGAATTATTCAAGTCGGATATGTATGGTTTTATTGTTGATTTGAATGGTCCAAAATAGCGGGTCCTTACACTCTTATAATAGCGCAATATACTACATAGTAAATAGTTTAACGGATCCTTAAGAGATGTAAATCCCAAGCATCTCTTGAGTTACTGCACTCATATTTATTTCTGTTAATTTAACTTACATAAGATCTTTTAGTTCTGACTCGAGTGTTTTGTCTTTTCAATTCGCTCGGGTCAGTCCGAGCATTTCAGAATCGAAGACTTTATTTCTGGAGGACGAAGACGGAGATTTCATTATTATTATTATATTATATTGTTCCACCACACACTGTATTCCGCTGCATCGATTTATTCGTTGGTATGTGCAACTTTGATATATATTGTACAAGTAAAATTAAATATTTTGTAAACAGCTTCATGAACTGTATATTTGATTATTATATTTTATCCTTCTGCTGTGAGATTCTGTTTTCTTTTATTTCTTTCTCGTTTTTCTTATTTACCCCCATAACAAATCCGTCTTACGTATGGTTTGAATTGACACGTGTGTCGATTTAAAGCGTGCGAAAAGGCGAGAGGTTACATTTGGTATCAGAGCTTTGGTTTAGTGATAAACCTTAGCTTTGTGGGGTCTGACTCTTTACTAATAGGGTAGTAATACCCTATGATGAGTCATTGAGCGTATATATGAGAGAGCGTATTCGTTAGTGTTATAAAAAGGTTTTAATATTGTGTTAATCTGTTCCGTTTTGTATTTGTAGATTCTGATTGATGCATGAGACGCTATGACATCAACAGGGATTTCTAAACACTTAATAGGACAGACCGACATAATATTTGGTTTTTAATATAGGTGAATGAAATAATTTTGCCTATTATATTTTCTATATATATAAAGTAAATTTTTATAAAGGTTATATTTGGTTGTTAGGTAATGAAATTCATAAATAATAGTTAAAATAATATTGAAAATGGAATAAATGAAAATTGGAAATTTAGAACTTAAATTCCGGGGTTTTGAAAATTTCTTTTGAATGATTTTGAAATATAATAATAATATTATTTAGAAGTATTTTCTGATATAAATATTTCAATATAATTTGAAAGAATTGTTTTAAAGAAATTTTGGAAAAGAAATAAGTTTTGTACTCCCCTCTCTGTCGCTGAAAAATAATTTCGGTGATGAGTGCACGCATCATCGACATTCACTTTCGAGTTTCGAAGTGGGAATGCCACTGTAGTAGTTTACTGCAGATTTATTTTGATAACCAAATATAAATTTTTAATTGTTTTAAATATAATTAAAAATATAAGTTGTAAGTATAAACCTTTATCTATTATTTTAAAATAATTTGAAATTTAAACCCGGTATTTAATTCTAAGGTTTCCACTGATTAATAGTTTCAGTTATTGTAGTGAAATTGAATGTAACTAATTTAAAATTAGAACCTTCAATTAAAATAAGAAATTTAATGCTAAGTTATGAATGAAATTAAAAGAAATCTGAAATGTGTAACCTATAATACAAAGGATATAATTATTGAACAGTGGATAAATTTAAAAGAAATAGGATAAACTTGTATTATTTTCAATTACATTCTTAAAGGCATATATACCAAAAGATACAAAAAGTTGAAATGTTTAATTAGAAATTGTAATAGAATATTATACAAGTAAATCTGAAAATAGTGAAAGTATTCGAGGAAATTCCTTAACAAATAAGAATTTGGTGTTAGAGTTGTTATGAACTTAAGTATAAAAATAAAGGCTATTAATTAAAATAGAAAGGTAAGTATTATAAATGGAATTTAGTAATAAATGAAAGTAAATAAATAAAATTAAGTAGTATATATGAAAGATAATAAACGTAAGTAAAAGATTGAAGTTATTTATTAATAAAATAAGCAGAAAGATGAATACTGCAAATAAATGAAGATAAAGAAAAAAAGATAAATCATTATATGAATAAAAAGGAAATCAAACAATAAATGCTATGAAGGTTGAAAATTTAATTTGATTTCTTGTTTGGAAGTGTTGTTTGTTTTGGCTTATGGTTGTTGGGTAAGGATATTTTAAAATTGTTGGGATGTATGAATAATCTATTTAGTTTCACCTAAGACTGTGTTGAGTGAAGGGTACACTTAGTAGTTATTTTTCATTCCATACAATTTAAAGTTTGAAATCGAACAACTATTTGTTTTGTTGATATGAATGAATGATTGATTTGTATGGATTCTATGTGATGGTTGTATGCCTTGTTGCAAGTGATTGTTGATTGTGTTGAATTGTTTATTTGTAGTTAAAATAACCTTCAATGTTTCATGTTATATGATTGTTAACCTTTTGGATTATATAAGTGAAATACAAGATATGGAAGCAATTGCTACTGCATTTGGTTTCATAATATAAGCGTAATTTGCCCGACAAATAGGTGCGTTCTCGGATTATGGTTTATAGCGTAATTATATTATTTTCCCAAGTTGGGATATATATTATTTTGAAAATATATGTTGTATATTTTATTTTTGATATTATATTTTCTCACGAGCCTCCCCGTACAAAGGAGACTCTGTCGAAATTTTTTGAAAATTTTGGACTTAGAAATTTTTTTTGAAAATGTTTTCCAAACTTTATAAAATCGGAGTATAAAAAGAATTGATAGTTATAAAATTTGTATATTTTATTTAAAAATAAATAAAAATTTGTAAGTTTGTTTGTTATAAGTTGATATTTTGAATAAGATATGTTGATTTCTTAATCATTCTTTTCCCTTCTTTTCCTTTTCGGGGACGAAAAGTTTTGAGTGGGGGAGAGTGTAACGACCCGAAAAGTTTGATAAATAAATTGGTTAGTTTAACTTAATTTTTGCAATTAAATTTAGGAAGAAAAAAAAGGAAAAAAAATGTAAATTAATTTAATGAACTAATAATATTAAATAATAAATTGAATTAAATCAATGTTCTGTAGTAATTGAAATAGTGTTTGGGAATGAAAACTTATAAAGGTAAGCATTTAATTATCCAATGCAATAAATTATTTATTAAAAGTAACTGCATGTAAATTTAGGCAATAAAGTTAGTCAAAGCTGAATTTGTATAAGTTGAATGAAATAGGTTAATGTAAATGTTATATTAGGCTATAAATCAAATTTCAATTAAGGGAAAATTTAGTAGTACGTTTATTGGAAATTAATAAATGTCACATTAATATGAGGAGTAATACAATGTTTGAAAGTTGTAATTTAGAGGATATTAAGAATTAGGAATTGAATTTTGAATCAATTGCAATAAAAATAAAGAAAATGTTACGTTAATGTTAACTAAGGAAATTATTAATTAATTGAATGAAATTCAAATCAGTGGAAACAATATAGATGTATACTTAGCGACAAATTGAATATAACATAAACTTAAGTGTAAATTTTAAGGTTATGATAACAAGTATTATAAATTACCTAATTAATTGGTCAATGAATTTATTGGAAATAAAGTTCATTTAAATGTTAAGTAATTATAATGTTGATATTGATAATAAACGTTACTTTAATGATTATTAATATAGGAACGGAAGTGTGAATGTAAATTAATAGAAGCGTAAATTTATTTTAAGAAGTAATTAGTGGATTGGGAAATAAGTTCAAATTATGTTAATTGGGAAATTAATACGTAAAGTATGTAAAGTAATAAATAGAATGTAAATTTAATGTTGTAAATTTTATAGAATATAAAGTACTTAAAAGCCTCAATTAATGTGTTCAAATTATACAAGTACACATTTAAAAATATAATATTCATTCAAAATAAAATGTAAATAGGCATATATTAATGTAATGAAATAAAATTAGCATTGGATATGGAATTATAAATCAGGTTTGATAAGTAACGAACTTATAAATGCAATTAATATAGGAGGCTTGTTTATGTAAGGTGTTAAAAAAATATTGGAAATAAATCAGGGTTAAATGAACCTTAATGTTATATAAATAAGAATTAATGCACTAACTAATTTAATGCAAATAAATTTATGGAACAAATGTTAAGATCTTAATTGATGGTAATTAATAATTGGAGATAATGTAAATTCCATTTATATTATGACTATTGGTTAATGCAAAGATTTTAAATCAAGGTTTGTTAATTTATTTGAATATAAAGAATTAAGGTAATTGAGTTTACTGCAATTAAGTAGAATTAAACATTTATTATTACGTAAATTGAAAATTACGTGAAATTGAAAAATGTTAATGCAATAGTTTTGAATCCAATGTTAAATCCATCTATTTGATAATAAAGATTTGGTAATTTAATTTAATAGAAATTTTGGAAATTAAATTGATAATTTCTGTATTTGAATGGAATTGAGGAAAATACTGAAATCGATAAGTTATCAAAATTTAAATTGACTTTTAAATTGTTTAAAACATTTTAATTGATGAAGAAATATAAAAGCAATAAAATTGGTCAATTTTAGAATTTAAATTAAAAATTGGATTTTAATTAATTAATTGTTAATTTATTTAATTAATGGAAAAATAGCCATTTTGGCCACTGACTCGGATTTCGACAAAACCAGTTTCATCGGATCCGTAACGGTGAATTATTGCAGGGTTTCAAGTTTCGTAGTGATCAGATTTGTCGTTTGATCATACGGACTCGAAACGCCTTGAAATCGAATTAAATTGAAATCAATTTGGAAAATATTGATTTTTGCATAACTTCTTCATACGATGGAATTTGAACGTGAAACTTGTTTCATCGCATTTAAAATATTTTTTAACACCTATTTTGATATATGGGTTTACCCAATTTCATTCCGAGTCAGAACGGGCTTTTTGGGCCACTTTGTCGTTAGCGCGTACATCTATCTTATCTGATCCATTCTATTTCAAATTTGTCTATAAATATGTCGTTATAAACTCTAACCTCCCTACTTCTCATTTGTCTGTACGTAAATTTATTCTATTCCTCCTCTTCCTCAATGGTAGACAAAATTCTATATTTCCAGATCCAATTGCAAATCAAATCCAAAGCATAAAATTCAAAGTCCTCAAAAAAATTTGAAAAAATTATATGTTGAAGCTCTCGACTATAGTAATTCACTGGTGGTGTTCGTTTTTCGATTCAGTTTACCGTTTGATCAGAAATGGCAAATTTTGTTCTGGCCGTCCATTATGGGTTATTGGTTTTGACGGTGGATCTTTGTCTCTATGACGATCGAGTGGCACTGTAATGGAGAGGGTGTCGAGGGGGTTCGATCAGTATGGTTGATTGGTACAGAAGGCGATCGGAATCGCCAAAATTGGACCGCGTTTGGAGCGACAGCGGTCACGGCAAGGGCGAGTCAGGATTGGTCGCGTTCGGCAAGAAGGGGCGGCTCGTGATGAGCTTCGCGGTGGCGCAGGGCGATCAGCGTGGATGTGGCTGGGTTAGCGGCGAAAATTGGAAGGAGTTGATGTTGGTGGCGGCTCGTTCTGTTCGAAGCAGTAGGGTTTGGTGAGGAAGAATGTTACGCGCAGGGAAGTCAACGATGACGTGTAAAGTTTCTTGTTTTATTATCTTTTTTCAAAATTTAAATTCGTATAACTTTTATTGTAATAACTTCTACGTACGAGGTCAAATTCACGTGCGATGTTTTTTGTTAGGATCGTATTGAAATCCCGGATCTTTTGACGCTGGTTTGGACGAATTTGGAGACTATCAAATTTTTGGGTTTAAATTGGATTTAAATTCAATTTAAATTCAAAAGGTGAGTGTTTTAACCCACTCACAACTTCTAAAATTTCTTATGTTTGTTAAATTGATTTATGATATGAGTAGAAATTTATTTATGACTATTTGGCATACTTTTATTCACCATCTCAGTTAAATCGCATTTATTTAATTAAAATTATATTTAATTATTCATTGCATATAAACTGCCAGTAAAATTTGTTATTTATTCATTTATTGCATATTAACTCCCAGTTAAACAGTTATTAAATTTATTATTGAATATAAACTGTTAGTTAATACCTGTTATTTATTATCTGTTATATATTAATGTATTGTTTGAATTTGGATGATGATTTTGATAAATGGTTGATGGTTGATATTGGATGAATGGATGTTGTATTTTATATTGTTATAAACTGCAATTTATTATGTATTTTCATTTCATTCGGGATTGCGGTTTGAAATGATATATAACCGTAATTTTTATTTTTAAATTGCGGATTGAAATGATTATATTCGTATCACTTGACCATAAGATTGAAAATTTTATACAGACACCGTCGGTATATACATATAAATATTTTGAAAATGATTTCTATGGTTTGGATAGGATACGGTTAAATAAATATCAAATTTTTATTTATATAAATATTATTTTATATATACATATATAGTTAAATTTTTGAATTTAAGCTATGTATAAATTTGTTAAATAAAATAAATAAGTTGAATAATGGAGTTTGATTATTTTATATTATATGGTTAAGTACATGTTAAGATATTGAATATGTATATATAAAGTTTTAATGATTTAAATCAATTAAGATCGGAAGTTAAATTGGAAATCTATTTGGAATTGAGTTTTTTAAGAATTAAACTCCATAAGTTGATGTAGAACTTATTAACTTGAAATTTTAAAAGGTATGATATTTATAACTGAAATTTTTATTCAAGATGAATTAAATAAATATTTCTAGTATAATTAAATTGAAGGGAATATTTAGTTATAGGTAATTTGAGTTTTATTTAAATGATTATGGATTTATTATGCAAATATTTCAAACTAAATAATAGGACATTGAATTGTTAAATAGAAATTTCCAACCTTAGTTTCTGATTGTTTAACACTCCAAGTTTGAAATATATTGAACTGAAGTGGTTTATTGAAAACTGAAAGTGAATTTAAAAATTATGGATTTAGACATAGTTTAAAGGGAATAAAATTCTAAAGTCGTGGAATTTTTTTATTTTATAAAGTAATTTTAAATTCAAACCATTTTATTTTATATACTGTTTGAATATCCAAACCATTTAAGTTTGGAAGTTATGGTTTTAAAGCTATGTATTTCAAAGTATTATGTTTTGAAGAGTTATAATTCAAATGTATGGTTTCGAGATATCATAAATTTTAAGTGGTATGGTTTTTGAAAAAGGATATATTTGAAATAAAAATGATATCATATTGATTTGGGTTTTAAAATGAAAATGATATTGTATTTTAATGGTTTTGAAATGAAATATTTATTCTGGTTTTGAAGTATAATTATTTTAAATTGACCGCTGTGTTATAATAACGTTTGGTTGTTGAAGAGACCGGGATTGGAAATTTTCATACTCTCTGCCAACCCCGTAAACCACTTCAACAACCGTGTACGCGGTGGAGATTCCAGAATAAAGTAGGATGGTGGCGGTGTTTTCCTTTGAGGTAAATACGTGGACCCAACTCCCGTGAGTTGGCATAAGGTGGCTAAAACAAGAGCGATCGACGGGTTAATGAGGTAGCACCTTTGATCGGACACATCCCTTCGATATTCTACTCTGACTTTTGGATTATTCGGTGGCCACTTTTGATTTCTTTGATTTGGTGGTGTGGCTCGAGGTGGGCGGTAGCAGCGGCTACGCGTTACCATCGACCCGGAAGCGTAATTGGTATATCTACCTTGGCATTGCCTAGTTGTGCCATGTCACCTACCCTATCGCGCCTTGTACGAGGTTGGATTTCTTCCATAGCCCGTGTGGTATCCTCTGGTAGCTTCCGGATCAAGAGGGGCCATGATATTGGATGGACTACTGGGACTATTACGTGTTAAGGGCTATATGGGTAACCCCTTAATGCTATTTAAAAGTAAGTTTATTTTACAAGTAAACACTATTATAATAGCGCAATATATTGCATAGTAAATAGTTTAACGGATCCTTAAGAGATGTAAATCCCGAGCATCTCTTGAGTTACTGCACTCATATTTATTTCTGTTAATTTAACTTACATAAGATCTTTTAGTTCTGACTCGAGTGTTTTGTCTTTTCAATTCGCTCGGGTCAGTCCGAGCATTTCAGGACGAAGACTTTATTTCTAGAGGACGAAGACGGAGATTTCATCATTATTATTATTATATTATATTGCTGATGCAGCGCGATCTACAGACTCAAGGAAGTTGAATGGTTCAAGACCTTTAGGTCGTTTGGAGGAGGCCCCGTTATTAGGTCACTTGGAATTTTTAGGTCGCTCACGACCTAGTGTGGGGGTAGTGGAGATAGGTCGGCAGCGACCTAGTGGGAAGACAGGTCGTTCAAGCGACCTAAGAAGTGTAAAGGTCCAACCCAGCAAGCTAAGTGAACCGGAGCAACATGTTTTAGGTCGTTCGCGACCTACTGGAGACACGCGACATAGTGAAGGTCGCTCGCGAGTTAACGAGCTAAGCATGAAGACGCTCGAGCGAGTTAACGAGTCGGACACTCCAGTGCACAATTCGAGTTGACGAGTCAGACACTCCAGCGCACAATCCCTTAGGTCGTTCGTTCTTATGCCGCATTTCTTAGGTCGCAGAGTAGTTATGTCGCGAGAAGATGAGGCTAATGCTGTGCTGAGTTAGGTCGTAAGTGCCTTATGTCGTTATGTGTTAACTCGTGTTGTATATACTGAGTTGTATAGGTCGCTTGACTGGTTTGCAATACGGTGTATGTACTTAAGTCGTGTAAGGGTTGTAACGTGTTGAGTCGAGCAGTACTAAGTCGCTAACGACCTTGTTTAGGTCGTAGGTCGCCTAGCGACTTAAGTTGGGTCGGGAAATTGTGTTGTGCGTTGAGTTGTAGCCTATAAATAGGTGAGTCGGGTCAATTGTAAAACTAGGTTGATTTTTTTGAATAAAATTCTTGTTTGATTGCTGTGTGCTTTCATCCTAAATTGGTAGGTTAAGTGTAATCTCCTATCTCCACTTTCGGTTATTGGAGTGCGCTCGAATCAACGATTGTTGAAGCCGATTCGCGGAATCAAGTGCGCTTGATCAACGCTAGAAGAATTGAAGATCTTCTTTCACGGTATCGTGCGCGATCAATGTGACGAGGATAGCTAGAATTCGGTATCTTCGGATCAACGAATTTGGGCATTTCAGTATTCATCAATCCACCGATTGCTACTTTCACCGATCTATATCGTTTTGTTAAATATCCGCTGCGTCAGTTTGGTATCGGAGCTAGACTTAGCCAATCATAGCTAAGTCGAGTCTTGGAGCCAAGGAATTTGAAGTTGAAGTTCATCGTGTTCATCTTGAAGTTGCAACAAGTTAGAAGATTTCGGTCCATTTCATTTTGGATCAAAGTTGGAAAGGTGTTTGAGTTAGAGTCGAGAGTTGAAGCATCATTTTGATATCATTTGTTGAAGTAATTTGAAGTTCAATCATGCCATCAAGGAGAGCTAATCGTCATCAAAATGTTGAAGCGTTGTATAGAAGAGAAGAAGCTGAGCAAATGGAACAACGCATTAATGAGAAATTTGATGAAGGCATTGGAAAGTTAGAGAAGTTGATGAATGATTTAAATCAAAATCAAAGGAGGAGATCACCAATCTCGAACCATGGAGGAAACAGAGTTTCGCCATCGGTTACGGAAGCGAGGAGGGTATCACCGCAATCTTTTAGAGAGAGAAGAGAAACATCAATTTCGTCAAGAAGAGATCACCATGACTATGGACATGAAGAGAGAAGAACTCCACGTGAGTTTGAAGATGAGCCATATAGAGATGAAGAGAGACATAGTAGAAGAGACATGCGTGATCGAAGGGATGTTGATGGTAGAGATCGATATAGACGTACATTTGATTTTAATGAAGAGGGTGATAGAGCTAGCATTCATTATCGAGATCGAGACCAAGTTCGAAATTCTTATCGGGATGTTGAAGAAGATCGTCGATGGGAATCGGGTATGAAGATGGAAATTCCTGAATTTAAGGGTGGACTGGTAGCTGAAGAATTTCTTGATTGGTTGTCTAATGTTGAAGAGATTTTTGACTTTAAGGAGATTCCCGAGCATAGAAGGGTGAAGTTGGTTGCTACTAGATTGAGGGGAAGAGCTTTAGCATGGTGGCAGCAAACTAAACTTACATGGGAGAGAATGGGAAAGTCAAAGATTGAATCATGGAAGAAGATGAAGAAGTTGATGAAGGCTACATTCTTACCGTATAATTATCAATCACTCATGTACCAGAGATTGCAGAATCTAAGGCAGGGGACGAAGTCGGTTAATGATTATGCAGATGAATTTTACCAACTCATTGCCAGGAATGATATTATGGAGACAGAAGAACAGCTGACTGCCAGATTTGTTGGAGGGTTGCGAATGCAGATCCAGGATATGGTTAATATGTTCGATCCAAGAGCTGTGGCGGAGGCACATCAGAAAGTGTTGGCTTGGGAGAAGCAGGGAAGGCGTGGAGGTGGTGTGTTTACTAATTCAAATAATCCAGTGAAGGGTGCCAGTGGAAGTTCTAATGTTTCTAAACCTATCAGTGAACCAGTTGTGAAGGTGGCTGAGAAGACGAAGGATAACAGTGGTTTCAAATGTTATAATTGCCAGGGGCTGGGTCACAAAAGCAATGAATGTCCGAAGCCGAAGAAGAGAGCAATGGTTACTGAGATTGAAGAAGAGGATGAAGATGCAGAATATTCTAATTCATTACCAGTTGAGGAGGAAGACTTACTGTCCGGAGATGAAGGTTGTAATCTTATGACGAGGAGACCTTGTCTTACACCAAAACAAGAGGATGATACTAGTTGGTTAAGAAGCAATATTTTTCAGTCGACATGCACTATTCTGGGGAAGGTTTGCAAGTTCGTTATTGATGTTGGAAGATGTGACAATATTATCTCTACAGAAGCAGTAAAAAAGTTGAACTTGAAAACTGAGAAACATCCTAAACCGTACAAGTTAGCATGGTTGAGGAAGGGTGGTGAAGTGAAGGTGTGTCGAAGAGCTTGTGTGAATTTTTCTATTGGAAAGAAGTACAAAGATGAAATTTGGTGTGACGTTGTAGACATGGATGTGTGTCATCTGTTGTTAGGCAGACCATGGCAGTTTGATAGAGCAGTGCAACATGATGGTCGTGCTAATAGTTATAGTTTCATGTTTGAAGGTACTAAGATTATTTTAGTTCCTTATAAGCAACAACAGAAGGAAAGCAAGTTGGAGGAGATTGAAGAGCTGAAAACCTTATTATCTTTGAAGGAGTTTGTTAAGGAGGTTGAAGAGGAGCCTGAAGTCTTTTTGTTGATTGGGCGAGAGTGCAGTGAAGGGGTTGAAATTCCAGAAGAAGCGAAGCTAGTTTTGAAAGAATTTGAAGATGTATTTGCAGAAGAGTTGCCTAAGGAGTTACCGCCACTGAGAGACATTCAACATCAAATTGATCTTGTTTCGGGAGCAGTTTTACCACATCGACCACATTACCGAATGAGTCCGAAGGAACATGAGGAGTTACGAAGGCAGGTGGAAGAGTTATTGGAGCAGGGACGTGTTCAGGAAAGCTTGAGTCCTTGTGCAGTACCAGCTTTGTTGGTGCCGAAGAAGGATGGAACATGGAGAATGTGTACCGATAGTAGAGCTTTGAACAAGATTACTGTTCGCTACAGATTTCCTATGCCAAGGTTGGATGATTTACTAGATCAGTTGAGTGGGGCTGCTATATTCTCGAAGAATGATTTGAAGAGCGGATATCATCAAATTCGTATTAGACCAGGTGATGAGTGGAAGACTGCTTTTAAAACCAGGGAGGGTCTATACGAATGGTTGGTTATGCCATTTGGTTTATCAAATGCACCTAGTACGTTCATGCGGGTGATGAATCAAATCTTTAGACCATTCATTGGGAAATTCGTGGTGGTATATTTTGATGATATTCTGATATATAGCAGGAGTATGGAGGAGCATGTTCAACATTTAAGGGAAGTACTGATTATTCTTCGTGAGGAACAATTTTATGCTGCTACGAAGAAATGCGTGTTTATGACGCATAGTGTTTTATTTCTGGGTTATGTTGTTTCGGAGGAAGGTATACAGGTGGACCAGAATAAAGTTAAAGCAATCAGGAATTGGCCGCAACCGAGGACAATTACAGAAGTGAGAAGTTTTCATGGGCTAGCGTCATTCTACCGAAGATTCATTCCACACTTCAGTAGCGTGATGGCTCCAGTTACTGATTGTATGAAAGGGAAACAGTTTTCTTGGTCAGAGAAAGCAGGGTTTGCTTTTGAACAAATTAAAAGACTTTTGATGACATCACCAATTCTTGTATTACCGGACTTTCAGTTGTTATTTGAGTTACACACTGATGCTTCTAAGATTGGGATTGGAGGGGTGTTGAGTCAAAAGGGGCGTCCTATTGCATACTTTAGCGAGAAATTATCAGGGGCAAGGATGAGATATAGCACGTATGATGTGGAGTTTTATGCCGTAGTGCAAGCAGTGAAACATTGGAGACACTATCTGTTCCATAAGGAGTTTGTTCTTTACACAGACCATGAAGCTTTGAAGAATTTGCATGGGCAGGACAAGATTTCAGCAAGACATGCATCATGGATTTCCTATCTGCAGCAATTTACGTTTGTTGTGAAACATAAATCGGGAATCACGAATCGTGTAGCGAATGCATTGAGCAGAAGGAATCACTTGTTGACTACAATGAAGGTTGAGGTGACAGGGTTTGAATTATTGCCAGAACTGATTGAAGAAGATCCTTACTTTCAGAAATTTGTTGAGAAAGTCAAGGAGGGAAGTTCTGATGAATTTGTGTTGATTGATGGTTTCTTATTTAAGGGGAATCGATTGTGTGTACCGGATTGTTGCTTGCGAATGAAGATAGTAAAGGAGCTTCATGAGGAAGGACATGTGGGTAGAGACCGAACATTGCAGTTAATCTCTCAATCCTACTATTGGCCATCGATGAGGAAGGAAGTTGAAAGGTTTGTTCAGAGATGTCATGTTTGTCAAGTTTCGAAAGGAACAGCTACAAATGCGGGTTTGTATATGCCTTTACCTGTACCTACAAAACCATGGGTGGACATTAGCATGGATTTCGTGTTGGGTTTGCCGAGAACGCAAAGGGGAAATGACTCGATATATGTTGTGGTGGATCGTTTCTCGAAGATGGTACATTTTGTTGCTTGTAAGAAGATGGCGGATGCTGTTCATGTTGCTCAGTTATTTTTCAAGGAGATCTATCGACTTCATGGATTACCAGAGTCTATCGTGTCAGATAGAGATACTCGTTTTCTGAGTCATTTTTGGCTAAGTTTGTGGAAGAAGGTCGGAACGAAGCTGAATTTTAGTAGCGCTTATCATCCGCAAACTGATGGACAAACGGAGGTGGTAAACAGATCGCTGGGAAACTTATTAAGATGTCTTGTGAAAGGCAATTTGAAGAGCTGGGATTCGAAATTGTGTCAAGTGGAGTTTGCTCACAACCATGCGGTTAATCGAAGCACAGGATTCAGTCCATTTCAGGTTGTTTATTCAACAATTCCAAAGGGACCGTTGGATCTAACAACAGTGCCATATCAGAAGGGAGTTGTTAAGAGGGCTAGTGACTTCATAAATGAGTTACAGGAGTGCCACAGAACTATTCATGACAGGTTGCTTGCATCAAATGAAAAGTATAAACAGTCGGCGGATAAGAAGCGGAGAAGTGTGAGTTTCGAGGAAGGTGACTTGGTTTATGCAGTGTTGACAAAAGATCGTTTTCCGGTGGGAACATACAATAAATTGAAGGCGCGAAAGATTGGTCCTATAGAAATTTTGAAGAAAATCAGTGAGAATGCGTATCAATTGAACTTACCGGATGATGTTCATACTTCAGATGTTTTCAACGTCAAATACCTAATCCCGTATCATGGAAATGAACTTGTTGTGGAAGAAGATGGTAAAAATTCGAGGTCGAATTCCTGTCAACAGGGGGAGGATGATGCAGCGCGATCTACAAACTCAAGGAAGTTGAATGGTTCAAGACCTTTAGGTCGTTTGGAGGAGGCCGCGTTATTAGGTCACTCGGAATTTTTAGGTCGCTCACGACCTAGTGTGGGGGTAGTGGAGATAGGTCGGCAGCGACCTACTGGGAAGACAGGTCGTTCAAGCGACCTAAGAAGTGTAAAGGTCCAACCCAGCAAGCTAAGTGAACCAGAGCAACATGTTTTAGGTCGTTCGTGACCTACTGGAGACACGCGACATAGTGAAGGTCGCTCGCGAGTTAACGAGCTAAGCATGAAGACACTCGAGCGAGTTAACGAGTCAGACACTCCAGCGCACAATTCGAGTTAACGAGTCAGACACTCCAACGCATAATCCCTTAGGTTGTTCGTTCTTATGCCGCATTTCTTAGGCCGCAGAGGAGTTATGTCGCGAGAAGATGAGGCTAATGCTGTGCTGAGTTAGGTCGCAAGTGCCTTATGTCGTTATGTGTTAACTCGTGTTGTATATACTGAGTTGTATAGGTCGCTTGACTGGTTTGTAATACGGTGTATGTACTTAAGTCGTGTAAGGGTTGTAACGTGATGAGTCGTGCAGTACTAAGTCGCTAACGACCTTGTTTAGGTCGTAGGTCGCCTAGCAACTTAAGTTGGGTCAGGAAATTGTGTTGTGCGTTGAGTTGTAGCCTATAAATAGGTGAGTCGGGTCATTTGTAAAACTAGGTTGATTTTTTTGAATAAAATTCTTGTTTGATTGCTGTGTGCTTTCATCCTAAATTGGTAGTTGAGTGTAATCTCCTATCTCCACTTTCGGTTATTCGAGTGCGCTCGAATCAACGATTGCTGAAGCCGATCGCGGAATCAAGTGCGCTTGATCAACGCTAGAAGAATTGAAGATCTTCTTTCACGGTATCGTGCGCGATCAACGTGACGAGGATAGCTAGAATTCGGTATCTTCGAATCAACGAATTTGGACCTTTCAGTATTCATCAATCCACCGATTGCTACTTTCACCGATCTATATCGTTTTGTTAAATATCCGCTGCGTCAATTGTTCCACTACACATTGTATTCCGCTGCATCGATTTATTCGTTGGTATGTGCAACTCTGGTATATATTGTGCAAGTAAAATTAAATATTTTGTAAACAGCTTCATGAACTGTATATTTGATTATTATATTTTATCCTTCCGCTGTGAGATTCTGTTTTCTTTTATTTCTTTCTCGTTTTTCTTATTTACCACCATAACAAATCCGCCCTTCCATATGGTTTGAATTGGCACGTGTGTCGATTTAAAGCGTGCGAAAAGGCGGGAGGTTACACTACTCAAAGTTAATCGAGCATCCGAGAGTTTAAGGGGAAAACATAAAGTTCGAGTCACACATAAAGTCTGTATGAATAATAACCTTCCAACTCGAACCATTTAGATATCCAGTGAGACCATGCCGCTTAGCGGAATGGGGTTTCCCCTCACTAGTATCTTATCAAAAATTTATAATAACCATATACTGTGCTCCTACATCCATAATGGTTACAACATAGCAGTTTAAAATATTATGATTATACGCAAACAAGTAAATCATTCTGGATTTTTCATCCCCATTCATTTGACTATCTGTCATGGTTATAGTTTCTTAGATTACTATTAACCTATTAGTTTTCATTGGCTCACTAATACCTGACTTAAGTTTATGGACTATCTGTTCGGTCTAATAGTTTTCATGGGATCATTAAGAACTTATTGCCCCGCCAATAAATTCATTTAATTATTTCATGGGTTCTACCTGAACCTATTGGTATCTCCAACAACCTCTCTCAAAACATAGTTTTCATGAGTTGATTATGAACCTATTGACTTCTGTCAATAACTTAATCCGGATATAGTTTTCATGGGTTCACTACAAACCTGTTGGCCCCTGCCAATAACTCTCTTTAAACAGAGTTTTTATGGATTTACTATGAACCTGTCTAAACTAACAACTTCTTAATTAGTCTTTGGGCATCTTAAGTTTTGGTCTATCTGACCTCCTGGATGCAATTCTATTTATTTAGGAGTTAACTCAATTTATATTCAATAATGGTTCAACATAACTGGTTATTCTGCCTCTTTGTCCCCAAAATACAATCATGGATCCATTTTACAGTGAATATGTATATTAGAAGAAGCAAAAAATATATCATAATAACACCAACATATATGGTTTAATATCCTTGAAATCATTTTCATATGAAACATGGTTAATCCCTATAATCTATTACTTTATCAAGGAAAGTTTCTTCAAAAACTTTATACTTAAAAGCCATTTCAAATTCCTTTATTTTTTCATGGGTTTTCCTTTAAAAATGAGATTGGGTTCTTTTATTTGAAAAGTAAGGCTTTCGAAACCTTAGACCTTTACTTTCAAAACCATTGGAAGACCTCCTTCGAAAGCATTCAAATCTTCATTTCAAAATTCTAAGCATACGCCTTTCGAAACACTTTAAAACATCTCTTTTGAAACCATCAAAACATACCTTTCGAAAGTATTAAAGCATCATTTATTAACTCATAGAAGCATAGCTTCGAAACTATTTGAAAGTACCCCTTTCGAAACTATTTGGTTTACCCTTAAAATATCTTTTGGGTCAAGGTGAATATAAATGAAAGCACCCCTTTCGAAACTATTAACCTTTAAGTAAAAGTGACTAGGGAAAATTGATGGCTTCGGAACCATCCTTTCAAAAGCATTAATCATTTAAGTAAAATATTTGGAAGGGTAGCTTTGAAACCCCTTTCGAAGCCATTGCCTTTGAAACCTTTATGTGGCTACTCAAGCCCTTTCGAAAGCATTGGGAAGTGGTTTAATACATCTATAAAACAAAGTCTACCTTTCAAACTCATTGATGACTTCAATCCCTTCGAAAGGCATAATGACGGCGGCAGGGTTTCGACTAGGTTCAAACTACCCTTTCGGAAGCATTAATATAAAAACAAGGCAACTCATTCGAAAGCTACCCTTTCGAAACAAAAAGGCTGCAACTTCTTTGAAAGCTATATTAAACTCTTTCGAAAGCATTCTATTGAAAACAGGGAAGTGGTATTTTTATGGATAGTAAAACAAAGAAACTTTAAAAGCTATTCAAATTGGTTTCGACCCCTTCGAAAGTAGGGTTTTGACTCTATACCTACCGCCATTCTCCAATCCACTACATACCAACACGTTGATACCTTGTATATTGAATTCGACTAGGTTAAGGCAGAAGTATAGGACAGAAAGGTAGCTTCTTAAAGTGGCGGAACCATACTTCTGTAAAAAAACTGTTTTATTTCCATTTCAAGTAATTGCTTTTTAACTTACCTGCCTATTTGTGAAAATTTAACTGATTGCCGTAAACTTTTCAAATTCTTTTCTAAAGACTGCCGCATTCATTTCAGATCTAAATAAAGATAATTAGTAAAGAAGCCCTTCCCTTAAGCAAAAAATTAAAACATTTAAGTTCTTTCAAATAAATAAATTTAATTTCCATAGTAAAGTACTTAGGAAAAGTCCCCAAAAATCAGAGAAATTCACTTTTAATATTTTATCTAACATATATAAATTTCAGACCCAAAATCCTTCACATGATAGCTAAAATTTTAAACCGAATTATTCATTTCTTCCTTCAAAAATTCATAATGAATTATCTGTAGCTTGGATAATTACGAAAAATTGAACCCATTTGCAAAATAATGTTTTACATAACATATTAAATCCTCATGGCATTTGAAACCCAATATAAATGATTTTAGCCTTAAAACCAAATAAACATTTATCAAACAATATTGTTTGAATCAAACATATCATAAAATCCACGCATATCATCATCAAAAATCATTATAATGGATTTATACTTAAACCCTAAATCATATGCTCTTTAAAAACAAAAATAGAGATGGTTTTGATTATTATTCATCTTGATTAGGATTAGGAACTTGAGATTTGATCTTTGATTAATTCCCTTGTTTGATTGCTTAACTTTAATTAATTTTCCTCTTTTCTTTCCCTAGGTTATGGCCGGCTTGTGCTTTCTTTGATTTTCATTTTTGAGTTTTGAAAAATAAACGTGTAAAAAAATGGAAATGAGATTTTAAGGGTAATGGGATTATAGCGTCGGCTTTTATCCATAATCCCCATGTTTTATTCTCTTATTAATTATCTAATAAACCATTTCCATAAACTCATTCTTTATGTTTGTATAAGCACGGTCTCTAATTAAGTTTTAAAATCTCAATCCTTTTATCGCACTAATATTTACATTATTCTATTTAATTTATCTAATTAAATATCATGAATAATGTTATTAAAAATTAAGGGTGCTATAGTATGAAACATCTTTAGATTTAAAAACTTATATGTACGACATCCCCCAAAGAGGACTCCTTTTTATATATGGTTTGCTTACTTCTAAAAGAACTGCAATTGATGTTACCGAAAATTCATCTAATTAGTTTTGGAGAGATCGGGATAGGAATTACTTATCGGATACCACTTCAAAAATGATATACGAATTATGTGTTTTGGAAGCGGTTGTGAAGTGAAATGTTACAGAGTTGAATTACCCATCCTAAGGTTAAGTCTAAGGGAGAGGTCAGTGTCAACACTAATGCTATAGAGTTGAACTGTCTATCCTATGGTTAAGTCTAAGGGAGAGGTCAACATTTGCATTCGTCGGACGATTTATATTGGGATCCTTATGGAGATCCATGGACTGTTTGAGATGTTAGGTACCTTGTGGAGATACGTGTTCTGTTTGAGTGATAAAGGCTCGTATGAAAAATCCAAACATAGCCTCGACAACGAAAATGTTAGAAAGCAGATTATGCCTATAGCCAATGGGGTTTAGCTAACTCGTAGGGTGTATCAACTTCATATATAGAGTATACTTATCGATGTTGCTAGCGAGAGTTGATTATATTCAGGATCACATTTTTGGCCGTGGACCAACTATTTTTCCCTTAATGGTATATTTTATCTAAAGATATATGACGCTCGAAAGGTAATTTCTGACACTTGTCATGAGGCTGGCCTTAGTTATTTTGGGGATGTCTCCAATGGAAAATCCATCTGCGAACGTACCTTAGTGATTTTGATTGTATCCCCAATATTATTGTGGTGCGATCAATGTAACATCATAGCTATTTTTATATTCTTTAGTCTAGACATTATCTATTATATCACCATGTGTACTTATTAGGCATGTTGTTCTTTTAAGGGGATAATCGTAATGGCATTTCGTGCGGTCTCAAAAGAAATGTTATACGCATCCACGTATTTCTTGAATTTCTCATACCAGGCTTATGTTTGACTCATGGCTTTATATTTTCCTTATTTCCATGGGTGCTCTTTCGCGTAGTCTGGGAAAGACGGGTTTTCGTTGATATTCTTTGGAGCTTGTGCAGATGAGATGGATGTTTCACCTAACGTGGTATTCTTATTTCTCTTGCATTGCTACTATGTGTATATTAGCATTTGTGAGGATAGATTGTATAATTGCCTAGGTACTGATAGTTTTTATCCAGCCTTTTGACCAAGCAGTATTCAGATATACTGGACGAGTTGAACTCATAAGCTATCAAGGCAGGAAGCCCGGAGAGATAGCTAGAGACTCCAGAGTCCAAGTGCAACCAGAGCCACAAGAACTAATAGATCATGATCCACTAAGTGGTAGATTGGTATTGTTCTAACCACTTCGTTCGGAATTGATCCACGATACTTCATTAATTTTGGCCCAATCTCCTTTTTTCCGCTATTCATGATGCTAGAAGCCTATCCCAAGTTCTGTTGCATTGATCCATGCGACCCTCTTTCGATCTCCTCGAGCACCTGAAATTAGCAATTATGTTCGAACGGACTTGAATAGGCTTGTAGCATAGCCTTGAAACGAAGCACATAGGTTGTTTTTGGACTTTGGTTTAAATTGGACTTAGATTTGAAAGTGCATTTATAGCAATAGTCGTTATAGATGCACTTAGGAATTGCCTTGTGTTCGGTAATTTCTATGGAAATTTGTGAAGAGATCCTTATGGATACCTTGCAATATTTATGTTGTTCATTATGTTTTCTTGTTGTTGTAAAAAGATTGAATGGTAAAAATTTAAGTAACATATTGAAAAGTGGTCTGACTTCCACTTGTGTAGAACTACCCCATTTATCCTTTGTTTTTGAACTTTAAAGGTTTGGAAAGGACGTTTAAATTAAGTATTTGGTTTATTCTTTTTAAAAGGGTTTTTAATCTTATTAGTGTATTTTAAAAGTGGTCTGACAATTTTATGATTTTTGAAGAATTAGTTATGAATTTTTAAATAAGAAGGTTTACTTTTAAATATAAAAGAAACATGGCTTTTCCAAGTTTTTAAGTAAATTATAAACTCGTTATTTTCAAGTAATATTTTAGACGGATGTTTTAAATCCTATTATAAGTATTTTAAAAGTACTTTTAAGTATATATAGTTTTTAGAAAATGTGTTGACTATTTTATTAAAGTATAAATATCTTATACAATATATAATATGTTTTAAATCATTTTATTAAATATCCAATTTTATAAATAAATTTCTATATTTACATACATCATTTCTAAAAAGGTTTTAAATTATAAACAAAGGATTTAGAAAAGGGTTATGAATTGCTTAGTGGCTAAATCGTGTTTTGTTTAATTACTTCTTTGGAAAGTAGTTAACTACGCTTAACACAAAAACCGATGTAGTAAGCTTTATCTATTTATGGAAGTTAAGATTGGCATTTGAGTAGGGACAGAAGCAATAGTGCTCTAACCTACCGGCTTCACTCTTGATCGAGGAATAGCTAAGTCTGGAATAGCAGAAACGTGTTAATCATGTTGATTACTTAGTCATTTATGAAAAGTCATTGATACAATACTTAATACTAAAAGTTGACGAAACATGTTAATCGTGTTGATTACTTACTGATTTATGAAAACGTGCTAATCGTGTTGGTTACTTACTGATTTATGAAAAGTCATTAATACTATACTTAATAATAAAAGCCGACGAGATAGACTTATCTATATGTAAGAGTCAAGAAAGAAGTGTCTAGGCAAGGCTTTGATATGAAACTCTAACTTACCTTACTTCACTCTTGACCAAGGGATAGTATAAGTTGGATTGTCGAAAACGAGTTTATTATACGAACCTTAATTTCTATAAGTGATCAAGTTAACCACATAGTCAATTAGTCGACTACCGAACTTGACCAAATATTAACTTAAATCTTTAAATGAATGTTTTTAAAAATAATAACAAGTATAAAATGGTTTTGGGTTTGTTGTGACAATGTGTTAATAACATTTATCTTTAACCCTTTTTTATTCTAATTATGGATTGTGACGACCCATAATTCCGTACCCTTTGAGCCGACAATAAACCACACACGTCTGACACAAATTGCATGGAAGAATGGATTATCAAGGGTAATAAAGAAAAATAGACATAACATACTCTCTTGGATGGAAAAATATATAATATCAAATAATATCTTTATAGTAGAAAACTTAAAAAATACGTATATCAGAATCTAACCTAATTCAGCTTGGACAGTTATAAGCATGTGTCCTTAGAAATGCTAACAAACATCAAATGCAACAATGGATAATAGAATACGTCCATCCGTAGGTGAATATCTCCAGCTCTCCTCTGGAAACTTCCACCATCTTCAACAAAACCTGAAAATACTTGGATCTGATCCGAGTATTGATAATACCTGGATCAGGCTTGATAAACCAGCGTGAGAAAACTCAATAATAAATGACAGTGTCATATATCAACCTTTGAATAAAATTCTTTTAAAAAGAAAGAGTATCTCATAAGACCACTCCTACACATAAACACGGACGGGTTTTAACCTTATGATAACTAATACACTTTTATATCAAAAAGTTTGATATTATTTCTAATGACATTTCTTTGAAAGCATTTGCAAATAAACTTATAAATCCTAGCCAAAATTGTTACATTGATTAAATTTCAGCATACTGGGTTTATAATCAAGTCTGAAGGCACTTATCGGAGAATGGATTTCCATACAAATGACCAGATGAAGAGAGTACCTTTTGATGGGTACACCTTTAGATGGAAGTCCTGAGGAACCATCATAAAGATCCTCTACCAACACAAGACTGGCGTACCTCTATAACTAGATAGTACCGAATATGTCACCCCCCTGTCGTTACCGACCTTTAATCGTGCACGCTCTAGCATACGAACCACATTAATTTGAACCTGAACGTCATAGCTGGTAGAAATATATCTAAAATGGGATGATCGTACCCTAATTTTTGTGAACCGCTTAGCCTTGCCACATCTAACCCTGTTTCGGTCATTTCCCGGTTGATGAGGCTGGAGGTAACGATTACCTTTACACATAGCACATTTCTTTCCACTTTGAATGCCATATTTTCATTCCATTGTCACGTGACTGATTTCTACAAACCAATAACTTCTTGAGCTCGAATATCTCAGGAAAGGGTGTTAAGCTAAGAGAAGTTGCCTTCTATGCCACCAACTGATATACATTATATAGAGGTCACTCAATGATTAAGATGCAAGGTCAAACATTCTTCCGTATAAGTTCGTTCTAGAACTGTACGAAACTGAAGGTACTTTCCTACCACATCGTGTTTTGGGAATCACACCTAGGATCGGTAGTGAATAATCCTTGCATTGGATGTTTCATAATGAAGACACCACTGCTACTATATGTATATTGGGAGTTTATCCCCAAATGATCAACAAGCAATTCTTCACTATGAAAAATCCTAATATCAATGTCTTCCCCATATTTAACTTTGAAACGTAAATTGGTTCGAAATTGGTTTTGGATAGGAATTACCCAATTCTAACCCCGATTCCTTCTAAGCCAATTATCGATTAAAAGATGTTAAGTTCATATGTGATTATCAATCATCAATTAATTACTTTATCTTTTTATTTAATCAAATATCTTTCTTAGATATATTCTTTTTAGTTTATTTCATTTTATTTTCATGAGTATATGGAATCATTAAGCCTCATTTACTAATTATTTGGTATATTTACCTTTCTTTTTATCTTGGGATATTTCCAAATTAGTTCATCTTCTACTTAGGAAAACATTTCCAAATTATTCGTTAAATATTAATCAAAGATTTCTTATATTCAAGCTATAACTTTTAACTTCGAAAAAATATTCTTAAATCATTCATAAATCTAAATCAAAGATTTCTTTCTTTCAAATTATAACTTTTAACTTAGGGAAAATATTCCCAATTATCCTTTATATCTTAATCGAAGATTTCTTTCTTAACTTCAAATCATATTCTTTCAAATCGAAGATTTTCATAACAGAGTACTACTGCCACCTTAAATATAGTAAATTTCACCTCTAGGGACTAGTGGCAACAGTCTTACATCAAGAAGACTTTTGTCTTCAATATCTTTTATTTTGAAAATTAGTTTAAGGGGTTTTCAGATAGGAATCACCCAAATCCGATCCCAGTTTTTTTGGATAGGAATCACCCAAATCCGATCCCCGTTCTTTCGTACCAATCATCGAATAAAAGATTTTAAGTGGTTAATTAACATTCAAAGAATTTGTTTCTTTATCTTGGAAAAACTTAAATATGATCTTTTTAGAGCATCCAGGCTTTCCTTTCGATCTGTTCCACCCCTCGCCTAAGAAGAAAAAATATAGGCCGCGTAAGTTCAGGGCACTAGTTGCTCCATTCCAAACCTTAGTTAAACACCTTGTTTCATCTTCCCAGGTCTTATAGGCAAGATAAATGACTAGTCATTTCTGCATACTCAGTTTGTTATTATATTCAACATTCTTCAATTATTGTTTAAGTGTTATAAATAATTCATGTTAACCCTTTATTAAAACTCTTATTTAAACTTCCAAATAATCTTTAAATTACTTAATTATTATTTTAAAATCATTCACAAAAGATTTTGGAAATAATTGTTAAGTTTAAAACTACATTTTAAAATTTATTTAAAATTGCTGCGAAAAGCGTTGCGTAAAGTGTTGCAAATAATGTTTTAAAAGCTATGTTCTTCAAAACGACTTTTATATCATTTAAAAATCCATCTTTTCAAATTAAATCGAATTTAAAATATTTTAAAAGATTTTTATAATTTATTTTGTATTTTTAAAACATTTAAGATATCAATTTTAAACTTTGATCACTTTACTGCAAAAGCGCGATTTTTTTGGAAAATTGTTTTGGACACATTTTAAAATATACAAGATGAAATCTTGATTTTCTTTCTTTATTTCTTTAAACATATTTAAATATTTATTATACCTTTCTAGCTCATTTTAAAACTATTTTCAAAAGGTTTATGCATTCCATATACACCATTTCATTTTCAAAAGGAAAGTGATATCATTTGTGCTTATCAACGTGTATTAACATGACTTGGTAAAAATAAATTAATAATCATGTCAAACAATCAATATTGATGATCAAAGCATATATATGCATCCATATCCATCATATCATATCATCAAACATGAATATATATAGATATAAATATTAAATAGAGTTTCTCGTCATTAACCAAAGCGGTTAACTTCCTAACAACATTCAAACTAATCCATGCTTCACTAACTACTTCCTACTCCACTTCAACATTAGTAAACAACTTCTCCTTCCTTCTAAGTGCTTGGCCAAGGATTGATATGGATGTTGGCCAAAAGTACAAAGAAGAAGTGGTATAGTTTTGACTTTAAATTTTCAAGATTAAACCCTAAAAATATGTCATCTTTTTTTGGGATTTTGAACCTCTTACTCTCAAAATATAAAATATTGTCTTCTGGAAAGTTGTTTAAATTTATTTTCTCTTGAATTAAAAAAAATAATCACTTTATATTTATTTTCTTTGAGGAAAATATGGTCAAAAGAAAAGGAGCTATTCTTGGGTTCACAAAAAATGAAGCCCTAAAATGTACTTCGAAGAATTGAGTTTTAGGTATAGCAAACCTCAAAACTGGAAGAATTGCTCTAGACAAAAGTTATAGCCTTTGAAAGTTTATATGATTTGAAAAAAATTATTTTTATATTTGGATCATATATGAATAAGTCATGATCAAAACAAACAGAGTCATTCTCTATCTCAATAACTGGGCCAGAGAATGCACTGGAAAGAAGTGAGTTTTTGGCATAGCTATAATCAGAATGAGAAGAAGTGACCTAAATAAAAGTTAAAGCCACTGCCAAAATACATAGTTTGAAAAAAAAAAAATATTTTGGTTCTGGGTTCAGGATGTTATGGCTGAGAGAAGAAGAGGTACAATATGGAAAAAGATGAGTTTGATTTTGAAGAGAATGGATATTGATTTTATTTTGTATATTTTAAAAATATTTTGACATTATGACTTTCTAATTTTTTATATGGAATGGAAGCCATTAGAGAGGAGAGGAAGAAGGTAAAGACTCTTGAGAAAATTGGAATAAGAAGTGTGAATGAAACGAGAGAAGGAGGTGGTTATTTATAGAAAAAGTACGACGTGGTAAATTTTATCAAAATAACCACTTATCAAATTACCAAACTAACCTTACTTCAACCCAAAACAAACTTTACTTTTTCAACACTTACCATCACCTTTCACATCCTCACTTTATTTTTTAACCCCTTAAGAACTAAGCTGAGTAAATTAATTATTATGTTGACTTTTGATGTGATATTGATTCGATGTTTACTTTTTCTTATCTTTATTAATTCTTATTTTCTTTTATTAATAATTTCTAGAAGTTTTCATATTATATTTAGTAAAATTAAACATGTTTAGTTATTAAATTGTGTAATATATATGTCAAAACATGTTAAAAAATTTGCGATAATGTTTCGATAACTTATTTTAAACAAAACATTCATTTTCGACAAAACGTTTTCTGGTCACATTTTGACGTTTTTGTTAAATTATTTATTCATGTAAACCAAACTTCAAAATAAATTTATTATTATCTTTAAATAACTAAAACAGGTATATTTGACTTATAAAATAATATTAAACAATATCCAAATCTATTTGTAAAAATGTGACATCGATTTATCGATATGCAACGAAATTTATCAACTTTTATATGTTTATTGAACCATTATAAATTAAATTATTATTACTATCAAATGAGTTTGATATGGATTATATATATTTGAAAAGAATTATTTATCCTTTAAAAAAAATTCTCGAATATTTATCCTACTTTATCGGAATCCAACTTTTGTCAATTTTAAAATAGAAATCCGAAACCTTTATTCAATATTAAAAATAAGTTTTCCATTATTATTTATCTTATACAACGTGATTGTTTAAGTTTGAAAATTCTACATTTGAATATTTAAATATTCCATTTTCAAAGTGGTAAAATTGCGGGTCGTTATATGAATGTAATTAGATCTTTAAAAAGAATGTTTTAAAGATAAGCATATGTGAAATGGTTTAGTGTTTGTAATGATAACATATCAATAGCATTAGTCTTAAACCTTTTGATGATTTTTAAAGTACTTAGATCTTTAAAATAGATATTTTGAAGGAAACTATATATATGGAATCTTTTGGAAAAGGATAGAAAATACAAAGGTTTAAAGTAATAAATCTTGTTAAATGATTTGTGAATATACTTATGCCAACTGAGATAAGTATATGAATACTTTTTGAAGTACTGAAAGAGTACAAATGAATAGTAGTGATTAAAAACTGAAGTTTTATTAGATAAATAAGTTTACTAATAAAAGAGGTTATAATTAATAAGAAGTATTAATTAAATAAAAAGGGCATTAGAAGTCGCTTAGGTGACTAAATCGTGCTTTGTGTAATTTGATCGTGCTTAATGTGACTTGATCGTGCTTTGTGTAGTTATTAGTTTATCGAAATATACGAGACTTAGTTTCCATTTACAATCATATATCTCGTACGTTATAGTCGATTAGTCGACTATCAAAATTGACCAAAGTAACTTAATAAATACCTAGAAGAAATACGAGTTCTATATGGTATAGTTACCTTCGAAGATGTTATACTGTACGTATACACTCATCTTGCACTTCTAGGATAGATGATAAGGAAATACATTTGGATAGGAGATGATCTCCACCCTTATGTATTGTCTATTTATTTCTTAAAGAACCGATGTTAAGTTAACTGGAAATTCATCGATTGGTTTTGAAGCATCCTGTAAGCTGGGGAAGTGTACTTATATGAGACGACTCGAACCCATAACCACTTCAAAACCATGATTTATGTTCTAAAAGAGGTTATGAAGTGAAATGTTATATAGTAGAATTGTCTATCCTATGGTTAAGTCGACGGGAGAGCTCAACGTTAACATTTCGAACGATGTTATCGTGTGGGACTGTCTATCTTGAGGACTATTCCAAGAGAGAGGACAACATTAGCATTCATCGAAGGACTTAAGCATGAATCTATATAAAGATTCGAGATGATCAAATCCATGTAGCGATTCATGATTTGTTCAAGATAATGGAATCCATTTGGGGATTCATGTTCTGTTCAGGTGACGAAGACTTGTATGAGAGATGTTGAACATAGCCTCGACATCGAAAATGATTAAAACCAGAGATAAGGTGCATAGCTGTGAAGGGTTTAGCGAGCCAAAATAGGGTATATCAACTCCAAATCTAGAGAACTTATCGATATTGCTGGCAGTAGTTGATGATATTTGGTTAACGTTTCAGCATTGACAAGTTATGCTTACCTTATGGTATATTTTATCTTGAGATATATGACACTCGAAAGGATATCTCTAATCCTTGTGTAGGACCATTCTCGATATAGTGAGGGCACCTTCAAGGAAATCCTATGAAATTATGCGAACGCACCTTAGTGGTATTGATTATATACCTATTATTTTTATGGTGTACACGCGGCATAGCTATTTGATATGAATTATATTCTACACCATAAATATTATCTATTGTATAAAAGTATGTACTTATAGATGATTGGCTTTTTTGAGTGGATAACCGTTATGGTATTCCATGTGGTCTTAAAAGGTGTTGTTATATGTTATGCATATTTTTTGAGTTTCTCACACCAAACTTATGTCTGACTCGTGGTTTTATTATTCTCTTATTTCTATGGATTCTCTTTAGAGTATTTTAAGAAAGAAATGTTTTTGTTGATGTTCTTTGGAGCTTTAGGGGACACGCTGAATGCTTCCATTCACCTAACATAGCGTTCTTATTTCCACTGTATTACTTCATGGTATATATCAGCATTTGGGAGGACAGATTATTATAACGGTCCAAGCTGATGATGGTACTTATTATTATAACTTAGAAATGTTATGTATCATAGAGTGATAGTTTGTACTATCTTTTGATATATATGATCGTTCCGCTGTGAGATTCTGATGTTGTGTTCCCCTCTTCCTTGTTTTATTTCTGTTTCTTTTATTTTACCCTAACAATTCATTATCCAGCACTTGAGTGCTCGGCATATGAATACCATGGATGTATTACTATTTACATTTGAGTGTCGAAAAGGTGGATCTTTACATGTGGTATAAGAGCTGAATATTACGCGAGAACTTTGGCATTGGTTGGATATGACTCGTTAAGAGATAGGATATGGAATTCCCCGGCATGAGTTGAGTGTATTACATATATATAAGAGCGTATCTGTACTTACTACATATTAGTTATATATATAGTAAGTTGATAATGTAGTCTAATTCATGTAGGGATTAATGATGTTTATCTATTATCCCTCATTGATTAGCTTAGCCATGCTCGGCCAGTTTATGAGCATTAACTATTGTTTTTTATTAATGTTTTGTGCTCGATCAGTTTATAATCATTTTTAACTTTCTACATCATGGGTTGGGTAGACAATAATTGTGGGTATATTAAAACCAACACCTTGTAAATTTAGTTTCTTTGTTTGACTATAAGGCATTTAGTGATAGTGTTGGGTTAAAGGTTAACTTTAGTAAAATATGTTTATTATAACCAAAAAAATGATAATGTATTGTGCAAATAAACATTTATGAAAAGGGTTGTATAAGAAAGTGATTTTATATAAGTACGGATTATAAAATATGGCTTTTAAACAAAGAGGATTTAAACTGAGAATTTGAGAAATTAAATCTCGGTGTCTTTGAAAATGGTTTTCATGATTTTGGAAAAATGATAGCGGTATTATTTGAAAGCATGTATATGAGAAATTGGTTTATGAAATTGAGTTCATAATACATAGTAATATTTATGAAGCATTTAATACTGCTTTGAAATTGATTTTGGTTAATTCTGAAAGGCATGATTTGGATGCATTGAACTCACTCTTGTCGCTTGAAAATGATTCTGGTGATGATTGTAGTATCATCGGCTTTTATTTTTAGGTTTCAAAATATGGGATGCTACCATAGTAGATTCCTACAAAGTTGTTTTAGCAAAATAGATTTTGGTTTAATCTTAAAAATATGATTTGATATATAAAAGGTATAAGTATATATTATTTCAAAATGATTTGGAATGAAACACGGTGCTTAGTTCTAAAGTTTTCTTGTAAAGTTATTTCATGGACATATGTAGCCTATGTATGAGGACAGTATGGTATCTGCATCATGATATGATATTTGTTTGATAGTTTTCATTGGTCAAAATGAAACAGGATTTTTGCTAATTTTATACAGTCTGAAACTTTCAAATCATTTTAGAACTTGAAGCTAAGTGTTTTGTAAAAATATAAAGTTAAGTTTTTGTAATTCTTAAACAGAGAAGGTTGTAAGTTAAAACAAGTTTTGAATTTGTTGAACATCCTTTTTAAGTAAAATAATTTGATGTTTCATATATACTAGTAGGATGCGGTGGAGTATTATGGGAGTATGAACTTAAGTTATAAAATGTCCATAAACTTGAAGTTAATTTTTTTGATCTGATTCATAAATGATTTAAGTATGGAGTGATATACTATTTATGTATAAGAATGTGGTTCAAAGGATATTAGTGTAGTTAAGAAACCAATAGAATGAATACGTAAGCTGTATGCAGATTATTTTTATTCACATGACCGTTCTTGGTCTAGTATTCGAGTACATGGTTTCAAGGTGGTTTATACCAGTCCGAACAAGGATTTTTCACTCGATTCTTAAGGGTGAACACTTAATGCGGATTCATGATACGATCTTTATGTTTTCAATCATAGTATATAGCTATGTATGGAAAATGGAGATTTCTAATCAAGGAACCATATCAGAGTCTGCACTAGAGAGGTCAAATGATCTATGCTAGTTTGAAAGTAAAATTTATGCGATCGAGCAAGTGATCAGATCATATATTGCATACGGATGGTCTATATGCATCGTATGGGATTTAGTATATTTGTATACTATATTGTTGGCTTAAGGAGAGTTTGAGGAACGACTCTTCGATTTTTCTTATAGTGGCATAAATAATCGTCTAAGTAATAACCTAAGGCTGTTGAGCGTAAGATACGCTTGGTAGATTGTTTATCATCGAGGTTTGAAATTGAGCAAACCATGAGCTTTGTTTGCTAGTGATATTGTTAAGATTGATGTTTGATTGTTTCTTTGGTCACTCCTGTTAGAATTTCGAGGACGAAATATTATAAGTGGGGAGAATGTAACGACCTGGAATTTCAAACACATTGTATTTAAATATCTAAATTATTTGAATATTTGAATCCTTAATTAAATATGATTAAAATAATTTAATAACCACCTTTTAAATATTAACTAATGATTGTAAACTTGTTTTAGAAAAATATTTACAAAAATAAATACTTCGAAGAAATATTGATAATGTGATCAAAATCGATCTGTCGATACACAGCTTTTAATCGATATATGTTGTTCGAACACATTTGTGCTAAGCTAATAAATATATGAACACATTAGCAAATAATTAACACACTTCTCTTCATGGAGTAATTGGAACATTATAGAAGCTTATAATGGATGAGATATATTTGAATGAAAAGGGGTAGTTTAGTCATTTACTAAAGGAAGGATGTGTAAAGGAGAAGTGATGTGCATGTGGAGGGGTGAGCCTTCCATGGCATGATGGGGGGTGAGAGGAAGTGTAACGACCCTGACTCGACCTTCGAAAATCGGCACCAAATACGTCACTCGTATTCAAATGTCACAGATCCAAACGTTGAATCTGGTTCGTCGAAGCTTATAACACATTAAGTACAACACAACAGAAGAAAATGAATAATACATTTGATATACAAAATTTGATACAATATTCAGATACAATGATGATACAATAGATATCAATACTATCATAGATACAAGAAATAGCAGCGGAAAGATAATGTCTTCAATGCCAAACTCTAAAAAAAACTCCATCTTCAATCCAAAGCTAGCTCGAACCCTCATCAAGTTGCACAAAGCTAAGCAAGGTCAGCCGTGAATGCTGAAGTGTAGCAAATGCGATCCACAAGGGCTTCGAAGGCTATCGATTCAATTCCTACTATTCGACTATCTGAAAAACCCAAGTCTAGACCGCCTGTGTGGAAAATTGTAGGCACCCAGAGTTTAGGAAGGGAACAATAAACTTCAGGTCAGTCATGAGACTGGTATGAGCAAACAAAAATGGTTTTTTCTTTTAAAAACAAACAACAAAGGGATTTAAAACATTGAAAACCGCAATGCTTTTTTTGGAAAATGAAAATACCATAAGGCCTCCCGGCACACACACAATGCAATCGCACACTTGGAGGAGATTTCTCCTTATGATAGTCAAATATGCTTAATACGAGAAAACTCCTTGATATTATTACTAGTGCATAGTGTGAAGACATTTTGAAAATATAATATTAATCTTAGCCAGCATAGGTATCATGATATTATGCCAGCTATAGCTACCACCTGAGGTGGCAGGTTATACAATTGAAATTGTAAAGGGATCGTATTATTTGATTGGATTTCCAACAAATGGTCAGGCTAAGGAACTTCCTATTGCCACATGGGAACGCCTCTGGAGGGATGCCCCGAGAACCTACCCGGCTCTCTGCTAACACAAGGCCGGTGTCCTCCCTTCCCGGGAGTAACACCTAAGATATGCCACCCTTGGTTGTTTGCGACCTTTATCCGAGGGCCCTCCATATCAACAACATCACACAGTAATTTACAGTGTCCACGTGAGTAAGTATCTGGGATCCATACCATGATACCACCCTTTTACAGAAGGAATGGATATACCCTAGGGGAGCAACCCCTGTAACCTTGCCGCATCTTTCCTGTTTCGACCATTACCGGGTTGTGACGCTCGATGAGGTCTCATCCACAAAGCTACACTTTTTCACAAAGTCATGCTTTGATCAACTAATCAGCAGCACTTCGTATGCCACATTACCAAATTGGAAATGTATCACTAGTAACCATCAACTACATAACCTATGAGCTCGTACGTCTCAAAGAAGGGTGTTAAGCTAAGAGAATAAATCTCCGCCACCAAGCAGAAATGTACTTGATAGAAACCAGCTTTACATATCAAAGTGTAATGTCAGACACACATCCATACAGGTCTGTTTCGGGTTCGAACAGAACCGAAGGCACTTCCAATGAAGCCCTTGCAATTCGGGTATTCACAGTCCCAATCGGACTTCCCATCACTTAGGAAATCTCTATACCGGCGCGACTCAGTGCAGAGATAATCGACGGGTTATCCTTTCATTCTCGAAAATACCTGGTCTTCACCACCGGTCTTCAAATGCTATCCATAACGACGTATCATTATTCGAAATGGGTTATATGACACAAGGTCCTCTCCCAGCTAAACCGAATAATGAGCCCAATATTTAAAAACATATGGATATGGGATTTCAGTTAAGTCGTAACTTATTATCCAAAACCTTTCTTTCAAATGGTTTAAACAAATTACCATTTCAAATCTTTTTTAAATAAAAAGATTCATTTCACAAAGTTCACCCACCTTTCACAAAGATTCAATTATAGCTTTCAAAACAATTTCAAATTGGATTAACTCATCCAATCATTTAAATTGAAGATTTAATTCATAACTTTCAAACCATTTCCAATTCAAATCTGTTATATGAAAGATACGCCATTTAAAGTCCTCTTCGATTTCGAAACAAGATTTAATAATCTTTCACAAAGGTTAATTCATAGTTTTCAAAACAATTTCCATTTCAAATTTGAAATCTTTCGATACAAATTGGAAATCCTTTCTTTTTATGAAAGCTATATTATTTGAAACAAATAGTTTTCGTTTTGGGAAAAACTGATTACATTTACACAAGTTAAAGCCATTCAAGTATAAACTTGGTTTAAATTCAAATTTCCAAAACAATACTTTTTAAATGGTTGAAAACCATATAAACACCTTTATAACTTGTATAATCTTTATAAACCATAATTTCCAAATCATTGAATTCAATTTCAAATATCAAATTATTTAAATTTCAAAACTTTATTAAGTTATTCAAAATAACTTTTATTTTTGAAACTCATTTTTCAAAAGTTTTCAATTCCAATTCCGAAACTATTTTGGATTCGAAAATTCATTCTTTAAAATCATAAAAAATCTATAACTTAACCGATTTCCTCATGCAATCCATATTTGTGCGTGTAAGGTGTAGTCCAGGGGTTTCACACAATAGTGCAATAACATCAATCATCACAGATTCAATCATAACAATATCGATAAGCGGTATATTCCAATAGCGCATATCTATATACACGGATTCACAGATAAATAAGTTACATCACGAATGAATAAATTACATCACGGATGAATAAATTACATCACATATTACATCACAGTTTACAGCACAAATCAGAATAATTCGTATCACAAAGCATCACATATGAGGAATATCAAATCATTCAAACATTCAATAGAATTCAAACATTCATAAGTAAAATTTATTAATCAACTGATTAATTTAAATTAGATTAATTACTTATGAATAATTTACTAATCCTGGTTAATTAATATTAATTAATTACAAAACAATTTGATTAATTACTCTCTAATCATTTATTAATTAACCTTTAATTTATAATTTATCCTTTGATTAATTATCCTTATTTAATTACAATAATTAATTAATTAATCCTTAATTACTCGATTAATCAGCTTTAATCGTTAAATAATTACTTATAAATTAAGTAATTATCGTTAAGTAATTAATTATTTTTAATTAATAAATACTTTAATTTATTATATTAATTACTCTTTAATTTAATCGCAAAAATTAATTAACCTTAATTTGATTACACAAAGGAAATAGTTTTAATTTAATTACATAAGGTACTTAGCTTTCAAATCAATTACACAAAGAAATTAGCTTTAATTTAATTACACAAAGTAATTATCCATCAATTATTTTAAAACATTTACTTTTCATTTTGAAAACAAAATTATTATTATTTAATAAATGAAATTAAGACTTTGAAAACAAACAACCTTCAAAATTATATCCTTGAGACTCGTTTAAAATCTTGTTTAACGAATTTACGTGAAAGTTATTTATAAATTCACTTTTAAAACTTGTCAATTATGTTTGGAAACTTCTTTTTATTGAAAACTTCCATTACCATTGCTTTTAAAAACTAGTTGACATATTTTGAAAAACTTCATTGACAAACCCGTTATTTTACTTTGCTTTTAAATCTGGTTTTTATCAATTCTTTAAAACCTGGAATACTTTGTTTTAAGTTTAAAACCTGTTATTATTTAAAACTAGGTATATAACTAAACAAACTCGAGACATCATTGATCCCCTCTCGAGTAAAAACTCCGGGTAAACATCGATCCACACACGCGCAAACCCTCACATCACCGACTTCGAGACAATCTTCAATTTTCTCGAGCCCAGACCCGAGAACAACTTCGTCTTCTCCAACTTGAATTTACCTGAGAACACGATATGCACGTGAGAACGTGAACACGTGATCGGAGTATCTCCGACCATTATCGCCGACACCAAACAATCATCGAAGGTCCCCTCATCTCGCTTGAGCACCCAGATCACCCAATCACGTCGTCAATCAAAATTGAGCCTCTCGGCCAAATACTGGAATCACATCTTCGAAAAAATCATCTTCGCCACGCCATCCAAGATCACCAGAATCCACGCGATCTTAAACCAAGCTTTACCGACGACCCACGAAGCTTTTCCTTTGGGTGCGATCGAACTCGGTGCAACGTCGACGACATCATTGCTTTACGAACCCAATTGACAAAATACTGGCCTTAAACCCTAACCCAACTTCGCTTGAGCTCCTCACCGGTCTAAAAATCAGATAATTATTTTTCTGATGAACAACAACCCACAAGTTACCTTCGACATCAACCCCTAATTTCAATTCGTCGTGAGTCACCAGAAAACAAGCGAAAACCCTTTTCAGTTCAACTCGAAATTTCCCACGACTTATCAAACTAAAAACCTTGATTTCAGTTTTAAAAATCATGGTTTATGATAACAAACTAGATTATGGAAATGAACCAATAAATCAAGGTGTTCGAATTTTTTGCATGCCTTTGAATTCTTACAGTATTTTAAAATTTTCCAGAAAATTTTAAATTAATAGCACTTGGAAATATTTTTAAAATTAAGCTTCTGTTGATTCAAGCAATTTTTTTGTTTAAACATCAAATCCTGAAGAGGAATAGGAAATGAGGATTTGGATTTTTAAATTTGTTAAAGCCTGTACTTCAAATCAGAGAGGTATATGCATATTACTGACATGCATACACTAAACATACATGCAAACATGATATACATTCATTCATCATCTCTCACAACAACCACTTAACCAAAACATCAAATATACAACAGATTTCAAATCTAAATAAGTCAATTTGCTCACCTGAGAAAATCGAAGACAGAGAACATAGACTGTTGAATTTCTGGATGAATTGCCCAGATGAAACTTTGCTTTTGAACTAGAATATTTTGATTTTTCCAGGCTCGAAATGTTTGAAAAAACTACTGTTTGATCTTTGATTACAAGTTTGATTCTTTATTACTGAGGAAATCTTGATGTTGAGTTGCTCTGATCTTTATATTGACCTGAAACTTTGTTCCTTTGTAATGATCCCGATTTTTGAGTAAAATTAAATTTAGTAATTGATATAAATTTGTGAATTTAAATTGTAAATTTAATTAATTTTTCCAAGATTAAATAGGATATTTGTTTATTTGGACATTGATTTTAAAATTTAATTGGGGATTTGAAATTCTATATTTAATATCTTATAAATAAAAAAGTAACATCCCAAAAATTTATCAATTCAAATTAGTAATATATTTAAACTTTTGGAATTTAATTTAAAAATAAATTGAAAAGTTTCAAGACAAATAAAATGAGTAATAAATTATATATGAATAAAATTCCAATTTCTTTTGAGTTTAAATTTTTTGAAATAATGAATGCTTTAAAAAGTCATTTGAGTATAAAATTTTATAATGCACACATGATTAATTTTGAATATCAACATTTAATTTGAATTTAAATTGCATAAGTATGGATATGAGTATATAAATGGACTTAAATGGTTATAATTCAAGTGAATTGAAATTTGAATCTAGATTTAAAATAAATGTTTTAGAAAAAAAAATTGGCTTTTAAAATCATCAAGGTGAAATTTATATAACGTAAATATTGGTTAAAACAATTCTTCTTTCAACATTGTATATATGTATATACAAATGAATAAGGGGTATGTTTATTTATGAAGTAAATATAATATGAAATCTATTCAAAGCAAAAAAATTCTTTTGTCTTTGTAAAATTTACAAATGATAAACATACATCAAAGAGATGGAGTAAAGAAATTAACATATATTGAGGCCTCATGATTATTTTTTTACAAATGGCATTCACTATGATTGATTGAATAAAATAATAAGATTTAAAAATTAAAAAAACTTTTCATTTCCCCATATTCAAATTATTTAGTCTCAGCAAATCTAAAAAAAAGAACAGTAGAGAGATTGAGTATCACAAATCTCAACACCCAAAGAAAAGAAGAAAAAAAATCAGAAAACAGCCATTATCTTCTCTTCTCAAATCTGAAACAAAAAAATTCAAAATCTGTTCCAAGCTAGCAATTCAGAATCTGGAAAATCAAATGGAAGTTAAAAACTAAGGGTAAAAAGACGCAAATTAAAGCGAATATCAAACAGATTCAACTCAAACAAGAATTCAAAACAACTTCAGCAACTTCAAGCTTTAACCTGGAAATGATAAACCAATCTAAAGTCATCAAAATCAAACAGTTGCAAAAATCTTCAACCTGACTTGATCCACAACAGAGCAACAACAAGTTTAGATCAACAAAACAAATTTAAAAAGCAAGTCAGGATCAAGATTTCAAGTTCCATGCTCAAATTCATCTTTGCTTCTCTGTTTGCAAATATCAGGTCCTCTGTTCTTCTTTTCCAGGTGAGCAAACTATATTTTAAGATTTTGAATCTGGGTTGAATTTTTGATTTGCATGTGTTTATATGGAAGTGAAATATGTTTGGATGTATGTATATATCTGTGAACGGTGTGCATGCCTATATATGTATATAAGTGGCTCTGTTGAGTATAACAGGTCTGCAAAAATCGAAAGAGATTCAATATCTCATCCTATAAGCAATATTATATTTTGATTTACAAAAGAAAGATGATTGAAGTTGTGTAACATCACTTTTAAAAGTAACTTCGGGAATTTAAACTAAGCATTCACCTCGGAAATTTAAGAATTACAGTAAAATCAAAGAATGGTTAAAAAATCGATCAAGTCAATTTCAATCTTTGAATATATAATCTGAAACACTGTGTAAAATGATGATTTTTGACATAAGTTTTATGATTTTTAAGCGTATGGATGATGGGATATTGTGAGATGATCAGAAATTGATTGTTCGTCGATTTACGACGATCGAGGAAATATTGGCGGCCGTGATGAAGGCTGGAGGAAGAAGGTGATCTGGTGGTCACGAGAAAAATAGAGAGGGGTTTACTTGATGACCGTAGTGGCCGAAAGAGGAAAGCTATTGCTCGAGCAGCAGTTTTTATCGACTAGTTTTGGAGTACTTTCGATCGGTCGTGGGTCAACTGAACCCGATCGCACCAGGGGGAACAGAAAGGGGAAGCTTTGGCGAATGCGAGGATGGGTCGGCGTAGTTGCAGGTGATCGACAGTGGTCAGGCAAGGAGTTTTGTGGATCGGAGTTGGTTCCGTATTTAAACCGAGATGCTCGATTTTTATTCCAGATATTTTTGATCAAACTGGACGATTATTTAGGGAGAGGTGACCATCGTTGACTGGCCGGCGGTCCTGGCCATGACCGGAGTTGGACGGATGAGATGTACATGTGCACCGTGCACATTGTTTTATGAAGACTGTGGAAGAATGAGGGGACGTGGAGTTAGCTCGGGGAAATTTGAATCTGTCTCGAAGTAGATGTCTGTTGGATTCGGGAGAAATAGGGGTTGTCTCGGGTTGCTTTTGTTTATAAACCAGATTTTAAGAATTTGAATCAGAAACAAGTTTTAAAATATAGAAGAGATGAGGCTCGGGTATAAGCTCGGGGCTGAAGTGCTTTTTCTCAGGTAATTTAAGTATACCGGGTTATAAAAGAAAGAATTCAAGTTTTTCAAAGGTTTCAAAGTTTAAAAGCAAAATATAAACAAATTTTCCAAGTTAAGATAATTTATAAAGTTCCAAAACAAAGTGTTCAAAAGTAAGTTTTAAAGTTTAAATGTTAAATTGAATGTTTTGAAATTGTCTTGTTTTTAAATAATTATATAAGGATAATTGTTTAATTAAAATCTTTAAGTGTTTTCAAACGTGATCCGATGAATGTGATTTAGCAAGTAATTAAGATAAGTGATGTATCTCAAGCTAATTAAGACCCTGGTTAATTAAAGAAAAATTAATTTATGATTAAATGTTGATTAATCAAGTGATTAAAATTATTTTGAGATTTATTTGATAAGGGAGATTAATTTAAGAATAATTAAATAATTCAAGGTTAATTATTTAATAATAAAAAGGTTAATTAACTAAAATGGTTTGTAATTAATTAATAGTAATTAATTTATGGTTAAAGTTGATTAAGTGATTAAGTATAATCACTTATTGTAATTAATTAAATGGTAATTAATTAAGGGTTAATTAATGTAGTTAATTAAGAATAAATAATTAGAGGTTAATTAATTGGTAAAGCTTGATTAATTTATTAATTAAAAGTTGACTAATTAATAATTAGAGGTTAATTAACCAATGTAATAGAAAGGATTGGTTATGTAATTAAAGATAAATAAAACAAGGCGATTAAATCTAATTACGTGATTAATTAAAGGTTTATTTAATTAGTAATAAAGATTTATTGATTAAAAATTAAAGAATTATTTATTAATTAAAGACTAATTGATAAATGAAGGTGATTAAGTAATGATTTAAAGGTAAATTTAGTAATGATTTAAAGGTTAATTTGGTAATGATTTGAATGATTAATAAAATTGTAATTGAAGGGTAATTAATGATAATTAATTAATTAATGTAATTAATCAAAGATAATTACTTTGTTTAATTAATTAAAAGATAATTACTTTGTGTAATTAATCAAAGGATAATTACTTTGTCTAATTAAATAAAAGCTAATTCCTTAGTGAAATTAATAAAGGATAATTAATTAAGGGTTAATTAATTAATTAATGATAATTAATGAAATGGTGAATTAAATAATTTAAGGTAAGTTCTTTAATAATTAAAAGTTGATGAATTATAATTAAGGGTTAATTAATTTGTTATTAAAGGTTAATTAATAAATGATTAAAGAATAATTAATCAAAATGATTTGTAATTTATTAATGTTAATTAACCAGAATTAGTAATTCATAAGTAATTAAATCTGATTTGAATTAATCATACAATTAACTGATCTTACCTATGAATGTTTGGATTCTATTGGATGATTGAATTGCTTGATATCCCTGATTGTGATGCTCTATTTTGATTTGAGCTGTGTTTAATGTAATTTATTATCTGTGATATGTATCTGTGATCTGTGAATGAAAGATAAGCGTTATAGTTTATACCGCTTATCAAATATATTGCTGTATGGGAATATGTACTGATTGATGATGTTGCACTTTTACTGTGTAAAACCCTAGGCCGCATTTATACACACACAAATATGGGTTGCACGTGGAAATTGGTTAAGTCACAGATTTTTGAAATAGTTTTAAAATTCGAATTTTTGAATCCAATGGTTTTGGAAATGGATGGGGTTTAAAATAAAAAGTTTTGAAAAGGGATTTCAAGATAAAAGTTATTTTTGAATAACTTGACTTAGTTTTGAATTTTGATTTAAATTTAAATTCAAATTCAAAATTTTAAACTGAATTCTATTTTTATGAATAAATCCTTGGAAACGGGTTTGAAAGCTACAAGTTAAATCTTTAATTTAAAGATTGGATGAGTTAATCCTAATTGAAATGGAAATCGTTTTGAAAATCTGTGAATGGATCTTGGTGAAACTAGGTGAACTTTGTGAAATAAATCTTTTTGTTCAAAGATTTGAAATGGTAATTTGTTTAAACCATTTGAAGAAAGATTTTGGGTTTTTAAAAGCGTGACTTAACTGAAATTCCATATCCATATGTTTTTAAATATCGCGCTCACTATTCGGTTTAGCCGGGAGAGGACCTTATGTCATATAACCCATACCGAATAGTGATACGACGTTATGGATTGCATTTAAAGACCGGTGTTAAAGACCGGGTGTCTTAGAGAACGATAGGATAACCTGTTGATTGACTCTGCACTGAGTTTCTCCGGTATAGAGTTCTCCATATGTGATGGGAAGTCCGATCGGGATTGTGGATACCCGGATTGCAAGGGATTCTTCCTTTATTGGACGAAGTGCCTTCGGTTCTGTTCGAACCCGAAACAGACTTGTATGGTTGTATGTCTGACACTACACTTTGAGATATAAATTTTATCTCTATCAAATACATTTCTGTTTGGTGGTGGAGAATTTATTCTCTTAGCTTAACACCCTTCTCTGAGACGTACGTGCGCAAAGGTTATGTAGTTGATAGTTATCAGTGATATACTCCCAATTTGGTAGTGTGGCATGCTGAGTGTTGTTGTGTATCATTTGTTGATCAAAGCATGACTTTTGTATAAAGCGTGGCTTTGTGGACGAGATTGCATCAGGACCTCACACCCTGGAAATGGTCGAAACGGGAAAGATGCGGCAAGGTTATGAGGGTCGCTACCTTTAGGGTGTGTCATTCCCTTCTGGAAAAGGGTGGTATCATGGTATGGAGCCCAGATACTTAACTCATATGGACACTGAAAATCTATTACTCTGTGATTGCTTTGTGGTTGAGAGGCGCCTCGGATAATGGTCCCAAAAGACCGGGGGATGGCATTCTCGAGTAGTAGTTACCTAGTTACAGAGGTAACCCGGCCTTGTGTTGGCAAAGAGCCGGGTAGGTTCTCGGGACGTCCCTCCAGAGGCGTACCCATGTGGCAATAGGAAGTTCCTTAGCCCGACCATTTGTTGGAAATCCAATCTTCAATACACGCCTTGTACGGTTTTAATTGTAGAACCTGCCATTTACTTATGGTGATCACCACTGTTTAGATGGTAGCTATAGTAGGCATAGTTCAGAATGTCTATGCTGGCTAGGATTAATATTATACTTTCGAAATAGTTTTCCTACACTATGCACTAGTAATAATATCAAAGAAATTTTTTCGTATCAAGCATATTTGACTATTATAAGGAGAAATCTCCTCCAATTCTGCATTTGCAATGTGTGTGTGGCGGGAGGCCTTATGGTAGTTTCATTTTCCAAAAAGCATTGCGGATTTATTTTAAATTCTTTTGTTGTTTTTTTTAAAAGATAAAATGTTTTTGTTTGCTCATACCAGTCTCATGACTGACCTGGAGTTTATTGTTCCTTCCTAAACTCTGGGTGCCCACAATTTTCCCACACGGGCAGTCTAGAGTTGGGTTTTTCAGATAATCAGGTTTAGTAGATTATCTGAAGCTAGTTCAGTCTTTGGACGACTGACCTTGCTTATCTTTGTGCATCGTTTTTGGAAGTTCGAGCTATTTCTAGATTGGTGCCTTAGAGATGGAGATTACCGATACTAGAGTTCTCTCTTGAAGACCATATTGGAGATATTGTTCCACTGCTGGTGTTATCCTTTCTTTCCTCTGCTATTGTCTTGAATCATATCTCTGATGTATATGGATATTCATTGTATCATTATTGTATCTGGATATTGTATCTAAAGTTGTGTATCAATTGATGTATTATTCATTTCTTCCGCTGTGTTGTACTTAATGTGTTATAAGCTTCGGCGAACCAGATTCGACGTTTGGATCTGCGGCATTTGAATACGAGTGTCGTATTTGGTGCCGATTTTCTAAGGTCGAGTCAGGGTCGTTTCATCCTTGTACTCGGATTTGCTAAAAGCTTTGAATTGAAAACTTGTTGAATCTGTTTAAAGCTTTGAATTTTCTCAGGTCTGTTGTTATTTGGTTTCCTTTCTCAGATTGAAGCTGAGAACTTGTTGGATTTGATTTCACTTGATCTCAGGCTAAAAACAAGTTGAAGATTTTAAATTGTTTTGCTTTCTTGTTTCCAGGCTAACTTGTTTTCGGGTTATGATATTGAGATAATCTTTACTTTGATTTGGTTTTCCAGTTTTGTAGTTTCAGATTTGAAAGGGTGTCAGTTTGAAGATTGTTTGATTTCTAGGCTTGAAGATAGTTTCAGATTTTTTTTCCAGGTTTGTGACAATTGAGAAATAGACTGGTAATTTCTTTAATTCACAGTATTCATGTTTTTCAAATCTTAAGAATATTTTGTTTTGCCACTTGTATGAATTCATACTTCATGCTTCTACACTTGTCCATCCCTTTTTTTATATTGCTTACAAATGTTAAAGATATCAAATTTATGTTTAAACCCCTTGATTTAATTAGTTAAATTTTAGTTTTAAACCCTCATTCTCTTATGTTTACATGTGTATACAAACTATCTTTAACTTCTTTATTTCAAAAGAAATATACATATCTAAATCAAAGCTTTTATATTTAATTCCATATGCACTACTATATTCATTTTCAAGTATAAAAGAAAAGCGATTTGAATTTTTATCAAATCTCATAGATTCACAAACCAATCTCTTTACAAATATATATGCTTTCTTATAAATTTTCAAAAGACATGTATATTTAAAACTCTTATTAGTTCTTGTTTTAATATTATGTATACATCTTTACATACATTTTCAATTATTTACAACTTTATAAGAAAAAGGATTTTAAAACCAATTATACATAAATAAGCAATCACATTGATTTTATATTTAGATCTCATATTTTCAAAAATCAAATTTTCAAATTATAATCCATTTATATAAATAAATAAACATATATCTTATTTAATTTGGAAAATCCAAACACAATTTTATTTTCTAAGATATTTAAATTTGAATCCCAATTTCAAATTCTATTTTTAATCAATTTTATATACATATTCATTCCCAAATATTCAAATTAATCCTCTATTAATTCAGAATTTAACCAAAATCTTATATTAATTTCCAAATCAATTTAGCTTAAAAATCAGGAATGTTATAGGAAGGGTAGGCAACAACATATTGAGCCTACATAGGAGGGGGCATACCTCTTGAAATCACTTTTGCTAATATACAAAAGAAGTCAACTCCCTTTCGTGTCTTCCTCTTGATTAATTTCTTAAGAAAATACATTTCAAAACAACTCCAACTCAACTCAAACTTGGACTAGAGTCATAGAACAATATCATAACAACTCCTAGATACTTGGATTTGAAAAAATCAAAGCACATCTCACCCCTCAAAGATAGGCCATGAGATATTTGGTTCATTTTGGGCAAAAAGGAAAGTGTAAGCAAGGTGAAGGTAGGAAGCTAGGTGGTTGCAAGGAAGTGTTCGAAAGTGTTGGCTTGAATCTTGATTGTTTGTTTCCTTAAGGGTGAGCTTACTCACCACGTTGAATGAAAATATTTTGTATATGTGCTTGTGTGTGATTGTGTATATATTGTTTGAATTGATTTTGATATATGTTGTAATATTGGTTTTGATTCTTGCTTTAAAAGCAAAGGGCATGTATAATCCATATATATGAACTTGGAAAAGACTTGAATAGACCAATATGACTTGTAGCATAGCCGTGAAATAAAGCATATAGGTTGTAGTTGGACTTTGGTTTAGATTGGACTTGGATTTGAAAGTACTCTTATAGCGATAGTCGCTATAGATGCACTTAGGAATTGCCTTGTATTCAACAATTTCTATGGAACTTTATAGAGAGATCGTTAATGTTTTCTTGCCATATTTTTTATTTTTCTTATGTATTATTTATATTATAAAAAGATTGGATGTTAAAATATTAAGTAATATATCGAAAAGTGATCAAACTTCCATTTGTGCAAAACTGCCACGTTTAACTTTTGTTTTTGAAATTTAATAGTTTGAAAGGACTTTTAAATTAAGTATTTCATGTCATTCTATTTAGATGGGTTTTCTAACTCTTGTTAGAGTATTTTGAAAGTGGTTTGAAATTTTTAAGAATTAGTTATGAATTTTAAAAAAAGAAGATTTACTTTTAAATATATAGGAAACATGGTTTTTCCAAGTTTTTAAGTAAATTATAAACTTGTTATTTTCAAGTAATATTTTGGATGAATGTTTTATAATAAGTATTTTTAAGTATATATAGTTTTTAGAAAATGTGTTGACTGTTTTATTAAGGTATAAATATCTTATGTAATATGATATCTTTTAAATCGTTTTATTAAATAATAAGTTTTATAAATAAATTTCTATACTTATATATATATATATATATATATATATATCATTTCTTGAAAAGTTTCAAATTATAAACAAAGGATTAGAAAGGGGTTATGAATTTCGTAGTGGCTAAATTATGTTTTGTTTAATTAATTTTTTAACGCTAAAAGTTGACAAAGTAGGCTTATCTATTTGTGAGAGTTAAGATTGACATTCAAGTAGGGATATATGCAGTAGTGCTCTAAACTACCGACTTCACTCTTGACCGAGGAATCGTTAAGTCGAAAATGATGGAAACATTTAACTGTGTTGATTACTTACTCATTTATAGTTACTATACTTAACACTAAAAGCCGACGAGGTAGGCTTATTTATCTATAAGAGTCAAGAATGAAATGTCTAGGCAAGACTTTGATATGCATCCAGTACTCTAACTTACATGGCTTCACTCTTGACCGAGGATAGTATAAGTTAGAATGTCGGAAACAAGTTAAGTATGCAAACCTTAATTTCTATAACCGATCATTTTAACTGGATAGTTGATTGTCGACTATCAAACTTGACCAAATATTAACTTAGAAATTTAAATGAATGTTTTTAAAATAGTAACAAGTATAAAATGGCTTTAGGTTTGTCCTGATAATATGTTAATAACATTCATCTTTAACACTTTTTTATTATACTTATGAATGTAAATAGATCTTAAAAAAGAATGTTTTAAAGATAAGCACAAGTGAAATGGTTTTGGATTTGTAGTGACAATGCTTGACTAACTTTAGCCTTAAACTGTTTGAATGGATTTGTGAAAGTACTTAGATCCTTAAAATGGATACCTTGAAGGAAATTATAAGTATGGAATCTTTTGGAAAAAGACAGAAAATGTAAAGGTTTAAAGAAAGAAATCTTGTTAAATGATTTGTGAATATACTTATAACAATTGAGATAAATATATGAATACTTTTTTAAAGTATTGAAAGAGTACAACTGAATAGTAGTGATCGATACAAGAAGTTTTATTAGATAAAAGAAAATTTACTAATAAAAGAGGTTTTACTTAATAAAAAGTATTAATTAAATAAAACGGAGATTAGAAGTCGCTTAGGTGACTAAATCATGCTTTTTGTAACTTGATCGTGCTTTATATGACTTGATCGTGCTTTATGTGTTTATTCGTTTATGGAAAATACATGAGGCTTGGTTTCCATTTACGATCATTTATCTTGTACTTGATATTCGATTAGCCGACTATCGAAATTGACCAAAATAACTTAGGAAAAATCTAGAAGAAACACGAATATAGTTGTCTTCAGAGATGTTATATTGTACGTATACACTCATCTTGCTCTTCCAGGATAAATGATAAGGAAATCCATTCGGATGGAAGATGATCTCTACCCTTACGTACCGTCTATTTATTTCTGAAAGAACCGGGGTTAAGTTAATCGGAAATTCATCAATTGGTTTTGAAGCATCATATAAGCGAGGGAAGTGTACTAATATGAGATTACTTGAACCCGTAATCACTTTAAAACCATGTATGCAATCTATGTTTTGGAAGCGGTTGTGAAGTAAAATGTTATAGAGTTGAACTGTTTATCCTAAGGTTGAGTCTAAAAGGGAGGTCGAAATTAATATTTCAAATGATGTTATCGTATGGGAATTTGTATCCTGAGGAGTATTCCAAGAGAGAGGACAACGTTAGCATTTGTTGGAGGACTTATGTGGTAATCTATATGGAGATTCGAATTCTGTTTGAGATGCTTGAATCCGTGTAGCGAATCGTGATCCGTTCGATGATGGAATCCATTTGGAGATTCAAGTTCTATTTAAGTGATGAAGATTTGTGTGAGAGATGCCGAACATAGCCTCGACATCAGAAATGACTAAAAACAGAGATTGCATACCATGAAGGATTTAGCGAGCTTAAATATGGTATATCAACTCCAAATCTAGAGATGCCATCGATATTGCCAGCGCGAGTTGATGATATTCGGTTAACGTCTTAGCATTGACTAACTATGGCTTACTCATGGTATATTTTATCTAGAGATATACGACATTCGGAAGGATATCTCTGATCCTTGTGCAAGTGGACCGTTCTCAATGTACTGAGGGAACATCCATGGAAATCCTACTCAATTATGCAAATGTAATTTAGCGGTATTTATTGTATACCTGTTGTTATTGTGGTGTATGCGCGACACAGTTATTTGATCTGACTTATATTCTACACCATAGACGTTATCCATTATATTTAAATATGTACTTAATAGATGGTTTACTCTTTTGAGTGGATAATAGTTATGGTATTCCATGCGGTCTCAAATGATGCTATTATCTGTCACGCATATTTCTTGAGTTTCTCACAGTAGACTTATATATGACTCGTGATTTTATATTTTCCTTATTTTCATGGGTGCTCTTTCGAGTAGTCTAAAAAAGGAAAGTTTTTGTTAATGTTCTTTGGAGGTTCTAGAGACGAGATGGATGCTTTCATTCACCTACCATAGTATTCTTATTTCCTCTACATTACTTCATTGTATATATCAGCATTTATAAGGACAGGTTGTTATAACTGTCCAGACTGTTATTATTGTAACTTTGAAATGTTATGTATCTTAGAGTGACAGTTTGTACTGTCTTTTTATATTATTTGTTATCGTTCCATTGTGCGATTCTGATGTCACCTTTTCCTTGTTCTCTTTCCTTTTCTTTTCTTTTACCCTAACAATTCGTCTTTCTGACACTTGAGTGCTTGGTACATAAATACCAAGAATGTATTAGTATCGACGTTTGGGGGTTGAAAAGGTAGATTGTTACACCTTGAAATTCTTCTTCCAACCTCAATCGAACACAAACTACAACTTAAAATTCTAACAAGACGGTTCCTTTTTAAAGAATGAACATGTCGAATGCGCTCCAGTGAATGATTCTACTACATAACATAGTTGACCATTGCACCTCCCATGTTGCTACAAAAGAAACACTTCATGTTGCTTCAGACAAAGGTTCCGTTATCGATTATCCGACGATAATGGATAAAGTCCGATGCACGGTTCCTTCGTGCAGTATGGCTTCTTACATGAGTGAGTTATTTACAAAGGATGGTTCATTCGTCGTGTGTAGGACACAGGATACACACTACACAGATTACGCTTTCACTTGCCCCGATCGACGCTCAGAATCCTATTGTTCAACATTTGCCAACATCTGTTGGATTCTAGATGTCGGTCACATAGGTTTAAATTTAAAGTAAAATTCCAAGAAAAACATACCCAACTATGTTGAACGCCAAGTTTTCCTATTTAGAATGACTCATCATTCTCCCAGATTCCATGCTAGCCCTGGACCATCAACTCCTCTTGAGTTCGAGTCTATTAATACTTGGGCTTCAACCCCCATGACTTTCGGTCTTAGATTTCAATTACCCATGAATTGTAAAGAATGATCAGTTGGAAAAACCAGTTTAAGAACATCGTTCTTTGAACGATGATATTGGCTCGAGAGTTCTGGATGATTTTCCCAAATAGGTGCCAATGATTCTAGCTGTGAAGATGCTTAGAAATATATGTCGACAACATGTGATCCCTAAAAGTAATGTCCTGCTTCTGACACAAATCCAACAAGCACACGATCGGGCTACAATAACATTTGCAATAGACGCAAATCCAATGGAAATAAGAGGCAGGCCAAAAAGAGCCAGCCTTATGACCATGGAAAAAAGAATAAGGATTTACATGATCACCATGGATCATCTTCTTACATGACTATGCCTCATTCTTCTCAATCCCAAGTTCCTTCACACCAAAAAACTCCAACTTTGTTGCATTCCTTGACTACAACCATGCTACCTCAATCTGAAGGAATCACCGTGCTTCCGACTCCTATTCTAGCTCCATAAACCTGCATGCATGCCACTTTCCCCAACCTCGGCTTAACTAGTGTCATGTTTGATCGAGACATTAAAAATATTTCCAAGGATGAGGCAGACCAGATGGTATAATGGGTCTAGGAGCTTGTTGATCAAGGTTAAAGTGTAAGAATCTCATCTACGCTCTCTCTAATGTCAATCGAATTAATCAAACGAATATCTAGTCATTTGAATCTTAAAAGAAGACTTACGATTGTCTATTAGAGGGGTCTAAAAAGGACTTGGAGAAAATTGGGAAAGAAAATGAAGCGACCCTGGAGATGGAGAAGAAAACCAAGGATCTGTTGGTGGAAATAAGAAGAGCTCATGCTGATGCAGAGATCATAATAAAAGATTTGCTGAAGACTTCTCATGGGGACAATGCCACTCTAAAGACACAGCTTGCTAAAAAGGACTTAGCCCTTACCGTGAAGGATGAAACCATTTGGGCCAAGGATAAAATCATTGAGGACCGTGCAGTTGAAATTCAAAGGCTTCTATCTGAACAATACAAGCTTGAAGGTGGTCTGATATTAGAAAAGGCTGAGAAATTGGATACCAATGTTGAATATTCTATCATCGCGTATAATCTAAAAGATATCAAAGGGAAGATGGTCAAGGAACGATAGGAATTGGATGCCGCCCTTCAACCGTTCTTCGCTAACGTTATCCAATACAAGAACCTAAAGTATCTAAGAAGAACATATGCCGTTATCCTCAACGATGCCTGGGAGGAAGTATTGCTGACCGATGAAGGCCTCATCGGTGATGAGTTGATGGCCAAATACCTCGATGCAAATGATATAGCAAAACTTGAAGCAGGAAGGCTATCTAGGCTATAGAAGATGCTACCGTTGAAGCTACCGCTAAAGCTCATGTGGACCCAAGTGCATCAGGTCAAGGAGAATCGTTAACTCCTAAATTCTTAGAGCTTGTAGTGGATATTCTTGCAATTGAGGGGGCTAGCTCCGAGGCCAACCAAGTTATTCCAACTTCAGCCCAATCACCCCCGTTGAACCTTATATTCCCTCCTTTGTTGATCCATTAGTCTAGCATTCACTCGAAGAAGGGGAAATCTCTGTATCTCCCATTCCGCTATCGAGTCCAGGTGAAGGTATGTCCCTTGTTCCTCCAACATTTGAAGTCCTGCAGTTCTCGCCTAAGATTATAAAAAATCTCTACTTCTCTCTTTGTGAACTTATATGTCATTCTCCTCTTCCACCTGCTCCTCCAATCACTCAAGACATGTGCACTACTGTGATGACCACCAAGTCAAACCCCGTGACCACAAGATTGATTGTTCCACGTCTTCTCTCTAGCTTTATCTTCAGTTTTAATGTGGAAAGAATAGCATATATGGAAGGATTGGACGATGTTTCCCACTCCTAGGGAGAAGGCATCATCATAACCAGTGCCTCAGGCCCAACCGAATCCATTTCAATGGCAGAGAAATGGAAGATTAACTTGTCAAAAGTTAAGATTAAGGCTGAGCCTGGTCTGGATAAGCTTATAAGTGCTGAAGAGCCAAAATATTCTTCTCATATTCCATCCCTTATTATCCGTCCATCGAGGAGTGACAACACCGTCGCCACAACAGAGACTTTTGAGCTTCTTTCCAATCATTTCTAAAAGTGACACCACCCCTTCAAGAGGCAGCACACCGAAATATGATAAGGGCTAGAAGAGACCTTGTGATGGCTCAGATGGCAAGGCCGGGAAGAAGAAGAAGGGCCAAAATAAAAAGACTTCTCAGCCACTTTCCCAAGATAGTTTCCATCTGTATGTTTGGGGTGTATCCTTTTGTTTTTCCATTTCTATAAATTGTCTGCATTTATACCGAAGCAGCCCCTACGATCTTTATGTATAAAAGTTGATGTAATGAAAGACTATTTTTTCTTTTAAATCTCCATTCCATTTAATTTCCCACGCTTTCATACTCTGTATTTTCGTACATACAATTGCATGTATATAATATAATTGCTTGTACTGCAATTTATACATATTATACATGTTTGTTTCTATGCAACACTTTTATTTATCACAACTATGTGCATATAAATAAAATTCTTGCAATTACTTTAGTAATATTCCATTATTTAATTCTGTTTATAGCTGTTGAAGTGTTTTGTTTGGCTAAACAAAACTATAATTTAACCAACTCCATGGTTATTCCTATTTATTTTAGATCAGTTTTCCTTCAACCATTAATGAGTTTTACATAACCCAAGTTGTGTACTATTCTCTACCTCCGGGGAGTAGTGGTTTGAACGTCTATCTCCCGACGTCTCCAATCTCGCTGATAACCGTGCATGATTGGTGTTGTCTATAAGTTTACACTATCAAACCTCGGCATAAACTACCCTGCTAAAATGCAAGTGAGACCAAAGCCTTTATTTTGTTCTACTACATAGCAAGTCGTGTTTCCACAACCCGTAACTTCAAGTGCCAAAATACGACCATTGTCCGCCCACCTTGCCTATTTTCATGCATCGATCAATGGTTAACAGATGGGGCAAATTACCCGATTGCCCCTAGTCCGATTATACCCTTCTAATCCTGACTTGGGCCAAAGGAGTTCGATCATCTCTTTTTTCATTTTTCAATGATTATCCTCCTTATCCTCGGCCGAGCGTGTCCCACTAGGCCACCAGTGTAGTTGTGAATATCCAATTCGTAGATCGATTCACATATCTGAGAACATTTTCCTTTGGATGCCTATTTTGGGTATCTGCTCTTAGTCCCTCCTATCTCCAGGTGTTGACCCAGAGTATCTGTTAACTATCCTCGGCCTAGTATATCATGCCAAGCTATAAGCATGGTTATTAAAAATCCAATCACATGCATTTTTTGTTTCTGGAAATGTCAAGTTAGTTGCCTTATCCTTGACATTCCTTCTTGGCGTTGCCTAATTCCAGGCAACAATCAACACCTGAAGGATGTGGTCGAATTATCCGATCAAACCCTGTGTTTTCTTTCCTCGGTCCCAATCCCAGACCGAAGTACCATCATCCGAGTACCTAGGCGTATAGGGTTGAATTATTCAATTAATTCTTGAAATTGCACTCCCCGGCCCTTATCCTTGACTGTAGGAGTTTACTCGACCATATTGCTAATCGTGCAGCGTGGGATTTTGCTTACAAGAACATAGTTCCATTGGTACAAGAAGCTAACATTTATTTATAAATAGAAAATATGGCAGGTCTTGCCATATTACAGTGCCTCCAAAATCCCTAGGTGGCTTATTTTAAAAAAGTAAATTAAATAAAACTAAATATAATTGCACTATAGCGAGTCGCTACTCCACGATTGTGGAATCAAGGTTCCATCATTAGTAGATAGCTGAATGTTCCATCTTCAAACTTTTGCGCAATTGCATAAGGACCTTCCCAATTCAGACCGAGCGCCCCCGTACATGGAGGAAATCATTTCAAAATGAGATCTCCAACCTCAAAGGTATGGTTTTGGACATTGGTGTTAAAGTGTTGTGCTATTCTTTTTTAGTGAGCAACAGCCTATAAAATCACTTCTTCTCTTTTTTCATCAACCAAATCGAGAGACTCTTGCAAGAGCTCCTCATTTACCTATGGATTGTAATACCTTTTAAGCAAGAAAGGACTTCTAATTCTATCGGGATCACAACCGCTGATCCGTAGGGCAAAAATAACGGCGTATGTTCAGTTGCAGACTGGTGGGTTGTCCTACAAGCCCATAATGCAAGTGGAAGCTCATTGACTTTGTTCCTCTTAGCTTTCATTAACCATTTTTTAAAGGTAGACTTAATGACTTCGTTCACCACTTCCACTTGTCCACTCGCTTGTGAATGTGCTACTGCTATAAAGCTCTTCTCAATCTTGCACCAGTTGTAGAAATCCTTGAACTTTGTACTTTTCAATCTGAGTTCCATTATTCATTATGATCTTTTGAGGTACTCCAAATATATAGATAATCTTCTTCGTTACAAACTTGATCACTTTTTTTGTTGTGATCATGGCAAGCAATTCCACTTCAGCCCACTTTGTGAAATAATCCACCGCAACTATTGTACACTTAGCTCCTCCTTTCACCATCGGTAGCATACTGATAGTGCAAATCCCATAAAGTGCAAATGGCCACGAGCTGACCATTTGTTTATGCTCTATCGATGAGGCTCTTGGTATATTCGTAAATCTCTGACATGGTTGCATTATATGGTATAATCAACCGTGTCTCGATTTATTGTTGGCCATAAATATCCATAGCGAAGTACCTTTCTATTAATGTCTGTCCCTAATGTGGTCGCCATAGCTGCCTTTATGGATCTCCATGAGGATTTTCTTAGCTTCATCCTTAGTTACACCCCTGAGAAAGGGGCAAAGAATCCTCTTCTATACAGTGCTCCTTTTTGCATCATAAACTGTTGCATTTTTCAAAGGAATTTCTTCCATTCATTCCTTTCTCTCAGGAGAATTTCCTTAAGTAGATAATCCTTGATTGGAGTCATCCACGACATCTCATCCTCCACGGCCTCTAAAACCCACTCGACATCCATATGGTCGATACTTAGAGCCATCAATACATCCAATCCAACCAAAACTATTGCACGTGCCTCCCTGGAGCTTACCAACTTAACCAATGAATCAGCTTTCACATTCTCCTCTATGGGGATATATGTAATTATATAATACTCTATATCATCCAACAGTTGCAGTGCCTTTGTTAAATAAGAAGCAAGTTGCAACGATCCCACCGCTGTACCCATATTTTTAAAAAACATTATAAGTAAAGCCGTCTAATAATACGGAGAATACGGCTGGTTAAAGGCGATCGAATATGAATATTCCTTTATACTAACACCGACTTTCTTTATTGCCTTTTTAGGATTCGAACTGAAAATTTTAACGTTTACAATAGTAATATAAAGTAATTAACACACCGATTAAAATATCCTGAACATTATATAATATAAAATAAATCAGAATCATAGATCACAACAGAATAATATACATTATAGACATAATAGAGTGTGGGTCTACAAAATATTAGTACTAGACCCACATAATATATATATATATATATATATATATATATATATATATATATATATCATATCCAAAATACTATATCAGGTATACAACAAGAACCAAATAATATACATGACATAACTCCTAAAGATCAATATACATAAGTATGAAGTAAAATAAAATGGTAAAAATAGTCTACTTCAAAGCTAGTCCAAATCCAAAGGTCAACGAGTCACTGTATCTGTAGAGTCTTGGCCTGACCCGAGTATTTATGAAATAAACGAGTCATACTATATCTAATAAACAGATGAGATATTGATATCATAATTTTATGACTTAACATGAATAACAAGTCATAATTAAAATATGCCCGAAACCAAAATCATAAAAAATCCATCTCAATCTAATTCACCATTCCATAAATCTATGTCACGTCTCTAAAGAACTATCATCCAAATATGGTGATGATCAAATCAAAATTTCTTCAAAGCCAAAAGAAAAGATACCGAAAGATTTAATCAAAAATCTATAAAGAAATAATCATCACTAAGTGAAATACTAATGGTAGTTAGCCATCAGTTTAATACACTTACATGCTATCTACTGAAAGAGACCCGCTACATAGAAAGGAAGCCTACCGAAATAGATTGCAAATTAGAAACACCGCTCAAAGAAAAGAGTAGTCGTGTACCTAATCTATCCTATTCAAATTTACCTACTAAAAGAGGTAGATATCATCATACGGTATAAAACAAAATAAACTGATGTGTTGTAATGTCTATAGACTATGATGCATGTAAACATTTGCCTTCCAAAAGAGACAGTCGTATTTACACCATAATAGTCCTATCGAAAGAGATTTTCCTACCCAACTTTAAAATCTATCGACTCTCGGGTCAATGAAAAATGAGTTATCATCTCTCAGTGATCTATCGACCTAAAATCCGAATACCATAAGATAGTACAACTCTATGTGTAGCTCACTTTCACTTCGGTAATCACTAGAATCTAACCATCTCATACCAAAAAGTGAAGTTCTAGTATTTACTAAAAGCTAGTAAATTTGACTCAAACTCTATTCAACAAGTTATAATAATAATCAAAATAATTGTACAAACTATCCCATACTAATCCGACCATTCGATCGTTTATTAAAATTCTTTGTTTCAAAGAAAATCATGAAATTTAGTAGAAATCCAAATCAAGTTTGTTTTCATATATTTCAAAAGAAAAGAATTTAAAATTTTCTAATAAAATGGAGTTTTATTTATAACTTGAAATCAAACAATTATTTTCCAAATCAGTAATTTTCTTTATTCTTAAAATTTACATACATAAATACATACATTCACACACACAGATATATATATATATATATACATATATATATATATATATCATAAAATCTTGAAAGCTTTCAAATCTTATTTATCTATATTTTTAAAAATAATATATATATATATATATTTAATAATACTAAAAGAATTTGCAAGTTTAACCAAATCATTTATAAATCCTTTACAAGATTTAAAACTTTTTAAACACCCATTTTCTTTAAATTATACATCAAAAATCATTTAATACTCCAACAATCAATTGCTACTGAAAATCAGGAGATAACACAGTCCAAAATAAGCTTAAAAACTTAGCAAAGCAAATAATTGAACTAACAACAAACTTTCAAGCAAGAACTGGGCAAAACTGCCCAGTTCTAATTATCATCGGTCGATAGGTGGAAAGGGAACGGTCGACCAATCATCGCGATTTTCTAGGCATCAATTGCCCATTTAATCGTCGTTCAAGCTCCAACGGTTAGGTTTCTTTGGTTCAGGTGAGTTGTGAAAGCTAGTAAATGCAATATCAGGTCCAATCAAACATGCAAACACCATCAATATCATCCTAAAAGCATACAAAGAGGATTTTTGATCAAACAAAAGCTAATAGTGATCAATTTTAAACTAACAGTATTTAGACTTTCATTATCTAGTTTCTTATTTAACCAACAGTTCATTGACTTACTTAACAATCTAACAAACAATCATTTCAACATCAATTATTAAATATAGTTATGTGAGATAGAATTCTCACCTTGAATCAAAAGACGAAGAAAGGAACTGGAAATGGAGTAAGTTGAAAATTGAAAGCTACTATCTTCTTCCAACTCCAAAACTTCTCAACTTCAATTATCCAAATCCCAAAATACTTCAACAGCCCTAATCCTAATTTCAGAGATTTAATAGTTATTCAAAACCCTAAATTGATTTTATAGAAAAATAGAATAGAGGATAAAAAGCTCATACCTTATTTTCTATTAATTTGTAGGATTTTCTTTTGATTTTCCAAGATCAAACCAGGGCTGAAAATTTAGGTTTGCTTGCCTCTTTCATTTCTTATTTCCTGTAGAAGGCACGACAATGGATTAACAAGAAGTTGAATTAGAGATGAGTTAAGGATTTAGAGTATATTGTGTAGAATATGCTAGTATATGATTTATGTTTGATGATAATAAACATATATAAATATATTCATTTAAATGTATTTGTTATTGTACTATTTTAATTTTTAGATAATTATTATTTGTTGAATAAAATAAATAATATGGAATTTAAATTGAAACAAATAATTTATTACAAATTGAAATAGTACAAATTTGAGCTCTCACTACCTTTTCACGTTGTCAATTATAATACAATTTCGATTACATCACAAATTTCAATTTACAATATTGATCTCACTACATATCACTCATTCACTCGTATTTGTTCTTCAACTTTATTCCAGTTTGTATCCAACGTCTGAATTATTTGCAAAATAAACACTGATGCAGTAAAATTGAAAAAAAAACATTTTTCAGTGTACAATTAAAGTGTATGTTTTTGAAAATATTATTTGACTCATGTATTTGGGTTGTTCGTCGTCATTCTTTTGAATTCATCATACACGATCAGCTTGTAACATGCACAGTGTATCACTGTACATTCCACAAGGTCGTGCATACCAATATACACTTGATAAAATTACAGGGACAGGTGAGCACAAGGTCAAACCCAACCAAATAGTGGATTCAACTCAGGTGCAATACAAAAACATCAAAAAAAAAATTCAAGTACAAGCTCTCATGCAACAAGAATCTAAAATCAACATAAAACAAGCCTCGACCAAAAATTCAACGTGTACACATGAGAACGGACTCGATAGTGAAGTCATGAAGCAAATGAATTGAAAACAACTCAACCATTCAAACTGAAGGCAAGTGCACAAGAACAGTGAACAAGGAAATGGGTCAGGCAACATCAAGTGCATGACAGAATCAAGGCAGTAACACAATAGTTTAGAGGCAAGCAACTGGATTTTGACTCAAAGCAATATGAAAATTCAAGTGAACCCAGTCCAACAAACAAGTTCATCCAGATCAGACCACATAAAACAGAGACTCAAGCAAACATAGGAAATGGATATACACATAAAGTTCAGTACACATGAAGAATTGCTCCAACTAGAATGCACAAATTCGAAACTACAGCATGGCATGGACTCACATATGTGAAAAAACTCAACCAAAATGTATATGCATGTATACCAAACAAAGGAAAATGTATTAACATATGGAACTAGAGACCAGCGTGGTTTCAACATTTTAGGCATGTAAAGGCTAAACATGGTAACCCAGTAAAATAGCTTGAGCAAGGGAGCAGCTAGCTTAATGAACCAGTTCAAAAAGACAAGTCAGTGGAACAGAAGCAATGCATCACTGAGATACAAGCACTACACAATACACACTGGAATATGCAAGCACTGAAGTGGATAAGCAACCATAAGAATTCAAGAAGACAAAACAAGATGATGTACATGTGAAGCAACTCAACATGACATGGTCAGAAGCACACTGGAAGCAGATTCTCAATGAACCAAGAACTCCAAAGACCAGTGTGTATAACAAGACACCAACATACAAGTGAATGCAACTCCAAGGGAAACAACATGTATACATATATGCAGTACTAAAGAAGACTGCAATACCAAAGTGCAATCAAGTCAATCAAACACATATATATACATACATATATGTATGTATATATATGGAGATATCACATTAAAACTCAAAATACACACATGACAACATACCAGTGGAACAAGACCATTGAATCATACATGTACAATGAAGCAATAAAATTCAACATGAATACAAATCCACACATACAACCAATCAAAGATCAAAATGAAATACCAGACCACAATGCACCTGATAAGCGAAGCAGCAAGCAAAGTGACATATATATATATATATATATATGCACATATGCATATAAGTACACAATATGTATCAGGTCAGAGGCATGAACAACCAGAGTACAGGATGCAGTGCTCATGAAGACACAAAAATTCAAGCAAAATGGAATTGCCAAGCAAGAATTAAGAAGAATTCAAACATACTTATACGAACGTATATTTAGGGATTCCATCGCTATATAACCCGGTTACATCATCGGCAAACTGAGCATGCGAGTTTAAGCAAAAAATCACGGAGCTAAGTTTCAAAATAGATCCCAAACAATAACTCGAATCGAATTCGAACCAAAGCAATCAACAGAGGAATTAAAACGGCAAAAATCACATACCAATTTCACAGGTTCGAACTCAATAATTGAAGCAACTACACATGTTCTCAAACTAGAAGTCGATTAACAAAGCAACGCAAAGATAATTCCTCAAATCAATCGATCGATCATAAAGCGACGGCTTCATCACAAAACCCTAGCATTCGAAAAGGAACAAAGAAACAAAAGGATACGGGCCAAAAAGAGACATCATCTTTCAAATTATATTTGATTAAGTAGGCAGGTGCTTTTATTTAGGCTTCAAATTATTCGATTAGGGTTTTTTCGGTTTAGTTATTATTTCGTTTTTAATTTCCTTTAAAATTGAGTAACCTTCTAGTCATGTGACTAGGTACAAACTACGAAGCATAGTTTGAGAATTCGCAAATCAATGGCTGACTTATGGCAGAGTTTTGAGCGTGGAGTAAGTTTATTCATTAGTGGGTGTCGCAAGTTTACATGTGTAAGCATTTGAATACTTAATTTCTAGTAGAAATCTTGGGAGTAGCATGTAGGCAGGGGTTTGCCAAAGCTGGGTAAATCTATGCTGTCTTATTTACGTTTTTATTATTCTTCTATTATCTATGCTGCAATTATTATATATATATATATATTTCCGCATTAATTTTTATTATTATTAGGACCACCCTATTCACCCTCCTCTAGGGTGAAATCGATCCTATATATTGGTTAAGGAATTGGCTAATGGGCTTGTATTACTAAAGCCCAAATTCAATAAAAATGCTATTACATTGTTTGGTTAAATTTATACTTAACTAACTTTCTAAACAAAAGAATTCTAACAATTTATAATAAAATTAATCTCTTTTTAACTTAACCAATGCTTAACAAATATTTCGAACTGAGTAAAAATAAATTTTCATCCATTACTTTATTTCATAAATAAATTAGTTTGTTTACAAAAACTTAGAATTCTTCCCGTTTTAAATAAGAAATCTCAAATCTTAATTATTCAACTTTCCAAATCACTATGATGAAATGTCTCATTCTAGAGTTTAGGAAATCCCTATCGATTACATTGGCCAAAGGCAATGCCCAGAATTCTTAAAACTCTCGATGGACAAATTAACACAATTTATATTATATTTTTAAATTTAACTTTTATTGACATTATAGAATATCTAAATTTGATACAAACTTCCCTTTTTAATATTAATAAATTCAAACCGCTTGTCCAAATTAAAATTATTATCATTTAAATTCTTAAATTCACAATTACTTTTATTAATCATTTATTAATTAGATAATTATTAACAGAGTTGTTACAGACTCCCCTTCCCCCCCGAAGAAAATTGCGCCCTCGCAATTCTTATTTAAAAGGAATCATTAACATATTTAATCTTATTAAATTTAACAGATTATTAAAAGAGAAAAAAGAATCCACCAGACTCGTACCTCTGAATATAACTTAGGATGGATCCGCTGCGTATACTCGCGAGTCTCCTAGGTATAATCCTTGGGATTCCTGAACCATTGCACTTTTACAAGCGGAACCTCTTTATTTCCTAGTCGTCCAATCTCCATTGCCACTATCTGTACTAGCATCTGAACATAAGTCAGGTCAAGAGAAATCTCAAGTTCCTTAATCTACGGAGGCTCTAAAATTGACTCAGAATCTCTAAGGCATTTACGGAGCTAAGATACATCGAACACATCGTGTATTCAGAATAGAAGATTAGGTAGAGCAACATGATACACTACAACACCAATGCGCTCAGTAATAGGATACGGTCCAATGAACTATGAAGCTAACTTCCTTGCACTATTGATCGCATTACTCCCTTCAATAGAGAAACTCATACAAAAACAAGAACTCCAACAACAAACTCCAAGTCCTTTCTCCTCTAATCTACATAGGACTTCTGCCTGCTTATGGCTTCTTTCATCCTCTGCCTGATAATTTCTATCTTCTTTGAAGCCTCTAAAATGGAATATAGCCTAAGTACATATCTGTCTCTAGGCTCTAACCAACAAGATGGAGAATGGCACTGACTTCCATATAATGCTTTGAAATGAGCCATACCGATACTCGAGTGAAAGCTATTGTTGTAGGAAAACTCTACTAAATAAATATGATCAACCTAACTACCTCCAAAATCTAATATGCAAACACAAAGAAAATCCTCAACTACTTTATTAATTCGCTCTGTCTGACCATCCATTTGAGGATGATTGGTAGTACTAAGATTCTATTTAGTATCTAATGCAGTCTGAAGACTCTTCCAAAAACCGCTGGTGAATAATGGATCTTGATCACTCACAATGGCATTAAGAATGCCATGCAGCCTGGCCATTTCTTTAACTTACAACTTCACTGGATAAGGAGCAGTTCTTGTTGACTTTAGCGGAATAAAATAGGCCGACTTAGTAAATCGATCAACAATAACCCAGATACTATCATGCCCACTCCTCGAACTAGGTAGTCCATACACAAAATGTATGGATAATTGCAATTGAAAATTATTTGATCATTACTAGATCAATTTATATTCAAAATAATTATGAATTTAATTTAATTCTAAGTCCACATTTACCTGATCCCACTTCCATAATGGAACTTCTAACAATTGTAGAAGTCCACTAGATCTTTGATGTTCGGCTTTAAAAATTTGATGCATTGTGCAATGTTTCTCAAAGTTCCCCACAACAAGCTTCAACCCTTCCCAAAAAAATACAATCTCCTTATATCAGCATACATCTTACTCTTTCCTAGGTAGATAGTATGTCTAGATCGATGACAATCCTTCATGATATCCTTACGTAGTGTACCAGTGTCTAGAACTACTAGCCTACCACGCCTCCGAAGACAACCACTATATCAATTTCATACTCAGTCACTTCCTGACTGCCATTATAACACAACTAGAAAATATCAGTCAGAGAGAATCCTACTTCTGAGAATCTGCTATGCGGTCTAATATAGATGGACGTGCTTCCAAACTAGTGAGCACCAAATCTGACCTCAAATCTGGATTTCTATCTTGGATATCACAGGTACATAAAGTTTCTAGATCCTTCCATTCTAGCATCATTATAGAAACAACTATTAGATGCTTGTGGCTAAGAGCATCAACTACTCGATTTCCCTTCCCGAGAGTATACTGAATCTCCATTATCAACCATAAATCTCACTCAAGAATGAAGGTATGATAGAATGCCTGCGAAAACATTGTAGAAGCTTCGCAAGAATTGAAAGGAAGGGTTCCACCATGGTTCAAAAGCATGGTTTCAAAGGCGTTGAAGTAGCTTTCGAAGAGAGTGGATTGGTGTTGCAAACATCTGATGCTTCTGCCAGTATTAAATGGAGTACGGGCTTCCAAAGAAGTTGAAAGAGGTCGAGACTACCCTTCCACTTCAGTTGATCCACTTCAGTTGATCCTTCCAAAGAAGTTGAAAGAGTCGAAAGGCTCTAGAAGTACTCGAAAGCAGTATAATGAGTATCGGATTAATATACATTAATAACATGCTTTTGATAGAGACAAAAGGGCTAAATCAAGCATGACAAAAGACTCGAATACCTACCCATTACTTCGAGACCATGAAAGCGGAAGCACGAAGGTATGGATGGGTCCGAAAGGCCGGAAAAGAGACCTTTCGACAGCATCGAAAGGTTGGACGTGAAAGGGTCCAACCCGCATCTGTATATACGACCTAGGGCTCGAAGTTTGGGACTAATTTGTCATTTTCTACATTTCTTTGCCAAATCAAATTCTTGTAACCCTAAATCAAATTGGGGAAAATTCTATTACTTGTAATCCACTTGTGAGAAATAAGAAGAGAGGATGTATGGATCTGATATTGATTTTGAACATGAGAATGATCATCTCGGCCATTAGCTTGTCTAATAACCAATTACACATGATACACACTTATCTTCTTAACCCTTTATTAGCATATGTTATGTTATAGAGCCTATTTGGATATCTTGATTTTAAAGCATATTATTATCACATTCAAAGCCCATGCGGCACTAAAGCAACGTGGTGATGATAATACAGTATTATCAAGTCCATTGGACTTATGGTATTTATCCAAAATGAGGCTTTGTGGCATATTGGACTCACTCTTTACTTAAATATATAATGTTGAGTTTCGAATCCTTTCAAAGGTAAAAAGACCTTCGAAGGGGTTCTCTTCATCATCATTGAATCAAACCCTTAGGGAGGACTTCTTTGAAAGGCGTTTGAATACTTATGAGCATTTCTTTTCTTTCGAAGGAGTCTATCCCATGGCAGTTGCATCAACACCTTCGAAAGGATCCATTCAAAGTAGGTTCTAGGCCTCATTTTGATCCCCTCAAAAAGGGATAGAAAAATAAGATTGCAATATTAGATCATGTTTCTGACAATACAAGCCCTTTCAAAGTCTTTCGAAAGGGATTTTCTTCTTACTTCACTTTCAGTCCAATGCCCCTTTAGGTATTGACGATTATATCGTTGACATTTTTGGTGCTAGAAGGAGGGGTTGAACCTCCACCATTGTTATTTCCTTATAGACTAATTATGGAAAGTTTGTCTTATCGTAGGAAAATGAAATCGAAAAGGCTCAGTCGTTTGGATGAGGAAGCGGCATACACAATAGTTCTAGAGGAAAATATTACTCTAACCTTCAACTTAGATGGCGTTGTGCTAGGACAACCATCAACTCCAGCACAACCTAATGTTAATACAGCTAAGATAAGACATTTGGAGCAATGACTACTGGAAATGCAATAGCTCCTGGATGCATCCCTTGCTCAGAAATCATCTAAAATCGCTAAACCAACAAAAGAGACGAAATGGTCTCCTCAAGGAGGAATCTAAAGGCTTATACGTTCGAAGGGAAGAGCAAGATTGACATAACATCATCAAAGAAGAAGGAACATTACGCAATTAAAGCTGACCACCATGGTAGAATGCAAGATAAGTCTTTGGAGCAATATGGAAGCTTAATCTCAAAGGAATATGATCCAAATCAGAAAAGCTATCATAATACTGCAGCTTATTTAAAGGAAGTGGTAGAGAACGCTGTTGAAGACATGATGAATGCTAAAGGGAAAAGAACTTTAGAAGACTAAGTGAATGACAATGACCGAGTAGCTCCATTTATTGATGAAATCATGTCAACAACAATTCCATCTCATATTAAGGTTCTAACTATGAGATACCACGATACTACTTATCCTAATGACCACTTAATGGCTTTTGACAGCCAAATGGACCTTTATAATGCTTTGGGGGTAGTGCAATGTAGATTATTTCTAGTAACACTTCAAGGGGTTGTAAAACGGTACCTCTAATATAGAGAGAAAACTATCTACTCGTGGAAACAATTCTTGTACGAATTCTCTGCTCGGTTACGCATATGCAAAGATCCAACAATTGACAACACTGTTTTAGCAAACATCAAGCAAAGGAAAGGAGAATCATTGGGTGATTATCTCTGGAGGTTAAATCCAGAGGCATTAAAGGCCAAAGACATGAACGATAGTGATAACCTAATTGCAGTGTAATTGGGTTGATAGAAAATACACCATTTTAGAAAGAGCTCTTCGTCCATAGATATAAGACTTTCACTTTCAAGCTGATAAATTCATTTAAATGAATGAATTATACTATGCTAAAATGAAAGCTGACCCTAAGAAGGAGAGTGGAAGATTTAGATTCGATTGAGGGCACAAAAGGTCGAGGTGGGAAGACTCAAACACAAATTCAATTGTTTGAACAAGCCATTGTCTTATATCTATGCTATAACTAAAGAAAAAATTAATTTCCTAACTTCATTCAAGGCAATGAACTACCCTAAACATAGAAAAGGGGATGATGATTATGCTATTCATAAGGCGAATGGCCATAAGATAGACGAGTGCCATGTGCTGGCTGGTGATATAAAATGAAGTCGAGATTTAGAAAAATGAAACTCAGAGAAAAATCTCTCACATTCATTACTTCATCCTCTTTACATATGTACATATAATTGGGCCTACAAAACAATTGGCCCAACGATTACACAGCAATATTTACAACCCGAGAAAACTAAGAAAATGTAAACAACTACCTGTACATTATTTACACAGTAATATATACATTATTTACAACACATTTTGTATATCTTTCTGATAACACCCCCTCTCAAGTTGGTGCATAGATATTTATCATGCCCAACTTGTTACACAGATATTAATTCTAGCTCCACTTAAAGCTTTTGTGAAAATGTCAGCGAGCTGTTCTTCGGTTTTACATGCTGTGTAACAACAAGTCCTTGTTGTATTTTCTCTCTCACAAAATGACAATCCACTTCAATATGCTTAGTTCTTTCGTGAAACACCGGATTCGATGCAATATGCATAGCAGCTTGATTATCACAATTCAGTATGACAGGTTTAACAATCTCAAGTCCAACTTCACCCATAAGATGATTTATCCACATTATTTCACAAACTGTTTTGGCCATGGCTCTATACTCAGATTCAACACTTGACCTTGAAACTACATTTTGCTTTTTACTCTTCCATGAAATCAAATTACCACCTACAAATATGCAAAAGCCAGAGGTAGATTTTCTGTCTACCTTAGACCCTGCCCAATCAGCATCACAAAAACATTCAATTTGAGCATGTCCATGGTTTTTATATACTATTCCACATCCAACAGTTCCTTTGAGATAGCTTAAAACCTGTTTTAATGCACTCCAATGATAGACAGTAGGTGATGACATAAATTGACTTATTACACTTACAGAGAAAGAAATATCAGGTCGTGTAAATGTTAGGTAATTCAGCTTTCCTACTAACCTTCTATATCTATTTGGATCTTTGAATAATTCACCACCTTCCATCATGTTATTATTCTGTAGAATGGGTGTGGTGCTTGGTTTTATCCCTAAATTTCTAGTTTCTTCCAACAAGTCAAGCACATACTTCCTTTGAGACATGAAAATGCTTTCATCACTTCTTGTGATTTCCACTCCTAGGAAATATTTCAAATCTCCCAGGTCTTTAGTATAGAATTGTTTATGAATGAAGGTTTTAAGAGATGAAATACCCAATTCATCATCACCAGTAATCACTATATCATCTACATAAACAATTAGTAAAATTATACCAGCTTTAGTATATTTATGAAACACTGAATGATCACATTTGCTCTTTACCATGCCAAAACTTTCCATAGCATTACTAAATTTCCCAAACCAGGCTCTAGGACTCTGTTTTAATCCATACAATGATTTCTTAAGTTGACAAACAAGGCCACTTTTTCCTTGAGCAATAAATCCAGGTGGTTGGATCATATAAACTTCTTCTTCTAAATCCCCATGGAGAAATGCATTTTTTATGTCTAGTTGATGTAACTTCCAACCATAAGTTGCTGCTAAGGAAATGAATAATCGAATAGAAGTTAACTTTGCCACTGGAGAAAAAGTTTCAGAGTAATCTATACCATATACTTGAGCATATCCCTTTGCAACCAACCTTGCCTTTAATCTGGCAATGGACCCATCTGCGTTTGCTTTCACAGTGAATACCCATTTACATCCAATGGGTCTTTTATTCTTGGGTAACTGAACTAAATCCCAAGTTTTGTTATATTCAAGAGCATCCAATTCTTCAACCATAGCAGCGTGCCATTTAGAATTTGATAAAGCTTCTTCAACAGTTTTAGATATAGAAACAGATTCAAGGGAAGCAACAAGTGAATGAGTAGATAATGGGATATGTTCATATGACACAAATGAGGAAATAGGATATGTACACTGACATTTTCCTTTTCGTAAAGCAACAGGTAAATCATATTCAGGGTCAAATGTAGACACTGGTTCATGTGGAGGTATGTTTTCTGGCTGAGGAAGTAGAGTTGTATTATGATGAGGTGATGAGGCATTAGTATCAACATAAGGTTCCTGTTGAACTTCAGATACCTCATACACAAGGAATTCATCATTTTCTATCTGAACTTGATCATACGTACTTGGTGATGATTGAAAAAAGGGTGTTTCTTCAACAAAGGTGACATCAATGGATACAAGATACTTATTTAGAGAGGGACAAAAACATCTGTAACCTTTTTGCAAACGAGAGTAACCAAGGAATATACACTTTACTGCCTTTGGATCAAGTTTGGATATATGTGGTCTAACATCTCGAACAAAACAAATACAACCAAATATTTTTGGTTTTACTAGATATAATGTTTTAGTTGGAAAAAGGATTTTATATGGAACATCACCATTCAGAACAGTTGATGGCATATGATTTATGAGGAAACATGTTGTTGATACAGCATCATCCCAAAATTGTTTGGGTACATTCATATGAAATAACAGAGCACGAGTAGTCTCAAGAAGGTGTCTGTTTTTCCTTTTAGCTACCCCATTTTGAGGTGCTGTATCTACACATGATGTTTCATGAAGTATTCCATTTTGATTCATAAAAGTTTGAAATTGAGTTGAGGTATATTCCTTTGCATTATCACTTCTCAAAGTTTGAATAGAAACATTGAATTGAGTTTTAATTTCAGCACAAAATGAACAGAATATTGAATACAACTCAGAACGATTTTTCATAAGAAATAACCAAGTTACACGAGAATAGTCATCTACAAATGTAACAAAGTATCTAAATCCAGGTTTAGAAATAACAGTTGCAGGTCCCCAAATATCAGAATGAACAAGCTCAAATGGACAGTCAACTCTTTTATTTACTCTTGGACTCAAACTAACCCGATGATGCTTAGCATATTGACATGACTCACAATTTAATGATTGAACAGAACTAAATTGTGGACATAGCTTCTTTAAAAATGAAAGAGAAGGATGACCTAATTGGCAATGAGTTTTTAATACTTGTGAAACACTTGAACAAGTAACAGATCTAGTATTAACACAAGGAGTGTCAAGAACATACAATCCCTTTGACTCATGTCCTTTACCAATAATTTGTTGCGTCATAAGATCCTGAAATATACAATGAGATTGGAAAAATGAGATAGAACAGTTTAGCTTCTGAGTTAATTGACTCACTGATAGCAAATTGAATGCAAGCTTGGGTATATATAAAGCAGATATCAATGGAAAAGGTGAATGGTTTGAACTAATTGTTCCAAACCCTTGAACACTAGAGGAAGAACCATCAGCTAAAGTAACATTATGAGTGGAAGTTTGTGATTGAAGATTTGTGAAGAGAAGACAATTACCTGTCATATGATCGGTTGCACCAGAATCAAGCACCCATTGAGTTTTATCTGGACTTATAGATCTACTGTTGTTTGCAATAGTAGAGATTATTGGTGTAGTTGATGTAGATTTGTTTAGACTCTTCTGATATTCAGTGAATTTTGCATATTCTTCAGCAGATACAGAAACAGTTTGGTTAGCTTGATCTTGTGTTTTTGCCACATTAGCTATCTGTGCATTCGAATTTCCGAGTTGCCTTTGCTTGTTTTGTAATTTCCAGCATTCAAACTTTGTATGTCCTGGTTTCTTACAGTATGCACATGAATTTGTATTCACCATGCGATATCCAGATACACCTGTATCTCTCTTATGCATATTCTGTTCTTGTTTCCATGGTACATATTTATTATTTGAACTTATTAGAGCACTATTATTTTGAGCAGAGACAGATGTGTTTGAAATTGAAGTTTCAGTTCGAAGTATCCTTCTAAAAACATCATTTAATGAGATTACATCAGATCCAGATAGAACTTGTGCTTTAGCCGATTCAAATTCAGATGGAAGCCCTGCTAAAAAACTTATAATAGCCATTTGCTCTCTTTGTTTTTGTTGTACTTTAACATCTGCACTAATAGGAAGCAGCGTAATAAACTCTTCATAAGTCTTCTTGAATGCCATAAAATAGTACATAAGAGATTGATCATGTTTCTCAACCCGATAAAATGATTTACATATTTCATACATTCGATTCAAATTTCCCTTTCCAGAGTATAAAAACTCCAAATAATCCATAAGTTCCTTGACAAATTCACAATGATTAACCATACTAATAATATCACTATCAATTGTATTTCGAATTTGAAGAAACAGTCGAGCATCATCTCGAAACCAAATCACCGCTTCTTTGTCTGATGAATCTTCTTTCGGTGGATCTTCTCTCAAGTGATTATCCTTATCAATACTTCTAAGGTATAATCGAATTGTTTTACTCCAATCAAAATAATTTGGTTCGCTTAATTTGTGCTCTGTTATCTTCGACATCATCGATACAACTTCCATTACTGATTTAACTTCTCCCATAGCTCAAAGAAATGATTGAGAGATGTAGATCTGAAATTTGAATTTAACCGCGCTCTGATACCATGATATAAAATGAAGTCGAGATTTAGAAAAATAAAACTCAGAGAAAAATCTCTCACATTCATTACTTCAGCCTCTTTACATATGTACATATAATTGGGCCTACAAAACAATTGGCCCAACGATTACACAGCAATATTTACAACCCGAGAAAACTAAGAAAATGTAAACAACTACCTGTACATTATTTACACAGCAATATATACATTATTTACAACACATTTTGTATATCTTTCTGATAACAGCTGGAATTATTCAAAGCTAATCCATGAAGGACATTCGAAAGAATTCGTCCAAGACAAACAAAAAGCAACCTAAACTGGCAATGGGCCGTAAAAGATCCTATTAATGTTGTGAATGCCTTAGAGGATGAAGATCGTTGAACTTAAGTCCACCACTGAATAGGGTTGATGTGATTCATGGGGGAACGCATCCAGTAGGAAATAGTAAAGGAGCTAGGAACAGATATATCAAGGAAGCTAGGGAAGGAGTTTTTCACTATCCAAGAAGAGCTTCTGTTCAAAAACTCACAGCTTAATCTACAGGTACCAAATCTTGTCATCACTCCATAAGAGTTATATAAAGGAATTCATCATTTCCATAATGATCCTCTTATGATCACAACTCAAATCAAGCTTTCCATAGTATCCAAGATTCTTGTAGACACCAGAAGTGCACTTAACGTCATCTTCAAGCATGCCTTTGATCAAATGGGCATTCCTGAGGATAAGATGAAGCCTAGGCTTGAACCTATCTTTGGGTTCAACAATAAGGGGGCAACTCCAATAGGGGAAGTAAAGCTACTGGCACAGATAGGCATACCACCATGCTGCAAAACTTTTGAGACTCTCTTTGTGACCGTCGATCAGACTTCATATTACAATGCATTCTTTGGTCATCCTGTGCTGGATGAGGTGGATGCTTTTGTCTCATCAAAATATCTGATGGTAAAGTTCTTGACCAAAAGAGGTTGGGGTACTATTTAGGGAGAACAATTTAGCTCCAACGAAATGTATTTTGTAACTCTTGATCAATACAAAAGGGGGTATTCTTCTTACTATGATTCCTCTACTATTTTTCAACCTTTAGATGATGGATTTTAACATCCAACATTTGAAGCAAAATAAAGATCAAATAAAACGAGTAAACGTGTGCTTGTAAGGTACAATTCACTTGGAAGGAAGAAGAAGAGGACCGATGCTAACTCTGTAGAGGAAGGTGAGATCATCATATAGAATTGGATTTCCAAGGGAAATAGAGAGGATAAAACCTACAAAAGATCTTGAGGAAATATATATAGATCCAACCGATTAAACCAAAACAGTCAATGTGGGAAAAGAGTTAGAGACAACTTGAAAGCAAATTTAATTCAATTTCTTAAAGCTAGCAAAGATGTATTTGCATAGGCCATTTCAGATATGGTCGGAATTGACCCATCAGTTATGTGCCACGCACTAAATATTGATCCAAACGTGACCCCCATCCGACAAAAGAAGAAGCAATTTGACAAAATTTGATCAGATTCCTTTAAAGAAGAGGTTAAAAGGTTGCTTAAAAATGGATTCATTTGAAAAGTTTTTTTAATCCAAAATGGACAGCAAACCCAATGTTGGTAAAGAAATCAAACGGCAAGGGGAGAACCTACGTCGATTACACTGATTTAATAAAGCATGCCCGAAAGACTGTTATTCGCTACCTAGAGTAGACCAATTAGTTAATGCAACTAGCGGACATAAGATATTATCTCTTATGGATGCTTATTCGGGATATAATCAAATACCCATGTTCATGCCGGACAAAGGTCGTACAACCTTCATTACCTATTGGGGAACTTTCTATTATAAAGCAATGTCTTTCGGACTAAAGAATGCCGGAGCTACTTATCAAAGATTGGTCAATAAAATGTTTAAGGAATAGATTGGACAAAATATGGAGGTTTATATGGATGACATGCGAGTAAATTCCTATGAAGCTGAGAGTTACCTTAAAGATCTTGAAGAAATGTTTGAAGTATTACAAAGGTATCAAATGAAACCGAATCCTCAGAAATGTTCTTTTGGGGTTCATTCTGGAAAGTTCTTAGGTTACATTGTTAGCGTAAAAAGGATTGAAGCCTGTCCTAACCAGATCTAAGCTATTAAAGACATGACCGAGCCCAATACAAGCAAAGACGTAATGAGTTAGAACGATAGAATTGAAGCTCTGAGCAGATCCATCTCTAAGGCAATCGATAAGTGCATCCAATTCTTCAATGTAATCAAGAAAAGAAACTTTGAGTGGGGATAAGAATGAAAGAAAGCCTTCCAAGAATTAAAAAATCATTTGAAAAAGCCACCAATATTATCCAGCCCTGATAATGGAGAAAGCTTATATATATATATATATATATATGGTGGTCTCAGAACATGCGCTTAGTTCGGTTCTGATTAGAGAAGAAAATGAAACTCAGCTTCCCATTTATTATATGAGTAGACGATTGAAGTATGTCGAGGTTTGATACCCAGTCACAAAAATTTGGCTTAATATTTGATACTTGCAGCACAGAAAGTTAGAGCGTACTTTTAAGCTCATCCGATCAGAGTATGGACTAACTTTCCACTCAAGCAGGTTTTTAATAAACCTGAGGCTTCGGGTAAGTTAGTAAAATGAGGAATTGAACTTAGCCAATACGACATCGAATTTCAGCCACGAGCAGTAATCAAAGAGCAAGCATTAGCGGACTTTAATAATGAATGTACAAGCTTTTTTAAAGAGCAGTCGGAGAAAGAGAAAGATCAAAAGGCCATATGGCAACTATTTGTGGATGGGGCATCAAATAATCAGGAAGATGGAGCAGGGCATGCATAATCACGCCAGATGAACACCGCCTACACTATGCAATGAAGCTATGATTCCCTGCAACAAAAAACGTAGTTGAATATGAATTGGTGGTGGAAAGACTAACACTACCTTACAACCTAAGATCCCACGAATTCAAATCTTTAGGGACTCCTAACTAATTGTAAATCTGATAAAGCAAATATATCAGGCTAAAGGCGTTAGACTATCTGTATGTGTTAAGAAGGTGCTAAAAATGCTTACCCTATTTGAAGATTTTTCTATACACCAAGTCCTAAGGGAAGATAACTCTCAAGCAAATTCATTATCAAAATTGGCTAGTTCAAGAGGGGCTCTAGAAACTCGTATCATACCAGTAGGGTATCAATCAAATCCCAGTATTAAAGAAAAATGCTCAAACTAGGGAAATAACTATTGGTTTTAACTAGGTCCCAAACGATGACACAAGAAAGAGTAGAAAGAGAAATTGATGATGGAATTTCATACGAAGAGCCTATTCATCCAAGGGTAGGTAACTGCTACAATAACACTTGGATGACACCAATTATGGAATATATTACCAATGAAATATTACCATTTGACAAAACGAAAGCTAGGAGAACCAAACGACAGGCTTCGACCTTCACTATGATTGATGGAATTCTTTATAAGAAAGGATATGCACTTCCTTACTTAAGGTGTGTAAATTCTGAAGATGGGTTGAAATTATTAAAGGGTGCACATGTAAGATTTTGTGGAGACCATTCCAATGGGATAAAGTTGGCTAACAAAATAATGAGACATTGTTTCTATTAGCCTCAAATGACTAGTCGAGCTATAGAACACGTGAAGAAATGCGAAGGGTGCTAAAAATACTCAAAGATTCCCCATTCCCAATTAACCCGATCTCCAGTTCATGGCCCTTTGATGTATAAGGAATCAACTTGATCAGACCATTTCTAATTTCTAAAGGAGGGGCAAAGTATGTTGTAGTTGCCATTGATTACTCAACTAAGTGGGTAGAAGCAAAGCCACTTCCCAAAATCACTTATGGGAAAGTACTTAGATTTGTTAGTAAGAACATCATCACTAGATTCAGGACCCCTTACAAAATTATATCTAACAATGGAACGCATTTTGAAAGTGAAGAGTTTTCTTGATTTTTCTGTAAGAACGGAATTATCAAAAGCTTTTCTTCTGTAGCACATCTAAAGGCTAATGCAACCGTCGAAGGAGCCAACAAGACTATTAAGATCATCTTGAAAAAGCGACCGAACAAGGCCAAAGGAAATTGGTTGGACCACTTGTAATTTGGGCATATCTTACATTCACCGAAACGGATACAAGTCACACCCCTTACTCTCTAACATATGGGTGCAAGGTCATGTTACCAGTCGAAATTGAAATACCTTCACGTCAAAGAATGACATATGCATTTGATTTAAACCAAAAATTAAAGAAAGAGTCATTGGATTTGATACAGGAGCTAAGAGATGAAGCAGCTATTTAAATTGCCGAATATCAAAGAAAAATCTCAAAATACTACAACTAAAAAGTAAAGACAAGATCATTTCAAGAAGGACATCCAGTTCCCCCAAAGAGTGATGGAAAACACTAGGAATCCTATAGACATATCGCTAAGACCAAACTGAGAGGGTCCTCTAATTGTGTGCAAAGTAATTCATCCAGGAGCTTACAAAGTATGTCGACCAAATGGCAATATGGTTCCTAGGGCATGGAACATAGATCATTTGCGACGGTATTTTCCAACGTTGGACGAATAAAGCACCACTTTTCTAAGAAAAATCTACATGGTCGAGAGTAGAATTCTCCTTAAACTTGAAAACTACCTTAAACCATCATAAGCCTTTATCCGTGCCAAGATGACTAGGTCAAAGCACCTCCTGGAAGGAGGTCAGAGCAATCTTTTATCCGCACCATGCTATGACTAGGTTAAAGTATCTGCAAGCCCTTGATTGCGCCAAGCTATTGCCAGATCAAGATGCCTTCTGGAGTGAGGGATGCAGTAAGCCCTTAAACACACTATGGGTAGGTCAAGGCATTGACAAGCCTTCAGTCCCGCATATAAGGCTTGGTTGGAGCACCTTTTGGAGGGAGGACGGCGTAAGCCCTTGATCCCACCATGTTGTGGTCTGGTCAAGGCACCAAACAAGTCTTTAGTCTCGCATAAGTCCTAGGTGAAGCACCTCTTGGAGAGAGGTCAAGTAAGTCCTTGGGACCTGCTTGTGGATATGCTAACCAAACACACTGGATAATAATGGACTAGGACGTCCAAGCTCGAGAAGTGGCACCAAACAGTAACCATATACGAAGCCCAAAAAATGGCACATGATGAAAGAATCAAGAACGAGAGAGGTGACACAAAGCAAAAGATTCGAACAATCAAAGTTCAACGAGTGGTGCAGAACAAAAGGCTCAGATGAGAATTTCCAAACTTCCATTATTCGAATAGTGATTTCTAAACTTTCCTTCCTATTACCAAGCATGGATTTCTAAACTTATTTCCGGATGATAATTCCCAGATTACATTCATTACATGAATCTGGATTTCATATCTTTTACTATTATTTTCTGGACTTTACTCGTTAATGCCCAAAGCTGGGTTTCAGGACTTCTGTTATTAATTTCAAGACCTTTATTACGGATTTCTAGTCTTCTACTAGTTTCTGGATCTATCTTATCAACACCCAAATCTAGGTTTCAGGTCTTATATTATTTCCAGACAAGGATTTCTGAACTCCTTTTTATTTCTTCCTAAACGAGGATTACTGGCCTTCTATGACTTATTTCCATATGGTATTTTTGGGTTTTTATTATTACCAGACAATTGTTATGGTCTTCCATTAGTTATTTCCAAAAAAGGATTTCTAAACTTCTATTATTAAGGTCGAATTTGGATTTCTGGCCCTCTATTATTAATTTCATAATTAGATTTCTGCACTTCTATTAAATAGTGACTAATTCCTGATCTCCTCTCATCGTTACCAAAGTTGGCTCAGGACTTCTATTATCGTCGGACAAGAATTTCCAGTCTTTAATCGTTCCCAACTGTAGATTTCTCTTCACTTATTATCTTCAGATGATGATCTACTAATTTCCGTTATGTGGATTTCTGAAATTCTATTATCAGGAATTCTAATACTATCACCAATATTATGGACAAACCACCGAACATATTCTTACATAAATTTTGAATTAACGATAAGAAATGTTGTCTACTTTATACTTTGTAGGAAAATGAGAGTGACAAAGAGGACCATTGAGGATGAAATAACGCAAAAAGAGAATTCTTGGATTTTTGTCCTAAAGAACAAAAGCTTCTTTCATTCAAGGGGGGACAAAATGTTAACCATAAAGCTCACTCAAGAATGAAGGCATGAAAGAAGGCCTGGGAAAGCATTGTAGAATCTTCGCAAGAATTAAAAGAAAGGGTTCCACCATAGTTCAAAAGCGGGCTTTCGAAGGCGTTGAAGTATCTTCCAAAGAGGTGGGATTGGTGCTGCAAACATTGGATGCTTCTGCTAGCATTAAATGGAGTATGGGCTTTCGAAGGAGTAAAAGAGGTCAAGACTACCCTTCTGCTTCAGTTGATCCTTCAAAAATAGTTGATTTTGCATATGTAATGGAGTTTCGAATGTGTTAAAAATACCTTTCGAAGGAGAAGACTCTACCAAAACATCCCTTTCGAAAGCGTGATTTTGCAAAGACTAGCCTTTAGAATCGGTTGAACCCTTCCACAAGTATTAGGGAGATTACACATATGACCAGTATTGCTTCCACAAGCATCATAAGATGGTATTCCGCATTAACCAAAGGGATTACTTTCGAAAGCCACCTTCCGGAACCATCATCTTTCCACCAAGAAGCCTCCTTTATTTGTGAGTGACCTTTCGCAATGATCCTTCCGCCACAACAAAATCCTTTCGTGTCCATACAAATGCCCTTCCTAGCTCATTCAAGTAGCAACCTACCATGTTAACACCAGATCTTAACAATAATAAAGAGGTTTTGAAGGTGACGAAGAGGTCAGAAATGCTTCCGCTTATACTCCAACAGCACAATGGTGTACCTTAATTTGTTCGCCACCAAAAGAAGCATACCTTTTGATGGCGTCGAAAGGCTCCAGAAGTACTCGAAAGCAATATTGATGAGTATCAGATCAATATCCATTGATAATATGCTTTCGATAGATATGAAAGGGCTAAACAAGGATGACAAATGACCCAAATACCTACTCACAACTTTGAGACCATGAAAGCGGAAGTACAAAAGTGGAAGGATGAGTGCGAAAGGTCGGAAAAGACACTTTCGACAGCTTCGAACTGATGGACATGGGAGGGTCCAACCCACTTCTATAAATACGACCCTAGGGGTCCAAGTTGGGGAACGATTTTTCATTTTCTACATTTCTTTTCCAAATCAAATTCTTGTAACCCTAAATAAAATTGGGAAAAATGATATTACTTATATTCCACTTGTGAGAAATAAAGAAAGGATGCATGGATCTAATGTTGATTTTGAACATGAAAATGATGATCTCAGCCATTAGCTTATCTAATGACCAATTGCACATGATACACATTTATCTTCTTAATCCTTTATTAGCGTATGACCAATTGCACAAGATACACACTTATGTCCAAAAGCATAAGCAACAACTTTGTCCCTCTGCATAAGAACTGCTCCAAGTCCTGATCCACAAGGGTCAATATAAATCACCATATCCGAATTCCTATCAATATAATAAGAACAAGTGCGTGAGAGAGAAGATCTTTTAGCTTTTGAAAAGCTGATTCACACTTATCTATCCACTGGAAATTCACGTTCTTCTTAGTCAAGTTAGTGAGAGGGAGAACCACTTTCGAGAAATCTCTAACGAAATGCCGATAGTAACTAGCTAAGACGAGATAACTCCTAATTCAGTAACGGTTTCCATCTCTTCTAGTACTGAATTACTTCAATCTTTAAGGGATCGAATGAAATACCTTCACTAGAAAGTACATGCCCCGAAAACTTCGCTTACTGCTGCCAAAAATGACAGTTGAAGAATTTTGCCTTAAACTCATTCTCTTGCAACGTCTCCAAAACAATTCTAAGGTGTTCAACATGCTCCTTGGATTTGGAATATATTGAAATATGATCAATAAATACAAGAACAAATTTATCGAGATACTCTCGAAAAACTCGATTCATCAGGTCAACAAAATATGCAAGCGCATCTGTCAACCCTAAAGGCATCACTAGCCATTCATAAGATTTGTATCTAGTCTGGAAAGATGTAAGAGGAATGCTATCCTTTTCCACTTTGAGTTGAAGAAAACTGGTAGCTAGGTCGAGCTGAGAAATGACCTTAGCATCGCATAATTGATCAAACACAACGTTGATCCTAGCCAGTGGATAACGATTTTTAATGGTAAGCTCATTCAGTTTCTATAACCAATATAAAGCCGAAAAGTACCATCCGCCTTCTTCGTAAATATTACGACGATACCCCACGAAGAACTACTAGACTAAATTAAATGCTAGCATTCCAATTCAGTCAATTACTTAATCAATTCATCATTCTCCTTAGCCGACATTCTGGTAAGAGGACGATTAAAAGGTCGAGCTTCTGGAACAAGATCAATCCTGAACTTGTTAGCCTCTTGGGTGGTATCTAGAGATAGGCTCAAAAACATCGGGAAAAGAAAAAACAACTAGAATATTAGAGACCACTTCCTCAATCAAAGATTCTAAAGCATATAAAGAAATAGATGGAGTGTGAATAGCTTCATCGAGAGCTACAATGACTCGCCATCTAGATTGAGGATGTCAAAGAAGTATGGTTCTCTCAAGACATATAATATTATCCTCATACAAAGATAACCAGTTCATTCTCAATATCATACCGAAACCTAAAATCTGGATAACATGAAGATCGACAAAGAAAGATATGCTACTCAAAATAATTTCCACATGCTCATAAAGCAAATTAAGCCTCCAATAGGATTTGCAATCCTTAGAGAAGTAACAACACAAATAGAATCCAATGAAGTAGACTCAATGAGATCCTTCGATGCAAACGAATTGAGGCGCCTGTATCAAAGAGAACCCACATTTACAACCTCTAAATAAAATCATGCCTTCTAAAACAGAAAGTGATATACCTCACTGCTACTGCTGCTGAGTCGTGCCACCTGTTAAACTTTCATTCACCTATCCTTAGTTCTTCTGCTATAATATTGTGCAAAATGAAACAGTATGCCCTAGCTTCTTACAAATAACGGCATAACATACCAGAAGGTGTAGGAGATGGACCAAGTGTAGAAGGAGTCTAGCGAGGTTTGGTACAATCTCTAATCATATGACCCTGCTCTCCACAATTGTAACATGCACCTGGAGGAAAGCTAGAACCTAAACCACCACCTTTGCCTTTCCTACCCTGAAACTCCTTCTTACCCTTTTTCCAAGTCTTCTTCTATTTTTGAGAAGAACCTGATGGAGCTTAAGCTGCTTTACTTCTATCACTATCCTTTTCTGCCTCCTCAAAGCGAAGTGCTGAATCGGCTAAGGACTTGAAGGATACGTCTAACCGAAGCAATAAATCCTTCATCAATGGCTTGCATAAACCATATATAAACTTCTGGTTCTTCTTTCTCAAAGCATTGACAAAGTCTAAACCATACTTGGACAATGCCTCAAACGTTGCCATATACTCTGTGACTGACATCTGCTCCTACCTAAGTTTGATGAATCTTTTAGCCATTGCCTCTCTCTATATCTGGTAGAAACTTTAGCTCAAATCAATGTCTAAACTGAGCCCAAGTAAGTGGTGCCTCTGCAACCTCTACCTCCAACAGATCATACCAGTCTAAAGCCCTCTCCCGCAATTGACTAGCTACTACTTGAACTCTCTGAACATCTCCAAGCTCCATACTAGAGAAAATACGCTTGCACATCTTCAACCATGCCTGAACCTCTCCAATAGATTTGATCCCCCTTGAATGGTGTACCCCCGACCATTTGAAATTGCTGTAGAGATGGGCAAAGTCGGAATGAGCTGGCTGAGCACCAAGAGTCTGATTTGGGTAGTCCGAAGCATCTCAACGATCTGCTCAAGAGTTAAAGTCACTCCTCCTGTACCAAGACTACTAGTTGATACTACAGTAGCTCTAGGAGGTCTACCACCAGCTATGACTCAAAACTGTGGATTCAATTTTTAGATTAAAAATTAATTCATGTATAATATATATAAGATATTTATATTTAAAGAAATTTTCATATATGACCCAATGATCACCCAGTAGTCATTTTTTATTCCTATCCCTGATATTTAATTTAATTACTAATTACGACACTCCCTAGGAACGGGACTCTAGGTCATCTAGGTTTAAATCTCGACTCTGTGGAATCTATAGTCTATAATGTTCTGAATCCAGCTCTGATACCAAGCTGTAACAACCCCGCCGTTGTACCGATATTATTAAAATACGTTACAATAATGTCGTTTAATAATATGAAGAATACGGCTGGTTAAGGACGATTGAATATGAATATACCTTTATACTAACACCGACACATCTTTATTACCTTTTTAGGATCTAAACTGAAAATTTTGACATGTATAGTATTTCTAAACACAACGATTAAAAAATTCAGAACTGTAACAACCCTATTATTAACGACCTAATTAATTTTGATTAATTAGCGTTGATATATTTAAAATCTAGAATTTCTATAATCAAATGCAACGACCCAAAAATTTTCGATCCCGAAAATTCCAGATAGTTAGGAAAGAAGAAAGAGATAGAAGAAGAAGAAAACAGAAAACACCAAACACAGGTTCTCACATTCGCAGCAGATCGAAATATAATATTAAATAAAATAGTAGTTATACAAAGGAAAAGAAAATTGATCAGTTAATTACATTTAAATACATCAGAATTACATTCATTTACACAACCACTGGACAGTTATAACAACTTGTCCCAGATAAGCTATAATAAATCACAGCGGAATACACTCCATACGTTCCTGCTATCCGGCTCGCCTCCTGAGCTCCAGAACGTTCTTATCTGAAAATCTGTAATACTCGGTCAGACCCAAACATTACATCAATGTAACACCAGGGCCAGGCTGGAAACCAGCATGAGTAATCCCATCTAACATGAAATTCTAATGCACAAAGCATACTTAAAAACCCGGGGTAACTCGTACTACACTACGAGTTCATTACTTGTTATGCTTAACACTTATTTCACAGATCAATCCCTAAGTGTCCATAGTTCCAAAGATCCATATTATTCCATTCCAGACTATTTATTCACATATCAATCTATAAAGATTTGAAGTGGTTTCGGGTATTTACTAATACCCGACTCTGGTCTCTTCGAATCCAATGTCATCTTAACCCAAGTTATTCACGTGAAATACAATTCAACTTTAAATACAGGATGTCATAGTAATTCATCATCAATAGATAACCACATCATCACAATTTAAATCAAACATATCATATCACATAGCATCACGAATCACATATTAGGGATAACAACTAATCCAAGGCTTCCAATATCATTCTATCATCCATACACAAGGTTGATTAGCCATACCCTTCTAAGTAATTTAAATATATTAAATTAATTACTTCCATCATCTTTAAATCTTGCTTACTCGACATTAATTAAATACAAATCAGTTAATTAATCATCCTCACATTATCATCTTAATTAATCATTTTTGATTAATAATTCTTTAATTACAATAAGTAATTAACTCTTAATTAATTACACAAATTAATTATCCTTTACCCATCCATATTAATTACAGTAGTCCTTAATTAATCACTCAAATTAATTATCTCCTAATCACTTCATTGATTATTTATCCCTTAATTAATCATAATCATTATTTAACTAACCATTGATTAGTTTCCTAAATCAAACAATCCTTAACTAATTACACTAAGTAATTAATCCTTAATTACTTCCATTAAGTAATTATCCTCTAATTACTTTCATTAGTTAATTACTCTCTTGATTAATTACCTTAACAAGTAATTAATCACATCATTAATTAATTAATTACTGTTTAATTAATTAATTAACTCTTTAATCAATTATATTAATTTATCCTTTAATTATTAACACCAAATGATTTACACTTAATCACTTCCATTTAATTGCTTTCATAAGTAATTTTCCACTAATTACTTCCAAAAGTAATTTCTTTTTTCTTAATTACATTTAGAAATTATCCATTAATTACTTTATCAAGTAATTATAATTAATTAATTCATAATTAAGTGATTATTTTAGATTAACCACACAATTAACTAATCATTTAAAATTAATTAAATAATTAGTTAACTCCTTATATTTAAAAATCCTTAATTGATTTAGAAAATCGTTTATCTTAAGTAAACCTTTACTTATTAACAAATCATTTACATTAATTAACTATTATTAAGTTAATAACAATAATTAATTAACCTTATTTATATTTACAAATTAATTATTTAAATTAATCAAAATCTTAATAACTTAGAGATAAACTATGTATTTTTAATACATTTACATAATTATATCATTAAACCTTATTTAAAAACAAATCATTTAGAAATCAATTTAAAATTATAAATAATTTAAACCTCTAACCAAATCTTCTAATCTTTGAAAATTGTTTAACAAATTTTAAAACATAATCAATTAAAAAAACACTTACTTTCATAACTTGTTAATCATATATCTTTGAAAACAATTACTTCCATAACTTACAAAATCGACTTACCTCATTTAAAATTTTTAAAACTTGTTTCTTTACTTCATAATCCAGATTTTCCTTTGCTTAATATATCTGGGTTATGTTCCAATTTGAAAATCTCAAAAATCTGTAATCAAGGCGATAACGACCCAAGTCCACTACAACTTTTCCCAAGCTAGCACACGAGAAAACTCGCTCAACATCATTACTTCGAGTCAACCCACATAATTCTCGAGACAAGACCCGGTACAAACCTTCTTCCCCAAATCATAAACTTCACCAGCGACAACGTACACACGTGTACGTGCACGAAAAATCCAGTCCCCTCCGACCATCTCCTTCGGCTCCAGCACATCGCTAACGACTTTGACAAATCTCCAAACCACTTAGTTCTGAGAAGAACAGCGTATAACAAAATCGAGCTACATAGCCAAAGCCTGGAACTCATCCTCGTCGGAATTCCGCCATTCGCCGTCGATCCCCACCCTGTTGAACCTCGTCGACCACACCACAGTGTCGCCTCGACCTCTAGCACCAAATTCCTACCACGCGACCACTTTCGATTCTTCCTATATGTCAAACAAGCTTCGGAATCAACATCGACAAAGCTGGGTTTTAAAACCCTACTCCGACGTATCCTGGCCAACCCGGTCATCAGAAAATTACAGCTCATTTTTCCTGTGATCCCCCACTTCCCAGCCACCTTCAACTACAATCTTACCTCCATCCACCGTGCCGATCAATGGCAATCACCAAAAATGCTCAAAATGGTCATCTCGAAAAATCCCATAATTTAACAATCTAAAAGTCATGATATGCATATCAAAATTCGTGATTACTGGCGATAATTAATATACTGGGTGTAAACCGGCCCTAATTATCAATCACGAATTCATTACTATAATTCAAATTTGAAATTAAGAAAGTTGATTTTTAACATAAATACATATTTCCACTATTCTTTAAATTTTTAAAAATAATTTGTTTTACTTTAAACCCTGAAACTATTTTTAAATTTATTATCGTACATTAACAGCCATTTTTCATTTAAACATCAAGGTCTAATATTGATTCTATTGAGATATTTGCATTTTTCTTAATGAAATCAACCCCTATAAGTAAAAACAGGGAGGATACATACATACAGGAACCCAATTATACACATACAGTTCAGATTTCAATAGCAAAGAAATTCAAAATTAGTATTTTCCATATCAAACACTAGGAAGATAACCAAGTCTCTGTTCTCTGCTTACTAAGGTGAGTAAACATTTTAAAAATAGTTTTAAAAATCTGTGGATCAACCTTGCGTCAAGACGACGTTGACCAACTCTACCGATCCATTCATCCAGAAATCATCATCGAGCTCGAATCAAGATCGAGACCTCTGATCCAAACCGGAACAGCAGTTTCGACCCAAAACTTGCCTCGTATCCACATCGCCGACCATCAGAAAACTCCACCGCTCAGCCAAAGCTTTGTCCACGTCCCAAGCACAATTTCCCCCACAACCGGCCTGACTTGACGCCCCAACGACGGCACTGCAATGAAGTTTCCAACCTCGACTAAAAATCCACTCGTAACCCTACTTCGACCCACTGTCGACGCCACGACGAATGATCACCATTTTTGCCATTTTTCCTCACGCCCCCAAACATCGAGCAAGCTCTGACCAAAACCCGATCCATCAAAAAGTTCGTCGATGGCCAGAAAATGGTAAAAATCCAATTTCTGTTCAACATCCAACTGCGCCTTCGATACATGACTAAAAATTGAGATATTCATCTTAAAATCCTAATTTGTATAGGGGATTCAAGTTATTCACATGAAATTTTAATCTATTCAACTTGAAATTTTGATAAAAACCAATTTTTACTGTAATAAATAAATTCTGATTGATATTATCTCAAGTTCTTGTTTTAAATATTTTTAAACTTTAAATCTTGTTATTTTGAACAAATTTTGTTCAAACATTATAACCTAAAACTGATCAGAGATTAAAAAAATGATTATTTTGAAAGATATTTGCATCCAGCAACTTAAGAACAGAGTACCACCTTGAATACAGACATGCACATAGAGATATCCACATTAATATATACATATATCATTAAATCCTACATGCGAACCATTTTAACTATTCAACTCAAATTTTCTGCAGGCCTCGGGATTTTGAATATATTTAAAGCTTTTGGAAACAAATTTTTTTACTCACCTGATGATGAATGAACATAGAGGTTTGATTCTGAAAAAAAATACTTGAATGCTTAAGACTAGAAACTTTGAAATGGCTTTTGATCTTGTTGCACATTGCTTGATTATTTTGTATTGCTCAGGTTTTGAATTTGCTTTGAATTTGAACTGAAAATCCTTAAATTTGTTTGCTCCCGGTTTTGATTTTGTTTTACTGGTTTTAGTTTTGATATAGGCCTTTGATTTGAAAGTTTCCTGTTTGTTTTAATTTCCCTTCAGATCTGATTTTCTTTATGGCTTAGTTTCTTTGTTTTGATTATGAAAATAGTAAAAGAAATAGAAGAAAGTAGATGAGTGTTTATATAGATTAAATTAGGATTTCCTTAAAATAAAAGAAAAAGAAAACAAAATGGTGACACTTGTTTAAACATTTAACACTTGTCTTTTGCCATATTTAATCATTTTACACTTGTTATTAAAAATATTCCTTTACTTACAATTGTAATTATACATGAGTTAATTAGTATTTTTTTATAAAGCTTTTGTATTTATTTACTAATTAATAAATACTTTTCTAAATATATATATAAATAAAATTCCTTTAAAGAAAATAAAATAAAATCCAATTATATTCAAGATAAGATCACATATAATATATTTTTAAACCAAACTATATTTAAGATATACTTCCTTTAAATTTTCAAACAACTCTTATTTGAAATAGGACCCTTCATTCAAATACATTGAATAACATTATCTATTATTTCTTTATTATTTTGAAAAATTTCAAATTTTGGACCCAGATTTAGAACTTCACGGTTTAGATCATCTCTAATTCCAATTAATAAGTCATACTTCCCTAAAACATTTCATTTTGCTTACTTATTAATACACATTCTATTATTAAACACAATAATCATTTACGATAATAACCAAGATTGTCATATCTGGACTAATTCATTATTATCTTATTCTGAAACTCCTTCCCAAATTCAAGATTTTAATTTCAGTTTGAATCTTTCAAACTTATCTTTATTCAATTTCAGTTTGGTTGTATTTTATTACCACTTAATTTAATTCCAATAAATTAACAACCAATTACCTTAATATTTATTAGAAAGAAATATTGCTTTATATATCAAAATATAATCTTATATAAAATCATTTAAAACCTTTATATAAGAAAATAACAAGTACGCGCTCATATTTATATACACACTCGACTCATTCTAGGGTATCATTGACCCTATCCTTAATGAGTAATCCCAATAGAGCCAAGGTTCTCGCTTAACCTCCAGCTCTGATACCAAATGTAATGACCCAAAATTTAGAAGTTTTTGAAGTTCTGGAAACCTTATGATTTAGGTTATAATTTTTATGTTTTGAGTTTTGAGTATTTTTGATGTTTATATGGTGAAAAATCCATATCTTTGTGATTGTCCTATCATTGACAGAGAGTGTTTATATATTCACCTGGAAAGTAATTTGATCATAACTTTCTTGTTACCTATCGGAATTTAGAAAATTTTGAAGTTCTGGAAAACTTACGATTTAGGCTATAACTTTGATGTTTTGAGTTTTGAGTATTTTTGATGTTTATATGGTGAAAAATCCATATCTTTGTGACTGTCCTGTCATTGACAGAGAGTGTTTATACATTCACCTGGAAAGTAATTTGATCATAACTTTCTTGTTACCTATCGGAATTTATAAATTTTTGAAGTTCTGGAAACAATATGACTTAGGCTATAACTTTTATGTTTGAGTTTTGAGTATTTTTTATGTTTATACGGTGAAACATCCATATCTTCGTGACTGTCTTGTCATTGACAGAGAATGTTTATATATTCATCTGGAAAGTAATTCGATCATAACTTTCTTGTTACCTATCAAAATTTAGAAAATTTTGAAGTTCTGGAAACCTGAGGATTTACGCTACAACTTTTGTTTTATAATTATTCTCAAATTTTGTAGATTCCTATGTGAAAATAGATATTCTTTACAGCAGGACCGAAATATACGTAGTGTTTAATTTCCGTGTTTGATGATATTCTGACGATTTCTATGATTTCAGTCGCATTCTTTTTTATAAAACTTGATGTTATTAGATGTAAATGATGTCCATGAATATATTATCTTAGATTTGAAGAAGTTTGAGATCTAAGTTTTATAAATTCCATTTAAATTTAAATAACGGTTAATACTAATATGTGAGTATTTTGATGATTTTAAATGATTTTAATTTCAAATAAATTCTTGAAAATTTATTAAATAAAAATAAAAATAAATCATTGTTTATGAAATAAGCATTTTGTAGCATTTTTAAGAGACTTTTTTAATCAATTATTAATTATTTTAGAGTGTTTTTATAATAGAAGTTCTCTTTAAAATTGTGGATTTTTCTGTACAAAACTTTTAAAATAGTTTCTAGATTGTTTAAGAATTCTATTTTCTCTAAAAAAAATTATTTTAAATATATTTTAGCCTATGTTTATGAGTTTTGATGTATAAGAATGAGAATTAAACAATTTAGTAAAAAAATACATGGTATGGGTCATGTATTTTTGCTTTATCGTTTAATATCGGACTTGTACGATCGAAATCAATTTGAAGTGTTATTTTGAGTTGATTTAGAAGTTACCAAATTTTGGTGAAGATTATTGGTTTGAGAATTACTCTTTGTGTACATTCAACGACGAACCTATAATTAAAACAATTAATTACAACAATCATTTTGATTTGCATGTCCCTGTAGCTTTGTTTGATTGGCTGCCATCATTTGCCTTTGCTCTAGATTTTTAGCATGTCCTTGTTTTGCATGTTATTTTGATTTGAACAGGCCATTTCTTATCTTTATTTATTCTTTTGGTTTCATTATTTTGTGATGTTACTAGTTCATCATTTAATGTTTTCTTGTTTTTGTTTTTATGTGATTTGGAATTTCATGCTTGGATTCGTAACTAATTTCATTCTTGTTCATTTCTAGCCTCGAAAGGTGAGAAATCACTTGTTATGAATTTCCATAATCATTTCAACTTAAATTTATTTTTCCCAACTTTAATTTATTAAAATTGTTATAAAATCTATTTTTAAATATAAATTTTAAATAAACCCATATTTTAAATTTATCAACGCTAATTAATCAAAATTAATTTGGTCGTTAATAATAGGATTGTTACAAAAACAGTATATATAAAATAAATCAAAATCAAAATCATAGATCATAGCGGAATAATATACATCATATACATAATAGAGTGTGAGTCTACAAAATATCAGTACTAGACCCATATAATATATATATCATATCCAAACTACTGTATTAGGTACACAACAACAACTAGATAATATACATGACATAACTCCTAAAGGTCAGTATACAAAAGTATAAAGTGAACTAAAACGGTCAAAATAGTCTACTTCAATGCTATCCCAAATCCAAAGGTCAACTGGTCCTTGTATCTGTAGAGTCTCGGCCTGACCCAAGTATTTATAAAATAAAAGGGTTAACTATATCTAATAAAGAGATGAGATAATGATATCATAAATTTATGACTTAACACGAATAACAAGTCATATTTAAAATATGCCTGAAACCAAAATCATAAAAAGGCATCTCAATCCACTTCACCATTTCATAAACCCACATCAAGTCTCTAATGGACTATCATCAAAATATGGTGATAATCAAATCAAAATTTATTCAGAGCTAAAAGAAAATATACCGAAAGATCTAATCATGAATCCTTAAAGAAATAATCATCACTAAATGAAATAATAATGGTAGCCATCCATCAGATTAATACAGTGACACACAGTCTACCGAAAGGGACTCGCTACATAGAAAGTAAGCCCACCGAAAGAGACTGCAAATTAGGAACACTGTTCAAAGAAAAAAGCAGCCGTGTACCTAATCTATCCTATGCAAATTTACCTACCGAAAGTAGTAAACATCGTCTAACTGTACATAGCAAAATAAACTTATGGGTTATAGTATCTATGGGCTACGATGCATGTAAACATCTACCTTCCAAAAGAGATTGTCGTATTCACACCATAATAGACCTACTGAAAGAGATCTACCTACCCAACTCTAAAATGTATCGACTCTCACGTTGATGAAAAATGAGTTATCATCTCTCAAGGATCTATCGGCCTGAAATCTGAATGCCCTAACATAGTACAACTCTAAGTGTAGCTCACTTTCACTTCAGTAATCACTAGAATCTAACTAACTGTCCCATACCAGAAAGTAAATTCTAGTATTTACTAAAAGCTAGTAAATTCCACTCAAACTCTATTTAACAGATTATAATAATGATTGAAAGAATTGTACGAATTGTTCCATACTAGTCCGACAATTCAATCATTTATTCAAAATTCTTTGCTTCATAGAAAATCATAAAATTCAATAGAAATCCAAATCAAGCTTGTTTTCATATATTTCAAAAGATGAGAATTAAAAGATTTATAATAAAATGGAGTTTCTTTATTTAAAATTTGAAATCAAACTATTATTTTCCAAAATCAAGAATTTCTTTTATTCTTAAAATTTACATACATACATACATACATACATACATATATATATATATATATATATATATCATAAAATCTTAAAAGCTTTCAAATCTTTATTTTTAAACAAGATCTTTATATATATAGACTTAATAATACTAAAAGAAATTTGCAAGTTTTAAAACATCATTTATAAATCCTTTTCAAGGTTTAAAATTTTTTAAACAACCATTTGCTTTGAATTATACATCAAAAAGGGTTTAGTACTCTAACAATCAATTACTGCTGGAAATTGAGAGATAACACAATCCAAAACAAGCTTGAAAACTTAGCAAAAAATAAGTGGTCTAATAACAAATTTGCAAGCAAGAACAGGACAAAACTGCCCTTTTTTAATTTTTAGCGGTCGACCGGTGGTAAGGGACTGGTCGATGGTTATCGTGATTTTCTGGGCATGAATTTCCCAGTTGATCGTCGTTCATGCTCTGATGGTCGGGTTTCTTTGTTTCAGGTGAGTTGCAAAAGCTAGTAAATGTAATATCAGTTCCAACCAAACTTGCAAACACCATTAATATCACACTATAAGCATACAAAGAGGATTTTTGATCAAACAAGAGCTAACAACGATCATTTTAAAACTAACAGTATTCAGACTTTGTTTATCTAGTTTCTTGTTTGACCAACAATCCATTCATTTACTTAACAATCTAACCGGCAATCATTTCAACATCAATTATTAAATATAGTTACGTTAGATGGAATTCTCACCTTGAATCAAAAGATGAAAAAGGAACTAGAAAAGGAATAAGCTAAAAATTGAAAGCTACCGTCTTCTTCTAACTCCAAAACTTCTCAACTTCAATTTTCCAAACCCTAAAATACTTCAACAGCCCCTAATACCAATTTCAGAGATTTAATATTAATTCAAAACCCTAACTTAATTTTATAGAAATTTAGAATAGATGATATGAAGCTCATACCTTATTTTCTAATAATTTATAGGATTTTCTTTTGATTTTCTAAGATCAAACTAGGGCTGAAAATATAGGTTTTCTTGCCTCTTTCATTTCTTACTTCCTGGTGAAGATATGGTAATAGACTAAGCATGAGTTGAATTAGAGATGGGTTAAGGATTTAGAGTATAATGGTTAAGAAGTTGGCTAATGGGCTTGTATTACTAAAGCTCAAATTTAATAAAAATGCTATTACCTTGTTTAGTTAAATTTATACTTAACTAACTTTCTAAAAAAAAGAATTCCAACAAATAATCTCTTCTTAACATAAAAAACGCTTAAATGAATTCTAATTTAAATAAAAATAAATTTTCATCCACAAATTTATTTCATAGTTAAATTAGTTTGTTTACAAAAACTTAGAATTCTTTCCATTTTAAATAAGAAATCTCAAATCTTAATTATTCAAATTTCCAAATCGTTGTGTTCAAATGTCTCATTTTAGTGTTTAGGAAGTATCTATCGATAATGTTAGCCAAACGCATCGACCGGAATTCTTAGAACTCTCAATGGACTAATTAACACAATTTGTATTATATTTTTAAATTTAACTTTTATTGACATTAGAGAATATCTAAATTTGATACAAACTTCCCTTTTTGATATTTCAAACCACTTATTTAAATTAAAACTAAATTTCTCACTTATATTCTTAAATTCACAATTAGTTTTATTAATCATTTATTAATTAGATAATTATTAATAGGGTTGTTACAACAGCCTCGCCTGCTTAGCCTGATATTCCTTCCTCACTTGAAAAACCACCAACTTGGAATCACCGAATATTTGTAGCATCCTTTTTTAGTTCCTTTTCTATCTTCAGTCCTACTATTAACGCTTCATACTCAGCCTCATTATTAGCCGTAGGAAACTCCAATCTCATGCATAATAAATCGATTGTCCTTTCGGAGTCATAAGCATTACTCCTGCATCTAAACTACGTTCGTTCCAAGCCCCATCCATTAACAATTTCCAATAAGGAAGTATGATCGCACCATCTTCCTCTTTGCCATCTTGCGTAGTAAACTCAGCGACAAAGTTCGCCAATGCTTGTCCATTTATTACTCTCCTCTGATTATAAGTAATATCGTACCGACTTAATTCAACATTCCATTTCAGCAACGTTCCAAAAGTCTTAGGTCTATATAACACCTATTTCAAAAGTTGATCCATTAGCACCTTGATCTAATAAGGCTGAAAACTTGGTCGCAACTTCCTTGATGTGATTACCAAGCAATAGGCAAGTTTCTCCAACTTTGGATAATTCTTTTATGCTTCAGTAAATTGCTAGCTGATATAATAAACCGGCCTTTGAATCCTTACCTCTTTACGTACCAACGCTACACTTAGTGCCTGAGTAGACACCGCCAAATAAACAAACAAATCCTCTCCATTTAACAATTTGGATTGAACCTGTGGTGTTTCCATGTGCCATAGCAACTCTTCGAAGACATTTTGACATTCTTCCTTCCATTCAAATTTCTTCTTCCTCTTTTTAAGAGCGTTGAAGAATGGTATGCGCTTATATATTGCCTCATAGATGAATCGACTCAAAGTGGCAACCGTCTTGTTTAAGCTCTGCAACTCCTTCATGATCAGGAAATTCACATTCCTTAGGCATTAATCTGCTTCGTATTAGCTGTAATACCTCTTGAATTCACGATAAATCCCAAAAATTTCCTCGATGCAACTCCAAAAGAGCATTCGAATGGGTTCTACTTCATTCTGTACATCTGTAAAACTTTAAACATCTTAGAAAGGTCGTCCATGTGATTCCTCAATAGTTGTGAGTTCATGAGCATATTATCTACGTACACCTCCATCATCCATCCGATTTGTTTCCTGAACATGGAATTCACTAACCTCTGGTGCATATCTCCTGCGTTCCTAAATCCATTATGAAAATTGTGTGTTCGATCTGGCATGTGCAACAATATCTAGTTATAGCCAGACTAAACATCTGTAAATAAGAGCACCTCGTGTCCTATGGTTCCGCCTACCAACTGATTAATCCTAGACAAAGGAAAGTTATACTTTGGGCATTCTGTATTCAACTTTGAATAAATAATACATGTCTTCCACTTTTCGTTTGATTTCTTTACTATCATAGGGTTCAATACCCATTACAGGTATAAAGCATCGCGATTAAAATTGTTCATTTCAACATATCCACTTCTTCCTTCAATGCATTGGATCACTCCAGACCTAGACTGCATCTTTTTTGCTTCACGGTGGAAACTTTGGGTCTGCATTCAGCTTGTGGCATGCTATCTCTAGCAATATACCGCACATATCCAAATGTGTCCAAGCAAACACATCCAAGTGTGCTTATGGAAAACTAACCAACTCCTTCCTTAATCCTACACTGAGTTAAGATTCGATCTTAAGAGCCTAAGTAGGATCATCCATATCGACTAGAACATTGATTGTCAGCTCAACCAACCCACCTATACTTCATTTGACTTCTTCTAGGGATTCATAGACTTATCGAACCTGCTATAGTTCTTGAGCCAAGGCTTGGGCCTTAATTGCTATGCTTTGAAATTCTTAACGTAAAGAGCCCTATCTACATTCTTGCCTTTTTCTCGTCCCTTTGCCTCTCTCAGCTTAGTGACATAACATTCCCTGCATGCACTCTTGTCTTCTCTTACTGATCCAACCCCATTCTCTATGGGTATTTCATCATTAAGCACCAAGGAGCCAACGCTATTCTAAAACCAACTAGGGTTGGTTGGCTTAAAAAGGCATTGTACGTAAAATATTCATCTATTATAATAAACTTTTGAATCTGTACCATTGTTCGGTCTTTGTCACCAAACTCCATGGACAAATCAATTGTCCCAATCGATTATTTTTCCTTGCCTGTGAATCCTTGAATCCTTAACTCACAAATCTTGACATCCTTCATACCGATCTTCATCTGATCAAATGTTCTTTTGAATAATATATCTATAAAACTTCCTTTGTCCACCAAGACCCGATGTACCATGGTTGGACCAATAACAATCGCAATCACCATGGGTCTAAGGTTAGAACTTCGACTCCATCAAAATCTCTATTCCTAAACACAATGTCATTGGTTACCATCCTTTGTTGCTTAGTTGGAGCTCCATCTTCTATAGCAAAGCAGCTCTCTTATGGTATGTTCTTCAACGAGCTTGCGTACTATTCCATTTATCTCCAGCTTTTCTGTGATGGATGAGGTCCTCCTGTTATGGTATTTGCGACTGTTGATTTCCTTGGGCATTTGTCCCTTAGGGTCTAGTATTCTGTCCACTATCCTTTGACTCTCTCATATGTTGTTGTAACATTTTCTTCCTTATCAATTCCATAATACTAAAGATGCGGGCACTCATTTGTGTTATGTTCATGAGTTTCAAGGAAATGACAGTACTTGCCTGAGGTCATTCTTCCTCAATCGCCTTCTTCCTAGGTGGCTTTTAATACATTCTCATGCCTTTAATGGCAAGGTATACATTTTCCAATTTATCATTCAAAGGCATATACTCATCAGGCCTTGTATTCCTCGGGCACTTTTTGGGTTCATTCCGCTTGCCTCCAAAGTCTTGATTTCTCTTCTTTGATTATTATATTTTTCAATATTTAATACCGCGTTCCCAAAACTTTCGTGTGTTTGTTTAATTGCCACGTTACTATATATCACTTCCTTCGACTGTTCACCATCAGTCTTTCCTGCAGCCTGACTTGCTTCTTCCAATCGCAAGAATTGATTGCCTTCCGGTGAAATTCCTCCATAGTCATTAGCTGCTTCATCTTTAGTCATTTTCCACAGTTCGTGTCTGAATGTACGCCCCAAACTAATGCCATAAACACAAAACCTTCATTCCAATTGTTAACTTCATTATCGCAATGATATACATATTCAAGAACCCTTTCAATTACTCGATAGTTCCTTAATAGAGCTCATAAGGACATCATGTCCTTAGGTCTAGAAGGGTGAAGCCTAAAACTACTCCAAAAACTTATTTTCCAACTCATCAATAGTACATATAGAGTTTGACATGAGCCAGGTAAACCACATCGATGCAACAGCTTTCGGGATATACAAAAACATCTGCATTGAACTGTGTCCGTTGCCCTGACACTATCCATGTGTCATTCATATTTAAACAAGTGCCGCTTGGGGTATATAGTCCTATTATATGATGACACCATTGGCATCATAAACCTCCTAGGATATTTCTCTCTTAGAATATTCTCCATGAATGGAGTTTTACTTGGCGCGGAACCTCATTCCTGTTTTTCCTCCATTTTTTCTCTTCTACCAACCATTTTATTATATTTTCTATATACTTCTCACTAGCTTGGAACTATGAAGGTCGACTATCAGGAGCTGTGCCAAGTGTTTGAATTTGCAAACGGTTCCAGTTTGCTCCTTGGCATCTAAGTTCTTTATTCTCTAGGAGAACCACTCCTTAGGTCTTTTCCAAAGCTTGATCGGCTCCGTAGTAGTTATTTGCATATTAACATCTCAACCACCAACATCCAGCTCATAATCATCATCATCATCATGCTATAAACCCTCTGAATCAGATAAATCAACGGCCCTGGCTCCTGTTCTCCCTAAGGGTCAAAGATTCTTCTTGGAACAACCTAATTATGGTCGGTACTGAGTTAAATCCCCTTAGAGAGAGCCTTCCTGCTTCCTTCATCAACTCTCCTACTGTCCCAGTAGCCATTTTCTAGTGATTTTATTTTCCATCTCTTATGTTCTGATCAGAAACAGATGAGTTCTCTTCTTTAGATCTGGGAGGTGAAGTCTTCTCCTACTTCTCCTAGTTCCTTGCGACTGTTGGGTCAGCAAAGTTATGCTTACATCCATCTTTTCCAATAGATCTTTTCGACTTCAGTCAACTTCTAATTCAACTTCTACATTATCTTATCAAACTCCACCATAGTACCCATCTTTTGAGGAGCATATTATCCTGGCAATGCTGTTGCATGTTGGTTGTTGACATCCATATGATGAGAAGTTTCTTCATCTATACTAGCTACTGCTCCAGATGATCTTCCAGATATCGTAGGTGCCATTAATACCCATATGTGAATCCTTTACTTTTTATTGAAAATCTTCAGGATCTAACATTTGGATATTTCAATCCAAAATAGGAAGCAAGATCTACGCCTGAGAATCTCCTCTTTGAATGAAAGTATCAAAATGTTAACCCTAAAAACGGTACAACTCCAAAACAACCTGAAATAAAGTGAGATCTAGTAATAAATTATAAATAAATAAAGAGTACACTAGATTTTTATATTGGTTCGGCAAATCTATGGCTAACGTCCATTGTTTTGTTATTAATTAAAGATTTATATTCACTAGTACAAAGGTTTGGTAGATCTAACAGCTTAGAATAGCCAAGCATAGCTTCCTAATTGACTATGGTTGAGGAATGATAAAAGATGAAGAAAGAAAAAGGCCAAAAGTCCCTTTTCAAATGCTATAAATGTTGTATTTATAGGGAAATCGTCTAGCAGAATCATCTGATCTCAATGTACTAAGTCTTACTTCAGATTCAAAAAAGTAGGAGGCGAAGATGGAATTCCCAAAGCTGTAAAAACAACCTGGTATCGACCAGAAGTGGTCGGTATCGACCTGTTTTTGGGAGGGTAATCACTCTTTTTTCCCTCCTTTGGTCTTCTATCTCTGGTCCATTGTGTTTCAAGTCCTTTTCTATAGAGAGCATATTGACTTCGAGAGGTTCTGATATCACTTGTACTTGTCTGCTTTACTTTAGAACTTTCTTAGAGTTGTTCACATATTCCTTGAGATAGGTACTCCAAAATGATCACTCAAGTCATAATCCTTCAATCCATGTCTCTTGGGCTCAATAAGAGGTCAAAAAAGTACTCGATACTGAGTAGATAGCTCAGTACCGACTTCTGTCCTTAGCTCCTATTTTTCTCCAACTTATTGCATCCACTCCTTTGGTTCCTCCAAGTATTTCCCAAAATCCGTATATCGTTTTGTCTTCATCTTAACATCCAGATTCATTGAAAGACGCTTGGTTTAAAAGTCGGATAACAAGTATATAATGGCTATAAGTCAACAAATATCTAGTGGTTTGAATCACATGCTACACAAGATTTAAACCAACAACCTCATGGACGTGTGCCTAACCATTGGGACATTGGTGTTAGACAATCGTAAAATACATCTACTACAACTTTCATTATGCAAAGGTTGTAAATGAAAAGTTGTAATAGTTTAATTTTGTTGTAGTGATAATATAGTTAATTAATATAAGGAGGTCAAGAACATCCCTGAGTGATCATAGGTATCACGCTATAGACAAAAGTTCTAGAAGTCATAGATTCGAGCCACTAGGACATCATAAAGAATGTTTTGCATGAATAAAATATTACTTTTGTTGTATTTTAGTGCGTACTTTGTGAGGATGTCACATATGGTGAACCTAAATTGACAGCTGGTTTACTTGAGTGTTTAGTGTGTGTGTGTGTGAAACTTGGTTAAAAGCTTTATTGCAGAAGTTGTTAGGGCTCAAATCCCATATTTTACAAAGTAGGCCGTAAACAAGAAGCAGCTACAAACAAAAAACACAAACAGCTTAGCTTAAACTCGATCTATTCCTTTACAACAACTCTAACTTTCCAAAAGAAGCTTTCATGGCGGATCCCAAAAGTCTTGTTGATTTCCTGAGCAATCTTCCTTCCACTTCATCCTCTCCAGCAATTGTCTTTTTAGTCCCGTTAGGCTGGTAAGCTTTCTTTTGTTTATCTGGCTAACTATTAAGCTCGTATCCCTGTTAATTTGGGAATTGACTAATTGAGCTTCCTTACTTTTGTTGTTGAATGCCCTATGGTTCCTTTCTCTCCAGAGATGCCATATGGTAGATGTGAAGCTAATTTTGAGTATTTCTTGCATCAGGTACGATCCGTTGCTCCAGTTGTTCAGGTAAAAGATCTCATCTTTTAGCGATTTAACTTCATTTGAGAGAATACATTTCATTTTTTTGAAGACCACATACAGTTTTAATGTAAGGACAGTCGAAAAACAGATGTGCATGACTTTCATTTTCTTCATTGCATAGATTGCATGTAGTTTCCTCAATTATCCCCCAACCATGCAGACAGTCTTTAGTAGGAAGCCTGCCAAGGATGGCTTTATATGTTGTGTGAGCCATTTTCGGATTAACTGATTTACTCCATATAATTTTATACCAGTCAACACTTTGATGTCTGTTTCTCGTTTCTTCCTGGATCTTATGGAATAAGAATTAACCTTTTTAGAGTTTGTCATACACCATGCATCATCTGTTCTACCACTGTATATAAGCACACTTTGTATTTATTCTTTAAAGTTCATAGTAATAAGTTGTTTGTCCATCTCCATCTATCCCTTTCTATAATGCTTGATACAGTACAACTTGGATTACCATAGTCTGAGAACCCTTCTCAACCTACCCTATCAATCAGATTTTGGTTATTAAACCATGGATCATTCCAGAGGTCGGTTTTATGTCCATTAGCTATTTTCCATTCAATGAGAGGCTTAATGTCTTCTTTGTATTTCAAGATCTTTTTTCAGATGACTGATGCGTTATTATCTGTGGAACCTGTCCAAAAATTATCTTTAATATACTTTGCTCTCATCCATCTAGGCCATAAATTCTCAGAGGTTAAAATATTCCTGGCCATCTTGATACCATAAACCTTTTTTAGTCCAAACGGGTCTTTTAATCCAAATCCTCCTTCTTTCTTCGATTTACACAGGTCTTTATAAGTAATTTTATGTAATTTCCCCCTCCATATAAAGTCAACACAAACTGAGTTAATCTTACTCAGTGAGAAATTTGGTATTTTGAAGGTTTGAAGCAAAAATCTAACTTTAGATGTGATCACTGTATGGACTAACTCAATCCTACCTGCAAATGATAAAAACTTGGATCTCCAGCCTTGTAGTTTTTCTCTTATACTATCTATGAGTTTACCACATTCTTTATCAGCAATAGTGTTTGTTGATAGTGGTATTCCCAAGTACTTGACCAGTAACTCCCCTTGAGAAACTCCTATTCTACTTAAGAGATTTTGTTTGTGTTTGCAATACTTATTAAAGTAACATTTTGTTTTCCCCTTGTTGAGTTTCAGACCACCATACAGATCAAGTAAATAGAAAATGTTTTTAAGAGTATCAATTACATGCATGGAAGCTTTCATGACAATAATAAGATCATCAACATAGATCAGATGTATTACCGTTGGTTTAATTTTGTGCACTGGGATTATATTGTTTTGATAACTTGTTATCTCCATTTGGAGGTAGAACCATTCCATTGCAACTGCAAACAGATAAGAGGAGAGAGGATCCCCCTGTCTCAGCCCTCTATTACTTGTTATGTATCCCTTAAGGACTCCATTAATAAGAATAGAATAAGTTGGAGTGGAAATACAATATTCTACCAACTTCAACAACTTATCTGGGATACCCATAGATTTGAGCATATGAACAATGAATTTTCTATTCACTTTATCATATGCCTTATGTAAATCTACTTTTAGACACATTTTATCAGCCCCTGGTTTGTTTAAATCTTTGATAAGCTCATGAGCTAAGAGAGAGTTTTTAGATATGTATCTACCTTTAATAAAGGAACTTTGAGTCTGGAAGATTAAATCTGGTAGCACTTTATTTAGTCTCATGCAAATTATTTTACTAAGAATCTTATAAGAGATATTGCAACATGCAGTTGATCTGTATTCCTCCACCCTCTCTGGTTTTTTAACTTTTGGGATCAAGGAGATAAGCATATGATTTATTTCTTGTAAAAACTCACTATTGTCCAATGCTTCCCGATAAGCTTGCAATACGTGATGTTTCAGGTGTATCCAGTGCACTTTGAATATAGCTGCCTCCATTCCATCTGGACCAGGACTAGCGCCAATATCAATGGACTGAATAGCTCTCCACAATTTCCTTTCAGTATTTCGAGCTGTGAGCATGGAGTAGCCTTCTTGAGAGATCTTCCTTCTACATTGAACTTCATGTAATTCTTGTGTGTCATCTCCATTATATAACCCATGAAATATGATAAAACATTATCTTCTATCTCCTTTAAGTTTCTCACCACATTCCCTTCCTCATTCAAGCAATTTAGTATATTATTATGATGTGTTCTTTGAGACATTTTGGTATAAAAGAATTTTGTACATTCATCCCCTTGGGTTTGCCAATTTTCTTTTGCTTTTTGTTTGATCCCCATGGCTTGTTTACTGAGCTCTTCTTTCAGTTTCCCCTGAAGCTGAAAATATAAAGTGTTAACACTTTCGTTCGTTGGATCCTTATCCAACTTCTCTTGAATTTCCCCCAATTGATTCTATATATTGAAAATTAAGTCTTTGTTTTTGGGTTTCTTCCTATTCCACTCCTTTAGTCTATTTTTCATAGTTTTGAACATCATAATGAAATTATACATGTGGTTCCCAGGAGGAGGTATAATATTCTCCATGTTTAAGCCTCATTATGTCATTCTAATTGATTCCAATGATTTGCATAGCTAAAAGGTTTACCTTTTTGACTGCCTTTTTCTTTGTTGAATTGAATTAGAATAGGATAGCGGTCACTGGTTGAGCTAGGTAATACTATTGTTTGCATATTAGGGATTTTATTAATAAGATCAGAATTGCATAAAACTCTGTCTAATCTAGATGTTATTTTTCTTGCCTCGCCACTTTTCCATGTAAACTGCAGTCCAGTATGGAATGTTTCAAGCACTCCACTTGCTGCCACATAGTCGTTGAATTTTGTAACTTGGGACACCTTCAGTGTAACTCCTCCTCTCTTTTCTCTTGTTTTCAAGACTACATTAAAGTCTCCCATAACTAGCCATGACATTTTGATTTGTTTAGAATGACTAAATATTTTTTGCCACAACTCGGTTCTTTCTGAAGCTATATTCTTTGCATATACAAATGTGATGTATAGTACCGGCCCTTCTATGTTTTTGAATAATATAGTCATTTGCTGCTTTTTCTTGTCTATTAAGGAACCATTCCGGACATTACTATCCCATAGTACAAGTATTCTACCATTTATTTGTTGTGTGATGTTATGCTCAGAGCTCCATTGGTTGCCTATTTGATATTTGAACATTTCAAAGCTTTCTTCATTTAATTTATTTTCCAATAAAGCTATAATTGATGGCCTATGCAAGGCCCTCAGATTGTGGAGGTCTAATTGACGAATGTCATTGTTTAGACCTCTCACATTCCAACAGAGAATTGTCATTTATTTTTGTTGGTTTTGCTTCCTGTAATAGGAGCAGATCCAATATTTGCTTTCATTGAAGCAACCTTTTCTTCTTTTTTGTTGAACTGTTTTACATAATGCTCATTAACTTCTGTGAATTTACTGAGGTCTTCTTCTTTATCTTCATTCTCCTCCTCAGATGATTCCGCTTGAATATTCATCTTTTGAATTTCGTCCAGAGAGTCAGGCATTTTCTCATTCTTGGAACTACGGTGCTCCTCAACAAGAGACTCAAATGGGAGGGGGGACCTGATTCAGACTGAAAATCATCCCTTTGATCAGGAATTGGAGGAACTAATGGCTCTGATTCAAAGCCCTCGGCATTAAAGGCAGATTGACTATTATAAGGGGTTAGGTTACTAATTGTAGCTTGTTGTATGTAACCTTTTGTAGCTGCCATATTTTTTGGGTTGACAGTAGGAGAAGTATTTTGTAAAAATGTTGAGGTGGGAATTTTGTTCTTCTCCATCCAAACTTATTCTGGTTTCTCTTTTATATTATTACAATATATATGAGAATGATAAAAACACTTGCACTCACGACACCTAGGTGGCACAAATTCGTATTCAATTTCCTGTATGTATGTGTGCCCTTATTTATTCATTGTTTGACTGTTTTAGGTAAATCACTATCTGCCTTTAGTTCTACTAGAACTCTGGCAAAGTTAATCCTTTTAACCTTTCTAGTGTTTTCATCCATGCCCAGTGGCTTTCCAACCATGCTAGCTAATTTGCTAATGCATCTAGTGTTCCAAAGTGCCAAATTAAGATTGTGTAGTTTGATCCACACCGGATATGATGAGAGCATTTCCCGTTCAAAATTAAATTCTGCTTCCCATTTTTTCAAGATGATAAGTCTATTATCCATGAACCAAGGCCCACCATTTAAGACTTTTTTGTAGTCTTCTTCTTGCTCAAACTTTATAAGATAGAAAACATTAACCCTAGGGAAAACATCCCATGCTCCTTTTGGATTCCAGACCTGCTTGATAAAAGCATTAAAGTGAACAACATATGGGCGTTTGCCTGCCATATCTATGTGTTATCCCGCTTTTTGGACAAAAGCCGTGATACCAAAAGATTGGTCAAAGACAGAAGACAGTTCGCCTCAGAGATTGATCGTACTTCACTCCGCTATGGATATCGATGAATTCTGCCCGAGTCCGAATTGGGCCACAATTGATAGGGCGTAACGAGAAAGACCATAGAAGCCACCGATTCAAATTTCAAGTTAATCCGAGGTCATATGCTCAAGATATGATGGATTCAAGTTAAGAAGGTCCACATTGCTCAGTCCGAACCCATCATGATTCGAACCCATCATATTCGAACCCATCGCGTTCGAACCCATCGTGTTCGAAACCATCTGTTTCAAATCCATCAGCCAACGCCTTCCTTCGAATCCATCAAGCCAATTTGTACTTCGAATCCATCCATCAAACTTTGTATCCATCACCGCCTAAATACGCTTCGAATCGATGACAGTTTTGAATCCATCACAAGCTTCGAGTCCATCACAAGCTTCGAGTCCATCACAGCTTCGAATCCATGCTGTCCTCGAACCCTACACGTTAAAAAAAACTTCGAATCGATCTGGAGCCATCGATTCGAAGCGTCACCGCCCCCTCATACAACAGGTTCGATTCGAACCTATGGGTTCGAACCATATGGATTCGAAACATATGGATTCGAACCTAAGGGTTCGAACCATATGGATTCGAAACATATGGATTCGAATGACCCAGAGGATCGATTCGAACTAACCAGCGTACCGAGATGCCTCATCTCGAATCGATCATAACTCCCAATTTACTGATCCAAATCTCATGAAATTTTTACAGAAGTTTGTCTACATGATGAAGAACGTCCATGCCAAGTTTCATCACAATTGGACAATTTTTTGATCGATTCGAAGTTAACTTCGAATCGATCCCAAACTGGGCACGCACTTCAAGGACGCGGGCCTGTGGGCCCCCCGTCACGTGCCAAGCAGTCTCTCCATGATTTAGGCGGGATTTTGGCCTTCCACACCTATAAATAGAGCCCCCTGGTCATTCAGAAAAGGGGTCGGAGAATTTGGAGAAGAAGAACAAGCCTAAACGCTGCCAGAATCACTCCATACTATCTCAATTGCTGTTAATTTCGAATTTAAGTCCATTCGCTGTTGTAATTTGCTGAAAAGCGCTTGTAATCTTCAATTACTAAGAAATAAAGTGATAAAACTTCATAGTGGACGTAGGCGCATGGCCGAACCACTCTAAATCCTTGTCTTCTGCGCAATTTACTTTTCTGTGACTTGGAGTTTTTGTTAGATAGTCCCTATTTCCAATTCAAGTTTTTCGTTTACTATCTCTTCAAAAACTTCCGAAGGGTGTTTGCCCAATTTTGGTGCAAACATTTTGGTGCTTTCATTGAGAGCGAAAAAGAACCAGTTCTTTCTCCCGCTCCGTGGATCTATCTTCGATACCGGATTGCACAAATCTAAGAGGGAGATCCAGACTTCAAATCCAGATTCCATCCATTCTTTTCAGGTTTGCTCAAAATCTAGGATAGGAATCCAACCTTCAGGATGGTTAGTACGAGAACCACTTCCAACATTGGTAACCAAGAAGGTCAGGATAGGCAGAATCCCGCACAGCTACAGTCAGCCAATCAGGATGCCGTTGGGCAAACGGATCAGTCGGGTCCGGTTACAAGACAGGAGTTCCAAACATTACTGCAGGAATTAACTAAAAGCCGACAACAGCTAACTGAGCAGCTACGTGTCAATGCTGAATTGGCTAACCAACTAAACCACCAAGGGCGAAGGAGATCAAAGAGGGACCACACTCCGCATTCTTCAACGGAAAGCTCTGCCTCATCCGACTATGACGGCAGATCCACGCGCCCCAGGCTAGACGGAAGTCATGCGCATGCTTCTGGTCTCCGGCAAACGTTGACTGTTGGGCAAATAAGAGTTGGCCCCTCTGCCAGTTTTCATACAGGACCCTCCTCTCGAGGAGGCACTGTTCCACAGCACACCGCAGATAACCAAGCCACCGCAGTTGGCACAGGAGTTGACACCCGAAATCACTCCAGTCCAAACTACCACCCACAGGAACGTGTCCCAGGACCGAATATCCCAGAAGATGTCGAGCCAAGGAGGCGAGATTCGGATCGTCGACAGCGCCCGATCCCACCTCGCACTGTGGAACCCGACCACACTTTGGCTCGACACCCTTCGAATACAGCAACAACTGATCTCTCAGCTATTATCCGCCAAATGGTTCGCGAAAGTCAAGGTTTGACAAATGACGATTGGGGTATCTCTCGAAGTCACACCCCGTTCACCGATGACATATTATATGCTGAGCCTCCCCGGCGATTCAGAATGCCGGCTTTGCCCATGTATGAAGGAAACTCCGACCCTAGCCAGCATATTCTAAAGTACGAATGGTCAATGACTGCTGCAAGAGCTGATGATGCAGTAAAGTGCCGTAGTTTTCCTATTTCCTTGGGGGGGATTGCGACAATGTGGTTTACACGATTACCACCACGGTCTATCTCCTCGTTTGACTAGTTGGCAACCAAGTTTATCGAACAATTCCGTATGCACATCGCCAGGCCTAAAGACGTAAACACTTTATCTAGTGTCACTCAAGCTCCTGGGGAAACACTCAGGCGATACCTGGAAAGATTCAACGCCGCCTGCACAGAAATTACTAACCCCAATGATAATTCAATCTTGATGGCTCTGACTAAGGGGATTGACCCCGACTCTGATTTTGGAAACTGGCTAGCTGGAAAACCTCCCGCGTCGTTGGATCGTTTCTATTCCAAAGCCGCCCAATTCCTGAGGCGTGAGGATGCGAAACAATCTAGGAAGCAGGACGATGCGAGGCCCAACAAGGAAGGGGTTCAAAGCAATGTGGCGGTTAAACAGTCAGGAGAGGGCTCAGGAAGAGTGCAGTTGAATATGCAGAACAAGCAAACCCAGCCAAGGAATGGCGATAATAGGAATAAGAAGCAGGATCAGAACCGTGGCCCGCGACGTAGGGCGTAAATGTTTGAAAGCTATACACCACTGAATACGACATTGGAAAACGTATATCTACAAACCTGTAACGCGATGCAATATAAGAAGCCGACTCCGAAGTCATCATCGGAGAAACAGATTCAAACGGAGAAGTTTTGTAGATTTCACGAAAGCTATGGACACAACACCAATGACTGCAGGCATCTGCAAGACCTTATTGAAAAACTGATCAGAGAGAGGAAGTTGGATCAATTTGTGCGAGCACCGCAAACCGGTGGTGTGGGCCCGTCAAACCAAAATCGTGCGCAGAACCAAGAAAGACAGGAAGAGCCCGCTCGTACAAGCGGAAGGTTGGTCATAAATACAGTCAGTGGTGCCCCTCATCCAGCGGATCGAAGTTGGAGGGAAATGGAGTCATACGCCAATTCGATCAGGCACGTAAGTTTTGAAAGCTGTAGTACACTTGATGAAGGGGCTCCGGCTAAACAACAGAAGACGATGGCGGATGATATCGTATTTAGAAACCGAGATGCTGACAAAGTCGAAGCCCCGACCATAGACCCACTGGTTATATCCGCCCAGGTTGGTCCTGCTTGGATGAAGAGGATCCTGGTAGACAGTGGAAGCTCAGTAAACATCTTGTTTAAAGGGGCATATGATCAGATGAAGATGGAAGCTAAAGATCTAAAGCCTTGTCAATGCAGGATCCACGGCTTCGATGGAAGTGCTAATATACCCACCGGGATGGTGGAATTGCCAGTAGAATTGGGAAACGGAGAACGCCGTAGAGTCCGAATGTTACAGTTTGTTGTCCTGGATATCCATTCACCCTATAATGCCTTTTTGGGCCGACCAGCCCTTGCAGAATTTAGGGCAGCAATTGCCCCGTGGTGTTTGACTCTAAAGTTCCCTACTGACCACGGGATTGGGGTCATTCAAGGGGACCAGGCTGCCGGGAGAGCCTGTTATGTTGCTGAACTACGAGAAGCGCAAAGGAGGGAGAAAGGAAAGGGCGTGGGGGAATCTCTCCGCGTCCGCTTTGCCGACGATTGACAATTAGCGCCTGGGCCTCGGCCCGGGCACCACGACCAATTCCAGAAGGATCATGACCCTCGAGACCCTGAAGATAATGATGAATCCAAAGAAAGTCAAGCTTCTCCAGCCGAGCTGACGATCGATGTTCCAATTGATGACAATAACGATTCGAAAACATTGAAAATTGGGTCTCAGCTAAACCTACAAGCACAACAGGAATTGGTCGAATTTCTCCAAGAGAATCTAGACATATTCGCCTGGGCGCACTCCGATATGTGCGGAATCTCGTCGGACATCGCAAGCCACACCTTAAATATTGACCCGCGATACATCCCGGTCAAGCAAAAGAGACGCGGTATGGATCCAGAGAGATCTGCCGCCCTCAAAGAAGAAGTCGATAAGTTGAAGACGAATGGGTTTATCCGAGATGCTTTATACCCGGAATGGGTATCCAATCCTGTACTTGTCCGCAAACCGAATGGAAAATGGAGAACGTTCGTCGACTACTCCGACTTAAATAAGGCTTGTCCAAAAGACAGTTTTCCATTTCCTCGAATCGATCAACTTGTGGATTCGACGGCCGGACACGAATTATTGTCTTTCATGGATGCTTACTCTGGGTACAATCAGGTACCCATGCATGTGCCCGATCAAGAGCATACAAGCTTCGTAACTGACCTAGGACTATACTGCTACATGGTCATGCCTTTTGGTTTAAAGAATGCCGGAGCAACTTACCAACGCTTAGTCAACCGGATGTTTGCCGACCAGATCGGGAAAACCATGGAGGTCTATGTGGATGACATGTTGGTAAAATCACGATACTCCATTGATCATGTCAAGGATTTGGAGTCAATGTTCAATGTCCTCCGGAGATATGGGATGAAGCTAAATCCGTTAAAATGTCATTTTGGGGTTGCTTCCGGAAAGTTCCTTGGATTCATCGTCAACGCCCGGGGAATAGAGGCCAACCCCGAGAAGATCTGGGCAATCAGGAATTTTCAAACCCCGAGGACCATAAAACAGGTTCAGAGTCTCAATGGAAAGGTTGCAGCGCTAAGCAGGTTCATCTCGAAATCAACGGATAAATGCATACCCTTTTTCGATCTAATCCGAAAAGGGAAACGAAACTTCGAATGGACTACGGAATGTGAGGGCGCGTTTCGATCGCTAATCCAGCATCTTTCCACACCACCGATTCTTTCAAAACCTGTTGATCACGAGCAATTATACCTTTATCTGGCTGTATCTGAAAACGCTGTTAGTGCTGCATTGGTTCGAGAGGAAGACCGAACACAGAAACCAGTCTATTACGTCAGTAAACGATTAACCGGGGCCGAGAGAAATTATCCAAGGCTAGAAAAGTTGGCATACTGCCTAGTCATCGCCTCGAGGAAGCTCCGTCCATATTTTCAGGCTCATCCTATCATTGTATACACCGACCAACCGTTACGACAGGCCCTCACACGACCTGAGACGTCTGGCAGGTTACTAAAGTGGAACATTGAGCTGAGTCAATTCGACATCGCATATGTTCCAAGGAGAGCCATACACGGTCAAGTCTTAGCAGATTTCATTGCTGAATTCACTGTTCCTGAAGACTTACCTGAAACCAGTGACTCCCCCGAATATATATGGAAGCTATACACTGATGGCGCATCCAACGATCGATGCTCGGGCGCAGGGATTGTGCTTGAGACCCCCGAGGGCCGATCCATCTGCTACGCCTTAAAGTTTGATTTCCGGGCAACCAACAACGAAGCTGAATACGAAGCCTTGCTCACCGGGTTGAAGTTGGCCCGAGACCTGAGAATTATCGCTGTGGAAATCTACTGCGATTCCCAGTTGGTGGTATGTCAAGTTCGGGGTGAATATCAGGCCAAGGATCGAAGGCTAGCCGCTTATCTAGCCCGGGTCCGAGAAATACTGGATCAGTTTGATTATTATACCATTTTCTACATACCCCGAGAGCACAATCAGAAAGCCGATTCATTGGCAAAGCTGGCAAGTACGGGCGAAGCTCAACACTTGGGACTCGTCCCTGTCGAGACATTATCCTCTCCGAGCATTGATCGAACGGAGAATGAACTCACATTAGAAGCTACCTCCGAGAAGGAATCATGGATGACTCCCTACCAAGATTATATTGAGCATGGCGCACTGCCCGAACGACGAAGTGAAAGAAGACAGATTCTTCGAAAGGTGTCACGATTTGTCATTCAAGACGGAGTTATGTATCGGAGAGGTTACTCTGTTCCTCTTCTCCGGTGTATCGCGCATAACGAAATCAAGCGAGTGTTGCGTGAGGTGCACGAAGGAGAGTGTGGCGATCACACTGGGGGGCAAGCGCTTGCCAAGAAAATACTGCGATACGGATATTACTGGCCTACCGTTAACCGCGATGCTATGGATTATGCCAAAAGATGTGACAAATGCCAGAGACACGCTCGGATCCCTAGAGCCCCGCCTTCTGAAATAACCCAAATGGTCAGCCCGTGGCCATTTGCAATGTGGGGGATGGATATAATCGGTGCATTGCCTTTAGCTAAAGGGGGTGCAAAATACGCCATAGTTGCGGTTGATTACTTCACCAAATGGGCTGAGGCTGAGCCCCTTGCAACAATAACAACAAAAAAGGTGATCAACTTCGTGGTGCGCAACATCATCTGCCGGTTTGGTCTCCCGCATACTATTATCACCGATAATGGAGCCCAATTCGACAGTACTGAATTCAGGGATTTCTGTCTGCGATTTCACATCCATAAGAGATTCTCAGCAGTAGCGCACCCACAAGCAAACGGTCAGGTCGAGGTCGTCAATAAGGTTATCAAGTCTATATTGAAGAAAAGATTGGAGAAAGCCGGGGGCAAATGGGTCGATGAACTACCAATGGCTCTGTGGGCATACAGAACAACTCACAAAACTGCGACCGGACACACCCCTTTTTCTCTATCCTATGGCTCTGAAGCGGTTATCCCGGTCGAAATGGAAGTTCACTCTCACCGTGTGACATACTATGACCCGAAAACGAATGCTATATTACTTGCTGAATCCCTAGATATGCTTGATGAGAAACGTGAAGAAGCCGACGTGAGGGCAGCTGCATATCGAAGTCGAGTCGCTCGAATATACAACGCCAAGGTCCGCCCACGAACTTTTGAACCCGGCGACCTGGTACTCAAAAGAATTTACCCGGTTCCTTCGCACATGAACCCAAATTGGGAAGGGTTGTATATGATTTCACAAAAAATCAGAGATGGCACATTCAAGTTATCGACCGTTGATGGTCTCGCCTTACCAAGAGCCTGGAATAGCGGAAGCCTCCGTCACTATTACACCTGACAGGCTTCATTTATCTTTCTATCAATTTCTTCCTTAGCATTTTGTTTTTTGCATCTTGAAATTTGAACTTGTAATAAGGCAACTAATGTTGTCATGCTTCTTTTGTTTCAGCAATAAAACGCCATTTCTTCGAGCCAAAAGTTGTGATTCACTGAAAATAGCACATAATATCACATTGCACGAAGAGCTAAATTCCATCACACGGTGGGATTTATCTAAATAGGGAGTAACTGTGATACGACCAGTCACTTACTAAATGAGACCCGAGCTCGGGGGCAAAACACAATACCAGCATTCACAGGGATTGATACACGACAATCCTTTTACTAACTCCAACTTCCCAGAGTGTGAATTGGAGTATAAACATCCAATAAATCGTTCCCAGAACGCGAACGGACTCCAACTTCCCAGAGTGTGAATTGGAGTATAAACGTCCAATAAATCATTCCCAGAACGCGAACGGACTCCAACTTCCCAGAGTATGAATTGGAGTATGAACATCCAATAAATCGTTCCCAGAGTGTGAACGGACTCCAACTTCCCAGAGTGTGAATTGGAGTATAAACATCCAATAAATCGTTCCCAGAACGCGAACGGACTCCAACTTCCCAGAGTGCAAATTGGAGTATAAACATCTAATCCAGATTCTCGAAGCGCGAATCAAAGTACAAGTAACAATTCGAAGTTCCCGAAATACGGGCCGAGATATCAATATCAACTCCCAATTCCCATAGCATGGAATGGAGTGTAGACATCAATAACCCTCAGATTCCTGGAATGCAGGACAGATTATCAATCTCAAATTGTCATGAATCCCCAGAAGGGGGGGGGCATGTGCTCAGGGCTTGCAATAAACGCAATCAGCCGCCAGAATATGAGTATTATTCCCCGCAATTAAGGGGCAAAAGGCTGGGTGCTAATCGCTGGCTTAAGTGATAATATACTCAGAATCCGACTCATTCATTAAATCACGACACGAAGCTATATAAATACTGAGCGGATACAAAACTAATACTGCAAGGCATTCAGGTAAGAAGAAAAGTGTAACTTCCCATTTCATCAACCAACAAAAACAAGTTTGATTACATGGCAAGTAAAGATGTTTCAATTAAGTGGAGGCCGCATCCATACATACACATGGCCCAAGAAAGAACAAAAGGAGAGGCAAAAGAATTGTTATCCGTAAATCTCACGACAAAGTGAGGGGCTCACTCTTTCTTCCTCCGATGTTTCTTCCTCGGAGTCGAGCCGCTAGACCCACTGCCAGGCTTCCTACGAGACTTTTTGCCTTTCTTTGGAACATCCTCCGGTTCCGGCATGATATCAACATCTTCCTCAGAACTGGAAGAGATGGAGATCCTTTTATGAGGACGAACCGGGGGCATGGGAGCAGTAACAGATACTTGTTCAGCAACACTCGAGACGGTTACCGTGCCACCAGGAGAAATCATCATTAGAGAAGATAAGCTTGAAGGAACGGCGTCACCACCGGGACCAACTGTCACTGTCTTGGCCATCTCGGCACTTATCTCTGCTAAAATCTCCTCCTCTCGAGACAGCTGAGCTGCGCTAGGTACGCCAGTGGTCGTCACGGTCGAACTAGAAACTGGAGCAGCTCCGCTCGTCACAAAAGAGAGGTCGGGCATGGGGTCAAGAGGATGACCAAATAGCTCTTCAAACATTTGAACATCGAATGACATTGAGCCTCCCTCTCCCATATCACCAACCATGGCGGCAGTTGAAATCGCCTCGGTGACAATAACTCCACATGTAGGATATAAAGCCGAAGGGACAGGGAGCACGGGTGAGACACTCTCGGTCACTAAACAACCAAAATTAGAGCTATCAGACCAAGAAATTCCCTCGAAAATCAATGTTTTAAGACATAAAGGGAGTAATCAAAATACCTACTTTACCTTGCCTTGGAGCTTGAACAAGCTCGGGGACGAGCGTCTTGCCCGAAGACAGTTCCGGTTGGTCCGGATTGTAGGCTGGAATAGCTTGTGGATCAACCACGGCAGCAGCTTCGGATGAAGTCGAAACGGGGACTTCAGTATTCTCGCTATGGTGCACGATACCCGAACCTTCGCCAACCTCCGTTTGATGGACGACAAGTCTTTCTTTTTCAACAGAAATGATTGCTTCATGAAGGGTCCTCCTCTCATCCTCGCTGAGCAGACGTGACTCAAGCTCAAACTCATCTAATACCGAATCCGGACAAGACATCCTTTTGTTTTCCACTAATTTCTTCCAAGCATTGTAGAGAGGCATCGAGTAATCCCCTAGCCAGGAGAGATTTCTATACTCCAATACATTGGCATTATATGTGTCCAAAAGATCGTCGAATTCGGCCTCCATCTTGAACCTCTCTGCTTGGACTCTCTCCTCCAACTCCGATTCAACCTCCTTAACCCTTGCAATTGCCGCATCGCGCTCAGCCCGAAAAGATACAGCCTGCTCACACGCCTCTTGCGCAGCCACGTTCGCGTCGTCTTTTTCTTTATTCATGTCAGCGAACCTAGCCTTTAGCTCCTCTAGTTCCTTCACTGCCGCATCCCGCTCAGATTCAACATTCTTGTATCGATGGCCTAAGTCTTCAACTAAAGTACAATGTGCCTGTTGCATTTTCGCCATTTCAGCTAATGTTTCATCAACCTTCTGCAACGCCTCGACCTCGGCCTTACGGGAAGATTCCGCTTCAGATTGGGGTATGTCGACAATACGACTCTTTTGAGCCAAGTCGGCCTCTAGCTTCTCGATGATTTGGGCCCGGTCGAAGGCAGCTTTGGAAGCCTTAACAGCCGCTTTGTACCATTCTTTGTACTGAGCAAAAAAGTCACGGGTATAGTTGAGCGCCGTAGTCGCGGCATCATCGGGAATTCTTTTAAGATTGGGAGGAAAAATACAAGCATCAAAGCAAATCTCTGGAAAATCTTTCCTCAGTTGTGCAAGCCTGATGGCCCCTTCGCCAGAAGACTCAATAAGGGTCTCCTCCCCAGACACAGACGTTGCGACCCCGGTTCGAGAACAATGTGGCTCAAGCCTCGAAACCTGCGAAGATGACTGATGTCGCAGAGGCTCGGATGCCTGGACATGACTTCGGGATTGCGGAGGAGATCGAGATGGGGAGCGATGCCTACGATCTCTGTCTGATCGTTCCTGGCTGGAGTTACCACGGTGATGATCCTTTGCATAATACTCCTGGCCATATTGCCTCCGGTCACGATCACGATCGGGGCCTCCACGATGAGATTCATAATAGACTGAGGGGTGATGCACTCTCCGGAGTTTGTCCAATGTAGTCTGACGACCAACCATATTACCTGGAAAAGAGATACAGTTCAGTTAAGTACCAGGCAAGATCAATAGGGCGAGTGAAGCAGTCATGTAGTGTCATGAAAGTGTATGCAAATGTGCAAAGCCCCCGACCAACCAGAAGTTTCGACTGCACTAATGGGTAAAAGCCCGCTTATGTCTAACGCTTCCCGGAGCTCAACCAACCCGGACTCGTGATAAAGAGAAACGCATTCCGGGATGGGAACGTCATCCAGTCCTGTGAAAATGTTTCCTGATTGACAAAGAGCGGAGTCAGAAGAAATAATTCCAGGAATCAAGCGAGACACGATTACAGACTTCCGTCTCGTAAATTTAGGAACAACGGCCTTGCCTTTCCGCTTTTTTCCTGCTTGGGGACGATCAGCCGCTAGCTCGGTGTCAGTAGGCGTCCTCACGACATCGCCCATTCCTCTTATCGCTACACCGGTCTTCTTCTTTGCCTTCGGAGCCGATTTCACAAACCCCTCAACGACAATACTCTGGTTCGTCTCAATTAAACCCAGCATCCTTAAGTTATCATCGGTCAAGACCAAGTCAATGTGCCGCAGATCACTCGGAACCTCTTGTAAGCTTCGGATGACGTTTCTGTATCGACCACCGTCTGGCCTTGATATGATAGCTGCAAGAAAAAACACCTGATGTCAGTTCGAGTGTTGACAATGACCATTAAAGAGGGCTAACACGATTTACGACACTTACGTCTGGACAGCCATCGCCTAGCGAATCCTGAGGGGCATCGGACAAAGAACCATTCATTCTTAAAGTAACTGAGTCTGGTCCAAGCTCCCGTCACAATCTGGCAGTTTCTAACTGCCTACAGAAAGGTGAACGATGGACTATCACCCCTGCTCTTGAAGTTGAATATATGTCTAATCTCGGCTGGCCTGGGCGGACGAAAAAGGCGGTCCATGAATAAGATGAAAACACTGTTCAGTAACGCGTGCCCGTTGGGGTGAAGTTGTGCGGGAGCAATTCCAATAAACGATAGCATCTCCCTGATATATTGGTTAAACGGAGGGAGAGTTCCAGCCGCACAAGCATGGCGATAAAAAGCAGTATAGCCCTCGGGAGGATTGTGAGGCCTATCATCAACCCCCGGTAACAAAACATCATCCGGGGATAAGTTATGTTTCGAACATATCCGACCCAATAATGCTCCAGAAATATTAGATCGGACGGAGTCTATGGGATCCTCGATAAGTAAGGCCTCAGGCAATTCGTCCGGAGCAGGATCTATTACTTCAGGAAGGATCTCTGGAATTTCTAGCATTGGAGGAGGCAAGCTTTGTGACTCTTGTTGTTCAGAACCCGAAGACTCCATGTTTAACTAACTTACGAGAAAGCAGCGTTAAAAACGAAGAAAGCCCGTATATTCCCCAGTGTGAAGTATATGGATATGCCGTGCAGTGCAAATACATAACTAAAGCAAATTTTACAAGAGTAGAACACGGTGTCTGAACGACTAGACTTTTGAATCAGAGAACGAAAAAAAAAAGAAAAAAAAAACGACGACCGTCATCGCTGACCGTCGCTTTCACGTCACTCGGATACTACTGACCAATTCAAGTATGAATTCGTTATATGTGTTTAAGTCATGGTGCCATCGGCGAGCTCCAAAAGACAGGTCAGGTCAACTTTGATCATGCGAAGGACGAAGCTCGTCGGAATCAAATATGCTAAAAATTTAGTGAGTTCGTTAGAGTTCAAATTAAAGGTGGTCGTAGTTCAGATATTGGAACAAATCGATGAAGTGGAAGTTCCAGAAGCTAGAACGTTCACATCGATTGACCCGATTCGACACGAGTCAGATCGATGAACCTCGAATCGGCGCAGTTCGAACCCATGGAGCCCCACCTGACTTCGAATCCATCGAAATCGTGCACCTTCGAATCCATCAAGAGCGGTTCGAACCCACGGAGCCCCACCTGACTTCGAATCCATCGAAATCGTGCACCTTCGAATCCATCAAGAGTGGTTCGAATCCACGGAGTCCCACCTAGCTTCGAACCCATTAGAGTTGAACTCCTTCGAATCGATGAACGTATCATTGCTTCGAATCGATCAGTAGTGAGCTCCTTCGAATCGATCAGAATGCCCCTGTTTCGAATCCATCACCGCACGCCTTTTTTGTTGTGTTCTCCTGCAATCATCGGTTCGAAGCTACACATTCGAAACCAACTCAAAGCGCGCACCCCTGATCGATACGGCTCAAAAGTTTGCATTCCTCAGTTCCATGGAGTCGGCCTACTTCGTTAAAACCTCATCACTCTCCAAAAATTTCCAGAAGAAGGGGTTGAATCAATGCCAAAAAAGATTACGGTTTCTATCATTCTCAAACCGAATCGACCCCTTGATTACCTGATTTAGTTTGATTACAAATGGAAGCTTGAAGGAATTTGGTCGATTCGTGAAAAAGCACGTTTGATTTGGCTCTGGGAAATCGATTCGGAGAAGCAGCTAAAGCAACGGTAAAAGGTAAAAAGTGAAAATGAAGTCAGCCTCATGTATTTATACGGGTTCCAAGAAGGATTAGTGTCACTTCGACTCCCATCGATTCGAACGACCACTTTCGAATCCATCTAAGTTTCGAATCCACTGGGAGTTTCGAATCCATCCAAGTTTCGAGTCCATCAGAGTCTTCGAATCCATCACTGATTCGAATCCATCTAAGCTTCGAATCCATCAGGAGTTTCGAACCCCTTCTAAGCTTCGAACCCATCAAAAACCACTGATTAACAACACTTTGGCTCGAATCTAAAATCGATTCAGGAGAAAACCGGGACGGAGTTCGGCAGCAAACAAAGACCGACATGACTCATGGACACACGACGTTAATAAGGGCGGAGCTAATGTATGTGCACACATAACGAACTAACGTTCGATTTTGAACATTCACAGGGATCAAATATTCACCCTGTTATAGCGACGACAGCCAACGATTAAGCACAGTCGCACAGTAATCAATCATATCAAGGCAAGGTTACGGCAATACGGTATATGAGTCTCAACGAAAAGGGAGCAATAATCTTCAGAATAAAATGGCGACTATTCAAAGCACGTCATGTTCCCACAAGACGTACTTTGGGGGGCAAAAATGTTATCCCGCTTTTTGGACAAAAGCCGTGATACCAAAATATTGGTCAAAGACAGAAGACAGTTCGCCTCAGAGATTGATCGTACTTCACTCCGCTATGGATATCGATGAATTCTGCCCGAGTCCGGATTGGGCCACAATTGATAGGGCGTAACGAGAAAGACCATAGAAGCCATCGATTCAAATTTCAAGTCAATCCGAGGTCATATGCTCAAGATATGATGGATTCAAGTTAAGAAGGTGCACATTGCTCGGTCCGAACCCATCATGATTCGAACCCATCATATTCGAACCCATCGCGTTCGAACCCATCGCGTTCGAACCCATCGTGTTCGAAACCATCTGTTTCAAATCCATCAGCCAACGCCTTCCTTCGAATCCATCAAGCCAATTTGTACTTCGAATCCATCCATCAAACTTTGTATCCATCACCGCCTAAATACGCTTCGAATCGATGACAGTTTCGAATCCATCACAAGCTTCGAGTCCATCACAAGCTTCGAGTCCATCACAGCTTCGAATCCATGCTGTCCTCGAACCCTACACGTTAAAAACAACTTCGAATCGATCTGGAGCCATCGATTCGAAGCGTCACCACCCCCTCATACAACAGGTTCGATTCGAACCTATGGGTTCGAACCATATGGATTCGAAACATATGGATTCGAACCTAAGGGTTCGAACCATATGGATTCGAAACATATGGATTCGAATGACCCAGAGGATCGATTCGAACTAACCAGCGTACCGAGATGCCTCATCTCGAATCGATCATAACTCCCAATTTACTGATCCAAATCTCATGAAATTTTTACAGAAGTTTGTCTACATGATGAAGAACGTCCACGCCAAGTTTCATCACAATTGGACAATTTTTTGATCGATTCGAAGTTAACTTCGAATCGATCCCAAACTGGGCACGCACTTCAAGGACGCGGGCCTGTGGGCCCCCCGTCACGTGCCAAGCAGTCTCTCCATGATTTAGGCGGGATTTTGGCCTTCCACACCTATAAATAGAGCCCCCTGGTCATTCAGAAAAGGGGTCGGAGAATTTGGAGAAGAAGAACAAGCCTAAACGCTGCCAGAATCACTCCATACTATCTCAATTGCTGTTAATTTCGAATTTAAGTCCATTCGCTGTTGTAATTTGCTGAAAAGCGCTTGTAATCTTCAAGTACTAAGAAATAAAGTGATAAAACTTCATAGTGGACGTAGGCGCATGGCCGAACCACTCTAAATCCTTGTCTTCTGCGCAATTTACTTTTCTGTGACTTGGAGTTTTTGTTAGATAGTCCCTATTTCCAATTCAAGTTCTTCGTTTACTATCTCTTCAAAAACTTCCGAAGGGTGTTTGCCCAATTTTGGTGCAAACACTATGTAAATTGAGTTTTTCCATATTTTTTATGTTTCTGCATAATCGTCTTCGTCAATTAGCTGATAGATTTCATCCACTTCCGTTATTGGTTCAACGTAATTAACAGATCCTTTAATTTCAACCTTACTACCGATAACATCAATCCAGGGTTTAGGATTTTGGTTAGATTTTTTGGGGTTTTGTAATATCTCAGCGAACGCCGGATTTCTGCTCTCTTTGTTCTTCTCCTTCCCCTTCCTTTTAACTTCTACCCATCCATCATCGTCATCGTCATCGTCATCATCTGGCTCAATCGCAATTGTAGAAGATCCGGGAATCGTAGGGTTTGAGGTCGCCATTTTTTCCATATGATCACCCCGTTATACATACATACATACATACATACATACATATATACATATATATATATATATATATATATATATATATATGAAAGGGGGCACACTAGACATAGAAAAGCAACCAGAGGATCACAGCTCGTGATAGTTTTGAACAGTTGTGATATGAGCTGATTTAAACTTTAAACATAATTTACGTTAAAGGTGCACTCTTTGTGAAGTGAAAGAGGCAACAAATGGGGTATTTTGAACATGGCATTAATAAGGAAAGTTCGACAAAAAGAGAATTTGTTTTTGTGGTGCGAAAGAAGAATCCGGTAAATGATTATTTGATAATTGTATAGTAATTTTTATTGCCAACGTTAGTTAGTTGTTGCTAATGATAAATAATTTATTATTATGAAGCATTACACATGATTAGACAATCCAGTAATAAAAGCAAAAATGTTTATAACAATCTAATGTAACAGATACAATAATTTAAAAATATAGACACGGAGATATATACATGATGGTGGAGATTATAAAATACATTTAGCGAAGTCCCGCAGTAATTATCTCATTCCTTATACTATCTTGAACCAATGCCATATTATTTTCGACACTTCTTTCGATTGATCCATGTTATTTTTCTCCTTTTACTTGAATATTGTCGGAATTTTCAAGGTTTCTTCTGACATAAGATTGGGATCATCATCAAATAACATAAAATGTGCATTCCCACTATTGTATTTCTATACGAAATTGCAAATAACTATTATAGCGATAACCACTTTAACTTGAACTAGAAATTGGCAAGTCAACATATTACTTAAGATCGCAAATTTCTCTTCCATCAATTATTCTTTCGATTACCATACGTGAACTTGGAAACAATCAAACAATGTAATAAAGTATAGTCTTTTCGTATAAATGTTTCATTGACAATGCTCTTAATTTTCAGATAGAATATCGCTAAACCAAACACGCATGTGTAAGTTAAACTATAAATCAGCGTATTTGACTTATATAAAGAGGAGAAAATTAGACAATTTCAACTTGATACGTTAAAGGGGTTGGACGCGTCCGATGAGTCAAATTTAATTAATCCAATTTTCTTCAATTTATGAATGAGTAAGTTCAAGCTTTGACCTGTTAACATTTTCGATCCATCAGCCCACTTTTTGTGCCACTGTAAAATCCTACATATTCATTTGCTATTTTGCACCGGCGATATGATCGATTGCTAATATAATGTAGAATGTATATAAGATCGTGATATTGTGTTTTTGTCTTATTTTAGACTTATAATTTAGTACAGCCTGATTAAATTCCATCGATCACCACTGTCCTAAGATAGAATTTTGGGTAAGTTCATAAGAGCACAAGCCCAATCTCTCATCCCGTGAATAGTGTTCTTCGCTAAATCAACATTTGGGGGGTGTTCCGTCATTTTCTGAACCGACATTGATAAAATTTAACTTAAATTTCTTCAAACAAGCTAACATTACTCGCATAATTGAAAATGGTAACATTTTGCAGTCTCATCCTTCCCATTTCCTTGCCTACTTCCATTATTTTTAAACTCATTTTCTTCTACCCTTATAAACCTCAACACTTTCAGTTTCCTCATCCTTTAATATTTCAATCATTAATTCGTGCCTCGTGTGTCCATGAACATGATATTAACTGGGTCTGTTCGATTCATGTTGGCAACTGGCTTCTTCATCATTTGCTTTTTCTCAGGAACAGCAGACTATATTTCAAGCATGAACTGATGATCATATCTGTCTTTTGCTTCACACCGAGACCGCCACCTTTGTTTCTTGTTTGCTTTTTTTTAACTCCAATGGTTCAAACCACATCCTCCTTAGTCTTAGGAGTACAATCTTTACTAATAGCCCAATCCTGCTCCAAAACCTTTATATAAATGAGCCTATGTAATATAAATGTATTATTAATTTTTAGAAGTAAATCAAATATTTCCTTCTTCATTTTCTAATGGCTTCTTGTTTTTATTGTTTACAATACGTTGTCAGCACAATGTTTTATCTAGATGTCAACCAGTGGTCTACACAGCATGGTGGGAGGCGTAGTTAACAATGAGACGGAACGGAAGCTTTTCAATAAAGGTTCTTCATTGACAATAGAAGGCATTGTCATATTTGCTACACATAAAAATCTTTTGGTGGTATGGAAAGTTTATGTTATTTTTTAAATGTTATATTTTCTTTCCATTACAGAATATAGAGAAAATGCTCTCTTGTTTTGGTCCAGAACCCATCTTATCTCATACAGAATAAGGTTATTGGTTATAATCGCAAGAGAAATAATACTAGTAGATGATGGTAATGGGAATATGAAATTTGCAAATTGACATTGTTACAGTATAGAGCCTTTTTATAAACAATTCAACAGTCAACAACCAAATGGAAAACTGTCAGGTCTGAGACATAAATTGCAGATCTTGAGCTAGCAACCTACTATTACTCAGCATAGTCATTTTTTTAATTTATTGATTCTATTTATTTCTTTAGATTTGACGAAGTCCAACAATTCGATGACATCTTGTCAAAACCTGTTTTGTCTATTCTTTCTTGCATTTTTAAATTTAATTTTTCCTGCAGTACCTAATTAAATTATTAACTTTATTTCATAATGTAGTTGGCTAGAGTTAGATTGCTGCCATGGGGCAAGATGCAACCTTAATCCAACCTCGCAAGCTAAATAAGTTATAATAATAATGACAAATTAACTATTTCGTTTATGAAAGCTTCAAAGCCAAAGCTACAAACATGGGTTGAATCTGTGTTTCTTGTACCCGTTCCCATACCCACTCGCTTTTTAGGCTTGTAAGGATATTTCTTTCATGCACCGCTTTAAGCTTAGTTGTATCCTTAATGAATTATATCTTAATAAGTCAATAAGTTGGTTTTGATGGTAATATGTTGATAAAATTACCATCACTCCTCACCTTTGATTATCCTCTAGCAAGCAAACGATATAACTTTGAGCTCAACTGATTTAGAATTTTGCGACGTACTCGAGTTTGATGGTTTGCACTTTGCAGTACAAATGCACGAAGATGTGTATGCACGTATGTATAAATTCCTGAACTGCAGCTTAGCTAGTTCTTTCGAAGATGACAATCTCATTTTGTATCATGCTGTCTGATAAAAATCTTTCGGATGCAATCTAATAATGTATGATATTTGTTACGTGCTTTATTTGAGTGTTTGTGCTAAAATAATCACCCATACCCAAAATTTCAAATGTCTTAATGTTATAAGAATTTTGTGAATTTTGGATTTGTACACCCACTGTTGTTTTCACTTTTAAGGTATTTTAAAATTATCACAAAACATCTTAGTTTCAAATTCTGTTTTAAAATTTTTTAAAAAAAAACTAAAGATAAATTTGGTTTTGAGCACAGTTAAACCAAAGTATTCTGACATTGTTTGTTTTAACTGAGTTTAGAAAGAATATTTGACTTCAAAGCAAAGTATTTTCGTCTTTTCAGTTTGCTCGTGCAACTGTTTTTCCCTGTATATTTAACGTTGTTCTGTCACCTTAATGTAGGTACTATTACTAATAAAAGCAAAACTAAAACTTTAAAAGATACAGAATTGAATGGCTTCGGTTCATATGATCAATACTACCTACATGGTTATGCATCAAATTGTTGCTCTCCTTCTTGCTTTATTATTTATGAGTCTTATATAACTCAAACTTGAAGTTTGAGTGAATACTATATTAGTAGATATGATGATTTTCACTAAACATACATTGCTGTAAAATCTGAAATTTTGATAAATTATTTTTATGCACATGTGCCTAGCTATTTCGTTGAAAAAATAGATTTTAATAATAGATATTTTTAGAGCTTTATTTATACTTATTATATTGCAAAATCCAATCCTAGAAGAGATGTTATAGATTTTTTTATGTGTTAAATTGCAATTGCTTAAAAAGAAGCGCTATATCCCTGAAGAAACATCATATAAAACTCCAGAAGCAATGATAGTAATTCATCTCCAGAAGAGATTATAACCTTGTATAGCACTATAAAAGTATTGCCTGTGACATATTTTCAACTATGATATAGCACTTCAAAAAGTGATGTGACAGTAAATAACCCAAGGAATTTGTAATTCAAAATAGAACCAGTAGAAATGGGTGCGAAATACATTTACAAAATTCAATCAAACCATCTTCGTGAACTTGTAGCTCCATTAGAAAAATTTAAGAGTAAATAGTGATCTATGATCTATCACTTTTCAAAATATACCACAAATTGAATATTCTTGAAGAAAAATCTTTAGGTATTCTCCTGAAATGATAATCTATATGCCATGTCATAATTTTCACAAAAGCTATAAATACGATCTTGTAAAAATCTGTAACAAATATAATTGCATATTTCTATAATATATCAGTATCCAAAAGATATTCTTATTTCCGTTATAAAAATTATTATTACTATCATTTTTGAACTCTCCTGAAATAATGTCAATATATAATTCGAACTATGTTTTAATCTCTGATATATAATTGTAAATAACGTTCAAAAGAGATATTTGAAATACAATTGAAGAATAAACTTTAACAACTCGAAGTTGTATAAATAATTTATTTGAACTAAAAGTTCAACATGGTTGGAATAGAAAACCATTAAGTTATATTTGAATTATTAATTCGATGGACGTTGTTCTTTAGCATATTCAAATAAAAATATGCATAAAGTCTCAATTATATTACATATCTGCACAGATTCATACATTTAGATGTACAAAAATGTGTATAAAGTTCGAAGATAATGGAAACAAAAAAAGAAGTTATATGAAATATTGCAAGTTTTATAAATTATAAACCAGAGGCTTTGATAATTATTACTAAGAAAAGTTTGACTTCAATACGGAAGCAAGAACACTAACAAATTTTAAGATTTTGATCTTGAAATTTTTATTATTGCTAGCCAATGGTAACTAGAAGTTACAACATATTATATAATTAAAAGTTGCAACATATCAAATAACTTAAAGTTATCATTGATAAGTCAAACTTGATGTATATGTGTTTTCAAACCAGACGTTTTGGAAACTACCATTTAATCTTCAAGGATTTACATTTACGTCGAGTGATAAATAAAAAATTAATAGTCTAGATCCTTATAATAGTTTGTTCTAAAAATCACTAATTCAAATGAGAAAGAATATGAAATTTTATTATATAGATGTAATACGTGGACACACGTATATATCCATATATGTAAATATTCAGCTAACAACCTAAAGTTTGTTATGAGTTCACCTTATAGATTATGTATAGATATTATTTAGTGATTTAAATCAACATAATTGTTGAATGACTTGAAGTCGTGTATGTATTCAAATGATCTATACAATAAGTAAATTCCTCCAATTGACTAGATCAATGAATGAGAACAAACTCTAATAAGCAATATTAATTAAATGCATCTTATCGACTAAAAAAAATTATCCTTCTATTATTAATACGTATGGTGTATTTTCTAGTAGAAATATCATAATGGATCAAAATAAAAATCCAAAGATGATTAATATTTAATGTGACAATGTTCGTCAACATTGAGGGGGAGGATAAAGGGATACAAGTTCATTTTGATCATCAGTGTTAAATATTTGTTAAAATATTAAGTAACTTGAATAAATTATGAATAATATCTCTAGTAAACTTTCTTAAGTATAGATCTGAATCCTTGAAGGATCAAAATGTGTAAACCACATTTAAAATGTGGTTCAAAAGTCAGTTTAAAATATTTTTTGAGTAAGTAATAAAGATGTCATATAAAGGAGGTGAGTGTTTTTGAAGAAACACTTAATGGTGCTTTGAATGAGATCCATGACATGATTGTCAAATAACCCTAGAAGTGGTTTAGGTACTTAAAACATGATAATTAAAGAGATCTCAATAAATCATGTCTAGAACTGACAAGAAATAATCATCAATTATAAATTTGTAAATGATAAAACGCTTATGTTATAAATAGATTAAAGATCTTGAATTAGAGGAAAACATGACTGGCCATCATGAATCTTCTACTAATAGAGAAATATAGACGTATAGTCCACAAAGTAGCGAAAGTGCTTGAAATACTTAATATACCCCGAAGGTATAAATATTGTTTAAATCATACGCAAAAGTGATTCGAAGCACAAAAATGAAAGCGTATGAAGTGTTTTTCATAAAAGTAGCATACAAAATACATAAAATGCAAATCACATTTGGAAGAAACAATCATGGCAATTTTGATTGCATCGAAGAAAACTATTAATAAATTGAATTATTAATTGGATACATATTTATGGATCCAGAAGTATCCATAACCAATTTGAGTTTTCAAAAGACGAATACAAATTTAAAGGAAACTTCTAAATTAGGGGGAGCATCCACAAGTATTTTATAATGCACTCTTTTTCTTTAACTAAGATTTTTTCCACTAGGTTTTTATTAATAAGGTTTTAATGAGGCATTATCTTGATTCAGAGGTATCTATTCCCGAGCAACATTTAAAATAAGTTATAATGTACTCTTTTTCCTTATTTAAGATTTTTTTCATTGAGTTTTTCTTAGTAAGGTTTTGATGAGGCATTACATTGATCTAGAATTATCAAACTCCATTTGTTGTGTAAATTATTGAAACATGTCATTGCACTCTTTTTCTTTCACTAAGATTTTTCCCATTGGGTTTTTCTTAATAAAATTTTAATGAGAGATTATTTTGATCCGAAGTATCAAACTATTTAGAAGAAATATCATTATATGATATCTATGATTTCGAGTTGTACTCTTTTTCTCGTTCAACGTTTTTCCAATTGGGTTTTCCTAATAGAGGTTTTTAATGAGGCAACAAACAACATCTATAGCAAGTGAATGGATACATGAAAGCATGATAATAATGAGGTGGAGCAGTCATCATACAAGTTTCAAAATGGACAATTTCAAGCTACAATACGAACATCCAAAATTTTGAAGACGCATATTCAAGGGAAAGTGTTATAATATATGTAAATTATAAAGAGTGAATATGCTATACAATGTTTGTTATATTTTGTTTAGTCCCACATCATGAGATATGTTAAATCCCCACCTCCAAAACCTTTATATAAATGAGCCTATGCAATTTAAATGTATTATTAATTTTTAGAAGTGAATCAAATATCTCCTTCTTCATTTTCCAATGGCTTCTTGTTTTTACTGTTTACAACAGTTGTAATAATTATGGCTAACCATAATTAATTGTTGCCAATGACAGTTAATTTTACCAAATTTTTGGCCATGGTTCAATAATGTCAACAAGTACCAATTTCGGAGATCAAACTCGTGATATTTAATCTCATAGTCTAAATTACCAGTCAGGCCTGTTAGCGATAATTAATTTATAATTAAGAAGCATCACACGTGATTAAATAATCCAGTAACAAAAGCAAAACGGTTTATAACAATCAAATGTAATAGATACAACAATTGAGAAATATATAAATAATAGTAGAAATTAAAAAATATATTTGTGGAAGTCCCGCAATAATTATTTCATTTCTTGTGCTATCTCGAACTAATGCTACATTATTTTTGCCACTTCTTTCGATCGATCCATTTTATTTTTCTCTCATTACTAGAATATTGTAGTAATTTTCAGGGTATTCATCAGAAATAAGATCGTGATTATCCACAAATGACATAAAATGTACATTCCCGCCGTTGTATTTTTGTATGAACTTATGAATAACCAATGCAACGACAAGCACTTTAACTTCAAAATTTGTAAGTTGGTATATTATTTCAAATCGTAAATTTTCTTTTCCATATCTCGAATATTCTTACAATTACCATAGTGAACTTGCCAATGATCACAAATCGTAATGGGGCATGGCTTTTTCATACAAAAGTTTCATGTACAACGATTTTGATTTTCGGATAGAATATCACTAACCCAAGCACGCATAAGTCGAAGCATGAATTAACCTATTTGAGTTATATAAAAAAAAATTGAGAAAATTACACCGTTTCAACAAGACGCATGAAAGGAGTAGGATGTGTGCAATGTTTCAAATTTAATAAATCCAATGTTCTTCCTAGGGGTGAGCGTGGATCGGTTTGGTGCGGTTTGGAGTTCAAACCGCTTCCGCACCGCATCAAACGGTTAACCAAAAATACAAACTATTATACTAATCCTTTAAACGGTTCGGTTTTGGTCCGGTTTGAATGTAAAACGGTTCGGTTTCGGTCCGGTCCGGTTTGAACCCGTATTAAATATAAAATAAAAGAATTACTTTCATCAGCAACCAATTTACAAAGGCAACTGTGTGAAACTTTTACATTTAAATGTTAAAACACACAATGTTATACTGAAATGAAAGATTAGTTATTAATTGTATGAATATTTCAATTTGACATTTACCTACAAGTGAGATTTTTTTTGGTCGATTAACCAAACATCAACATTAATAAATATATAATCATTAAGAAAATGACTAGAATAAGATTATAATTAGCATTTATTCACAAACAAAATGAGATGAAAAATATTATACCAAACTATAACTTCTTCCTTTATGTCAGCGATTATTATTAATATAACAACAACATATGCTAAAAATAGAATGTACATCGATAGAATCTAAAATAAGATAGAAGTTGCTTATATTTTTATCATAAGATTACTAATATAAATTTTCGGTTCGGTCCGATTTAATATGGTTAGTTCAATCGTCCAAACCGCAACCGAACCGTATCGATGCGGGTCGGTTCGGTTTGGGGTATCAGCTTTGGTTAGAAGATTCGGTGCAGGTTTCCGCACCGTTTTTACGGTTCGGTGCGGACGGTTTTCGTATAGCGGTGCGGTTTATGTCCACCCATAGTTTGTCCATTTCTAAATGAGAAAGTTCAAGCTTCATCCCGTTAACATTTTGGATCCATAGGCCCCGCCCCCACCCACACACACACCCCCCTAGTACAGTAACCAGCGAAATGATGGTTTCTATCAGTCGATTCTGTGATTAAATACATTACACAGCAGAACTTATTTCCGGTCCTACAGCATGAATCCAACTCCAGTCGCATTTCATCTCTCCCGCCAAGTTCATCTCCATCCATTCAAACCTTCCTTCTCCGTCCCTCCTTATTTTTCTTCCATAGATTCCAAATCCGTATCAACAAAAAGGCAAATGAATTACTCTTCAATCAAAAGGCGAAGCAAAGAAAATGGCTATGATATCTCTGCATGGGACGAAAAGCCATATGAAATTCTTCCAACAGGAAGAATATCATACATCGATGAACAAGACATAGTTTCTTTTATTGATCCTCCCAAAGAGCTCATTCCTATTGATCCCGATTCTTATAATCCAGCTGCTTATCTCTGGTTTGATTTTATTCTTTGATTTTTAGCGCCTTTATAATGTTTGTTTCAACGCTTCGCTGAGCCTTTTTTGATTTTTGGAGCATACAACTTGAGTTTTGCTTACTTGTTTTTACCTTTTTAGTCCTATACGTATAGCCTTACAATTTCATTTCGATAATAACTTCGGTAGTTTTTTTTCTCTCGCTGAAATCTGCAACTGTAAGCATTAGTGAAAGATCATCCATTTTACATTATTCTGAAGCAATGTACGGAATTGAGCAAGCTATTTGAATTTGCAGAATAAACACGGCTGTACCTTCACAATTGCGAGACAAAAATTATAATTCCACCACAACATTGGCCAGTCAAAATGCAAATTCACCTCATTTTAGGACTGATGTAGGGGGTGAGACTAAAAATATCATTGTTAAAAGTTTTTCTTCATAAGTACTAAGTAATGTAGAGTTGTATATATGGTTCCATAGTATCTAATTTGCATATCAGCTACACTGCAGTATTCTCAAGTAACATGTTTACAAGTAAACAAATTAGTTATTGTCATGTAGATGCTTCAACTATTGAAACATTTATCGGGGAACAAAAATTTTCTAATCGTATGCATTGAAATTAGGCATAGTTAACGCCTTTACAGTCAATGCTGATTTAAGTTATTTTTGTATCAGATGCTATAAACGCACATAGAAACCTGTTTAATTTTCTCTTTTACCAAATTTCAGTTTGAATGATTTACAGGAAGAAAATTGGGGATATTCCTGAAGAAAGAAGACCTCGTTTGCTCTCCGTAGTCAAATCCAGGTTGTTTTCTTGAATTAATAGTTACTATCTGAATTCTTCTACTTCAATCTTGGACTAATTAAAAGAAAATCATGTACAAGCACTAGTATCATGTCGTCTGAATTTTATTCAAATATCAATTTTCCACTACAGACTCATTTCTCGTATGTGGGAAATTGCTGGGACACGATATGAAGATGCTAAATTAGCAAAGAAATGTGCATCAGTTTTGTTATCATTGGCAGACGATAGTTTAATAACCGAAGAACTATGGGCCTGTAGAACAAGCAAAGGTAGGTTGTTCTTATGGTTGACCTATTAACATTTGCAATGTGAAACCAATTAGAACTATGGAACTGCAGAACAAGTAGACGCAGGTTTGTTTTCTTATGCTAATTAAGCAGTAATTGACATTTACCATAGCAGCTGGAAAGTATTATAGCTCACATTAGAACTATGTGGAACCAATTAGAATTGATAAAATTACTAGCATCCTTATCTTTTATGCTTATTTTAAGACTGGCTGAACCAGCCCTCTCGTAATTCAACCCACTCCTAGTTAAATTACAAACCCTGTTGATTGTTTCTTGACTACCTGATCTGTGAACTAATGTTGTGAACAGGACCCCTACCTATTGCTTCTAATTTGATAAAAGACTTCAATAAGGTTTGTCTTATATAGAAGATAATGAAGATGTTGCTTTTTGCAAGTTTATTTAACTATCTCCTTTACATACCATATGATCTTCTTTTTCAAATCACACATATTTCAGGCCATATTTCGTGGAAAAGATGGGGGCACCTATGGACGGATAATCCTTGGTATGGTTGTAAATTTCAACATATTTTTTTGAATCACAGTTTAGCAAACTAGTTTCTTACAATCTAACCCTTTTTTTTAGAATATAATGTTTAAAAATATCTCATTTATAATTCAGTAGACATTTGATGTGTTTTCATCTTAATAAGTCGACGTACGTGCAGATCCATGTAATTCAATAACTTAGTAACAAAGTTTATACTGAATATTAAAGAAGAAATAGTAAGCAAGCAATGTAGGACTAAAAATTCATTTAATCCTACTACAAGACTGTCCAAATTGTAATAGACCATAAATTATCCATCTATTTTGCAAGTTTGACACAGACTTTTGCTTGATTGACAGTGGCTGAATTTTCTTGTATGTAAATATGACTATAAATTTTGTTTTTCAGGCGGATTGATTTCCAGTGGGATAGCAAACATGTATGGTCCATTATATTTCAGGGTACAACAAGTCACAGAAGTAATGTCAACAGAACAGCCTTGTGATTTGGCTTATGAGTTTGGCGATGGTTTATTGAATCTTCATGATTATCCTCAAGGTTTTCCAGAACCAAGTATGTATATCTTTCTATTATTAAGTGAACATTTAGTTTTTCCCTTTTCATTTTGGCTTCTTTCTGGAATACATCAGCAATAAAACCCATTTTCATTTGTTCGATTAAAACATTTACTTGCACACTGTTAGGAATGGTAGTTTCATCCTACGTTTTTCAATCTGTTTGCATTGTTATTAACTTATTATTACGTTCCTTCTGAAGGCTATTTTTTCTGCATATTGATACATCCGAGATTAAAAAGGTTTACGTTGTCTCTACCAGTTCTTATAAAAACATCTAGTTTTACATGCCTATCGTTATTCCTTTGAGTTCTTGACATTATCAAGTATGATACAGCCATGAAGCTTTTATAATCCAAACATGCCAACTTTAATCATCCTATTTTGATAAAACATCGATTTTCCACTATAATTAACTGGTTAAAATTACATTAATTGCCTTATAACTATTACAGGGTTACATGGGTGGCCTTTCAATGATCATCTGGTAATCTATGTACGGCATGCTGGACCTGGAGTATTAGTGGGGCAGGCATGGCAAGAAGGCAAAGATTTAGAACAAGTGCCCAAGAAATTTTGTGGTGAGATCTTAATGGTCAAAATATCATAATGCGTGCCGTTATCAGCTATATTTATGGCCCTGGCGTATAAGAAACAATTTCCGTTATGGTACGTCTAAGCAGATGAAAAAATAATGTTGATCAGTAGTTGTATTTAGTTATTAATAATCAGCAGGATTTTAACTTTCTACCTTGTTACGTTATTCATCAGTAGTCTTATTTTTGTGGTAAATCAAGGTCATAAGCACATTTTACTTGCCGGAATGATTACTTCCAGCATTTTTGTGTAATTACTTGTAAGCGGCACTTCTGACAAGTGGGTCCATTTGAGCCTATGGACTCCACTCTTCAGCAGCAACCTTTTCTACAGAGAGTTTAATGCAAACACCATCGAAATATGCTTTTAACTTGGGCTAATATCTCATTAATTGGTTATGTTGTTAGCCAATTCTGAACTGTGAAGAAGGGAAATTTTTAATTTAAACTCAACAAATGTGATTTGGTGGAAAGTAAGTACTTATCGATCCAATGAATCAGTTTTCAATATAACTACGAATATGCCATTTTAAACTCGCGAAGGCCTACATGATATCTAACCACGATGGTTTTGGGGAAGTCTTGATATGATAGCTCTTTGAGTTCAACCTTTGTAAGCTTTCAAGGGGTAAGATAGAATTAACGCACGATAGCTTGGGTGGTTATTAACCCACGATGGCTTTGGAGAAGTCGCGACACGAAGGCTTTTCAAGATTAACCCTCGAAAGCTATCAATACGAGAAGGCTATTTGAAGTTAGTATGCAATGATTAGGGAAAAGCTAGTACGCGATCACTATGGAGAAGCTAGTACGCAATGTGTAACAACCCATAATTTTTAACAAATATTTTAATAGAATTAATTTGAAACTTTGGTTTTAAATCATTTAAAAATTGAAAATTTAGAATTTTCCAATGTATTTTTAGGTTGGGTTAAGAATTATTTTTCCAAATATAATAAAATAAAGGTTTTCTGAAAATTTTATATTTTTGATCAACTTCGGTCAAACTTTGACTTTCGGTTGAAATTTTTAAATTTGAATTTTAAATTTCTATTCTTTTTCTTTGAAGCTAGATTTTATGCTATTATTCTCTACGCTTTTTGTTTCATCAAATTTCGATATATACTCTTTAAATATGTTAAATTTTAGCGTTTTACACGTAAATATTTTAGTATTTCTATTCTCTATTTTCTATTTTCTATTTGGTTTCGGCTTTGATTTTGATTGGGTTGTTGAGCTTGTTTCGAAATGGGCTTTGCATTTGGGCCTTGAATTTTCTAATAGACATGTGTTTGTCTATTCAAGTTGAAAAGATGCCCATTCATTTGTACAAGCCGTACAAAATACTTTCCCTTCTCATCTCCTTCTCATTTTTCACTTTCCAAACAATTTTTTTTACAGTGAGTCATGTCTTCCTTCTTCCTCTCTTTTTCATTTTATTTTCTCTTTTGTTTTCAAGCAAGTCGGCCATCTCCTTTCCTTATGCCGACCATCTCCTCCACCGATCCATCAACCATGACCGGCCATCATCTCCTCATCACCATCTTCTACCATTGCCATGACTTCCATGATCAAAACTCCATCACCAAACCAAGCTTCAAACCCTAGCCGAGCCTACATTATCACCTCTCCTCCTCTACATGCTTCGGCCACCACCAGCTCCACCTTTGCCTTGCCTTGCCGTGACCACCTCCACCTCCAGGCCGTACCACTTCAGGTGACCTGACCACTTGACCAAGCCCATACAACACCAGGCCGAGCCATGTTAGCCTTGGCCCGAACCCAAAGTTGCATGCTTCTTTGACCTTTTACCTTCCACTTGACCTTTGCTATGCCATCTCTTCACCTACCATAGCCTTTCACATCCCACGCCTAGCTGTGCACTTCACCTGACCATGGCCGAGCATAACCAAGGCGGCAGAGCCTTGCTTGATGATGGTCAAGTCTATCTGAGAAGTGGTCGAGCCCACTTGACTTGGTTAAGCCATCTTAACTTCATTTTGTTCATATTTTGCATTGTTTGATTCATATTCTTTTGTGTTGAATGTGTACTCATTTGTTGTATTTCGTTTGTTTGCAAGACTTGGATCTTGGCTCTTCATCTACTCAAATTTAGTCTGTGCTTTGTCGTGCTTTTCGGAGTTTGTTCTTGTGTCTTGAATTGTCATCTCAAGCTTTAGAGGAGTTTATTACTCTCGATATTTGTACTTATATATTAGTGAAACAATGACATGTGAATTGTAGTAGTAATATGCTATGTTGATAGTAGATTCATATATGCCCGTGACATGATATTTTATGATATTATCACCTTATGTTATACCTATTTTATCACATGACATGATATACTATGTTATTCAGTTATTTATATTCTGCTTCTCACACTGCAAGTTCCCTGTTAATATAGAATCACTGTGGGTTGAAATGATACATACCCGAACGGACTTCAAAATAGGGAAAAATCGTTATCAGCTGAAATGATATGCTCGAGCAATTTTTATTCATTTGACTTGAGATTATGGGTTTGAAATGGCAAAACCCAGAATTTTATATTTTACGGATTGAAATGATACATATCCGTGTCACTTGACCTAGGTTAGAAAATATTATACAGACCCATGGTTAATTTTTAAATAATAGTTTTATAAAAATTATTAAGTAGTTCGAAAATTTAAGCATATGGAATTTTAACTTAAATTTTGGTATAAATGAGTTAAATAATATATATTGATTTTTAAATAAGTTAAGATTTTATAAGTAAATAAATGTTTTATTTAAAATCAAATTTAAAGATTTTATCTATGATATAAATTTAACTTAATAATTTAATTTAATTTAATATGGAATGTAAATCTAACCTAGTAATAGTGATATATTTTATTTATGAAATGGATATGTTTTGCATAGTTAAATAGATTTTAAAACTATGATAAAAATTGAAATATTATGTTTTAAATATGTTATAGTAAAATCTGTAGCATTTTTAAAATGCTATGCTAGTTTAAGTTATGTTTTTAAAATGCTATGCTACTTTAGGTTATGTTTTAAAAGTGCTACTATTTCCTAAATGTAACATTTTCAAAATGCTATTATATAAAGGTCACATTTTCAAAGTGTTATGGTTTCTAACTTGTTACATTTTAAAAATGTTATAACTAAGTGTTTAGTTTTTTTGAAAGTGTTACAACTTTGGAAATGGATATTATTTTGAAAGTATAATGGTGATGAATTTAAATGGTTTGAAATGAATATCCTTGATTTAGAAGTATAAACCATTTTAAATAAATAACTATACGTTATAATAACGATTGTTTGTTAAAAAGACCGGGATCGAAAGTTGTCATACTCTTCACCAACTCTGAAAACCACTTTAACAACCGTGTACACGGTGGAGATTTCAGAATGAAGTAGGATGGTGGCGACGATCCTATATGAGGTATATACATGGACCTGACTCCCGTGAGCTGGCATAAGGTGGCTAAAATAAGAGCGATTCTCGGACCAGTGAGGTAGCTCCTCTGATCGGACACACTCCATCGATACCATTCTATTACTTTGTGATTGGTTGGGTACACCCTTTGATTTTTGGGGGTGTAGCTCGAGGTGGGCAGTAGTGGCTGCTATGCGTTACCACCAACCCGGATGCGTAATTGGTATATCTACCCTGGCATTGCCTAGTTGTGCCGTGTCACCTACCCTAGCGCGCCTTGTACGAATTTGATTTGTGTCGTACCTATGAAGTATTTATGGTAGCCTCCCAATCTAGAGGTACGATGGTACTGTATAGACTATTGGCACTATAAATGTGTTAAGGTGGAAAATGTAAAGCCTTAACGCTATTTTTAAGTAAGTTTATTTTACTTTGGACATTATTATAATAGCATATATTACTACATAGTAGATAGTTTAACGAATCCTTAAAGGATGAGCGATCCCAAGTATCCTTAAGTTACTTGTACATTTCTATTTCAGTTTGAGTTGATTTACATTATATAAGTATGTATGTCCTGACTCGAGTGTTTTGTGTTTTTCTTTACACTCGGGTCAGCCTGAGTATCACAACTTTGGATTTCATCTTCTGGAGCTAGAGGATTTGCTGGAGATTATCTATCTATCTAGTTACTTATCTATTTCTATTTCAGATGTTTCTATTCAACATATTTTTTAGTGAATTTATACTGTATTTGTTTTTAGACTCTAGTATGTAGTATTTGTTTTTGAGTCTATATGTGTAGTAGCTTCATGAACTACTATGGTATTTTATTTCCGCTGCGAGTTATTCTGATATTCTATGTCTGTGATTTTGTGATTGGTTTTATTTGCTCCAAATTATATTAACAATCTATTGTTTTGAATTATTCAAGTCCGATATGTGTGGTTTTATTGTCGATTTGAATGGTCCAAAATAGTGGGTCGTTACATTTGGTATCAGAGCTTTGGTTTTAGGCAAACCTTAGCCTGCGGAGCAAAAACTCATTAGAGATAAGGTAGAAATACCTTAAAATGAGTGAAATCAATCTTAGAATCATTTCCTTTGAGAGAACGTATTTTAAAGTATAAGTGATTTTAAAGGATTTTTAAAGATTATTTTTGATATAAATTTTCTTGTTTTTAAAATCTAATTTTTCTAACTTCCTTCCTTTCTTTATCCACCTTGTTAATTAAATTCTTTGATTAGGATCTCTATTCTTGTTGAATCTTGTCTTTGTTTCTCATTTACCTTTGTCCTAAAATTCATTCTTGATTTTTCAGGATGGATCGTAGGAATGCCAGAGGTAGGGGTCGTGGTATTGCCCCAATTCCTAAGCATGTTGTACCCATTAGGTTCACTACTCTCTGTAGGGAATTCACTGAGCTTGGTGGTACTAAGTTTACTGAATCAGAGCATTATCAAGGCTCAACATTCTTGAAGGGTTTAGAGAGGATTTTCTCCAGTTTTGAGATCACTGATACTCAGAAGCGTCAGTTGGCAACTTGGCAGTTGAAGAGAGCAGTCTTGGATTGGTGGGAGTCTGTTACTGCTCAGACTATTGAGGCTGATATTTCTTGGGTGCAGTTTAGGTATCCTTTTGTGCTAATTTTGAATTTGGTTCAGTTTTCTCCTTTTGAAACCTTTCTTATGTTTCGATATCGTGCTTTAGGGATGCTTTTGTGGTGAAGTGGATGCCCGAAGCAGGGAAGTCTCATCTATATAAGGAGTTTATGGATCTTAAGCAGGGAGACATGTCATTTTCTGAGTATGAGCGGAAGTTCAATGAACTTTCCAAATTTGGTCCTAGCCTGATTGACAACCCTCTTAAGAAGAATAAGAAGTTTATAGCTGGAGCTCGCCTAGAGTTTTATGATCGTCTCATTTCTCATGTGCATAGTCCTTTCACTGGTTTGATGGATATGGCTATTATATATGAGAATCGTACTTCTAAGGATATTTCGCACCTTCGTGTCAGCCATCCTCTGGTAACCCTAAGAAGAGGAAGCCTAACTTTTATCAGCAGAAGAGGAATTGGAATAAGACTCCTAGTTTGGGATCTTCTCCTTCTCAGAGGCAGCTTATTGACCTATCTTCCATTACTTGCTTCAAGTATGATCAAAATGGACACTATGCTAAAAGTTGCCCTACTTCTGTTGGTGCTGCTATTCCTCCTCCCACTCAGTCAAATAGACGTGATCTTTGTCATATTTGCTTGCAGCCTAGTCACTTCGGGAAGGATTGTCCTACTCATCAGAAGGGCAAGCCATCAGGTATCTTTGCTATTACCTATGCCACTCCATCAGCTCCACCTGCTCCATCAGCTCCTAGTGATACTCAAGGTACTCTTCAGGGAACCTTTTCTCTATTTAGTTTTCCTGTTCATGTTTTCTTTGATACTGGAACTTCCTATAGTTTTATTTCTATGGATCTTTATGATAAGTTTGGGCATCTCCTTTCTCCTAAGTTTTCTGATGAACCTTTATGTGTTAAAAATCCTATTGGGGGTCCTGCGAACCTTAGTAGGATTTGTAACCAAGTAAAGCTTATTTATTCTGATCATCGCTTCAGTGGTGATTTCTATGTTCTGGGTTTCAATGCTTTTGATCTATTTCTTGGAGGTGATTGGCTGAAGAAGCATGAAGCCGTTATCTCTTGTAAAACCCGAACTATTTCTCTTGTTGATGATTTGGGTTAGTCTTTGGTGATTCAGTGTCGTTTGCCTCAGGATTATGTTGGCAGTTTTATATATTCTCTTGACTCTTCTCCTGATGATCTCTACTCGACTCATATGGTCAAACTCTATCCCGATGTATTTGGTGAAGTCACTGCTTTACCTCCTAAGTGAAAAAACGATTTTCATATTGATCTTGTTCCTCGAGCTCGACCTGTAGTTCTTCCTCCCAGAAGAATGACACCCCATGAGAAGGTTGAGTTGAGGAAGCAAATTGAGGACTTGTTCTCCAAGGTTCTGATCAGACCTAGCCATTCCGAATGGGGAGCAGCGGTGGTTTTCATCACTAAGTCTGATGGTTCTTTGAGGATGTGTGTTGATTATAAGGAGCTGAACAAGCTCACTATGAGAAATAGATATCATATGCCTCGCATCAATGATATGTTTGATCAGCTCTACGGAGCTACTGTTTTCTCTCAGCTTGATCTTGCCATAGGTTTCCACCAACTCATAGTTGCTGAGGAGAGTATTCCCAAGACTATTTACCGTACTGAAAATGGTTTTTATGAATGGTTAGTTATGCCTTTGGTTTGACTAACACCCCATCTTTCTTTGTTGATATGATGAATCGTGTTTTTCGTGATGTTCTTAACAAGATTGTTCTAGTCTTTGTTAATGATATTATTGTCTTCTCCAAGTCAAGGGAAGAGCATGAGTCACATTTGAAATTTCTTCTGAAGACTCTTAGAAATCATCAGTTGAAGGCTAAGTTCTGGAAATGCCATTTCTAGAAGGATGAAGTTGAAAGTAATCAATAAGGCTGGCTATTACTTAGGATCGTGTAATAAGGAATATAATTAAATCTAAATGCGGAAACAGATGATAATAGCAAAGTAAATAAAAATAAAACAAGCACACCAGGAATTTTTATACTGGTTCGAACTTCCCGTTCTACGTCCAGTCCCAGACTCCTTCTGGAATTTCAACTACAACAACCCTCACTTAACCTGGAAGAATAGGTTTACACTGCCTGAGCAACCGAACATGATTTCACCTGCCTAAGCAAACGAATAGGACTTTAATACAAATAACTAATGTATTTGACTGCAATGTGTTCTTGAATAACACATATAAGTCAATTGAGTACAATCTTCCTATAATCTTCTCCTTTATGATATATAGTAATGTGTTTTGAGAATTATGGAAGATGAAGTGATCAATGATCAAAGTATGTAAGCAATTTGAGTGCAATTTGAAAGTTTGAGAATAGATGAGAATTCAAGACTGCTAAAAGTAAGTTCGGTTTCAGTTGATTGTTTGTTGAATTCTATAATCTATTTATAGTATAAAGAGTTGCAACTATAGATGAAAAGTTATATTGAAAAGAACCGGTGCAACCATTGATTTTGAAGATGTTTCTCTTCGGCGAAGAGAAGTAACTTTTCAAGAAAATAGCAGTCATAAATATTCAGGCGTCTGAAATTTTTTTTTCAGACTTCTGAATTGGACTAATACGCAAACAGCAAGGAAATAGGCTATTTTTGGCCTTATTCAGACGTCTGAATATTTTCATTCAGACGTCTGAATATTGTGAAACAATATTCTAGTTTCAGCATTCAGACGTCTGAATGAAGTTATTCAGATGTTTGAATTTAGTCATAGCTCATTTGGTTGGAGCACCTGCCTTCTAAACTCGTGACCCGTGTTTGAGCCCCGCTCCATGCAATTTTTGAAAACTTGATTTTTCATTTAAAATATGAATGTACATGTGTGTATACCATTTGGAGAAGATTTTAACATTTGTAAACTCTAGACACGACACTCTATAACTAATAAAACTTTGTTTGTCACCTTCGTTTTGTCTCTATCGTATATATCTCTTTTTGTATCTTTGTATACATTCTTTCATTCTTTTGTACCGTGTATCTTCATTTTGAACATATTTGATTATCTCTTTTTGATGCTATGTACCTGAAAATTAGCTTAGAAATTCTTTGATGTAATTGTATAGTTGTTGTCATCAAAATCCAACAATTGAGGTTCTAACATTCTCCCCCTTTTTGATGATGAGAACTATACAATTTAAAAAAATATTCATTCTATATAAAAAATATATTAAATTTTTTAAAACTCCCCCTAAGTATAACATCTCCCCCTAAGTATAATATCTCCCTCTATCATTATGCATATGAATTTCTCTCACTTTGTCATTATAAAAAAGAATGAGGGAATATAATAAATATAGTGAGGTAAACTCAATATTAATTAAGAAAAAAAAGATTTTACCATATTTGCCGAAGTCCATATTTCATTGTAAGCACGTAATTCTATTAAACATATGGATCATTCTTTATAATTTCAAAATCTATCTTTTTCCTTTTGTTTCTCCGAGTACCTGTAATAAATAATAATCATTTTCGGTACCCACTTACTATGTTAGGGTCTGGGGGGTTAGGTCTTTGGAAACCATACCCATTTGGGTGTGGTTGAACCTTTATAAATATAATTTTCATTACAAATCACATTCTTATAATAGATGCTAATATAAAGCTTTTTATCATGATCAATCATGTTTGCTGGAATCCATATCTTAATATTATTAGTCATTAGCTTAGTACTTGAAGAATAATTTCATCATTTATAAACAAAGTATTATTATGACTATAACTGGTTTTAAAACTATCTTGGTTACTAGTACTAGCACTAAAATCAGTATACAAGAATGCGTATCTAGTACTATTTTTACTTTTAGCTTGTTTATAGCCTAAACCGCTTTTATCATTGTGAGCTTTGGATTCTTAACATAACCTAATCCCTTCTTATTTGAAGTAGGTAGAGAATTTTCAATAATCCTGGATAAATTTTCTCCTCCTTTGTTAAAATTGGAAATATTTTTAGTAATGCCATCAAGCTTAGTTTTGAGACTAGTGTTATCTAACTCAACAATTTTAATTTTAGCTTTTAACTCATGATTCTTAGAAGCTAGAGCATTATCCTTTTCTTTTTGAGCTTCTATTTCTTGACTTGATAGAGCGAGTTGTGAATTGTCAGAGAGTGATTCTTGAATTTTCTCAAGTTCTTCTTCTAATATTTTCTTCTCGTCTTTAAGCATATCTCTTTCGAATTCTGCTTTCTTCTGATTTTCCAGAGCTTCCTTATATTTTCTTTTGAGATTTTTTAAAGTGTCTAGAAGTTCTGAATTTATTTCTGTCATATCGTCAAAAGTTAGGACACTAACCTCATTATCTTTTGCCATGAAGCATTTGTTTGTTTGCTCCTTTGATTTTTCTTTATTGCTCTTCCTCTTCTTATTGCCTTGACTAGATCTCTTTGTAGTCATTTATTCTAGGATGTTGTTACGACCTCTAGAATTCCAGCCTCTGATACCAAATGAAAGTAACCAATAAGGCTAGCTATTACTTAGGATCGTGTAATAAGGAATATAATTAAATCTAAATGCGAAAACAGATGATAATAGAAAAGTTAGTAAAAATAAAACAAGCACATTAGGAATTTTTATACTGGTTCGAACTTCCCGTTCTACGTCCAGTCCCAGACTCCTTCTGGAATTTCAACTACAACAACCCTCACTTAACCCGGAGGAATAGGTTTACACTGCCTGAGCAACCGAACAGGACTTCACCTGCCTAAGCAACCAAATATGACTTCAATACAAATAACTAATGTATCTGACTGTAATGTGTTCTTGAATAACACTGATAAGTCAATTGAGTACAATCTTCCTATAACCTTCTCCTTTATGATATATAGTGATGTGCTTTGAGAATTATGGAAGATAAAGCGATCAATGATCAAAGTATGTAAGCAATTTGAGTGCAATTTGAAAGTTTGAGAATAGATGAGAATTCAAGACTGCGAAAAGTAAATTCGGTTTCAGTTGATTGTTTGTTGAATTCTATAATCTATTTATAGTGTATAAAAAGTTGCAACTATAGATGAAAAGTTATAATGAAAAGAACATGTGCAACCATTGATTTTGAAGATGTTTCTCTTCGGCGAAGAGAAGTGACTTTTCAAGAAAATAGCAGTTATAAATATTCAGACGTCTGAATAAAAAAATTCAGATTTCTGAATTGGATTAATACGCAAACAGAAAGGAAATAGGCTATTTTTGGCCTTATTCAGACGTATGAATATTTTCATTCAGACGTCTGAATATTGTGAAACAATATTCTAGTTTCAGCATTCAGACGTCTGAATGAAGTTATTCAGATCTATGAATTTAATCTGTAATGAAGATTATCATAGCTCATTTGGTTGGAGCACTTACCTTCTAAACTAGTGACCCGTGTTCGAGCCCCGCTCCATGCAATTTTTGAAAACTTGATTTTTCATTTAAAATATGAATGTATATGTGTGTATACCATTTGGAGAAGATTTTAACATTTGTAAACTCTAGACACGACACTCTATGACTAATAAAACTTTGTTTGTCACCTTCGTTTTGTCTCTATCGTATATATCTCTTCTTGTATCTTTGTATACATTCTTTCATCCTTTTGAACCGTGTATCTTCATTTTGAACATATTTGATTATCTCTTTTTGATGCTATGTGCCTGAAAATTAGCTTAGAAATTCTTTGATGTAATTGTATAGTTGTTGTCATTAAAATCCAACAATTGAGGTTCGAACATTCTCCCCCTTTTTGATGATGAGAACTATACAATTTAAAAATATATTCATTCTATATAAAAAATATATTAAATTTTTTAAAGCTCCCCCTAAGTATAACATCTCCCCCTAAGTATAATATCTCCCTCTATCAATATGCCTATGAATTTCTCTCCCTTTGTCATTATAAAAAAGAATGAGGGAATATAATAAATATAGTGAGATAAACTAAATATTAATTAAGAAAAAAAAAGATTTTACCATATTTGCTGAAGTCCATATTTCATTGTAAGCACGTAATTCTATTAAAATATGGATCATTCTTTAAAATTCCAAAATCTATCCTTTTCTTTTTGTTTCTCCAATTACCTGCAATAAATAATAATCATTTTCGGTACCCACTTACTATGTTAGGGTCCGGGGGTTAGGTCTTTGGAAACCATACCCATTTGGGTGTGGTTGAACCTTTATAAATATAATTTTCATTACAAATCACATTCTTATAATAGTTGCTAATATAAAGTTGTTTATCATGATCAATCATGTTTGCTGGAATCCATATCTTAATACTATTAGTCATTAGCTTAGTACTTGAAGAATAATTTCTATCATTTCTAAACAAAGTACTATTATGACTATAACTGGTTTTAAAACTATCTTGGTTACTAGTACTAGCACTAAAATCAGTATACAAGAATGCGTATCTAGTACTATTTTTACTTTTAGCTTGTTTATAGCCTAAACCGCTTTTATCATTGTGAGCTTTGGATTCTTAACATAACCTAATCCCTTCTTATTTGAAGTAGGTGGAGAATTTTCAATAATCATGGATAAATTTTCTCCTCCTTTATTAAAATTGAAAATATTTTTAGTAATGCCATCAAGCTTAGTTTTGAGACTAGTGTTATCTAACTCAACAATTTTAATTTTAGTTTTTAACTCATGATTCTCAGAAGCTAGAGCATTATCCTTTTCTTTTTGAGCTTCTATTTCTTGACTTGATAGAGCAAGTTGTGAATTGTCAGAGAGTGAATCTTGAATTTTCTCAAGTTCTTCTTTTAATATTTTCTTCTCGTCTTTAAGCATATCTCTTTCGGATTCTGCTTTCTTTTGATTTTCCAGAGCTTCCTTATATTTTCTTTTGAGATTTTTTAAAGTGTCTAGAAGTTCTGAATTTATTTTTATCATATCGTCAAAAGTTAGGACACTAACCTCATTATCTTTTGCCATGAAGCATTTGTTTGTTTGCTCCTTTGATTTTTCTTTATTGCTCTTCCTCTTCTTATTGCCCTGACTAGATCTCTTTGTAGTCATTTATTCTAGGATGTTGTTACGACCTCTAGAATTCTAGGCTCTCATACCAAATGAAAGTAACCAATAAGGCTAGCTATTACTTAGGATCGTGTAATAAGGAATATAATTAAATCTAAATGAGGAAACAGATGATAATAGCAAAGTAAATAAAAATAAAACAAGCACACTAGGAATTTTTATACTGGTTCGAACTTTTCGTTCTACGTCCAATCCCAGACTCTTTCTGGAATTTCAACTACAACAACCCTCACTTGACCCGGAGGAATAGGTTTACACTGCCTGAGCAACCGAACAGGACTTCACCTGCCTAAGCAACCGAATATGACTTCAATACAAATAACTAATGTATCTGACTGTAATGTGTTCTTGAATAACACTGATTAGTCAATTGAGTACAATCTTCCTATAACCTTCTCCTTTATGATATATAGTGATGTGCTTTGAGAATTATGGAAGATAAAGTGATCAATGATCAAAGTATGTAAGCAATTTGAGTGCAATTTGAAAGTTTGATAATAGATGAGAATTCAAGACTGCTAAAAGTAAATTCGGTTTCGGTTGATTGTTTTTTGAATTCCATAATCTATTTATAGTGTATAAAGAGTTGCAACTATAGATGAAAAGTTATAATGAAAAGAACAGGTGCAACCATTAATTTTGAAGATTTTTCTCTTCGGCAAAGAGAAGTGACTTTTCAAGAAAATAGCAGTTATAAATATTCAGACGTCTGAATAAAAAAATTCAGACTTCTGAATTGGATTAATACGCAAACAGCAAGAAAATAGGCTATTTTTGGCCTTATTCAGACGTCTGAATATTTTCATTCAGACGTCTGAATATTGTGAAACAATATTCTAGTTTCAGCATTCAGGCGTCTGAACCAAGTTATTCAGACGTTTGAATTTAGTCTGTAATAAAGATTATCATAGCTCATTTGGGTGGAGCACATGCCTTCTAAACTAGTGACCCAGGTTCGAGCCCCGCTCCTTGCAATTTTTGAAAACATGATTTTTCATTTAAAATATGAAAACTTAATTTTTCATTTAAAATATGAATGTATATGTGTGTATACCATTTGGAGAAGATTATAACATTTGTAAACTCTAGACACGACACTCTATGACTAATAAAACTTTGTTTGTCATCTTCGTCTTGTCTCTATCGTATATATCTCTTCTTGTATCTTTGTATACATTCTTTCATCCGTTTGTACTGTGTATCTTCATTTTGAACATATTTGATTATCTCTTTTCGATGCCATGTACCTGCAAATTAGCTTAGAAATTCTTTGACGTAATTGTATTGTTGTTGTCATTAAAATCCAACAATTGAGGTTTAATAGAAGTCTGATTTCTCGGACACATTGTTTCTAGCAATAGAGTTTCTGTTGATCCAGTTAAGATCGTTGCGATCAATGTAAGTCTTTCTTCTCTTTTCTCTTTGTAATAAATCACTCTATCTTTCTTATGGTCCTTATTTCTCCCTATTCTATTGCAGGATTGGGAAACTCCTAAGACTTCATCTGATAATCATAGTTTTCTGGGTCTTGCCGGTTATTATCGGAGATTCATTGGGAATTTCGTTCGAATTGCTGCACTTCTCACTGCTTTGACTCGTAAGAATGTTAAGTTTGTGAGGAATGATAAGTGTGAAGCTGCATTCAATGAGTTAAAGAGCAAGCTTACTTCCACACCAGTTCTTACCGTTCCAAATGGAAATGAGGGAGCGATGGTATACACTGATGCTAGTCGTGAGGCTTTGGAGCTATTCCGATACAAGATAGGAAGATTATTGCTTATGCCAGTCATCAGTTAAAGACCCATGAAGCCAATTATGCAGCCCATGATTTGGAATTTCTTGCCATGGTTTTTGCTTTGAAGCTTTGGAGGCATCATCTTTTGGGTACTAAGTTTGAGCTCTTTATGGATCATTAGTCTTTGAGATATATCTTCACTCATAAGCATTTTTGAAAACTTGATTTTTCATTTAAAACATGAAAACTTATTTTTTCATTTAAAATATGAATGTATATGTGTGTCCATTTGGAGAAGATTTTAACATTTGTAAACTCTAGACACGACACACTATGACTAATTAAACTTTGTTTGTCATCTTCGTCTTGTCTCTATCGTATATATCTCTTCTTGTATCATTGTATACATTCTTTCATCCTTTTGTACTGTCTATCTTCATTTTGAACATATTTGATTATCTCTTTTCGATGCTATGTACCTGCAAATTAGCTTAGAAATTCTTTGACGTAATTGTATAGTTGTTGTCATTAAAATCCAACAATTGAGGTTTAACAGAAGTTTGATTTCTCGGACACATTTTTTCTAGCAATGGAGTTTCTGTTGATGCAGTTAAGATCGCTGCGATCAATGTAAGTCTTTCTTCTCTTTTCTCTTTGTAATAAATCACTCTATCTTTCTTGTAGTCCTTATTTCTCCCTATTCTGTTGCAGGATTGGGAAACTCCTAAGACTTCATCTGATAATCGTAGTTTTCTAGGTCTTGCCGGTTATTATCGAAGATTCATTGAGAATTTCGTTCGAATTGCTGCACCTCTCACTGCTTTGACTCGTAAGAATGCTAAGTTTATGAGGAATGATAAGTGTGAAGCTGCATTCAATGAGTTAAAGAGTAAGCTTACTTCCACACTAGTTCTTACCGTTCCAAATGGAAATGAGGGAGTGACGGTATACACCGATGCTAGTCGTGAGGGTTTGGAGCTATTCGGATACAAGATAGGAAGATTATTGCTTATGCCAGTCATCAGTTAAAGACCCATGAAGCCAATTATGCAGCCCATGATTTGGAATTTCTTGCCGTGGTTTTTGCTTTGAAGCTTTGGAGGCATCATCTTTTGGGTACTAAGTTTGAGCTCTTTATGGATCATCAGTCTTTGAGATATATCTTCACTCAGAAGCATTTGAATCAGCGACATGTTACATGGCTTGAGCTCCTTACTTCTTATGGTATCGACATTAGCTATACTCCTAGGAAGGCTAATGTTGTGGCCAATGCTTTGAGTTGGAAGAAGGCGATGTTGTGTCAGCTTGTTGTTTCCTCTTCTCCTCTTATGGATCGTATCATGGCTAAGCAGGACGAGGATAGGATTATTAGATTGATTAAGGAGAATGTTCGTAATAGGGTTGGTAGTAGTAGTCTTGATGGTAGTGGAGCTCAGATCGATGATAGAGGGATTTTGAGGATTAATAATCGAATTTGTGTCCCGAATGTCGATGGATGAGACATGAGTTACTTCGGGAAAATCATCGATCCAGACTTCCCATTCATCCGGGTGTGACGAAGATGTATCAGGATATGAAGCAGCTTTATTGATGGAGGTGTATGAAGCGAGATATCTATATCTTGGTTAGTAGGTGTGCGACTTGTTATCAAGTCAAGGTCGATCATCGGAAGACCCCTGATTTATCGCAGCCACTTGAGGTTCCCAATTGGAAATGGAAACATGTTTCTATGGATTTTATTGATGGATTACCGAGGACTAGGAGGGGTAATGAGAGTATTTGGGTTATTGTGGATAGATTGACCAAGTCAGCTCATTTCATTCAGGTCAAGTCTACCCGTTCTGCTTCTAGTTTGACAGAGATTTATATGAGGGAGATTGTTTGCCTTTATGATGTTCCTATTAGTATTGTTTGTGATAGAGATCCCATCTTTACCAGTAAGTTTTGGAGAGCTTATTAGGAATCTTTGGATACTCACTTCAATTTGAGCACTGCTTACCATCCGCAGACCGAATGTCAAACGGAAAGAGTGAATCAGATTCTAGAGGCTCTTCTTCATGCTTGTGTTCTTGATTATGGAGGATCTTGAGAAGATCATCTTCATCTTGTCGAATTCACCTATTATAACAGTTATCAGGTATAATCTCAAATCTTCTATTTTAATCTTATCTTAATCCTTTACCTATCTCATTTCGCCTTTGAATCCAGGCTAGTATTGAAATGTCTCCGTTTGTTGATCTTTACGGACGACCTTGCAAATCTCCATCTTGCTGGATTGAATCCGGTAATCGTTTGGTTCTTGGTCCTGATATGATTGTGGAAGCTTCTGAGAGAGTTGAGGAGATTAAGAGGAAGACGAGGAGTGCTCAGGATAGGGAGAAGAAGTATGTTGATCGTCGTAGGAGGAGTTTGGAGTTTTCAGTTGGTGATCAGGTTTTCCTTAAGGTATCTCCCTTAAGGAATGTGATTTGATTTGGTCGAAGAGGGAAGCTTGTTCCTAGGTTTATTGGTCCTTTCTGTATCTGCGAGAGGATTCTTACTTTAGCTTATCGTCTGAATTTGCCTGAGAAGTTCTCTGGAGTGCATAATATATTCCATGTTTCGCATCTTCGTTGATATCTCCATGATCCATCTTTGGCTGTTCAGCCTCCTGCTCTCGAGAGTTTGGATATTGAGCCAAACCATACTATCGAGGGGAATCCACTTTGTATTATTGATAGAGGTACGAAGCAGCTGAGAAGGAAATCAGTCAACCTGGTCAAAGTGCAGTGGAATACTGATGATCGGGATTGTACGTGGGAGACGGAGGATAGCATGCGTGCTTCGAATTCGAAATTGTTTATTTCAGGTACAATTCGCTATTTTATCTTATCTTTCTTTTTTTTCGTGTCTCATTCCTTTTCGGGGACGAAAAGTTTTAAGTGAGGGAGAGTGTAACAACCCATAATTTTTAACAAATATTTTAATAGAATTAATTTTAAACTTTGATTTTAAATCATTTAAAAATTGAAAATTTGGAATTTTCCAATAAATTTTTGGGTTGGGTTAAGAATTATTTTCCAAATATAATAAAATAAAGATTTTCTGAAAATTTTATATGGTCAACTTTGGTCAAACTTTGACTTTCAGTTGCAATTTTAAAATTTGAATTTTAAATTTCTATTCTTTTTCTTTGAAGCTAGACTTTATGCTATTATTCTCTATGTTTTTCTTGAGATTATTCATCTTTTCGTATTTCAGGAATTTCCAAAAATTCTTGTTCATAAGGGCTATCTCTTCATCATTATCGCCGTTTGAATCCGATCCATTGATCAATGCATTGAACGCCATTATCTCTTTTCAGATGCTTTGCTTTCTCAACTCTCAATTATTTGGACTTCAAATGATATTAAATTTCCAATTAATTCTTCTATCTTTAAATAATTGATGTCATTTGCCTCTTCAATCACAAGTGTCTTTTGATCTCATTCTGGAGTAAGAGAATTTAAGATTTTTCTGACTTGATCTTCTTTCGAAAATTCCTTTCTCAAGGATATTAGAGAATGCATAATGTTCTGAAATCTACTATACATATCTGAAATAGACTCATTAGAATTCATTTTAAATTATTGAAACTGGTTTGTGAGCATGGAAATTTTGGTCTGTTTAACTTTGCTTGTTCCTTCGTGAGTAACTTGCAAAGTTTTCCAGATTTTGTATGAAGACTTACAAACTGACACTCTATTAAATTCATTTCTATCAAGTGAACAAAAAAGAATATTCATAGCTTTAGACTTTTGTGCAACAGTCTTTTGCTCAGCAGTCCACTGTGCAAAATCAGTTGTGGGTTCATAAGATTCAGTCTGTGTGACATTACAAGTGCCTAGTCCTATAGATTGTAAATATATTTTCATCCTACATGCCCAATATGAATAGTTACTGCCATTAAAAAGTGGTGGTTTGACAGTAAAATGACCTTATACAAGTGAACTAGTGATAAGGATAATAGAACCAGTATTGGTAGTATTAACAGTACCAGTGTTGGTAGCCATTTTGAAAATTTTTCAAAATTCAGATTATGTAAACTTTGAAAACCTTGCTCTGGTACCAAATGTGAGAAATGCATAATACAGATCTTAAGGGTAGGATTAACAATAGGGGGTGAATAGTGTTTAAATAAATTACTAAATCTTTTTGAGTTTTTGTTAATTTGAACACAAATGTATGCAATATTCAAACACAGATATGATCACAGAATCAAACACAGATGTAGAAATGAAGTAAAAGCAATAAAAGAAAGAACACACCGAATTTTATACTGGTTTGGAGTTACCCTACATCCAGTCCCGCACGCAAGTACATATTTTCTTTCAAAAGCAATTGTACAATTACACCCTCGATTTCACGGCCACAAGGTACACCACTCCAGATCCACAATCCTCTAAGTAGAGATACTTGATTTCATGGGCAACAAGTTCACCCAATTGATTTCCTAGGCTACAATCACACCTTTTCTCGTTTGATTGATTTCCAAGGCTACAATCACACATTTTCTTACTTGATTGATTTTCAAGGCTACAATCACACCATTTCTCGCTAAATTGATTACAAAGAAGTCTATAACTCTGAATAGCACTGAGATCTTATTGAGATAGTGATAGAGAATCAAAGCAGAAATGATTTAGTTAGATTCAATGTTGATTTCGGCAGAGTAATGGTAAGAATGTGTATAAAGAAATGCGGAAGAAGAAGAGGAGTGAAAACCAGAAAAATATGAACACAAATTCATTCAAAACCACCCATATTTATAGTAGAACAACAGCCATGTCCATTCATGAAAGGATATGACGAATAGACACTTCCTTTGAAATTCAAAATTTTGAAATAAACTGCTATCATGTCGACATGGGATACTTGAGGATGTCGACATGCCAAATGAAATTTTGATGATTTGTTTTTCTTTGAAAGTAACTTCTATCTTATATTAAAACTATTTTAAACTTTATAAATATACTTGACTATAGTTAAAATACATAAGTAAGTATAGAGAATAATATTTTGGTATATATAAAATTTTACTATAATTTTATATTTAAATCTAAGTATATATATTAAAAACTAAATATATTATTATTAAAAGATAGTCTAAAACCTAGATAATTTTGATTTTGAACATAAAGATTATTCTTAGGCTAAAAGTATAAAAACCAGGATAGATGTTTTTGATTCCTTTTAAAGGAAGATTTTGAAAACATTTTGAAAACAAGATATAATTTTGTAAAACATTTTGAATAAAAGTATAGGATACAAAATAATATTCCACTAGATTTTTCGTAGGTTCCATCTATTTAGGGTTCCATCCCTTTAACAGGCTGGAAGTGGATTCCATTCCACGAATAAATTGGATTTTAAGATGCTGGTGCTTTTCTAGGAGTTTTAACAAAATTTATAATTAAATTACTTATCTTGAACTCTTGATACTCATGAGTCTTCAATCTTGATATCTTGAATCTCTGTACAGTACAGTCTTCATTCTTGGTACCTGCATGGTTAAATCCTACATATACATATATATCTAAACTATAATGTTAGTATTTATATTTTATAATCTTATTCTAAGGTTGTTGTCATCAAAACTATCGTCTTAAGGACCAACAATCTCCCTCTTTTTAATGATGACAACCTTTGTTTATAAAATACTACTTTTATCCTAATAACTCCCCCTAAAACTAATAAGTCCCCTTTAGTCTATGCCTAACTATCCTATTTTATACTTCTCCCCTTTTGTCATCAACAAAAACTAACTTGAAACTATATAACTCCAAACTATATAACTTCCCCTCATTCTTGTACTAAAGTACCTGCATTAATAAACTATACAATGGAATATATAATAGATAGGTTAAGAGATAATTATACTAATAGACATGATAATTAATCAAAGCTCATATAAATATCAATGCATATTTATACATGTTTTGCACACCAAATATCAATCCAAACCAAACCAAATCAAATCAAATCAATTCAAGCAATCAATTAAAATCAAACAAAGCAATCAAATAAAATCAAACATTACAAGGAACTTCCATCTATCCTTCTTCTCCAAATATAGGGTTTGCTTTAATGGCATCCCAATTTTCATTATCATTGGCGAGAGAGACAGGAAGATGTGCTTCATTATCATCCTTGTGTAGGGAGGAAATCATCCATCATATCGCATCGAAATACTTTTCTTGCTCCTTGATCATCTGCATTTTACTCAACTCTAAGAGACACTGGTTACGAAGAATGAATGAAAGAATATTCTTGAAAGAATTAAGAGTTTCTTCAAGATTCTCGGTTAAATTATGAATTGGATTAGCCATAATTGAGTTTGTGAGAAGAATTAGAGATAAAATAGATAAGAGATAATTCTGAGTGATGAATTCTGGAAGAAATAGGTATTTATAGGTGTAGAAATACGTTTGAAATGAATAGACATAAGGTAGTTATTTAAATTTCAAATTTAAAATGAAATTTCATTTCTGACCAGTACATGTCGACATGATCGGGGGGGGGGATGTCGACATGGTTCAGTGAATTTTGAGGACTTATTTTGATTTTGTGAATAATTGTGTGTGTATATATATTTATATAATATACTAACATTTATTCTGGAGATAAGATAAGCTAGATAACATAAAAGAAATTCAATTTTATTGCATAATAGAACGATACAATGATTAATCATAAAGAACTACACAAACTTTCAAATCAAAACACTAATACAACACGACATAAAAAGATATAACCAGCTAGAGGATGATGAAGAAAATTCAAGCTTCTTGCTGACTTTGGAGATAAACTTGTTCATCTTGGACGAAAATTTATCCAGTTTCTTACTAATGGACCGTTTAAGAACCCGTTGATTCTCGACAATAGTCTTTTGATTTTTGAGAAGGCTTTTGTTGGTTGGATTGGGAGGATAGTCAATACTTTCCAAGGATGTTTCACCTTCTTCTTCTTCTATTTCCATTTCATCCCCTTCTTCTTCTTCCTCTTCCTCTTCTTCCATCTCCTCATGAGCCAAACGCTCTTACTTTTCGACAAGAGTCTCATAAGGTTGAAAAACAAATGGAATTTTCATAGGAGAAATGTTTGAGTGATTAAAAACCTTTCTTGAAACAAATTCTTCTGCTTTGAAATCTACTCCAAAATAGTTAAAAATCCAAGTGAGATAGATTCCATGATACAAAGTGTTTTCTTCCATTTCAAGATTTTTGGGACGAAGTTCATCCAAAATAATTTGCTCCCAATTAATATCATAATTTCAAAAAATAGCAAAAAGTGCTTTGCAAACTTTTGAGGTAGGATTCTTAAAATTCTCGGATCTTGGGGTCAAAGTATGTTATAAAAGAAGATTAACAATTCTAGCTTTTGTTCGAAAGTTTTGATTTTTGAATTCAAAATCATAATTTCCTTCGAAAATGTGATGAACTGTCTCACGATCATTTTCATCAATATTAAAACTAGAAAGATCCATTCCTGTGCTTTTGCAATTGAGAATGGTACCCAAAAGATCACAATTTAATACAATTCTAGTGCCTTTGACACTACTCCAAATCTTATCATCATTTCCATTATAATATCCACGGTTTAAATTTGCATAGAAAATTTTAACAAGACTTGGATAACAAACAAAATCATTTTGAGAAGCATCAACAAGACTAAGAACTTGATTGTTCGCAAAAAGAGAATCAATCTCATAAGAAGAAAAATCTTGAAATAAAGCAAACTTTCCAGGATGGACTTTTTCATAGTTAGCATAATTGATGTATGCTTTTATGGCATCTGAATCATTGAAAAATTGCTCTTTTATGTTTTTGGAAATTCTCATTGTGGAGGGGTTGCTTGAAGAAGCCATTAGAGTAGAGAGTAGAGAGCTTGAAGTTTTGAAGAGAGAGTTTGAATTTGAAAATGAAAGTGAAAAGATGTGATAAGAGATAGTGAATAAGTAAATTCTCAAAGGACATATTCTCTGGTCAAAAGGTAGCTTTTCAGAGAATTGAATGAAGTGAAAAGATGAAGGGAAATTCAACCATTTGAATTCAAATTTTGAATTTCAAATTTTGTACCCATATCGACATCATTGTAGAGACCATGTCGACATATGCCTTTGAATTTCCATGATTATTTTTCTTAAGTATTCTAATATATATATATATATATATATATTATTTTTAATTTCTATATATATATATATCTAGAATATTACCAGAATTATAGTATATTCCATAAAATATTATGACACTATTAAAAATAAAAATAATAATAAAATAATAGTAAAAAAATAAAAAATTTAAAATTCAAACAACACACCAATTCAAAGTCAATCAATCAACCATCCAATTCTAAGGATGCAATTTCAACCAATTGTATTGTAAATGTATACCTTTTTCTGAGTCCGTTTCTCTGAATTTGTCGGAGTCGTGAACTACCGTGAAACACATATTTGAATTATCTATCTTCTGATCATCATCGCTTGAGGATGAGTCTGAGTCATCTAGAGTAGCAGTAAATGCACGTTTTCATTTCTTTATGGAATTATTGTTTATAGGAAGATTTTGCCTATCTGGATACGGACATTCTCTTTTGATATGGCCTGGTTCGTCACAATTGAAACTTTTGATATTGTTTGGCACTACATTCTGATTTTTAGAGTTCTTATAGTCGTTTCTCTTGAGATTATTCATCTTTCTGTATTTCAAGAATTTCCAAAAATTCTTGGTCATAAGGGCTATCTCTTCATTATTATCGCTATTTGAATCTGATCCATCGATCAATGCATTGAACGCCATTGATTTCTTTGCACATACTTTGCTTTCTCTTCTCTCAATCATTTGGACTTAAAACGACATTAGATTTCCAATTAATTCTTCTATCTTTAAGGATCTGATGTCATTTTCCTTTTCGATCGCAAGTATCTTTTGATCCCATTTTGGAGTAAGAGAATTTAAGATTTTTCTGACTTGATCTTCTTTCGAAAATTCCTTTCCCAAGGATATTAGAGAATGCACAATGTTATGAAATCTACTATACATAGCTAAAATAGACTCATTAGAATTCATTCTAAATAATTGAAACTGGTTTGTGAGAATGAAAATTTTGGTCTGTTTAACTTTGCTTGTTCCTTCGTGAGTAACTGGCAAAGTTTTCCAGATTTCATACGCAGACTTACAAACTGACACTCTGTTAAATACATTTCTATTAAGTGAAAAAAATATAATATTCATAGCTTTAGAGTTATTTTGTGCAACAGTCTTTTGCTCAGCAGTGCACTGTGCAAAATCAGTTGTGGGTTCAGAATATTCAGTCTGTGTGACATTCCAAGTGTCTAGTCCTATAGATTGTAAATATATTTCCATCCTATATGTCCAATATGCATAGTTACTGCCATTAAAAAGTGATGGTCTGACAGTAGACTGACCTTCTACAAATGAACTAGTGATAGGGATAATAGAACCAGTATTGGTAGTATTAACAGTACCAGTGTTGGTAGCCATTTTGAAAAATTTTCAAAATTCAGATTATGAAAACTTTGAAAACCTTGTTCTGATACCAAATGTGAGAAATGCGAAATACGGATCTTAAGGATAGGATTAACACTAGTGGGGGGAGGATGAATAGTGTTTAAAGGAATTACTAAATCTTTTTGAGTTTTTGTTAATTTGATCACAAATGTATGCAATATTCAAACACAGATATGATTACAGAATCAAACACAGATGTAGAAATGAAGTAAAAGCAATAAACAAAAGAACATACTAGATTTTTACTTGTTCGGAGTTACCCTACATCCAATCCCGCACACAAGTACGGATTTCCTTTCAAAAGCAATTGTATAATTACACCCTCGATTTCAAGGCCACGAGGTACATCACTCCAGATTCACAATCCTTTGGGTTGAGATACTTGATTTCAGGGGCAATAAGTTCACCCAATTGATTTCCTAGGCTACAATCACACCTTTTCTCGCTCGATTGATTCCAAGGCTACAATTACACCTTTTCTTACTTGATTGATTTCCAAGGCTACAATCACACCATTTCTCGCTAAATTGATTACAAAGAAGTCTATAACTCTGAATAACACTTAGATCTTGTTGATATAGTGACAAAGAATCAAACTAGAAATGATCTAGTTAGATTCAATGTTGATTTCGACAGAGTAATGGTAAGAATGTGTACAAAGAAATGTGAAAGAAGAAGAGGAGTGAAAACCGGAAAAATACGAATACAAATTCGTTCAAAACCACCCATATTTATAGTAGAACAACAGCCATGTCCATTCGTGAAAGGATATGACGAATAGACACTTCCTTTGAAATTCATATTTTCGAAAGAAACTACTACCATGTCGGTATGGGGTACTTGAGGATGTCGACATGCCAAAGGAAATTTTGGTGATTTGTTTTTCTTTGAAAATATTCTATTTGATATTAAAACTATTTTAAACTTTATAAATATATTTAACTATAGTTAAAATACATAAGTAAATATAAAGCATAATATTTTGGTATATATAAAATTTTACTATAATTTTATATTTAAATCTAAGTATAAATATTAAAAATTAAATATATTATTATTAAAAGATAGTTTAAAACCAAGGATAATTTTGATTTTGAAAATAAAGATTATTTTGAGGCTAAAAGTATTAAAACCAAGATAGATGTTTTTTGATTCTTTTAAAAGGAAGATTTTGAACACATTTTGAAAATAAGATATAATTTTGTAAAACATTTTGAATAAAAGTTAGCGGATACAAAATAATGTTCCACTAGATTTTTCGTAGGTTCCAACCTACTTAGGGTTCCATCCCTTTAACGGGCTCGAAGTGGATTCCATTCCGCGAATAAATTGGATTTTAAGATGCCAGTGCTTTTCTAGGAGTTTCAACAAAATTCCTAATTAAATTAATTATCTTGAACTCTTGATACTCATGAGTCTTTAATATTAATACTTGAATCTCTATACTGTATAGTCTTCATTCTTGGTATTGCATGGTTAAATCCTGCATATACATACATATATATATATATATATATATATATATATATAAAAAAGCTATAATGTTAGTATTTATATTTTATAATTTTGTTCTAAGGTTGTTGTCATCAAAACTATCATTTCAAGGACTAACACCATGATCAAAAATCCATCACCAAACCAAGCTTCAAACCCTAGCCGAGCCTACATGATCACCTCTCCTCCTCTACATTCTTCGGCTGCCACCAACTCCACCTTTGCCTTGCCTTGCCGTGACCATTTCCACCTCCAGGCCATACCACTTTAGGTGACCTGACTACTTGACCAAGCCCATATAACACCAGGCCAAGCCAAGTTATCATACGGCCGAACCCAAAGTTGCATGCTCCTTTGACCTTTTGCCTTCCACTTGGCCTTTGCTATGCGATCTCTTCACCTACCATAGCCGTTCACATCCCATGCCTAGTCGTCACTTCAGTTGACCATGGCCGAGCATAACCAAGGCGCCGAGCCTTGTTTGATGATGGTCAAGTCTATTTGAGAAGTGGCCGAGCCCACTTGACTTGGTTAAGCCATCTTAACTTCATTTTGTTCATATTTTGCATTGTTTGATTCATATTCTTTTGTGTTGAATGTATACTTATTTGTTGTATTTCATTTGTTTGCAAGACTTGGATCTTGGCTCTTCGTCTACTCAAATTTAGTTCGTGCTTTGTCGTGCTTTTCGGAATTTGTTCTTGTGTCTTAAATTGTCATCTCTAGCTTAAGAAGGTGTGTTTATCACTCTCGACATTCGTACTTATATATTAGTGAAACAATAACATGTGAAGTGTAGTAGTGATATGCTATGTTGATAGTAGATTCATATATGTCAGTGACATGATATTTTATGATGTTATCACCTTATGTTATACCTATTTTATCACATGACATGATATACTATGTTATTCAGTTATTTATATTCTGCTTCCCACACTGCAAGTTCCCTGTTAGTATAGAATCACTATGGGTTGAAATGATACATACCCAAACAGACTTTAGAATAGGGAAAAATCATTATGAGCTGAAATGATAGGCTCAAGCGATTTTTATTTATTTGACTTGGGATTGTGGGTTTGAAATGATAAAACCCAGAATTTTATATTTTATGGATTGAAATGATACATATCTGTGTCACTTGACCTAGGTTAGAAAATATAATACAGACCTATGGTTAATTTTTAAATAATAGTTTTATAAAAATTATTAAGTATTTTGAAAATTTAAGCATATGTAATTTTAACTTAAATTTTGGTATAAATGAGTTAAATAATATATATTGATTTTTAAATAAGTTATGATTTTATAAGTAAATAAATGTTTCGTTTAAAATCAAATTTAAAGATTTTATCTACGATATAAATTTAACTTAATAATTTAATTTAGTTTAACATGGAATGTAAATCTAACCTAGTAATAGTGATATATTTTATTTATGAAATGGATATGTTGTATAATTAAATAGATTATAAAACTATGATAAAAATTGAAATATTATGTTTTAAATATGTTATAATAAATTTTTTAGCATTTCTAAAATGTTATGCTAGTTTAAGTTATATTTTTAAAATGCTATGCTAATTTAAGTTATGTTTTAAAAGTGCTACTATTTCCTAAATGTAACATTTTCAAAATGCTGTTGTATAAAGGTCATATTTTTAAAGTGTTATGGTTTCTAACTTGTTACATTTTAAAAAAGTTATAACTAAGTGTGTAGTTTATTTGAAAGTGTTACAACTTTGGAAATGGATATTATTTTGAAAGTATAATGGTATTGAATTTAAATGGTTTAAAATGAGTATGCTTGATTTAAAAGTATAAACCATTTGAAATAAATAACCATGGGTTATAATAACAATTGGTTGTTAAAGAGACCGGGATCGGAAGTTTTCATATGCTCTGCCAACTCCGAAAACCACTTTAACAACCGTGTACGCGGTAGAGATTCCAGAATGAAGTAGGATGGTGGCGACGATCCTATATGAGGTATATACGTGGACCCGACTCCCATGAGTTGGTATAAGGTGGCTAAAACTAGAGCGATTCTTGGGCCAGTGAGATAGCTCCTATGATCGGACACATTCCTTCAATACCATTCTATTACTTTGGGATTGGTTGGGTGCACCCTTTGATTTTTGGGAGTGTGACTTGAGGTGGGCGGTAGTGGCTGTTATGCGTTACCACCAGCACGGATGCGTAATTGGTATATCTACCCTGGCACTACCTAGTTGTGCCGTGTCACCTATGTCACCTATCTTAGCGTGCTTTGTACGAGTTTGATTTGTGTCGTACCTATGAAGTATTTATGGTAGCCTCCCGATCTGGAGGTACGATGGTACTGTATAGACTATTGGCACTATAAATGTGTTAAGGTTGAAAATGTAAAGCCTTAACGCTATTTTTAAGTAAGTTTATTTTACTTTAGAAATTATTATAATAGCGTATATTATTACATAGTAGATAGTTTAACGGATCCTTAAAGGATATGCGATCCCAAGTATCCTTTAAGTTACTTGTGCATTTCTATTTCAGTTCACTTCAGTTGATTTACATCATATAAGTATGTATGTCCTGATTCGAATGTTTTGTGTTTTGCTTTACGCTCGGGTTAGCCTAAGTATTACAGCTTTGGATTTCATCTTCTGGAGCTAGAGGATTTGTTGGAGGTTATCTATCTATCTTTTTACCTATCTGTTTCTATTTCAGTTGTTTCTATTTAGCTTATGTATTAGTGGATTTCTATTGTATTTTTTTAGACTCTAGTATGTAGTATTTTTTTTTGAGTCTATGTGTGTAGTAGCTTCATGAACTACTATGATATTTTATTTCCACTGCGAGTTATTCTGTGTCTGTGATTTGTTTTATTTGCTCCAAATTATATTAACAATCTATCGTTTTGAATTATTCAAGTCCGATATGTTTGGTTTTATTATCGATTTCATCCAACCTAGTTTAGCTCGCTCTCTGGTACATGGATATGGGACACCCTAGCTTACCTTGAGTTCTAAACAACTGGATTTGATCGTGGCCACTCATGACATCCCTAGAGAGGGCATCCTTTTGCCCACTTATGAACAACATACACATGCTCCAACATAAAGGTATATGGCTTAATCTTGTTATCACTGCACGGTAGGAGCCCTGCCTCCTCTTCCTTAATGAATAGCAGTCTTCCTTGTGTACTTGAAAATTGCTCCATTCTAGTTGCATCCCAAGTGGTATGCCATCCTTACTAGCATGTACGCCATTTTCATGAGGGGTTCAAAATGCCCCTACCCACCATCAAATCAGGTTCCTTTATGCTATAAAAGGCACATTAGAGGATTCTCCTTTTATCTACCTCAGTGCGGGGAGTAAGTTTAAGCCGATTGAGGTCCTGTGCTCTAAGGATTGTATGTTCAAGCGTGAATACTTCTTCCTCCGGGATAGCTCTCTGTGCTTTCATCAGTGGCATTCTAGATGTGAGTCTCTTTATTCCACCATTTTCTTATCATAACTTGCGAAATATTACGTTGAATGCTAATTTTTATTTCTTTAGATCTTTTACTAAGTATGGTGAGAGCGGCAATTAGGGATGATTTGGAGGATATGCTATAGAGACTCCAGCAAGTCCCAAAGGAAATTCGTGGGGTTCTTTGTCTAATTACTGATGAAATCTAAGGCAGCTCGGGCTATTAGCAGTCGGCCACTCAATCAGGAGAGGCAGACAACCTTCCACCCATAAGCCTGCTAAGAAAAGAAAGGAAAGGATTCGACCATCGATAAGACAAGCGAAGCGCCATCCTCTCAGCCTTCCATTTCCAGTGCCATCCTGATTATAGATCCATACGGAGTTTCCCTGGCTGTTCTTATGGGTTCAGAGAAGCCGGAGTTAGATTTCTTTAAAGTCGAACCTTGTAAAGTAGTCGGCTCAGGACCTTAAGGGAATGCGACGATGATAGCGTCCGCACAAAGACAGTAGAGGACACAGGCACCCACTTTCATAATAGTGAACGCACCGCCTCAGACCGTGATGAGGCGCACTCCTTTTGATATTAGTTTAGACAGCTCATTTAATTTAGAGATGGAGAAAGCCCTATATCAAGATTTTGGTTCTAAGGTGGAGGAGGAGGGAACCTTCGTTCCCGGAGACATTTATGTTTCTAACTACCTTCAAGATCTAGAGCTTAGCATCGATTATTGGGACTCTATGTCCATAGCGGAAATCCAACGATAACTTGAAACTGAAAGTGCACTAGGATCTCGTATAATATGGCTTAGATGTGTATTCAAGTATAAATTCAAAACTAAACAATACTAACTAGCATATTATAATAAAGTAAAGTAAAAAAAAATGATCACACCAGAGTATTTATACTAGTTCGGACCTCGCATCCTACGTCCTGTCCCGAAGCTCCAATTCGGAATTTCTACAAACCAAATACCCTTATTTCGCCCAGAGGAATGGCAACACAACAGAGTTTCTGACTTGACAACTTTGTGTTCCTTCAACATAAATTTTGACTTGATGGTACCCGACTTTCTATAATCTCCTTGATGATTCAAAATGCGTGCTTCATGATTATTGGAAGTGTATTGAGAGATTCTTGAGTAAAGAATATAGTTTGAATGCAAGAGAGTTCAAGAGTGCACAAGAGAGAATACTGATCAGGAAAGTAATTTGAGAATGTTAATTTGATTCTAAATGACTATATCTATTTATAGATATCAAAGAGTTGCATCGAAGAGCTGTAATCATTTGGAACATCCATTACTATTCGTAGTGATGCTCTTGAATGATGGCAATCATTCGAAATGACTTTTCAGAAAATAGCCCTTATAGGGTGGTCAATTGAATGAGAATAAAAGGTTAGTATACTGAATATAAACAATAATTTATGCAGCAAAATTTAAAAATAAGTTTGTACAAAAAAATGTTCATGTTCAATCGACTGGAAATATTTTCATTCGACTGCCCTCATTCTAATGAACATATTTTTAGCCGATTAAACTATATAAAACCTTTTTTATATAGATAGCTTAATTTAAATTGCTTTAACTCTTTGTTTTTTGGAAATATTTATACGCAGATGTGCACGTGTGTGTGAACTATCAAGGAGATTTTACAAGTATATCTAAGACTAAATACATACATTCATACATTTGACTTGACGATCCATATTTCCTTAAACATTGATATGTAGATGATACACTTTCTGTTCTCCATGATTCTTCAATTCAAGAACTTATGGAACCTGCATAATATAATATTCTAGATATATACGGAGATATAGTTGTCATAACTAAAACATACAAAGAGGGTTCTGAAAATCTCCCCCGTTTTGATGATGATAACTATATAAGTTGAAATAAGGTAATGTAAAGAACTCTTCCCATTAATACATGCTCCCCCGTCAATATACTAATCTCATCCTTTTTGATGATGACGGCCATGCAACATTATAATATAAAATAATAGCTCCCCCTAAATATATGCTATACATATAAAAAAATTATTTTCTTAATTTTATAAAATACCAATATAAAATGTGTAAGACACACGTTCTACTCCCCCTTTGTCATTAACAAAAAGGAATGATCATAACCACTCTAAGTGACCTTTCAGTAAATAGCCTTTACAGGTGATCAGATGACTGAGAATAAAAAGTCAGTTTACTAAATATAAAAAATAATTTACGCAACAAATTTAAAATAAGTTTGTACAAAAAAATGTTCATGTTCAGTCAACTGGAAATATTTTCAGTCGATCTGCCCTTAGTTGACTGAAAATATTTTCAATTGAATGAACTATATAAAATCTATTTTTTTATATAGATAGCCTAATATAAACTGTTTTAACTCTTTGATTTTTGGAAATCTTTGTATGTAGGTGCGTGTGTGTGCATGTGCATATGAACTATCGAGGAGATTTTAAAAGTATAATTAAGACCAAATATATACATTTAACTTGAAGGTCCATATTTCATTAGCTATTTATATGTAGATGATCCACTTTCATTTCTTCTTGATTCTCTGATCATGATCTTCCGAAATCTGCATAATATAATATTCTAAATATATACAAAGATATAGTTGTCATCATTAAAACATACAAATATGGTTCTAACTGAAACCCATGAGAACCCTAAAGGTTCGTGTAGTCACTATGCACTCGTTATACCACAAAGTGAATCAAACAACAATCACACAACATAAGGTAGATTTTTTGTTATCCCAATATTTACCACCGTTTCAATAAACACATGGAAACACCATCTGTTGTTTTTCATAGTCCACGAAATTTTTGTTCTGTTGAGATTTCATCCATGCCATTCATATAACATTTTATTTACTGTCTGATTAAAATTATGAAATATATTATTTTTCCTTCTTACCAAAATTTTGGTTTCCCTCTCACTGTTTCCTAGATTATTTCTTGGCCACTTTCTATCAATTACTTCCCTCTCTTTCTTTCGTTTCCAGAGAAAACAAGTCATTCGTTCTCAAATCATTCCTTCCCTTCTCGTCTAAATCTAGGGTTCTCTCCTAATTATACCTCCTTCATCCTTCGATTCTCTTCTAAATCTAGGGTTCCCAAACTAAAATCAGTCCCGAATCTAATGTCCAAGGATCCCGAATCTCAGTTGCGGAACCATGATATCGACGGCGAAATCCTAATCATTCAATGGTTGACTTGCTCGATGCTATACTATTCTGGTACGCGGATCAATTTTGCCTCTTTGAATTTTTATTTGAACTCGACCACTTTTAATGCCGACGATGATACGGGTATATATAGGAATCGATTTCCTATATTTTTGAATTGTTCAGACTTGATTTTTAAATTTTACACTTCGGCAATTGATTTCTAGTTGAATGGAATGCTTTCTGACTTGGTCTCTAGTTGATTTATGTTTGATATATTCGAATATACTTTGACTATGGCAGAAATTCGAATTCAATTTTGAACAGTTCATTATGATGGATTTGCTGGTAACTTTCTAGTATTTTGACAATTCATTATGATGGATTTGCTAGACTTGTTCCAACTGGATAATTTGACTGATATATTGTATGATTTCTGCCCCTTTTGCTAGGCTTTTGATTTTGCTCGAACTTGAATCATTATCAGTCGATAATGACAATGGGTTTTTTATATAGGAATTAATTCTGATGGTGCTTTGCTTTGATTTCTGTTTTCTTTGATTTCTATTTGCTAATTCGATTGTGTTGTCATCTGTAATCTTGGTTGTTCAAGGCTTGTCAAGGTGGCGTCAGTGCTAACTTGTAACTAGTGCCTGATATAACATGAATTGATTTCTGTCTTTTGATGCATTGACTAAATTTTTGATCCCTATGTATATGTATACATATGTACACACACATATATATGTATATATGTGCATGCTCACTTTTATGATATATACTTGTTGCCTTTAACATTTTGGTTATCCCTTGATTCATATGTACATGTTCATTTGTTGAGCCATCTTCTTTTGCTGACTGCACCTATTCATGTTTGCACATGTCTGCATTGAGGTGTTGCTGCTCGACTTTGTGTAAACATTTTGTTTGTTTAGTGATGAGAATCATATAATTGTTATACAACTCCATGTTTGTTCGATTTGTTCAGTTTTGTTCGATTTGTTCAGTTTTGTTCTATTTGTGACAAGCTAGTGCACTGCCTTGACAAGGCAGTGCACACTAGTGGTGCCTTGTTTGTGCATTTTGATGGCTCAAATCTCATGGTTTCACTTTAGGCTCAAACTTGAATTGCCTGGACTTGAACTGCCTAGACTTATTATTATGTAATGATGGTCCATGTTGCTTTTATAATGTGATTTCTTGTTACGCTGTCTTATTCATCCATACATGCTGTTGGATATGCAAGTGTGCATTTTCATGTATATATATACATACACATATATATATGTGTGTGTGTGTGTGTGTGTGTGTGTGTGTGTGTGTGTGTCAATGTTCTTATACTTGCTTCAGCACTTGTCTTTACACTTACTAGAGTTTGAATTTTCTGATAATTTTTGAAATGCTTTTCTTGTTCTTTCTTTGCATTTGCAATTGAATTTGTGTCTTCTCTACACTTGCACTTTATTGTTTTGTTGGGTGCCCCTTGCTTGTTTTGTTGCCCCTTGCACTTGTGATTATTTCACTTAATTATCTGTAAGTGTTTTCCATGAACTGAAATGAAATGATGAACTATTCTCCATGTATATACATGCATGCATATGTATGTATATGTTTGTGACTATTTAGTTGAATCTATTTATTGCTATAGCATTTGCCTAAGCTTGTTTGATTGCAAGCTTGCAGTTCATTTGCATTAGTTGCATGCTTGGTGTTTTGCTAACTTGTTCGTTTGGGTGCCATGCTTGGTGTTTTGCTGATTGGAGCATCTTTCTAGCTTTTTATGTATATGCATACACATGTGTTCTTGTATCTCTTAACCATATTTTGAATTGCTTTGAGCGGTTTTGGATTATTTATGTGTTCATGTATGTACATACATATGTGCTTTGAGCTGATTTTGAATACATATATATACATTTGTTGCATATATATAAGTATACATGTATGTACATGTAAAATCTTGAACTAGATTTTGAATTGTTTTCACCTATATCGTGCATATAGCTGTACATGTATATGACTATCCATGTATGTGCCTATCCATGTATGTGCCTATACATGTATATGCCTTGTTCAAGGCAATGCAGACTACCTTGTTCATATGGCCTTGTTCATAGCCTGATTGCCTTTTAGATTCTTGAATTTCTGATTGTTTTGAACTTCCATATATGTACATACGTATGTATAGTGTGAATGTTTGTGGTTGATGATTCTTTTGGATGTTGGAGTGATATATCATGTGCTTGAACCACTTTGAGTATGTACATATATACATGTATATACATATGTGTATATATGTATATTACTTGAGCTTTGAAGCTTGTTGTTTGGTTTGCTTATGCTTGTACCGGTGCATTGTTGGCTAAAAATCATATTGTTTTTCATGTGAATGTGCCTTGAGTCTATATATTCACATGTACTATTCTGGTGCACTTCATCCTTATTGCCTTTTACCGTGTATCCATTCTTGACCTTTTGTGCTGTTAGTGTTGGGATCGCATATGTACATGTAGCTTTGTGCATGTCTTGCATTTTTTGAAATGGTTTTGGCTTTTGTTGTTGCGCTTCTTGTCTTTTTTTGCTGCCTAAATCATGTTGAACTTAGTTTTCTGATTCCTTATGCATGTTCGTTGCTGCCTGTACACTACGGTTGTGCTACTTTCCATGTATATTTAGACATGTGTATGTATACATGTGTGATATGTCGGCCTTTGTCAATGAATGATTATGTACGTTGTTGGAGGAACTAAGTGACACTGGTTACATTATATGCACTGGTAACTCAGGTTTGAGTGTGCATTTTCCTAGCTGCACTTGTATATTTCTGGTTGGAGCACCTGAGTGTGCACCTGAGTTTGATTTTCTGGTTTGAGTTGCATTTCCTTGTGCACATGAGTTGAGCCCAATAAGGCTTAGGCTTGACCTTGTGCACATTTGCACTTTGTTGAGCCTTCGCGCTTGATGTTTACAATAATCCTGAGATTTAATCGATGTCCAGCCTTGTGATATTCATAGTGATACATTGTGCATATCATAAGTTGTCCGTGTACATATATATTTGTCTGGCTATGTATAAAACATGAAGAGAAAATAAATTCAACTGAGGCAATATTAATATTCAAGTTTTATTTTATTTTTTCAATTTAGGTTTATTTTCTTTTCCATTTTACTGCATTGTTTATTTGACAGGTATAAGAGATGGTTGGACACAAGATGGAGCAAGCAAATCAATATCAAAAATAAATTCGAGTGAGTGTAAGTGAGTGCTAGTAAAAAATGTTATATATGAGAGTATAGAGAAATGTTGTATATAAAGTGATAGTGAAAGTTGTATTGTATTTGAAAATGTAAGAATAATGAAAGTTGTATTATATTTGAAAATGTAAGTATAGTGAAAGATGTATTGTATTTGAATTTTATTTGAAATAAAATATTTGTTTAAATAAAATTATGATTCATTATTTGGAACGACCCTGATTTTTTGACGTTTGATTTGGAATATTTAAATGGTTTTAAATATTTACTTTGAATTTATAAATTATTCTTGAACATTAAAATTTGGTTTTCATTTATGATATAAATTCAGAATTTAAATATAGCAGTATATTAGATAATTTAATTTTTGAATTTAATAACTGGAATTTGGTTAAATTATTGAGTCTTGGGTTTTAAGCTCGATAAAAATAATTTAAAGGCTTATAAAATTCATATTAATAATAATTAGGATAATAAAAGTTATAAAATTTTAATTTAAAAGCAGTCGGTTCAATTTTAAAAATAGTTTTTTCAAATTGATTTTAAAATAGCCATTTAGGGCACTTTATCGGTTTCGACAAAACCAGTTCCATTGGATCCGCAATACTGCGTTATTATCGAATTTTAAATTTCATGGCATTTAGAGTTAACATTTGGTTGTACAAAATAGAAACGCCTGGAAATAATTTAGTCGAATTTAATTTAAATAATCGATCCAAAAAGCTATCTTCTCCATATGATCGAATTAGAACTTGAAACCTTTTCAATTGCGTTTGTAATAGGGGTATAACATTATAAATGCCTAGCTGCATGCCTCGATTTGAGTTTGAGATTTTAAGTTGCATTGATCGAGACATTTTGGAAATTAAAATTATTTTATTTATTAATGAAACTTCTTTCAGCTGTGAGATTATCTTGTCGCTATACCTTAGCCTCATTACACATGCCACCCTACCTTCTTTAACACACAGCCATTTTCTGTCTAAACCACGAATATCCTCCCTTCTCCATTTAAATCGAATCAGTTCAATGAAGAGAAAAAAATTTATCAACCAAATTTTAAAACCAAATGAAATTCCCTCAGTCGAGTCAAAATTGCATCCCCCTCTTCATCTATCAGTTCACAAAAATAAACAAGTTGTAACTGATTTCAACTTCAAAATAGAAAAAAAGGGAAATTCAATACTCGATTAAAATCGAGAGAAGCTCGTTCAAGGTTTAGGGCACATGATGCTCTGGAGGAAGGCGAATGCAAGGGCAGTGGAGAACGAAGGATTATGGCATTGAAATTGGGCAGGGTATTGTCTTATTGTCGTTGTGAATGGGTTGGGGTTGGAGTCGTCGGAGGCGAGGCTGGGATCGATGGCAGTGAAGTTAGGGTCTTTCGCAGTCGAGGTCGCGTGGGGGAAGACGCGTTCAATGCGAGGGGGATAGGCGACTGGGAGGGAGGGGGTTCGTGTATGCCAATTGACGAGGGTTTCGATAGTTGGACGAAGGCGACGATGGTTTAGGATAAATGTTTTTAACCTAGGTAATTTATTTTGAAAGCAGGTATTAATATTAAAGTTTATTATCAATTAGTTTAGTTACAGAATAAGGAGATTAGTTAACATATGTGATAATTAGGATATAAATTACAGCGATTACGGTACTTACATATGTGTATATATATATATGTGTATGTATGTATATCATATTTGGAAATGAATATTTATAAATTTTATAATTCGTTCATGCGAGGTCCGAATCACAAATCGATCACGTTGGAATTATGGCTACAACACCTAACAATAGAGTTAAAGTCGGAATGGATTGCAAATAAATCAAGGTGAGAATTTCTCACTCGTTTGGATATTTAAATTTAAAACGCTTAAATTTAAAATGCTTAATTGATATAAAATTTTAATTTATATGCTGGATGACTATATATATAGTAGTTTTATATTAGTATTGGAGTGATATTCATGCACATTATAGCAGATGAGACCATATACGACCCGCATAATAGCGGATGACCCTATACGCCGCGATATCCCCTTCGAAGTAGCATTGGTATTCTTATATTATGTTCATATTTGTGGATGTAGGAAAACAGGCTGGAGGGAAACCGGATTCCTTAAATTTATTGTATAGTTTTCGTATATAGTGATATATGATTTGTGTAGAATAATCTATTTTATATTATTGTTGCGATTGAAATTATTGGATGCTAATATAGCACTGGCCTAAATTTTGATAATTTGAAATTAAAATTTATGGAATTAAAAGGGAATTTTATATATATATATATATATATATATATATATATATATATTGGAATTGGAGTTATTTTAAAGTAAAATCGAATTAGAAGAAAAGATATAATTGATTTTGGCTATACTTAACTATTGCGAATTAATAAATGAAGATTTTTTAAAAATGAATTATATAAGAGAATTTTATAAATGATATCCTAGAAATATAAAAAGGAGTCAAAATCAATATTTGAAATAGATTGGAAGTATAAATGGGAGTTACAAGAAAGAATTTATATGGTGGAGTTAAATAAATAAGATTTGTTTATAAAATGATAAAAAAAGAAGGTTATAAAATTTATAAACAATGTTTATAAATAAAGGAATTCTATATCAGGTGATAATTGGAGTATAAATTCATATGGTGAATTTATATTAGAATATGGAAACATGGTTGAGAAAAATAGTAAATTCTCTTTTTGAAATGAGAAGAGAGAAGGTTATAAATTAAAAATTGGTTATTGAGATTTTAAAAATATATTTTAAATAATAATAAGTGAGATTGTTTTAAAAAGGGAAATTTTATTATTTTAAAACTATGGAATTTTAAACCAGTTGAGATTTAAATACTTCGATAAGAAAATTTTCAAATGTTAAGTATTTATTTAATAAATTCTAACGTTCTGCTTTGGAAATTTATTATTTACCTAAAAATTAGTATAGATGTTGTAGAAGTGCTTTAAATACATTAAATAAACACATTTTAAATAAACTACTATTCTTCAAAGTAATAATCGCTATATATATCATTTTGAATTGATTGTAAATTTATTTATAAATTCTCTCGAGAAGTGTAAAAAAGTTTTGAATTAAGGATGAGATTTTTATAAGAGAAATCTTATAAATGGAAATTTAGAGACTCAAGAGAATTTCCGATTTTAGATGCAATAACGTCAGAAAAGAATGTGGCTTTATTTAAAGAATGTAAAATGGGTGGTTGGGATTATAAATAGATATAATCGGTATGGAAATCGTAAGAAGAATTTATTAAAATTTTCGAAGACTTATGATATAAGTTTGAAATATTTCTAAGTTAAATATTAAAATGATTTTGGGAAATCATATATATAAATATTTTCCTAAGTATAGAAAGGGAGGTTTAGGAAATATTTTAGTGGAAAATATTTTTAAGTATTGAAATGGTGAAATATCCTGTTATGGATACAAGTGTTGAAATTGTTTTCAAATATAGAATATTAAAGAAATTGAATATATATCTTTAGAAAGATATTTTGAAATGAATATTCTAGAGAATTATAAAATAAGGCCTAGTGTTCCTTATGGATGTTTTATTGATAATTAAATTTTCTTAACTTCCAATTTGAATTTGATTGCTTTAGCTTTCAATTTTATTCATTCAATTGACTATGAATTCATATTCAGTCAATTAAATATAATCTAACAACCATTGTATATCCAATAAAACCGAGTTTATTCTCTTTACATTCAATATTCATATTCACTTTGTTTACCTTAAATTTGGTTCAACATTCAATTAGCCTTAAATGAATTTACACTTATATCCATTATTCTATATCAATCCATCACATTCGATGGATTAATATTCAATTCATTAGTTCAATTACTAATTTATTTTACAAATAAAGTTGAATTCCTTTATATAACTCAAGTTCATATTCCTTTATTTCACTCCATTATTTTACTTCGATACCAAAATCAACTTCATTCAACATCACTTAAGTTATATTCCTTTTAAACATCATTTGTTTAACTTAACTTAAATTTCCATTTCAACAACATATCTAATCCAGTTAAAATACAATTCAAATTCCAACTCCAAAGTAAATTTTATTTAACTTTTACCAAAGTCAATTTTCATCACTTATTCAGATTCATACCTCGTTTTGCTTAATAAAGTTGTTTAACCATTTGAATAATTGGTTTTACTTACATCTTCACATTTAATAAGTTATACAACTTATTATTCAACTTCCAAATCTGATTTAATTTATTTAACTTCCTTTAGTTAAATTTCACATCATATATTTTATTATGCCAACTCAAATTTATTTCAACTTTACCAAAGCTAAAATTTCTTTATTATCTCATATTATAAGTTCAAAACTTGATAACTTACATCCAATTTTAACTTGGATTTTAATTTCAAATTTGTTTATCACAAAAAAATTCAATTTCAATATACTATGGTAGCAAATTCATCACAAAGAAACTCGAAAATGATACTGATGATGCTGCAGTCATCACCCTTATTATTCCCTAGCAACAGTAGTGAATCCAATGCTTTAAATTCTTTTAAAAAAAATTCCTTTATTTATAAATCACATTTATAAATCTTGCTTATATAATTTCACTATTTCCTTTTACTTATATAATTGTTGCTTTTATTTAAATTATTCAAACAACTTTTGTTAACTTATACATATTCTTACATTTTCAACAACCAAACAATGCAATTTATTATATACACTTTAATAATTCTGAAAAATTATTCCTCTATATATAAAATATAATCGAGGTAAAATTATTTCATTTACCCCATGTAAAACAATACTATGTCGGTTTATCTCGTTTAAGATTTTAGAAACCCCTATCGACGACAGTTAGCTAGACTGCACTGACCAGAATCTATAAACAATCAACTGATAAGTCAACACAATACAAAACAATTTCATATTCACTAACAAATACGCTCTCATATCTATTATTACACTCAACTCATTCTAGAGTACTGCTGACTCTATCTCTAATGAGTAATTCCCAACAGAGCCAAGGTTGTCACTTAACTATATGCTCTGATACCACATTGTAACAGACGCGGTTTTGTCGGGATCCGAAGGTCAGCATCCTTACGTCCACTGTATCAAATGCCGCATAATTGAATGCTAGAAAACCAAACTGTTAGGGTTAAAAAGAAGAGGTAGAAGAAAAAGATAGAAGAAATAAGAAAACAGAACAGAAACAATATCAGAATATCACATATCTCAGCGGAACAACATATAATAGATAAACGAATAATCTTTAAATCAAAGAACTATATCTGTTATTACATTACATTACATCATCATCAGAGTGTACAACAGCAATATACAACACAACCAAACAATGAACAGTTATACAAACGTGTCCTTACAAGTGAATTTACAGCGGAAAGATAATATCATATACAAGTAATACGTCTCGCCATCTGGCTCGCCACTTGAGCTCCATAGCACTCCTGAATCTAGAATGACCTGATAACCTGACTCTAGACTGCCCGTGTGGAAAATTTTGGGCACCCAGAGTTTAGGAAGAGAACAATAAACTCCAGGTCAGTCATGGGACTGGTGTGAGAACTACAGTCATTTATCTTTCAAAACAACAACAACAAGAGAAGTGGAAAATATCCGCAATGCTTTTGGAAAATGAAACTACCATAAGGCCTCCCCGCACACACACAATGCAAACGCAGAATTGGAGGAGATTTCTCCTTATGATAATCAAAGATGATTACTACGCAAAACGAATCATTTTTTTGATATTATTATTAGTGCATAGTGATGAAAACATTTCGAAAGTAGAATATAAATCTTAGCCAACATAGGTACAATTATATTATGCCTGCTATAGCTACCATATTAAATGGCAGGTTCTACAACTAAAACCGTACAAGGCTCGTATTTTTTCTTTGGATTTCCAACAAATGGTCAGGCTAAGGAACTTCCTACTGACACATGGGATCGCCTCTAGAGGGACGTCCCGAGAACCTACCCGGCTCTCTGCCAACACAAGGCCGGGTTCCTCCCTGCCCGGGAGTAATACCTACAGATATGCCATCCCCGGTCCTTTGGGACCTTTATCTGAGAGCTCTCATCACCAACACATCACACAGTAATAAATATACTACGGTGCCCACACGAGTAAGAATCTGGGCTCCATACCATGATACTACCCTTTTCCAAAAGGGATGGTCACACCCTAGGGGGGCTACCCCTGAAACCTTGCCGCATCATTCCTATTTCGAGCATTACCGGTTTGTGAGGCTCGACGAGGTTTCATCCACAAAGTTACGCTTTTTCACAAAGCCACGCTTTGATCAACAAATGATCAATAAATAATCATCACACAGCAACACTCAGATGCCACATTACCAAATTGGGAGTATATCGCTGATAACCTTCAACTACAAAACCTTTGAGCTCATACGTCTCAGAGAAGGGTGTTAAGCTAAGAGAATAAATTCTCCGCCACCAACAGAGATGTATTTGAAAGAAATCTGCTTTATTTCTCAAAATGTAATGTCAGACACGTAACCATACAAGTCTATTCCGGGTTCGAACAGAACCGAAGGCACTTCAAAAAGAAGCCTTTGCAATCCAGATATTCACAATCCCGATCGAATTTCCCATCACAAAGGAAATCTCCATACCGTAGCTAATAGTGCAGAGAAAATCGATAGGTCATCCTATCGTTTCACAAATACCCGGTCTTTACCACCGGTCTTCAATGCTATCCATTACGTCGTATCACTATTCGGAATGGGTAATCCGAATAACGAGCGCAATAATTTAAAAATAAGTGTTGCATTCAGTTTCAACCAATTCACAACAAATAGCCATTTAAGGGTCAATATTGATAGTCGGTTATTTAACTATCAATCAATATTCACAACATAACCCGATTTCAAATAATTTCTCAAATTATTTATTTTCAAAAATATCTTTACAAAATATAATTTCCACACTTCAACCATTTGAAAACAAATTTAAAATCATTTTCCACCTTTCAATCTTTGAAAACAAATTTCAAATCAATTTCCTTAAACGGAAACACTTCCAAATATTTATCCATTTTCAATTTAAAATGGTTCATTTAAATCAATTAAATAAATCCTTGCCGATTTATTTTAAACTTACGTTCCAAATCCGTTAATTTATTTCCACACTTCATAATAAATCAATGTTTATATTTAAACAAATTTCCCTTTCTTTTATAAATTCCATAGTGAATTTACCTTTCCAAAATATCTATGAATATACGATTTCCAAATCGATTTCTAATATTCATTTTCAATTTATCTTTAAAAGATAAAATCTCAAAACATTCACTTCATATTGGAAAAATATTTCCATACTTATTTTATAATAAGTAATTCACAAATCTGTTTATTTTCAACACTTGGAAAATATTCAATATACTTAAATCACAATTAAGTATAAAATTTATTCTTTAAGAAAAACATTCTCTTAAACACGTTTATTTGAGTCAAAACGATTGTTGCGTAAAACATCGTTATGACAACCCAAAACCACTAGTATAGGGATTCGAACTTAAAATAGATATATAAATTCCAATACTATATAAAACATTTCCTTTCGGAAATCATTTACTATAACAACAGTGTTATAGTCCACTATTTCCTTCTATTTATCATAAACGTCTATTTCAACAATGAATGTTGAAATCTATGGTTTCGATACTTAATACATTTTCAAACATTTTTGAATCGTTTTAATTCTATTTAAAATATCACTTTCCAAAATATTTTTTTAATATATTATTCACCGTCCAAAATCGTGAATATACTTCATTTACCAAATTCAATTTCTACATATTTTATTTGAAGGATTATCCACTGTCCAAAGTCGTGGATATATCTCCTTTAATAAGCTATAAAAATTAAACTTATCAAAATAAGTCAATTTCGGATTTATAAAACAACGTTTATAAATTCCATTTGTATTTTATAACAACTTCAACTTATAAAAATCACTTTATTAACAAATTCTATCCATATCCCATTTACATGCCAAAATCCAATTTATAAGTTAATTACTTATAAATCTTTTATTTTACAAAAATCTATTCATTTTATAACTTCACAATTTATAAATCTATAGATTTCATCCACTTATGAAATCCATTTATACTTCATTTTAACACTTATAAAAACTCGTTTTATAATTCCAATATTTTAATTTATAAATATCAATTTTATAAATCTTTTATAATAATTCAAAAACCCCAATTTAAACCATTTTATTAATTAATCAACTACTTATTTCAAAAATCACATTTTGGTTATATTTCACAAAAATCATAATTTTTATAACATAAAAATTTCAACGTTTATTCATTTAAAATGAATCAATTCCAAAATTAAATTTTATTATGAATTCTCAACTTAAATTTTCAAAAATCAAATTTTATTTATTTTCGGCATCTAACGATACCAAAAATATATTCAGCTAAAATTTAGCCTTTAACGATTTCAATCACAAAGATAATCACGCAGATTATAAAAAGATCAACACACAACATTGAAACCAATTCAAATGTTTGAGGAATCCAGTTGGATCCCTCCAAACTGTTTCCCTGCATCCAAAGATGTTAGCACAATACCAATTCTGCTTCGAGACGGAATATCGCGTATATGGGATTTATAAAATACTATCCGCTATTATGCGGCGCAATAGGGTCTCATCCGCTATACAATGTGAGAAAATCAACTCTAAGTACATATATAATACCAATTCCATACAGGTTGGAATTATCGCGGTATATGTTTTTAATAAATAACATCCGCTTAATATACGGCCTATAGGGTCTATTTCAAACAACAGATAACAATTATCATCCAATCACACAACAAGCAATTTTAAATCTAACTATTTAAAATTTAAATCGAAACAATTTGATTGAGTGAGAAGTTCTCACCTTGAGTTTCCGATAGTCGTTGTAGCGTTTTATTTCGAATAAAATTAAACGTGCGTTTAATTTTACCCAAATTTTCACTAGCTCCAAACACTCCAAACCAGCTCCATTGCGTAGTGCTCGACAAAACGATTGCAACGCAATTTGTTTCGTCAAATTCCGACCTCGTATGAACAAGTTACAGTGTTTTAAATATTATAAAAATTAATATACAAATTAATTTCTATTTTTTTTATAACCTCAACATATCACAGCCGCACGCACAAGCTTGATGGAATCTAGGCTGTTCGGCCCCTTCTTCCTCCCCACGCGTTTTTGCTCCAGGTATATGCGAACGAAAAACCCATCAAAGCCGCCATCTAAACCCTACTAGCCGCGCCACCCATACTCGATTACAATTCGATCAGAGACCACCGATGCGTGCGCCACGCCACGCCCTACCCACGGCCCTAAGGGCTTGAATCTCAGTTGCACAGATATCGAGGATAATGCGTTCGAACGACGAACGTTCCAGCTTTCTTTGTCGTCGATCTATCAAGTAATACTTGATCATAGCCGTTGGATACGTAGCTCGCAACATGTTCTACAAGTTTGCTTTAGAAAGTTTTTCGGATTGAAGTGTGGATTTGAAGAAATTGGAGGGAGAAGATGGTACATTTTCGGCCATTGAAATGGTTAGAAGCGGCGGCTGAACTTTGAAGCTAGGGTTTTGTTGAAAATATTGAGATAATAGGTCCTTTTATAGAAAACCGATGAACACTATTCATCTCAAATTTTTCGAACTCCAAATTTCGCGCGATGACCGGCGTTTCTAGGGTATACCCCATGTTCCGGACACAATGAAGTAGGTTTCGAAGGCCAATTCGATCATCTGTGCGAGTTACGGAAATAAACGATCAAATTTAAATTAAAACGATTTAAACGAATTTCTATGCGTTTTGACTTGCTCCGGACAAACGGTAAATCCGATTGACACGAAATTTGAAACCTTACAATAATATAATATTACTGATCCGAGAAACTGGTTTCGTCGAAATCCGAGACTGTTTGAAAAATGACTATTTTCACTAGTCGATTAAATATTAAAATATTCAATTTTCACAAATTTACTTTTAATTCAATTTTAAAAGTTCACAAACATTGTTCTAACTCTAGTATGATTTAATATAACTTTATAAATCATTTTCAATCACATTAAACCCAATTTCCAAATTTTTCTGTAATTTCAAATATTAAATTGCCGATTTAGTTATCCAATTAAATCCGGATATTCGAAAAATAAATTATTTGACTTATAAATTTTACTTGTTGGTATTTAAAATCAATTAAAGAACTGAATTTCAAATGACAGAAATTCTGGGTCGTTACAAACTTCCCTCCTTAAATGAATTTCGTCCTCGAAATTTCCAAGTAAGAAAAAATTACAGAATCCATTAACTTTTCAAAACAAACTGTTCAAATTTGATTTACAAATCTCTTAAGCGTTTAACTTTTCCAAATATTCAATAGTTAACTTCTTACAAAATATTTACTAAGTTTTCAAACTCATATATAGTTATCTTTTCAAAATCAACTATATCGTTTAACTTTTCAACTCAAATCAAAACTTAGTTTTCACAAATAATTTTTTTTCAATTTCCCGAAAATTTTCTAACGCCTTAAATTTTCAAAAAAATTCGCCATAACCTCCTTTATACGGAGGAGCTTTTACAATATCACAATAGATATAAATATATATACATCGACCCACACGGTCGGAAAACAGAAAAACAGTTCATATTTCCTATTTTTATTGCGTAGGCATACCTTTTTAGCATTTTTAAGCAAAGCAGTTATTTATCTAGCATTTTGCGCAACCCAAATCCCGTTAACGGTAGCCCGGTACCTGTACTTACTCAATATAAATATGTAAGTGACATATATAAGAAGTTATTAACATTTTACTATTTTAAACAACTACAACACATGCATATTAAAAGAAATGCATACTAAACAAGGTTTATAAACAACTTATATGATTTCGACATTACTTGTAATTGTTTACAACCAATTTATATACCACGATATTCATTTATTCATTTTCAATTAGTTTACATTCACATTGGTTCACTTTCAATTCAAACCAATTTCTATTGAATTAAATTTTCTTAACTTCCAATTTGAATTTAATTGCTTTAGCTTTCAATTTTATTCATTCAATTGCATACGAATTTCTATTCAATCAATTAACAATAATCTAACAACCAATGTATATCCAATACAACCGAGTTTATTCTCTTTACATTCAACATTCATATTCACTTTGTTTATCTTCAATTTGGTTCACCATTCAATTAGCCTTAAATGAATTTACACTTATATCCATTATTCTATATCAATTCATCACATTCGATGGATTAATATTCAATTCATTAGTTCAATTACTAATTTATTTTACAAATAAAGTTGAATTCCTTTATATAACTCAAGTTCATATTCCTTTAATTCACTCCATTATTTTACTTCGATACCAAAATCAACTTCATTCAGCATCACTTAAGTTATATTCCTTTTAAACATAATTTGTTTAACTTAACTTAAATTTCCATTTCAACAACATATCTAATCCAGTTAAAATCCAATTCAGATTCCAACTCCAAGGTAAATTTTATTTAACTTTTACCAAAGTCAATTTTCATCACTTATTCAGATTCATACCTCATTTTGCTTAACAAAGTTGTTTAACCATTTTAATAATTAGTTTACTTACATCTTCACATTTAATAAGTTATACAACTTATTATTCAACTTCCAAATCTAATTTAATTTATTTAACTTCCTTTAGTTAAATTTCACATCATATATTTTATTATGCCAACTCAAATTTATTTCAACTTTACCAAAGCTAAAATGTCTTTATTATCTCATATTATAAGTTCAAAACTTGATAACTTATATCCAATAATTTCAACTTGGATTTTAATTTCAAATTTGTTTATCACAACAAAATTCAGTTTCAATTTACTATTGTAGCAAATTCATCACACAGAAACTCGAAAATGATACTGATGATACTGCAGTCATCACCCTTATTATTTTCCAGCAATAGTAGTGAATCCAATGCTTTAAATTCTTTTAAAAAAAATTCCTTTATTTATAAATCACATTTATAAATCTTGCTTATATAATTTCACTATTTCCTTTTACTTATATAATTATTGCTTTTATTTAAATTATTTAAACAACTTTTGTTAACTTATACATATTCTTACATTTTCAACAACCAAACAATGCAATTTATTATATACACTTTAATAATTCTGAAAAATTATTCCTTTATATATAAAATATAATCGAGGTAAAATTATTTCATTTACCCCATTTAAAACAATACTATGTCGGTTTATCTCATTTAAGAGTTTAGAAACCCCTATTGACGACAGTTAGCTAGACTGCACCGACCAGAATCTATAAACAATCAACTGATAAGTCAACACAATACAAAACAATTTCATATTCACTAACAAATACGCTCTCATATCTATTATTACACTCAACTCATTCTAGAGTACTACTGACTCTATCTCTAATGAGTAATTCCCAACAGAGCCAAGGTTGTCACTTAACCATATGCTCTGATACCACGTTGTAACAGACGCGGTTTTGTCGGGATCCGAAGGTCGGCATCCTTACGTCCACTGTATCAAATGCCGCATAATCGAATGCCGAAAAACCGAACTGTTAGGGTTAAAAAGAAGAGGTAGAAGAAAAGGATAGAAGAAATAAGGAAACAGAACAGAAACAATATTAAAATCTCACATATCTCAGCGGAACAACATATAATGATAAACGAATAATCTTTAAATCAAAGAACTATATCAGTTATTACATTACATTACATCATCATCAGAGTGTACAACAACAATATACAACACAACCAAACAATGGACAGTTATACAAACGTGTCCTTACAAGTGAATTTACAGCGGAAAGATAATATCATATATAAGTAATACGTCTCGCCATCCAGCTCGCCACTTGAGCTCCATAGCACTCCTGAATCTAGAATGAACTGATAATCTGACTCTAGACTGCCCATGTGGAAAATTTTGGACACCCAGAGCTTAGAAAGAGAACAATAAACTCCAGGTCAGTCATGGGACTGGTGAGAACTACAGTTATTTATCTTTTAAAACAACAACAATAAGAGAAGTGGAAAATATCAGCAATGCTTTTGGAAAATAAAACTACCATAAGGCCTCCCCGCACACACACAATGCAAACGCAGAATTGGAGGAGATTTCTCCTTATGATAGTCAGAGATGCTTACTACGCAAAACAAATAATTTTTTTGATATTATTATTAGTGCATAGTGATGAAAACATTTCAAAAGTAGAATGTAAATCTTAGCCAGCATAGGTACCACTATATTATGCCTACTATAGCTACCATATTAAATGGCAGGTTCTACAACTAAAACCGTACAAGGCTCGTATTGTTTCTTTAGATTTCCAACAAATGGTCAGGCTAAGGAACTTCCTACTGCCACATGGGATCGCCTCTGGCGGGACGTCTCGAGAACCTACCCGGCTCTCTGCCAACACAAGGTCGGGTTCCTCCCTGCCCGGGAGTAATACCTACAGATATGCCATCCCCGATCCTTTGGGACCTTTATCTGAGAGCTCTCAACACCAACAAATCACACAGTAATAAATATACTACAGTGCCCACACGAGTAAGTATCTGGGCTCCATTCCATGATACTACCCTTTTCCAGATGGGATGGTCACACCCTAGGGGAGCTACCCCTGAAACCTTGCCGCATCATTCCTGTTTCGACCATTACCGGTTTGTGAGGCTCGACGAGGTTTTGTCCATAAAGCTACACTTTTTCACAAAGCCACGCTTTGATCAACAAATGATCAATAAATAATCATCACACAGCAACACTCAGCATGCCACATTACCAAATTCGGAGTATATCGTTGATAACCTTCAACTACAAAACCTCTGAGCTCATATGTCTCAGAGAAGGGTGTTAAGCTAAGAGAATAAATTCTCCGCCACCAACAGAGATGTATTTGAAAGAAATCTGCTTTATATCTCAAAATGTAATGTCAGACACGTAACCATACAAGTCTGTTTCGGGTTCGAACAGAACCGAAGGCACTTCAAAAAGAACCCCTGCAATCCGGGTATTCACAATCCCGATCGAATTTCCCATCACAAAGGAAATCTCCATACCGTAGCTAACGGTGCAAAGACAATCGATAGGTCATCCTATCGTTTTCACAAATACCCGGTCTTCACCACCGGTCTTCAATGCTATCCATTACGTCGTATCACTATTCGAAATGGGTAATCCGAATAACGAGCGTAATAATTTAAAAATAAGTGTGACATTCAATTTCAACCAATTCACAACAAATAGCCATTTAAGGGCCAATATTGATAGTTGGTTATTTTAACTATCAATCAATATTCACAACATAACCCGATTTCAAATAATTTTCCAAATTATTTATTTTCAAAAATATCTTTACAAGATATAATTTCCACACTTCAACCATTTGAAGACAAATTTCAAATCATTTTCCACCTTTCAATCTTTGAAAACTAATTTCAAATCAATTTCCTTAAACGGAAACACTTCCAAATATTTATCCATTTTCAATTTAAAATGGTTCATTTAAATCAATCAAATAAATCCTTACCGATTTATTTTAAACTTACGTTCCAAATCCGAAAATTTATTTCCATACTTCAAAATAAATCAATGTTTATTTGTAAACAAATTTCCTTTTCTTTTATAAATTCCATAGTGAATTTACCTTTCCAAAATGTCTATGAATATACGATTTCCAAATCGATTTCTAATATTCATTTTCAATTTATCTTTAAAAGATAAAATCTCAAAACATTCACTTCATATTGGAAAAACATTTCCATACTTATTTTATAATAAGTAATTCACAAATCTGTTTATTTTCAACACTTGGAAAATATTCGATATACTTAAATCACAATTAAGTATAAAATTTATTCTTTAAGGAAAACATTCTCTTAAACACATTTATTTGAGTCAAAACGAATGTTGCGTAAAACATCGTTACGACAACCCAAAACCACTAGTATAGGGATTCGAACTTAAAATAGATATATAAATCCCAATACTATATAAAACATTTCCTTTCGGAAATCATTTACTATAACAACAATGTTATAGTCCACCATTTCCTTCTATTTCTCGAAAACATCTATTTCAACAATGAATGTTGAAATCCATGGTTTCGATACTTAATACATTTTAAAACATTTTTGAATCGTTTTAATTCTATTTAAAATATCACTTTCCCAAAATATTTCTTTAATATATTATTCACCGTCCAAAATCGTGAAGATACTTCATTTACCAAATTCAATTTCTACATATTTTATTTAAAGGATTATCCACTATCCAAAGTCGTGGATATATCTCCTTTAATAAGCTATAAAAATTAAACTTATCAAAATAAGTCAATTTCGGATTTATAAAACAACGTTTATAAATTCCATTTGTATTTTATAACAACTTCAACTTATAAAATCACTTTATTAACAAATTCTATCCATATCCCGTTTACATGCCAAAATCCAATTTATAAGTTAATTACTTATAAATCTTTTATTTTACAAAAATCTATTCATTTTATAACTTCACAATTTATAAATCTATAGATTTCATCCACTTATGAAATCCATTTACTTCATTTTAACACTTATAAAAACTCGTTTTATAATTCCAATATTTTAATTTATAAATATTAATTTTATAAATCTTTTATAATAATTCAAAAACCCCAATTTAAACCATTTTATTAATTAATCAACTACTTATTTCAAAAATCACATTTCGGTTATATTTCACAAAAATCATAATTTTTATAGCATAAAAATTTCAACGTTTATTCATTTAAAATGAATCAATTCCAAAATTAAATTTTATTATGAATTCTCAACTTAAATTTTCAAAAATTAAATTTTATTTATTTTCGGCATCTAACGATACCAAAAATATATTCGGCTAAAATTTAGCCTTTAACGATTTCAATCACAAAGATAATCACGCAGATTATAAATAGATCAACACACAACATTGAAACCAATTCAAACGTTTGAGGAATCCAGTTGGATCCCTCCAACCTGTTTCCCTGCATCCAAGGATGTTAGCACAATACCAATTCCGCTTCGAGACGGAATATCGCGTATATGGGATTTATAAAATACTATCCGCTATTATGCGGCGCAATAGGTTCTCATCCACTATACAATGCTGGAAAATCAACTCCAAGTACATATATAATACCAATTCCATACAAGTTGGAATTATCGTGGTATATGATTTTAATAAATAACATCCGCTTAATATACGACCTATAAGGTCTATTTCAAACAACAGATAACAATTATCATCCAATCACACAATCAATCAATTTTAAATCTAACTATTTAAAATTTAAATCGAAACAATTCGATTGAGTGAGAAGTTCTCACCTTGAGTTTTCGATAGCCGTTGTAGCGTTTTATTTCGAATAAAATTAAACGTGCGTTTAATTCTACCCAAAATTTTCACTAGCTCCAAACGACTCCAAACCAGCTCCATTGCGTAGTGCTTGCAACGCAATTTGTTTCGTCAAATTCCGACCTCGTATGAATAAGTTACAGTGTTCTAAATATTATACAAATTAATATACAAATTAATTTCTATTTTTTTATAACCACAACATATCATAGCCACACGCACAAGCTTGATGGAATCCAGGCCGTTCGGCCCCTTCTTCCTTCCCATGCATTTTTGCTCCAGGTATATGCGAACGAAAAACCCATCAAAGTCGTCGTCTAAACCCTACTAGCCGCGCCACCCATACTCGATTACAATTCGATCAGAGACCACCGATGCGTGCGTCATGCCACGCCCTACCCACTGCCCTAAGGGCTTGAAGCTCGGTTGTGAAGATATCGAGGAAAACACGTTCAAACGACGAACGTTCCAGGTTGCTTTGCCTTCGATCTATTAAGTAATACTTGATCATAGCCGTTGGATACATAGCTCGCAATGTGTTCTACAAGTTTGCTTTAGAAAGTTTTTTGGATTGAAGTGTAGATTTGAAGAAACTGGAGGGAGGAGATGGCACGTTTTCGGCCATTGAAATGGTTAGAAGCGGCAGCTGAACTTTGAAGCTAGGGTTTTGTTGTAAATATTGAGATAATAGGTCCTTTTATAGAAAACCGATGAACACTATTCATCTCAAAATTTTCGAACTCCAAATCTCGCGCGGTGACCGATGTTTCTAGCATTTACCCCACGTTCCGGACACAATGGAATAGGTTACGAAGGCCAATTCGATCATCTGTGCGAGTTACGGAAATAAACGATCAAATTTAAATTAAATCGATTTAAACGAATTTCTATGCGTTTTGGCTTGCCTCGGACAAACGTTAAATCCGATTGACACGAAATTTGAAACCTTACAATAATATAACATTATGAATTAGATGAAACTGGTTTCGTCGAAATCCGAAATTGTTTGAAAAATGACTATTTTCACTAGTTGATCAAATATTAAAATATTCAATTTTCACAAATTTACTTTTAGTTCAATTTTAAAAGTTCACAAACATTGTTCTAACTCCAATATGATTTAATATAACTTTATAAATCATTTTTAATCACATTAAACCCAATTTCCAAATTTTTCTGTAATTTCAAATATTAAATTGCCGATTTAATTATCCAATTAAATCCGGATATTCGAAAAATAAATTATTTGACTTATAAATTTTACTTGTTGATATTTCAAATCAATTAAATATTTGAATTTCAAATGACAGAAATTCTGGGTCGTTACAAAGATGGTGATTCGGTTTGTCCAGATCCAGGTCAACTTGTATGGATGAATGCTATCAGAACATCGTCACTAGAGGACGATGAGCATTCTAAGTAAAATTGCATTCTTGAAAGGCAACGCTTAGCCTCGAGCCATATCAACTGGGGAATGACTAAAACATGGGAGATGCAGCAAGGCAAAGTGGGTCGCACCCAAGTAGTGTAAGGTTACCCTTATCTAGAGTTCCTTTTATTCGGTTATGTAGTGCGGTTGCTGATCTCAACCATAGGGTAATCTTATTCAACCTATCCAGATTAGGGGTAGACCGGTCTTATGTACCAGGGGATCCCGGCATGGTCCTTGGTACATTGTTCTAGTGTTCTACTGTAGTGGGAGGTACCCTAGTGGCCCAGTCATTTGATGGAATCCATTCCCCAAATAAGCGCCGTACGGTTTTGATTGTGCCCAAATGTACTGAAACGTGAGATGCGAGCATTCCAAATATTCTCTATTTACTTTCTATAGACACTATTATAATATCAAATGATTTTGATATAAACTGTTTTGGTTATCGTAAGGTAAAAACCCGTCGTCTTAATTTGTGGCGTGGTCTTACGAGATACCTTTTTTCATAGGATTTTGAAAAAGTTAATAATTCAAATTGAGTACGTTTTTCTCATGTAGGTTTTTCATACTGACTTGGGAGTTATTTAGTTATAATGCTCGGGCCAAACCGAGTATTACAGATTCAGGCTTGGATGCTATGTAGCTCAGGAGATAAGTTGGAGGATTTCTGATGTATATCTCGTACTTTTTTATTTCCGTTGTATGAGGAAAAGTTATTATAATTGTCCAGTTTGATGTATTGATTTTTATACTCTGATGATTGTAATTATAATCTGTTACAGATTCTTTTTTATAAAAATCTATTATTATATAATATATTTTGTTCCACCGCGATTGTGAGATTCTGTATTGTTTGTTTCTATTTATTTTCTGTCCTGTTCTTCTTTATCCTAAAGATTCATATTTTCGTCCAATTTGAGTTGAGCTGAGGTGAAATATTGTGGTTTAAAGGAGTACGGATTTGTAGGCCTTTACATTTGGTATCAGAGCTGAAGGTTAAGCGAGAACCTTGGCTTTGGTGGGAATACTCATTATAAATAGGGTCAGTAGTACTCTAGAAAGAGTTGAGCGTAATAATAGATATGAGTGTGTATTTGTTAGTTAATATAAAACAGTTTTATATTGTGTTAACTTATTGGTTGAGTGGTATATAAATTCTGGTCGAATAGTGGGATGCCACTAAATCAATATGTAACGACCCAGAATTTTAAATAATTTAATTTGAGAATATTTAATAAATTTTAAATATTTGAATGATGGTTTGATTTGAATTTCAAATTATCAGAATGAAATTGGCGATTAAATTATAGAATTTAATCTATTGAGAGTTGAATAAAAATTTGAATCTTCAATTTTAAGCCAATTAAAAATATTTCAAAGGCTTGTAAAATTCATATTGATAATATTGAAGATTTTAGAAGCTTCAGAATTGAAATTGAAAGTGAATTGTACAGTTTTGAAATTTTAATTGTTTGAATCGATATTAAAAATAGCCGTCCGAGGCACAGTCTCCGAATTTGACGAAACCTGTTCCATTGGGTCCGTAATATTGAATTTTTCTCGGATTTCAAATTTCGTATTTTTCGGAGTTTATATGTGAGCACACGAGATATAAACGCATTGAAATCGAATCGAATTCAATTTAAATTTAAATTTAAAATAAAAGACAGCATCCCTAGATTCTTGCCTAAAATCACGTTACCGCCTAAAATTACGCCTAAAATCACGATGCTTTTCTTTTCAAAATCAAAACCGCATCTTCTTCCTCAGTTCAAAAAAAATCACAAGAGATAATCTATAATGGCCAAACGAGATTGCCTCGACTTCATTTCCTCATTTTTTTTCTCCTTCTTCAAACTCCCAGATCAATTCAAATAAAAAAAAACTAACTAATGGCTGACGCCGCTTGTTTATCACGCGCGTTGGGAAGCTTGGGTTTTCGTCTCGAGAGTGGGCGTCTGCGAGTTCGTGGTCTGGGCGGCGTCGATAGCAAGCGCTCGCACGAGGATTGAAGGAGCCGATGGCTGTGGACACGAGAAGGGGGAAATCGATCGAGGCGAGGGCAGATTATCGACTATGGCGGCGATTGGGCTAGGGCTTGGCCACGTGATGATGGCGCGCGTGCGCAGGCGTGGGGGCGAGGTCGCGCGAGTCAGGGGAGGCGCGATTCGATGGCAGCGGCGCGCGAGATGATGGAGGCGATGTCTGGTGATGGCGAAGCAGTGTGGTCGCGTGTACAGTGAGGTGAATTCAATTTTTTTTGTCTTTTCAAATTTAATTTTTACAGTAATGAATTGATGTAAATTTTAAGATATGTATGCAGTGAAAATGAATTTATTAGTTGAAATTAAATTTTTATTTGATAAATTTGTTACGGGTAATCAGTTTAAAATTGAAAAAAAAGGGATTTGTTAAAAAGATTTAAAAGCATTAGTTCAAAGCTAAAAATAAAAATAAATAAATAAATATATATATATATATTCATAACAGTGAATTTATATATGCATATATATATATATGTTAAGAAATTACTGTTGTTATTACAATAAAAGGGAATATAGTTTCAAATATAACTTTTTGAATTAAATAAATTATGAAAGGAAAAGTTTTGGTTTTAATTAAATAATTAGATTGCATAAAATTATTTAAAGGAAATGTAGTTTTAGAATCAATATTTTGTTAAAGATTTAAACATAGAAGTGGAATTTATAAAGCTTAAAGTGGAAATTGTTAGTTGATTAAATTTATTTAAGTGAGAAATTAAATTTTTCGTCTAGTTCAAATATTTATAAATCGTATGACGGTTATATACAGTAATTGAAAGTATCAAAGAAAATTTAGTTTTAAATTAAATTTTATTTAAAATAGATTTATTTAAGAAGAAATTGGTTTAAATAAAACTATTAATTAATTAAACAATCAAGAACGAAAATTTATTATTCGATCTGTTCGAATATTAATAAATTGTGTAAATATTTATACAAGGTATAAATCAAGAGAAATCGAGTCAAGATGGAAAATGGATTGCTAATAAAAGCAAAGGTGAGAACTTCTCACTCAAAAGGATTTATTTAAATTTTAAATAGTTAGATTTAAAATTGTTAGTTGTGTTGATTGAATGCTTGAATGATGATTGTTATATATATATATATATATATATATATATTCTATTTACTTTATGCATGGAATATTTTACCTTGTTAATGGATGCTAAAGCCAGTAAAGGAAAAGTGGAATCAGTTATCAAAAACAATTCTAACATAACTCATCTAATTTATGCTGATGATTTGCTTATTTTCATAAATGCCACAGAGGTTGGAGCTAAAGCTATTAAAAATTGTTTCAAGAAATTGAAGAGAGTCACTGGCTTAGAAATGAATAATCTCAAAACTCAAGTATTTTTTAACAAGTTTTGTACTAACAAGGAGAAAGTGCTCAACATTTTGGATATTCAAGAAGGAGAACTACCTGTTAGATATCTTGGGTTACCTCTATCTGTGTCATATATAAAACACTCAAATTGCAAACATTTGATTGACAAAGTGTTAAATAAAATGCAAGGTTGGGAGTGTAAATTTCTCACAGTTTCAGGAAGAATTGAATTAATTAAGGCTGTAGTTTATCCTATGGTCAGTTTTTGGATGCAGTGTTTCATGCTCCCTAGCTTAACTATCCAAAAAATCAATCAACTTTGCAAAAAATTTATATGGAAGGGTAAAAAAAGTAGTGTCCCATGGGAAACAGTCACAAGTGCCAAATCTGAAGGTGGAATGGGATTGAAAAAATTGACAGACATAAACATCACCTTTTGCATCAAAAGAATTTGGGAGGTACTCAACAATTCTTCATATAGTGCTAAGTGGCTGAATGTTAAATATGCCAATAATGAAACCCTATGGGATTCTAACTTCAATAATAATTATTCTTGCACATGGAAAAAAATGCTTTATCATAGAAAAGATGCACAAAAGCTAATTGACAGAAGAATTGTGGATGGAAAATCTACAAGTCTGTGGTTTACACCATGGATTAATGGGTCAACTTTATTGGAAAAGCTAGGATATGAAACTTTATCATATTCAAGGAGTCATAAACATAAGGTAGATCAAATTATATCTGGAAATAACTGGAAGCCTGAAAACATCTCATTTCTTGGTAATGTAAGTGAGGAAATAAAACAAGTGACCATCCATTATGACAATACAGCAGATTACTGGTTTTGCAGAAGCAGTAAAAATGGTCAATTTAATTTTCATGATGTTTGGAATGATTTTAGAACTAAACTACAGGAAATCAGTGATTACAATATCATATGGAACAACATTTCTCTCCCAAAAATGAATGTATGTTTATACAGAGCTATTTTCAGTTTTCTACCCACAAAAGATAAATTAAAGATGCAAGGAGTAACTGAAGATGATGTTTGTGTACTATGCAAGAAAGAAGTGGAAACTTGCAAGCATATATTTTTTAATTGTCCCTTTTCTAAACATATATGGTGTTGGATCAGAATCATGATGGGAGATCCTATAACTCAAAGAAACTGTCAAACTTCTATCTTAGATGCCATTACATATATCAACCGGAAGTTCGCAGCCAACAATATCAAGAAGGAAATCATAATAGCCGCGCTAAGTTCATCTATATGGTTCATTTGGAAAAGCAGAAACTCCATTGTTTTTAATAATGAAAAAGCAGATAGAATTAAGATGTGTAATATCATAAAGTACAATGTTCGTGACATCATCATCAACAGATCCAGATTTTTCAGACATAGCATGAACAATTTTGAAGAAATCATCGAAAGATGGGAGATTATACCTTTGCGAGTCGATAATAACATTACCTCAATCCCGAACCCTAATTCCCTTTCCATAACATCCTCCTCAAGATACATGATTGATAGAGAAGAAGATGAAGCTGAGAGATCTAGATTGTTCAGACGCACCGAAATGATTAACGCTAATGTTGAAAGAGAAGAAGACTTGGCAGGAAGGGAAAATGAGCCGCCATGAGAAGCATTGTTGCTAGGTTTACGCAGTGTGTGTAGGAAGGTGTTTGCGGGTTCGAATTTGCAACCCGTATATATTGTATATACTCTGTTTGTAATGTTCTATCATTATCAATAATATATTTGACCTTTCTTATATATATATATATATTGGATGTGAATAGACCCTATACGCCGTTAGTAAGCGGAGGTTATTTATTACACACATATACCGCGATATTCCACCTTGAAGTGGAATTGGTATTATATTAGTATATAGCAATATATATATATATATATTGGCATATGTATATATTGCAGTTGATTGATTTCCCGCATTGTATAGCGGATGAGACCCTATTGTGCCGTTAGTAAGCGGATAATATTTTATAAAATCCCATATACCGCGATATTCCGTCTTGAAACGGAATTGGTATTGTGCTAATGTCTGTGGATGCAGGGAAACAGGTTGGAGGGATCCAACTGGATTCCTCACAAATATTTATTTGATTTCATATATTGTGATATTTGATTGTTTATCATGGATGATATATGATGTTTGAAAGTCGTGATTGACTATTGATGTGTTGCATCATCGGATCCAATTTTTGAAGTTTAAAAACAACGATTTTGATTTCTAAAGTGATTTTTGGAAATATACTTTATAAAATATTTTTGAAATTGATTCATCTTAAATAAATAAACGTTATAATTTTAATGTATAAAAATTATGATTTTTGAGAAATACAGTTAAAAGTTGATTTTTGAAGATATGAGATTAATGATTTTATAAAATAGCTTAAACTGGGATTGCTGAATTTATTATAAAAAGTTTAAAAATAGGATTTATAAAATTGGATTATTTTATAAATCAAATGATGAAATTATAAAAGAGTTTAAAGACGTTTCAAAAATAGTAATATAAATTGTTTTATATTAAAAGATTTATAAATTGATATTTATAAATTAAAAATATTGGAATTATAAAACGAGCTTTTACAAGTATTAGAATGAATTGTAAATGAATTTCATAAATTGGAATTATAGAATTATAACGGTGAAGTTATAAATGGAATTTTATAAACAGTAGGTTTATAAAATTTGTAAAGTTATTTAAAAGAATAGATTTTGGATAAATAAAAGAATCTTATAAGTTATAAGATTTATAAATTTGGGGAGTTTAAAGAAACAATTTTGTAAACAAATAAATTATAAGTGTTTGACTTATAATATGAATTTTTAGTATATCATTGTGATATGAATTGAGATAGGTTAATAAAGGAATTTATAAAAAGGAGTTGATATAAAATAAATAGAAATAGAATTTATAAACGTTGTTTTATAAATCCGCAACGACTTATTTTTATAAGGAATTGTTGTAATTTGTTAATGGAGTTATATTCATGTTTTAGACAGTGAATAATCCTTTAAAATAAAATGAATAGAAGTGATGAAATTTATTAACAAGGTATATTCACGTTTTTGAATAGTAAATATTATGTTAAAGAAATTATTTTGGATGTGATGTTTGAAATAGAATTAAAACGATCTAAAGATGTTTTAAAAGGTGTTGAGATTCGAAACCATAGATTTCAACATTTATTGTTGAAATAGATGTTTTCGAGAAATAAAAGGAAATGGTGGACTATAACACTGTTGTTATAGTAAATGATTTCGAAAGGAAATGTTTTGTATAGTATTGGGATTTATATATCTATTTTAATTTCGAATCCCTATACTAGTGATTTTGGGTTGTCGTAACGATGTTTTACGCAACATTCGTTTTGGCCCAAATAAATAAATATGGTTAAGTGAATGATTTCCTTAAAGAATGAAATATATACTTAATTTCGATTGGAGTATATTAAATATTTTCTAAGTATAGAAAATAAAAAGACTTGTGAATTACTTATAAATAAATAAGTATAGAAATGCTTTTCCAATATTAAGTGAATATTTTGAATTTATCTTTTTGAAGATAAATTGAAAATGAATATTTGAAAACGAATGGAAATCGTATATTCATAAATATTTTGGAATGTAAATTCAATATGGAATTTATAAATGGAATTTGGAAAATGAGTTTAAAAATAAATATTGATTTATTTTTGAAGTATGGAAATTATGTATATATCTTGTAAGGATATTTTTGGGAAATAAATAATTTGGAAAATTATTTGGAATCTGGTGATGTTGGCATATCTATTGATAGTTCAATAACCGACTATCAATATTTATCTTTAAATAGGTATTTGTAGTGATTTGCTTGAATTTGAATGCCACACTTATTTTTTTTTAAATAAGCGCTCACTATTCGGGTTAACCGGGAAAGGATCTTGGGGTCGTATAACCCATTCCGAATATGTGATACGTCGTTATGAATTGCATTCGAAGACCGGTGTTGAAGACCGGATATTTTTGAAAACGTAAGGGTTTCTTGTTGATTGTCTCTGCATTGGCTGATCCCCGGTATTGAGATCTCCATATGTGATGGGAAATCCGGACGTGATTAGAGATTATCCGGATTGCAAGGACTTCTTTGTTAGTGCCTTCAGTTCTGTTCGAGCCCGGAACAGACTTGTATGGATTGTGTGTCTGACATTACAAATTGAGATATAAAGCCGATTTTTTTCAAATATATTTCTGTTGGTGGCGGAGAATTTATTCTTTTAGCTTAACACCCTTCTCTGAGACGTACGAGCTTAGAGGTTATGTAGTTGAAGGTTATCAGCGATATATTCCCAATTTCGTAATGTGACATGCTGAGTGTTGCTGTGAAATGATCATTGTATTGATTATTTGTGATAGGATCATTTATTTGATCGTCTATCTTGGTGATCATTTCTATGATCATTTGTTGACCCAAAGCATGGCTTTTGTATAAAGTATGTTTTTGTGGACGTGACTTCGTCGAGCCTCACAAACCGGTAATGGTCGAAACAGGAATTGTGCGGCAAGGTTTCCAGGGACCGCTTCCCTAGGGTATGGCCATTCCTTCTGGAAAAGGGTAGTATCATGGTATGGAGCCCAGATACTTACTCATGTTGAAACACTTATTATTATGGTGTGATGTTGGTTAGAGAGCTCTCGTTTAAAGGTCCCAAAGGACCGGGGGTGGCATATCTGAGGGTTTGTAATATTCCTTGGGAAAAGGGATTCCCGGCCTTGTTTAGCAGAGAACGGTTTGGTTCTCGGGGCGTCCTTCCAGAGGCGTTTCCATGTGGCAATGGGAAGTTCCTTGGCCTGACCATTTGTTGGAAAATCCATTCTTCAAATACGAGCATTGTACGGTTTTAGTTGTATAACCTGCCATGGAATATGGCGGTAACCCGCTATTGAACATGGTAGCTATAGTAGGCATAGTCCGAAATGTCTATGCTGGCTAAGATTTATATCTTTATTTTCGAAATGAATTTTCTCTACACTATGCACTAGTAATAATATCAAATGTTCTTTTTAATGCGTATCAAGCATCTTTGACTATCATAAGGAGAAATCTCCTCCGATTCTGCGTTTGCATTGTGTGTGTGTGCGGGAGGCCTTATGGTAGTCTCATTTTTAAAAGCATTGCGAATTGACTTTAAAAATATTCCTCTATTTTTACCTTTAAAGAAAAATAAACTGTTTTGAGTTCCCACACCAGTCACATGACTGACTCGGAGTTTATTGTTTTCCTTCCTAAACTCTGGGTGCCCACCAATTTCCACATGGGCAGTCAAGAGTTAAGGTTTATTAGGATATTCAGGAATTGCTGGAAGCAAGATGGATGGCATTGGCGTATTACTAGTATATAGTACTTTCTTTTCCGCTGTTTGTTTGTTGTTGTACACTCTGATGATATGATGTAATGTAATGAAATGTAATAACTGATATAGTTCTTTGTTTAAAGATTATTCATTTATCTATTATATGTTGTTCCGCTGCGAATTGTGAGATTCTGATATTGTTCTGTTGTTTCTTTCCGTTCTATTTTCTATCTTCTTATCTCTTCTTATGCCTCTTTCTTCTTCTTTTCTTTTTCTTAAAAGCCTAACTATTCGGTTTTTCGGCACGAAAAATCGCGTATGTTACATTTGGTATCGGAGCTTATGGTTAAGCGACAACCATGGTTCTGTTGGGTGTTACTCATTAGAGATAGAGTCAGCAGTACTCTAGCATGAGTTTGAGTGTAATAATGGATATGAGCGCGTATTTGTTAGTGAATATAAAATTGTTTCTGAATCGGGTGAATAAGATAATTTTGCCCAAAACTATTTTTGATAGAGAAAAGAAATGATTTTCTATGAATTATTATAGTATATGGTTGCATGGTTGTTAATAATATTAAATTATTATCATTATTATAAGGAATTAAATAAGAAATAAAATGGATTGAATTCAAGTAAACTAACTTGATAAATTCTTGGACTAATGAATTGGAATTTGAATTGGTTAAAATTAAAGTTTAGTCGTGAGCTAAATTTGAAGATAAATTTGAAATTGTGTATAAATTCAAATAAGTAAAAGAAATAAATTGAAATTCCTTTTGTTAGTAATTCAGTAAATTCGAGATGAATTGAATATGGAAAAATGAAATGAATTAGTGAATGAAACTAATTTAAAGTGGTAATATGAATTAGTAAATGAAAGTTAATTGTTAGAATTCAATATTTAGAATTATGAATTGAATTCAAATAGAATTGGAATTGTGAATTGAAACTGAAATGTAAAATTGAATGAAAATGAATATGTAACTTCAATAGTGAAGTAAAAATGTATAAGAAACATTTGTTGGAAATTTTCTAATAGAATTTGCAAAATGGTTTGAATGTTGGATTTGGATGCTACTACTAGCAGGTTATACAGGTGTATAAAGGAATTGAGATTTTGATTTCAAAGATAAAATTGAATTGCTCGACAAAAAGGTACGTATTTCAATTTCAATATGAGATTTGATGACTTTCTTCTCTAGCCACTTGGCTTTCTCTTTTCTTTTTGATTCTGAGGGGCCGTGGTGCCATTTTGTAGTCGTACCGATCGAGCCGCGCAAAGGAAACGCTGGCGAAATTTTTCGAAAATTTAGGGTGTTAGTAAAATTTTGAGAAATTTTGAAAGTTTGAAATTTGAATTTAGATTTAAATTTGAATTGTTAGGAAAACAATGTTGGTTGAAACTTATAATTGGGGTTGGAAAGCTAGTTGAAATGATAGTAAATCTCTAGTAAAAAGATTTAGGTTAGAAAGTTGATAAAACTATTTGGATTGTGAAAAATGATAGACGGGATAAGGGCATTCTTCTTAACTTGTAATTTCGGGACGAAATTCTTTTAAGGAGGGAAGATTGTAACGACCCAGAATTTTAAATAATTTAATTTGAGAATATTTAATAAATTTTAAATATTTGAATGATGGTTTGATTGAATTTCAAATTATCAGAATGAAATTGGCGATTAAATTATAGAATTTAATCTATTGAGAGTTGAATAAAAATTTGAATCTTCAATTTTAAGCCAATTAAAAATATTTCAAAGGCTTGTAAAATTCATATTGATAATATTGAAGGTTTTAGAAGCTTCAGAATTGAAATTGAAAGTGAATTGTACAGTTTTGAAATTTTAATTGTTTGAATCGATATTAAAAATAGCCGTCCGAGGCACAGTCTTGGAATTTGACGAAACCAGTTCCATTGGGTCCGTAATATTGAATTTTTCTCGGATTTCAAATTTCGTATTTTTCGGAGTTTATATGTGAGCACACGAGATATAAACGCATTGAAATCGAATCGAATTCAATTTAAATTTAACTTTAAAATAAAAGACAGCATCCCTAGATTCTTGCCTATAATCACGTTATCGCCTAAAATTACGCCTATAATCACGATGCTTTTCTTTTTAAAATCAAAACCGCATCTTCTTCCTCAGTTCAAAAAAAATCACAAGAGATAATCTATAATGGCCAAACGAGATTGCCTCGACTTCATTTCCTCATTTTTTTTCTCCTTCTTCAAACTCCCAGATCAATTCGAATAAAAAAAAACTAACTAATGGCCGACGCCGTTTGTTTATCACGCGCGTTGGGAAGCTTGGGTTTTCGTCTCGAGGGTGGGCGTCTGCGAGTTCGTGGTCTGGGCGGCGTCGATAGCAAGCGCTCACACGAGGATTGAAGGAGCCGATGGCTGTGGACACGAGAAGGGGGAAATCGATCAAGGCGAGGGCAGGTTATCGACTATGGCGGCGATTGGGCTAGGGCTTGGCCACGTGATGATGGCGCGCGTGCGCAGGCGTGGGGGCGAGGTCGCGCGAGTCAGGGGAGGCGCGATTCGATGGCAGCGGCGCGCGAGATGATGGAGGCGATGTCTGGTGATGGCGAAGCAGTGTGGTCGCGTGTACAGTGAGGTGAATTCAATTTTTTTTTCTTTTCAAATTTAATTTTTACAGTAATGGATTGATGTAAATTTTAAGATATGTATGCAGTGAAAATGAATTTATTAGTTGAAATTAAATTTTTATTTGATAAATTTGTTACGGGTAATCAGCTTAAAATTGAAAAAAAAGGGATTTGTTAAAAAGATTTAAAAGCATTAGTTCAAAGCTAAAAATAAAATATATATATATATATATATATATATATATATTCATAACAGTGAATTTATATATGCATATATATACGGTATGAAATTACTGTTGTTATTACAATAAAAGGGAATATAGTTTCAAATACAACTTTTTGAATTAAATAAATTATGAAAGGAAAAGTTTTGGTTTTAATTAAATAATTAGATTGCATAAAATTATTTAAAGGAAATGTAGTTTTAGAATCAATATTTTGTTAAAGATTTAAACATAGAAGTGGGATTTATAAAGCTTAAAGTGGAAATTGTTAGTTGATTAAATTTATTTAAGTGAGAAATTAAATTTTTCGTCTAGTTCAAATATTTATAAATCGTATGATGTTTATATACAGTAATTGAAAGTATCGAAGAAAATTTAGTTTTAAATTAAATTTTATTTAAAATAGATTTATTTAAGAAGAAATTGGTTTAAATAAAACTATTAATTAATTAAACAATCAAGAACGAAAATTTATTATTCGATCTGTTCGAATATTAATAAATTGTGTAAATATTTATACAAGGTATAAATCAAGAGAAATCGAGTCAAGATGGAAAATGGATTGCTAATAAAAGCAAAGGTGAGAACATCTCACTCAAAAGGATTTATTTAAATTTTAAATAGTTAGATTTAAAATTGTTAGTTGTGTTGATTGAATGCTTGAATGATGATTGTTATATATATATATATATATATATATATATATATATATATATATATATATATATATATTGGATGTGAATAGACCCTATACGCCGTTAGTAAGCGGAGGTTATTTATTACACACATATACCACGATATTCCACCTTGAAGTGGAATTGGTATTATATTAGTATATAGCAATATATATATATTGGCATATGTATATATTGCAGTTGATTGATTTCCCGCATTGTATAGCGGATGAGACCCTATTGCGCCGTTAGTAAGCGGATAATATTTTATAAAATCCCATATACCGCGATATTCCGTCTTGAAACGGAATTGGTATTGTGCTAATGTCTGTGGATGCAGGGAAACAGGTTGGAGGGATCCAACTGGATTCCTCACAAATATTTATTTGATTTCATATATTGTGATATTTGATTGTTTATCATGGATGATATAAGATGTTTGAAAGTCGTGATTGACTATTGATGTGTTGCATCATCGGATCCAATTTTTGAAGTTTAAAAACAACGATTTTGATTTCTAAAGTGATTTTTGGAAATATACGTTTATAAAATATTTTTGAAATTGATTCATCTTAAATAAATAAACGTTATAATTTTAATGTATAAAAATTATGATTTTTGAGAAATACAGTTAAAAGTTGATTTTTGAAGATATGAGATTAATGATTTTATAAAATAGCTTAAACTGGGATTGCTGAATTTATTATAAAAAGTTTAAAAATAGGATTTATAAAATTGGATTATTTTATAAATCAAATGATGAAATTATAAAAGAGTTTAAAGACGTTTTAAAAATAGTAATATAAATTGTTTTATATTAAAAGATTTATAAATTGATATTTATAAATTAAAAATATTGGAATTATAAAACGAGCTTTTACAAGTATTAGAATGAATTGTAAATGAATTTCATAAATTGGAATTATAGAATTATAACGGTGAAGTTATAAATGGAATTTTATAAACAGTAGGTTTATAAAATTTGTAAAGTTATTTAAAAGAATAGATTTTGGATAAATAAAAGAATCTTATAAGTTATAAGATTTATAAATTTGGGGAGTTTAAAGAAACATTTTTGTAAACAAATAAATTATAAGTGTTTGACTTATAATATGAATTTTTAGTATATCATTGTGATATGAATTGAGATAGGTTAATAAAGGAATTTATAAAAAGGAGTTGATATAAAATAAATAGAAATAGAATTTATAAACGTTGTTTTATAAATCCGCAACGACTTATTTTGATAAGGAATTGTTGTAATTTGTTAATGGAGTTATATTCATGTTTTAGATTGTGAATAATCCTTTAAAATAAAATGAATAGAAGTGATGAAATTTATTAACAAGGTATATTCACGTTTTTGAATAGTGAATATTATGTTAAAGAAATTATTTTGGATGTGATGTTTGAAATAGAATTAAAACGATCTAAAGATGTTTTAAAAGGTGTTGAGATTCGAAACCATAGATTTCAGCATTTATTGTTGAAATAGATGTTTTCGAGAAATAAAAGGAAATGGTGGACTATAACACTGTTGTTATAGTAAATGATTTCGAAAGGAAATGTTTTGTATAGTATTGGGATTTATATATCTATTTTAATTTCGAATCCCTATACTAGTGATTTTGGGTTGTCGTAACGATGTTTTACGCAACATTCGTTTTGGCCCAAATAAATAAATATGGTTAAGTGAATGATTTCCTTAAAGAATGAAATATATACTTAATTTCGATTAGAGTATATTAAATATTTTCTAAGTATAGAAAATAAAAAGACTTGTGAATTACTTATAAATAAATAAGTATAGAAATGCTTTTCCAATATTAAGTGAATATTTTGAATTTATCTTTTTGAAGATAAATTGAAAATGAATATTTGAAAACGAATGAAAATCGTATATTCATAAATATTTTGGAATGTAAATTCAATATGGAATTTATAAATGGAATTTGGAAAATGAGTTTAAAAATAAATATTGATTTATTTTTGAAGTATGGAAATTATGTATATATCTTGTAAGGATATTTTTGGGAAATAAATAATTTGGAAAATTATTTGGAATCTGGTGATGTTGGCATATCTATTGATAGTTCAATAACCGACTATCAATATTTACCTTTAAATAGGTATTTGTAGTGATTTGCTTGAATTTGAATGCCACACTTATTTTTTAAAAAAATATGCGCTCACTATTCGGGTTAACCGGGAAAGGACCTTGGGGTCGTATAACCCATTCCGAATATGTGATACGTCGTTATGAATTGCATTCGAAGACCGGTGTTGAAGACCGGATATTTTTGAAAACGTAAGGGTTTCTTGTTGATTGTCTCTGCACTGGCTGATCCCCGGTATTGAGATCTCCATATGTGATGGGATCCAGACGTGATTAGAGATTATCCGGATTGCAAGGACTTCTTTGTAAGTGCCTTCGGTTCTGTTCGAGCCCGGAACAGACTTGTATGGATTGTGTGTCTGACATTACAAATTGAGATATAAAGCCGATTTCTTTCAAATATATTTCTGTTGGTGGCGGAGAATTTATTCTTTTAGCTTAACACCCTTCTCTGAGACGTACGAGCTTAGAGGTTATGTAGTTGAAGGTTATCAGCGATATATTCCCAATTTGGTAATGTGACATGCTGAGTGTTGCTGTGAAATGATCATTGTGTTGATTATTTGTGATAGGATCATTTATTTGATCGTCTATCTTGGTGATCATTTCTATGATCATTTGTTGACCCAAAGCATGGCTTTTGTATAAAGTATGTTTTTGTGGACGTGACTTCGTCGAGCCTCACAAACCGGTAATGGTCGAAACAGGAATTGTGCGGCAAGGTTTCCAGGGATCGCTTCCCTAGGGTATGGCCATTCCTTCTGGAAAGGGGTAGTATCATGGTATGGAGCCCAGATACTTACTCATGTTGAAACACTTATTATTATGGTGTGATGTTGGTTACAGAGCTCTCGTTTAAAGGTCCCAAAGGACCGGGGGTGGCATATCTGAGGGTTTGTAATATTCCTTGGGAAAAGGGATTCCCGGCCTTGTTTAGCAGAGAACGGTTTGGTTCTCGGGGCGTCCTTCCAGAGGCGTTTCCATGTGGCAATGGGAAGTTCCTTGGCCTGACCATTTGTTGGAAAATCCATTCTTCAAATACGAGCATTGTACGGTTTTAGTTGTATAACCTGCCATGGAATATGGCGGTAACCCGCTATTGAACATGGTAGCTATAGTAGGCATAGTTCGAAATGTCTATGTTGGCTAAGATTTATATCTTTATTTTCGAAATGAATTTTCTCAACACTATGCACTAGTAATAATATCAAATGTTCTTTTTAATGCGTATCAAGCATCTTTGACTATCATAAGGAGAAATCTCCTCCGATTCTGCGTTTGCATTGTGTGTGTGTGCGGGAGGCCTTATGGTAGTCTCATTTTTAAAAGCATTGCGAATTGACTTTAAAAATATTCCTCTATTTTTACCTTTAAAGAAAAATAAACTGTTTTAAGTTCCCACACCAGTCACATGACTGACTCGGAGTTTATTGTTTTCCTTCCTAAACTCTGGGTTCCCACCAATTTCCACACGGGCAGTCACGAGTTAAGGTTTATCAGGATATTCAGGAATTGCTGGAAGCAAGATGGATGGCATTGGCGTATTACTAGTATATAGTACTTTCTTTTCCGCTGTTTGTTTGTTGTTGTACACTCTGATGATATGATGTAATGTAATGAAATGTAATAACTGATATAGTTCTTTGTTTAAAGATTATTCATTTATCTATTATATGTTGTTCCGCTGCGAATTGTGAGATTCTGATATTGTTCTGTTGTTTCTTTCCGTTCTATTTTCTATCTTCTTATCTCTTCTTATGCCTCTTTCTTCTTCTTTTCTTTTTCTTAAAACCCTAACTATTCGGTTTTTCGGCACGAAAAATCGCGTATGTTACACAATAGAAGTTTCTAAACACTTGAACACGATAACTAACACAGTATGGTTTTGAAGCGGGAAAATGAAGTAATTTTACCCAAATTATATTTTGATATAAAAGAAATAAATTTTCTAAAATTATTGTAGTAGTGTGTTTGGTATTTATTATTATATAATCCAAACGAGAGTATAAAACTGGAAATGATCTATTAAAAACCAAAATTTAAAATGGTATAAGAATGAATCATAAAAATTAATAAAACTATAAACGAATTCAAGCTAGAATTTGAAAAACTAAATCCGGAGATTTTTGGAAGTGTTTTCCAAAGTATTTAGAAAAAATAGTAGTATTATTATTTTCGAGACATTTTTGAATACTAAATAGTTTTAAATGAATTTTGGAAGTAATATAGCACTAAACTCACTTCAATTGTTGAAAAATAATCTTGGTAATGATGGCCGCATCATCAGTATTCATTTTCGAGTTTCTAAGTGACGGATTGCAGTCGAAATTGATTTTTTTCAGATTTTTGGGGTAAACAGGTTTGTTAAAAAAATTGCGAAGGGAATTGTTTTGGGTAAAATCAGGTTGATTTTAAAATTCGAAGGAAGTGGTTTGTTAAACCAAAATGAGTATATATATATATATTTGATTTCAAAGTGATTTGAAATATATACCGGGTGTTTAAATTCTGGAATTTAATGTAAATGTTTTAGGTAAACATCAGAAATAAGCTTTTGGACTTTTAAAGTGAGAATGATTTTAAGTAAGTAAGAAATTTGAGCTTTAAAAAAAAATTAACTTAAGTAAGTTAAAATAGATTGTGCGTATTGGTTTAATTTAAGGAAAGTTAAATAAATTATTGGGAATTGAGATAATAATTGCCATATGAATAAAAATAAGGAAGTGGGCAAATTAGAAATTGGAATTGAATCCTTTCTTGGTTTAAATTGAAGGAATTGAAATAGAATTGTTTAGAGTGAATTTAACTTAAGTGTAAATAACTCAAATTTGGTTTTCAAATGTTAAATAAAATAGAACTGGAATTTAAATAAAAGGTGAATTGGATTTGAGTTATAAGGGATTGAATTAAAATATGTAAATGTGAATTAAAAAGTGACTACATAACCATAAGTTATAAAATTTGTATTGGATTAGAAGTAATGTCGAATTGAAGAAAATATAAATTTTGAGTTGTGAACTAACTATATAACCATATAAATGAATTTTGAATGAAATAAAATTCAAGTGAAAAATTGAATTGGAATAAATAAATTTCAATAACTTATGAAAATTGAAATGAATAAATATATACTTGGCCATAAACGGATGTATAATCTCGAGAATTTTTTTTATTGTGAATATACTCAAGTATAGAAATTATGGAAATGGGAAAAAAAATAAGTCGTGTGACTTATAAAATTGAAAAGTAAAGTAGAAAACCCGAAATAAAAATGGTGTAATATCTTAAGGTGAAGGAATAAAGTCCAAACTTGAATTATAAAATAAAATTGAACTCGAGTAAATTTATTGAAGTGATTTTTGAAAAAAAATTAGATATTGAATTATAAAGTGAAAAAGAACTAATTAGATAATTAATTAAATAATTTGATTTAAAAAAGATATTAAGTGGGTTGAATAAATTTGGATTGTGAGTTAAAAATGGAATTCGAAAATGAAGCTTGAGTTATAAATAAAATTCGACTTAGATTGTAGGTGAATTAAATTAAATCGGAAACGTGTCGAATAAAATGGAATTGAATTGAAACGGTGATGACTTGAGTTATAAATGTGATACCCCACTCTGAGACCCATATTAAAAAAGAGTATTATGAGGTAATACCGTCTGCTAATGCGGAGAATAGAGCTGGATAGGAGCAACCATCTATAGCCTTGTCTTAACTATCCACTGAATACATTGATATATGCTATCTATTTTTTCTTCTTCTCAAATGGATCGACATATCCAATAAATATTTAATACTAAAATATAGTGGCTAATGGATCTGTCAGAATGAAACATAACAACTCAAATGTAAATAACATCATAGAACAGCAGAAATGCATACATATGCATAGGTAAAGATACAATCACTAGTACAATCCAAAATGATACATTAAAGTGGTATGACGACCATAACCCAAACAGGGTCAAAAGAATATACATACCAGAGTAGCAAACCAAAATAGACTACATAAAGCTACAACAAAAAGAGCTAGCACAAAAGAGTCCATGTAGAACCAGAATAGGCTAAGTCCAAATGTACCTAACCTGAAATACCTCGTTCTGACCCGAGTATAAAATATACGGGTCAGTCTAGCTAAACAAATCAGTTTACAATGACAAGAGATAATAGGAACATAAGGATAATGTGATAATATTACCAAGTGAGAAAGGACAACTAAAGTGTATGATTACATCAAGTGATAATATGGTGTCACCACACAAACATATAATCTCAAAAGAGATAAAATAACACATAAAACGCTAAAAGTAGCGAGCCTCATATCATCAACATTCATAAAACATCAAACATGGTTTAGGGGAAAACCTAAACTCACCATCTTGGCAAACCCAAAACATGCATAAAGAGATCCCATCTCAGACACGCCATAAGGAAAATATATCTCTAAAGAGGAGAATAAAATCCTAAGTAAATGCCAAAAGGCAAATCTCATATAACGCCAGGGTAGGACATTTTAATCTTAAAATAGAACTTCTAAGAGTTCAAATTCCCAAAAGGTAATCGCCACAAATATATATCAAATGGTTCAAAGGACCAATTCCGAAATAGGGCGACACACTAGGGAAAATAGTCAAAGAAAGTATCTTAAAAGTGTTTGCACGTGCATGTGGCCGAAGCCTTGCAAAGTACTGTTATCTCAAATAGGTACCTCTCCCGAAGGCAAAACATCACAATGAAAAATACGCCGCAATGGAAAATACGCCGCAATGGCAAATACGCCGCAATGGTAAACGTCTCGAAGACAAATATGCCATAATAGCAAACGTTGCAATGGCAAACGCCGCAATGGCAATGACCCGAAGGTCCAGTACTGGCACGCACAATGGAAAACGTGTCACAAAATTTCGAATAGAAACTCGAATTGTGTTAATGTGCATCCCATACTACACGTTCGCACAAAATGGTTTACTAACCGCTAGTAAATTTCACGCTCAAAGGAGTAAAATGTTTACCCCATCTCATCGGTAAACTCGACCCGAAGGTCAAAACGATCAAACGAATAGATTAGAAATTAACTGAAAAGATAAACGCAGGTGTTCGTAGCACACCTTTTATTCAATCATTTAATTCTCCTCTCTATTCACTTTAAGTGCAAAATTGTGTGTTTATACAGAAATTAAGTTGAAGAAAACGAGTTTTAGAAACGCTTTGAAATCGCTTTAGAATCTGCCTTTGAAATTCTCTTAATATAGAGTATATAATTTTTATGTTAAAAAAATAATGAATAATAATAATTTAAAAGCCCATTTATTTGAAAAACATTTTTAAAACACATTATAAAACTCATGTATGAAATCCAGAAAGAAATATCAAAAGAATAACGTAATAACGGAAATTACACCAAGTATTATCCATTTAAAACAAGCTGCGACTCAATATTTGACAGTAGGTTTGAACAAGTTTATAATATCAAAATGACTTGAAATTCTACAGGAATGTAGTAAAACATTCCTAATTAATTTTCAAAAAGAATCATTCAAATCCGATTTGAATGAAGAATCCGCATTGTTTCAAAGTTGGATTAAAACAAGGTTAAATCGCTGAATTCCAGCATGCTGCAGGTTCAAGTTCGATGGTAGTTTCAAAATAGCAAAAGAATATAGATTGTCATGAAAATTTTCAAGAATGTAACTAAACACTCCTACTTTAATTTTCTGAAAGAATAACTCAAATCCAATTTGAAACGAAGACTCTGCATTGTTTCAAAGTTGGACTAAAACAAGGTTAAATCACTGAATTCCAACATGCTGCGGGTTCAAGTTCGACAGTAGATATATACAAGTTAACATGGTCGGAATGACTTGAAAATTTGTTGAAATAAAGTTCAATAATTTTAATTTAAACTACAAAAATAATCTCCGAGTTTAGATTAAAGACGAATAAACTGTGACGTCTCAAAGTGGACTCATGCGAGGAAGTGAAAATATAGGAAAAACAAAGGCCAGCGGCTTGTTTAGCCAGTTCGCCCCTATTAAACCCAAAATTTGAGAAAGCATGAAACATGAAAGCTATAGATAATATTATAAGCTTTCCAGAGCATCAAAAATCATCGAAATACGACAAGTATTGAAAAGTTATGGCAATTTTAATTTCTGGTTTCAACTTAGAAAATACACAGCCTGAAATATACCCACTGTTTCAAATCCTGTTTTGTCCTTTTCAACATCTGAATTTTTTAAAGTGATTAAAATAAAGGTTGTATAAAATTTCCTAAGATTTCTAGGACATCAAAAATAATTGAATTCCAATTAGGTATGAAAAAGTTATGACTCAAACAATTCTCAGATCTAAATTCATAGTCGCTGTCGTTTTGTTCCTAGGATAGCAACAAAAAGGTACTGTTTTGACCAATTTATCTCCAAAATTTCATAAAACTCAAAACATAAAACTTTTGGTATAAAGTATGAACTTTCAAGAACACTAAAAATCATCCAATTTGGGTAAGAAACGAGGGACATATGGCCAAATTCATTTCAGGTTCAATCGCAGAAAATTTGTTTCAGCAACCAATAAAGAAACAACGTATAATTGGCATGCTAGTTTGTTTAACTTAGAAATGCGAGTTTATAACTCACCTTAGGATTTACTTGCAGCAATTTAGAAGATTTACCAAGCAAAGATTGAAGCTTTGGTCTTGGATTGAAGCTAGAAACATGTAGAGTTTGATTTGCTACCAATTTCTCCTTGATTTGTAATTAATTTGGAGCTTAGATTTGGATTTGAGAGAGAAACCATTATTTGGGTTTAGAGCTTTCTAGGTTAGAAGAAGAGAATGAGCAGGATAGAAAGATTGGACGTATAGTTCATTCACAAGGCTAATTTCAGAAATGAGATAATGTGTTTGTACCCAATATCCAACCCAATAAGCAATGTTAAACACTTAGCCAAATTTTCTACTTTTCTCAACCATTTTTATATGTTTAAAAATGCTTTACTCTAACAAATTTGTACATACAATTTTTTTAAATGAACATATCATAAAATAAATTATTTTACACTATAAATTAGAATATTTTCTACATTTTAAACCATTAAAATTTTATGAACAACATTTTATTATTTGTTTAATACAAAATTTCCATAAACACCAAAAATAGATTTTTGCTCAAATTCATTGTTTATTCAAATAAAAAGTTTATAAATCAATTTGTCCCTCCAAATTATTATTATTATCCATAATTTAATTAAAATCACATTTTAATTTATTAACAGGTAATCACAAAACCGCGAATTGTTACAGACTTTCCCTTAAGAAAATTGCATCCCCGCAATTTTTATAATGGAAGTTATCTATAACATCTATTTCATCACAACAAAATTGAAATCAAAAGACAGGATCATAGATATTCACCCTCATTAGATGATGAAAGGATCAAGACAAGTTTTCTCGGCAAATCCTATGGTTTCCTAAGTGAAATACTTAGGGTTGGCGGACCATAGAATTTCATAAGCGAAACATTCTTGTTTCAAAGGTGTTTAATCTTCGAAAAAACTACACGAATAGAATTCCAAACAATACACAATTCGATGAGACTCGTGATCATGCAACATAAGAGAATTAGCAACTGAGATTAAATCTCAAAGATACAACGAAATTGGGTTACCTGGAACATATCATGAATACCCAAAACTGAACAGAAAACGATGCATGAAAGCAATCGAACCAAGACGTTCAGTAATAATAGATGGTCCTATATAACTGGGATCTAACTTTTCGAGTATACTGAAACGCACTTACCTCCTTTAAAGGAGTAACACAAATAAGCACAATCATCAAAAGAGGATTCAACAAAAGATTGGTGGTATTTCAAGCTACCACCATAACAAATGACTACGTGTCATTACAAGAATCGCACTAAGGCAAGATACACAAGAATGGATTACAAGAAATTTTCTCAAAATTTTTTTATAAGAGTTTTCACAAAAATCCATTTTCTTTTATACAGAAAACTCAAACTTCAATAACTGAAATTTTTTAAATCCACTTACTTAAATTTTTAATTCAATCATCTTTACTTTAAATTTAAAGTAAATTAAATTAGAGTTGTTCCGTACTCTAATTCCAAAAATAAATATACTACAATAAGTAATATATTTTTTCCACTAAATTTATCAAATTTTAAACCATTTAACTTTACGATTTAAAAGGACACTTATTAGACCCTTTATCGACGGCTCTAAATATTTACTAATTAAATTTTCTCAAAATTTTTCTAAGCATTTAATTTTTCGAAAAATTCGGCAGAGTCTCATTTGCATGGAGAGCCCTCTACAATTTCATAAATATGAATTATAGACATACATCGACCAAAAGGTCGGAACACTATATACATATATACATACATACATACATACATACATACATATATATATATAACTCTTAACATATAAACACTTAGCAATTCATACGTACCATTTTTAGCGTTTAAAATGCGAGCATGCTTACTTTTATACCGACTATTTTTGCTAGTTAATCATTCAAATATCCTCTTGCACATGCGCTTAGCTTATTGAAACATGTTAGCATGCACTTATAAACATATAAAGTATTAAAATCATAGTTTAAATAAGACAACAACTCAAAATTTCAAAATTTTCAAATTCAGGCCCGCTACAAAGACTCGGGATTTTAACATAGCAAAACTCATAATCTGGAAATACTCATAAAATAAAAGTTATTCTACTCAGTCCAAGATTTCCAGGGGTATAAAGATCATCAAAATCGGATTTACATTTTGAAAGTTATGCCCAATTTACTTTCAGCTTTAAACTCACAAATTATAAAAGAGGAAAGAGATATCCATCTATTTTCAAACTCATTTTGAATAACCAAACTGAAAAATTTTCAAAAATGATACACAGATAATTTCTAACTTACTGAATGCACTCTCTTTTGCAAAAAGAATGGTCTCATTTGGATTGGTAAGTCACAAGTTATCGTTGTTTTTAAACAACACTTTTCAATCAAAAAAATTCGACACAAGACCTTATGTTGACAAAATTTTCAAACCATTATTAAATCCAAACTACATAATTTTAGATCAAAAATCTTTTCTCAAAAATATTTATTACATGATCCTTTTCTCCGGAAAGCCAAGATATCTAGAATTACACTACAGTACACATAATAAACTTTCAAAATGGTTTATAAAGAAAACTTTTTTCCAATTAACAAACAAGTCTTTTAAAAGAAGACCCATATTGTAGTTAAGATAATTACCTTCTTATATTAGTAAGAAACAATTGCCTATCCAAACTTGACTTTGGAATTACATATTGATTTTTTTATTGCTTTCACAATTAAAAATCTTATTGTTGCTCTATTTATTATTATTTCTAGCTTTTCACAAAAAATTACATTTTATAATAAATGAATCTTTTATATTCAATTTTCTCTTAATCCATAAAGCTAAACATTTATTTTATTATCACTAAGAACTAGCCAAGGTTGATACTTAATTCAAACTTTTTTCAATTGAACTTCGCAAATACATTACTGACAAGTTTTTAACACTATTTAAATTCGTAACCAAACTTACTCCATTGGTTTTGCTCCGTTTTAAATTTCATGCTAATTCAAAAGCACCAAATTAGCATTTTCTTAAATTTCCCCAAAGGCATGATTTTTTTCTTTCACTTGTCATTTATCAAATGATTAAATATTTAAACTAATCTTCATAACTACCCTTTTACTTTATACTAAACCTCATTCTAATCAATTTTTTAGTTTTCTAAATAATTCATTTTCTTATTAATCGCTATCACATGATAGTTTCATCCAATTAAGATATTTCCTTAATTAAAATTGTTTTCCATATAAATATATTACCATAAGGTAATATTTTCCAAAAATACTTTACCCAAAAGCTTACATAAGCATTTTAAATTTTCCATGTATGTAAACTTTCACAAACATGTACTATAACCAATAATGAATACAATTTATTTAAATGAAGCCGTATTCAAATTTTCCAATTATCAATTTATAAAATTATAACATCTAAGTAATACGTTTATAGTGAATGACATTATCAAGGACTGCAAAGTTGACCAAGATCAACAATGCCTCTCCATTGCCTCTTTATGACTCTATTTTCATAAGTCCTTAAGTATATATAAAATACTTATCTCAAATGGCAATTTTGAACTTTCAAAATCTTTGCAATATCTATATATTTTTGCATTCAACATCCATACTAGTAAATATTATTTATTGCCATTTCAAAAGCATGTATTATAATCGCCCCGTAAGCGTTTAGGAATCCCTATCGATAATGCTGATCAGACGCATCGACCAGAATTCTTAAAAAACTTATTAGCCAATTGGCACAAGAAATTATAAAACCTATTCTAATTTCTTAAGGAATCTTAAACTTGGTTCTAACATTTTCAAAACATAAAACATTTTCTAACTATAAACCATACAATTAATTTATAAAACAATCAAGTTATATACATAAGTATATCTCTTGTTAGAAAGATTTTCCATTCACATGTATGCTTTCTTTCCCAAAAATTCTTTTAGTAATTTTACTTCTTTAAAATTCATCCATGAAATTATTAAACATTAAATTTTTATTTCATTTTAACCTTTCGTTAAATACCACTTATGAGTTAAATTTCATTTTCAAAATTTAATCTTTCTAATAATTCTTGCGGTAGCTACAACTTGAAGACACCGCAAGTTCTTATCATTTGCATTGAGTAGGTTTCTAACTCTCACTTATATCACCTACTCAATATTATTTCAGTAACTACTATGCTAACAGACATTCATGCAATTATCAACAAAACAAGCATTAATTATAAACAAAGCATTAAATGTGCCCAGCGAAAACGGTCACACCTTTTCCGCTGTGCAACTCTAATCACTGAGGATCAAAACACATAATTTGAATCTAAGCCATCTGAGGTCTAATTTCTACTATTTTAAAAATATTGATATTTAAAACCCTTATAATGTTTTCAAACTTATTATCCATTTTAAGAAAATGAAAAGAATAAAGGCACGATTGAGGAATACGATAGTGGGAAACTATATTATCACTTGTTTGATACTTGGATGTACTGTAATATGTTTTTCTGTTTTGTGTTTATTATATTTTTTTCTAAGATCAGATCTGATACCAAGCTGTGACGCCCCACTCTGTGAACCATATTAACATTGAGTATTATGAGGTAATACCGTCTGCTAACGCGGAGAATAGAGCTGGATAGGAGCGACCATCTTTAGCCTTGTCTTAACTATGTACTGAATATTTTGATAAGTGCTATCTATATTTTTTCTTCTCAAGTGGATCGACATATCCAATAAATATTTAATACAAAACTATAATGGCTAATGGATCTATCAGAACAAAAAATAACAACTCAAATGTAACTACCATCACAGAATAGCAGAAATGCATACATGTGCATAAGTACAGATCAATCACCAGTATAATCCAAAATGATACATCAAAGTGGTATGACCACCACAACACAAACATGGGTCAAAAGAATATACATATCAGAGAAGCAAACCAAAAAGAACTACGAAAAAGCTACAATAAATAGAGCTAGCAGAAAAGAGTCCATGCAGAAGCAGAATAGGCTAAGTCCAAATGTTCCTAACCTGAAACACCTCGGTCTGACCTGAGAATAAAATACACGGGTCAGTCTAGACAAACAAATCAGTTAACAAGGATAAAAGATAATAGGAGCATAAGGATAATGTGATAATATTACCAAGTGAGAAGGGACAACTAAAGTGTATGATTACATCAAGTGATAATATGGTATCACTACACAAACATATAATCTCAAAAGAGATAAAACAACCCACAAAACGCTAAAAGTAGCGAGCCTCATATCATCGACATTCATAAATACTCAAATATGGTTTAGGGAAAAACCTAAACCCACCATCTTGGCAAACTCAAAACATGCATAAAGATATCTTATTTCAAACACGCCATAAGGAAAATATATCTCCAAAAGAGGAGAATAAAATCTCAAGTAAACGCTAAAAGGCAAATCTCATATAACGCCAGTGTAGGCAATTCAAATCTCAAAAATAGAACTTCCAAGAGTTCAAATTCCCAAATGGTAATCGCAAAAAATATATATCGAATGGTTCAAAGGGCCAATTCCGAAATGGGGCGACGCACTAGGGAAAATAGTCAACGAAAGCATCTCAAAAGTGTTTGCACGTGCATGTGGCCGAAGCCTTGCCAAGTATTGTTATCTCAAATAGGAACCTCTCCTGAAGGCAAAATGTCACAATGAAAAATACGTAGCAATGGAAAATACGCTGCAACGACAAATGTCTCGAAGACAAATACGCCGCAATGGCAATGACCCGAAGGTACAGTACTGGCACGCCATAATGGCAAATGTATCACAAACTATCGAATAGGAACCCGAATAGTGTTAACATGTGTACCATACCACATGTTTGCACCAATTGGTTTACTAACCGCTAGTAAATTTCACACTTAAAGCAGTAAAAAATTTACCATGTCTCAACGGTAAACTCGACCCGAAGGTCAAAACGAATAGATTAAGAATTAACCGAAAAGATAAACGCATTGTTCATAACATGCATTTTATCCAATCATTTAATTCTGCTCCCTTTTCTCTCGAAGTACAAAATTGTGTGTTTTATATAGAAATTAAGTTGAAGAAAATGTGTTTTAGGAACGCTTTGAAATCGCTTTAGAAATTGCCTTTGAAATTCTCTTATTCTAAAGTACATAATTTTTATACTTAAAAAAATAATATATAATAATAATTTCAAAAGCCCATTTATTTGAAAAACATTTTTAAAACACATTATAAAACCCGTATATGAAATCCATAAAGAAATACCAAGAGAATATCAAAATAACGGAAATTTCACCAAGTAATATCCGTTTAAAACAAGCTGCGACTCAATATTCGATAGCAGGTTTGAGCAAGCTAACAGTGTCAAAATGAAATTCTTCAAAAATGTAGTTCAACTTTCCTACTTCAATTTTTAAGAAGAATCATTCAAATCCGATTTGAAACGAAGAATCCACGTTGTTTCAAAGTTGGACTAAAACAAAGTTAAATCGCTAAATTCTAGCATGCTGTGGGTTCAAGTTCAACCGCAGTTTCAAAATAGCAAAAGAACCCAGATTGTCATGAAAATTTTCAAGAATGTAATTCAACACTCCTACTTCAATCTTCCAAAGGAATCAGTCAAATACAATTTGAATTGAAGAATCTGCACTGTTTCAAAGTTGGATTAAAACAAGATCAAATCGCTGAATTCTATCATGCTGGGGGTTCAAGTTTGACAGCAGATATATATACAAGTTAACATGGTCGGAATGACCTATAAATTTGTATAAATAAATTTAAATATTTTTACTTTAAATTGCAAAAATAATTTCTGAGTTCCGATAAGACACGAAGAACTGCGACGTCTCAACGTCGGACTCATGCCAGGAAGTGAATACACGGGAAAAACAAAGGCCAACGGCTTGTTTATCCATTTTTCCCTTATTCAACCCATAATTTAAGAAAGCATGAAATATGAAAGTTACACAGAATATTCTAAGCTTTCCAGAGCATCAAAAATCATCGAAATATGATAAGTAGTGAAAGAGTTATGGCAATTTTAATTTCTGGTTTCAACTTAGAAAATACACAGCCTGAAATGTACCCACTTTTTCAGACCCAATTTCGTCCTTTTAAACATCAAAATTTTGTAAAGTGATTAAAAGAAAGGTTGTAGAAAATGTCCTAAGATTTCTAGGATATCAAAAGTTTAAATTCCGATAAGAGATGAAAAAGTTACGACTCAAAAAATTCTCAGATCTAAATTCATTGTCGCTGTCATTTTGCTCTTGGGATACAACAAAGAAGTATAGTTTTAACCAATTTAACTCAAAATTTCACAAAAATCAAAACATGAAACTTTTAGTACAAAGTATGAACTTTCTAGAACACTAAAATCATCCAATTTGGGTAAGAAACGAGGGAGATATGGCCAAATTCATTTCAGGTTCAATCGTAGAAAATTTGTTTCAGCAACCAACAAAGAAACAACATATAATCGACATGCTAGCTTGTTTAAGTTAGAAGTGTGAGTTTATAACTCACCTTAGGATTTATTTACAGCAAATTAGCAGATCTACCAAGCAAAGATTGAAGCTTTGGTCTAGGATTGAAGCTAGAAACATGTAGAGTTTGATTTGGTACCAATTTCTCCTTGATTTTTAATTAATTTGTAGCTTAGATTTGGATTTGGGGAAGAAACCATTATTTAGGTTTTAGAGCTTTCTAGGTTAAAAGAAGAGAATGAGGAGGATAGAAAGAATGAACGTATAGTTCATTCACAAGGCTAATTTCAGAAATGAGATAATGGGTTTGGACCCAATATCCAATCCAATAAGCAATGTTAAACACTTAACCAAATTTTCTAGTTTTCTTAACCGTTTTTCTATGTTTTAAAATGTTTTACTTTACCAAATTTTCACTTACAATTTTGTAAAATGAACATATCATAAAATTAATTATGCTACACTATAAATTAGAATATTTTCTGCATTTTAAACCATTAAAATTTTATGAATAACATTTTATTATTTGTTTCAAACAAAATTTCCATAAACACCAAAAATAGTTTTTGCTCAAATTCATTGTTTATTCAAATAAACAATTTATAAATCAATTTATCACTCCAAAATATTATTATTAACCCTAATTTAATTAAAATCACATTTTAATTTATTAACAGGTAATCATAAAACCACATGTTGTGACAATAAATAAATCCAATTTGAACATGAATGAATTAAATATTGCCTTGGATATCATTGAAATAAATTCGAGAATAAATTGTGTATGGATTAGAAATTTGAAGTGGGTTTAATGAATGAACTAATTAAAATAGATTAGTAAACGGGATGGGATTTGATTGTATAAAAATCAAATCAAAAATTTAAATTGGAATTTGTTTACAAAAAAAAGTAAACTAAAATATGGAGTTGAAATGATTGAAGTAATAAAAATTACATGAATTAATAGAAGTGAATAAATTGGTTTTTAATCAGTTTGGAATGAATATTAATTTGTCTAGCATAAATGTAAATTGAATATAAGCAATTTGGTTGTAAATCATTCCAAATGGAATGAAATGGTATATGGATTGGTCGAAAGCAATTAAATTTGTATATGAACCTTATAATTGCTTAAGATACATGTTTTGCGTGATTGGTTGTTGAAATTCATGTTTTGTAGTTGTTTAAATAAATGAAATGTTATTAAATTTCTTGTCATTGTACTTACGTGTTTAAATTGAGTAAGTACGGGTACTTTGAACTGTTTTACTTGACTTTGATTGTGTGAATTGCGAAAATAAATAAGTCGCTTGCTTAAAAATGCTAAATAAGGTATGTTTCGGAATAAATACTACGAAAATATAAAATATTTTTATATGTTTTGTTTTCCGACCATGTGGGTCGATGCATATATATTTATCTCCCTTGTCATATTGCAAAAGGTCCTTCGTACAAAAGAGACACCGTCAATTTTTTTTGAAAATTTAGGGTGTTAGAAAAATTTTGAAATTTTTTGTTAACGGCAAATTGATTTCAAATTGTAATTGAAATAAAAGGTTTTGGATTTAGGATTGAAAACTAATTGATTTGGGAAAAATTAAAAGATTAGAAAAGTGAATATTGAATTTTCACTAAGTAAGCTTTGGAAAAGTTAATGGGTTTGGGGCATTCTTCTGCCTTAGCAATTTCGGAGAAAAAATTCTTTTAAGGGAGAGGAATGTAACGACCTGGATTTTTCGACGTTTGATTTGAAATATTTAAATGGTTTTAAATATTTAATTTGAATTTATAATTTTTTTTTTTGAACATGAAAATTTGGTTTTCATTTATGAAATAAATTTAGAATTTAAATATAGCAATCTATTGGATAATTTAATTTTTGAATTTAATAATCGGAATTTGGTTAAATTATTGAGTCTTGGGTTTTAAGCTCGATGAAAATAATTTAAAGGCTTATAAAATTCATATGAATAATAATGAACATAATAAAGTTTTAAAATTTTAATTTAAAAGAAGTCGGTTCAATTTTAAAAATAGTTTGTTTAAATTGACATTTAAAAATAGCCATCCGGGGTACATTCTTGGAATTCGACGAAACTAGTTCCATTGGATCCGTAATTCTATGCAATTATTGGACTTCAAATTTCGTTGCATTTGAAGTTAACATTTGGTCGTACGGAATAGAAACGCCTGGAAATAATTTAGTCAAATTTAATTTAAACAATCGATCCAAACAGCTACTTTCTCCATATGATCGAATTAGAACTTGAAACATTTTCCATTACGTTCAGAATAGAGGTATAACATTATAAATGCCTAGCGGCACGCCTTGATAGGAGGTCGAGATTTTAAGTTGTAATGATCGAGACATTTTGGAAATTAAAATTATTTTATTTATTAGTCAAACTTCTTTCAGCTGTGACATTATCTTTTCACTGTACCTTAGCCTAATTGAACATGCCACCCTACCTTCTTTAACGCGTAGCCATTTTCTGTTTAAATCACAAATATCGTCCCTTCTTCATCCGAATCGATTCATTTCAACGAAGAGAAAAAAGTTATTGACCGAAGTTTAAAACCAAAATAAATTCCCTCAGTCGAATCAAAATCACATCCCCCTCTTCATCTATTCAATTCACGAAAATAAACATGCCGTAATTGATTTCAACTTCAAAATCGAGAAAAAGGGAAATTCAAAACTCGATTAAATCGAGACAAGCTCGTTCGAGGTTTTCGGGCACGCGATGCTCTAGAGGAGGGCGAAGGCGAGGGCAACGGCGAACGAAGGCTTGTGGCGTCGAGATTGGGCAGGGCGTCGTCATCGTTGTGAATGGGTTGGGGTTGGAGTCGTCGAAGGCAAGGCTGGGTTTGATGGCAATGAAGTTAGGGTTTGTTACAGTGAAGCTCGCGTGGGGGAAGACGCGTTCTATGTGTGAGGAATGGGTGACTGGAAGGGAGGGCGTTCATGTATGCCAATGGACGAGGGTTTACGATAGTTGGATGGTAGCAACAATGGTTTGGGCTAAACGTTTTTAACCTAGTTAATTTATTTTGAAAATAATTGTTAATTTTAAACTTAATTATCAATTAGTTTAGTTGCAAAAAAAAAACAAATTAGTTAACCTATGTGATAGTTAGGATATAAATTATAGTGATTAGGGTACTTACATATATAAATCATATTTTGGAAATGAATATCTACAAATTTTATTATTCATTTATGCGAGGTCCGAATCACAAATCGATCACGTTGGATTTGTGGATGCAACATCTAACAATAGAGTTAAAGTTGTAATGGACTGCAAATAAATCAAGGTGAGAATTTCTCACTCCTTTAGATTACAATATTTAAATTTAAAACGTTTAACTTTAAATTATTGGATGCTCGATTGATTGATAAATTTATAATTTATCGGTTAGATGACTATATATATGTATGTATAGTAGTTTATATATCAGTATTGGGGTGGTATTCCCGCATATTATAGCGGATGAGACCATATATGCCCCACACAATAGCGGATGACCCTGTATACCGTGATATCCCCCTTGAACTGGGATTGGTATTTTTATGTTATATTAATATCTATGTACGCAGGAAAACAGGTTGAAGGGATCCAACTGGATTCCTTAAATTTATTATTTAGTTTTCATATATAGTGATATATGATTTGTGTAGAATAATCTATTTTAGATTATTGTTGTGATAGAAATAATTGGATGCTATGTAGCACTAACCTAAATTTTGATAATTTAAAATTAAAATTTATGGAATTAAAAGGGAATTTGATGTAAAAATATATTTATTGAAATTGGAGTTATTTTAAAGAAAAATTAAATTAGAAGAAAAAATATAATTGATTTTGGCTATACTTAACCATTATGAATTAATAGATGGAGGTTTTCAAAAATGAATTACAAGAGAATTTTCTAAATGATGTCCTGGAAATATAAAAAGGAGTTAAAATCAATATTGAAATAGATTGGAAGTATAAATGGAGGTATAAGAAAGAATTTATATAATGGAGTTAAATAAATAAGGTTTGTTTATAAACAGATAAATAAAGGGTTATAAAATTTATAAACAGTGTTTATAAATAAAGGAATTCGATATCTGGTGATAATTGGAATATAAATTCATATGGTGAATTTATATTAGAATATAGAAACTGGGTTGAGAAAAATAGTAGATTCTAATTTTGAAATGAGAATGGTTAGGGTATCGACAATGAATCGATATGTTGTGAAATCGAGAGAAAGTTAAAAATTTAAAATGGTTATTGAGATTTATAAATATATTTTAAATTGTAAGAAGTGAGATTGTTTTAAAAAGGGAAATTTTATTATTTAAAGCTATAGAATTTTAAACCAGTTGAGATTTAAATACTTCGGTAAGCAGATATTCAAATGTTAAGTATTTATTTAATAAATTCTAACTTTTAAATTCATCTTGGAAATTTATTGTTCACCTAAAAATGAGTATATATGTTATAGAAGTGTCTGAAATAATTTAAATAAAACTTAAACACATTTTAAATAAACTACCATTCTTTAAGGAAATACCCATTGTATATATGTCGTTATGAAATGAATGCAAATTTATTTATAAATTCTCTCGAGAAGTGTAAACAAGTTTTGAATTAAGGATGAGATTTTTATAAGAGAAATCTTATAAATGGAATGTTAGAGACTTATGTGAATTTCCAATTTTAGATGCAATAACTTCGAAAAAGGATGTGAGTACATTTAAAGAAGTTAAAAATGGGTGGTTGGGATTATAAATAGATATAATCGGTTTAGAAATCGTAAGAAGAATTTATTAAATCTTTCGATGACTTATGATATAAGTTTGAGATATTTCCAAGTTAAATATTAAAATGATTTTGGAAAATTATAGATATAAATATTTTTCTAAGTATTAAAAGGGAGGTTTTGGAAATATTTTAGTGCAAAATATTTTTAAGTATTGAAATGGTGAAATATCCTTTTACGGATACAAGTGTTGAAATTGTTTTCAAATATAGAATATTGAAGAGATTGAATATATATATCTTTGGAAGGATGTTTTGAAATGAATATTCTGGAGATTTATAAAATAAGGCCTAGTGTTGCTTATGGATGTTTTATTGATAGTTAAATAACTGACTATCAACATTGGCCAATTTCGTTAATCGTTTCGAAGAGACGGGGATCAGATTTAATTATTCAAAAACCACTTCGATCCGGTTTGAACGTAATGAATGAATACCGTGAAGATGATAAAGACGGTGATTCGGTTTGTTCAGACCCAGGGCAACTTGTATGGACGAATGCTATCAAAACATCGTCATTGGAGGATGATCAGCATTCTAAGTAAAATTGTGTTCTTAAAGGTAATGCTTAGCCTCGAGCCTCATCAACCGAGGATATACTAAAACAGGGGAGATGCAGCAAGGCTAAGTGGGTCGCATCCAAGTAGGGTAAGGTTATCACTATCTAGAGTCCTTTTCATTCGGCTGTGTGGTGCGGTTGCTGATCCCAATCATGGGGTAATCTTATTTGGTCTATCCAGGTTATGGATAGGCCGGTCTTGTGTAGCAGGGGATGCCAGCATAGTACTCGGTATATTGTTCTAGAAGGGTACTGTGGTGGACGGTACCCTAGTGGCAGTCATTCGATGGAACCTATTCCCCAAATAAGCATCTTATGGTTTTGGTTGTGTCCAAATATGTTGAAACGTGAGATGCAAGCCTTTGAGCTATTTTCCATTTACTTTCCATAGACACTATTATAATATCATATGATTTTGATATAAACTATTTTGGTTATCGTAATGTAAAAACCTGTCATGTTTGTTTGTGACGTGGTCTTACGAGATACCATTGTTTTCAAAGGATTTTGAAAAGTTAATAATTCAAATTGAGTGTGTTTTTCTCACGCTGGTCTTCCAGACCGACTCAGGTGTTATTTATTTATAATGCTCAGGTCAGATCGAGTATTACAGATCCAGGCTAGGATGCTATGGAGCTCAGGAGGCGAGATGGAGGATTCCTAACGTATATCTCGTACTTGTTTATTTGCGATGTATGAGGACAGGTTATTATAATTATCCAGTTTGATGTATTGATTGTTGTACTCTGATGGTTGTAATTATAAATTTTACAGATTCTTATATAAGAATCTATTATTATATATTTTATTTTGCTCCGCGGTGATTGTTAGATTCTATTTTGTTTGTTTCTATTTCTGCTTCTATCTTTTTCTTCTTTATCCTAAAGATTTGTATTTCCGTCCAATTTGAGTTGAGATGAGGTGAAATATTGTTGGCTCAAAGGAGTATGGATTTGCAGGCCTTTACATTATTTCATTTTGCAAATATAACATAAGCGTAATTGATATGCATATCAGTCAATATTTATATGTTGTCTAATAGAAAATTTTAGAAATGATACTATAACATCAGACAACGTTTGGTTTTTATCTTTTGATGTGTTAGTGCATATCAGACGACCGTGCATATTTGTGGTCTGATATGTAATGAGATGACATGGAAATAGACGACGGATACGTATTCATTCGGACAATGGAGCATATCAATCATCTGATTCGTTTTTTTTGTCATAGCGACTCTTGCACTCACACCCACAAGGTCGCATGTTCATGCCATACTCATGCACGTTTCGAGTGTCTGTTTTTATTCTAATCCGTCGTATGTTTCCATTGCAGGTAGCATGAGCTCGAAAAGGGAAAAATTACTTTCTAAAATGAAGCGGTTGGGGTTGAAGGTGCCTCCCGAGGATGTCAAAAAGGTGGTGTCTTCATTTGGCCCGAGTGAAAATGTTGGACAAATAGCTACAGAGCTGAAGACTGGGGAGACTATTCATTACCGTCCGATGGAGGACGAAAGAAACTAGGGCAGTGAAGACCGCCCTGCACCGTCGATGCTCATATAACCAAATAATGCACTATTGAAGCATCCATCGACGTAGGACGACAGTTTAAGGAAATAAAAGAATTAAAAAAGGGGAATAGAAGGGAAAACAATGGAAAAGAAAAGAAAGAAAATGCCAAACAATCACTGAACCTGTCGTATATCTCATAGCACATCAAGTGAAATATAATAATCATCACAAATATAAAACATACAAGACAGCAGTAACTACATGAACCATAGAATCAGGGTATATAGGCTCGTACGGTATACAAAACAGTAATAGGGTTTATACAACTGATAAATAATCTCAACTTACAAACTATCTCTAAAAGTAGTAAGTCAAACACTGTTAATGCTCCACAGTGTCACATAGCAGAATAAACAACAATAAGCCCAAAATATAGATATGAGAAAGCGTCGCCTCCTGCTAGTCCATATGCACACTCTATGTGCTGATTACACTTGCTATCTAGTCTAATCATTTAAGAATACCCAAGGTAATAAGAACCAAAGTATAGACGCTCGAGTCAGACAACAGCCTAGTGTGAGTGATAAACAATCTCAAAATACTATAAAATTCAATATAGTATATGGAAGATAGGGTATGGGGAATCACACCCGATATGTCCATGCATCTAAAGAGTTAGCAAATAACATTGATAATATGCTACTCTACAAATATCTTAAAGTGTACTCCATCCAAAGTACACTGTTAGGGTGTTATGGCATCCATCCACAATACCTACATCATGTGAGATCCATAAAGTGACAAACTACATAAAAACAATCATGGTAAACATAGAATCCATCAAAAAGAATCTCTATCACTCAATATGCTTTAGATATACAATAACTTGTATGAAAAATGCTCTACTAGGGGTTAATGGAAAAATATCGATTTTTCGTGTACTCGATACACTGCCTAAAGCGAAAATTGGACACAAATCCATCGTTCCAGCGTATACGGATCTAAACAATCAATTCGGGAGTCGAAAAAAGTGTCCATAGGTGTCCTCACAATACTCCTGCTTTAAGTACTACAGAAAAACTCCGAGTATCAATGATACTTTAGCATGCATATCCAAGCCCTTTCCCAACTCCATCTAGTTTCCATTATTTTCAAGAACCATTCCATGTTCCTTTATTCCACGATAGAATCGAACACCATTTATATCCACATGTCAACCTTTATAGAACCTGCCCTTGTGGAAAAATAATCATAACTCCATTACCATTGAGCTATCATCATCGGAACACAACCCCATCAAGATCGAGTCGTCGAGATCAAAGTCCCTAAGCCATTACGTCAAAGTGTCATGTCATCACTTTGCTATCGAAATCACTTGTCATAAAGCAATAACATCAAGACCAAGAGTTGGCTACACGAACAAACACTACATTGCGCTCCTCGAAGCCCCCTCATCATCCACGTCAAAGGTCGATCAAATCGGCCATCATCAATAGCGATGAGCATTGACTACTCTACAGTGGTCAATATCGACCACTTTGGTCGTGTACTTAGCTAAAAATGGATAAGCACAAACCAAATGAAAACGTCTGCCATCTATCCCGAAGTCCGATGTCCATCCAAGTCCATCATTTTCCATCTTTAAATCGGTCAACACACATCCCAGTGCTCTTTTACAACTTACCCCATCCATTTAGGTTTCCCTAACTTGTGTATCCCACCGATATCCACGAAACTCTATTTCATCATAAGAGTTTCCAAAGGTTCAATCAATATACATGAAATCCCAATGTGAGGGATATTCCCTAATGATAGATCATCGATCGATCAGCAATTTCAGCCAAAACAGGCAAACAAGCATGCATGCAATCAACAAGCATACATACATATAATATAGTATAAACACAACACATATAATGCTTCCATATCAACCAATGTGGGATTCATACAAAAAATGGCCTAAAACTAGTAATTTTCTAAAATAGCAAGTCAATTAGAAAAACTTAATATTCTATTTAAAACCATTTTAAAATATATTAATTCCTTTTATTAAAATCAGGTGTGTGTTTACATGTATTAAAATCACATTTTAAAGTTAGAAATCATTTCAAAACATTGTTTTGATACTATATTAACATTCATAGTACGTTGAGAGAAAATACCACCCACCTTAATGAAAGAGGCTATGCGGTAGGATCGTGTAATATGGAATAACAGAATAGTCTAGGTAGATAAAGTAAGTAAATGCAAGGAGACACCAAGATTTTATACTGGTTCGGACCTCTAGTCCTACGTCCAGTCCCTAAGCTTCACTTAGGAATTTCACTAACTAACACCCTCACTTAACCCGGAGGAATAGGTTTACAACTTATCCGAACAACCGAACGGGATTTCTTGCCTCAACTACCGAAAAGGACTTCAACTCAATTACTAAAAAATAATATTCGACTTGTTGTGTTCTTATCAACACTAATGAGTCTAATGTAGTACAATATTCCTATAATCTTATCCTCGAGAGTATGCAATGTGTTTGTGAAGATTTAGGAAATGTGAATTGCTATGAATCAAAAGAATGTTGAAAACAAAGCAGTGATTCAAGCAATAGATTTGTGAGTGCTTTGAGAATTTCTAGATAATATGTTCAAGAAGATAGTAAGATTAAAGCAAGAGAATTCGGTAAATTGAAGATGTTAGAATTATGTATTTATACTTGTAAAAGAGGTGCATCTGTTGGCTAAGGTTGCAGACAAGAGATGCTTCCATTTCCATTGGTGAATGGTTGCAACTCTTGGGAGGAAGAAGGTGTCCAATTCATAGAAAATTCGCAGGTTCAAATTCAGTCGACTAAACAGAGAATTCAGTCAACTGAAAATATGAAGTAAAATTTACAGGAACAAATTCAACCGACTGAGCAGGGTTTTTAAGTCGACTGAAACTGTACATGTTTGTATATGTGTAACAGGTTCAGTCGACTGATCATCCCTGTTTAGTCGACTAAACTATTAAGCTGTGCACAGTGAATGTGTATTAAGAAATGAAATTTATAACATTTGTTCTAGTGTTTGTGCAAGCCTCTTGAGGATAGATTTTAACAATAAATCTAAACTAAGACCTATATAAAAATAATACTTATGTTTATTCTTGGTCTTCATTGTTCTTTCTTTAGCATTGCACATATCTCTTCCTTTTTGTTAAAGCACATTGTCATTGATCAAAATCTTAGCGTATCAACATTCTCCCCCTTTTTGATTGATGACAATACTCATGTGTGTAGAGATTATTTTCTCCCCCTAAGTATATGCACTATCTTTTCTATAAAAACAAGGTTAGTAACATAGATTTCTCCCCCTTTGTCATCGACAAAAAGGAAGTAATAATCACAGAAGTATATTGTCAAAGCAATCACTGATATGCATGTCTATCGTTTAAGAATGTAGCATAGAATATAGCATAAAAAAGTAGCATGAGAAATAAAATATAGAATGTTGCATGAATGAATAAAACATAAAATGTAGCATGAATGAAACATAAAAGGCTATTTATACAAGCCTTGTGATACTTCAAAGAATAAAAAGCCACAAAAGAGTTATTCATCTTTGTCCCAATCATATGAGGCTTCTCTCCCTCCCCTTGGTTCGCGGATAACGGGTCCACCTGTGGGAGGTCTATAACTTCTTCCTTGACCACCACTAGCGCCACTCGTGCTGCTGCTTGTATGTTCTTCGGAAGATGTCCATGTGAAAGTAGGTGCAGGACGCTTACCGCGTGATGTTGAAGCAGTAGTGGAAGTTGAGCATGAGATGGAATCCCATAATTTATTGAAGAATCCTTTAATTTTATCAAGTTTGTGATCTACCTTCTTGAGGCGATTATCAAGAATTTGTTGATTTCTTGATAAAATTCCTAACGATTGATTGGTAGTAAAACTTGGCTCAATGATATGAATTTCATCTTCTTGGTCGAAGGGTTCTTCATGTGCAACTTGTGGAGGTTGTTGTTGTTCTTGATGCCTAGCTTCCCATTCGGTAAGAGATATAATGCGAGGAGGTCTATCCGGAAGTTGCATATGGCTTATTGTCCGTTGGTTAATATGATGGACCATTGTATTTTCGGACTCGGGTAATGGCGTATCAACATTGAGGAGAAGTCTCATGATATATTCTTCAAAATATATAGTTCGCATTTTGCCATTATTAAATGTGAGAAACTCATCAAGGATTAGTTGGAGCCAATTGACTTGAATATTGCCCCAAATAGCATATAGAGCTCGATAATTGATTGGGTAGACAAGTTCATATGAACCCGTTCGTGGAGTAATAGTTCTCATAAGAGCTTTGTGAAGGATTCTAGCTCTAGGTCGTAGGGAAGTGGACTTAATATCTCTAATGTTAACATTATCATCCAGAAATTGATGATTTATGTTATCACTAATTTGAGGATTGAATTCTACCTCATCAAGCTTTCTCCCTACGTTAGGTGATCCTAAGATGTGTGCCATATGTCTAAGGAGAACCAAACTTTCTTCCCACACACCATACTCCAAACACTATCATTTGGATTTCTTGGAGTTTGATGACCAAGATTAAGATTTGCATAAAATAATTTGACCATGATATGGTTTATTACATGGTCATTTCTTTTCAAATCCAAAAGAGAAGTTAAACCTTCCCGATCCGTTAATGCTTGAATGTTGTATGTCTGAAGGCTTTGAAAATCAACGAAGGAGTGCTCGAAAATGCGAGAATTCTTCATTTTATTCCACTTTGTTACAGCTACGCCATCATAGAGCCATTGTGCAATTTGAGCATCAATTGGCTCGGAGGATGAAGAAGAAGAAGCTCTTGATCTTTTTGGGGCCATTTGTCGTGAGTTTTGAGAGTAATTTGTGAATTGGGGGCTAGGGTTTTGGAAATCAATGGGGAAGAGAGAACTTTTGGAAGGCAAAAAGTGAAGGTAAAAGGGTAAAAACTGGTTGAGTTTTTGGAATTCTAAATTTTTAAAATAAATTTCAATAAATGATTACAATAGTATAGATATAATATGATATAATAACATGATTTGGCCACCGAAATAATCATTCCTTTGGAGATGGTCTATTTTTCTTTTTGCGTCCTTCATTCTCCGTATAGTTTATATCCCATGAGTTTAGACTATACTGAGGAGTCTTTGGTGACATCCAAGGATTCACGGGATCGGCTGGTGTACGGTACGACGAAGATGGATCATACGAACTAACTGGCCGAGGCAGAGGCTCTGTCACTTCGTTTTTCTTTGAGCCACAAAAACATAAACCGATTTTCTCTAGGAAGCTTAATCCTCTCGCCGTTACTTTTTGTTCGAAATATAATTCTCGTTGAAGATCTATTTGTTGTTGTTAAAAGTGATGAATCTCATCAATTTTTCTTTTCGTATCTGGTGAGATAAAAAGACCACGCTTAGCCTTCTTCGATTCCAGTGTGTATCCAGTTCGATAGTTGTCCCATTTATAGACTGGCTCGTGCTTTGGTGTTGGAGTAGGAAGTTTTGGTGATGTTGGTGAGTTATCGATCGAAGAGGTAATGTTGATTGGGGAGTATGAGTTGTTTGAGGACATTTTTATATCTTTTCAATCTTTTGCAAGTGAAAATGAGTTGTGAAAATGAAAATAAGTTAAACATGTATTTATAGGATTAACATTCTAAAAATATTGTGGTGATAATTTATCAAAGTTTTTAAACCAAACAAAAAATTTAATGGTTAAAATAAATCAGTTAGAAATGTATGGATTAGAGATAACCCTTATATTATTATTTATAATATATCATTATTTTGAAAATGCAAATTGAAAGTCATAGTTTTCTTCATTCAGTCGACTAAACGTATAGATTTAGTCGACTGAATTAAAAAAATTTTGATAACTTCCTATAAAATCTCTTTAAAAGAGATTATTCCTAATTCTCGTCGTAACTTTATAAAGGAGTTTTCTAATAAAGGTTTAGTAAATATATCGGCAATTTGATTTTCGGTAGAAATATGTTCTAAATTTATGATTCCTTTTTCCGCAACAACCCACATATTTAACGATTTTATATTTAAATGTTTAATTTAAATATAGCATCACTAGTCGGATTTTGGGTCCGAAATGTTACTTTTTGCAAACGGCCGAATTGGGACTCGAAACCATTTCCATTGATTCCAAAATGGCGTTTGCGATCTTTTTGAGTATAATTTTTGATATGTTTGGAGTAAGTGAAATTTTGGCTACTTTTTCTACTTGGGCTTGAGTTTGGGTTCAGCCCAATCTCCACTTAACCCTCTAGCTTAGCCCCTTCTCTTCATTCATCTCCATTTCATTTCATTTCTCAAGCAAAAACTGAATGGTGGAAGGGAAGAGGAAATAGAAATTGCAAGCCCTAATTCCATTTGCAAACTCCAAATTCTTGCTCTAAAATCATAGAGAAGCCATTGGTAAGCTCCTCTTCATCTTCTCTATCTCTTTCTCTCTTCAATCTCAGAAATTTCCTAAACCTAATTTAGGAAAATACTTGTATTATTCTTAGATTGAAGCTAGTAGAGTTGAAGTGGAGATTTGTTGGTCTTCTCCTTGCAAATTGAACTCCTTCTTCTTTGTTTTTGAATTAGAAGGTGAGATTTTATCTCACATCTATGTTTACAACTATGTTGGGTTGTTAGGTATGAATTCCCAACAATTATTCATGTGCAATTGCTTATGATTCGGATTGGTTTTATGAAAATTGCAAATTTTGGTGTTTTGGAAGTATAAAACTCTAGAATCATAGTTTGAGGTTTGATCATGTGTTTGGAGTTGGGTAAGAGAGCCAATAGCGCTGGGTTGTCGTTGGGCATAATTCCCTAGCATCGTTGCTCGTCGATTGTATTTTGAAGGAGTGTTTCCTTCATTAGAAAGGCTGAGATACAGCCTTAAGGCTCAGTCAGTCGACTGACCTTCTGCAGTCAGTCGACTGGCTGTAGCCAATTGGCGTATCAAGGCCGTAAAAAGAGACAAGAAGTCTCTGTTTCCTGCAACCAGTCGACTGGCCATTTTAGTCAGTCGACTAAATGCAGGAAATGGGATTTTTATGTCTCTGGATCAGTCGACTGACTGCAGTGAACCAGTCGACTGACCTGCCTCATTTTGCCTAATGTGCCTATTTGTTTGTAATTCCCACTTTTATCGCTTTAAATTGATTCTAATTAGTTGTTTATGCATATTTGACCATGATGATTCCTTTTTGACTTCATCCACGGGTTTTTATAAAATAATCTTCTAAAATCACATTTTAAAGTTCGTTTCTCCAATTTATAAATTCTATTTAAAACACACAGTTTCGCACTTCGAGCGAAGTGGAAGGAAGATTAAATGGTTAGGTAAAACACAGACCATGAATCCCTGCGTTTATCTTTCCGATTAGTCCCCGACCTATTCGATTGATCGTTTTGACCTTCGTGTTTGGTTTATCGATGATATGAGGTAAACTTTGTACTGCTTTGAGTGTGAAAGTGGCTGACGGATAGTAAACCGTTTAGTGCGAACGAGTGGTTATGGGACATACGTTAACACTTTTCGGATTCCTTTTCGAGAGTTGTGACACATTCCTCCAGTTAGTGGTGTCCAGTACTGGGTCTCTGACCTTCACCACTACGGTTTGTTGCCTTCGGGTATGTGCCTTCGGGTTTGTGCCTTTGGGTTTGTTGCCCTATAGTACCGCTTTCTATGTTGGTCGTTATGAGCCGCATGGGTGATATTGGGTTGGCCTTTAGTATCGCTTCCGATGTTGGTCATTATGAGCCGCATGGGTGATATTGGGTTTGGAGTCTTCGTGCTCATGGATCCTTGTTTGTACAGTACTGAGCTCGAGCAAATTTTATGATGTTTCATTGATATGTATATTCCCTAGGTATCGCCCTTCGGTGTTGGTCTTTTTGAGCCGCATGATGCGTAGCATTTACCTTGTGGAACTTGTGTACCTTATTGGTATTTGTTATTGCCTTATGGTTTGCTTTGGGATATTCTTATCCTTTGTTTCTATATGTTGCCGATGATATGAGGCTTGTTCTATATGATTCATCTTTTGTTAGATGATTGTGTTATCTCCTTTAGAGATATTTGTTATGCTTTGAAACCTTGCAGGTTTATTGTTGTTCAGTTTATCTAACTGATTTGTTTAGCTAGACTGACCCGTGTATTTTATACTCGGGTCAGGCCGAGATGTTTCAGGTTAGGTACTTTGGACTTAGCCTATTTTGCTTCCGCATGGACTACTCCGCTAGCTTCTTTTTGTCATAGCTTTTGTGTAGTCCTATTATGTTGTAACTCTGATATTTATTCTTGTGAACTTGTCTTTATATTGTGGTTTGCTATACCAGTTGACATGTATTATTTTGTATACTCTGCTATGTATCAGTATATGTGTATATGATGGTTTACTGTTCTGTGATGTATATTGCATTTGAGTTGTTATATTCTGTTCTGATAGATCCTCTAGCCACCTATGGTTTTGTTTTAAGTATTCATTGGATATGTCGATCTTCTTGGTAAGACAATTGTCGATGTATTCAATAGATAATTAAAGCAAGGCTATAGATGGTCGCTCCTAAACAGCCTTATTCTCCGTGTTAGCAGACGGTATTATCTATTAATACTCTTTGCTAGCGTGGGTATAGAGGTGGGGTGTCACAGCGTGGTATCAGAGCTGAGTTCAGAACAAAGTATGATAAACACAGAATAGAGCACGTATTACGATACATCAAAGTGTATAGGTGATATAGATCTTTGAATCATTGTGTCTCTCTATTCCATCAAGGTTAGATAGAATTTGGTAATACGTCTAGGAATGCATTTTATTCTGTAGTATTCCATATTGAATTATCTACCTTATGAATAATCTTATTCTTATCTTAACTTTTAGCGTATGGCTGGAAGAGGCAGAGGACGACGTTCGGATGCTGGGCAATCCAGCGGCTCACATCCGGATGGCGTTTATATGTCTGCCGATCAGTTTTTGGAATTGTTTAGGAGCACTCAGCCTCCAGTTCCTCCTCGAGTATCTCCACCTCGCAAGTCTGCTTTTGCACGTCAGTGCAATGATTCTTCTCATCTTGGGGGAAAGTCGTTTAAGGGCTCCGAGTCCGTTCTTGAAGTCCAAGCTTGGCTTCGCACGTGCGAGCGTATCTTCTCTCGCATGGATCTTTCCGACCATGATAGAGTTCTTGTGACTTCTAGTTTATTACAAGAGCATGCTCTTGATTGGTATGAGCTTCTTGTAGCCGAGATTGATGAGCCTACTCTTTCTTGGACTCAGTTTCGGGGATGATTCGAACTCAAGTTCGTTCCTGAATCTGAAAAAGTTTTATTCACCCGTCGCTTCCTTGAGTTGAAGCAAGGGAAATCTTCTGTTTCTGAGTATGTTGCATCATTCGAGGCTTTATCTCAGTATGGTCTTGAATTCATCAGCACTTCTTACAAGAAGAATTTGAAGTTTGTTTCTGGTCTTAAGAAATATCTTAAGAAATCTTTGTTGCTCTAGCTTAAACTTTCTTTTGAGGAGTTGGTTGATTCGGCACTTCATCTCGAGACCGTCGAGAAGGAGTGTGATAATGATGTTGAGGTTTCCAAGAACCCCAACAAGAGGCCGTTTCCAATTCAGAAGAAGCCTTTTCCTTCTAAGAAGAAGAAGACTGGTGGTTCTAGTTCTCAGCCCCAGTCTCCTGGAACACCTTTCGTTCGAAAGTGTTTCAATTGTGGTTCTCCTGATCATATTATTCAAGCTTGTCCTAAGCCTCTCTTCTGCCGTTATTGCAAGAAGGAAGGTCATCATGTTTCAGCTTGCCCTACTGTTCCGGCTGGTGCCAAGTCTAGCAGGCTTTATGCTGGTAAGGCTTCTGAAGGTCCTTCTCAGTCCAAAGGTATATCTTCATCTATTTTGGAAGGTTCTATTTTATTTCATGATCATAGTATTCGAGTTCTTTTCGATACGGGTGCATCACATTCTTTCGTATCGAAAAAGCTCGTTGATGATTTATCTTTGGATGTTTCTTGTATGGTTACTTCTTTAAGGATTGCAAATCCTATTGGGGGATCCGCGACCCTTAGTTTGCTTTGTGATGATATTGAAATTGTTTTATGTGGCTTTTCTTTCCGTGCGAATTTGCACGTTGTTTCTTGTCTGGGATTTGATATGATTTTGGGTATGGACTGGCTAGTGAGATATGATGCCAGGATTATTTGTTCGGAAAGAATTATATATCTTCGACATCCGAATTCGCCTACTCAGCTATCACTTGTTCTTCGGGATGTGGATAATTCCGAGATGGCTTTATATTCTCTTGACTCGCGAGATGATGATGATATATCTCGTATTCCTGTTGCTTGAGACTTTTCTGATGTTTTTGAGCCTGTATCGGGTTTTCCACCCAAGCGGGCAATTGAGTTCCGCATTGATCTCATTCCAGACGCGCAGCCAGTTAGTCGTCCTCCCACGAGGATGTCTACAACGGAAAATGAGGAACTCAAGAAGCAGCTTTTGGAGCTTGAGTCCAAGCAGTTGATTCAGTCCAGTTTTTCTCCGTGGGGATCCGCGGTCGTCTTCGTGAAAAAGTCCGATGGAACTCTTAGGCTTTGCATTGATTATCGCAAGCTTAACGAGTTGACCATTAGGAATAGGCATCCATTGCCTAGGATCGATGATATGTTCGATCTATTGAGTGGTGCTAAGGTCTTTTCTCAACTCGACCTTGCCACAGGTTTTCATCAGTTACGAGTCGCGGAGGATAGCATACCTCTTACACCTTTCCGCACTCGATATGGTTCTTTTGAGTGGCTCGTTATGCCGTTCGGTTTGATGAACGCTCCTGCTTTCTTTGTCGATCTCATGAATCGAATATTTCAGGAATATCTCGATAAGTTCATCCTTGTTTTCATTGATGATATCCTTATTTATTCTAAGTCTGAAGCCGAGCATGCTAATCACTTAAGGATTGTCTTGAGTACTCTCCGTCATCATCAGCTTAGAGCCAAATTCTCCAAATGCCACTTTTGGGAGAATAAGGTTAAGTTCTTAGGCCATGTTGTATCTTCCGATGGCATTTCTGTCGATCCCTCAAAGATCGAAGCCATTCAGAATTGGAAGAGGCCTGAAAATGTTCATGAGATTCGTAGTTTCCTTGGATTGGCGGGTTATTACCGTCGATCCATTAAGAACTTTTCCCGTGTTGTGCTTCCTCTCACATGCCTTACTCATAAAGGCATTCATTTTATTTGGTCCGAAAAGTGTGAAGCTTCCTTTTTGACATTAAAGGAACTTCTCACTAATGCTCCTATTCTTGTGGTTCCCGAAGGGAATCATGATCTTGTTGTTTACACCGATCGGGTAGTTGCTTATGCTTCTAGGCAACTGCGTCCGAATGAAGTTCGCTATGCCACTCATGATTTTGAGTTAGCCGCCATTGTCTTCGCCTTGAAGATTTGGCGACATTATTTATTGGGCGAGCGCTTCATTCTCTATACCGATCATAAATCCTTGAAGTATTTGTTCACTCAGAAGGAACTCAATATGAGGCAACAGCGTTGGCTCGAGTTTCTTGCTTCCTATGACTTTGATATCCTGTATACCCCTGGTAAGGGAAATCGTGTTGCATATGCGCTTAGTCGCAAACATTCGGCTGTTATTTCTATGATGCTTGCCGAATGGGATGTTCTTGAGACTCTATCTTTTTGTGAAATTCGAGATCGAGGTTCATCTTCTGATTCTCCTATTCTATTGCTTAGTTTGAGAGCTCGACCCATTTTGTTGGATCGTATTGCCGATGGTCAGCGGCGTGATCCTGATTTGTTGCATCTTATTCAGCTTTGTGAGTCTGGATCCTGTGATGAGGCGTTGCGGGATTTCAGCATTGATTCTCATGGGTGTCTTCGCAAGAAGAACCGTCTTTTTGTGCCTTCTGATTTTGCGCTTAGGCATGACATTCTTGATGACTGTCACCGTTCTAAGTATACCATTCGTCCTGGTAGTAGTAAGATGTATGCCGATATGCATCGTCTTTATTATTGGGAAGGCATGAAGCGCGATGTGGCGAGTTATGTGAGTAATTGCATAACCTGTCAGCGTATTAAGGCCGAACATCAGCATCCTTCGGGTCTTCTTCAGCCTTTAGAGATTCCATTGTGGAAATGGGATCAAATTTCTATGGATTTTATTGACGGCCTACCTCGTTCGAGATCGGGCCATTCTAGCATCTGGGTTATTGTTGATCGCCTCACTAAATCTGCTCATTTTATTCCTATTAAGTCTAATAGGACTGCGTCTCTTTTGGCTAAGTTATATGTCAAGGAAATCGTGAGACTTCACGGTGTTCCTAGTTCTATTGTGAGTGATCGTGATCCTTTATTCACGAGTCATTTTTGGAAGAGTCTTCAGCAAGCTTTGGGAACAAAGCTTAATTTTTCTACAGCTTATCATCCGCAGTCTGATGGACAGACTGAACGGGTGAATCGTATCTTGGAAGATCTTCTCTGTATTTGTATTTTTGATTTTGGTGGTAGTTGGGAAGATCACCTACCTCTTGTAGAGTTCCCCTACAACAATAGTTTTCAGTCTAGTATCGGTATGGCTCCTTTCGAAGCCTTATACGGAAGGCCATGTCGATCACCTTCATGTTGGTTAGAATCTGGAGAGAAGCTTATTCTTGGTCCAGACTTTGTTCGTCATTCTTCCGAGAAGATTGATCTTATTCGATTGAGAATGAAAGAGGCACAGAATCGTCAGAAATCCTACACGGACAACCGTAGGAATCCTCTCGAGTTCTCAATCGGCGATCTTGTTTTTATTCGTGTTTCTCCTTTGAAGGGGGTTATGCGTTTCAGTACGACTGGGAAATTGGCTCCTCGCTTTATAGGACCATTTTCTATTACTGAACGTATTGGCCCTGTGGCTTATAGAGTTTCACTTCCAGCTTATTTATCTGGTATTCATGACGTGTTTCACGTCTCGCAACTTCGGAAGTGTCTTCGGGAGTCGGATTCTGTTATTACTTCTCCTGATTTGCAAGTGCTTGAGATCTCACCGGACTTATCTATTGTATAGCAACCTATTCGTTTGCTTGACACGAAGGTGCGACACCTTCGGAACAAGGACGTGCCGCTCGTTAAAGTTCAATGGTCCGCTAATCCCAATGACTGTACTTGGGAAACCAGAGAGTATGTCGAGCGGTCTTATCCGGGTTTTCTATCTTTGCTGTCGATGGTGAGATTATCTTTTCGTCTCTAGCTTATTTCCTTCTCTTTTGAATGTTGTATGTATGTAGTTGTTACAAATATCGTCTCTAGGAATTGCGGGGACGCAATTTTGTAAGGAGGGTAGATCTGTAACAACCCGCATATTTAACGATTTTATATTTAAATGTTTAATTTAAATATAGCATCGTTAGTCAGATTTTGGGTCCGAAATGTTACTTTTTGCAAACGGCCGAATTGAGACTCGAAACCATTTCCATTGATTCCAAAATGGCGTTTGCGATCTTTTTGAGTATAATCTTTGATATGTTTGGAGTAAGTGAAATTTTGGCTACTTTTTCTACTTGGGCTTGAGTTTGGGTTCAGCCCAATCTCCACTTAACCCTCTAGCTTAGCCCATTCTCTTCATTCATCTCCATTTCATTTCATTTCTCAAGCAAAAACTGAAATGGTGGAAGGGAAGAGGAAATAGAAATTGCAAGCCCTAATTCCATGTGCAAACTCCAAATTCTTGCTCGAAAATCATAGAGAAGCCATTGGTAAGCTCCTCTTCATCTTCTCTATCTCTTTCTCTCTTCAATCTCAGAAATTTCCTAAACCTAATTTAGGAAAATACTTGTATTATTCTTAGATTGAAGCTAGTAGAGTTGAAGTGGAGATTTGTTGGTCTTCTCCTTGCAAATTGAACTCCTTCTTCTTTGTTTTTGAATTAGAAGGTGAGATTTTATCTCACATCTATGTTTACAACTATGTTGGGTTGTTAGGTATGAATTCCCAACAATTATTCATGTGCAATTGCTTATGATTCGGATTGGTTTTATGAAAATTGCAAATTTTGGTGTTTTGGAAGTATAAAACCCTAGAATCATAGTTTGAGGTTTGATCATGTGTTTGGAGTTGGGTAAGAGAGCCAATAGCGCTGGGTTGTCGTTGGGCATAATTCCCTAGCGTCGTTGCTCGTCGATTGCATTTTGAAGGAGTGTTTCCTTCATTAGAAAGGCTGAGGTACAGCCTTAAGGCTCAGTCAGTGGACTGACCTTCTGTAGTCAGTCGACTGGCTGTAGCCAATTGGCGTATCAAGGCCGTAAACAGAGACAAGAAGTCTCTGTTTCCTGCAACCAGTCGACTGGCCATTTTAGTCAGTCGACTGAATGCAGGAAATGGGATTTTTATGTCTCTGGATCAGTCGACTGACTGCAGTGAACCAGTCGACTGACCTGCCTCATTTTGCCTAATGTGCCTATTTGTTTGTAATTCCCACTTTTATCGCTTTAAATTGATTCCAATTAGTTGTTTATGCATATTTGACCATGATGATTCCTTTTTGACTTCATCCATGGGTTTTTATAAAATAATCTTCTAAAATCACATTTTAAAGTTCGTTTCTCCAATTTATAAATTCTATTTAAAACACACAATTTCGCACTTCGAGCGAAGTGGAAGGAAGATTAAATGGTTAGGTAAAACACAGACCATGAATCCCTACGTTTATCTTTCCGATTAGTCCCCGACCTATTCGATTGATCGTTTTGACCTTCGGGTTTGGTTTATCGATGATATGAGGTAAACTTTGTACTGCTTTGAGTGTGAAAGTGGCTGACGGATAGTAAACCGTTTAGTGCGAACGAGTGGTTATAGGACATACGTTAACACTTTTCGGATTCCTTTTCGAGAGTTGTGACACATTCCGCAAGTTAGAGGTGTCCAGTACTGGGTCTCTGACCTTCACCACTACGGTTTGTTGCCTTCGGGTATGTGCCTTCGGGTTTGTGCCTTCGGGTTTGTTGCCCTATAGTATCGCTTTCTATGTTGGTCGTTATGAGCCGCATGGGTGATATTGGGTTGGCCTTTAGTATCGCTTCCGATGTTGGTCGTTATGAGCCGCATGGGTGATATTGGGTTTGGAGTCTTCGTGCTCATGGATCCTTGTTTGTACAGTACTGAGCTCGAGCAAATTTTATGATGTTTCATTGATATGTATATTCCCTAGGTATCGCCCTTCGGTGTTGGTCTTTTTGAGCCGCATGATGCGTAGCGTTTACCTTGTGGAACTTGTGTACCTTATTGGTATTTGTTATTGCCTTATGGCTTGCTTTGGGATATTCTTATCCTTTGTTTCTATATGTTGCCGATGATATGAGGCTTGTTCTATATGATTCATCTTTTGTTAGATGATTGTGTTATCTCCTTTAGAGATATTTGTTATGCTTTGAAACCTTGCAGGTTTATTGTTGTTCATTTTATCTAACTGATTTGTTTAGCTAGACTGACCCGTGTATTTTATACTCGGGTCAGGCCGAGATGTTTCAGGTTAGGTACTTTGGACTTATTAGCCTATTTTGCTTCCGCATGGACTACTTCGCTAGCTTCTTTTTGTCATAGCTTTTGTGTAGTCCTATTATGTTGTAACTCTGATATTTATTCTTGTGAACTCGTCTGTATATTGTGGTTTGCTATATCACTTGACATGTATTATTTTGTATACTCTGCTATGTATCAGTATATGTGTATATGATGGTTTACTGCTCTGTGATGTATATTGCATTTGAGTTGTTATATTCTGTTCTGATAGATCCTTTAGCCACCTATGGTTTTGTTTTAAGTATTCATTGGATATGTCGATCTGCTTGGTAAGACAATTGTCGATGTATTCAATAGATAATTAAAGCAAGGCTATAGATGGTCGCTCCTAAACAGCCTTATTCTCCGTGTTAGCAGACGATATTATCTATTAATACTCTTTGCTAGCGTGGGTATAGAGGTGGGGTGTCACAGCTTCGATATTGCCTTGTAGAAAATGGTGACGAATGTCTATATGTTTTGTACGAGAGTGATTGACCGAATTTTTAGATAAATTTATTGTACTTGTATTATCGCAATATATTGTAGTTTGTTAATTTTATATTAAAATCCCTAAGTGTTTGTTGCATGTAGATAACTTGAGTACATGCTAAGGCGGCTGATATATATTCCGCTTCACACGTGGAAAGTGAAACACAATTTTTTTTCTTACTAAACCAAGATACAAGTGATTTTCGGATGAAATGGCACGTACCACTTGTACCTTTTCTATCTGTTCGAGATCCACCAAAATCAACATCATTGAATGATACTAACTCAAATGGACACTCTTCTGGATAGAAAAGACCAAAATCTTTAGTATCATTAATGTATCGCATAATTCGTTTTACCGCTCTTAAGTATGATTCTTTAGGATTAGATTGAAAACATGCACATAAACATACACTCATCATTATGTCTAGTCTACTAGAGGTTAAGTAGAGTAAGGAACCTATCATACTTCTAAATAATTCTTGACCTATACTTTTGCCATTTTCATCTCGATCGAGATGAGTAGTGGTACTCATAGGAGTAGGTTTAGCAGAAATGTTCTCCATTCTGAAACGTTTAATTACATTAGCACAATATTTTTCTTGGTTTATAAAAATTCCATTTGTTAATTGTTTAATTTGAAGTCCAAGAAAATATGATAATTCTCCCATATGAGACATTTCGAATTCCTTAGTCATTTTATTTGAAAATTCTTTACATAAGTTTTCATTTGTCGAACTAAATATAATATCATCTACATATACTTGAATTATTAAAATATCTTTAGTAGTATTTTTAATGAAAAGCGTTTGATCAACTTTTCCAATTTGAAATCCCGAGTTTAGTGAGTAACTTTTAAGTCGTTCATACCAAGCACGAGGTGCTTGTTTAAGACTATATAGTGCTTTCTTTAATTTATATACATGATCTGGATATTTTTCATGTATAAATAAAGGAGGTTGTTCTACGTATACATTTTCTTTTATAAAACCATTTAAAAATGCACTTTTAACATCCATTTGATAAAGTTTAAAATTGTTAAAGCATGCAAAAGCTAATAGAATACATATTGCTTCAAATCTTGCAACGGGAGCAAAAGTTTCTTCAAAATCAATACCTTCTTCTTGATTATATCCTTGTGCTACTAGTCTAGCTTTATTCCAATGTTATATTACCTTGTTCATCTATTTTATTTTTGTAAACCCATTTTGTTCCTATAACAGATTGATTATTCGGATGGGGAACTAATTCTCAAACATCGTTACGTTCAAATTGATTTAATTCTTCTTGCATTGCAATAATCCAGTAATCGTCTGTTGATGCTTCTTTAGGATTTTTAGGTTCTATTGGAGAAATGAAGGCTACATGTCCCATTTGATTTAATTGATTTCTTGTCTTAACTTGAGAATTAATTTCACCTATTATGTTTTGAGTAGGGTGATCTCGTAATATTCTTGGTGACGATTTTAGTTCATTATTACAATTTTCAAGATTTGTATCTTCTATATTTATAAATTCTTCATCATATTTTATACTTAATTCTTTGTTGAAATTCTCATCAAAAGATACATGTAAGGTTTCTTCGATTACGTTTGTTCGTTTATTAAATACTCGATATGCCTTACTTCGTTCTGAATATCCTACAAAAATTCCTTCGTCGGCTTTTGGATCAAATTTACTTAGTTAATCTTTTGTATTTAAAATAAAACATTTTGATCCAAATATTTGAAATAAGATATATTTGGCTTTTTTTGTTGAACAGTTCATATGAAGTATTTTTAATTAATGGTCTAATTGATATTCTATTCAATACATAGCATGCAGTAGCTACGGCTTCTGCCCAAAAAAGTTTTGGTAGAAAACTTCCATTTAATAATGTCCAAGCGCATTCTTGTAATGTTCTATTCTTTCTTTCTACAACTCCATTTTGTTGAGGAGTTCTAGGAAATGAAAAATTATGATTTATTCCTTTCTTTTTACAGAATGTTTCAAAAGCTTCATTTTTGAATTCTCCTCCATGATCACTTCGTATATTTTTAACCTTCAAATCTTTAGTGTTTTGAATTCTTTTGACAAATGTTTTAAAATGCTCAAAAGTATCACTTTTATTTTTTATAGAAATAGTCCATGTATATCTTGAGAAATCATCAACTATTACAAACACGTATCGATTATGATTAATGGATTGAACTTGTGTTGGTCTAAATAAATCCATATGTAGTAATTCTAATGGTTGTAAAGTCGAAATATTTTTCTTGGATTTGAAAGATGATTTCGTTAATTTTCCTTTTTGACAATCATCACAAAGATTTTCTATTTTAAAGTTTATCTTGGGTAAACCTCTTACTAATTCATTTTTGGAAAGTTTTCTAATAGTTTTAAAATTTATATGACAAAATCTTTAGTGCCATAACCAAGGATCATTATCTTTGGCTAGTAAACACATACTTGTATTATGATTAATATTCATATTTAGAACGTAAATATTCCTATCTCTTTTTCCTTCAAAAACAAGATTTTGGTTTTGATCAAAAATACTACATTTTCGAAAGAAAAAAAATTAAAGCCTTTGTCACAAAGTTGACTTATGCTAAGTAGATTATGTTTTAGATTTTCAACTAATGAAACATTTGTTATAAAAGGTAAATTTGATGTACCGTAATTGCTCATATCTCCTTTGCCAATGATATAGCCTTTTGAATTGTCTCCGAAGGTAACCGAGCCACCATCAAAGTATGTGATGTTTGTAAGCATATCTTTGTCTCCGGTCATGTGTTTTGAGCAACCACTGTCTAGTATCCATTTCTTCCTTTTAAGTGGGACCTGAAAATAAATACAAAATTATTGGTACCCACTTTTTAATAGGGTCCTAAAAATTTAGAGCTTAGGAAGCCAAACCCAATTTGGTTTAGTATCCTTTTTATAAACATAGTTTTTATTATAGTGAACACTATTCATAAATGTTTTAATATATTTTTTCCTAATTAAAATATTGTTAGTCTTTGGAACCCAAATTTTGACTGTCTTGGTTTCTATTTTTGTTTTAATAGTTCTCTTAATAACATTTGTTGTTTTGATTGAATATTCCTCTTGAAATTTGTATTTTTCTTTTCAGAAATTTTTGACTTTGTTTTATATCCTAATCCATGTTTATTTGAAGAAGATTGAGAATTTTCTAAAATCTTTGATGAATTTTCTCTTCCTTTGTTAAAGTTAGAAATATTTTTAGTGATACTATCTAATCTAGCTTGAAGACTGTTATTTTCTAACTCAACTTGTCTAATCTTAGTTTTTGACTCATGATTTTCAGAAACAATTATATCATTCTTTGTCTTTTGAGTTTCAATTTCTTGACTTAAAAGTGATAATTGAGTTTCCGAATTTGAATGAGATTCTTCAACTTTTTCAAGTTCTTCTTCTAAAATTTTCTTTTCATCTTTTAACATATCCCTTTCAAATTCAGCTTTGTTTTGATTTTCACGAGTTTCTTTTTAAGAGTTTTTATTGTGTTCAAAAGTTCAGTGTTTACTTCAATTAAATCATCGAAAGTTAAATTACTTACATCAGATTCTTGAGCCATGAAGCATACATTTGCCTGTTCATTATCGCTATCATTTTCACTTTCGGATGAAGATGAATCCGAATCATCCCATGTTACAGAGAATGCCTTCTTTTTGATTTTCTCTCTCTTGTGTTAGTTGTTGAGAGCTTTTTGATTCTCCTTCTTTTGCTCTGGGCAATCCTTGTGCATGTGGCCTTTCTTGTGACAGTTGAAACATTCTATATTCGAGGATGCAGGTTTGTTCAAGAAATTCTTATTGAATCCGTTTTTGTTTCCTTTTCTATATCTTAAGAATTTCTTGAAATTTTTGGCTATGAATGCTAAATCCTCATCTCCAGACTCTGATTCTTCCTTTTTCGCATGAAAAGCAACATTCTTTCTTTCTTGAGCTTGATCTTTCTTAGCTTGCATATTTACTTCATATGACATAAGATTTCCAATCAATTCCTCTGGTTTCATTGTAGATAGATCATTTTCTTCCTCGATTGCTAGTACTTTTCTCTCTTATTCATCAGTGAGTAAATTTAGAACTTTAGACAAAATGTCAAAATCCATGTATTTTTCTCCTAGTCCGATTAAAGCATGATGAATGTCTTGAAATCTTGAGTACATGTCATTGATGGATTCATTTTGTCGCATTCTAAAGTTTTGGAATTGATTCTTCAGCATGGATATCTTTGTTTGTTTAACCTTGTTTGTGCCTTCATGTATGACTTTAAGTGTTTCCCAAATTTGATATGCAGTAGGACATATGCTAACACGGTTGAATTCGTTTCTATCCAGGGTGCAAATTAGCATATTCATATCTTTGGCATTTGCACTTGCTTCATTCTTTTGAATTTATGTCCATGTAAGATAATCGGTTGTAGGTACAACGAACTCTGCTTGAGTAGCATTCCAGGCTTCGAAACTTGTTGCTTACATATAAATTCTCATCCTTGTAGCCCAATAATCATAGTTTAGTCCATTGAATAGAGGAGGTCTTTGGGTAGATTGTCCTTCCGCAAATGTAGAACTATAGGCAGATGTTGTGCTTGTACTTGCGTTATTTTCCATATTATCAATATGTCTAATAACGGTGTTATGGTTATAGGACAACCTTGCTCTGATACTAATTGAAAGAGGCTATGCGGTAGGATCGTGTAATATGGAATAACGGAATAGTCTAGGTAGATAAAGTAAGTAAATGCAAGGAGACACCAAGATTTTATACTGGTTCGGACCACTTGTCCTACGTCCAGACCCTAAGCTTCACTTAGGAATTTCACTAACTAACACCCTCACTTAACCCGGAGGAATAGGTTTACAACTTACCCAAACAACCGAACGGGATTTCTTGCCTCAACTACCGAAGAGGACTTCAACTCAATTACTAAAAAACAATATTCGACTTGTTGTGTTCTTATCAACACTAATGAGTCTAATGTATTACAATATTCCTATAATCTTATCCTCGAGAGTATGCAATGTGTTTGTGAAGATTTAGGAAATGTGAATTGCTATGAATCAAAAGAATGTTGAAAACAAAGCAGTTATTCAAGCAATAGATTTGTGAGTGCTTTGAGAATTTCTAGATAATATGTTCAAGAAGATAGTAAGATTAAAGCAAGAGAATTCGGTAAATTGAAGATGTTAGAATTATGTATTTATACTTGTAAAAGAGGTGCATCTGTTGGCTAAGGTTGCAGACAAGAGATGCTTCCATTTCCATTGGTAAATGGTTGCAACTCTTGGGAGGAAGAAGGTGTCCATTCATAGAAAATTCGCAGGTTCAAATTCAGTCGACTGAACAGAGAATTCAGTCAACTGAAAATATGAAGTAAAATTTTCAGGAACAAATTCAGTCGACTGAGCAGGGTTTTCAGTCGACTGAAACTGTACATGTTTGTATATGTGTAACAGGTTCAGTCGACTGATCATCCCTGTTTAGTCGACTAAACTATTAAGCTGTGCACAGTGAATGTGTATTAAGAAATGAAATTTATAACATGCGTTCTAGTGTTTGTGCAAGCCTCTTGAGGATAGATTTTAACAATAAATCTAAACTAAGACCTATATAAAAATAATACTTATGTTTATTCTTGGTCTTCATCGTTCTTTCTTTAGCTTTGCACATATCTCTTCCTTTTTGTTGAAGCACATTGTCATTGATCAAAATCTTAGCGTATCAACACTTAATAAAAGCTAACTAAACTTATACCAAGTCATAGACCTCTCCATCATGAGCGCAACGAAAGAAACCGCATCCAAATCGAACCTCGTATGCAAAAGATGTGAATTTTATAAGAATATTAGTATAAAATGATAATTATTATTAACCCTTAATTACCTTCATTATCCTCAAATCCTTTTTCCCAAATGCTAAGGCCCCCCTACACGTATGAACCCACTTCCACCATGCACGTGCATCTTCCTTTCTCCCTCTACGGTCGATGATTCAATGAACGGAATTTGTCGAAGGACTGCCATAAGCACCGTCCTCGCGACAGACCTAAAGTGGCGAAGCTCGATCAAATCTGTCAAATCATGACCTGCCAACCCTTCTGCAATTGTACTAAAGTAAAAAATCTCCAAGGGAAGCCGCACTTCCTCCAACCGACTCCAAATGATGAACACCGTAAGTGAGACTCGATGCCATCCTCGCCTCGGCCTAAATCCACCTCTGGCTCCACCAAACCCAAACCCTAGTCGTGGCCCAAAATGTTGAGCTTGGCCAATCACAACAGCACATCACCTCATCACCACCGAGATGAAGTTCTCCTCCATACGAGTTTAACGGATCTAACCTCATCGATTTTCATGGATCATGGCACCAGATTTAATTTATGGAAGGGTTAGAGGAACGGGGTGGATAATTTTCATTTACAGGAAATGAAATAGTGAAAGAGTGAGAAAGGGGTGGAATAGGTTATATACATTTATATTTATATTACATATATAATTTATTTGATTTCTCCAATAAAACACCATACCTTCGAGCTCATACGACCAAATGGCACATCCAATCGAAATAAAACTCGTTGACATACATCACCTCATTTTTCCAGTACGAATACTATAAATTTCGTTGCTATTCGAGAAAAACTCCAAGATGATAATTTTGGGCCTTTTAAGATCGTTTTGGAAATTTTTTTGTTTGATTTCCAAATATAGCGATATTTATACTCATTTTAATTCACAACATTGGTACAACCGCAGCAGAAGTTGTCTCTAGTCCAAATTCGACCGTATGCGAAAAGTAATATTTTTGGACCTTTAATTAATTAACGATTAAATATCTAAATATTTTATCGTTAGAAACACGGATCGCTACAAGGCCCCCAAGGGTCGCTCTGGAAAAAGATTCCGCTCTTCTAGGAGTAAATTAAGATCCAAGACTCCAGTCCGTCCCACCAAATGTTCTCGTCTTTTACCTTTTCGTTTATCCGATTCGGAAGCTTGCAAACAGCAAGAGAAAACGGATAAGAGAGGAGAGGTAATCCCCATCCCTAGGAAAGGATAAGGGAAAAGAGATAGAAATGGCAATTGTCATTATTGACCACATAAACCCAAACTTCGATGAATTCAAGCAACCCTACTAACCAAGAGATCCTCTAGCCCACTTGCTTACTGAGGCATTCCTTCCATTACGGAAGCAACTGACCTTGTTCCGAACACATTAGGTTGCATGAAGGCCCTGTAGAGTATCACGCCAAAGTCATCAAGGCCGAGGAGGAGATTAGCAAGAAAAACATGGAGCAGAATTTAGAGATTTTTTATTCCGGGAAGCAACTACGGAAAAAGGATTTAGACTACAAGAAAGTGGTAGATGTGTTGGAGAGGTCTCATACTGAAGAGATTAAGAAGCATGTCAATGAGATTGAGAGGCTTATGGCTGCTCATACTGAAGAATTAGAGTAGTTGAGATGGGACCATTCTTCCAACATAAAATCCGCTAAGAAAGAATATAACGATAAGGCGAGGCAGCTCTTTGACGATTACAAGAATGTTAAAGACAAGTTCATCAAGAGGTTGGGTGAGCTTCAGGCAACGATGAAGGGAATAGAGTTGAGCATCAACACCTGAAGGAGTGGGTTGTGGAGTGGAGAGCTAAGAGTGTTTCACTCCAAACAGAGCTCAAGGCCTTATCATCCAGCAAAGATGTCGAAATCTCTAAGGTTGGGAATTTGCTAAAGGAGAAAGATGAATTAAATAGCCAGCTGGCCTAGGAGGAGGCGCTTCGGAAAGAAATTTACTTTAGAATATTCATAGAGAAGAGCCTTGCATGGATGGACGACCATCAGGAGGTCGTGGTTTCAATCCATAAGCAACTAATAAAGGAGGCTAAAGTCGCTAGTAGGTAGGGTGGTCCACCTTTTATCCTTGAAGCAATTGATGCTCGCTACTCAGTAGAGGAGAAGGAAGGTGTTCATCTAGGCTAAATCAAGCTAGATAAAGCTGAAAAAGCCGAAGGGAAGAAGGGAGAAGAAAAAGGATGGTGGCTCGACCTCTAGGGCTACAATGCAGGGTTAGATTTCGAAACCGATCATCTACGCTCCTATGCATGTGCTCCTCTAACCATTTCCATGTTTCTTCATATGCATCCACTACTAGTCAGCCTCTAGAAGTCCCTACACCTTCAAATCACATTCAAGCTCCTGGCGATATTCTAAACTCTCCCAAGGAGGCAGGATTCTCCTTTATTGTCCATGGGCCACTGCCTAGTATGTTTGAGCTTTCTTGTGGAAAGACTTCTTACTTTATTTCCCTACAAGTAGTTCTTTAGTGAAGGGCCCATCTAGGGTGATTATTACTTCCGAAGCTCCACCTCCAATGACCATGCCTCCAGGCCCCTCCAGCTGATGCAACTTAAGACGATATGATTGCGGCTCTCAAGGAGGACATCATCATCGAGATTCTATGTGCTACAGAGCCCATTGAAGATTTTGATAGGGATGAAGCTTTGAAGCAACAGGTCCTGCTAAGATTCCCCAAGGAGATGGCAAGGGTTAAGCTTGAAGCTTATGAAGAGCTAAAACATATAAAGATGAGACAAGCAAAGCTTGATGTAGCTTTCAGTGCCAAACTAGAGGAGAAGAATAAAGGAGGCAAGCAGAAAGACTCCGAACGTCACAAAAAGAAGACCATCTTCAAGTCCAAGTCTCAGCGAAGAACCGTGCTCGTGCCCCATTTATGTTTTCTTTTGTTTGAGATAGATTATTGTGTACATTTTTTCTTTGTTTTCATTAAAAATTGTTATTTATGCTTAATCGATTTTGATGTATTGGCGAGGTCGAGCATATGTTACCCCCTTATACTTGTGTTTTTTGACTTACAAATATCTGGATGTCTGACAATTATGATTTGCATGTATGACTTGTACATCCATTATCCTTGCATGCTCCATTTTTCCTTTATCTATTCATTGGTTACTGTGTATTTCTTGTGTGCCCTATGTAAGTTTGAATTGATAGTCACTATCTTCCATCATTGGGCTTGGTTGTCCGCCGTTGGCCGAGACCTAGCCTGACAGTCAGGAGAGAACCAACATAGCGGCTGCCATGTTCTTAATGCCGGCAAGTCGGGTTCTCCATGACTTTATCCAAGTGTTTAAAGCAATCAACAATAATGAACTTCCGGGTAGGATCACCCTAGTTTACCATAACCAATGAGAAACTATGAGCCGATCGTCCATGATGGACATCTTGTTAAGGGTCACTTCGATGAATAGTGCCAGCAAAAAGTTTGAGCCGCCCGTTAGTGATGGACACCCGGTTAAGGGATCACCGTGGTTCACTATTAACAAGAAACCTTGTCAACGCCCTAAAGTACAGTAAAAGGTCAAGGTTAATCCCCTTTGGTTTCTCTTAAATAGACAAAGAAGAGTAAAATATGTATGTCCTCTTTGATTTCCCTTTAAAATAGGTTGCTTTAGTGAGAACTTGTTTAGAACAACCTTTCAATCCAGTCAAAACGACTAGTTACTTTACTTAACAGCTTTTCGAGCTTACTGAGATGATATGGATATCCCTTCAAAGGCCTTCCTTTTGAAGCAGTCGCAGAGCACAAAAAGATAACTCAAAGGATTCAGGATTAAGGCTTGATTTGGTGGGTTTTGTCCCTGGCAAAAGCTATGTTGATTAGTGGTTAATATTTGGATTAAGGATCTAGGATTGAGGTTTCGATCCTGTGGAAAGCAGCATCCTTAAGAGCCATGAGTTTGGATAGGGAATCTTAGGTCAAAGTGCATTGGTATAAGGTTTCAACCTTGTTGAAATTAGAAGTCTTAGGAAGGATGGCCTGAAGTTTGTAGCTAGTATTAATTGAGAATGTAAGGGCTTCGACCTAGTCGGAAGATACTTTTGATATGGTCGATACCCAGAACACAAGATTAGACCTGATAATGGCTTATGAAACAATTAAGTAATTATGAAGATTGTAAACTTCCTTTTCTCCGCTCAAAGAAGATTTTATTGCTCAATTTCCCTAATTCAATTTACAAATTAGGGTTTTAAAGCTTTTAGAATTACGAAAGTATAAGTTTAGAATGAATAAGTTCGAATCTCCAAAACCATACTCCTTGGGTCTTATTTATAGATGCGAGTCAGCAGCTTTCGACCCCAATGCTTTCGACCTGATCGAAAGGTGGCTGCCGTATTGACTCTAGTATGCTTCCTCCTTTGTTGAAAGGAACGATTGCGCTTTTCTTCTCTATGTTGCTTTGTGAGAGCATTTAACTCTGTCAATAGGCTTTATTCAGTGATTTCGAAGGTGTTGAAATGCTGATGGTTTCGATGCTATGAGTTGCTTCTGGACTGTTGCTTATGACTCGATGTGGAACCTCCCTGGATAACAATGGCTTCAACCATTTTGAAAGGCTTAATTTAGCTTTCGAAGTGATCGTTCAGGTCAATACATGATTCCAAGTGGTTTGCGTGAAGGCAAAACCTTTGGTTTCGAAAGGTTTGGCGTGTATGTGAAGAGTTGTCTCCTTTGTCTGCGAAAGGAGCTCCTTTGACTCATTCGAAAGGTCTTCATGCATATGGAATCATCTACTTCGAAAGATGGTCATTGAAGCAAAAGGTGCTTTTGACTTCTTCGACCCCTTCGAAAGGTTGAGAATCTTCTGGACCTTGAATGTAGCATCCTTTCGACTCCTTCGAAAGGTTTTGAAGCTTTTGGACTTTGGCGGTAGCATCCCTTTGACTTTCTCAAAAGGTCTAGCTGGAGTCTTTTCCTCTTGTCCTTCTTTATCTTCTTGCTCAATCTAGCTTCGACTAGGTTGAAAGGAATTTTAGTAGTAACATTTTCCCCTCTTTGCGAAGGGATTCTCTTGACTTTCCAAGTCAATCATGTCGAAACCCACAATCTTCCCGCCTTGGCATTCCCGTGTGAATTTGGACCATTCATTTAAATCTAATTGAACGACTTGCCGCTATTGCTGACTTTTCTTATAACTTACGTCTTATTCTTCTTCCTTTTCACTTACCTACAACAAGATTATTCTTTGAGAAAAACAAAAAAAATTTTAATACTTCAGATAATTCTCATTTTCCTTCACCATAAATCCAGATCCAAGTAAGCTTTATTTATTTCGCCTCTGAAATTTCTCTTTCTCTTTTATTTCACGATGGATTTTAATTTCTCAAATCCTACAATCGAGTATACAAGGTTTCGACAACATTCATATTTCTCTCTTTAGCCATGGGTTTCGACAACGTCGGAGGGTTTTGTTATCTAGTTTATTAAATATTGGTAGGGTCTATTTTGTGTAAAAAATTTAAGTTGGTTTTAGTTATTCTCTTTTAATAACATGGTTTCTATTGAGCTTTTGACATTGTTAAAAAGCGCCAATTGGACTTATACTTCAACCCTCCCTTTCAACCTTGTCAAAAGCTCAGTGGATTTTCATATTTAGGCTTTCGACATTATCGAGACATGTTTATTAAATGTTAATTTTTTCCTTCCTTTTCGACTATGTTGAAAGCTTTATATCTTTGATTTTTAACTTTAACATTCATCCAAGAATTTGAAGTTTCACGTTTGGTTTAATGTTTAAGCTGTTATAGTAGGTTTTTTCCAATTCTTGAAAGAATGTTAGGTTCATTACAAACTGAAAATTTTAAATGAAATGTTTTCACCTGGCAGAACCATGAGCTCTCCAAAGAAAGTCAAAGCCATTTCAAAGCATTCTCTAATATCTACACGTGTTCGCCATTCTCAGCATCTATGGAATTACCAGTGTGGACGTCATTCCACTTAGAGAAAATGGCACCATCAGCAACCCTCCTGAAGGGTTCTTTGCATATACCGCAATACACATATGGCATGGAGGGTTTCACCTATTGCCAGGCTTCTTATTTAGGTTTCTATCTCATCTCGGAATCACTCTAATCTAGCTGTCTCCGAATGTATACAGTTATCTTTTATCTCCAGAGTTGATGGCATTAGAGTTTGGCCTCCCCTCTTTAAATGTTGAAGTATTGAATCACCTGGTCTGACTAGTCAAACTTAGCAATCTCAATAGCCAATTTTTCAAGGCGAATCCTCCCAAGAAGCTAATATCAGAGGGAGTAAGTAAACTAAAAGATTGGAAGAACCAGTTTTTCTTCGTCAAATGTCTCCCAAACATCAGCGAGACTTTCTCTACCCCATGTAAGTTTATGTTCCATCACTTTCCTCCGATCCAGTTACTTTTCTTTCTGATCTTTGACTTATGTCAAGTGCCCTTGCCAAAGAACTGAATGAGGCAGATAAAAGAATGGTGGAGTCTTTGGTTGTAGCTTCTAGTAGGATCGAAAATCGGTTAAAGCCGAATCCTACCAACTTGAAGAAGAATTCTCTCCTCCCCTTCGGTGAAAGGATTTTGGGGGCAATCTCCTTTGATCCAACACAGATCACGAAGCAAACGCTTCCTTTCCGTGGGAGATCCTGCAAATTTCTCCCCTATGTCTCCCATTTTCTCTGACCACTCTAGTAAGCTATAAACACTATTCTTGCTATTTTCTACTGAGTTGTTTTCCAAATTATTTTTCTAACTTTTAATCTGTCTGTATTCTCTACGGCTGATCCTCAGGTTAATAAGTCTATTAGTGGTCCAGCTCCTCCTCTTGCAGCCTCTCGTGTGCCATCCTTCACTAAATCTCTTACTAAGACTAAGATGACCGTGAAGAGAAAGTTGAAGCAATCAACTACGAAGGAACCACCCCTTAAGATAGCTAAAGTGGTTGATGTTCCTGATTCTGAGAGGAGGAGTCGTTATTTTTTGGCAAAGCTTCGAAGAGCCCGATTGTTGAAGCTTATTAGGATAAATCCAAGAAGACTCCTGCTATAATTGATCCTCTCTCTCGCATCACCGTTTCAAGCTCTCGAGTGCAATCAAGCAGATGCAAAACGCTTTGGCGATGACCCCCACTCAAAGGCACATTCCTCCAAGGTTAACATCTCCTTCTTCCTCCATCAATTTTGAAGAGATAGCCCAGTCTATCTTAAACTCTACGTCCTTTGCCTCAATCCATCCACCTTCCACCGTATTTGACTGGGCGGATCAGTACCGTTCTCTGATAGAACAACAATTCTTGGTAATTTTTCTTCACTTGATTTTATCATTACTGTCCCTCTCTAAATTTCCGACTTATGCTGCATTTATTTTTTTAGATTTCCAAGAGTTGGTTAAATTTTCATGAGCAGGCAACTAAATCTTCCGTCGAATCCTCCAAGTTTCAGGAGAAAATTTCAGCCTTAAAGAATTACGTCTCTTCCTTATCCATGGAAAAAGATGAAGCCACATCTGAACTAGAGCGATTGAGAGGTTCTCTTACCCAATCAGAATCTACTATCTTAGAGGAAAGAAGAGCATGTCAACTCCTTGCCGATGAAAGCTTGACGATGCAAATAACCCTAAAAGAATCCGATGAGGAGAAGGCCAGAATGGCAGAAAAACATGCCACTTTGAAGGGAAAATTGAATAAAACCAAGGCTTCCTTGAAATTAATGGTCGATATCATTTTAGATGCTAAACAACAAGTGTCACATTTTTCAATACTACACTTGATGTAATTATAATGAACGGTTTCTCAGATACTACACTTGATGTAATTATGATGAACTCTTTCGAGAAGGCTCTGATGCTTGCTTACGCTGACAATATCAACAAATTCCCTGAGCTAAGCTTCCCTTCGCTCAACTATGCCATTGTTGATAGAGTAATGGAAAAAATTATTCAGATGAAGCAAGGAACTTAAGCTGTAGAAGAGGAGGAGATTGACGCCTCTAAGATTCTTTCTTTTGAAGTCCCTTCCTTCAAAGTCAAATCTAACTCAGAAGATAAAGGCGACAAAGATAATGCCATTGAAGGATAGTAAGGAGATAACAATGATGATAATGAAGAAGACAATGATGATGATGGGGATGATAACTTCAACGGTGGACAAGGATTAGGTGGCAATGGGGGTGGCATACTGAAGCTTCTGAGAAGGACGGGGATGATAATGTATCTACTGGAAAATATTAATCTCCTCACAAGGGATTCCGCCCAAGTCTCCTGCACCTTCCGACACATAAGAAAAGTCTGCTCCTATTGATACTAAAGCGCCAAAAGAAAGGGAACGGGCTTCTCAAACACCAGTCCCAGTATCTTAGGTATGTGATTCTCTGTTTTAAAAAACTTTCACTTCAAAGACAATAATAGTGTAAATCTTTCATTTAGATAAGTAAGAAGTCTGTCCACCCTTATAAAACTAAACTTGAAAGAAAACAAGTGGAGGTAAATAGTCTATATAGGGAGTTGGATAGCAGTTGAAGGAGCACAACATTCTTTTTGATAAATACCAAAGACTCAATAGAAGTGCGGCAATGTTAGCCTCCTTTAAGAATTAAGAAGCTTCCCTACGGCTAAAGAGCGTGCCTTCGCTACGACGCTCTCTTGAAGGAGAACTAGCAGTTAATTACCTTGTTCTGGATGTTGATTGAGGAGAGGTACATTTTAATTAACCTCTAAGGCCTATTGTAGACACCCCATTGTTGACTTTTCATATTTAGGTGAATTTAATGAGGGTCCACCTACGCATTTTCATAAGAGATACTTAGATGAATTTGAATCTAACCCACATCCTAGAGCTTGTTGGAACTTACCACGAGTCAGATCCATTTCCCAAAATCTTCCTCATGAAAAAACTTAAGTATTATAAGAACAAATTTGTTTCTAAATTATTTTCCAAGTCAATCTTGTATAAACCAGATGAATACTTGTAAATATGCAATAATATATTAATTTGTAAACATTCGTTTTAGTCTTGCCCAACTTGATTTTAGAGACTATTTAAGTCAATATGTTGAACTGAGAAGATTTATCTTGAAAAGACATCAATTTTAAAGTCTTCAAAATTAGCATGATACTGTTTTCTTAGAGATCTACAAAAACTTTATCTGGAACATCCTCATCTCCGTTTCAATTTCTTCAGTGATGAACAAGAGAAGCTTCTTAAGGAAATCAAGACATTCCATACTAAATTAATCTGTGATCGTGAAAGTCTTCCAGCTGGGGAATATGACTCTAGCAAATATCCCCCAGTGTTCACTCCGGAAGAACTAATCATTCTAGCTGACTCTACAACTATTCTTTCTGCCAATTCATTAAACAAAGTTAGAGATGTTGTCTCTCACCTTTAGATATAAAACAAATGTATGTTGTATCTCTTAGTTTCATTCTCACTTGAGTTGTAATCTTTTATTGTTATAATAAAGAAACTTTTCATTTTGATTTTGACTTCATTCTGTTTCTTTTTATTTAAATAGGAATTACAGTTATCAACAACTCCTCTTTCACTTGATTCAACATCTCGCTTTATTACTCTTAAAGACAAGATACTAATAGAACTCGAAGGAGTAAATTCCTCAAAGACACCTTACTCTCTCGCTTTCATGGCAATACAGAAGCTTTGTAATGGCACGAAAGATTCTTACTTTAGAAAATGATTGTTAGAAACCTTAAGGATCAAATTGCTAGTTTAGAGGCTGATGTCAATAGTAAAAACTAAATGATTTCTACTTTTGAAGCGTCAAGTTAAGTCGAATCCTTCAATAGACTTTGATCACAAAATATCCAAGCTTCTCAAACAGATAAGCAGTTTAGAGATGAAATTGAAGGATAGTCAGGCTCAGTGTGAGCCGTTAGAATTTATCATGGGAGATAATACTTCGGGCATTAATTTACCAGTCTCCCTTGCTACTTCATCTGCTACTAAAGTTATGAGACAAATTCCCTCGCTGCTCATAAACTTCCCAGTACAACAAATCCTCCTTCAGGCTTAGATGAAAAGGTAGTGGGCGAGTGTAGGAAAGCTAAGTTTTAAATGATGAATTATTTTGACGAATAACAGAAAGAAAAATATTCATAGTGCATAAATGATATGGTACTAAAATCCAGAAACTTGAACGCGAGATAAATCTTCTTTTGAAGCACATTGTTGAATTGGAAAGAGAAAACAAGACTTTTTGAGGCGCAAATAGGGCTTTGAATCGCGCCTTGAAAACTAATATCGATGCAACTTATGATGCAGATAGGATAAGAAAGAAAGAGAAGAAACTCAAAGAGGTCCTCTGCATCGTAATTCGTCACATTGTAGATCCTTCAATTGCTTAGAGCCTAAACAAGGATAATCAATATTTATAATAGATTTATATTCATGAAATGCATATTTCATAAGTTATATAAATCATGTAGGTTTTGTAAATATCACCTGATTTGCGATCCTTTCTTGTAATGCTATTTTTGAAGCGCTTTTCTAATAGCTTATACCATAACTTCTATGTCTATTGAATCTTTCATTCTTTTTTGTTGTTTTGATCTGCCATAAGCCTTTGTCATGGCAAAAAATAACGATCCCTTTGTCAAGGAAAAAACGGTCGATCCCTCTCTCAAGGCCAAAATGGTCGATCCCCCAAAACAGACGATCCTCTCTCTCGAGGCCAAAACGACCGACTCCTCCATACCGACTACCGATCCATATTTACATGTACTAGCTCAATACCGACCCTTCCATAGACATCAATACCGATCCCTCCGAAACAGCTATACCGATCCCTTTAAGGTATATGTATACCGATCCCCCCAGTATACATACCAATCCCTCTCTAAGATGTATATACCAATCCCTTTCCAAGGTATGTATACCGATCCCTCTGCTAACTTTATATACCGATCCCCCTATAAGGTATATATATCGATCCCTCTCCAAGGTCTATCTACCGATCCCTCTCCAAGGTATGTATACCGAACCCTCTATAAAGTATATATAATGATCCCTCTGCTAGTATACCGATCCTTCGTCCACTTACATGGCCGATCCCTCTTCTATCCAGCACATTTCGATCCCTCATTATTCCATTGCGACCAACCCCTATAGATGCTTTGTCCTCTCCCTCTCATCACAATTGACTTTGCAATTGATTCCTCATCAATCCTTCCAGCATATACACTGACCCCTCTATGAAGTATATATATTGATCCCTCTTCAAAGTGTATATACCGACCCCTCTACAAATTGGTTCACAGCCGATCCCTCTGGCTGATCCCTTGTTCACGTCCCCATAGCCGGTCCCTCTCGTATAGAAAACTACCAATCCCTCACCCAGGCAATTTAGCTGATCCCTATACTACCAATCCTTATGTCACATACGTCTAGAACCAAAACCTTGTTTAACCGATCCTCCACATTCTGGATTTGGAACTCAACTTAAACACTGTGCATTCTATCCACTTCCCTTACGTCCTTTGACTGATTAGGGCATAGAGGATCAAGTTCTAAATTACAACCAAGGAATGGACAAGCAACTGCAACTCAAACGATACTCCCAAAGGTTGGAGAACATATGTGATGTGACTCTATGAAAACCCAAGAAACTTTAGCCCCAAAGCCAAACTCTGGTTGAACCAAGATTTTCTCATGGAAAACGCCAAGATGACTCTAAGCACCGTTCTTCACTGGCCCAATACTTCGAGTTCAGTGACTTCAAGCAAACCAATTACCAACTTCAAACAAATAGCATATTTTCTCAACTCCAAATAACTTGCCACTGATCAGTCAATACTGGTCCATCTTTCTTTGGTCATGTCTTGGGCATGCATACATCATTCATAAGTATAATAAGTATCCATAAATTAAAAACGAACAGGAATGACGATGACTGAAGCATCTCCCTCATTCGAAGCATATTCATTGAAGTCATTCAGTGTGCAGAATATCCGAGGAGATTCAATGTACCATCATATCGGATTACCCAGGGAAAACCGACGTTGGACTACATCTCATGAAATTCAAGTGGCATATGAATTCCGCCAATGCGATATATGCCACCGAATGTAGATGCTTTCCTATATTCCTTGAAGGTGTATCGATTTATGCGATTATCGCCCAAGTTCATCTCCTTATTTAATCGATCGGATCGGAAGTTTGACGAATAGTTCAGAATGCATTTGACCCACACCAAGGATGTGATGTCATTATCCAATTTATTCTAGATGCTAGGTGAGCCACTCAAAGACTTTCTATACAAATTCAGTGTCGTCATCATCGTCAATAAAGCGAGCAATCCCAGCGAGGATATAATATTGATGGCGTTGATGAGGGGAATCGACCCCAAGACAAATTTTGGCAGCTAGTTAGCTAGAGAGCCTCCTACGACCTTGGATCATTTCTATTACAAAGTGAATTAGAACCTAAGTAAGGAGGAGATAGAGTAGACTAGGAGAAAGATCCACACAGGCCCGTTGGCTAAGGACTCAAATTCTAGGAGATGACTTAGAATTTAAAAATTCAACTCACATAGTCCTTTGAATAATTCAATAAAAAACATATACTTAGAGACTCATGACTCGAAGTAGTACTGGAAAACCAGCCTCGAGAGAGCCCATTGAAACCCAGAAGAAATCAGGGAACATCCGATGCCTACCAATATTGAATATTGATTATCAATTGGACCATTGAAGGTCGACTTCCAGTTGAGAAGGGCTTGGACATAGTGGAACCTCGATCTTACGATATTTCTTCACTTATTAATGAGATTTATTTTGATCTTCTTTGAATTATTTCTATTTCAGTTTCAATTATTTTGTGAACTACTACTTTCAAACGATATCGGTGACCAAGTACTTAGACTATGGAACCAACTAATCTTCACGGACCATGATCGGACCTTTGGAGTTTCATCAAGATAAGCATGATTCAACTGCTCATTAGCTACCATATTCCCCTTACTTAGGGCCAAGGACTCGAAATGGAAAAACCCAACAAGGTCAGGATCTAGCAAAAAGTGGACACGACTAATTGTCCACTCATCAACTTCCACGCCTGACTTGGAGACCAAAGAAAGACTTGGAGTGGATGCAACCCAACCATCCACTCCATAGATCATACTTGAAGTTCGCCAAAATACTTATGCCTCTCCCGAAGCTCAGCATAACCGAGGTCCAGCTAAAGTGGATGTGATTCGTCCGTACACACATTAACTTCTGCCTTGAATACAGGAGGCAGTTCGAAAGCTCGACTTAAAGCAGGCATGACCGACTGCCTACTCATCAACTACCGCCCTCAACATGTGGACATGACTGTAGCTTGAGGTGGATGTGACCCGACCGTCTAACTAAAGCATTGATGTGATCCGACAATCCATCGCTTACTCCCTTCCTTGACTTGACAAGAGGAGCTACAACAACCAAGCGGATATGAATCGATCATCTCACTTGCCAAGTTCTGTCCTTCATGGTGGGGGTACATTCCATGAATGAACGTGATTCGACCGTTCATTCGATAACTCTTACCTCGACTTGGCAGATGGAGTATAAATCAAAAATGGGTGCGATTAACCACCCATCAAACAACTCTAAGTCCATAGAGTGTGGACTGGAGTATAAACATAAATCGTGCAGATACCGACTGCCCACGAAACAACTCTAAGTCCCCGGAGTGTGGACTGCAGTATAAGCATAAATTGGGCAGATACTGACTTCCCATGAATAACTCTAAGTTCCTAGAGTGCGGACTGGAGTATAAACATAAATCGGGCGGATACCGACTTTCCATGAAACAACTCTAAGTCCCAGAGTATGGACTGGAGTTTAAACATGAATGAATCGACGAGTCGATTTCGACCGTTCTCTATTCCGCAATATAACTCTAAGTCCCTAGAGTTAGGACTGGAGTATAAACTGAATGAATAGATGAGTGGATTTCGACCGTTCTCTATTCCGAAAAATAACTCTAAGTCCCTTAGTGCAGATTAGAGTATAAACATGAATGAATAGATGAGTGGATTTCGACGTTCACTTTTTGAAAAAATAATTCTAAGTCCCTAGAGTGTGGACTTGAGTATAAACATGAATGAATAGATGAGTGGATTTGTACCGTTCTCTATTCTACAAACTTCGGCCTGAAATTAATAGGTGGAGTATAAACTCACTATGGATGGAATTCGATCGTGCGACTTTTGGATTCGCCAATTCAATGCTCGGAGTAGCAATAAAAATCACTAAAAGCTGAATATGATAGCTCACTATAGCTTCGGCTTAGTGTTCTTTATGACTTAAGGAAGCTTCCGCAAGGGGGCCTTATTGCCAAACTAATCAGAATGACGTCCGATGTTATGGACGATTGACAATATTGTGTCGCTGGGTCGACGGTCAATATCGATCCATGCCAAGCACAAACAGATGTGACCCGGATGTCCTTCAAAAAACTATGATCACCAGAGTGCGGATAGGAGAATAAACGACGAAGACTTAATCATTAATTCTCCAACATATCTTTCGACTTGTTAGGAGGATTATGAAACTGGATGAGCATGACATGACTACACTTGAGCAAACTTTACCCCTAGATCTGATTAGAGTATATGAATCAAAGTGGATGTGGTTGATGGTCCAGTACCCAACTCTTACTCGAAATTTGACGGAGCATCGAAGTGTTCCCTATGGAAAGAAAAAACAGAATACAATCCAGGATAGGCGAGACTCGATCTTCCATCAACTAACCTGATCCCATGATTCAAGGGGAAAAGTGTAAAGCTAAAGTGGACATGGCTTGCCTTCCTACTTATCTATGTATGCCCCAGACTTGGAGGCGCCAGCGAGAAACCTGATGAATGTGAACCAACCATGTACAGATCAACTCTATGTCTTTAGAGCTTAGGTGGGAGTATAAATATAGCTAGGACGAGACTCGACCGTCCATGCAGTACATTTATCAACCCAAGACTGGATGCAGAAGTGTGATCATCCAAAGACTAGCTATGATAGCTCAATATTGTAACTTATATATGGTGCTTACAAAGACTCGAGACTACGACCGAAAGGATGCCTAGATATAGGATCATCGAATCGATGCCTGAGCTCATGGGCTATCATTCCAACCTAAACGACGAGAAACATATCTCCAGTACATTAAATGAAAAGCATGTTACTCAAATGCACAAGCACATTCAAACTCAAAGAAAGAGTCAGCTATGCAGCTGCACACAACTCGAGGCTGACCCTTACTTGACATTTGCTTCAATGTGCTTCTAAGCCTGATCTTTGGCCATTTGTAGATAATTGGTCAAAGCATTTAGATCCCTTAACTATCAGACTTAATAACTCATAATAAAATTATGGGATTCGATCAGCGTAACCATCATCGTTGACCTTCCCAACTAGATTCCACGTTGATTTTTATTCGAAATAGTCACATGTGAACTCAATGAATCGACGACTGCACCCATTGAGCTTATAGTTGACATTACAATCAGCCATAGCGACCCATTACCCGCACTAAAGATCGAATCGCCGCTCAAAGCAACGATGATGAAGAAATTAGTTAGATTTCTCTAAGTGAATACTGATTATTTGCTTGGACCCATTCTGATACGCATATGATCTTACCAACTATCGTGAGCCCAAATATCTACCCGAGGCATGTCTCAGTGAGACAAAAGCAATTCGTCATGGATCCGGAGAGGTCTGTGGGACTTAAAGTTAAAGTGGATAAACTCAAAAATAACAGGTTTACCCACAACATCCTCTGCCCAAAATTGGTATCCAATGTAGTTCTTGTGAGAAAAGTTAATGGAAAGTAGCAGTCATGCATCGACTACTCAGACCTAAACAAGGCATGCCAGAACGACAGCTTTCCACTTTTGAGGATCGACCAGCTAATAGACTCAACTGCTGGATATGAACTACTTTCATTTTCGGATATGTACTCAGGGTACAACCAGAACCTAATGCATGTCCTCAACGAGAAGCACATCAGCTTCATTACTGATCTAGTGCTATATTGTTATGTTGTGATACCGTTTAAACTAAATAATGTTGAAACTACTTACCAGAGACTAGTCAATAGGATGTTCAAAGGCCGGATCGGGTGATCGATGGACGTAAATGTGGATGATACGCTTGTGAAGTCACAACAACCATATGACTACATCAATGACTTAGCAGAGATGTTCGGTTCTATCCGAAGATATGGAATGAAACTCAGTCCCTTGAAATGCTATTTCAACGTTGCATCAGGAAAGCTCCTAGGTTTAATGATTGAAGCCAACCCTAAGAAGATTCAGGCAATCAAAGACATCTAGGTACCGAAGATAATAAAGCAGGTATGTAGTCTAAATGGGTGGTCATCGCCCTAAGCCGATTCATCTCCAAGGCCACCGATAAGTGTACTATCTTCTTCAACCTAATCAGGAGATAGAAAAGAAACTTTGAATAGATGCAAGGCTGCATTAACATTTTAAGCTCTGGTAGATCACTTAAAGAGACCTCTCATCCTTTCCAAGACGCTGGATCATAAAGGTTTATACATATATTTAGCTATGTCGATACACACCATAAGCACCACGGTGCTATGCAAAGAGAAATGGATCTAATGACCAGTATATGATGTAAGCAAGCGATTAACAGGCTTGCCCCCATTAACGTCTATACCGACCAGCCATTATGACAAGTCCTACAGCAACCTTAGACGTCTAGAAGGTTACCCAAATGGAATATCGAGCTAAGCCAATTCAATATCACTTATCTTCCTCGGAGAGCTATCCATGGACAAACATTAGCTTACTTCATATTTGAATTCACTACATCTGAAGTTTATTCAAAGAGCAAGGGAGAATCGACCAACCAATGGAAACACAACACCAAATAAGCCATTTTGCAACACTTTTTCATTTTCAATTTGTAACGGTTATTACTGTTATAAATTCTTAACAGTTATTTCTGTTAGAATCAGTTGCAACGGTTATTACCTTGAGTAAATATGGTAATTTCGTAAATAGAGAAAACCAAGGTGGATAAAATTGCAATATTCTATTTTATTATTTCTAAGTCCATAACGCTTCCAGTACGTTATCCCCCTTTCATTATTCCTCCCTCTTTTAATCTAGGGTTACTACCTCCACATCATTCAAGCACCGTCTCCTCCTTGTTTTGTCAACGCCTCTATCTCATCTTGTAAGCACTTCCCCATTGTCTTGTAAGCGCCTCCCCCTCCGCCACCGTCTCGTGTTGTCAACACCTCTATTTTTAAATCGCTTTGGGCCAGGCAAATTCTAGGGCACCATGATATATCAAAAATCTTACGCAGCTGAAAGAAAAAATAATATCACGATCGAATATAAATCGCTACTCAAAATTAGGCGACTCCAACTCTAGGGCTTGTGGTGGATCTAAGCTTTGAAGTTCGATACACGACTCCTTCATAGTACGGATTGACAGACGCACAACATAGCATAGATCGATAACTTCGGCATAGCATAGTTTGATTTGAGACTCCGACGAATTACCGATTTAGACGGCGAAGGTGCTATATTTTGGATTTGGTTTTGGTTTGGCAAACAAATTACTTTATTAGTTTGGAATTGGTAATTGAATTACTATGGCCTTATTGTGTTGTTGAGTCTTGAAATTGATTGTTGCATAAAATCTACTTATTATGCAGGTTTAACTAACTAGACGAAAGTTTCTTGTCAATTCTGGTGTAACAACCAAGTTAAATTGAATTATTGCATAATTATGAGTAACTATAATTGAATTGTTGTGAAGTACAATGCAAGTTAATTGAATTTAAAGAAATCGTATGCCACAATTTCCTATGAATTACCGTATAACTAGTATAATTGAATTCTGTGCAAGTTAAACTAAATTACCGTTCATTATTAGTATATTTCAAATTGAATTCCTAGGCACAAGTCTAATTACTGTTTAAATTAACTAGATAGGCTGCATGATACTTGCACATTGAAATACCATTCAATTTGAATTTTTGTGTGTATTAGTTTGAAATTAATTTGTATTTGGAATAATAATTGTATAATAAGGATTCATTTGGACCTTTTGTAATGACTAAAGGATTATTTTAATGGTTAGTTAATGTAAATTTTTTAATGGTCTGAAAATGAGCTTGAATATGAAAAATATTATTAGTAGTTTTGTAAATCAAAAGATTATAAAAACATTCATAAGTAATTAATATAAATTTTGTTATATAAATTGAATTATTGTTAGGAACAAAGTTATTTCATTTTTTTATTCTTCTTATTATTTAAAAACAACATAAATTATTTTAATGATTTAATTAATGGTAATAACATTGGTTTTTGTACGAGGGCCTTGGTTTTGTAGTTGGCTTTAGGTACGAAAACTCTTAGGACCGACCCTGGGTATTGGTCGGTGGAAGCATGGGTGTTATACTATTAATGCAACTGAGAGAAGCATGGATGAAGCTCTTAACTGAGAGGGCTCACTATAACAAAACAGCCATTTTACAACGGGCAATGTTTGTTGTAATATAGTTTTCGCAACGGGCATGCGCCCGTTGTATTAGGTCTCGTTGTAATAGGTCGACCGTATTTTACAACGGGCAATGAACGTTGTGATACACCTTTTTACAACAGTCATCGGCCCTTGCAATATGATCTATGACAATAATTAAAGCCCATTGTACAAGACTATAATACAACTGGCATAACCCGTTGTAATACATGATATTGCAACGGTTTCTGACCGTTGTAAAATAAATGCAAATTTTAAAAAAAATTACAGCAGCATCTATGCAGTACATCCATACCAATAATGAATAATTTAACGAGTAATAAATATTATCATAAGACAACCAAAATCAATTCATTTCAAGTGTGTTTGCATTTCATTTACATTTTCACTGTGCACTGCATATTTCTTTATAAAAAATAAAAAAGAACAGTTACAATCACATAAACACTGCGCACACCACTGCACTACATCAAAACTGTGCACATTACTTCAAAACTTTGCATTACTTCAACACTGCAAATACACTGTGCACACAACAACTTCCACATCAACATCCCACTTCACCATTCATACATACATACTACACATCCTTCCTCTATCGTTCGACTTCTCCCCTTAAACATTCCAGTTGCACTCCTGCTTTCAAACTGCTGTTCTAACTTCATTCCCTATCACAAATCCTCACCAATCTAGACATCCCCCATCACCACATCAAACCACCACAGTTCATCAATACAAACTACTCCAAACTGTCAGCAATTTCCACATTACCATCCTCTAACATTCACTTCATTTCACTGTATCATATAACCACCCCACACAACAGTCATCAACTACACCACTACAATCTCCACCATCCATAACTTCGATCTCGAACTCCCACTCCCCATACCACAACACCTCTGACCACCGTGCTACCCACCAACCCAACATCACACAACCTCTTCATTTCTACAAGCACACATATCTCCTTTACCACTACCCACTGCCTTCTACTTAAATACAACACTGCACCTGACAATAGCATATCATAGTTATCAAGATAAATTGATCTACAGAAAACATGATTCATTAGATCATCGGTAGAGTTTTTTGCTTGGACAAAAATAAGTAGGAATAGGACATGGAGCTGAATCCCATAGTGATAAGACACAACAGTGAAAACCCAAACTAAAATACTTGTATCATCCTTATTGAAATGTCATCTTGGGCACAGACAATTTAATATATTCGAGCTCAATTGAACTTTATAGACGTCCTATATTCTACTTATACTTCCACTATTGTTACTATACTTTTGGCACTACTTTCTCACCCAAACTGCAGTTACTGCAGTTACCAAAATAGCTTGAATAAAACTCCTCCGTTCGATTTTGTTATATAATTCAAATTGACTTTAATTAACAAAGGTGATATTACAAATATTAAAAATGAAAAGGTACAAAGAAGCAGATTTATTATAAGTGAAAATAAAAATAATCTGAACATATTAAATGGAATAATCCAAAGAGAAGTAGGAGGAAAAAAGTATCAAATCAGCAAAATGTTGGTGTACCAGCAATATTTATACATAAATAGATAGATAGACGATAGTAAATCTTGATAAACACATTAAAAAAAGGGGCATTTTACCAGAAGGACAAACTTTACAGTCCAATTAGTTTCTAGGACACAGATTCACAAAAATTAATTTCAAGGCCAAAGTCAGCAGTCCAATTATTTTCAAGGACATAATTTCATAGGTTTTTAGGCCTTAGAAACTAATTATTTTGCATTTTGTCCTTAAAAATAATAATTTAAGTTGTGTGTCCTAAAAACTAGTTACGCTTACTAAAGAGGCCCTTATGGAAAATTTCCACTAAAAAAAAGGATACACACTGACTGCTAAATCTTACTGTATAGGGGAAAGGCTCTCCGTGATAATTGCATCGGAATGAAGAGAGCTGAACAAATGACTAAATTTAGAAGGAATCCCATTTATCTTTATATCCATGAAAGTTTTCTTTTTCCAGCTATAAGAGTGATAAGAAGCGCTACAAATCTTAGCAGGTTCCCCAGTAAAACGTTGAGCTGATTTGATGATTATGTCATTTTTCATCGCACCTGAAAGAAAAGTAAGCCGTTTATCTCTATCCCATTGGCAAATGCCTAAGTGCAAAAACTTAGGCATATAAAAAATAGCACATGAGTGATCATGAAAATTCAAGTTCCCTATCACTGGACAAGAAGATGCTCAAGGTGACAGAATTATAACTTAAGAGCTTATAAAAGGGGAAGTTTACAAGAAACCGTAAATGTTCTTTCAACCAAAGCAAACATTGCAAACTCGATAATTAAGCAATAATGAACAAACATTCCTCAAATTGCTACCAATAGAAGCAACATCTGTTTTGCATAAATTCCAAACACTAACAAAATAAGTGAAAAACAAAAAAAAAGAGCTTCCGTCTCGTGATTACTTTAACAGCACAACTATTCAGAAATAAAGACACTTACATTACCAGCATTATAAAAGCTAATTGATTTGTTGAAGAGAAGCGCCTTCAGCATCAACTTCCTCAACTGAATACTTACCTTTTGCTTCCTTGTCAGCAGCATTCCTACCTTTGGCCTTCCTCTTAAGCAACGCCTTCCTATCCTTATCCAACTTCAACTTCATTACTACAACTTGGACGGATCTATACCGACGTTGACCGTAGATCCGTTGACTTTCTCCCTGGTACTTCTTTCAATGTGAATTACCCATTTGCGCCTGTAAACAAAATTGAATGGCCAGAGAATAGCAGTGATGAATTTAGCGGTAGGCAGCGGCTTGGAGGACGAATTGTAGGAGGTGGTGGATGATGGGTCGGCGACGGAAGGGTTTTAATTTGGATCTGGATGCAGATTTGAGAAATTGGTGGTTTTGATGTGAAGACTAGCACGTGAAGTTAATATAAAATGAGGGAAAGGGTAAAAATATGATGATGGAGCCAAAAATTTAGATTGGAGGGGATAATTTGAAAATGGAGCCAAAATTTCGTTGTTCAGAACCAAGCTATTACAACGGGCATCTATTACAACGGTCTTGAATGGGCCGTTGTAATAGCTTTCTATTACAACGGGCAGCAAATGTCTGTTGTAAAAAGGGTGTTATAAGGCATCTATTACAATGGTTCTGAATCGGCCGTTGTAATAGCCTTCTATTACAGCGTACAACAAATGCCCGTTATAAAAAGGGCGTTATAATAGAGTATTTTTGTTGTAGTGGCTGCAAGTAGCCGAGGGATGGACATGAAAATAATGCTAGGCAGAAGAGTTCCAAAGCAGCACTTCAAGTAGCTGAGGTATGCATTCCTATGAGAAAACTGAAAATTTTCTAATTTTATAACAATATGAATTTTATTTTATATGATTCTACTGAGGAATAGGAATATATTTTTAACATAGAAGAATGTTTTCATTTTCCATGACATTTTGAAATGACTAATACTTACCATATTAGTTTTGATATAGCATAAATATTTTTCAAAATATCTTCATTGACTTTAATAAAGGACGTGTATGCATATATACACATATATCATAAAATGTAGTTGATTAATAGCAAAAAAGAAAATGGAATCATATGATGTAATCCACAAATTCCAAAGATAAAAATTGTGCATGAGTCACATACAATTGATGTAAAATAAATGAAGTAATTTTGTTTGATCTCTACAAAAATTCAAAAAATGAGCATGTCATACATTCTTCTAAAATAGGTTGGTGTTAATTTTTCCTCCAACTAAAGAAATAACATCTTTTTTCTATAAAATAAGTTTATAGCATGTTCTTGTTACATACGAACATGGAGCATAAAATTAAACTACGAATTTAATACATCTATAGAATTTTATTGTTTAAAATATTACCTTATTTATCCTTCGAATACGTACCAGCAAAGTTCCAATATTGGCTGTTCTTTCATATATTAACGGATGTTCATTTATGTATTTGGGCTAGGACCACTGAAGAACAAATACGTTATGCTAATTCACATTGACATGAACCGTTATATTTTCTTTAAGCGTTTTACTATAGAATTAATTTACTATTACTGCATTCCTATTATAAAGGTTCATCAACAAATAATAGGTGAGAAAATCTTTAATCTATTTTACTTTCTTGGTTTTTCTTTTACTACAATATTAATCCGACTTTTTTGATTAAGTCTTCATTCTTCTCTGTGAAATTTTAATTCTTGCTTTTATAATGAGATTCTGAATCCTTTCTTTACTATCATTAGCTAGTTGGACTAAAAGCTCTTAACAATTAAGCATGTCGACTATTAATGACACAAACTTTTTGATAGAAGAAGATTTTGCAGAAATTTAACAAGTTAACGATAATGAAAGTCTTGTCCACCTTTTCATATCAAGAATTGGTACAGGTAAATGCATTTTTTTTGACGTTGAATTTTATTTTCGATAATTAACAATGGTTTATTAGAATATTTGCTATTACTTTGTAATATATCATGTTTTGATTATGATGAAAACGCTAGACTATTGGTATATTCTAATGATTATATTCAAAATATAGTATTTGAAGCTAGTCACATTAATTAAATTGTTAAAATGTAAGTAAATATAGTAAAAGTAAGCGATCTTTTCCAAGGAGCAAATGAGCAGGATATCAGTTAATTTTTTCCTTCTCTGGTGACATTGAACATGTTGAAATCGAAAGGTATTTACTTTCACTCAAAATTTTAAGTTTATTGTTTAATGATATTGATGGTGGTCAAAATGGTTTTACTCTTTACAATGGAAATGAGTGGTCGTAGATTGCATTTGACACATTCAAGGATTCACAAGGAGCAGAAACTTCACTTCGCTTATCGGTTTGTGATTTTTTTTGCCCCCTTAAACAAGGAAAAGTGGTATTAACACTAGTGCCATTTCTTTTAAATTCTTAGACTAGATTCTAAGTTAGAAGTGAGCTGTCACTGCAATCTTATAATACATAATACTAGATACCAACGATTAAAAACATAATTAATTATTATGATTTGTGTCCCTTTAAGAATAAATGATATCCACTTACAATTTCATTCCTTAATTATGATTAAAACCTAAATAAAATTTCAAATTGGAAAAGAAAAACATGCTTAAACCAAAAACATAAAAATACTGATTTGAATATACAATTGCAAAAAATAAATAAAGATAGAATAAAAGAGAAAATTGAGTTTTTATCTAGGTGCAGAAGCTCAAGTACCAAAATCAATTTCAAAATATAACCATTGGAATGGAAAGAAGAATGGGTCTTTTCCATGTATTTTAGTGGCAATTAATAACTTGCATACAACAAAAGATGCTAGCATACAAACATGCGTATGTTAAAATAAGAATCATTTGGATCTAAGATTTAAATCCAGATTAAACTTAAATTTGGGCTTCACTATTTTGATCTGTTTTTGAACTTTGCTGACTGTTATGATGAGTTTCATGTTTATCTCTTTGGTGTTTCACCATAAATGGCATGTTATAATGTTTGTTTTGATTTTGATTAGACAAAAAAACATGGAATAAAATGTTAGAAGTGAATAGAATGTTTGTTTTGATTTGATCCGATGAAGTAAAATAGTGAATAGAATGTTAAAAACAATGAACAAATTGTACTTTGTCCTTGACAGATATAAGGTAGTATTACTACTTTATCCTTGTTGACCATTTGAACTTACTCACAGTATTCATATTGACTACTGCGTGCGAAGTATGAAACTCTAACAACCAAACCCAAGTGAGTCTTCTTGTCTCTGTTTTGTTTTAAATTCTCATCACATTTATTATTTACTCGTTACGCTTGGATGCATTTTTGTTAAAGTTTTATTCTGTCATATTTTTGTTATTTTCCAACATGGAATATTAGCATCTTATGTTTTTGTCTTTCTGCATTCTAACACTACTAGGAATACACTATATAGCCACGAAGGCTTTCCAACGGCCGCCAACGGTGTTTTCCAACGGCTACCAACGACACGTTATTTTTTAACATGCCATTGGTAGTTGTTGATAACCGTTGGAAATTCGCCGTTTTCCGGTCGTTGGAAGCCGTTGGAAATATGCGCATATACCTGTAGCAAGCCGAGCCTGAAACATAATTTTCCTCTTCTCCAATTACAGCAAAACCCTCCTCCCCTCCTCCTCCATTCTTGCTCCAAACTTCCCCACGCAACCGGCAGCCGCTCCGACGCCATGACTCAATGCCAGCATCCTCTCTCCATCCCTACACATCTCCAAATTCAGGTTTGCCTAAAACCCTAAATTTTTTAATTTTTTCTAATTTTGTGTTATTTTGTTGTTATATTTGTATCCAATGGCCTATTGATTGTTTATTATACCAAACTAAGTGCTAATTACAATTATTACCATCCAAATGTCCAAATTGTTTGTGTGTATATACATATATTATGCACATATATACATATGTTTATAATTTAGTGTAAATGCGCATTTGAATTAGCATTAGGTTAGTTAGGATTGATTTAAATTATTTGTGTATGTTTTGTAAAATATTAGACAAACATGAATTAGTCGATTATTTTACGAACATTAATTATATCTTTTTCAAAACATATTAGCATTAAATAAATTAGTATATAATTTAGTATATATACACATGAATTATATATTTTGTGAAATATTAAAAATAATATAATTTACTATATATTTAGTAAAATAGTAGAATATAAATAAAATAATGCATAATATGCTTTATTTTATATATTTAATAAAACAGTAACATATAAACAAAATTTAAATCCCTTAGTGAATTTTTGGCCCCATCTGACAGGTATTGTATATGATCGTTGTATGAATATTCGTTTTTATTGCAAAATGGATATTCATATTCATCTGATACAATATATATTAGATTTGTCCCTGTATTGGACAAGTTAAAAACACTATAAAGTAATTATGTTTCGTAAATCATATCGTTATAAACGGTTCACAAAATTTCGACGGCATTTCCTTTTCGTTCCTTGTGTACATGCATATGCGTACGATACAAGGAACAAGGATGAAGTGCTGTCGAAATTTTGAAAAATCATTTATAATGATATGATTTAAGAAATGTAATTACTATTGTATTTGTAATGGGAAGTAGGATGACCGACCATCACAAAAGGTACAAAAAAGTGAACAAAATATCAAGAAATGTAACTTTGTATATAAACAAAAATGAATTACAAAAAGCAGTAAAATCTAAATGTGTTTATCAGATTTGATTAATAATTTTTTTACTATTGGTCATAGGTTTTACAGTAGAAAAAATGGTCAATTATTTTATTGATCGGAGCTGGATGTATCAAAGAAGAGAAATGAGAGGCTCAATAAGTAAACATTTTCTCAACGCGGTAAATGTGTTTGTCGAATTTGCTTTAAGTAATATTGGAAACGATGTAGAAATTCGTTGTCTATGTAGTAGGTGCAAATTATTGAAGCATTTGTTCTGAATATGGTTAAATTCATTTGCGCCAATATGGTTTCGTAACCAATTATTTAGTGTGGGATCGTCATAGAGAAATTATAACACGCAATAAAAACAGTCAATAGAGGTCATTAGTGATGAAGTTAGTACGACGAATCTCATAGAACAAATGGTTGAAGATGCAGCACGATCAATGTTCCCCACTGTTGAAATTAATAACGACGATGTTAACGTCGAAGGGGAACCAAATGTTGGTGCGAAAACATATACGATTTATTGGATGCTATCGACGATAATAACGACGATGTTAACGTCGAAGGGGATCATCAGGGCATACGCTTGTAATCAAGAAAGATACAAACCAAGGAAAAAAGGGAAAAGAAGTTACATACAAGCGTATGCATTATTTACCTATCACTCCTAGACTTCAAATGTTATATGCATCATCTGTAACAACGCATCATACGAGATGACATAGTGTGAGAACACCTGAAGAAGGTACGTTAACACACCCATCTGATGGAGAAGCATGAAAGTATTTTGATAAGAAATATCCCAATTTTGCAGTAGAGAGCCGTAACGTAAGACTAGGTTTGTGTACTAATGGATTTTCACCGTTTTCTCAGTTTGGTTCTAAATATTCATCTTGGCCTATAATCATTACACCTTACAATCTACCCCCGTGGATGTGTATGAAAACTCCATATATGTTTCTCACAATTGTCGTCCCTAGCCCTGATGATCCGACAAAGGGTATCGATGTTTACTTACAATCATTAATCGAAGAGTTGAAAACATTGTGGTATGAAGGAGTTGAAACATACGATGTATCGAATTTTTTTTCCGGATGTTCGCTTCTTTGTTATGGACTATTAGCGATTTTTCTGCATATGCAATGCTTTCGGGTTGAAGTATGGCCAGTCGTTTTGCTTGTCCTTACTATATGGAAGAAACATGAGCATTTTCTTTATGACATAGGAAGAAAATTTCATGGTTTGATTGTCATCGACGTTTTCTTTATATTAATCATACTTTTAGAAGGGACAAAAAAACTTCATAGCTAACAGACATGAGACTTTACAACCACCAACGATTTGGTCAAGTGAAGATATATATGAACTTGTAAAAGATTATCTAAAGACACATGAAACCGGGCAGCAAACTAAAATCCAAGGTAAATCGATGTTTCATAATTGGTGCAAACAGAGTATATTCTGGGAGTTACCTTATTGGAAAAATCTCTTAATCCGTCATAACATTGACGTGATGCATAACGAGAAAAACGTATTCGATAATGTGTTTAATACACTTTTAAATATTAAGGGCAAGACTAAGGACAATCTGAAATCAAGACGTGATATAGAAGAAATATGTAATCGTCCTGAGCTTCATATAAAGCCAAATGACACTAAAAAACCCAAAGCATGTTACGAACTAGATAACAACCAAGTTAAAGTACTGTTAAAATGGGTGGAAGGATTACATTTTCCTGATGGAATTTCATCTAATCTTCATAGATGTGTCGACTATAAGAACGAAAGACCGAGTGGGATGAAAAGCCATGATTGTCATGTAATGATGCAAAATTTGTTACCCGTCGCTTTCGAAGAATTGTTGCCCGTAAAAGTTTGGAAGGTTATAACAGAACTTAGTTTATTTTATAAGGAGCTTTGTTCAACTACGTTAAAAGTTGACCGTCTTCGTAAACTTAAGGTAGAAATCCCTATACTGCTCTGCAAACTGGAGAAAATATTTCCTCCAGCTTTTTTTCAATGTAATGGAGCATTTACCTATTCATCTTCCATTTGAAGCACGCCTTCGAGGTCATGTGCAATATCGATGGATGTATCCATTCGAGAGGTATGTTATTAATACTGAGTATATAAATGTTAATTTAACTATAAATAAAAATCAATATTTATATGAAATATTTTTTATTAGGTACTTAAATCATTTAAAGAAAAAAGTGAGACAAAAAGCTTGAATTGAAGGTTCGATTTGCAAATCATATATTGAAGAAGAAGCATCGTTCTTTCTCTCTCATTATTTCAATGATCATGTGAATATATCATTTCAAAGTGTTGCGCATAATGATGAGGCCATTGAACAAGATTCTTCTTCGGAATCAATGTTATCTATTTTTAAACAACATGGTCGACATGCTGAAAAATATGTAGAAATATGGTTAGATGATAGAGATTACCATGTAGCACACACATATATTCTTCTTAATTGTCCAGAAGTTGCACCATTTATTAGGTAATTATCAAATTACAAGTTTTGATAAATTTAATTTAATACTGCATGTGTAAATGAATAATAAATCTATATTATGTTTTTGTTTGCAGTGTTTATGAATCACAAAATCCAAACGGCGATTTAAGCAAAAATTTTGCTACTTGGTTTTCGAACTACGTTTGTGATCCTACAAATAATGTGGTCGATGAAGGATTAAAACATTTGGCGCTAGGCCCGAAAAGGAAAGTTAAAACGTATCTCATATTTTTCGTTAATGGATATAAATTCAACGCCAAAGAATACGGTGCTGAAAAATTAACAAACAATACCGATGTATTTGTTAAAGGCAGTGATGATCCTAATAATCATATACATGATTTTTATGGCGTGTTAACCCAGATTTTGCAATTGACATATTTTATAAGACCCGCAGAGGAAGTTTTTTTGTTTAGATGCAATTGGTTCAGCAATGTTCCAGGTTCTGGTATTAACGTGCATCCAAATTATAATCTTATAAAAATAAAACATACCTCCCGTTATCAGCAGTACGATCCTTTTGTACTAGCCAAACAAGCCATACAAGTTTATTACACCCCTTATCCGTCTCTAAAAAGCGATAAAGCGGATTGGTCTACGGTTTTTAAAACCAAGGCGAGATTTACATTCGATGGAAAGAATATTACAGAAGAACAAGCCTATCAAGCAGATATCAAGTAAAATGTTGAAATCACAATTACAGACGATCAAACTGATTTTGGACAATTAAATGATGAGACAAATGTGTTAGTCGAAACATTTGAGAGTGTGGAGGAAAATGATATAGAACACGAGACCGAGTCTAAATCAGAAAACGACGAGGACTAAGTAATATCCGGTAATTTGTACAATTGTTCACGCACACGCATCACATATCATCATCATTATTACATGCGCACTACCAATTAAAAATGACTTTATTACATACACCACATATCATCATCATTTTATCTATGTCTATAATTAAAAATAAATATTATCAACAGGTATTATGTCAGGCTCCAGACATCGTAGCTCTTCTCGCTCGGCCGGTGAGAGTAGTGGTGAGCCTCCGGCCCGACCACTTATATATTTGCAGCCGAAGGCTGATGGAGTGTAAGTATCAAAATTAAAATGATAACAACATAAATTTGTTCATACATATATATACTTGTCTAAAGCTTTGTTTTATATTTAACACAGGGGATTTGATTTGGAGCACTCAAGAGTTGTGTTTTCCAAGCAATCATATATGAGCCGGATGACAGATTGCTGGCCTAAGTGGAGTAAAATCTCTAACTACGTCAAGGAGGCCATCTGGCAGGATTTTCTGGTGAGTTTATATCACTTTACTATATGAATAGGTATAAATGTACAATTAGTAATATTTTCTCTTTGTCCAAGAGCAAGTTGACTTGGCAGAGCCCGATGTCGCCATGGTTCAGCGCCATTGGAATTCGAAGGTCGCAAAAAATTACAGGGAGGTAATGTCAGCTCTTAAAAAGTCGGGGAAGAAACCGAATTGAATGGGTGCTTCCGTATGAGATGCTTGGATTAGTTGGTGGGAGTCTGACGAGTTCAAGGTAAATCTACCAAATATATAGTTAATTATTTCGCAATTAGTAAATATAATATTCAATTCAAATTGCAGGTGGAATCGGAGAGGAACTCCGCCAATAGAAGTAGGAATCCTGTAACGCATCGTGGCGGATTCAAGTCTTTTCAGCATCACCGTGAGGACTTGGTAAATTTATCAATTACGAATCTAAACCATTATTACATTTTGTATATTAATCAGTTAAGTGATTAGCTATAAAAAATTATAATATATAAATTATTTATTGCGAGAAAGATCGCTTGGACGTCCCGTGTCTATGATGGATGTATTTACCCACACCCACGCATCAAGACAATCAGACAATGCAAGCAATATTACATATCAGTGGGATGATGATAAGGCGACGGCCGCATATGTATGCATATTTTAAATCTTATTTTATTAATATCGATAAGTTTAAATCATATTCTACTACTTTTAACCTGTAATTGTTTTTTATTTTAGGCAAAGTTTCAGGAGGCACGGACAGAGCTACTTTCAGAATCGGACCGCGATGAGTTGACGATAGAGGAGCAAGATAATATTTTCGATGTTGTCATGGATCCGACGCAGCGGAATAGGCGCTATGGCTATGGAAACCAAGTGGTAATCTTATAAACATTGCAATATTTTAGTTAATAAATTAACCTATATATACAATAAGCAGATGATGGTTTCTACCTGATTTAAATCTAACATATACATGATTTACCATCCTATATCATTATCATTTAATAAAATATGCATTTCCTCGTGGTATATGCATTGCTTAAGGTCACACCATTTACGTTTCTATATTTTAAAATATGCATTGCTTAAGAAAATTATTATAATACAAATGTGAACATCTCACATTCTATTTGCAGGTTCGGGCAGCTCAAAAGGCGTGCGACAAAGCAGAAATAAAAGAGCTTAGAGCCATGGTTGAGCAGCTGCAAGAGCAGGACCGTCTTCGCGCTATACAAATGGAGCAGCTGAATCAACGTTTAGTGGAGTATGCGCATAGGCATGGTTCCTTTCCTTCGTCGTCTGGTGCTTTCGGAGGTGAGGATGATGCTTGACAGGTATGATGATTATTGTTCTTGTGTTTGGTTATTGTATATATTGACTTTGAGGTGGTGAGGATTATGTTTGATGGTTGTTGTGTATATATTGACTTTGAGGTGGTGAGGTTTAAGTGTTTGCATTGTATATTTTGACTTGAATATGAATTGGATTTAGTGTTGGTGAGGGTTTTGTTGTTTATGTACATATTAACTTGTAGTTTGGTTTGAAAATGTAATGTTTGATGTTAATTTTTGGTTGTTTATATTGTTTGTGGTATAATGTGTTGGATATGTGATATATATATATGTGAAATGTAGTGAAAATGGAGTGGAAGTGGATATACACTGAGTAAGTGTTGCTGGAAGGCGAATGACTTGCTGTTATAAAAAAAAATTCATCCAGATTAGCAACGGCTACAAACGGCTCTTTGGTCATCTTATTGTAACGGCGTCCAACGGCTGCTTGCCGTGGTAGCCGTTGAAAATACCGTTGGAAATGCCCCGTAAATTCCGATGGAAGCCGTTGAAAAGCGTGAACGCTATTCCAACGGCATTTCCAACTGCCGCCACGGCTTGGAGCCGTTGGAATAGCCATTCTCCCTTGCAGTGTAAAGATCCATTTATAGGATCGTATGTTTGTTTCGTTTCCGACTTTATTGCATTTTTTTTCATTTGGGCAAGTGAGTGAAAAGTTCGGTCTGTTATTTTCTTTAGTTCTGCACATTTCGTGGTTTGAGTATAATACATGACGATTACTGGAAAATTCATACTTTTATAGTTTGTCAATATGATCTTCTTTTGATGTGGAAATAATCTTTTATATTACATGAACATTCCTACTTCTACGTCATTTTCATATTCGAATTTGTTTGTTTTAAAGATATTTCCTATACATATCTTATCGAATAACATCATAACAATATAGATTACAGTACTGTATAGGAGAATGTAATCCACAGGGACAATAAGACTTGAGTAGCCAATAGAACCAAAAAGGATTTATTTGTCTTTTAATTTAGAACTACACATTAGTTTATGTTCCAACTCAGCATCCCAATTAGTTGTGATCTGTACCGTACATCTGTAATCGATCCCCAGTTGTCTGTTGCAACATTCTGACTGAACTACTTGAGTGTGGATGCATAAAAATAGTTTGGCTGCTCAAATATATTAGATTTCATGTAATGGTATGAGTAAGTTATCAAAATTAACAAATATGACTTGCAAAGTTTGATACATGGTGGGTTCAAAACTGATATATGAGCTTGTATAAAAGGACAAATTGCCTCAATTAATGTCTTAAGTAATAAGAAGGTCCAACTGATAAATGGATGTCCCGTTTCATGGTTATAGTCAAATAAAGGGACATCCAAAACAAAACACAAAATTAGCCTGCAAAGTGGTACAAATATGTAATTGGATATATGCATACGATAGTAGCATGCCTTTTATTTTTGAACGTAGATGATATAACTGGAAAATAGAAAAAGCATACCTTCAAAAGCATGTCCACGACAGCTACAATTCCTGAGAGTATGAACATGCGTTCTAATTAAACATCTGATTCAACGACAGTGTTTTCTTATAATAAAAATGCCATGAAACTTATTTTCAAAAATAACATACTAGAATTCATAAATAGCAATAGGATGTTCCAAAATTTCTACGTAGTAGAGTTGCATTGCATTGTTTGTACAAAAAACAAAATCAAACAATTGGAAGAAACATGTTGATATGTTGAGTAATTTTTTTGGTCGTCTTCAATCCTGGAAACATTGAACGTCTTCAATGGACAAAACTACTCTTGGCATCACTAGACAGTAGATACAAAAAGGCTACACAATATAAAGAATATCATCAACTTTGTTGTAATCTTTAAAAGATAACCTATCTATTGATAATCCATAACACTCTAGATAAATTAATTCCTTTCTGCCATCTACAATATCGGTTTGCTAAAATATGCAGCAACGATCACCTTAAATCTCTTGTTGTATTAGATAATTGTAAGAACAAAAAAAATCAAATTAAAAGAATATTACTCTGGGTCCAAAAATTGCAGAGGCTGCTTGCTTAGATAGTTAATAGTAGGCCTATTACTAAATGCATAGCAGGACCCTTCTCAAATAATGCAGGCGAAACTGTTTAATGGCATTAAATGCATATATTTATGAGAAATTTTATTCAAAATTCTTGAAAAAGTGTGACATTGCTACATGCTTACCTATTGGTTGATATCATAATAGCATTTTGAAATGTAGAAAACAATGAAGTAGTTTTCTGTTAACAACCGATAGAGTAGAACAGGGTGTTTTATTGCACACGCACACTTTGCTTCAACATGGAGTTTATTATCTGACACTTGTTAGATTGTGTTGATTTGGTTGAAAGATTCCGCAAATCGAGGAAGATGACGTAGCAAACAAAAGTGGGAGAGGAACGCTGATGTCGGAAAGAGAAACAGCAATGAAGGTTGAATTTGGTAGAAGACATGGTACAGATCTAGGCTTTGTCAAGCAGGCTAGAGGCAGAGCTAAAGATAGAGCACAAACAAAGGCCAGGAAAAAATACAAAATGGTTGAATGTTAGAAACCCATATAGTGCTGCTATTAGGAAAAAAATAAACTTTAGCGTGTTGGGCTTCAATTGGAGTTCCAAAGTGTCATATGATGATTGTACTAGTAAAATTTGAAGTACCATACAATAAACTTTGTAGGATTGGTATGAAGTATTTAGCATATATGATGTTTGTTTTCAAATTTGATGATATGTTTGTTTTTAAATTTTGTTACGTATTTGTCATTACTATAAATTTGAATTTGTATGGTTGAATGAAACATGTTTACTGTTTGTTGTCACATGGTATATGGTTTAACTATACTAAATTTGCAATTATAAGTGTTGGTGATTTTGATATTTACCAATGTGTAAGAGGAATTCCCAACGGTCATAACCATTGAAAATTAAAAAATTTCCAATGGTTATAATCGTTGGGAATATGAAAATAGTTGTAGGTTATAACCGTAATTCCCAATGGTTGTAACCGTTGGAAAAGAAAAAATTTCCAATGGTTATAAACGTTGGAAATACCAAAATTCTCAACGGCTATAATTGTTCCAAAATATGCAAAAAAATTATAACGTATCTGCTACCAATGGTTATAATCGTTGGGAATTTGATTACCAACAGTTATAACCGTTACAAATTGACAATTCTGATGTTGTGAAAATGTATATGGATGAAACTTCCAATTATCAGTGTTCTGAAGTCGGAGTTGCGTTAATGACTCCTGTGGAACGATCGATCTGCTACGCCTTGAAATTCTACTTTCCTGTAACAAATAACGAAGCTAAGTATGAAACCTTGATCGCCAAACTCAAACTTGCTAGAGAATATGGAGTGGAAACTTTACATATCTTTTATGATTTCTGGTTAGTAGTATGCGAAGTTGTGGAAGATAATCTAACTAGGAGGCAACATCTTGCTCTTTATCTCAGCTGGGCACAAAAACTACTAGTCGACTTCGAGTATTGCATCGTTACATACATCCTCAGAGAACAAAATGAAAAAGCTAAGTCATTGGCCATGCTAGCTAGTTCTGAGGATGCGCAACAAATAGACTTTGTCCAAGTTGAAGTACTTAATGTTGGAATCTCAAACATTATTTTGATTAATCGCAAGCTATATAAAATATTTTGTGTGTACTAATCATCTATGCATGATTTTTGTTGCAGATTCGTATTTAGAGTGTTTTTGAAGCTGTTAAGTTCCTTGTCTAAAGTTTACAAATGTTAAAATATTCTCAAAATGGTATATACACATATACATTCATATTTTAAATAAAAAATCAAGTTTTCAAAAATTACATGGAGCGGGGCTCGAACCCAGATCGCTAGTTTAAAATGCAAATGCTCTAACCAAATAAGCTATGATAACTTTTGCTTATTAATAGGATTCAATCGGCTGAATAATATCATTTAGACGACTGAATGCTGAAACAAAGCATAAATTTTTATGCAGTTTCAACTGACTGAATAGTTTCATTCAGCCAGCTGAATTAGACCAAAAATAGCCTATTTTTTTTGTTGTTTTCGATTTGTAAAATTCAGAAGGCTGAATAAATCCATTCAGCCGGCTGAATATTTTTGTAACGACTATTTTATGAAAAGACACTTCTCTTAATTGAAGAGTAACATCTTCAAATCAACAGTTGCACCTGTTTCTTTTAATTGTTACCTTTCAATGATTGCAACTTTTAAATCTCTATAAATAGATTTCAGAATTCAACAAACAATTCACCAAAACTGATTTTAATATTCTTGAATTCTTATTTATTCTATATTTTCAAACTGCACTTAAACTGCTTACATTCTCTGATCGTTGATCACTTTATCTTTCACAATTCTCAAGCACATTATACTATATATCATAAAGGAGAAGATTATAGGAATGTTGCACTTAATTGACTTATCAGTGCTATTTAAAGAGCATACTACAGTCAAATACTTTTGTTATTTGTAAAGAAGTCCAGTTCGGTTGCTCAGGCAGTAGAAGTTCTATTCAGTTGCTTAGGCGGTAGAAGTCTTGTTCGATTGCTTAGGCGGTGTAAACATATTTCTCTAGGTTAAGTGAGGGTTGCTAGTTTAATTTCAGAAGGAGTCAGAGACTGGACGTAGAACGGGAGTTCGAACCAATATAAAAATCTCTAGTGCCATTTACTTTATTGCTTTTACTATTTACTTACTTATTCCACACAAGTGGTTTGTCCATATTACACGATCCTCTAACATAGTCAACTTACATTGGTATCAAAGCATAGTAACCTTCATTTGGTATCGGAGCAAGGCCATCATATAACCGTAACATAGTTATCTGATATTGTTCTAATATGGAAAACAACACCAGTACTGTTTCTAACACTGCCTTTTTAAAAGGTCAATCTACTGCACGACCACCTATATTTAATGGAATGAACTATAACTATTGGGCTACTCGGCTGGGAATCTATATACAAGCTAGTAGTTATGAAACCTAGAACATTATGCAAATTGAATATATTGTTCCTACTACTAAATATTCGGCATGGTCTAACACACAAAAATTAGATGCTACTACAAACTCTAAAGCTATGAATATGTTGTATTGTGCATTAGATAAAAATGAGTTTAATAGAACAAGCATGTGTAAAACTGCTCATGAAATTTGGCGTACACTTAAAGTTACACATGAAGGAACTAATAAAGTCAAAGTAAATTTTGTATGCTCAAAAATCAGTTCCAGAATTTTAAAATGAAACAAGGTGAGACTATAAATGACATGTACTCTAGATTTCAAGATATACATCATTCTTTAATAGCATTAGGAGAAACGTACACAGATTTTGATATTGTTTCAAAAATCCTCAACTCTCTAATGGATGAGTGAGAACAAAAATTTTAGCAATCGAAGAAGCTAATGAAATTTCGACCATAAAATCTGAAGAGTTGATTGAAAATCTAATGTCTTATGAAGTTAATCTCCAAGCAAAACGTGTACAGGCTCAAGATAAGGAAAATATTGCATTCCAGGCAGAAAAAGATGAATCGGATTCAAATGAAGAAGATATGGCGTTCATTACCAAAAATTTCAAAAAGTTTTTGAATTTTAGAAAGGGCAACAAATTTAGAAATGACAAGAACAACTCCAGCAACAAAACAACACCAACAAATCATTAACATCCGCTCTAGAATGTTATGAATGTCACAATAAAGGTCACATCAAAAAAGATTGTCGTGAGAAAAAGAAAGACAATTATAAGCACAAGAAAGACAAATTCAAGAAGAAAGCTTTCTCTGCCACATGGGACGATACAGAATCATTGTCATCATCAGAAAATGACTAACGTAGTGATTCAGAATAAGCCAACATTTGCTTTATGGTTACAAAAGCAAGGTAAGTGATCTAACTTTTAATGAACTTTTGGAAATCAATTAAGAATTACTTGACAAATTAAAAGGCAAAAATAGAAAGTACAAAGAAGCTTTTGAAAAATTAAGTAGAACTAAAATCAAAGTAGAAATGCTAAGAGATGAAAAGATAATTTTAGAAGAAGAACTCCAAGTTACTCAAGAATATTGTTCCAATATGACATATCAACTTTCTCTGCTAAGTCAAGAGATAGAAACTCAGAAAGAAAAGAATGATGCTTTATTAATTGAAAATCATGACCTTAAATCAAATATCAAGATTTCAGAGTTAGATAACTCTAGCTTTAAAACAAAGTTAGAAGACATTACTAAAAATGTTTCTAATTTTAATAAAGATAGAGAAAATCTTTCCAAAATTATAGAAAATTCTCATATTATTTCAAATAAAAGAGGATTAGAATATAAACAATCCTCTAAAATTATTCCACCTGGTAAAAGAACGAGAGGTCTCTATGTTTTAGTTCAGCATCTACCAAAGAAATGATGATGACATTCATCACTATCAAAAGGAAACACTAGAATTATAGTGCGAATTTTATTATGAACAAAAGTTAATGCCAAACGTTTAAGATTTTTGGAACAAGTCACTTTAAAATCCTGTTTGTTCTCCAATATGACACAATACTTGGGAACCATCACTAAAGCATCCGCCAACATCTTCAAATTCTTAGGAATGCTGTAATAGATGGTCATCATTCCGACCTTTTCAAGAAACACAAAAATGGAACCAGAGAATATCACACTTCAAGCTCCTCTTCCAAATAAATTTAAATATTTATCTTATTGTCAATATGTAATGTTTATTCAAAAAAATTGTTTGTTTTGTTTTTATATAATTGTTGTTATAGAATAATAGGTTGGCATAAGTTTCTGAAAAAATTCAGTCGGCCGTTTCTTATAAAACAGACGGTTGAATATTATCCAGGGAATAATTTTTTCCCCAGATTCAGATGGCTAAATCTATTCAAACAGCCTTCTGAATTAGTTCAAAAATGAACTGTTTTCAAGGGGGTTGAGATTCATATTAATTCAGACGACTGATTCCATACATTCAGCCGGCTGAATTCTCTCTGAGGCATTTTTTTAAACTAGGTACTACAAATTTTCTTCCAATCTTACCCTTACTTTTCACCTAACTTATTCCACACAAGTAGTTTATCCATATTACATGATCCTATAGCACAGTCAACTTACACTTAACATTCCAAGCATGGATAAATGGAGATCAACTGGATCTTGGAGACGGAGCTAGAAAAGAAGTCATGGTTGACTCTTATTAAAGGCTATCTACAATGGGGAATTCTTCCTGAATGGAGGAATGAAAAACGACAGATCCTCCTAAAATCTTCACATCACATCATCCAAGAAGGAGTCATGTATATAAAGAGGGTTTCTTTGTTCCTCTAGTCGGTGTATCACCCATGATGAAATCAAATGAATCTTGAGAGAAGTCCATGAAGAAGAATGCAACGATCACACTAGTAGCAAAACATGATATAGAAAATACTTTGCTATGGGTATTACTGGCCAACTGTAAATCGAGATGTAGCTGATCATGCTTGACAATGTGATGAATGCTAGATGTTTTCAAAAATTCTAAGATCCCCGCCGATGGAAATTACTCAAATGGCCAGTCCATAGTAGTTTGCCACATAGGGTATTGACGCCATCAGCTTCTTGGCGATTCTAAAGATGGTGCGAAATATGCCACTGTAGCGGTGATTGCTTCACTAAATGGGTTGAAGCAGAACTTGTAACCAAAATCACGATGAAGAAAATAGTCAACTTCATTCTTCAGAACATCATATGTTGTTTTGGCCTTCCACGAACCATTATAACTGATAATGGAACCTAATTTGACAGCTCTAAATTTAAAGATTTCTATTGTCGGCATCATATTAAAAGGAGATTTGTGGCAGTTGCTCGCCCTCAAGAAAATGGATAGGTTGAAGTTGTGAACAAAATCATAAAGTCCATTCTAAAGAAACTTTTCAAAAAGGCCAGGGTGAATAGGTGGATGAACTCCCAACAACATTATAGGCTTATAGAACCACCCATAAGTGTACGACTAGTCATACTCCATTCACCCTTGCTTACAGCTTCGAGGCCATCATCCCTGTAAAACTTGAAGTCCCCCCTCATGAGTTATTGATTACAATCCCTATTTCACAAAAAATATAAATAAGGAATTGCAATCGAATTGTGATTGAACTAGAAGGAATTGGTGACGACTCAAGAGCATAAAAAACGTATTCGGGAGCCAGCCAATGACAAGAACGTGCACCTGAACGTGCTTGTGTATATTCAAAAAGTCAATTTCTTGAAATCGGTAGAAATTGATTTTTCACCTAGAGTTATTAATGAAAATACTGGATCAGATAGCCAAAGTTTACTAGCCCTATAGAACTGCACAAAGATAGCAACTAATCGAATACAACCTTGAATTCATACTATTAGAAATCGACCAAGCGTCATGACAATCAAAGAGGGATACAACACTTTGGGAAGATAATTCAATGGAAGGATAATGACTATTCAGGGAACTGGATGGTTTTCTTTTCGGTGACTCCAACATGCTTCAATTCAAAGAACGTCATGTACGCAACAAGACGTACTTTGGAGGGCAAGTGTTATCCGACTTTTTAGCCCAACTATATTTAGACCGACTGGACAAGTAAGACTAGATGATCATCAAGTAACATAGCCTGAAGAGATGATTAGTAGGCTCAAAGATTAAGTGCAGGTAATGATATGAAGCGACAATCACCGAGGCTAAGAGATAGACTCTCTAGAATATTCTAAGTATGGAATAGTGCCTCCTCTAGGCGGGGGTTCAGTTTCTATCCCTTTTCCTAGGGGATCGGTACATATCCTTAGTTTTTGTTCCAAACTCGGTAAGATCGTTATTAAGTGACAAGGAAGGCCCCATAAGGGTATATTCCATGTCATTTGGAGTTCGTATGCTTAAGTTATGGGAAAATTACTTCACCGATTAAAAAGGATCGGTATAAAATGGATCGTCCATATTCAACTTTCACTACATATTGCAACAATGATTGGTTAATAACTCAAAATCTATAAATTCTATCAATACGAAACTCAAAATATAAGCTAACTAGAACATGTGGAACACCCCAAAGGGATTGCACGGCATTTGGAGCAAGTTGCAGGAATCGGTACCTATCCCTCTAGAGGGATCGGTACCTATCCCTCTAGAGGGATCGGTAGAAATCATACTTCAAGCAATACTACTTTGTAGAAAATGTGATATCACACAAAAAATATGTCGAAATTACATGAAATTTGAGGATCCAGTAGCTAACATCATGGGCATTCCTCATAGGGATCACATTCCATTTGAATGCATTAATAGGGATTGATACCGATTCCTATTGCGGGCCCCGATGGACCTGCAAATTTTTGAGTAGCCTCGTTTGGTCTCCCGAACCTTCTACCATAATTTCAATATGATCCATACACGTATTATCCTATAAATACAGTAGGCATGGCGTTAGAAAAGAGATCCTACTTTCTCGGTTAAGGCTCTACCATTTTTATTCTTCACTTTTGTGCGGATGGATCCTAGCCGATCTAAACACTCTTACAATCATAATCAAGTGGAAGATCAATAAAAATATAAAGTGGATGTAGGACAAGATTGCCAAACCACTATAAAAAATATGTGTATTCATTTATGATTTTTATTCTAGTTTAGTTTCATTCTTCATTTAATCTCTACTAGATTCTGTTGGGTGTAGATGCCTATTTTTGGCGTTAACGCCATAAAACCTTTAACAAAAAAAATACCATATCGATTTTTAAACAAAACAACTTTTGTCAAAAATATGTGTTAAAACACTATTTCAAAATAATACCATTTTACCACAACGATACATATATCATATATGAATTTCGAAATCAAAACTTGTTATCCGGGTTTTTAACCCAGCAGGAACCAATAGGAAATAGAACAACCTCATGTAAACAGAATGGTTCAGAACTTAACCGAAAAATCTAAGATGAGGGATTAATAAGGGCCAAGCTATATGACTAAGGCAACGACTGAGATCAATTATGTTGAGTCACAAGTTTTATGAAGTTTTTGATCTATGACAAAGAAATAAAGGCGATCGACAAAACAAGGTCATTAGAGCTATATATGGTACTCTAGATTATAGGTTGATTATTTGTTGTTGTAATAGTAATAAATTTGTTAAAATCTATCCTCAAATAATCATGCATATCAAGGAAATCAATATATATACAAATAAATTATAGTTGCATATAGTTGCACAATTCATTGTGCAATTTTACAGGGACCGGTCGACCGGTCATTATAGGTGCGGTCGACCGTTCCTGTGTAAATTGCACAGTGAACGTGCACACATGCACATAACGTATATATATTTTGAATTCCTGTCTACTGGTCACTTTTTAGCCTGTCGACCGTTTTTGAACAGAAAGCAATTTTTCCAAAAGACACTTCTCTTCTCCAAAGGTTGCATCTCTTAATCTTTCACCAAAGATCATATCTCTTAATGGCAAAGAGTTACAACCATTCTTGTCTATATAAACTAATCCAATTCGTTGATTAAGTACAACGATTTCATATATTCTTTTAATCTAATCTCTGATCTCAATTCTGTATTATAAAAGCTCTAAATTATTTATTGAATCTTTGAAACTATTTCATATCCTTTGATTCAATAATATACTTTCCTTAATCTTTTCAAAACATCATATCGCATACTTTGAGGATAAGATTATAGGAAGGGTGTACTGTTAGTGACAAATCCGTGTTTTCAAGAACACAAGTTGTCAACAACAATTGTATTTGTTTTTTTGTTGAAGTCCTCTGTGTTGTAAGAGGCAAGTGTTGAAGTCCTCAGTATATTAGAGGCGTGAAATCCCGTTCGGTTGTTCGGGTGTTGTAAACCTGTTCCTCCGGGTGAAGCGAGGTAGTTAATAGTGAAAATCCAGATAGAAGTCTGGGACTGGACGTAGGACGGTGCTCCGAACCAGTATAAAAATCTCTGGTGTGATTTTTCTATTTTCTATTTACAATGCTATTATCATCTATTTCCGCATTTGTATTGTAATCCATATTACACGATCCGTGTATACTATATTAGCACATATAATTGTATACACACCGCACTTTCAAATTAAACCAAGGGATCGGTGTTCTTTTAGTCCAATTAGCAGCTAAGAAAAAATAGCTAGTGAATTGCCGTCAAAACGAAACAATTACGATAAAAGACTATAAAAACATCTCCAATTCTTGACTCTTGAAAAATCCTAAGTGCTTGGATCATCAACGACCCATGCCTCTCCATGAATCTTTGAATAAGCTAGCTAAGGATGCAGGGACAAAAGGCCAAGACATTGGCTCGCAAACAAGCGAAAACCATGGGTCACCAGCGACCCACGGACCATGGGTCGCCAACGGCCTATGTTCTTGCCTCGGTTTGTGAGCCAAACCATCCCTGGGTCGTTCCCTACATACCCGTGAGTAGATGATGAAGTGGCTTGGCCCAGAGGCTCTTCGATCCATATAAATATCATCATGCTTGCAACATTAATGGGATCTTCTTGGGACTGATTGCTGAAGCTCTGCTGGAATTATTCTTCACTCTCTACCTCCCTCACAATAATCTCCAAATGAATTCACCATGATTCTCTAGTGGATTCCAATTTTGGGGATTCAATCCAGCTAAAGATAATCAAAGCCTATCAAACATCTCTTGTAACAACAATGTGTCTTTAATAAAACTATAAAGTGCACACAGGCTTCATTAACATGCGAACCACTATAAAAATTCTCTGTCTTCTTTCTTTTGCTTTTCTTTTTCTATATCTGTTATATGTGATATTGCTTTGTCGAAGGGCTGGCGCTTTCAAATTCAAACCAGTATGTTGGTCCATTTTTTGGATCAACATTATGGTGCTTTCACTAAGAACTCCAACACAGGATCCATATCTAGCTATCTACTTTGGATCCCATAGGTCCAGAAATTAGATCCTTAATCTTTGCTTGAAAAATCCACTATTTGGAATCAATGGCTCCTTGTGGTAATTTTATATTTCTTCTAATATTTTTGTCTTTGGTATTAATTAAGATAGATGGCTTGTGCCGATGTTTAGTAAGTTCAGATGTTAAGTTTGTGCCGGTTTTCCTTTCTAATTTTTTCTGATGCATTCTTCGATCACAAATAGTTTGGTGGAAGCTAGGAAATTATGCATAGCAGATGTTTAAAGACCTTTTTTGTTTTGTTCATAATTTTCTATAGAATAGGACTAACTATTTAATAAGATATTTCTATGTAAAGGCCAACCGATGTTATAGCTACTGTTCATAGAAATTTGTTTCTTAATTCATGAATTAGACACAATATCAAAGGAATATATATAACTTAAAAGCCCGAACACCAAAGCAGGATTGTTCCTATACAATATTTCTATTTTCATGCACCTATAGCATTACAACTTAATGTACATTTTAATTTTAATTTTGGCCATCATGCATACAGTTTGATTATTTTGTATTCTATACTTAGGAGTTTATCTGCTTTCTCTTGTTATCAGCTCTGTCTCTTATTGTAAATTATATGATTCAACTATTTTGTTATTCGACTATTTCGGTTATGCAGATTTTATGTAAATATGGTTTCTACAGTGTAATGTTTCAAAGTTTTGAGTCAAACGGGGATTTGAATTAGAGTTAGGATTTGAGTCATAACCAAAACCAAGTTGTCACTACCAAAAAGTATCATCTATATATTTTTTTCTCGATAATCTAGAGAAAAACAAGCCATTGATTATGCGTAATGATGTTGACCAAAATGTATCATCTATGCATTTTTTGTTGAGTCATGATAGTTTACCATTTTGATTACAGGTAAAGGTATCTACGCAAGAATGAAACTTCTATGCAAGTGAAAATATTAATGGAACAGAGCATGTCTCATGATACCCCAAACTCAAAGCTAGTGAAGTAGATATAGATACTTGCAGAACATTTTAGTATGTGATTCTGTCCTTTGTTGATTCTTTCTCCATTTGCTTTTCACGCATATCTATAAATGTTCATGGCAGTTAATGACACTATTAAAACCCTAATCTAAATAGAGTATGACTGCGTTATCTAGTCATCTGCGTTTGATGCTTATTGAATTATTCACATCATTGAACAGTTGAATAATTGTTAGCATACTAATATTCAATATATTTATTCCTTAAATATTTTTGATAATTAATTTTGTACGTCTTGAGATTCATAATGTAAAGGTTAGTATATGATCTTTTTTGTTAGTATTTGGAGTTATATCGATTATTTGTCTAAAACAAAATAGTTTAATAGTTATATTCAAAATTATTATATTATGAAAAAATGATCAAAGTGATTGATGAACGGAACTACTGTGATGATCTATAAACTGAATTTGTGGAACATTGTTTATAGAATAGATCATCCAAAATATTGGAAATGTATGAGTTCTAAGTAATGACATATAGTTCTAAGTATATCTCCAGTGTAGAAGTGTTCGAGCTTGGTTAATGTGCTCTGTCTTTACTGTGTGAAGCCTAACGTGGTTTGCTTGAAGAGTCCTAGTTTGGTTAACAGCAGCGCTTAGTTTGGTTGATGTATGCGATTAATGTGCTTTAGGTTAAACTGAGATGCTCTAAGTTTGGATTGGATCAACACTACATAACTATTATGCTAAAGTATGATAAGCTAAACTTGGTTGAGTTTCTTCAGCCACAAGTAGCTGCAAGCAAAAGATCCAGTAGTGATGCGTACGTATAAATGTGCAGGCATTGGAGAGTAGCTAAGCTTAGATGAGATGGCCAGAAGAAACTAGCTGGTGCTAGTTGATGAGCAGATAAGTGATCGGCCTGAGCATGGGGTAGATGATGTGCAATAGGGCATGAAGAAAATTACTGATGCTGAAAATGGTTAGGGAGGAAGCACTACATGAAGCCCATGCGCATGGAGCATGGGTTAGATGATCATTATAGGAAATATTAAGGATTAATCATATTATAAGTTCTTCAAAATTTGGAAAAGTTCAAGTTATAAGTTTAGAATATCTTAGTCAAATGGTGAGAGTAAATAAGTTTCTATGATTTATTTACCAATATTTCTTGAAGCTTTTTCAGTTATCAATTCATTAATAATTAAGATATAAATTTGTGATTGAAAATAATTTCCAAGTTAACGCGTTATAATATTATTGCAAAGTCAAAGTTCTGAAAGCGCAGATTGTTTGTGGTTTATTATCATAAAATCAAATATATTTGTTTGTGTTTCTAATTTAAAATTATTAAATGACCAATTGTCGCTTATATTATTTCAAGACTAGCACTATTGCTGGTTACCATAATGATACTATAATCAATCTCAGAGACATAATGAGTTCATTGGCAACTATAGGAGACCTAGTTAAAGCTGCTAAGTTAAATCAAAACAATCACCTAATCTCAAGATTCATCATCGAACCACGAAGTGTATTTGACTAGTTCTTTTATAACAAGGGTTTCAAGGGCATTATTGTTTCCGTATTACAACTGTTGTATTGTCGAATGTTATATAAGGCACTGTAAATGTACATACTACATCATTCAATAAAGTCAGTTCTCTTTTACATTTGCTCAAAACTCAATATATTCAGAAAATCTAACTTGATATTAGAGCAACCAAGCCTAACAACAATTAAACACCTCGCCAAGAAGTTCGTCGGATCTCTATTCATCACTTGAACAATCTTTGGCTGTGTTTTTTATTCTGTTTCTCATCAGATACAGAATCATCATTTGAGAAAGGCCAAGATCAAGAAAGGTATCTATTTATACCTATGCATATCTGTTAATATCAGTTCTTACCCATCCTCCCCTCACTCAAAACAAACATCTCACCTCAAGATTCATCGCCAAATCATCTGAATCTTGGGCCGTGCCTATTAAGAGAACCTACCACCCATTTCTGTTTATTACCAGCAATCAAGAAACTCATTTTTCATCAATGGGAGATAAGAACAATGACTCATCTGGAAATTCATCTGCAACTGCTCCACATATTACTGATCAACTACCAAAGCACATGTAGATGATTTAATCAAGTCAGTTATAAGTCCACAAAGCCAATTAATTACTAAACGTCTAGATGATAGTAATTACTTGCTATGGAAATATCAAGTGGAGACAGCAATTAGAGGAATACATTCTTGGCACTCTGACAATACCACCCGAATTTATTGCAGATAGTTAGGAAAACTTATAAGCAACAAAGAATGTACTATGCAACAAAGGTAAGATCATCTATTGAGATCTTGTTTATTATCCTTAATAAGCACTGACTTATTACCACAAATTATTGGTTATAAAACATCAAATGAAATCTAGATGACAATTGAACAAACCTTCCATTCTCAGTCTGTAGCAAAGATCACGCACTACAAGAGGCAGATGCAAAAACCAAGAAAGGATGATAGGTTAATGAAAGACTACTTAAACAAAATCAAAGGCTATTGCGACTTATTAGAAGCAGCAGGCCACAAAATATCTGATACTGAAAAGATCTTGACTATTATGAATGGTCTAGATGCAGAATATGAAGCAATTGTTGCAATTATTACATCTATAGAAGAAATACCCACAATTCAGTATGTTTACTCTATGTTACTCGCTCATGAAGGCAGAATTAAACACAAGAAAGCATTTGGCAGAGAACTCTCAATCAATTACATAGCAAATTCGAGAAATAAAAACCAAAATAGAAATCAAGGAAGCAGCAATACAGTAGTAAGAAATGCTCAAAGTTACTCAAGAGATGAACAAAATTATTCAAGAGATCCTTATGGAAGAAATAGAGGTAGAGGAGGAAGATGGAATAACAACAACAGACTAAAATGCCAAATCTGTGAGAAAGTAGGACACACTGCTAACAAGTGCTATTTCCGATTTGATTCCAACTACAATACTTCATGAAGAAACAACAATCCAAATGCAAACATAGAAAGCATGCAAAACGATCAGAAGGGTACATCAAAGGAGAAAAAAAATAGATAACCTGAATATCTATGAAGGAGCAAATCAACATGAATGCTGGTATCCAAACTCAAGTGTAGCACACCATGTGACCAGTAATCTGCAGAATCTGAACCTAGGAAACAAGGAATATAAAGGTACACAGTCTACTAGTATGGGTAATGGAATAAATTTTAATCACTCATACTGGCACTGGCACAATTAATGGATGGAAAGTACTACACCTAAATAATCTTCCAAGAGTGCCCAAAAAAAGGAAAAATCTTATTAGTGTCTCTCAATTTACCCTAGATAATGATGTATTCTTTGAATTTTATCCTTGATATTGTTCAGTAAAGGATATTAAGACTAAACAAAATTTGTTGTAGGGTGAAACATACAATGGCCTATACAGATTCAATGTTACAAAAGTTAATCACATCAGTAATCCAAGAATATGGTGCAACTTAACTGAATCAAATTCTAGTGTATGTACTAAAAGTGTATTTGACACTCGGTATTATAAGTTGGGACATCTTAGTGTCAAAATTGTAAAAATGATATTGGAGGATAATGAAATTGATATTCAAGATACATGTTTCCTATGTTTGTACTCACTGTCAAATGGAAAAAAGCCATAAACTGGCCTTCCCAAAGTCTCAAACTATATATGATAAACCATTGCAACTAGTTGCAACTGATTTATGGGGACCAGCTCCCCCTAACTCAGTCTATGGTTACAACTATTATATATGATTTTTTGATGCTTATTCCAGACATACATGGATATATTTTATTAAATCTAAGTCTGAGACATATAATGTAGTTGTGCAGTTTATTAAGAAGATGGAAAATCAGACTGGACGCATAGTTAAAATTCAAACGACCCTGACTCGACCTTCGAAAATCGAAACTGAATACGTCACCTGTATTCAAATGCCGCAGATCCAAACGTCGAATCTGGTTCGCCGGAGCTTATAACACATTAAGTACAACAACACAACGGAAGAAAATGAATATATAACATATATCATTGATACACAATTGATACAACATCAGATATAACTGAATATCAAATACAAATGACTATCAATATATCCAAGATAGATACAAGACAATAGCAGCGGAAAGACAATGTCTTCAATGCCAAACTCCAAAAACTTCAAAGAAGGAACTCCCATATCAGCGATGTCCATCTCCAAAGCACCAATCTAGAGATAGCTCGAACTCCCAATCCAGTGATACTAAGCAAGGTCAATCATCCAAAGACTGAAGAAGATTTCCAGGGACTGAAGGCTACCGAATCTATCCTACTATTTGATTATTTGAAAAACCCAACTCTAGACTGTCCGTGTGGAAAATTATGGGCACCCAGAGTTTAGGAAGGAAACAATAAATTTCGGGTCATCCATGGGACTGGTATGAGCAAACAAAAACAGTTTACCTTTTAAAACAACCAACAAAAGATTTAAAGCTGAAATCTGCAATGCTTTTGGAAAATGAAACTACCATAAGGCCTCCCGCCACACATACACCATGCAAACGCAAAATTGGAGGAGATTTCTCTTTATGATAGTCAAAAATGCCTGATACACGAAAACCATTTTGATATTATTATTATGCATAGTGGAAAACATTTCGAAAGTATAATATTAATCTTAGCCAGCATAGACATTTCAAATTATGCTATAACTTCCATCTAAACAGTGGTGACCACCATAAGTAGATGGTAGGTTATACAACTAAAACCGTACAGGGCAAGTATTTGATGATTGGATTTCCAAAAAATGGTCAGGCCAAAGAACTTCCCATTGCCACATGGGTACGCCTCTAGAGGGACGCCCTGAGAACCTAACTGGCTCTCTGCCAACACAAGGCCGGCTTCCTCCCTGCCCGGGAGTAACACCTAAAGATATGCCATCCCCGGTCATTTACGACCTTTATCCAAGAGCTCTCAACCACAACCATCACACAGTAATAGATTTACAGTGTCCACATGAGTTAAGTATTCGGGCTCCATACCATGATACCACCCTTTTCCAGAAGGAATGGACATACCCTAGGCGCGCGACTCCTGCAACCTTGCCACATCTTTCATGTTTCGACCATTTTCGAGGTGTGAGGTCCTGATGCAGTCTCATCCACAAAGCTACGCTTTTTAACAAAGCATTGCTTCGATCAACAAATGCTCAGCAGCACTTCGTATGCCACGTTACCAAATTGGGAATGTATCACTAGTAACCATCAACTACATAACCTCTGAGCTCATACGTCTCAAAGAAGGGTGTTAAGCTAAGAGAATAAATCTCCGCCACCAAATAGAAATGTATTTGATAGAAACCAGCTTTACATCTCAAAGTATAACGTCAAACACACATCCATACAAGTTTGTTCTGGGTTCGAACAGAATCGAAGGCACTTCCAAAGAAGCCCTTGCAATTTGGTTATTCATAATCCCGATCGAACTTCCCATCACTTCGGGAATCTCTATACCGGCATGACTCAGTGTAGAGACAATCGACGGATTATCCTTTCGTTTTCGAAAATACCCGGTCTTCGCCACTGATCTTCAAATTCTATTCATAACGACGTATCATTATTCAGAATGGGTTATATGACACAAGGTCCTCTCTCGGCTAAATCGAATAATGAGCACAATATTTAAAAACATATGGATATTGGGATTTCAGTTAAGTCACAAGTTAAAACCCAAAACTTTTCTTCCAAATGGTTTAAATCAATTACTATTTTCAAATCTTTAAAAAAAAGATTCACTTCAAAAAGTTCACCAATCTTTCACGAAGATTCATTCACAATTTTCAAAAAAAATTCCATTTCAATATTAGATTAACTCATCAAATCATTAAATCAAAGCTTTAATTCATAGCTTTCAAAACCATTTCCAAAGATTCATTCATAACTTTCAAACAAATCTCATTTCAAATCTTTTATACAAAAGATACACCATTCAAAATCCACTTCAATTTCAAACAAAGTTCAACCATTTTTCACAAAGATTTATTCATAGTTTTCTAAAAAAATTCAATTCTATTTCAAACTTGAAATCTTTCAATGCATTTTGAAAATCCTTTCTTTATATGAAAGCTTTTATTATTTGAAAACAGGTAGTTTTCGTTTCGGAAAAATCCGATTACATTTATACAAGGTAAAGCCCTGGGGTTAAATTTAAATTCCAAAATAATACCTTTAAAATGGTTGAAACCCATATAAACCTATTTATAACTTGTATAACATTTTGAAACCATAATTTCTAAACATTGAGTTCAATTTCAAATTTTGAATTCAAATTAAATTATTTAAATTTCAAAACCTAATTAAGTTATTGAAAATAACTTTTATTCTTAAAACTCCTTTTCAAAAGCTTTTCATATTTAACTCAAATCTATTTCCAAAATTATTTGGATTCAAAATTCAACTTTAAAATGTTTTAAAATATTTAATTCAAATATATGTGACTTAACTGATTTCTTCATGCAATCCATATTTGTGTATGTATGGTGTAATCTAGGGGTTTTACCCAATAGTGCAACATCATAAATCATCACAAATTCAATCATATCAATATCGATAAGCGGTATAATCTATAACGCTTATCTTTCATTCACAGATACATAGATAAATAATATAAAACTATCACGGATAAATAAATTTCATTCATTACAGATAAATTACATTCACCATATCTCAAAACAATTTAATTCATATCATAAAGCAGCACACATCAGGGATATCAAACAATTCAACATTAAATAGGATTCAAATATCCATAAGTCAGATTAATTAATCATCTGATTAATTTCAAATCAGATTTAATTTCTTATGAACAACTACTAATTATGGTTAATTAACAATAATTAATAACAAATTAATTTTGATTAATTATTCTTTAATCATTTATTAATTAACCATTTATAGTAAATTAATTATCCTTTAATTATTAATCAAATTTAACTAATAAATGAATCAATCTTTAATCATTAAATAATTAACTCCTAATTATTTAATTTTTCCTTAATTAATTATTCTTAATTAATTACCTTAGTTAATTAACCCTTAAATAATTATCCTTAATTTATAAGTGATTATCTTTAATCCCTTATATAAATTAATTACGCTGAGTAGTTAATCTTTAATCACTTGATTAATCATTAATAAATTGCTTTTAATTAATAATTTAATTAATTATTCTTTAATAGCCATCATTAAGATTATCCTTTAAGTAAGTAATTATTTTTAATTAAATTACAAAGTAATTAGCTTTTTAATCAATTTGACAAAGTAATTCATACTTACTTAATCACTTAATTGCATCCTTTAAATTAAGATAAATACCCGAAATTGTTATCATACAAAATCATATAAAATCATCTTGATTTATTAAGGATTAAAATACTTCCTTAATCACTTTTCCCATCACAACACTATAATTTTGAAAATACTTGTTATTTAAATTTAATTAGTTAACTAATGTAAAATTATAATTACCAAAACAATTTTGAAAACATTTCAAAACTTTCAAATCTTTGACTCTTGATTTAAAACTGATTTATAATTTCTATTTTAAAAAAACTTGGTCAATACTTCTTTTGGAAATTTGTTTTAACAAATTTACTTTGAAAAAAAAACAATTTTAAAACATACTCGGCCCAGACCCAAAAAATCCCGATCAGGGACTCGAGCCATATCTGATTTTTTCCGATAATTTCCCCGAGCACCTTTCTTCTCCCTCCTTTACTTGTTTTCTAAAAAAAACTGTTATCAGTTATCAACCTTCACTCAAAACCTCAAAGACACGTTCGAGCAGAATCCTCCTTTCCCCGAGACTAGCTTAAGTAAACATCTTCTTCCTCCTCAAATTTCCTAACACACGCGTTCACGTGTACATATATTTGCCGACGCTCAGACCATCTTCGCCGTCCCCTCAGGTCATCGATGACCTAATTAAACATCGTCAATACGTAGAATCACAAACAAGAAGGAGATTCGAAATCGAGCAAAATGAACATGTGCAGGATCGAAAATCAATCACCAAAATCCATCCCGCACCACCATTTCAAATCACCGGAGAAGTTGTCGTTTCCCCTAGAGCCTTGTCACCATCCCATGCTTCTATCCCCCTTGTCCGGTCATCCCTTGTCCGATCATCCCTAGATCACCATCGACACCACACGGGCTCGAGAACCACAATGACTCAAAATTGTACTTTAAACCTTAAATCAACATCTGTTGACTTCGTCGAAGATCTAAAAATTTATTCATCATTTTTCTGATGATCACCAGAATTCAAGCTATCTCTGACATCAAGCTCGAAACCCTTTTATAACAACCCGTAAATTTAACCGGTTTTAATAACGTGTTAATTGAAATTTTGTGGGAATTTAAACGATAAAATTTTGAAATATAAATTTGATATTTGGAATGTGTCTAATTAAACACAGCAACCGGTAAATTTTCGTCTGAAAATATGAAAGTTTATTTTGTGCGTAAATTTACTTCAATTTAATCAGTTAAAAAGCGATGAAAACAAAACGTTTTCGAAACCTAAATATTTTTACATAGAAAAATTATAAACCATCTTCTAAGCAAACGTTATTTTTCGTTTTTCCAAATTCGGACATCTTTAACTCCATCGATCTTATTTTTCTTTGTTTTTCATGCATTTTCCGTTAGTATAAAAAATTCAAATTTTTATAATTCAATCATACCACTGATATCTGTATGCCGTTGTGATCGTCTCATCGTTCTGATCTCTTCGGTATATTCGATTTTCAAATTCGAAGTCCGGCGTACGTTGTACTTTGCGAAACGTCATTCGTATCGGTACTCAATATTAACCTTTTCGGTTCCGATGACCATTAAAATTCACTATATAATTCCAATAGTCGGGTTATTAAAAGTGTTCACTGAATTCAATCGTCTGATGATTTTATTTCCAATATTATTAAAAGTATTCACTGAATTCAACCTTCTGATGATTTCATTTCCAAGATTCAATATTTTTGATGTTCGTTGAGTTCACTTACTGTTTTTCTCTTTTGAATTCTTATGCTACTTTTCAACATTTTTACCCTTCATCTCTATTCATAAAAAAAATATGCAGATAACAACATTTCTTTTCAATCCAAGTTGCTGTCATCCCCTTCTCTCTTCTCATTTTCAAGCCTTTAACCAAACTCATCATCACGTGCAAGCCGCCATCACCCTGTGCATCTCCACCAGCATTCCACTCTTCCTCTCCCATCTCTCCTAACTGCCCATAACCCCACGTGAGCACCACCTCCTATCCGCACGTCCACCTCTGGCATGCAGCCCACTTCTTCCATCTCCGCAAGCATCCGAGAACCGAAACCCGACCCGACAACAACTCGCTTTCATTCCTCCTTCATGTGACAAACCCCTGCAAGCACGCGTCTTCTGCCTTAACCACCACAGCCCGCCCTGAGCTCCACCACGGCCATGGTCGTGCTCGAAACCTCCTTTTTACGTAGCCTTGCCGCAAAACGCAAGCTTTCGGCCTCTTCGCTGGCAGCTATTTGTTTTATATAAGGTATATTATAATAATTATACTATATACTGATATATCTTTGACTGTTATGGTCTGCATACATATTGTCATTGCATATATTGAATATATTAGAGTTGGCTGTTGGATAACATGTTTATAAAAGTTAGTGAACGGTAAGTTATATTTATATAAAGTTACCTTCAATCCTATTCAAGCTACGTTTTGTTTTTTTATGTGTGCGAATATGGGATGCTCTGCATATATAAAGTGAAGACTTACATAATAATTTTATATATAGAGGTATGTATGTGTTCTGTTAGTTTTTTTCCTCACACTGTCTGTTTTGTTTTAAAAGATAAATTAAATATTTTGTTTTATATTTATATATGTTTAAAAATTAATATGATCTTAATAATATGCGTATGTAAGATATCCAAAGTGTGTTGTATTATTTAAAGTTTAACAGGTTTATGAATCTTATAGTATATATAAGAATTTCGATTAGCATTTTTTTTACTGTATATATAAATACAATACAATACAATACATATAAAGTTGGTAAGTTACGTAAGTTTTTACACTAGTTCACATATTAACCTGTTGTTTATAGTGTATAAAGTATAATAACTTATATAGGATTTGCATATTGTAGATAAGGTTCGGGTGTGACCTAACAGTTGTTATAATAGGCATGACAAACAAGTATATGTGGGACCGTACTCATATATATTTACGCATGTTATAATAGTCATAATATCATTTGTTGTTATACAGTTATACAGTTTTGTATATATGTTGTATGCATATATGTTATATGCATAATAATTCATTTGTTTCCAAAGTCATTTTATACATATGTACGAAGATTTCTGTTTTGGAATGGTTTTAAGTATAATATGTATGAAATAATTGCCTGAAGCCTATTTTTGGATTTTACAAGATTTGCTGTGGCATGCTTGTTACATTATTATTGAAGTGACCTTGGGATGAAACATGTACAGTACGTTATTATAAAGTAACATGTGTATGTTTTAATATAATAAAGTGATCTTGGGATATATAAGGATTTTATGTGTTATATGTATGTTTAAATATAATATTGATTTCTATATATGTGTTTGATTAAACAATGATTTTCAATTTGAAAAAAAGGGTTAATTTGTATATTGGTTTAAAATATATGCATAAATATAGATTTTATTTTGATTTGTGTTTAAGTGGAATGTTGATTTTTGAAAAAAAATTAATATATGTGAAATATTTTGGTTCTTATCGATCCCTATTTATCAGCTTTTGTTCGTCGTGCCTGCTTTCTTCATCAAATTCATGCTCATCTCATTTTGCTTTGGAATTCGTAGCTTGCTCTATTGTCGAATCTTTCTAGCCTCGAAAGGTGAGCAATCACTCACGATTAATGTTCTTTTATTTATTAAATTTGACTTCAATTAAAACGACAATTGAAATATGCTGCTGTTAGTTATTTACATTGTTTTATATGTATCAGTTCACCTGTGACATCTGACACCATTATCTGTTAATATACGATGATAATCCAATTTGATTGATGATTGATTGATTGTTTGTTGTTTATATTGGATGTAAATTGAAATGTATAAAGTGATAAATATTATGCAATTTGATTTGACGTAGGATAGTTAAAAATTTGAAACGACATATGTGTAAATTTGATTAAATGACATTTGTATAATATGACCCCTTAAATGTTAAATTAATTGACCGTAGGATTTGGTTAATTACACCTTGAACCACTGAATGTATGTTGTTTAAATTGATGATGTATAAAATTGTAAATAGATGACAAGTGAAGAACCGTAATGTAATAATCTTTAATCTACATGAAATGATATTGTAGATTCTAGAAATAATTATATTAACTCACACAAACAACTATGTGAATTAATACGATTATTTTGGGATTATTTGAATTAATTATTGGATTGTTATTAATGTTTGTTATTGCTTGTTTATTTACTTTGACACCATCCCAGTTATCACACTGCAAGTTCCCTTTGCTATGTTTTGATTTGTGAATTGAAATGGAATCGGGTTGAAATGATAAATACCTAAAATGAACTTGACTTAGGATAGAGAATTAAATAAACCCGATTGGTCAATAATTTAATTTAAAAATAAAATGAAGATTTTATTTGAATAAATAATAAAGTTTTGAAAAGAAGTTGGAATTTGAATTTAATGAAAGGAAAATGTTAATATTTAATATTTGAAACAAAATATTAACATAGTAGTTATTGAAAGAACGTTGTTTTAAAAAAAAGTATTCGATAAAAAATTTGGAATTATTCATTGAATTAAGTTTCAAATGATTTAATAATTAAGTTGAATTTATAATTAAGTTGAAATGATTTGATAATTAAGTTGAATTTATAATTAAGTGGAAATGATTTAATAATTAAGTTTGAATTTATAATTAAGTTTTGAAATTATCTAATAATTAAGTTGAAATTATTTAATAATTGAGTTTTGAAATTATTTAATAATTTAATAAGATTAAATTATTTGATAATTAAATAAAAATTTGAATTCTTTGATAGAAGGAATTGAACTTTGGAATAAGTGAATTTGAACTACGTTAATAAATGAAATTGGGTTTCTTTATTAATTAAGTTGTGGAAAATTTAAGTAAGTTAATAAGTGAAATTGAACTTCTTGAATATGTAAATTTAGTTCTTTATTAATTGAGTTTTGGAAATTTGTAACTAATTTAATGAATAAGTGAAATTGAATTTCTTTAACAAGAAATAAAATGTGATTTATTGAAATAAATGTAAGACTTGTAATTTTAAAGAATTTGATTTGACGGATTTAATTTAATTCAATTTGTAGGTTTTGAGATAATGGAATTGAACTTAAGATTGGTTTAATGAATTGGAATTTAAATAGAAATTGTTTTGAATGATAAATTAACTTAACGAATATTGAATGAAATCGATAATGAATTTAAATTGATTTGAATGTTAAATTAAATTAATTAAATGATTTCAGAATGAAAACTTATATACGAACTTGAATCAATATTTCAACTGTTTAAATATAAACTGAAATTGAATTATAAGATTTTGAAATAGTAATGGAAGTTTTGAAATGTAAATTTTGGGAAATCGATTTAAGAAGACAAATGAAATGTTGATTTACGAATTCTAATTGAATTTGATTTGGTTTTGAAATTTATTAAACGACCAATCGGTGTAATAATTACGAAAGTTATTAAAGAAACCGAAATCGGTTACGGATATACTCTCTATCTAAACCGAAAACCACTTTAATAACTATACGCGGAGTGTGATCCAGAATGAAGTTATTGGATTGATGTACGTGATGACTGAAGAAAGTGAACGATAATGGATAGCCTTGACACTTGTGTCAAATTGGAAATGACTAAAACAGGAGCCGTGTCGGGCCAAATGGGGTTAGCCACCTCGAGCGAACACACTTCTTCGAATACTACTCATTAATTGTTATTGATTGGTGCACCCTCGGAATTTTGGGAGTGTTGTTTCACGGTGTTGAGATCGTTGCGGCGATGCGTTCTCACCAGTCCGGATCAGGCAAACGGTAGTTTCAATACCTTGGGTATTGCCTCATGTGCCTTGTCGTACTTGTATCCCTATATATGCGACCACTACGAATTGTTTTATATTATACCTATGGAGTACTCCCTGATATCCCACTAGTTTACGGTGGAGTTTACAGTGCTCTATAGACTATGACATTTATATAAAATGTGTTAAGGGGGATAACGGTAACGCCTTAACACTATTTTGATATTTTATATTACTGATAGGCATTATCTACTTAGCGTACACTACTACATAGTAGATAGTTTAACGGATCCTTAAAGGGTGGTTATTCCAACATCCTTTAAGTTATTGTATTTCAAGTTTTATTTCACTTGAGTTGGATTCATTGATATAAGAATGTTAATCCTGACTCGAGTGTTTTGTGTTTTGCTTTACGCTCGGGTCAGACTGAGAGTACCAGCTTTCGAAGCTCACCTTTGGAGTTGGAGCTTCGCTTGGAGATCCAGCTATCCATCCAGCTTTCAGATATTCAGTTGATTCCAGTGATGTATTCTGATTCTTGTATTTGACTTTTGTATTCGAGACTTCTGTTGCAACTTATTTAACTCTGTTATATATATAGTAGCTTCATGAACTACTATCTTTTGCTTCCGCTGCATATTATCACTCCGTGTCTGTGATTCTGTGATTATTTATTTACTGTATATCTTAGTTTTTCTAAATTTAAATTAATAATTCGGTATTTAGAATTATTCAAGTCCGACATATACAGATGCGAATAGTCCAAAATAGCGGGTCATTTGTGGCGCCCCACCTCTATGCCCACGCTAGCCAAGAACACTACGGTGTAGTGCTGTCAACTAGCACGGAGAATAAGGCTGTTGAGGAGCGACCATCCATGTGATTGCTTATCACACGGTGGCTATAAATAATCTTTGAAAACAAACATAGAAATAAGCATAACACAAATCAGTCACAGACATCCATATCACAAAGGCGGAAGAAGATATGAATATATAACTAACACATGAAAGTGTACATCAGAGTAGTGGTCAAAAAGATCCACAATAATACAAAAGAATAGCAACACGTGCTATACAAAAGAATACAACTATGAGTCTATCTCTCAAGTGTATACAACAAAAACTGCTAATCTAAACAAGTAGCCAAAAGTCTGTGTAGTGAATCACTGGGGGAGAAGTCAAACAGAAGCACCTGTAACATCTCGGTCTGACCCGAGTATTATTTATAAGAAAATAATAAACGGATCAGTCTAGCTATAAATATTAGACGACATGATATAAAATAAGAGAAATGGCATATGCGAATAACATCCATAACATCATACTACTATAAGTATGTAAATGATAATCAACAAGAGATTAATCAATATCACAAGTATCTTCTCAAAGATCCAAAAGGGTATCATACCCAAAACTTGTACTCATAACAAGTCAATGACATAAATTCCGAAAATCAACACAAGAAATTGATAAAATCATGAAAAAGAAAGAGGCCTATCACATGACCGTCCGAAGACCATGGGGAGCTACCCTATATGTGTGAGTCGAAATCACACAGATGAGGTCTAGACTAACCAAAAATCAAAAAGGTATGTGTGAGTAAAATCACACAAGTGGTGTCTAGTCTAACCTCGCAAACAAAAACGTATGTGTGAGTGAAATCACACAAGTGGTGTCTAGACTAACCAAGAAGGTAAAAAGGTATGTGTGAATGAAATCACACAAGTGGTGTCTAGTCTAACCAAGCAAACAAGAGACATCGCACAATTGCTAGTCTAAATCATAAGAATGGTCGTCATGATCAACGAGAAGTGTCAATTACACTAAGCTAGTAAATATAAAAGTTTAGCTTCATGTCCCATAACCACTTGCTTAACTTAAATATTTACGAACAAACTGTAAATCTTCACTAGAAAATTGTCACAAGAGGTTCAATCGAATAAGTCCAAGAATTAACCGACGAAGCAAACGCAAGCGTTTCATACCACTTGTTTTACTAGGCCATTTAATTAGATTTCTCATCCGAGTGAGGTAAAGGTTTGTATATACTAATAGACTGGAAAACGGTTTTATAAACGAGTTTGGTATTTGAAAATAAAGTTGAAATCATTTTGATGAAAAAGTTTTGATATTTACTACTAGTATTGAAACCTTCATATTTCTAAAGTTGTCTCGAAGAATGGTCAACTCAGCATCTCAACAAAGCAAGTTCTGTTGAATGTTATTCATATAAGATCCCCTACGGAGGGGGGGTCCGGGGGGGGTGGCAACCCCCCTAGGTGGGGGTGCGGGGGCAACGCCACCGCTACGGGGTTCGACCTACCCGGTCAGGTCGTGGGGGTCTAGGGGGCAGCGCCCCCGGCGGGGTGCGGGGCAGCGCCCCGTCCAAAACGGTACGACCTAGTGAAGACAAAATGAGGCCTAACGACTTAAGGGGGATAGGGTCAAGCGACCTAATGGTTGCGACCTAGGGGTCTAAGGAGTCAATCGACCTAACTGGAGCAACCCTGTGGTCATGCGACCTAACTGAAATGGCTAAGCGACCTAACGAGGTTAGCGTGCGACCTAATGGTCATGCGACCTAGTGGGATGAGCGACTTAAGCGAGCGATCTAGTAATTTGGGGCCGAACGACCTAATGATCCCGCGTCCTAACAAGTCTCACACGCGAGCGACCTAAGAGTTTATCATGCAAGCGACCTAAGGGTTTTAACACACGAGCGACTTAAAGGTTGAACGACCCAATGGTCCAGCGACCTAGGGGAAAACGACTTAGCTCCGAGGCGCACGAGCTATCCTGTAGCGACTTAAGGAATGGAGGCCGAGTTGCACGTTGGACGACCTAAGGAATGAAGGCCGAGCGACCTACGACCTAAGCTCGATAACGAGCTAACGACCTAGTGGCTTGGGGGAAACCGAGTGACCTAACGCTGCAGAGGGGGGTTTAAGGCCAGAAACGACCTAAGCGTTAGCGACCTAACGACCTATCGGCCAAACGACCTACGACCTAAAGCCAAACGACCTTCGACCTAAAGCCAACGACCTAATTCCGAGATGACAATACGTGCAGTGCGACCTAGCGCGATAACACGCGAGCGACTTAAGTGTTAGCTCGCGAGCGACCTAATTCCGAACTCACGAAAATGGCCAGAACGACCTAAATGCAGAAAATTCACAAAAACGCTAAAAATTGGAGTTTTTGGCCAATCCAATCCAAACCAAATGCAAATGTGCATGCAAAAGTGATAGGGAATCATTCTCAACAGTCCAATAAAGTTATAAACTAGAGTGTGAGATAAAAATTTCACCTTTTCACTAAAATGGATGAAGATGAAGCTTGAAGCCAATGGAGAAGCAATCCAAAGCTTGAATCCAATATCTTCTACTTGAATTTGGAGTTGAATGTTGGATTAGCAATTAAATTTGAGCTTGGAGTTTATATTTCCCATTCTCTTCACCATTAATGCAAATTTCAAGTTAGTTAGGAATTTATGAAGAGTGAGGAGAAGGGGGTTGGAACTTGGGCTTAATAGGCTAAACTAACCCAAAGTCCAAAGCGGGAAAAGTTAGTGAAATTTCACTAACTCCAAACCTATCGATGTTTATACTTAAAAAAGTTGTAAACGGTATTTCGAACTCAATGGAAGTGGTCTCGAGTCCTAATTAGACCATTTGCAAAAAGTAGCATTTCGGACCAAAAATCCGATTAACGATATAATATTTAAATAAAATATTTAAATATAAACTCGATAAATATGGGGGTTGTTACATCGTTACACCTTCCATCTCGAGATTACCAGAATTTGCCGTGTTTCAAATTTCTGTTCAACTCAAGCCCTCTTGGTTTAAAGCCTTAAAATCATAATTTTACTTTCAAAATTCATAATTTACAAAAGCATATCAGATTGTATAAATGAAACAGTGAGTAGCGGGAATCAAAATCTTATCATTCTTCAGTATTTACTGTCAGTTTTTCTTTCCCAGTTAAAACCACCTCCAAATTCTATTAAAAGCATTTACTGTCATTGTATGTGAGTTTGGTCATTTTATCAAAAAACTATTGTATTAGAATGGTTATGGATATCTTATTTGATTATATGATCAGTATTTTTTTATTATTTGAATATGATGATTATGTGAGTAATTGTAACAACCTGTACATTTAAATGATTTATTTAAATATAGCCTTGTTAGTCGGATTAAAGTCTGAAATGCTACTTTTTGTAAACAGTCAAATTAGGACTCGAGACCACTTCCATTGGGTTCAAAATGACATTTGCAACCTTTTTGAGTATAAGCATCGATATGTTTGGAGTTGAGTAGAATTTTGCTTTTTTTTATTGGGCTTTGGGTTTGGGTTTCAGCCCAATAATCTAACAAGAGAACCCAACTCTTCTAATACCCTAACTCGCACTCCACTCCTCTTCATTCATTCATTCTATTTTTCTAACACTCTCAAGATAAAAGAAAAATGGAGGAAGAGATAGGAAATTAAAATTCCTAAGTCCTAGTTTACTCGAAAATTTAAATTCAAGCTCCAAAATCAAAGAGAAGCTTAGGTGAGCATCCTCTTCATCTTCTCCATCTCAATCTCTCTTCAATTTTCAAAAATTCCTAAACCCTAACTTAGGAAACCTCACCTTTGATAATAGATTGAAGATTCTAGAGGTGTATTGAAGAGAACTTGATCTTGCTTTGTTTTAAAGCCTCTCATTCGTTGTCTTTGAGTTTTAAAGGTGAGTTCTTGAACTCACATCTATGCCTATATCTTTCATTGTTGTTAGGTACGAATTCCTAACATCTACTTCATGTTCATTTACTTTTGATTTGAATTCATTTGGTGGATTTTTCAATTTTGGTGTTTTGAAGTCAAAATCATTAAAGATCATATCTTGGATGTTTGGACATTTATCTGGGGTGTATCAAAGAACCTGTAGGGCTAGGTTGTCGCTTGGCATAAATCCCTAGCATCCGTCGCTCGTCCGATCGCGTCCGAATCAATTTGGCCATCATTGGCCAAGGCAAATTGTTGCATAGAATAGTTCACTAGACGTCTGGTTAGAAGGTCTAGACGTCTAGTTAGGGCAGCAGATAAAAAATACGGCAGGAAGAAACGTCTGGCTGCCTTCAGTGAAGAAAGAAGAAAACAACAGAACCCCAGTTCATACGTCTGGCTGAACCAACCAGACGTCTGGTCCTGTTGGTTTTTGCCCATTTTGCCTATTTTTGTGCGATTTTCCATTTCTTATCAATTTTTGTTGATCTGATTAGTTGTTTTCATTTATTATTGATTTTGATGACTTCTTTTCTAGATTTTTAGGAATATCCATTTGATGGTTTTGATATAGAATTTCAAGGTTTTAATTCACATCGTCGAATGTGAATTTTTGGTGATCGATTGTTTTTGCAATCGTTTTCTGTGATTTGTCACTTTAAAATGCAAAGGTTCCTACACTAGTAGTAAATACTCAAACTCTTTCACCAAAACAATTTCAACATTACTTTTAATATAAAGCTCATTTTCAAACCCGTTTTCCAATCTATTAGTATATAAAAACCTTTACCTCATTCGTGTGAGAAATCTAATTAAACGTCTTAGCAAAACAAGTGGTATGAAACGCTTGTGTTTACTCTGTCGGTTGATTCTTGGACTTGTTCGATTGAACTCTTGTGACAATTTTCGAGTGGAAATCTACAATTTGTTTGTAAATACTTAAGTTAAGCCAGTGGCTATGGGACATGAAGCTAAACTCATTTATTTACTAGCTTAGTGTAATTCACACTTCTTATTTATCAATGATGGTCATTTTATGGTTTAGACTAGCGATATGCGATGTCTTTTTGTCCACGTAGAGGGCTGTACCTCATTTTATTGAGCTTCGTCTCGTTTCTTTTATGGGCTAGCGACCCATTTTCTTTTATGGAGTTCGGCTCATCGGACGTACCGTTGTTGTACTACGTCGTTGTTTTGGTATATCAGGTTCATCGATCGTACTGTTATTTTACGACGTTGTTGTTCCGAATTATTCGAGTTTCAGGTTCCTCGGGAGTACCGTTATTGTACTACGTCGTTGCACCGGCTCTATGGTTAGCGACCATGGGATAGCGACCCGTTTGTGATACATGTATTGATGAGTTTTCATGCTCCCGTTTTTGATAGGCTCCTCCATTTGCGTTTTTCTGGATTTCTAATTATTGATTTTCGGAATTTGTGTTTCACTAATTTTTTTTGGGATTTACATTGATAAGTTTTATCAATATTTGTTGTTTGGTGAATATGTTAAAGAATATGACATTCTTTTTGGTGTTTGAGAATATTTAAGATATTGTATGATTTTTGTTGTTATCTAATGTATACTTTTCATAGTATTGCGTTATTGTTATCATACGTTTTGGTTATATCTCTTATCTTATCTCATTTTATATGATATTTATAGCTAAACTGATTCATTTATTATTTTCTTCTTAAATAATACTTGGGTCACACCGAGGTGTCACAGGTGCATCCACTTGACTTCTTAGCTAGGACTAGCTTTTGACTTTTGGCTAACTACTTAGCTTAGTAGTTTTTGTTTTACACATTCGAGATAGAGTCTCCTTGATGTATACATATTCTTTTGTCTATCACTTTTACTTATTTTTGTTATGCTTATTTTGTATTTGTTTCCAGAGACCACATAGCCACTGTACTAGCTTTGAGTTTGTAATTGATGTGTCAGATTTCCTCTTTAAATGAAATGCATGACCTTCAACTTGGCATATCGGTACTCGCACAAAGCAGATGGTCGCTTCTCAACAGCCTTATTCTTCATACTAGTCGACGACATTACTCCGTAGTATCCTTGGCTAGTGTGAGTATAGAGGTGTAGCATCACAGCTTGGTATCGGAGCCAAACTTCAGAACAAATAGAATTGTAGCAAGGATCATTGTCCTAAGTCTCTCTTAGGAATCGTGCATTAGGATTTAGTTTGAGTTATATGACCCGTTCTATCCTAATTTCTTTTATGGTTTCTTGTTTTTATCAATCATGAATGTTTGATACTCATTTTGAGAATAACATTTTTCCTCTTCTTTCTTTCTTTCTTAAAGAAGAGAAATGGTTAAAATTGGCCGTCCAAGCATCGGTCAATCCAGTGCTACTCCTCAGGATGGAATATTCATGTCTGCCCAACAGCTTTTGGATCTTGTAAAGAATGCTCAAGCTACTGGACCTATTCCTAAGCCTACTTATCCTAAATCCGATTTTGCATGCTTGTGCAGTGATTATACCAATTTGGGTGGAAGGCCATTTAAGGGTTTCGAAAGCGTTATAGAAGTCCGAGCTTGGCTTAGAACATGTGATCGCATCTTTTCTCGCATGAATCTTGTTGATCGCCATCGAGTCCTAGTGGCTTCTAGCATGCTCCAAGAAAGAGCATTAGATTGGTATGAGCTTTTGATTTCTAAAATTGTTGAAGCGGATCTTACTTGGAAACAATTCCGAGAAAGGTTCGAATTGAAATTTGTGCCGAAAGCTGAAAATTTAACTTTAGCCCGATGCTTTATTGACCTTGTTCAAGGTGAATCTTCTATGAAAGACCGTGTCACATCTTTTGAATCTCCCTCGAAATATAGGGTCGAGAATATTAATACCCATTAAAGAAAAATCAGAGGTTTGTCTATGGGTTGAATAAGAACCTCAAAAAGCCTTTACTTTTGAAATTAGAAGTATCTTTCGATCATCTTGTTGATATCGCTCTTTGACTTGAAGAGGCCGAAAAAGAAAGTGATGTTGAAGTTGCAGGTGCAAAACAAAACATCAACAAGAAATGGCCTATTAAATTCAAAGGCCCTAACCCCAATAAGAAAGGGAAGCAAGCAACTTCAGTAGCAAAGACTCCTACCCTTAGTCATGGATAATGCTACAATTATGGTTCTAAGGACCATTATGCTAATAGGTGTCCGAAACCCCTTTTCTGTCGTTATTGCAAAGGTTCGGGTCATCTTTTGTCCTCCTGTCCTAAACTACAATGCAAGGAAGAGGGAAAGCTAAATGTTGTGCAAGATCCTATTAACAGTTTTCTTGGTCAAGGTATTTCTCATTCTATCCTTGATGGCATTATTATATTTCGTGATCATCCTATTCGAGTTTTTTTGATACGGGTGCATCTCACTCTTTTATATCAAAGGAACTTGTTGATACATTTTCTTTAAATGTTATTTGCTTGATGACTTCACTGAAAATTGCGAATCCGGCTGGTGGATCCACAACACTCAGTTTACTTTGTAAAGATGTCGAGATTGTTTTATGTGAATATGCTTTTCGAGACGATTTGCATGTTATGCGTTACCTAGGCTTCGGAATGATTTTGGGAATGGATTAGCTTAACCGTTATGAAGCACACATCCTATCCCGAGAGGACTGTATATCTTCGACATCCTCAATCTGTTAAGCAGATTTCTGTTGTTCTTAAATATTCAGATTCCAATTTGGTAGCATAATTATATTCTCTAAATCCATATGATGACGATAATGATGATGAAGAAGATGTCATTTCCTTCATTCAAGTTGTTCGTGAATTTTCCGACATATTTGAACCCGTTTTAGGATTACCCCCTAAGCGAGCAATTGAGTTCAGAATTAATCTAATACCTAGAGCTCTACTTATCACTTTTCCTTCTCTTTGTATGTCCAATATGGAAAATGAGGAGATGCGTAAGCAATTATCCGAATTGGAAGTGAAGTAGTTTATTCGTTCTAGTTCCTCTCTTTGGAGGGCTTCAGCTATTTTGGTGAAGAAATCCGATGGTACACTTAGGCTTTGCATTGACTACCGTAAGCTTAATGACCTCACTATCCAGAATAAATATCCTTTACCTCAGATTGATGACCTAGTTGATCAACTTAGTGATGCTAGAGTCTTTTCACAGTTAGACTTAGCAACCGGTTTTTATCAGCTTCGTATTGTAGAGGATAGTATTCCTTTGACATCTTTCCGTACTCGTTATGGATCTTATGAATGGCTTGTTATGCCATTTGGTTTAACGAATCCCCCAGCTTATTTCGTTAACCTTATGAATTGAGTTTTCAAAGACTTCCTCGATTGATTTGTTCTCATCTTTATAGACGATATTCTTGTTTATTCTAAAACCGAGGAAGAGCATGAAAAGCATCTTCGGATTGTATTGGAAACTCTTAGAAGCTATCAATTGAAAGAAAAAATTTCTAAGTGCCACTTTTGGAAATCTCGTGTGAAATTTTTAGGACATATTATTTTTGAATCCGGAATTTCTATGGATCCTTCAAAGATCGAAGCGATTCAAAATTGGAAGAGACTAGAGAGTGTGATGGAAATTCGTAGCTTCCTTGGATTAGCGGGCTTTATTGTCGGTTCATAAAAGGCTTTTCTAAAATTTTCGTGCCTCTTACTAGTTTGACAAAGAAGTGAGTTAAGTACGTTTGGTCAGACAAATGTGAAACTTCTTTTCAGATATTGAAAGAACTCCTTTCCGATGCTTCTATTCTTGTGATCCCCGAAGGGAACCAAGACTTTATTGTTTATACCGATGCTAGTCGTGTTGGTTTGAGAGCCGTTCTCGTGCAAAGGGAACGTCTTATCGCTTATGCATCTAGGCAATTAAAGCCTACCGAGACTAGATATGCCACTCATGATTTAGAGCTCGCGGCTATTATTTTTCCCCTTAGATTTTGGCGTCGTTATCTTTTGGGAGAGAAATTTTTTCTCTACACCGATCATAAATCTTTAAAGTATTTAATTTCTAAAAAGGAACATAATTTGCATCAACAACATTGGCTTGAGTTCCTTGCATCTTATGATCTTGATATTCTTTACATTCCCAGAAAGGGAAATCGTGTTTCCAATGCCCTTAGTCATAAGCAACACGCAGTTGTTTCTATGATGATATCCAAATGGAATGGTCTTGAAACTTTCTCTAATTGTGAAATTTGAGATCGTGAATCCAGATCATTTTTATCTCTTGTCTTGTGTAGCCTTGATGCTTATCCTTCTCTTTTTGACCGCATTCTTGATGCTCAAAAGCATGATCCAGAAATGGCTTATCTTTGCCAAAGTTGCAGCATAGAAATATTGATGGTTTGAAAGATTTTGAAATCGATGCTCGTGGCGGCATTCGATAATTTGATAGACTTATCGCACCAAATGTTAGTGATATTCGTAAAGACATTTTGGAAGATTCTCATCGTTTTAAATTTACCATTCGTCCCAGTAGTAGTAAAATGTACGCGGATATGATGCGACTTTATTATTGGGATGGAATGAAATCTGATATTGCTAACTTTATTAAGCATTGCATGACTTGCCAACTCATTAAAGCCAAGCATCAAAGGCCTGGTGGGTTATTGCAACCTTTGGACATTCTAGTTTGGAAGTGGGATCAGGTCTCCATGGACTTTATTGCCGGTCTTCTCCATTCTTGTTCGGGTCATGACAGTTTATGGGTGATCGTTGATAGGCTTACAAAATCTGCCCATTTTATTCACATTTAGTCTAATCGGGCCGTACCTCTTTTGGCCAAACTTTATGTTAAAGAAATTGTTAAATTACATGGAGTTCCTACTTCTATTGTTAGTGATTGTGATCCATTATTTACTAGTGGATTCTGGAAGAGTCTTCAAAATGCTTCGGAACGAAGCTTAATTTTACCACCGTTTTCATCTTCAGTGTGATGGACAAACCGAGCATGTGAATCAAACTCTTGAAGATCTTCTTCATGCATGTGTTCTTGATTTTGATGGAAGTTGAGAAGAACATATTTCCCTTGTTGATTTTTCTTATAATAATAGCTTCCAATCTAGTATGGCATCTGTGACGACCCGCAAATCCGTACCCTTTGAATCGACAATAATCCACACATGTCCGACCTAAAAAGCACAAACTGACGGAAAGTCAAGAGAAAGAAAAGAAGAGAGAAGAAGAGGAGAGAAGAAAGACAGAATATAGAACCAAACGGAACAATATAGAATCTCACGTCGTAGCGGAAAAATATATAATATCATATTAATGATCTTTACAAAACAGAAACTGTATATATATACACATCAACCAGAATTCAACAATCAATCAAAAGTTATCAGCCTGAACAGTTATAATAACCTATCCTTACAAATGCCGATAATTAACAACAACAAACAAAGCACAATAGATAATCAAAACAAGTACATGCATACGAAAATGTAGGTATCCAGCTCTCCTGCTGAAATTCCAAAAGCATCAAATCTAAACCTGTAAATATACTCGGTCTGACCCGAGCATTTAAAGGGAAGAACGTCCGGATCAGTCTGGTAAACCAGCGTGAGAAACACACACAACTGAATTTATTAAATTACCAAACTTTTCCTTTATCAAAACAAAAGTATCTCTTAATACACGCCTACACATAAACATGGACATGTTTTTACCTTACGATAACTAAAACATTTTTTTCATATCAAATCCTCTTATATTATACTAGTGTCTAGTATATACAAATAATATTAATCATAGTCGAAATGGTTACCCATATAGCATTTCAAAGCTATTCATTACGTCTTTACAAAAAAAATTGCAGCTCGTAGTGGGTTTTGGATTTCCATACAAATGGCCAGGTGAAGGGGCTACTTTCTGGCAATACATCTCTAGAAGAATGTACCGAGGACCATCACTAAGGATCCCCTACCAACACAAGACCGGCCCACCTCTATAACTAGATGGTACCGAATATATCATCCTCCGGTCGTTACCAATCTTTAACGAGGGCCTCACAGCATACAAACCACAATAATCAGATACACGACGTCATAGCGTGTAAAGATATGTCTAGAAGAGGATGATCATATCCTAATGGGAATGACCCACTTAGCCCTGCTGCATCTAACCATGTTTTGGTCATTTCCGTTTGATGAGGCCTGATGAGGTAACGATTACCTTTCACAATCACATATCACATCACTTAGAATGTCACACGGCCATTTCCGTTGACTACTAATTGCCTTCCACAAAAATACAACCCTTAAGCTCATACGTCTCAAGGAGGGTGTTAAGCTAAGAGAAGTTGCCTTCTCCGCTACCACTGATGTATGTTTGTAAAAACCAATGTACGTAATCTATAGAAATGCAATGTCAGACAAATATCCATACAAGTTTTCCAAGATGGGGACAAACCGAAGGTACTTTTCTACCACATCCTATCGGGAAATCCCTAGGATTAGTAGCGAATAGTCCTTGCATTGGATATTTCATAATGAAGAGACCACTGCTACTAGATGTATATTGGGATTTTAACCCCAAACGATCAATAAGCAGTCCCGCACTATGAAAATCCGGAATATCCATATCATCACAAGCAACCTGCACAATCGTCGCATATACGTTGGTCCGAAGGGGTTTTCAGATAAATCTGATCCCGGTCTCTTTGCACCAACAATGCAAAAGCGTTTCTCAACCTCACACAGTAACTAAGTCTCATAGACTTATCACGTCTCCAACTTTCAACATGCTATCCTTCGGGCCAAGAAGGAAGCTCGATAGATTGGATTAATACTCCGCACTATACGAATCAACATCCTCAACACAAATGATAATCAAGCCTACACAGAAGGCTACGTACTAAGTGTACGACAAAATAGTTCCCACCTCAAGTCGAGGAACTAAAATTTGGCCAAGTCTAATAGTCAGTTATTTAACTATCAAAGCAAACAAACAAATATTCAGCACTATAACAATCACTAAGCCCTTTTAATTAGTCTTTTATTAATTAATTCACTTGCCAAATATTCGCTTCAAATTATCTTTAAGAACATATATTCTCAAAATCATTTCAACATTGGAAAACATTTTCAAATACTTAGTTAATAATAAGTAATTCACAATTCACTTAATTTTCAACATTTAGACAATATTCAATATACTTAAATCATGATCAAGTATATATTTAATTCTTTAAGGAAAAGATTCTTTTTAAACACATTTATTTGGGTCAAAACTAATGTTGCGTAAAACATCGTTACGACAATCAAAAATCACTAGTATAGGGATTCGAAAATAAGATAGATATATAAATCGCAATACTATACAAAAACATTTCCTTTCGAAAATCATTTACTATAACAACAGTGTTATAGTCCATCATTTTCTTATTTCTAGAAAATGATTATTTCAACAACGAATGTTGAAATCTATGGTTTCGATACTTAACACATTTTAAAACATCTTTGAACCATTTAAATCCATTTTAAAATATCACTTTCCAAAACATTTCTTTAATATATTATTCGCTGTTCGAAATCGTGAATATAAATCGTTTACCAAATCGAATTATTTTAAAGGACAAAAATTTCTATATTTTTTGCCTCAAGGACACGACCTCAATATTTTTACCACAAGGACAAACATTCTTCTAAAAATTATTCACAAGGACAAATATTTTTCAAAATTATTCATAAGGACAACAAAACTGATACCGAGCTAAAAACTGATACCTAAAAACTGCTACCGATAACTACAAACTGATACCTAAAAACTGCTACCAATAACTAAAAACTAATACCTACAGAAAGTTGTCCTTCAGGATAAAATATTGAAGGTCCGTCCTTGAGGCTAAAAAGCTGTGAAATTTTGTCCTTGACAATAATTTCCTGTTCTTTATTATTACAACATTTAATTTAAAGGATAATTCGCTGTCCAAAATCGCAAATATATCTCCTTTAATAAACTTCTATATTTAATTTATCAAATTCAATCGATTTCGGATTTATAAAACAATGTTATAAATTCACATTTATATATTTTATAAAAACTTCAATTTATAAATCTACTTTATTAACCAATTCCATTTATCTCATTTATATGCCAAATCTAATTTATAAGTAAATAACTTATAAATCTCTTTATTTACAAAATCATTCTTTTTATAACTTCACAATTATAAATCTGTAGATCTTATTTACTAATAAAACCCATTTATAACTTCATTTTAACATTCACAAATCTCCTTTACAATTTCATCATTTCGATTTATAAAAATCCAATTTTATATCTTATATATAAACCTTTTATAATAAATTCAAAAATCACCATTTAAACTATATTTCTCCAAAAACCATAATTTCAATTATATTTCACAAATATCAAAATTTTTATAACGATAAAATTATAACATTTATTTATTTAAAATAGTTTCCTTCCTTTATAACAAATCAAATCATATATTCTCAAATCACTTAAAAATTCTTTTTTTATTTGAAAATCATCACTTAAACATTTTTAAATTTCCAAAAATAGGCCCAATGCTGCAACAGCACCAAATATATCAACCACATCATCCAAAACATCATATATCAATATGATAACAGAATATATCACAATATCTGTAAATAAATTAATACTGTTGAGTAATCTAGTTGGATCCCTCCAACACTGTCATATGCAACAAATATACATATTAGAATATGTGTACAACGCCCGCTTCGAGGCAGATGCGCATACAAAGGGTCATCCGCTCATACACGGGAACATATATAGTCATCTGCTCCACTAGGCAGGTATATATCCAAATTCCTATCAATATATCATATATCATTCAAACAATAATCAATCATCATATAATAAATTATTTCTCACTTATATAAAAATATCAGTGAGTCAGAAAGAGTGAGTTGTACTCACATTGCATCCAATAGCAGTTTCAGTGTTTTATTCCGAATAAAATTAAACGCACGTTTAATTTTACCCAAAATTCACACTAGCTTCAATCAATTCCAAACTAGCTCTATCGCATAGTGTTTTTCCATACGAACCCAATGCAATTCATTTCGTGCGAATCGGACCTCGTATGAAAAAGTTATCACGTTTTAAAGTTTGAACGATTTTAAAATATAATAATTTCAATTTCTATTCTTATTTTCTAACCCTAAAAGCAAGTCTAGCCGTTAGTTGCTGTTTGATGAAATCTGGCCGCTTGCTTTATCTTCTCCCCTACCAGGTTTATGTGTGACCAAACATACCCATAGCCGTCGCTTTTGTCCTAATTATCGAGCCACCATCGTCGACTTCCACATCGATCAAGAACCACCATGACATGCGCCCTCCTCCACCACACCCACGTGCCAAATGCAGTCAAACTCGGTCAAGCATATGCCAAGCAGCAGCCCCTTGAAAGTGCACCACGCACGAGCCAATTCTGGCGAATCCACCACCCCAAAATCGATCACGACCATTGAAAAGATAAATCTCGTCGTGATCTACAAATCTCTAGTTGAAGTCTCCGCCTAAAAGTTGATGGATGGAGAGATAATAGAGGAGGAAGTTGTGAAATTTCTGGCCATTAAAATGTATGTGGCGACTAGACCTAAATTATCAGGGTGTGATGAAAATGGTGAAAGGTTATGGCCTTTTATAAAATATTTGACGATACTATTCATCCGAAAATTTTCCGAACTTGAAACGAAGCGTGCCGCTTGGCGTTTATAATGTTTTACCCCTATTCCGACACAACGGAATATATATCGGGGGCCAATTCGATCGTATTTGGAAGATAGGTTTTCGAATCGAATTATTTAAATTTAAAATTCCACTAAAACCGATTTCCTACGCATTTTAGCTTGCCTCGAACAAACTGTAAATCTGATTGATACGAAATTTGAAATCTTACAATAATTTAACATTACAGATCTAATGAACTGGTTTCATCGAAATCCGAGACTGCTTGAAAAATATTTATTTTTACTCCTCAATTAAATATTAAAATATTCAATTTCTACAATTTAACTTTTAATTCAATTTTAAAAGTTCTCTAACATTATTCTAATTCAAATATGACTTAATTCAACTTTATAAATCATTTTTATTCACTTTAAATCCAATTTCCAATTATTTACGCAATTTCAAATATTAAATTAACAATTTAATTATTCAATTAAATAATAATATTCGAAATAAAATCTATTAAGCTTATAAATTTAACTTGTGCATATTTAAAATCAATTAAATATACGAATTTCAAATGACTAAAATTCTGGGTCGTTACATTCTCCTCTACATAAAAGAATTTCGTTCTCGAAATTACCAAGTAAGAAAAAGTCACAATATCCATTAAATTTTCAAAAAAAATCATTCAAATTAGATTACCAAAAGTATAAACCTCTTAACTTTTCTCAAAATCCATTAGTTAAACTTCTTGCAAAAACTTTAATAAGTATACAAATCATATTTAGTTATCTTTTCAAAACCAACTGCTATCGTTTAACTTTAAACTCAAAAACCAAAAATTTAAGTTAGCAAAAACCAAAAATTTTAGTTATCAAAAATTTTCCAATTTTCCAAAAAATTTCTAACACTTAAATTTTCAAAAAAAATCGCCATAGTCTCCTTTGCGCGGTTCGATCCGGAAAATAATAATAATGTATATATCACAAATATACATCTCATCTACGAGGATGAGGCATCCCGAAGGGAAAAAAGTGTAAAAGTATGATATGTAATCCGAGATATGTACATTATATATTATTAGCGAGCATATACGGCTAATATAGCGCGAAAGCTAATTCCAAATGCGAAGCAAGTGCCATCCGCACCTACTAAACACTCAACAAACAAATGAGAAACATGTATCTATGAAAGTAATATCAATATACAACATATACCACTACAACTACTATGTATGCCAATATAGCAAATGCCATCAATAAGCAACAAATCCAACCATCAAATGACTATCATCCAACTAACATCCATAACCAAATCAATACACTTTCACTTCTCATTAATATTTAATGAACTGGTTTTCAATTAAATTACATTTGATTCATTAACATTGGATTTCACTATTCATTCATTTATTCATTTTCAATTAATTTACATTCACTAATTTACATTCAAGTTTGTTCACTTTCAATTCAAATTAAATAAAATTCAATTTTATTTAAATTCACTTAAATTCCATTTTGGATTCAATTATTTAGCTTTCACTTTCATTAATTCAACTCCATATGAATTTTTATACAATCAATTAACATCCATCTAACAATCAATGCATATCCAACATTACCAAATTAATTTACTTTACATTCATTTAATTTGGTTCAACACTTCTAATTAGCTTTAAATGAATTTACACTTACATCCACTATTCCACATCAATTCATTTTCAATTAGATTTCTAATTCATCTAACCACTAAAGTTGAATTTCTTTATATAACTCAAGTTCATATTCATTTTATTTCACTTTATTAATTTACTTCGATACCAAAATCAACTTTATTCAACATTACTTAAGCTATATTTCATTTTATCTCTAAAGTCATTTTATTTAATTTAAGTCAAAATCATATCACCATTCAAATTCAAATTTTGTTTTACTTACAAATTTTCACTTCATAAGTTATACAACTTATTTATTCAACTTTCACAAACATTTACCTAAGTTTACTTCCATTCATAAAAATCATTTTATAATTTCAATTCATTATTATACAATCACTTTACAACTTAGGTTTATTTAAACTTCCAAATTCATATCATAAACACTTACCACTTAAGTTTAATTTCATTTCAATAACTTATCTAATCTGGTTCAAATTATTTAACCTTCCTTAGTTAAATTTCAAATCGTATATTTAATTATACTAATTCAAATTTTATTTCAACTTTACCAAAGTAAATTCTTACTTCATATTATAAATCCAAAACTCATTTTACTTATATTTATCAATTTCAACTTGGATTTTAAATTCAAATTTGTTTATCACAAAAAAAATTCAATTTCAATTTATTATTGGTAGCAAATCCATCACACAGAAACTTGAAAATGATACTGATGTTGCTGCAGTCATCACCGTTATTATTTTCCAGCAACAATAGTGAATTCAGTGCGTTATATTCTTTTAAAAATCCTTTTATTTATAAATCACATTTACAAATCTTTTACTTATGTAATTTCACTATTTTCACTTTACTTATATAAGATCTTTCCAAATTTATTTATCTTACTTAGATTTATAACAATATAATCTCTTTAACTTTTTGAAAAACAACTTCCAAAATCAACGGGATTCAAATTTCAAAAATTCTAAGTTTAAATCTTTTTATTTATTTATAACCATATTGTTTCCTTTCTTATATATAAGATTATTTCACAATTGTAAATCATATTAATTATATTCCATCTTTTATAACTCATTTGCTTATATAATTCATTCTTTCACAATTGTTGTTTCTATTTAGATTATTCAAACAACATTTATTAACTTATATATATTTTTACTTTTTCAAACAACCAAACAATCAATTTATATACACTTTAATAATTATGAAAAAATCATTTCCTTATATATAAAATGTAATCGAGATAAAATTATTTCATTTACCCAATTTAAAATAATACTATGTCGAATTGCCTCGTTTAAGTGTTCGGGAATCCTATCGATAACATGGCGTCCCACATACCGACCAGAATTCACAAACAGCTCAACGGATAAGCAAACACAATATAAAACATCTTATATTCACTAACAAATACACGCTTATATATATAGTACACTCAAACTCAATCTAGGGTGCTACTGTCCCTATCTATACTGAGTACACATCCTAGCTTAGGAATATACAAAATCTAAGCTTTGACACCAGATGTGACGACCCGCAAATCCGTACCCTTTGAGTCGACAATAATCCACACATGTCCGACCCAAAAAGCACAGACTGATGGAAAGTCAAGAGAAATAAAAGAAGAGAGAAGAAGAGAAGAGAAGAAAGAGAGAATATAGAACCAAACGGAACAATACAGAATCTCACATCGCAACAGAAAAATATATATATCATATCAATGATCTTTACAAAATAGAAACTGCATATATACACACATCAATCAGAGTTCAACAATCAATCAATGTTTATCAGCCTGAACAGTTATAATAACGTGTCCTTACAAATGCCGATAATTAACAACAACAACAAACAAAGCACAACGGATAATCAAAACAAGTACGTGCATACGAAAATGAAGATCTCCAGCTCTCTTGCTGAAGCTCCAAAAGCATCAAATCTAAACCTGCAAATATACTCGGTCTAACCTGAGCCTTGAAAGGAAAGAATGCCTGGATCAGTCCGGTAAACCAGTGTGAGAAAAACACTCATCTGAATTTAATAAATTACCAAACTTTTCCTTATCAAAACAAAAGTGTCTCGTAAGACACGCCCACACATAAACAGGACATGTTTTTACCTTATGATAACTAAAACATTTCTTTCATATCAAATCCTCTTATATTATACTAGTGTCTAGTATATACAAATAATATTAATCATAGTCGAAATGGTTACCCATATAGCATTTCGAGGCTATTCATTACGCCTTTACAAACAAAATCGCAGCTCGTAGTGGGTTTTGAATTTCCATACAAATGACCAGGTGAAGGGACTACCTTCCGGCAATACATCTCTAGAAGAATGTACCGAGGATGTAACATCCCGCCTTTTTGCACGATTTAAACAGACACACGTGCCAATTCAAACCATACGTAAGGGCGGATTATTATGGGATAAATAAGAAAACAGAGAAAGAAACAGAATCTCACAGCGGAAGGATAAAATATAATAATCAAATATACAGTTCATAAATCTGTTTACAAAAACCTTTGATTTATTTATACAATACATATCAGAGTACACACACCATATAACAATGCAGCGGAACAAAATGAGTGTAGTGAAACCATATTATCTATAGTAATAATAATAAAATCTTCGTCTTCTTCCTCCGGAAATAAAATCTTCAATCCTGAAACGCTCGGACTGACCCGAGCGAATTTGAAAAGACAAAAACACTCGAGTCAGAACTAAAAGATCTTATGTGAGTTACATTAATAGAAATAAATATGAGTGCAGTAACTCAAGAGATGCTCGGGATTTACATCTCCTAAGGATCCGTTAAACTATTTACTATGTAGTATATTGCGCTATTATAATAGTGTCTAATTGTAAAATAAACTTACTTTTAAATAGCGTTAAGGCTTTACATTTTCCACCTTAACACATTTATATATTCCCATAGTCTATACAGTACCGTAATCTCCCCCGTACTGGGCGTCGTCAGAGGGCACTCCATAGGTATGGTACAAAACCAAGATCGTATAAGGCGCGCTAGGGTAGGTGACACGGCACAACTAGGCAATGCCAGGGTAGATATACCAATTACGCTTCCGGGCCGATGGAAACGCGCAGCGCGCAGCTGCCGCCCACCTTGGAAAAACTCCCCACATCAAAGAAATCAAAAGTGAAGGTGGCCACCGAAAATCCAAAGTCTGAGTATAGTATCGAAGGGAAGTGTCCGATCAGAGGTGCTACCTCATTAACCCGTCGATTGCTCCTGTTTTAGCCACCTTATGCCAACTCACGGGAGTTGGGTCCTCATATTTACCTTTAAAGGAAACGCCGCCACCAACCACTTCATTCTGGAATCTCCACCGCGTACACGGTTGTTAAAGTGGTTTTCGGAGTTGGCAGAGAGTATGACAACTTCCGATCCCGGTCTCTTCAACAACCAATCGTTATTATAACACCGCGGTCTTTTCAAAATAGTTTATACTTTAAAACCAGAATAAAATATCCTTTTAAACCCATATAAATACGATATCATTTATATTTTTAAAACCCCAAATCAATACGATATCATTTATTTTCCAATATATATTCCTTCCAAAATCATAGGGTTTCCAAAGTAAAATATTTAGAAATCAAACTCTTGAACATAATATTTCCAAATTATACTACCTTGAAAAACATAGATTTGAAACAAATTTTCGTCTCTTAAATGGTTAAATATTAAACTACTTTTATAAAACAAAATAGCTTCTTTAGATTTCACAAATCAGTTTCAAATATCGATTTACGCTTCCAAATACCATTTCATTTCTTATGTTTCAAGGCTTTAAATATTTCACCATTTCAAAAACAACTCACTTGAAAAATCCATATGTATCAAATTCAATTACTTCTTATTTAGACTTGAAATGTTTACTTAATGAATTCAGTATAATTTAAGTAAAACCTTTAACTTCACATAACTGGATAATCTTTCAATTTATTAAACTTGATATATTCATTTAAATCACTCTACACAAAAATCAAGTTATAAAAATCATACACTTTAAAAATTAATAACCTTTTTATTTAATTCCAAATTTTACTCAATATTCATCTTCCGACCTTATTCTCATTTAAGTCAATAAAACTCCAGAACTTAAATTTTAAATAAATGCTTAATCGTATTTGATCTTAAAAATCAAACTTTATTTTATACTTCAAAACAATTTATACAAAGCTTAAAACCGGAAATTACTATATATAAATAACCTTTATAAATAACCAAATCAAAAACCCATAAACCATATATATATATAGCTTTGCAAAAACCATAGAAAAACATTTCAAAAAAATAATTTTATATATATACCGCGGTGCCTGTATAAAATTTTCTACCCTATGGTCAAATGATACGGATGTTTAACATTTCAATCCGCAATTTAAAATAAAAATGCAGTTGTATATCATTTCAAACCGCAATCCCGAATGAATGAAATGCATGATAACTTGCAGTTTATACAATATAAAATATAGCATCCATTCATCCAAATATCAATCATCAACCATTATTTGCAATCATCATCCAATTTAAACAATCATCGATATAGAGCATATAAATTATACAGGTAATAAATAACAGGTATTAACTAAAAGTTTATATTCAATAATAAATTTAATAACTGTTACTAGCAGTGTATATGCAAAAATAAATTCAAATTTAACTGTCAGTTGATATGAAATAAAAATTTAACATAACTATGACTGGCAGTTAATATGCAAATAAATAAATTCTAACTGTCAAATTTATATGCAATAAATAAAATAAATTAATAGTTACATTAAATAAATGTAATTTAACAGAGATAATGAATAAAACATACCAAACAGTCATAAACAAATTTCTACTCATATCTAAAATTAATTTAACACACATAAGAAGTTTTAGAAATTGTGAGTGGGTTAAAACACTCACCTTTTGAATTTAAATCGAATTTAAATTCAATTTAAACTCAAAAATTCGACGGTCTTCGAATTGGTCCAAACTAGCGTCAACAGATCTGGAATTTAATTACGATCCTAACAAAAAAAATCTCGCGTGAATCAGACTATGTATGAGAAAGTTATTCGAAAATTTCGATTGAAACAAAAATTAAATAAAACAAAATAAACAAATATACCCCATCACCATGCCACGTCACAGGCCACGTCCTTCTTCTCAAATTCGAGCACGCTACAACACCAATAAAAAAAACGGACAGTACCAACAGATTACGCTCTTCGAGAATTATAACATATAATTTTTTTGAAATTTTTAGAGGAGTTTGAAATATATATATATATATATATATATATATATATATGGACTGTAATTGGATCTAGAAATTTTGCAGCCATTGGAAGAGAAGAACTTGAAGAAAAGAACACACAGAGAGAAATGAAGATAGATGGAGGCTAGGGTTTACACAGCCTATAAATAGACAAAGTGAAATAGGATAGGTGGGCACGAATCATAAACGCGCAAAACGGTTGTTGGCCCACCAGAATATTTTATATTAATTGGATACGTTACGGATTAGTAAATAAATTAATTTCTTCCTCAGACATTTACATTGAATTTTAAACATATTTACAAATGTAAATTTAGATGCTTCATTTATAAGTTTCAATATAAATTCACAATTTCATTAAATTCCAAATTCATAGATAAGTTTCCATTTTCAACTAAATTTCTAAATTACCGTAATAATTATCTTAGATTTTTATTCATTCTCAATAGATTTAACTATTGTAAATTGACTAAATTTTCATACTATAAAAATCCACATTTCTATGTATATATACATTTGAATTCCCTACTAAAATATTTTATTTATATTTCGCAATTACTTCCAATCAATTTTTTTTGGCATCGCACTGTTACTTAAATAAATAGCCTATACCAACACTAATTATCATTAATTTGAAAACGGGTTACCAAATTTTGGATTTTATTAATAATTATTTTTTATTACTTCATTGTTTATTCAAATTTAGACAATTTAAGATGTTTCTTAAATGCTGAGTACATTATTAACTTCAGCGTAAAACTTCAATTTTATTTTATCTACAAATTATAAATTAACTTTGTAGAAATCCTTTAGTTGACCTTTTGTAACAACCCGCATATTTATCGATTTTCATATTTAAATATTTTATTTAAATATTTTATCGTTAATCGGATTTTGGTCCGAAGCTACTTTTTGCAAACGGTCAAATTAGGACTCGAGACCACTTCCATCGAGTTCGAAACGTCTTTTGCAATCTTCTAAGTATAAACATTGATATGTTTGGGGTTAGTGGAATTTCACCACTTTTTCACTCGAGCCTTTGGTTTGGACTTTTAGCCCATTAGGCCCAAGTTCCACCCCCCTTCTTCTTCATTGCTTCATTTCATTTCCTAACACTAAAGCTTCAACAAAAATGGTGAATGGAATGAGAAATTAAAACTCCAAAGTCTTTGTTTTATTGCAACTCCAACATTCAACTCCAAATTCAAGAAGAAGACATCGGATTCAAGCTTGTGGTTGCTTCTCCATTTGCCTTCAAGCTTTGTTCTTCATTTTCATTGGGTTTTGGAGCAAAGGTGAGATTTTTATCTCACATTCTTGTCTATAACTATCACGGATGTTTGGGAATGATTTCCTACCACTTTAGCATGTACATTTGCATTTGGTTTGGATTGGATTGGCGAAAAATTCCAACTTTTAGTGTTTTTGGTGAAAATCTGCCCTTAGGTCGCTCTGCCTTTGCTAGGTCGTTCGCGTGGAAAAGTCTCGGCCTTCGAATAGCTCGTTTCCGACCTAAAATGGCCTATAACGTTAGGTCGCTCGGTGCTTCGGAATTAGGTCGTGGGTCGTTGGGCTTTAGGTCGCAAGCTCCTTAGGTCGTAGGTCGTTCGAATGTTAGGTCGCTCGGCCCTTATCCCCTTAGGTCGTAGATCGTTCGAATGTTAGGTCGCTCGGCCCTTATCCCCTTAGGTCGCTAGGTCGCGACGTTTTAGGTCGCTAGGTCGCGACGTTTTAGGTCGCTGCATCCTATGCCTCTATAGGTCGCTCGATCTCGTTTATGACCATAGGTCGCTCACCCCCTCTTCGTTAGGTCGCTCGGCCTTGCCTTCCATTTTTAGGTCGCTAGGTCGCGACGTTTTTGGTCGTTAGGTCGCGACGTTTTAGGTCGCTTGACCTTGTTTTCCTCTAGGTCGCATGGCCTTTAGACCGTTAGGTCGCGAGCGTTAGGTCGTTAGACCTTACCTTCCTTAGGTCGCTTGACCGGTTAAACCTTTAGGTCGCTCAACCCTACTACCATTACTAGGTCGTTTGGCCATAACTCGTTAGGTCGCATGACCTTATAAACCGATAGGTCACATGACGTTATAACCCAAAAGGTCGTTGGACCTTTGACTCGTAGGTCGTTGGACCTTATCCCGATAGGTCGCTTGACCCCTTGGACCCCTAGGTCGCAACCCTTAGGTCGCTCGACCCTATTCCCCTTAGGTCGTTAGACCTCATTTTGTCTTCACTAGGTTGTACCGTTTTGGTCGGGGCGCTGCCCCGCACCCACCGGGGGCGCTGCCCCCTGGACCCCCGCGACCCGACCGGGCAGGTCGAACCCCGTAAGCGGTGGCGTTGCCCCCGCACCCCCACCTGGGGGGGTTGCCACCCCCCCTGGACCCCCCTCCGTAGGGGATCTTATCTGAAAAACATTGAGCTGATTTCCTTGGATTTTATTCACATCTCCGTATGCGATTTTTGTGACTGATTGTTTCTACAATTGCTTCTGTGTTTTGTCACTTTAAAATATAAAGGTTTCAATACTAGTAGTAAATATCAAAACTCTTTTAACAAACAATTTCAACTCTATTTTTAATAACAAAGCTCTTTTCTTAAACCGTTTTCCAATCTATTAGTATATACAAGCCTTTACCTCACTCGGATGAGAAATCTAATTAAACGACTTAGTAAAACAAGTGGTATGAAACGCTTGCGTTCACTTCGTCGGTTAATTCTTGGACTTGTTCGATTGAACCTCTTGTGACAATTTTATTAGTGAAGATTTACAGTTTGTTCGTAAATATTTAAGTTAAGCAAGTGGTTATGGGACATGAAGCTAAACTTCTATATTTACTAGCTTAGTGTAATTGACACTTCTCGTTGATCTTGATGATCGCTTTATGAATTAGACTAGCAATTGCGCGATGTCTCTTTCATTGCAAGGTTAGACTAGACACCACTTGTGTGATTCCATTCACGCATACCTTTCTGCTTTTTGGTTAGTCTTGACCTCAATCTGTGTGATTCCATTCACACATGTGGGGTAGCTCCCCATGGTCTTCGGACCGTCATGTGATAGGCCTCTTTCCCTTTTTATGATTTCTGGATTTCTTGTGTTGATTTCTGGAATTTATCTCTTTGACTTGTCATGAGTACAAGTTTAGGGTATGATGCCCTCTTTGGATCTTTGAGAAGATTCTTGTGATATTGATATATCTCTTATCGGTTGATCTCCTGTTGATCATTATTTGCATACTTATAGTAGTATGTCAGTATGGATATTTTATGTTTATGCCATATCTTTTATTTTATATCATGTCATCTGATATTTATAGCTAGACTGATCCGTTTATTATTTTCTTATAAATAATACTCGGGTCAGACAGAGATGTTACAGGTGCTACTGCTTGACTCCTCCCCCAGTGATTCACTACTCAGACTTTTGGCTACTTGTTTAGATTAGCAGCTTTTGTTGTTTACAATTGAGATATAGACTCATAGTTGTATTCTTTTGTATAGCACGCGTTGCTATTCTTTTGTATTATCGTGGATCTTTTTAGACCACTACTCTGATGTACACTTTTTTGTGATATATATTCATATCTCTTTCCGCCTTTGTGATATGGATATCTGTGATTGATTCGCATGTTATGCTTACTTCTATATTTGTTTTCGAAGATTATTTTATAGCCACCGTGTGATAAGAAATTACATGGATGGTCGCTCCTCAACAGCCTTATTCTCCGCGCTAGTTGACAGCACTACACCGTAGTGTTCTTGGCTAGCGTGGGTATAGAGGTGGGGCGTCAGAGCTTGGTATCAAAGCCAAACTTTGGAACAATATAGAATAACTTAACAAGGATCATTGTCCTAAGTCCACCTTAGGAGTCGTGCTTCAGGATTTGGTCCGAGTCTTCGAACCAATTCGTCCTGTTTTCTTTATGATTCCTTGTTTTATCAGTCAAGATTGCTTGATATTCATTCTGAGAATAATCTTTTCCTTCTTCTTCTTTTCTTTCTTAAAAAAAAGAAGAGATGGTTAGTTCTGGAAGTCCTAGCACTGGTCAATCCAGTAGTCCTTCTCTAGATGGCGTATTCATGTCTGCCCAACAACTTTTGGATCTTGCTCAGAATCAAAGGTTTATCTGTGCTTTGGATAAGGATCCCGAAATGGTTTTACCTCTGAAACTAGAAGTTCCTTTCGACCAACTTGTAGATATCATGCTACAAGAAAAAGAGGCTGATAGAGGGATTGATAGTGATATTGGGATTTCCAAGAAGAGGCATATTAAATTCAAAATCCCTCATCCCGATAAGAAGGTGAAGCAACCTATTTTTGGAGCAAAGACTCCAATCCTTAATTGTGGAAAATGCTACAACTGCGGTTCTAGGGACGACTATGCGAAGGAGTGTCCCGAACCACTCTTTTGTCGTTACTGCAAAGATTCCAGTCATCATATTTATGTCTGCCCCATACTTCTAAGTAAGAAGAAGGTGGGACCAGAAACTTCGATAGCCAAGCCATCTACCTCTAGTCGTAAACGATGCTACAATTGTGGTTCCTCAGACCATTATTTAACTAAGTGCCCGGAACCCCTCTATTGCCGCTATTGCAAGGGCTCGGGCCATTACTTGTCTACATGTCCCACACGGCCTAGTTAGAGAGAAGGAAAGCTAAAAGCTTCTAACGAAACTTCTCTGGGTCAAGGTATTCCTTATTTAATCCTTGATTTCATTTGTTTGCGATTATCCGATTCGAGTTCTTTTTGATATGGGTTTCCCTCATCATTTTTATTTATCAGAAGAACTTGTTGATTCTCTTTATTTTTATATTTTGGGCTTGATGACTTCTTTGAGGATTGTGAATCCGAATCAGAGGATTCGCAACACTCAATTTGCTTATTATTGATGTCGAAATTATTACATGTGATTTTTCTTTCCGAACCGATTTGCGTATTGTGCATTGCTTAGGTTTCGGAATTGATTTGCGTGAAAGGATTGGATTAATCACTTTGAAGCCCATATCCAATTGTTCCGAATGGACAATTCCTTTTTCGACATTTTCAATCTGTTAAGCAGATTCATATTTTTCCTTTGTGATTTCGATTTCAAATCGATGGCATCATTTTATTCTTTAAGCTCACATGTTGAATAAAGAGATATCTCTCTCATTCATATCGGTTGAGAATTCTCCGATATTTTTGAGTTTGTCTTAGGATCATTACCTAAGCAACCTTTTAAGTGGTGTTAAGGTCTTTCTAGTTTGACCTTGCCATCGAATTTCAATCACTACGAGTTGCCGAAGTTAGCCTTCCACATACCGCATTCCGCACTCATTATGATTTATATGAATGACATATTGTGTCATTCAGTTTATCCAGTTTATTTCATCCATTTTATAAATCAAGTATTCTATGGATATCTCAATAATTCCAATCTTGTATTTATTAATTTTGGATGAAAATAGAAATTTAAAATTTTACAAATCTTTTAAGAAGATATTTTAAATTCCTATAAAAAGGTAATTTTGTGTTGTATTGCCCATTTAGTGTTTTAAGATTTCTGGTCGATGCACTTGATCAACGCTATCGATAGGGATTTCCTAAACGCTTTGATGAGACAATCAAACACAATAAATTGACTTGTAAAATATAAATTTTTCTATAAAGGTAATTGTGATTTTTAAAGTTTTAGCTTTTTGGGAAAGAGGACAAAATTCCTTCTTTTCAATATTCTTATTCTTGTGATTCCCGAAGAGAACGTGCAATCACTTTTGCTTCTAAATCTTTAAGGCCGATCGAGACTAGGAATGCCACTTATGATCTGGTACTCGCGGCTATTGATTTTGCTTTCAATATTTGGCATCATCGTCTTTGATGGAGAAATTTGTTCTCTACCTCAATTATAAATCATTGGGATATCTATTTCTCATAATTAAGTTGCGTCAACCATATTGGCTCGAATTTCTTGCATCTTATGATCTTGATATTCTATATACTCCCTGAAAGGGAAAATCTTGTTGCCAATGCACTAGTCGTAAGCAACAAGTAGCTGTTTTCTATGGTGATATCCGAATGGAACGATCTCGAGACTCTATTCACTTGAGAGATTCGAGATCGCGAAATCCGATTTATATGCATCCCTTGTTTTATGTAGTCTAGAGGTTCCTTATTCTTTTTAGAATGCATTCTTGTAGCTCAAAGGGCTAGATTCTGAACTGGCTCTTCTTAGCCAATGTTGTAGGGATAAAATTATTATTGAAAGTTAGAAAGACTTCGATATTGATTTTCGTGGCGACATTTAAAAGTTTGGTAGACTTATCGTACCAAATATTTGTGATCTTCGTCAATATATTTTAGAAGATTCACATCGTTCCAAAATTACCATTCATCCTAGAAGTAGTAAAGTGTACGTAGATATGAAGCGACTTTATTATTTGGAGTGAATGAAATCTGATATCGCTAACTTTGTTAAGTGTTGTATGACTCGCCATCTTGTCAAGGCCCTACACTAAAGGCCTGGTGGGTTAATGCAACCTTTAGAAATTCCAATTTGGAAGTAAGACCAAATCTCCATGGATTTTATAGATGTCTTTCCCCGTTCCCGTTCGGGTCATGATAACTTATGGGTTATAGTAGATAGACTTACTAAATCCGTCCATTTTATTCCCCGTTCGGATTAACCGAACCGTTCCTCTTTTGGCCCAAACTCTTTGTTAAAGGAGATGTTAAATTACATGGAGTTCCTACTTCTATCGATAGCGATAGTGATCCATTGTTTACTAGTGGATTTTTGAAAGTGTCTTCAAAAAGCTTTAGAAACGAAGCTTAATTTAAGCACCGCTTATTACCCCAGTCCGATGGACAAGTAGAGCGTGTGAACCAAACTCTGGAAGACCTTCTTCGTGTTGTGTGCTTGATTTTTGTGGAAGTTGGGAAAATCATATTTCTCTTGTTGAATTTTCCTATAATCATAGCTTCCAATCTAGTATTGGTATGGCATTCTTTGAGGCACTCTAGGGAATGCTATGCCAATCTCCTTCTTGTTGGCTTAAGGTCGGTGAGAAGCTGGTTTTAGGTCTAGAATTTTACTCGTGTTTCACCTATGATAGGTGTTGTACGTTCCCGTTGATAGGGAAAGATTAGCGCCTCAATATATTGGGCCATTCCCTATCACCGTACGTATAGATTCCATGGCTTGTCGCCTTGCATTACCGGCTCAGTTTTCTACTATGCACGACATGTTTCACGTTTCTCAATTACGGAAATGCCTTCGGGATTCCGATTCCATTCTTGAGCCTGCTGTTGTGGAAGAAATTGAAGTTTCGCCGAATTTAACTTATGAGAAGCATCCTATTCGAATTATTGCTTCGGAGGGTAAACGGCTTCGAAATAAAGATGTTCCGCTTGTGAGGGTTCAATGGTCCACAAATCCTAAGGATTGCTCTTGGGAATCCAGAGAATTCATCGAGCGAACACATCCGGACTTGCTTACTCCTGCTCTTTGAGGTGAACTTCTAATATCAAATTTCTTTAGTATTAATATGCTTTTATGGTTGTTACTTCTTATTTCCACCTTATATATTGCGAGGACGCAATTTCTTTAAGGAGGGGAGTCTGTAACAACCCGCATATTTATCGATTTTTATATTTAAATATTTTATTTAAATATTTTATCGTTAATCGGATTTTGGTCCGAAGCTACTTTTTGCAAACGGTCAAATTAGGACTCGAGACCACTTCCATTGAGTTCGAAACGTCTTTTGCAATCTTCTAAGTATAAACATTGATATGTTTGGGGTTAGTGGAATTTCACCACTTTTTCACTCGAGCCTTTGGTTTGGACTTTTAGCCCATTAGGCCCAAGTTCCACCCCCCTTCTTCTTCATTGCTTCATTTCATTTCCTAACACTAAAGCTTCAACAAAAATAGTGAATGGAATGAGAAATTAAAACTCCAAAGTCTTTGTTTTATTGCAACTCCAACATTCAACTCCAAATTCAAGAAGAAGACATCGGATTCAAGCTTGTGGTTGCTTCTCCATTTGCCTTCAAGCTTTGTTCTTCATTTTCATTGGGTTTTGGAGCAAAGGTGAGATTTTTATCTCACATTCTTGTCTATAACTATCACGGATGTTTGGGAATGATTTCCTACCACTTTAGCATGTACATTTGCATTTGGTTTGGATTGGATTGGCGAAAAATTCCAACTTTTAGTGTTTTTGGTGAAAATCTGCCCTTAGGTCGCTCTGCCTTTGCTAGGTCGTTCGCGTGGAAAAGTCTCGGCCTTCGAATAGCTCGTTTCCGACCTAAAATGGCCTATAACGTTAGGTCGCTCGGCGCTTCGGAATTAGGTCGTGGGTCGTTGGGCTTTAGGTCGCAAGCTCCTTAGGTCGTAGGTCGTTCGAATGTTAGGTCGCTCGGCCCTTATCCCCTTAGGTCGTAGATCGTTCGAATGTTAGGTCGCTCGGCCCTTATCCCCTTAGGTCGCTAGGTCGCGACGTTTTAGGTCGCTGCATCCTATGCCTCTATAGGTCGCTCGACCTCGTTTATGACCATAGGTCGCTCACCCCCTCTTCGTTAGGTCGCTCGGCCTTGCCTTCCATTTTTAGGTCGCTAGGTCGCGACGTTTTTGGTCGTTAGGTCGCGACGTTTTAGGTCGCTTGACCTTGTTTTCCTCTAGGTCGCATGGCCTTTAGACCGTTAGGTCGCGAGCGTTAGGTCGTTAGACCTTACCTTCCTTAGGTCGCTTGACCGGTTAAACCTTTAGGTCGCTCAACCCTACTACCATTACTAGGTCGTTTGGCCATAACTCGTTAGGTCGCATGACCTTATAAACCGATAGGTCACATGACGTTATAACTCAAAAGGTCGTTGGACCTTTGACTCGTAGGTCGTTGGACCTTATCCCGATAGGTCGCTTGACCCCTTGGACCCCTAGGTCGCAACCCTTAGGTCGCTCGACCCTATTCCCCTTAGGTCGTTAGACCTCATTTTGTCTTCACTAGGTTGTACCGTTTTGGTCGGGGCGCTGCCCCGCACCCCACCGGGGGCGCTGCCCCCTGGACCCCCGCGACCCGACCGGGCAGGTCGAACCCCGTAAGCGGTGGCGTTGCCCCCGCACCCCCACCTGGGGGGGTTGCCACCCCCCCTGGACCCCCCTCCGTAGGGGATCTTATCTGAAAAACATTGAGCTGATTTCCTTGGATTTTATTCACATCTCCGTATGCGATTTTTGTGACTGATTGTTTCTACAATTGCTTCTGTGTTTTGTCACTTTAAAATATAAAGGTTTCAATACTAGTAGTAAATATCAAAACTCTTTTAACAAACAATTTCAACTCTATTTTTAATAACAAAGCTCTTTTCTTAAACCGTTTTCCAATCTATTAGTATATACAAGCCTTTACCTCACTCGGATGAGAAATCTAATTAAACGACTTAGTAAAACAAGTGGTATGAAACGCTTGCGTTCACTTCGTCGGTTAATTCTTGGACTTGTTCGATTGAACCTCTTGTGACAATTTTATTAGTGAAGATTTACAGTTTGTTCGTAAATATTTAAGTTAAGCAAGTGGTTATGGGACATGAAGCTAAACTTCTATATTTACTAGCTTAGTGTAATTGACACTTCTCGTTGATCTTGATGATCGCTTTATGAATTAGACTAGCAATTGCGCGATGTCTCTTTCATTGCAAGGTTAGACTAGACACCACTTGTGTGATTCCATTCACGCATACCTTTCTGCTTTTTGGTTAGTCTTGACCTCAATCTGTGTGATTCCATTCACACATGTGGGGTAGCTCCCCATGGTCTTCGGACCGTCATGTGATAGGCCTCTTTCCCTTTTTATGATTTCTGGATTTCTTGTGTTGATTTCTGGAATTTATCTCTTTGACTTGTCATGAGTACAAGTTTAGGGTATGATGCCCTCTTTGGATCTTTGAGAAGATTCTTGTGATATTGATATATCTCTTATCGGTTGATATCCTGTTGATCATTATTTGCATACTTAAGTAGTATGTCAGTATGGATATTTTATGTTTATGCCATATCTTTTATTTTATATCACGTCATCTGATATTTATAGCTAGACTGATCCGTTTATTATTTTCTTATAAATAATACTCGGGTCAGACAGAGATGTTACAGGTGCTACTTCTTGACTCCTCCCCCAGTGATTCACTACTCAGACTTTTGGCTACTTGTTTAGATTAGCATCTTTTGTTGTTTACACTTGAGATATAGACTCATAGTTGTATTCTTTTGTATAGCACGCGTTGCTATTCTTTTGTATTATCGTGGATCTTTTTAGACCACTACTCTGATGTACACTTTTATGTGATATATATTCATATCTCTTTCCGCCTTTGTGATATGGATATCTGTGATTGATTCGCATGTTATGCTTACTTCTATATTTGTTTCCGAAGATTATTTTATAGCCACCGTGTGATAAGAAATTACATGGATGGTCGCTCCTCAACGGCCTTATTCTCCGCGCCAGTTGACAGCACTACACCGTAGTGTTCTTGGCTAGCGTGGGTATAGAGGTGGGGCGTCACAGCTTTCATTTAATTATCCTATCTATTGGTATCCCATAGATGGGAATTCCTAAAACATCTCCGAATTCCAACTTTAATTTCAATCACATAAAATGTTCTATTCAGTTTCCAATAAATTCAATAAATTCAAATTATCATGTTCTAAATCCAAATGAATCCATATATCCTGCCTTCCATTCTTTTAATCTAACTAATTATCATATTCTGAATAAAATTTACGTTATTTCCACCTATAAGCTACAAATAACAACGAATGTTGCATTTGATTTAGATTCTAAATAAATTGATGGGTAATAATTAATAATTCTCACTATTGCCCGATTTATTCCCATTCATGCTTAAATTACCACCAAACAATCATTAAATTTACCTATCTTTTATTGATTCCATAAAATCTATTTACCCTGAGTTAGTTACTGCATTTATCAAATTCCAATTTCGCAATCACCTTAAATACATAAATTGGTATTGCATTAACATTTAAATTTATTAGCTTATGTCAACACTATTAACATTAATTGCAATGTATTACCAATTTTAGTCACTGCCCTAACTATTAACTCATATTAACCTACATTATTCCCAAGAATTTCATTGGTTTTTCTTATATTAAATTTATCAACCATATTAATTATGGTTTTTTTAAAAACAATTAATAAAATTCCCTTTAATATATACAACTTAGCAATCTATTAAGCATGGTATTATATTTCATGTAAATGTACATTTAATTACATTTATTACAATGTTATCCAAATAAATTGAATGATCTAAGTATATAACTCCTAATATCCACCCATCTTGCCTTAATTCCAAATAACATACAAATTAAACTACCCTTAATTTCAATTAACCCTATCATTAATTTTTATATTCCAAACAAATAAATTAATAATAGGTTAATTGAATCAGATTTACAATCCAACTTTAATTATTTGCAAATTTTGTCAGTTTGGACCACTTGGTAAATTCAGAATCCTTTAACAACTTCCTACATTAATTTATTTTTGAATAATCCCAAAATTTTCAATATTAAAGTACAAATCCAATTTATCAAAAATTAAAACTTAAATTTCAAGGAATTTATTTATTTAGGTTTAGATCCCGTTATTCACTAAAATTGGTTGGTATTTATTTCATTCGCCTCTTTAATTGTACGTAAATTTCTCATAAATACACCTAAAATTTCATTTAATTCCAACTGCTTCCTAATTTCCATTTCTACGTCTTAACACACTCTATATTAAACTTCTAGACATTGTATTACTTATCATATTAATGTAACCTTTATTTAGTGTACTAACATTTATTTCAATTCAAATTCTATCAAACAATTAAACATGTAACCTATTACTATTGCTTACAAATCAAAATATTGCACCCATTGTCATCTTCTGAATGGAATTAGTCTTTATTTCAAAACTTATCTAAATTTACATTGAGACCATATTTAATCCTCTTCGATAATATTAATCCTCAATTTATTAAATGGAATCAATATATCTTACATAACATGTTTTACGCATAAATTTTTAATTAATATTATTTCAACTTATTCCCTATATTCTCAATAATTACCTAACATAAATCTACGCTTATTTTATTCTACGTTCACACTTCCGTTACTCTCAAATCAATAAGTAACGTTCATATAAATAAATGTTATGTCAGTTTCCTATTTATTGCGATATTTTTATTTATTTATTACTGCATAACTTTACTTATTTTCTTCCCATCACTTTAAAATTAATCGTTAAAGTAACGCTTATCAATACGCATCAAATTATTTACCAAATTAAAAGGTTTTGATTTTTTTAACAAATTAATTGACAGATTAATTAGGTAATGTATACGAATTGTTATTATACCCATAAATTTACACTTAACTAATTAAATGCCTTACCTATATTCTCTATCTTCCCATTATATTCAGGTACAATACTTACACCAATTTTTATTGAAAAATTTATTCATATTACAAACAAAGGCTTAAATTACCATTGTTAAATTAGCGTTCAATATATATTTATCACCTTTTGTTATTTCTACTAAATTTTTATTACAAAATTCTATTAAATAAATTAAATTATCGAAATTTACGGGTCGTTAAACTGTCCCCCACTCAAAACTTTTTGTCCCCGAAAAGGAAAAAGAAGGGAAAAGAAGGATTTAGAATCTACATATTTTATTCAAAACATTGCCTTATAAACAATTAAATTTACAATATCGGTTACTTTTCTTAAAATATACAAATTTACAACATTATCTTTTTATACTTAAATTTATTAGAGTTTGGAGAACATTTCAAAATATTTCTAAGTCCAAAATTTAAATATCTAAGTAGTTCCAATCACTAATCATCCAAATTAATACAACAATCATCAATTTCCTCGAACAGCATACATACAATTACAAAACAACCATACAATCACACAATCAAATAGTTGTTTGGGTTCAAACTTGAAATTGTATGAAATGAAAAATAACTATCAAGTGCATCATTTACTCAACAGTCTTAGATGGAACAAAATAGATTATTTATTCATCCAACAACTTCAAATTTCCTTACCCAACCAACCATAAATCAAACAATAACAATTCAAACCAGCAACCAAACTAACTTATTATAAATTTCATGCTTTAGTTGTTTGATTTCCCTTTTTGTTTATATAGTGAATTTTTTCTCATTCACATTTACTTATCAAAGGTTTGCTCATTCATTTTTACTTATTACTTACAATTATTCAATTCCATTAACTTGGGTCATGCTGGTTCCTTATATTTTGTTATAATTATTCATTCATTTATAATAGCATGTCCTTATTTATTTACTTTAATTCCTTAAGTTTTATAATCATCTATCTATCATGCTTACCTTTATTTATATTTACTTGGTAAAATTTCAATTATATCTTAAGTTATTGAATACAGCAAATTCATTGAATGCTTCATTAACTACTATTACTTGTACAAATTTCTACTACATTTCTTATTAAACATTTCAACTTTTTATATTTGGTAAGTTATATATGTTAAAGAAAATGCAAATGAACTTATACAAGTTTTATCTCATCTTTTAATTAAATTTAATGTTCAACAATATTACTCTTTATCTCATATGTTACAAATTTCAAATTTCCTATTATAACTTTGCATTAAATCTCTTACCTAAATTAGAGGTTTCAATTTATTATTCACTTACCTTTTATTTCACTACAATAATTTAAATAATTAATTAATGGAAATTTAAGAATTAAATACCGGGTTAAATTTCAAATTATTTTGAAATATTAGATAAATATATTCTTCTAACTTATATACCTCTAATTTTATTTAAAACAATTAAAAATTTATATCTTTTTCGAAAATGAATCTGCAGTAGAACTACTACAGTGGCCTTTCCCCTTCGAAACTCGAAAATGAAAGTCGATGATGCGGCCGCCATCACCGAAATTATTTTCCAGCGACAGAGAGGAAAGTACAAAACTTATTTTCTCAAAAATCTTCTTTAAAACGATTCTTCCGAATTATGTTAAATATTTATATCAGAAAATACTTATAAACAAAATTATTAATATATTTCAAAATCATTCAAAAGAAAAACCCCGGACTTAAGTTCTAAATTTCCAAATTTCATTTATCTTATTTTTCAATCTTATTTCTTTTATTATTTACACTTTATTGCCTAACAATCAATCTATTGCAGCCAAATATAAATATCAATTGAAATTTTTTATTTAATATATAAAAATATTATAGGCAAAAAAATTTCATTCACCTATATTAAAACAAATATTATGTCGGTATGTCCTATTAAATGTTTAGAAATCCCTATTGATGTCATAGCGTCCCATGCACCAACCAGAATTTATAAATACGAAACGGAACAGGTTAACACAATATAAAAACCTTTTTATAACACTAACAAATACGCTCTCTCATATATATACACTCAGCAACTCCCATAGGGTATTACTACCCTATTAATAAAGAGTCAAACCCCACAAAGCCAAGATTTATCGCTAAACCAAAGCTTTGATACCAACTGTAACATCCCGCCTTTTTGCACGATTTAAACAGACACACGTGCCAATTCAAACCATACGTAAGGGCGGATTGTTATGGGATAAATAAGAAAACAGAGAAAGAAACAGAATCTCACAGCGGAAGGATAAAATATAATAATCAAATATACAGTTCATAAATCTGTTTACAAAAACGTTTGATTTATTTATACAATACATATCAGAGTACACATACCATATAACAATGCAGCGGAACAAAATGAGTGTAGTGAAACCATATTATCTATAGTAATAATAATAAAATCTTCGTCTTCTTCCTCCGGAAATAAAATCTTCAATCCTGAAATGCTCGGACTGACCCGAGCGAATTTGAAAAGACAAAAACACTCGAGTCAGAGCTAAATGATCTTATGTGAGTTACATTAACAGAAATAAATATGAGTGCAGTAACTCAAGAGATGCTCGAGATTTACATCTCCTAAGGATCCGTTAAACTATTTACTATGTAGTATATTGCGCTATTATAATAGTGTCTAATTGTAAAATAAACTTACTTTTAAATAGCGTTAAGGCTTTACATTTTCCACCTTAACACATTTATATATTCCCATAGTCTATACAGTACTGTAATCTCCCCCGTACTGGGCGTCGTCAGAGGGCACTCCATAGGTATGGTACAAAACCAAAATCGTATAAGGCGCGCTAGGGTAGGTGACACGGCACAACTAGGCAATGCCAGGGTAGATATACCAATTACGCTTCCGGGCCGATGGAAACGCGCAGCGCGCAGCTGCCGCCCACCTCGGACAAACTCCCCACATCAAAGAAATCAAAAGTGAAGGTGGCCACCGAAAATCCAAAGTCTGAGTATAGTATCGAAGCGAAGTGTCCGATCAGAGGTGCTACCTCATTAACCCGTCGATCGCTCCTGTTTTAGCCACCTTATGCCAACTCACGGGAGTTGGGTCCTCGTATTTACCTTTAAAGGAAACGCTGCCACCAACCACTTCATTCTGGAATCTCCACCGCGTACACGGTTGTTAAAGTGGTTTTCGGAGTTGGCAGAGAGTATGACAACTTCCGATCCCGGTCTCTTCAACAACCAATCGTTATTATAATACCGCGGTCTTTTCGAAATAGTTTATACTTTAAAACCAGAATAAAATATCCATTTTAAACCCACATAAATACGATATCATTTATATTTTTAAAACCCCAAATCAATACGATATCATTTATTTTCCAATATATATTCCTTCCAAAATCATAAGGTTTCCAAAGTAAAATATTTAGAAATCAAACTCTTGAACATAATATTTTCAAATTATACTACCTTGAAAAACATAGCTTTGAAACAAATTTCTGTCTCTTAAATGGTTAAATATTAAACTACTTTTATAAAACAAAATAGCTTCTTTAGATTTCACAAATCAATTTCAAATATCGATTTACACTTCCAAATACCATTTCATTTCTTATGTTTCAAGGCTTTAAATATTTCACCACTTCAAAAACAACTCATTTGACAAATCCATATGTATCAAATTCAATTACTTCTTATTTAGACTTGAAATGTTTACTTAATGAATTCAATATAATTTAAGTAAAACCTTTAACTTCACATAACTAGATAATCTTTCAATTTATTAAACTTGATATATTCATTTAAATCACTCTACACAAAAATCAAGTTATAAAAATCATACCCTTTAAAAATTAATAACCTTTTTATTTAATTCCAAATTTTACTCAATATTCATCTTCCGACCTTATTCTCATTTAAGTCAATAAAACTCCAGAACTTAAATTTTAAATAAATGCTTAATCGTATTTGATCTTAAAAATCAAACTTTACTTTATACTTCAAAACAATTTATACAAAGCTTAAAACCGGAAATTACTATATATAAATAACCTTTATAAATAGCCAAATCAATAACCCATAAACCATATATATATATATAGCTTTGCAAAAACCATAGAAAAACATTTCAAAAAAATAATTTTATATATATACCGCGGTGCCTGTATAAAATTTTCTACCCTATGGTTAAATGATACGGATGTTTATCATTTCAATCCGCAATTTAAAATAAAAATGCGGTTGTATATCATTTCAAACCGCAATCCCGAATGAATGAAATGCATGATAACTTGCAGTTTATACAATGTACAATATAGCATCCATTCATCCAAATATCAATCATCAACCATTATTTGCAATCATCATCCAATTTAAACAATCATCGATATAGAGCATATAAATTATACAGGTAATAAATAACAGGTATTAACTAACAGTTTATATTCAATAATAAATTTAATAACCGTTACTAGCAGTTTATATGCAAAAATAAATTCAAATTTAACTGTCAGTTGATATGAAATAAAAATTTAACATAATTATGACTGGCACTTAATATGCAAATAAATAAATTCTAACTGTCAAATTTATATGCAGTAAATAAAATAAATTAACAGTTACATTAAATAAATGCAATTTAACAGAGATAATGAATAAAACATACCAAACAGTCATAAACAAATTTCTACTCATATCTAAAATTAATTTAACACACATAAGAAGTTTTAGAAATTGTGAGTGGGTTAAAACACTCACCTTTTGAATTTAAATTCAATTTAAACTCAAAAATTCGATGGTCTCCGAATTGGTCTAAAGCAGCGTCAACAGATCTGGAATTTAATTACGATCCTAACAAAAAAATCTCGCGTGAATCGGACTACGTATGAGAAAGTTATTCGAAAATTTCGATTGAAACAAAAATTAAATAAAACAAAATAAACAAATATACCCCATCACCATGCCACGTCACAGGCCACGTCCTTCTTCTCAAATTCGAGCACGCTACAGCACCAATAAAAAAAAACGGACAGTACCGACAGATTATGCTCTTCGAGAATTATGACATATAATTTTTCTGGAATTTTTAGAGGAGTTTGAATTTTTTTTTTAATTTTTATTTTGGACTGTAATTGGATCTAGAAATTTTGCAGCCATTGGAAGAGAAGAAGTTGAAGAAAAGAACACACAGAGAGAAATGAAGATAGATGGAGGCTAGGGTTTACACAGCCTATAAATAGACAAAGTGAAATAGGATAGGTGGGCACGAATCATAAACGCGCAAAACGGTTGTTGGCCCACCAGAATATTTTATATTAATTGGATACGTTACGGATTAGTAAATAAATTAATTTCTTCCTCGGACATTTACATTGAATTTTAAACATATTTACAAATGTAAATTTAAATGCTTCATTTATAAGTTTCAATATAAATTCACAATTTCATTAAATTCCAAATTCATAGATAAGTTTCCATTTTCAACTAAATTTCTAAATTACCGTAATAATTATCTTAGATTTTTATTCATTCTCAATAGATTTAACTATTGTAAATTGACTAAGTTTTCATACTATAAAAATCCACATTTCTATGTATATACACATTTGAATTCCCTACTAAAATATTTTATTTATATTTCGCAATTACTTCCAATCAATTTTTTTTGGCATCGCACTGTTACTTAAATAAATAGCCTATACCAACACTAATTATCATTAATTTGAAAACGAGTTACCAAATTTTGGATTTTATTAATAATTATTTTTTATTACTTCATTGTTTATTCAAATTTAGACAATTTAAGATGTTTCTTAAATGCTGAGCACATTATTAACTTCAGCGTAAAACTTCAATTTTATTTTATCTACAAATTATAAATTAACTTTGCAGAATTCCTTTAGTTGACCTTTCATTTAATTATCCTATCTATTGGTATCCCATAGATGGGAATTCCTAAAACATCTCCGAATTCCAACTTTAATTTCAATCACATAAAATGTTCTGTTCAGTTTCCAATAAATTCAAATTATCATGTTCTAAATCCAAATGAATCCATATATCCTGCCTTCCATTCTTTTAATCTAACTAATTATCATATTCTGAATAAAGTTTATGTTATTTCCACCTATAAGCTACAAATAACAACGAATGTTGCATTTGATTTAGATTCTAAATAAATTGATGGGTAATAATTAATAATTCTCACTATTGCCCGATTTATTCCCATTCATGCTTAAATTACCACCAAACAATCATTAAATTTACCTATGTTTTATTGATTCCATAAAATCTATTTGCCCTGAGTTAGTTACTGCATTTATCAAATTCCAATTTCGCAATCACCTTAAATACATAAATTGGTATTGCATTAACATTTAAATTTATTAGCTTATGTCAACACTATTAACATTAATTGCAATGTATTACCAATTTTAGTCACTACCCTAACTACTAACTCATATTAACCTACATTATTCCCAAGAATTTCATTGGTTTTTCTTATATTAAATTTATCAACCATATTAATTAAGGTTTTTTTAAAAACAATTAATAAAATTCCCTTTAATATATACAACTTAGCAATCTATTAAGCATGGTATTATATTTCACGTAAATGTACATTTAATTACATTTATTACAATGTTATCCAAATAAATTGAATGATCTAAGTATATAACTCCTAATATCCACCCATCTTGCCTTAATCCCAAATAACATACAAATTAAACTACCCTTAATTTCAATTAAGCCTATCATTACTTTTTATGTTCCAAACTAATAAATTAATAATAGGTTAATTGAATTAGATTTACAATTCAACTTTAATTATTAGTAAATTTTGTCAGTTTGGACCACTTGGTAAATTCAGAATCCTTTAACAACTTCCTACATTAATTTATTTTTGAATAATCCCAAAATTTTCAATATTAAAGTACAAATCCAATTTATCAAAAATTAAAACTTAAATTTCAAGAAATTTATTTATTTAGGTTTAGATCTCGTTATTCGCTAAAATTGGTTGGTATTTATTTCATTCGCCTCTTTAATTGTACGTAAATTTCTCATAAATACACCTAAAATTTCATTTAATTCCAACTGCTTCCTAATTTCCATTTCTACGTCTTAACACACTCTATATTAAACTTCTAGACATTGTATTACTTATCATATTAATGTAACCTTTATTTAGTGTATTAACATTTATTTCAATTCAAATTCTATCAACCAATTAAACATGTAATCTATTACTATTGCTTACAAATCAAAATATTGCACCCATTGTCATCTTCTGAATGGAATTAGTCTTTATTTCAAAACTTATCTAAATTTACATTGAGACCATATTTAATCCTCTTCGATAATATTAATCCTCAATTTATTAAATGGAATCAATATATCTTACATAACATGTTTTACGCATAAATTTTTAATTAATATTATTTCAACTTATTTCCCATATTCTCAATAATTACCTAATATAAATCTACGCTTATTTTATTCTACGTTCACACTTCCGTTACTCTCAAATCAATAAGTAACGTTCATATAAATAAATGCTATGTCAGTTTCCTATTTATTGCGATATTTTTATTTATTTATTACTGCATAACTTTACTTATTTTCTTCTCATCACTTTAAAATTAATCGTTAAAGTAACGCTTATCAATACGCATCAAATTACTTACCAAATTAAAAGGTTTTGATTTTTTAACAAATTAATTGACAGATTAATTAGGTAATGTATACGAATTGTTATTATACCCATAAATTTACACTTAACTAATTAAATGCCTTACCTATATTCTCTATCTTCCCATTATATTCAGGTACAATACTTACACCAATTTTTATTGAAAAATTTATTCATATTATAAACAAAGGCTTAAATTACCATTGTTAAATTAGCGTTCAATATATATTTATCACCTTTTATTATTTCTACTAAATTTTTATTACAAAATTCTATTAAATAAATTAAATCATCGAAATTTACGGGTCGTTACAGAGTACCATCACTATGGATACTCTACCAACACAAGATCGGCCCACCTCTATAACTAGATGGTATCGAATATATCATCCTCCGGTCATTACCAACCTTTACCGAGGGTACTCATAGCATACAAATCACAATAATCAGATACATGACGTCATAGTGTGTAAAGATATATCTAGAAAATGATGATCATATCCTAATAGGAATGAACCACTTAGCGCTGCTGCATCTAACCCTGCTTTGGTCATTTTCGGTTGATGAGGCCTGATAAGGTAACGATTACCTTTCACAATCACATATCACATCACTTAGAATGCCACACGGCTATTTTCGTTGACTACTAATTGCCTTCCACAAAAATACAACCCTCGAGCTCATACATCTCAAGGAGGGTGTTAAGCCAATAGAAGTTGCCTTCTCCGCCACCACTAGTGTACGTTTGTAAAAACCAATATATGTAATCTATAGAAATGCAATGTAAAACAAATATCCATACAAGTTTTCCAGGAACAGGACAAACCGAAGGTACTTTCCTACCACATCCTTTCGGAAAATCCCTAGGATTAGTAGCGAATAGTCCTTGCATTAGATATTTCATAATGAAGAGACCACTACTACTGGATGTATATTGGGATTTTAACCCCAAATGATCAACAAGTAGTCCCCCGCTATGAAAATCAGGAATATCAATATCATCACAAGCAATCTGCACGATCGTCGCATGTACGTTGGTCCGAAGCAGGTTTTCAGATAAATCTGATCCCGGTCTCTACGCACCAATAACGCAAAAGCGTTTCTCAACCTCACATAGCAACTAAGTCTTATAGACTTATCATGTCTCCAACTTTCAACTTGGTATCCTTCGGGCCAAGAAAGAAACTCGATAGATTGGATTAATACTCCACACTATATGAATCAACATCCTCGACACAAATGATAATCAAGCCTACACAGAAGGCTACGTGTGACATCCCGAAAATCCATACCCTTTGAATCGACAATAATCCATACATGTCCGACCCTAAAAGCACATACTGACGGAAAGTCAAGAGAAAGAAAAGAAGAGAGAAGAAGACAAGAGAAGAAAGAGAGAAGATAGAACCATATAGAACAATACAGAATCTCGCATCGCAGCGGAAAATATATAATATCATATCAATGATCTTTACAAAATAGAAACTGTATATATATACACATCAATCAGAGTTCAACAATCAATCAATAGTCATTAGCTTGAACAGTTATAATAACCTTTCCTCACAATTGCCGATAATATACAACTACAAACAAAGCACAACGGATAATCAAGCAAATACAGATGTACAAAAATGAAGATCTCCATCTCTCATGCTGAAGCTCCAAAGGAATCAAATTTAGACCCGTAAATATACTCGGTCTGACCCGAGCATTGAAAGGGAAGAACGCCAGGATCAGTCTGGTAAACCAGCGTAAGAAACACACTCAACTGAATTTATTAAATTACCAAACTTTTTCTTAGTTTTCAAAACAAAAGTATATCGTAAGACAAGTCCATACATAAACACAGACATGTTTTTACCTTACGATAACTGAAACATATTTTATCAAATCCACTTATATTATAGTAGTGTCTACTATATACAAATAATATTAATCATAGTTGAAATTGTTACATTGATTAAATTCTAGCATATAGCCCAATTGGGTAATACAATCAAAATGGCAAGCACGTAGTGGGGTTTGGATTTTCATACAAATGACCAGGTGAAGGGACTACCTTCTGACAGTACGTCTCTATAAAAATGTACCGAGGACCATCACTAAGAATCCTCTACCAATACAAGACCGACCCACCTCTATAACTAGATGGTACCGAATATATCATCCTCCGGTCGTTACGGACCTTTACCGAGGGCCCTCATAGCATACAAATCACAATAATCAGATACACGACGTCATGACATGTAAAGATACATCTAGAAGAGGATGATCATATCCTAATGGGAATGACCCACTTAGCCCTGCTGCATCTAACCCTATTTTGGTCATGTCTGGTTGATGAGGCTAGAGGCAACGATTACCTTTCACAAAGCACAATCACATTACTTAGAATGCCACACGGCCATTTCCGTTGGCTACTAATTGCCTTACACAAAAATACAACCCTTAAGCTCATATGTCTCAAGGAGGGTGCTAAGCTAAGAGAAGTCGCCTTCTCCGCCACCACTGATGTACGTTTGTAAAAACCAATGTACGTATAGATATGCAATGTCAGACAAACATCCATACAAGTTGTCCAGGAATAGGACAAACCGAAAGTACTTTCCTACCACATCCTGTTGGGAAATCCCTAAGATTAGTAGCGAATAGTCCTCGCATTGGATATTTCATAATGAAGAGACCACTGCTACTAGATGTATATTGGGGTTTTAACCCCAAACGATCAACAAGCAGTCCCCCACTATGAAACTCCGAAATATCAATATCATCACAAATAACCTGCAAAATCATCGCATACCGAAGTGGTTTTCAGATAAATCTGATCCCGGTCTCTTCGCACCAACAACGCAAAAGCATTTGTCAACCTCACACAGAAACTAAGTCTCATAGACTTATCACATTTCCAACTTTCAACTTGCTATCCTTCGGGCCAAGAAGGAAGCTCGATAGATTGGAGTAATACTCCGCACTACACGAATCAACATCCTCAACACAAACGATAATCAAGCCTACACAGAAGGCTATGTACTAAGTGTACGCCTAAATAGTTCCCACATCAAGTTGAGGAACTAAAATTTTTGGGCAATTTGATAGTCGTTTATTTAACTATCAAAGAAAACAACCACATATTCAGCACTATATACAATCACTAGGCCCTTTTAATTAATCTTCTATTAATTAAATTATTTGCCAAATATTCACTTCAATTTATCTTTAAAAGATATAGCCTCAAAACATTTCAACTTTTATATTGGAAAACATTTCCAAATACTTATTTAATAATAAGTAATTCACAAATCAATTATTTTCAACACTTAGAAAATACTACATATACTTAAATCACGATTAAGTATATATTTTATTCTTTAAGGAAAACGTTCTTTTAAACACAGTTATTTAGGTCAAAACGAATGTTGCATAAAATATTGTTACGACAAGTATAGGGATTCGATAATAAGATAGATATATAAATCCCAATACTATACAAAATCATTTCCTTTCGAAAATCATTTACTATAACAATAGTGTTATAGTCCATCATTTCCTTACTTCTCAAAAACGTCTATTACAACAATGAATGTTGAAACCTATGGTTTCGATACTTAACACATTTTTAAAACGTCTTTAAATCGTTTTAATTCCATTTAAAATATCACTTCCCAAAACATTTCTTTAATATATTATTCACTATCCAAAATCGTGAATATATTTCTCAGTTTATTAACCAATTCCATTTACATCTCATTTAAAGCCAGAATCCAATTTATAAGTTAATTCACTTATATCATTTATTTACAAATTCGTTCTTTTATAACTTCACAAATTATATAAATCGTATTCACTTATAAAATCCATTATAACTTTATTTTAACATTGATAAAAACTCCTTTATAATTCCAATATTTTGATTTACAAAAATTCAATTTTATAAATTTTATTAACAAACCGTTTATAATAAATTCAAAATCTTCATTAATACTATTTCACAAAATAGTTAACTTCACATTTCAAAAATCCCATTTCAATTATATTTCTCAAATATCATAATTTTTAAAACATAAAAATTATAACTTTTATTTATTCAAAATAAATTCAATTCCTTTACATTTCAAAAATCAATAAAACTTTTTATTTCCAAATCACTTTAAAATCCTTTTTAAATTTGGAAATCACTACTTTAACATTTTTAATCTCCAAAAATAGGCCCAATGCTACAAAGCACTAAGTACAACAATCACGGCATCCAAACATCATATATCATATGATAACAGCGTATATCACAATATTTGTAAATAATTTAATACTGTTGAGGAATCCAGTTGGATCCCTCCAACCTGTCACCTACAACGAATATACATATTGGAATATGTATACAATGTCCGCTTCAAGGCAGACGCGCATACAAAGGGTCATCCGCTCATACACGGGAACGTATAGGGTCATCTGCTCCACTAGGCAGGTATATATCCAAATATCAACCAATATATCATATATCATCCAAACAATCATCAATCATCATACAATAAATTATTTCTCACTTATATAAAAATATCAGTGAGTCAGAAAGAGTGAGTTATACTCACTTTGCATCCAATAGCAGTTGCACTGTTTTATTCCGAATAAAATTAAACACGCGTTTAATTTTGTCCAAAATTCATACTAGCTCCAATCAGCTCCAAACTAGGTCCATCACATAGTGCTCGACAATACGAAACCAACGCAATTCATTTCGTCAATTTTCGACCTCGTATGACAAAGTTATAGCATTTAGAAGTTTGAACGAATTAGTATACAATTTATTTTCAATTTTCCTTTTATATTTTAACCTTTTCAATCCAGGCCGTCGCTTCCCATAACCCAAAACTCGGCCCTTCGTGCTTTTCTTCTCCCCTCCGTTGTTTATAGATCGAAGACTACCCATAGAAGCCCCCCAAACCCTAATTCGACGCACCAACTACGACGAACGAGTCGTCGATCAGGAACCACCATTGCGTAGCCCGTCACGCGAGCCACCATAGCCTACAACACTGAGGAGCTCGGCCTACTATAGGCTTCGAAAAATGTGACGAAACACGCAACCTTTGCCTCGAGATTCGCGACGATCCGTTACGTGAAATCCAATCTTGAACGTTGGATTTGTCGAGTTCGAGGAGCTCTACAAGTTTGCGGTTGAATATTTTCCTTGATTGTGAATGGATCGAGAGTTATTGAAGAGGAAAGAATCTAAGATTTCGGCCAATGATGATAAACGGAGGCTAGACCTAAGTTTATTTGGGTTTGATGCAAATTAGAAAATAGGGGGCCTTATATAGAAAATTTAAAAACACTATTCATCCGATTTTTTTCGAACTCGAAACGAAGCATGCTGCCTAGCGTTTATAATGTTTTACCCCTATTCCGAACATAATGGAATATATATCGAGAGCCAATTCGATCGTATTTGAAAGATTGATTTTCGAATCGAATTATTTAAATTTAAAATTTCACTTAAACGAATTTCTATGTGTTTTAGCTTGCCCCGTACAAACCGTAAATCCGATTGACACGAAATTTGAAATCTTACAATAATATAACATTACGGATCCGATGAAACTAGTTTCGTCGAAATTCGAGACTTTTTGAAAAATGGCTATTTTTACTCGTCAATTAGATATTAAAATTCAATTTCTACAATTTAACTTTTAATTCGATTTTAAAAGTTCTATGACATCATTCTAAATCAAATAAGATTTAATTAAACTTTATAAATCATTTTCATTCACTTTAAATCCACTTTCCAATTATTTACGCAATTTCAAATATTATATTAACAATTTAATTATCTAATTAAATCTACATATTCGAAATATAAGTTATTCAACTTATAAAATTAATTTACGCATATTTAAAATTAATTAAATATATGAATTTCAGATGACAGAAATTCTGGGTTGTTACACTACGTACTAAGTGTACGACTAAATAGTTCCCATATCAAGCGAGGAACTAAAATTTGGCCAAGTCTGATGGTCGGTTATTTAACTATCAAAGCAAACAAATAAATATTCAGCAATATAACAATCACTAGGCCCTTTTAATTAATCTTTTATTAATTAATTTGCTTGCCAAATATTCACTTCAAATTATCTTAAAAAGATATATTCTCAAAATCATTTCAACATTGGAAAACATTTCCAAATACTTATTTAATAATAAGTAATTCACAATTCACTTAATTTTCAACATTTAGACAATATTCAATATACGTAAATCACGATTAAGTACATATTTAATTCTTTAAGGAAAAGATTCTTTTTAAACACATTTATTTGGGTCAAAACGAATGTTGCGTAAAACATCGTTACGACAACCCAAAATCACTAGTATAGGATTCGAAAATAAGATAGATATATAAATCCCAATACTATACAAAAACATTTCCTTTCAAAAATCATTTACTATAACAACAGTGTTATAGTCCATCATTTCCTTATTTCTCGAAAACGTTTATTTCAACAATGAATGTTGAAATCTATGGTTTCGATACTTAACGCATTATAAAAAAATTTTAAAACCATTTAACTTCATTTTAAAATATCACTTTCCGAAACATTTCTTTAATATATTATTCACTGTCCAAAATCGTGAATATAAATCGTTTACCAAATCCAATACTTCTACACATTTTATTTAAAGGATAATCCACAGTCCAAAATCGTGGATATAATTTCCAACCAAATTCTTTATTATTACAACATTTAATTTAAAGGATAATTCGCTGTCCAAAATCACGAATATATCTCCTTTAATAAACTTCTATGTTTAATTTATTAAATTCAATTGATTTTGGATTTATAAAACAATGTTTATAAATTCACGTTTATATATTTTATGAAAACTTCAATTTATAAATATACTTTATTAACCAATTCCATTTATCAAATCCAATTTACAACTATATTACTTATAAATCTCTTTATTTACAAAATCATTCTTTTTATAACTTCACAATTATAAATCTATACATCTTATTTACTAATAAAACCCATTTATAACTTCATTTTAACATTCACAAATCTCCTTTACAATTTCATCATTTCGATTTATAAAAATCCAATTTTATAAATCTTATATATAAACCTTTTATAATAAATTCAAAAATCACCATTTAAACTATATTTCACCAAAAACCATAATTTCAATTATATTTCACAAATATCATAATTTTTATAACGATAAAATTATAACATTTATTTATTTAAAATAGTTTCCTTCCTTTATAACAAATCAAATCATATATTTTCAAATCGCTTAAAAATCCATTTTTTATTTGAAAATCATAACTTAAACATTTTTAAATTTCCAAAAATAGGCCCAATGCTGCAACAACACCAAATACATCAATCACAGCATCCAAAACATCATATATCAATATGATAACAGAATATATCACAGTATCTGTAAATAAATCAATACAGTTGAGGAATCCAGTTGGATCCCTCCAACCTGTCATCTGCAACAAATATACATATTAGAATATGTGTACAATGCCCTCTTCGAGGTAGATGCGCGTACAAAGGGTCGTCCGCTCATACACGGGAACGTGTATGGTCATATGCTCCACTAGGTAGGTATATATCCAAATACCAATCAATATATCATATATCATCCAAAAAATCATCAATCATCATATAATAAATTATTTCACTTACATAAAAATATCAGTGAGTCAAAAAGAGTGAGTTATACTCACATTGTGTCAAATAGCAGTTTCAGTGTTTTATTCCGAATAAAATTAAACACGCATATAATACCCAAAATTCACACTAGCTCCAATCAACTCCAAACCAGCTCTATCGCGTAGTGTCCATACATACTAACCCAATGCAATTCGTTTCGTGCGAAACGGACCTCGTATGAAAAAGTTATCACGTTTTAAAGTTTGTATGATTTTAAAACATAATAACTTCAATTTCTATTCTTATTTTCTAACCCTAAAAGCAAATCAGGCCATTAGTTGTTGCTTGATGTAATCTTGCCGCTTGCTTTATCTTCTCCCCTACCAGGTTTATACGTGACGAAACATGCCCATAGCCGCCGCTTTTACCCTAATTATCGAGCCGCCACAGTCGACTTCCACGTCGATCAAGAACCACCACAACATGCGCCCTCCTCCACCACGCCCACATGCCAAATGCGGTCAATCTCGGTCAACCATACGCCACGCAGCAGCCCCTTGAATGTGTACCACTCATGAGCCAATTCTGGTGAATCCACCATCTCAAAATCAATCACGACCATTCAAAAGATGGATCTCGTCGCGAGCTACAAATCTCTAGTTGAAGTCTTGGCCTAAAGGTTGATGGATGGAGAGATAATGGAGGAGGAAGTTATGAAATTTCTAGCCATTAAAATGTATGTGGCGGCTAAACCTAAGTAATTAGGGTTTGATGAAAATGGTGAAAAGTTGTGGCCTTTTATAGAAAATTTGACGACACTATTCATTCGAAAATTTTCCGAACTCAAAACTAAGCGTGCCGCCTGGCGTTTATAATGTTGTACCCCAATTCCAAACACAATGGAATATATATCGGAAGCCAATTCGATCGAATTTGGAAGATAGATTTTTGAATCAAATTATTTAAATTTAAAATTCCACTTAAACTGATTTCCTACGCGTTTTAGCTTGTCCCGGACAAACCGTAAATCCGATTGGTACGAAATTTGATATCTTACAACAATTTAACGTTATGATCCAATGAAACTGGTTTAATCGAAATTCGAGACTGTTTGAATTTTTTTTATTTTTACTCGTCAATTAAATATTAGAATATTCAGTTTCTACAGTTTAACTTTTAGTTCAATTTTAAAAGTTCTCTAACATTATTATAATTCAAATATGATTTAATTCAACTATATAAATCATTTTTATTCACTTGAAATCCAATTTTCTATTATTTACGCAATTTCAAATATTAAATTAATAATTTAATTATTCAATTAAATCATAATATTCGAAATAAAACCTATTAAGCTTATAAATTTAACTTGTGCATATTTAAAATCAATTAAATATACGAATTTCAAATGACTGAAATTCTGGGTAGTTACAGCACCTTTCGAGGCACTTTATGGAAGGCCTTCTTGTTGGCTTGAGGCCGGTGAGAAGCTGGTTTTAGGTCCAAATTTTATTCATGATTCCACAGAAAAGATCGACCTTATTCATCATAGGATGAAAGAAGCTCAAAGTAGGCAAAAATCCTATGCCAATAACCGAAGAAGGAATTTGGAATTTTCTGTGGAAGATTTGGTGTTTATTCGTGTTTTACCTATGAAGGGTGTTGTGCGTTTTAGTCGATCGGGAAAATTAGCACCCCAATATATTGGTCCATTTCCCATCATCGAACGCATTGGTTCCATGGCTTATCGCCTTTTATTACCGACTCAATTTTTTGCTTTTCATGAAGCTTTCCATGTCTCTCAACTACAAAAATGCCTTAGGATTCTGATTTTATTCTTGAGCACGGTGTTACTAATCAAATTGAATTTTCACCTAATTTGACTTATGAGCAAAACAATATTCATATCATTGTTACGGAGGTTAAACGTCATAAAGATGTCCCACTTGTGAAAGTTCAATGGTCCTCAAATCCTGAGTATTGTTCTTAGGAATGCAGAGAATTCATCGAACGAACACATCCGGACTTACTCTCTCGAGCTCTTTAAGGTGAACTTCTTATTTCAAATTTTCTTTTTGTTGAAATGCTTTTATGATTGTTACTCTTTATTTTCTTCTTAAATATTGCGAGGACACTATTTCTTTAAGGAGAGTAGTCTGTAACAACCTGCTTATTTTTACGATTGTATATTTAAATGATTTATTTAAATATAGCATCGTTAGTCGGATTAAAGTCTGAAATGTTATTTTTGTAAAGAGTCGAATTAGGACTTGAGACCACTTCCATTAAGTTCAAAATGGAATTTGCAGCCTTTTTGAGTATAAGCATCAATATGTTTGGAGTTAAGAAGAATTTTGCTATTTTTTTATTGGGCTTTGGGTTTGAGTTTTAGCCCAATAATCTAACAAGAGAACCCAACTCATCTAAAACCCTAATTCCCCCTCCACTCCTCTTCATTCATTCATTCTAGTAAAAGAAAAATGAGGGAATAAATAGGAAATTAAAATTCCTAAGCCCTAGTTTACTAGGAAATTCAAATTCAAGCTCCAAAATCAAAGAGAAGCTTAGGTAAGCATCATCTTCATCTTATCCATCTCGATCTCTCTTTAATTTTCAGAAATTCCTAAACCTAACTTAGGAAAAACTTCACCTTTGATGATAAATTGAAGATTCTAGAGGTGTATTTAAAGAGGAATTGATCTTGCTTTGTTTTAAAGCCTTTCATTCATTGTCTTTGAGTTTTAAAGATGAGTTCTTGAACTCATATCTATGCCTATAGCTTTCATTGTTGTTAGGTATGAATTCCTAACATTTATTTCATGTTCATTTGCTTTTGATTTGAATTGATTTGGTGGATTTTCCAATTTTGGTGTTTTGAAGTCAAAATCATTAAAGATCATATCTTGGATGTTTGGACATTTATTTAGGGTGTATCGAAGAGACTATAGGGCTGGGTTGTCGCTTGGCATAAATCTCTAGCCTCCGTCGCTCGTTTGATCGCTTCCGAATCCGTTTGGCCATCATTGGCCTAGGCAAACTGTTGCCCAGAACAGGCAACCAAACGTCTGGTTGGAAGGTCCAAACGTCTGGTTAGGGCAACAAATTAAAAAAAATATGGCAGGAAGAAAAAAATTGCAGAGACCTTGACCAGACGTCTGGTTAGCTATACTAGACTTCTGGATGCCTTCAGTGAAAAAAAAGAAGAAAACGACATAATCCCAGTTCAGACGTCTGGCTGAATCAACCAGACGTCTGATCCTGTTGGTTTTCGCCCATTTTGCGTATTTTTATGCGATTTTCCATTTCTTATTGGTTTCTACTGATCCGATTAGTTGTTGTTATTTATTATCGATTTTGATAACTTCTTTTCTGGATTTTTGGGAATATCCAATTTATGGTTTTGATATCGAATTTCATGGTTTTAATTCATGTCGTCGAATGTGAATTTTTGGTGATCGATTGTTTTTGTAACGACCCGATATTTTCAACCATTCGCATCCATTATAAGTGTATAGGTAGACGCTCATGCTGGAATTGAATTGCTTAAAATACCGCGTTGTAAATAAAAATTTGGCAAATCTCAGAATATACAGTAAATAATAATCACAGATCACAGACACAGAGTATTTAATAATGCAGCGGAAGTAAAATAGATAGTAGTTCATGAAGCTACTATATAAATATCAGAGTTAAATAAAATACAACAGAGAAATAAAGTACAACAGAAGTCTCAAGATGATAACCAAGTACAAGCTGAATAGAACAACAGAACAGGAATAGATAAAACTAGATAAGCCGATGATCTCCAGCGATTCCAATCTCCAGAAAGTGGAATCCAAATCTGTGAATAACTCAGGCTGACTCGAGCGTAAATAAAATACAAATACTCGAGTCGGGACAATATATACTTATATAACGTAAACCAACTCAAGTGAACTGTAATAAAGTACAAGTAACTTAAATGATGCCTGGGACCGCCCATCCTCTAAGGATCCGTTAAACTATTTACTATGTAGTAATATTGCGCTATTATAATAATGTCTACGGTAAAATAAACTTACTTTTAAATAGCATTCTAGGCTACCCATATAACCCTTCACACACAATAGTCCCAACCGTCCATCCAATATCATCACATCTCCACACCGGGTGACTGTCATAGGATACCACACGGGCTACGGGAGAAAAACAAACTCGTAGTAAAGGCTCGGTATGGTAGGTGACACGGCACACAAGGCAATGCCAGGGTAGATATACCAATTACGCATACGGGCAGGCGGTAACGCAGCAGCCACATACGCCCACCTCGGAACACACTTGCAATCAAAATCGGAGGATGGCTATCTAATAAATCACCAGTAAGAGTATAGTATCAAAGGAATGTGTCCGATCGGAGGAATGACCTCACTTGGCCCGAGACCGCTCCTGTTTTAGCCACCTTATGCCAACTCACGGGAGTTGGGTCCACGTAATATACCTCAAGAACGTCGCCACCATCCTACTTCATTCTGGAATCCCCACCGCGTACACAGTTGTTAAAGTGGTTTTCGGTATCAACAGAGAGTATACCAGATATCCGATCCCGGTCTCTTTAACAACCAATCGTTATTATAACCCATGGTTAAAATTTTAAAATATAATATTTTATACTTCAAAATAGAATATCATTTCAAATCCAAATCTTTATCAAAATAAATATTAAATCATTTCCAAACCATTTCAATATATCAAAATAGCATATCCTTTCAAAACTTCCTTTTCAAATCATTTTAATATATCGAAAATCATATCCTTTCAAAACTTCACTACAAATCATTTTAATATCAAAATATCATTTCAAAGATAGTTTATACTTCGAAAACCCAAAATCATTTTTTTTATTTCAAAATTATATTTATTTCAAAAATAATATCATTTCCATTCCAAACATATATTCACTTTTCAAAATAGTTTATACTTTCAAAGTTATAACTCTTTCGAAACCAAAACATTGAAATCATTACACTTTAAAAATCAGAACATTTCGAAATCATACATTTGTAATCATCCTTTAATTCTATACATTTACAAATTTATTAAATTAAACCCAAATTTCAATTTCAATTTAATTTAATTCAAACCATCATTTTCAATTCAAATTCAGTTTACTAACAAACCATTTCAAATCTTATCAAATTTAAATTTAGGTTTAATCCACAAAATACAATATTCAATCTTTAGTATATTTCAAGGTTTGAATATCCCACCTTTCATAAATCCAATATCATTTAAATAAACTCAAATGATACATACTTCAAATATTCATTTATCAAATAAATTAAATAAATCAGAAATCAAATATCCTTTCAAAATATCAAAATGTCAAAATATTATTCAAAACATCATTCAATTTTATTTATTTAAATAACTTTTAAATCTCTTCATTTTATATAGGAATTAATTACCATTTCAAACTTACGTTTCAAAAGATTTATATCAAAAATTAAATCTCTCCATTTAAATCATTTAAAGTCAATTCCTTATATTTATTAATTAAATATTAAATTTTCAAAACTTAAATCCTTCCATTTAAAGCCATAAAAATGTCTCTTCCTTATCTTTAGAAATTTAACATTTAATTTCCAAAATTCTATCATCTTTCCAAAGATTATTTTTTCCATAAAAGTTATTAAAACAACAAAAATATAGTTTCTGTAGCACTTAAACATGCTATGTAAAGTTATAGTTTAAAATAGTTCATTTGACAAAAGGCAGCGTTTAAGTGTTGTAATAGATTTCAAATAAACTTAAATGTTAAGTTTAACCACTATAACATTTACAAAGTACTATAATAGCCTTTATTTCAAACTAACTTTTTAGTCCATTTAAAACAGCTACAATATTTACAAAATGCTGTAATACCCTTACATTACATTTCAAAAATGCTGTTAAATCAAATTCAAGGCTTCAATACAAATTTCACCAACATTTAATTTTAATTTAAACCATTTAACTTATAAAATCAAAAAAATTCACATTTTAAAATCATCATTTCAATACTCTTATTTTTATGATTTTTATACAGTTAAATTTCATCCAAAAAATTAAATTTTAACATAATTTCTTATTTAAATTAAAGTATTACATCCCATTTCTTTAACTAATTTTATTACTTAACCATTAAGTTTTAAATTACCAAATTATAACTTATTTCTATTTATTTTACTTAATAAAAATGTCATTTTAACAAAAGTTCAAAATTTCCCACAATAAGTTATATTTCAAAATTTTGACTCAAAACATTCATTCACATTTTCATTTATTCAAAAATCACTTTTATTTTAAAAAAATCATTTTATTCATTTTAATTCAAAATATTATACTTTTACTTTTAAAAATAATTTTAAAAAATTTCAGAAAATAATTTATAACCCACGGGTCTGTATATAGTTTTTTATCCTAGGTCAAGTGATACGGATGTATATCATTTCAATCCGCGGTTTACAAAGAAAACCCGGGTTCTATCATTTCAAACCCGCAGTCCCAAGTAAAGTGAATGATTTTGAAAACCGCTCAGGCCTATCATTTCAACCCATAATGATTTTTCCTTATTCTAAAGTCCGTTCGGGTATGTATCATTTTACCCATAGTGATTCTAGTCTACAGAGAATTGGCAATGGTGATAACTGATATAAATAACAGAATAACATATAATAACAATGACATATGATATAATAGATGTAATTACATGTGTGAACATCATGTGATAATAATATAGCAGTTATAACAAGATGATATAAGTTACAGATTCAAATGATGTCCGTTTATCGCTATATAAGTACATATTAGTCTGGTGAGATTTACTCACACATATAAGCTGGAGACAACGATCAAAAGCACAAACTGAGATCTTCAAAAGCACTATGGCACGACAACACGGATACGACAAGAGAGTGGAGAGCCAAAGCTAATAGCCTTGTTCAAACATTTACATAAAACAATACAAATATATATAACATAAGTTTCAAACTCAAATATACAATTAAACAATGTTAGATATGAATGCATAAATCATCTCCAAACCACTTGCACTTGCCTTCTACCCACTATGCTTCAGATATAGATCAAGTTTGCACGGCCAAAGCAAGGACTAGGATCTGTTTTGGGTTCATAAGAGGTCGGCCTAGCATAGGAAAAGATGGTGCAAAGTTGATGCAATGATATATGTGCATGGATTACAACTACAAGGCAAAATAACATGAATTCCATGCAACTAAGGTCACGGCCTAAGGAAGGACAGCCATGGCCAGGTCTGTAGTGGGATGGAGGATGGTGTGGCAGTGGGTTTCAGGTCATCCATGGGTGGTGGAGGTGGAGTAGGTGGCGGCCAAAGGGTGGTTGAAGGTGATGAAGGCATAGGTGTTGGCTATGGTGCATATAGGTAAAGTTTGTACAGATTTATGTGGAGTTTGATCAACTATTGGGCACGGCCAGTGGCTTGGGGCTGGAGATGAGGTGGTGGGTGGTTCAGGTGGTGGAGGTGGCGGCCATGGTGGCTGGGGTGGTGGGGCCGAACCTGAAGTAGAAGAGAAGACAAGTACAATCAACATAAACAAGTAGAAAAACAAGAAGAAAAACAATGGAAAAAGAAAAAAAAATTACCAAACTCATGGGGATGATGTAGGCCGATTTTTTTTTCAGATGGGAAGAGAAATATTTTACCTGAATGAGAAAAAAAGGGAGGCTGAAGAAATGCGGAGATGTGGCCAATTGAATGAAAAGTAAGGTTGAAATGTGAAAAGTTGGGAGATAAAGAGCCATTGGAAACCAAAAGTCAAAACCTTTTCACATTACCTTTATTTACTTATATAAGTTTAAATTACTTATAAAAATCATAATTTAAGTAAATATTTCGAAAATGCAACAAAATATAAAATATAAATAAATAATTATTAATTATATAAGGTAAAAATAAGAAAATAGCACAAAATTGCAAACTAGTCTAGAAAAAGGGAAAATAAACAGAATGAACTTTGGAAAATTTATATGGACTTGTAAAAATATATATAAAAAAGATAATAATAAAAATAAAATGCATTCACAAATAAATATATAAATTTTAATTTAAATATAATTTAAATGAAGAAAATAGCAAAGAAAATAGAAACTAGGCTTTAAAAATAGAAAATAAATTCAATAAGCTTTGGAAAAATTCAAACATCACTTTAAAAATATTTAAAATTAAAAAATATATATAATATAACATAAATTTACAAATTAGAATAAGATTGATCAAGTAAAAATATCATTTATATAAATTAAAACAAAGAATATTGTTAAATAACCCTATATACACACAATATTGTAAAGGGTATAACTTTCACAATTTAAATCCAATTTCGACGAAACGAAAAGAAATATTAATGATATTAAATCTACTTTCATAATAAAAGACAAAATTAAAGAATTCAAATATTTAATATTAAAATTTAAAAGTCAAAGTTTGACCAGTTTTGACCATAATTCCAATTTTTCAGCAAAATATTCAATTTATACCAGTTTGAAATTATAATTCATATAATAATAAAAATTTATATTAAAAATTAAATGTTTGAAATAAAACAAGTTTAAAATAATTTCAAAATAAACTAAATTCAAATTTAAATTATATGCAAAAAATCTAGGGTTGTTACACTCTCCCCCACTCTAAACTTTTCGTGCTCGAAAAGGAATGAGGTACGGGAAAGCACAGAAAAAGATAGAGATGAAATAAGATTAAGACAAGATGACAAGGAGATTGAAATTATACATGATAACTATTGTTATAGGTAAGTTTAACAAAGTGGAGATTGTCAAAGATTATAGAAAGATTACTAAACAGAAAAATTATAGAAAAATGCCTATACCAGCCTGAAGCAAGATAAGGAAAATAAGGACAACCAAAAAATAGTTTGAAAAACAAAATAAGATAATAAGTTAGAAACCATGGAAATTTCAACTTAAATAGATAATTAATTTATTTATTTTACACAAGTTAAATAAATCTTAACTATCGCAAATTTTATTATCTTATCTTCTAATCATCTTAAATTAACAATTTCTAAGATCATGGATTTGAAAAATAATCATTCATTATACTCATAATGTATTAATAAATTTAATTCTTATTTATTCCTACTTAAAGTTAAATTTATTCCTCTTAATATATTTTATCATCTATGCCCATTATACATACTCTTATTATAACTGCTTTAATTTATTGTTAGTTCCATTAACATCATTTTATGTTGTAAATTATTCAATTAACCTTTTATTCTATTTACTCCTGTTTCATTTTATAACTAAGATTTAAGTGTATAACATTTATTTTAACCATTCAAATTTTATTTATAAAATCTTTTTATATTGTATATTATCCAATAACATTGTTAACTTCTACATAATTTGGGTAAGTTATATTTAAATGCAATTGAGTATTATACAAATAAAACATTCTAATTCCCTTATCTCAAGTTTGAATCATTTATCTTAAATTTTGATTTTCTTTTTATAATTGAAATGATTCTTCAAGATAAAGTTTAAGGATAAAATTTCCGATTCCTTCAAACCATTTAGAGATAAATAAATATATATATACATAATATGTTAAATCAAATTTAAATCATATATCTATATCTAATATAAATCCAATCTTAGTTTAGAAATTCAAATCAATTAAATTTCCCAAAACAAAGTTATAGGAAGACTACAGAACGGTCTCTTCACTTCGAAACTCGAAGATGAACGTCGATGATGCCGCGGTCATCACCGAAGTTATTTTCCAGCGACAAAGAGAAGAGCACTAATTTTAAACTTTAAAATTCCTTGGAAACAAATTTCTATTAGAAAATACTTTAAATAATACACCCACTTTAAAACTTTAAACACATGGTTTGAAACCATCAAAAATAAAATTCTCAAATTTATTGTTTTAAACTCATTTCAGTTCCCAAATCAATTTATAAACAGCTATTTATAAATTCATTTATAGAACAATAAATGATAAATCAAGTATTATCATTCCAAATGATTAATTTAAATCATTTTATTAAGTTTCGTAAATTTACTTATATCAAAATTTATTTCATTAACCAAATTTTTAAAATAATATTGTGTCAGTTTGTTCTGTCAAAGTGTTTTAGAAATCCTATCGATAGCGTTGATCAGACGAATCAATCGGAAACCCAAATCAACATCAACAACTAAAACAACACAATATAAAACAAAACATCAATATTGTTTTACAAGTATAATTCAAATTGTTTGGAAGATAGATTAGAAACAAAAGACAAGATGATTGAATAACAAAATAGGGAGGTGGATAAGCTTAAATAAATCGCGAGCAACCTTAACCGGGTCAACCATGACTTAAAGAATAAGATCGATGTGGATTTTCTAGGGTAAATCTACATTCGATCTCAAGAGATAGAGTTTGAAATAATAAAGATATTAGCATCTAAACCAAGGATAAAATCTCTAGTGAATCGATGCTAATTGTAAAGGAGTTTTACCCCTTTACATGAAAATTAGAATATTGGCGAGACCGCCAATTCACTATAAAGATCATTCGAAATGGAGTTATGGGATACTCCAGAATCAAAGAAGATGAATAGTGAGGGACAAGAAAGGATTTTGGAACAGCAGGGAACGTTCCAAAATTCAAAAGAAATCGAATAAAAATGAAGAGATTCAAGCTCGAATGAAAGTGATTCTGAAATTAAATTTACCATATATACCAAGTTTTGCTTCAAAGCCAAAGCTCTGATACCAACTGTAATGACCCAATATTTTCAACCATTCGCATCCATTATAAGTGTATAGGTAGACACTCATGCCGGAATTGAATTGCCTAAAATACCGCGTTGTAAATAAAAATTTGGCAAATCTCAGAATATATAGTAAATAATAATCACAGGTCACAGACACAGAGTATTTAATAATGCAGCGGAAGTAAAAGAGATAGTAGTTCATGAAGCTACTATATAAATATCAGAGTTAAATAAAATACAACAGAGAAATAAAGTACAACAGAAGTCTCAAGATGATAACCAAGTACAAGCTGAATAGAACAAAAGAACAGGAATAGATAAAACTAGATAAGCAGATGATCTCCAGCGATTCCAATCTCCAGAAAGTGGGATCCAAATCTGTGAATAACTCAGGCTGACCCGAGCGTAAATAAAATACAAACACTCGAGTCGGGACAATATATACTTATATAATGTAAACCAACTCAAGTGAACTATAATAAAGTACAAGTAACTTAAAGGATGCCTGGGACTGCCCATCCTCTAAGGATCCGTTAAACTATTTACTATGTAATAATATTGCGCTATTATAATAATGTCTATGGTAAAATAAACTTACTTTTAAATAGCGTTCCAGGCTACCCATATCACCCTTCACATATAATAGTCCCAGCAGTCCATCCAATATCATGACATCTCCACACCGGGTGACTGTCAGAGGATACCACACGGGCTACGGGAGTAAAACAAACTCGTAGTAAAGGCTCGGTATGGTAGGTGACACGGCACACAAGGCAGTGCCAGGGTAGATATACCAATTACGCACACGGGCTGGTGGTAACGCAGCAGTCACATACGCCCACCTCGGAACACACTCCCAATCAAAATCGAAGGATGGCCATCTAATCAATCACCAGTAAGAGTATAGTATCGAAGGAATGTGTCCGATTGGAGGAATGACCTCACTTGGCCCGAGACCGCTCCTGTTTTAGCCACATTATGCCAACTCACGGGAGTTGGGTCCACGTAATATACCTCAAGAACGTCGCCACCATCCTACTTCATTCTGGAATCTCCACCGCGTACACAGTTGTTAAAGTGGTTTTCGGTATCGACAGAGAGTATGCCAGATATCCGATCCCGGTCTCTTTAACAACCAATCGTTATTATAACCCATGGTTAAAATTTTAAAATATAATATTTTATACTTCAAAATAGAATATCATTTCAAATCCAAATCTTTATCAAAATAAAGATTAAATCATTTCCAAACCATTTCAATATATCAAAATAGCATATCCTTTCAAAACTTCCTTTTCAAATCATTTCAATATATCAAAGTATCATATCCTTTCAAAACTTCACTACAAATCATTTTAATATCAAAATATCATTTCAAAGATAGTTTATACTTCGAAAACCCAAAATCATTTTTTTATTTCAAAATTATATTTATTTCAAAAACAATATCATTTCCATTCCAAACATATATTCACTTTTCAAAATAGTTTATATTTTCAAAGTTATAACTCTTTCGAAACCAAAACATTGAAATCATTACACTCTAAAAATCAGAACATTTTGAAATCATACATTTGCAATCATCCTTTAATTCTATACATTTACAAATTTATTAAATTAAACCCAAATTTCAATTTCAATTTAATTTAATTCAAACCATCATTTTCAATTCAAATTCAGTTTACTAACAAACCATTTCAAATCTTATCAAATTTAAATATAGGTTTAATCCACAAAATACAATATTCAATCTTTAATATATTTCAAGGTTTGAATATTCCACCTTTCATAAATCCAATATCATTTAAATAAACTCAAATGATACATACTTCAAATATTCATTTATCAAATAAATTAAATAAATCAGAAATCAAATATCCTTCCAAAATATTAAAATGTCAAAATATTATTAAAAACTTCATTCATTTTTATTCATTTAAATAACTTTTAAATCTCTTCATTTTATTTAGGAATTAATTGGCATTTCAAACTTACATTTCAAAAGATTTATATCAAAAATTAAATCTCTCCATTTAAATCATTTAAAGTCAATTCCTTATATTTATTAATTAAATACTAAATTACCAAAACTTAAATCCTTCCATTTAAAGCCATATAGATGTCTCTTCATTATCTTTAGAAATTTAACATTTAATTTCCAAAATTTTATCATTTTTCCAAAGATTATTTTTTTCCATAAAAGTTATTAAAACAACAAAAATATAGTTTCCGTAGCACTTAAAAATGCTACGTAAAGTTATAATTTAAAATAGTTCATTTGACAAAAGGCAACATTTAAGTGCTGTAATAGATTTCAAATAAACTTAAATGTTAGGTTTAACCACTATAACATTTACAAAGTACTATAATAGCCTATATTTCAAACTAACTTTTTAGTTCATTTAAAACAGCTACAACATTTGCAAAATGCTGTAATACCCTTACATTACATTTCAAAAATGCTGTTAAATCAAATTCAAGGCTTCAATACAAATTTCACCAACAGTTAATTTTAATTTAAACCATTTAACTTATAAAATCATAATATTTCACATTTTAAAATCATCATTTCAATACTCTTATCTTTATGATTTTTATACAGTTAAATTTCATCCAAAAATCAAATTTTAACATAATTTCTTATTTAAATTAAAGTATTGAATCCCATTTCTTTAATTAATTTTATTACTTAACCATTAAGTTTTAAATTACCAAATTATAACTTATTTCTATTTATTTTACTTAATAAAAATGTCGTTTTAACAAAAGTTCAAAATTTCCCACAATAAGTTATATTTCGAAATTTTGACTTAAAACATTCATTTATTCACATTTTCATTTATTCAAAAATCACTTTTATTTTTAAAAAAAATCATTTTATTCATTTTAATTCAAAATATTATACTTTTACTTTTAAAAATAATTTAAAAACATTTCAGAAAATAATTTATAACACACGGGTCTGTATGTTTTCTAGCCTAGGTCAAGTGATACGGATGTATATCATTTCAATCCACGGTTTACAAAGAAAACCTGGGTTCTATCACTTCAAACCGCAGTCCCAAGTAAAATGAATGATTTTGAAAATCGCTCAGGCCTATCATTTCAGCCCATAACGATTTTCCCTTATTCTAAAGTCCGTTCGGGTGTGTATCATTTCAACCCGTAGTGATTCTAGTCTATAGGGAACTGGCAATGGTGATAACTGATATAAATAACAGAATAACATATAATAACAGTGACATATGATATAACAGATGTAATAACATGTATTAACATCATGTGATAATAATATAGCAGTAATAACAAGATGATATAAGTTACAGATTCAAATGATGTCTGTTTATCACTATATAAGTAAGTACATATTAGTCTGGTGAGATTTACTCACATGTATAAGCTGGAGACAACGATCAAAAGCACAAACTGAGATCTTCAAAAGCACTATGGCACAACAACACAGATACGAAAAGAGAGTGGAGAGCCAAAGCTAATAGCCTTGTTCGAACATTTACATAAAACAATACAAATATATATAACATAAGTTTCAAACTCAAATATACAATTAAACAATGTTAGAGATGAATGCATAAATCATCTCCAAACCACTTGCACTTGCCTTCTACCACCTATGCTTCAGATATAGGTCAGGTTTTCACGGCCAAAGAAAGGACTAGGATCTGGTTTGGGTTCATAAGAGGTCGGCCTAGCATAGGAAAAGATGGTGCAAAGTCGATGCAAGGTTATATGTGCATGGATTACAACTACAAGGCAAAATAACATGAATTCCATGCAACTAAGGTCACGTCCTAAGGAAGGACAGCCATGGCCAGGTCTGTAGTGGGATGGAGGATGGTGTGGCAGTGGGTTTCAGGTCATCCATGGGTGTGGAGGTGGAGTAGGTGGCGGCCAAGGGGTGGTTGAAGGTGATGAAGGCATAGGTGTTGGCTATGGTGCATATAGGTGAAGTTTGTGCAGATTTAGGTGGAGTTTGATCAACTATTGGGCACGGCCAGTGGCTTGGGGCTGGAGAGGAGGTGGTGGGTGGTTCAGGTTGTGGAGGAGGTGGCCATGGTGGCTGGAGTGGTGGGGCCGAACCTGAAGTAGAAGAGAAGGCAAGTACAATCAACATAAACAAGTAGAAAAACAAGAAGAAAAACAATGGAAAAAGAAAAAAAAATACCAAACTCATGGAGATGATGCAGGGCGAAATTTTTTTCAGATGGGAAGAGAAATATTTTACATGAATGATAAAAAAAATAGGCAGCTGAAGAAATGAGGAGATGTGGCCAATTGAATGAAAAGTAAGGTTGAAATGTGAAAAGGTGGGAGATAAAGAGCCATTGGAAACCCAAAGTCAAAACCTTTTCACATTACCTTTATTTATTTATATAAGTTTAAATTACTGAGAAAAATCATAATTTCAGTAAATATTTCGAAAATTCAACAAAATATAAAATATAAATAAATAATTATTAATTATATAAGGTAAAAATAAGAAAATAGCACAAAATTGCAAACTAGTCTAGAACAAATGGAAAATAAACAGAATAAACTTTGGAAAATTTATATGGACTTGTAAAATATGTATAAAAAAGATAATAACATAAAAATAAAATGAATTCACAAATAAATGTATAAATTTTAATTTAAATATAATTTAAATGAAGAAAATAGCAAAGAAAATAGAAACTAGGCTTTAAAAATAGAAAATAAATTCAATAAGCTTTGGAAAAATTAAAACATCACTTTAAAAATATTTAAAAGTCAAAATATACATAATATAACATAAATATACAAATTAGAATAAGATTTATCAAGTAAAATATCATTTATATAAATTAAAAGAAAGAATATTGTTAAATAACCCTATATACACACAATATTGTAAAGGGTATAACTTTCACAATTTAAATCCAATTTCGACGAAACGAAAAGAAATATTTATGATGTTAAATATATTTTCATAATAAAATAAAAAATTAAAGAATTCAAATATTTAAATTTAAAATTTAAAAGTCAAAGTTTGACCAGTTTTGACCACAATTCCAATTTTCCAGCAAAATATTCAATTTATACCAGTTTGAAATTATAATTCATATAATAATAAAAATTTATATTAAAAATTAAATGTTTGAAATAAAACAAGTTTAAAATAATTTCAAAATAAAATAAAGTCAAATTTAAATTATATGCAAAAAAAATCTAGGGTTGTTACAGTTTTTACTATCGTTTTCTATGATTTGTCAATTTTAAAATGCAAAGGTTTCTCTACTAGTAGTAAATACTCAAACTCTTTCACAAAAACAATTTCAACGTTACTTTTAATACAAAGCTCGTTTTTAAACTCGTTTTTCCATCTATTAGTATATACAAAACTTTACCTCATTCGTATTAGAAGCCTAATTAAATGACTTAGCAAAACAAGTGGTATGAAACACTTGTGTTTACTTTGTTGGTTGATTCTTGGACCTGTTCGATTGAACTATTGTGACAATTTTCGAGTGGAAATCTACAATTTGTTCATAAATACTTAAGTTAAGCCAATGGTTATGGGACATGAAGTTAAACTCATTTATTTACTAGCTTAGTGTAATTCACACTTCTTATTGATCAATGATGATCATCTTATGGTTTAGACTAGCGATATGCGATATCTCTTTGTCCACGTGGAGGACTGTACCTCGTTTTATTGAGCTTCATCTTATTTCTTTTATGGGCTAGCAACCCATGTTCTTTTGTGGAGTTTGGCTCATCGGACGTACCGTTGTTGTACTACGTCGTTGTTTCGGCTTATCAGGTTCATCGAACGTACCGTTATTGTACTACATTGTTATTCCGAATTATTCGAGTTTCAGGTTCCTCAGGCATACCTTTATTGTACTACGTCGGCGCACCGGCTCTATGGTTAGTGACCATGGGATAGCGACCTGTTTATGATACACGTATTGGTGAGTTTTCATGCTCCGTTCTTGATAGGCCTCCCTCATTTTCGTTTTTCTAGATTTCTAATTATTGATTTCTAGAATTTGCGTTTCACCAATTTTTTTGTGATTTACATTGATAAGTTTTATCAATATTTGTGGTTTGGTGAATATGTTAAAGAACACAACATTCTTTTTGGTGTTTGAGAATATTCGAGATATTGTAAGATTTTTTATTATCTAATGTATACTTGTCATAGTATGGCATTGTTGTTATATCTCTTATCCTATATCATTTTATATGATATTTATAGCTAGACTGGTCCATTTATTATTTTCTTCTTAAATAATACTCGGGTCAGACCGATGTGTCACAGGTGCTTCCACTTGACTTCTTAGCTGGAACTAGCTTTTGACTTTTGGCTAACTACTTAGCTTAGTAGTTTTTGCTTTTATACATTCGAGACAGAGAATCCTTGATGTATACATATTCTTTTGTGTAGCACTTGTACCTATTCTTTTGTGATGTAGTGGATCTTGTATGACCACTACTTTGATGTACACTTTTGTGTAATATATTCATATTTGTTTCCCCCTTAGTGATATGTATATTTGTGACTGATTTGTGTTATGATTATTTTATATTTGTTTCCGAAGACCACAAAGCCACTGTGTAGTAGCTTTGAGTTTGTAATTGATGTGTCAGATTTCCTCTTTAAATGAAATGCATGACCTTCTATCTGGCATATCGGTACTCGCACAAAGCAATTACATAGATGATCGCTCCTCAACAGCCTTATTCTTCATACTAGTTGATGGCATTACACCGTAGTGTCCTTGGCTAATGTGAACATAGAGGTGGAGCATCAAAGTGATTGTTGATGATATAGTAAAAACAAAATATACCATAAAAAGGAATAATAGCATGAAAAAATGGTGCAAAAGGATCAACAAATTTCCGTAGCGTTTCAAAAACACTACGGAAATACATATAGTGGCATTGAGTAAACGCAACCGTAAAGTTTGGGTAAAGTTGGAAACTCTATTGGTAGTGCAGAAAACATTTTGGTGGCTTTTTAAAATGCTACAAAAAGATTTTTGGTGGCGTTTGAGAAATGATGCAATAAAAGGATTTATAGTGGCATTGAAATAAATGCAACTAAAACCATGGATTTTTAGTTGGGAGCTTTAACACGCCATTTATCAAAATTCTATAATAAGTTTTGGTTGTGTTTTTGTGCGCCACCAAAAATAAAATTTCTTATAGTGCACTGTAGAGGAGATAGCTACGGATTTTTCCGACTCGTAGGATGGAGAGAAAGACGAAAAATTGGAAGAAAATGTCAACGCATTTAATAATGCTGGAAATATCCAAACTGCTCCAGTTAGACCGACTACAAGCCAACGGGACCCTATAGGAGTGCCTTTCCCGAAGACAGGAGAGCCTAAGCCTCAGACCACTCACTAAGATCGTTTGTAAAGTCAAACACTTGGTGCAGTGACTGATCACCATCGTCAAGACTATGGACATTAGAGGATACACAGCGGACATGGTTAAACGATTAATGGAGGAGAGTAAAGATAGAAGATATGATAAATGGGGATCTGCACCAAGTCAGACTCCCTTCATCGATGAAACCTTGAATGAGAGATATACAGAAAAATTCACAATGCCAATTATTCCATCCTATGACAGAATGAAGGACCCAAAATCCCACTTGTATAAATACAGTTGGTATATGGTAGAGCAAATGCCTCTGAAGTTGTTAGATGAAAATGCTTCCCTATCTTTCTTGAAGGGGTTGCGTCAATGTGGTTCACTAGGCTTCCACCAAGATCTATTTCTACTTTTGACCAACTGGCGATGAGGTTCCTTAATCAGTTCAGACTCCATACTACGCAGCCAAAAGGCGTCATGTCCCTATTCGGATTGTTCCAAGGGCATAACGAATCATTGAAATCTTTTATGAATAGGTTTAACACCGTAGTGACAGAAATAAGCAACCCCAATGAAGACATCATTTTTATGGCATTAGTCTGTGCCATCCACCAGAAAACTGAATTTGAAAAGTGGGTTAAGATGAAGCAACCTACCACCAGGAAAGATTTCAATCGTGAAGCAAGTCGGTACCTAAGGTTGGAAGAAGCGGAAGAATTAGAAAGGAAGTCTGCTAGTGTACAACCGAAGAACTTCGGGGAAAGCGATGTAGCAATGAATCAAAATGCGCACACTGTTGGGGCTACTGAAGGAACCACTGGGAAAGATGGGAATTTAAAGGGAAAAGGTCAAAACTCAAATAAAAAGAACAGAAATGGCAGCAATATAACGCTCAAAGGGTTTAGATATGAAGGCTACAATCCCTTGAGTGACACACCGAAAATCATTTTCTCATTCAAGGAGCCGAGGAATGCCAAAAGCCATCCAGAAAGTAGGTGACCGAGCAATGTCCGGGAGACCTCATCCTGCATAAAGAAGTTGAGGAGAAATGGAGCGGTATGCAAGTTCGTTAAAGCATGCTACGAAGGAATCATGTTTGGCTATAGAAGAAGAAACTTCAGTTAAGATGCAAAGGATCTTGAATGATGATATTGCATTCCAAAATCGAGAGACCGAAGGGATCAAAGCTCCAACTCTTGACTCGATGGTGGTGATGGTAGGAATTGGACCCGCTTTAATTCGACGATGTTGGTTGACAGTGGAAACTCCATTAACATTATCTTCAAACGCACTTTCGATCAAATGAATGTTGGCATGAAAAGTGGGTCTGCATGCCAAACAAAGATTCATGGGTTTATTGGTGAACCCAAGCAGCCAGTGAGAACAATCGACCTACCCATGGAGCTCGAAGAGGGTGAGCGAATGGTCACCCTCATTCAGACTTTTGTGATCTGGATGAAATGTCAACATACAATGCCTTCTTGGGACGACCTACATTATCCGACTTCAGAGTAGCACTAGTCCAATGGTGCCTTACAATGAAGTTCCCTATAGAACAGGGAGTCAAGATTGTGAAAGGAGACCAAAGCGCTGCCCGGGAATGCTACAATGTAGAATTGCATGAGTCAAGAAAAAAGGAAAATGGAAAGGATGTAGGAAAAACCCTTCACATCTGTGAACTCTCCGAATAATCCCTACAGAACAGTCCTTGGCTTGGGGACTATAGCCAATTCGACACGGCTTTGAACCCTATAAAGAAGAGCTCAGGGGACGATCAGGTAGCACTGGTAGAATTGACGGTTTTTGACCCAGTCTGTATGGATGATCCAACACGGGTGCTGAAAATTGGGTCGCAACTTGGAAACAAGATATAGTCAAAACTAACCAAATTCCATTGTGCCTATTTGGACATGTTTTCTTGGATACACTCCTATATATGTGGGGTATCACTTAAAATTGCCAACCACTCACTCAACATTGACTCTAAATTTACGCCAGTGAAACAAAAAAGGCACAGGTTGGGCCCTGAACGGTCCAAGGCACTTAGAGAGGAAGTAGATAAACTAATGGCTAATAGCTTCATCCAAGATGCAACCTACACTGAATGGGTATCAAACTCAGTCTTCATCAAGCATTCTAATGGAAAATGAATAACTTGTATTGATTTCTCGGACCTAAACAGGGTTTGTCTGAAGTATAGCTTCTCGGTCCATAGAATTGACCAGCTTGTGGATGAAACGATGGGACATGAACTGCTATCATTCATGGATGTGTATTTTCGGGCTACAATCAGATCCTAATGCATGAGCTTGACCAAGAGAACACCACTTTTTCATCACCAATTTGGGATTGTATTACGACAGGGTAATGCCATTCGGCTTGAAAAATGCAGAGGCAACGTACCAAAGGCTAATGAATACTATGTTCAAACGCCATATTGGAAAGACTATGGAAGTTTATGTGGATGACATGTTGGTCAAATCTTAAGCAGCTTCTAACAATTAGACAACCTCGCTGAAATGTCTGAGATACTCTGAAAATATGGGATGAAGCTCAACCCGCTTAAATGCCACTTCAGAGTAGCCTCTATGAAATTCTTGGGGTTCACAGTATGTGCCTGGGGCATCGAAGCGAATCCAGAGCAAATAATAGCATTACAAAAAGTCCAAGTCCCTATATGAACTTCAAAGCTTGAATAAAAAGTCGTAGCACTGAGTCAATTTGTCTCACAAGCTTTAGATAAGTGCATACCGTTCTTTGATGCACTGAAGAAGGGAGGGAAAAAATTTGAATGGAGCGAAGCTTGTCAGACAACTTTGAAGGAACTGCTACGATACATGGAAGCTCCCCTAATCTTATCAAAGCCGGTGGATGGAGAAGACCTATTCTTCTATTTAGCAGTTTCCCCGCATGCGTTGAGTGCCGCCCTCGTGCACGAAGAAGCAAGAATCTAGCGTCCCGTGTACTATATTGGCAAACGATTCACCGGGGCTGAGAAGAATTACCCAAAACTGGAAAAGCTAGCGTACTACCTTTTGATCACGTCCCGAAAATTATGACCATACTTCCAGGCTCATCCATTAAAGTATTGACTAACTAACCCCTAAAGTAAGTTTTATACCAGCCAGAAACTTCAAAGCGATACTCAAATGGAATATAGAGCCGAGCCAATATTGTAGGACTTATTTCATCCTAAAGGGTTATGAATAGGATGATACTAGTAATAATAAAAATAACTGCGGAAATATATAAAATAATTGCAGCACAGATAATTGAAGAAATAGAACAACATAGATTTACCCAGCTTCGGCAAAACCCTGCCTACGTGCCGCGTTCAAGGTTTTTACTAGAAATTAAGTAAGATGCTTATACATGTAAACTTGCGACATCCGCAATCGACTAACCTAAATCTATGCTTAAAAACTCTGCCACAGCATATCCATTGAGTTATGAATTCTCGAACTACACCACCATAATTCGCCCCTAGTCACACGACTAGAATTTTACAAAAGTTTAAAGGAAAATACAAAATAAAAACAAACACAAAACCCTATAAAAATCCATCATAAGTCCAAACATATCTATATGAAATAGTTCAAAGACTCTAGAGATACTTATAGTGTTCTCGGCATAAAAAGATAATTGGCCAACGATTTTGCGTAAATCAAAATCATATTCAACATTCATTATCACATAATTGGCTGATTTAAATCAGATTATGGTGTAGATTTTCAAAATTTAATATATCGTTCAAGATAAATTTACCATTACCTATTTTACCTTTACTGATAATATTCCGTTGTTGCCCATTGTGATTCTTCCACCTTCGCACTAGGCTAAGGAACTTTGATTTGTCGCCCGTTGTATGCCCGGAACAGCTAGAATCAAAGTAGCACTGTTGTTGTTCCTTAGCCTGCCACCATACCTACACGAGAAAAGATTTTTATGACCTATTTATTTTTATAGGTCCATGGTTGTTAGCCACAAATGATTTTGAAAAATACGTTTGAGGAGACCCAAGATAATTTATATTTATTCCTTTTGGCATCCAAATTTATTTGACTTTAAGGGAATTTACGGTTGTGCCTTTAGGAACCTAAATTGGTATGGTTCTCACATATTCGGGCCTATACCAGCAATTGTTGTGATTGTGTCCAGTTTTTCCACAAATTGTGCACTTGAAATTGACTTGATTAATTTCACTTCTGTAACGAACCACTTTTCCATACCCTTTGAATCGACAATAAACCACACATGTCAAACTCAAATTGCACGAATAAGCGGATCATTAAGGGTAGAAAGAAAATAAAGACAGAACAGAATCTCACACGAATGGAATAACATATATTATTTCAATAATAATCTTTACAGCGGAAAATTTTAAATACAATATCAGAGTCTAACCTAAATTCAGCTTGGACAGTTATAAACATCTGTCCTTACAATTGCTGACAAACATTAAACAAAATACACTAAGCAAAGCGGATAAAGATAGAATACGTCCATACGATGATGAAGATCTCCAGTTCTCCTCTGGAAACTCCAACCGTCTTCAACTAAACCTGAAACTACTCGGATCTGACCCGAGTATTAAAAATACCCGGATCAGGCTTGATAAAACAGCGTGAGATACTCGAAGTTTAAATGACTATATTATCAAAACCTTTGAAAAGAATGGTATCTCATAAGACCACGACCATACATAAACACGGACGGGTTTTTACCTTATGATAACCAAAACGCTTCATACCAAAAATCACTTGATATTATTTTTAATGACATTCTTTTGAAAACACTTTTCAAATAAACTTATTCAAATAAGGTACCAATATCTGGACTAAGTCTAACAGAATATATCCGGACTGGGTCAACGGAATATACCGAACGGAATATATGATACCAGAAGGGGGTAGCTGAAATGTTTGCAAGTCATTACAGCTATTTTGGGAATACAATCAAAACCGTATGTACCGTATTGGGTTTGGATTTCCAACATGATAGGAAACTAGTGGAAAGATCAATCTGTATCCACGGCTTACGTCCATGACTCAGACGCCGTTATACAACAACATAAATGGCTAAAAGTGGATGCAATCTGCGAATAACATCCAATGACTCAGACTTCGCACATCCCTGCCATGAGGCCCAGATGCATCTGGTACCTAGGGCTCAGAACATCTGATAACCCAAATCACTACTACCTGAAATGCGAGCATACATCTGACCACATAGAATCCCATCATAACCGGGGTGTGAGGCTCGCGAGGCTACGCTCAATTCAAACAAAGCCACGCTTTTTTTCATACAAAGCCACGCTTTTTTTTTCATACAAAGCCACGCTTTTTCATAACAAGTTCCACTTTGAATGCCACATTGTCATTCCACGTCACACGACTGATTTCTAGAAAAGTATAACTTCCTGAGCACGTATGTCTCGGGAAAGGGTGTTAAGCTAAAAGAAGTTGCCTTCTCCGCCACCAACTGATATACATTTATAGAAACCACTCAAATGTGATTTAGAATACAATGTCAGACAAACATCTATACAAGTTCGTTCTAGGACTGAACGAAACCGAAGGCACTTTCCTCGGCCATTACTAGGCGAGAAGCCCTTGCAATCCGAAAAAATCTCCATCACGAGGAGACCACTGCTATAAATAACTCTATAATGGTGGCCAACCAGAGCATGTTCAACAAGCAGTCTTCACGCTATAAAGATCCACGGTCTTCAATAATCATCATCTTCAACATGTCTTCACTTTCGAACGTATACATTGGTTCGAAGTGGTTTTCGGATAGGAATTAATCAAATCCGACTCCGGTTCCTTCGAAACCAATCATCGCTTTAAAAGATGTTAAGTTCATAAGTGGATATCAATCATCAATCAATTACTTCATCTTTTATCAAATCAAATATCTATCTCAGATATAATCTTTTCAATTTATTCCATTTTCATTTCAAATGTATATGGAATCATTAAGCCTCATTTATCAATCATTTGATTTATTTAAACCTTTCTTAAATCTTGGAATAATTCTAAATCATTTTCTTCTTTACTTAGGAAAATCTTTCCAAATCATTCGTTTAATCTCAATCAAAGATTTCTTACACTTAAGTTATAACTTTTAACTTAGGGAAAATATTCCCAAATCATTCATTAAATCTAAATCAAAGATTTCTTTCTTAACTTCAAATCATATTCTTGCTAATCAAAGATTTTCATAATAGAGCACTATTGCCATCATAAATATGGTAAATTTCACCTCCAGGGACTAATGGAAAGTTTCACCTCTAGGGACTAATGACAAGTTTCACCTCTAGGGACTAGTGGCAAGTAATCCTACATTTTGAATATCTTTGTCTTTAACTATTTTTATCTTCGATATATTTTATCTCGAAAATTATTTTGAAGGGGTTTTCTTTTCTTTTATCTTAGAAAAATTTAAATATGATCTTTTTAGAGCATCCGGGCTTTCCTTTCGATCTATTCCACCCCTCGCCTAAGAAGAGAAAACATAGGCCAGGTAAGTTCAGGGCACTGGTTGCTCCATCCCTAACCTTAGTTAAACACCTTGTTTACCTTCCCAGATCTCACAGGTGGGACAAATGTACTAGTCGTTTCCGCATACTCAGATTTTCAGCTTTATTTTAGAATTGCTTATAAATATTCCAAATTATCTTTTCAAAATTCTTAATTATCCTTTCCAAAACATTCACAATTGATTCTGGGAAACGTCGTTACATTTAAACTCATATTCCAAAAGTTATAGAATTCACAGCATAAAAGTGCTGCGGAAAGTGCTATATAAGCTTATTTGATTTAAACAACTTTTAAAACATTCGATAATTCATATTTTCCAATCCAAATCTCTTTTAAATCATTTAAATAGATTTATCAAATTTATTTCATATTTTTAATACTTTAAAAATATCATTTATAAAGAAATCCCGTTTTGGATTCCGAACTGCAAAACCGCGATGTTTCTAGAAAATTGTTTTGGACATATTTTAAAATCTACTTGACGAAATCTTGATTTTCTTTCTTCGTTGGAAAACTATTATCATTGTAAACCAAATAATTTTTATTTCGAAGAAATCCGAGTTATAAATCATTCTCTACATCAATTTGAAGTTACGGGTCGAAATTTACGAACCGCCACTACGCGACAAGCTCGGTTTTGACCAATTTTGAGAATTGCTTCGGAACTTGTCCGAAGCACTTCGAATTCTTTTTAAACCACATTTAAACTCTTTTAACTTATTTAAAATCATTAAGAGGCTAAATATTTCCACACACATTTGTATGGATTTTAATTCTCATGTAATTAACTTTGCTTACTAACCATTTCTCTTATCATTTATCAAACCAAGTTATCAATCACATAAACAATCATATAATCAACCAATTTTGCAACCAAGTTATCAAACATTCAAACATTCAACATGTTTATACTTTCAAATCATTATACTTGAAATAACTTATGGATTAATTAGTAAATAAGAGTACTCACCTTTTGACCAAAAGATTAACTTCCTACCAACATTCATTTACAAACAACACTTCACTTAAACTCTCTTATCTTCACCAAATCTTTTCCGTAGACTTTCCTTTTGATTCCGACAACACTTCCTTCCCTTTTTCTCGCTTCGAAGCTTCACAACTTGCTCCTCCTCCACTATAGGTTCGGCCACACCTTCCTCCTCCTCTTCCTCTTTGTTTCTTCACTTTTTAGATGCTAAACCATGTTCTAATGGTATTCTAAGGTCTTTGGCAAGGTTTGGTGGTGTTTGGAGTTGATTTGATATGGTTTTGAAAAAGTTAGTAAGGATTTGGAAGAGAAGAAGAAGCCATTAAAGAGAGCTTCAAGAAAGAAGAAGAAGATAGAAAATGGTGTAAAATAAAGTGGAAGAATGGTGGTCTTATTTATAGAAAAAGTTTTGGATTAAAATAATATTTTGTAAAAAGACCAAAATACCCTTACTTACTTCTTAAGCATTCTTATTTTTTTTCAACACTTAACATCACATTTCAAATCATTACTTTATGTCATTTTCACTTAGATATTAAGTAAAGAATATCATAATTATGTTGGCTTTGATTTGATATTGATTTGATGTTTACTTTTGACTTTTCTTACTTACTTTTCTTAATTCTTACTTACTTTTCTTAATTGCTTCTAGAAGTTTCTAACCTTATTTAGTAAAAGTAAACTTGATTAGTAAATTAATTAATACTTATACTATTTGAATATATGTTCCTATATAAGAAAATAAAGATGCGGCGACGTTGCGACAACTTTTAATCGACAAAACGTCGTTTTCCGACAAAATATTTTACGGTCATATTTTGACGTTTTAGTTAAACTATTTATTTATGTAAACCAAATTTAAAAATGAACTTTTTACTTCTTTAAATAAATTAAAACAAGTCTCTTTATATTTTAAAATCATATTTAAATAATACCAAAATCTCTAATTTTACGGTGTATGTAAAACTGACAAAATGCGACAAAATTTGGTTATTTTTGTAAAACAATTATTAACATACTTATAAGTATTTTAATATACTTTTATTATCTTTATTAGATGTTTTCAATAAGATTTATATTTTTAAATAAACATTTAGACCTATTTATTTAAGCATTTATTTATACTTAGCAAAACTTAACTTTTGTTGATTTGTTCTAAAATCCAAATTTATACTTTTTAATTTATTATCTATAAGAATAAATAACTTCTCTATCATTGTCTATATATAACTTGTTTATTTAGGTTTTAAACCTTTTTTAACTTTAAAACAAACGAAATCTCTCATTTTCGAAGTAGCGAAATTACGGGTCGTTACATTCTCCCCTACTTAAAAGAATTTCGTCCTCGAAATTGCCCAAACAAAAGTTTGCCTAAAACATTTATTTTTAAACTTAATTCCATATAATATACACAGATCATCCGTATAAAAATATCTTATTCGATCTCCTATTCGAATACACAACTTTATTTCCGAACTAGTATCGATCCCCCGATCCTCTAGTGCGGACTTTAATCAGGCTCTTTGCTCAAAAACCTTTGCTTTCCTTGCATAGTGCTAAACTATGATAGAAAACTCAAGTACCCAACCATAAACCCTAATCAATGTTCGTCGTCAAGAATCGAGTGATAAATCCTTTTTCGGATCGGTGTAAACACCTCAAAGTTCCGAACTCGGATATTAAATCATCATTTGTGTGACGAAATAATCTATATATAATATATGTATTAATTAACTCTCAAAAAAACTTTCTAAACTTTTATCTTAAGCTCAAACACTTTATAAAGGTGCTTCTTTATATAATCCCTTTAATTATTTATTTCCAAATATTTTTATTAAAGGAAAATATTCCAAAGAAACCATTTTTCACCCAAAAGATGATTTTTCTCTATTATAATTTTTCTTCCCACGATTCTTCAACTTAGTATATTTCTTTTAACACTAATATTATTTATGAATCGTTTCATAAAACTATCGCTTAAGTTGATTACATCTTATAACTTATGCAAATCAATCACTTTTAAAGACTTAAGTCCAAATTCTTAATTAATGTTGGACTTTATTAATAAAACATTTTCTAGGTTATAACTTCCCCTTTTTTATTTATAATCACATTTATACTTATCCAATTTCATTTACTCAGAATATTTCACAACCTTTTTACAAAAGTTTTCACAAATTCTTAGATTTGAGTTTGGTGTGATTCGGAAATTTTCGACTGTCCAAAATCGTCGAGAATCCCGCTTTTATCTTATCAATTAGCGATTCCAATTTATCTTTAGTTTAAACACTTTTATAAAGATTACTAATTAATGATTCACATTATTTTAACTTAAGAAAATTATATAGATTGAGTAACTCCAAAACAATCCAAGGGACTGGGTACTACCAATAATATCATATATCCTCTTCACAAGAAGAGTAATACTTAAGAGAAGTGCTTACCATCCGAACACATCACTTGCCCATTTTTAGTTTATTTTCGAGTCAATCGAATTAGTTATCATAAAACACCTCTTTTTATATTTGAAATAATACCATTTTCAAAATCCTTTAGAGATTACTTTGTAAAACCTATCTTATAAATTCATTTTATCTTATATTAATTAATCTTCATTTAAATTACCACAATTGTTTTACTCGAACTTAAATTCTCATTCCTTAAACAAATCTTACTATCAAACACCCTATAGTCAAATCGTGAAACTTAATTCACAAGGTATTTGTACTTAAACCTTTAAATCAAACAATTGATCAATTTATGATAGTAACTTAACATTATCATTTCTTAATTTGTTATTTTAGAATAAGTATTAAAGATCTTAATTACCTTATCAGATTTCTTGCTTATCGATTATCTTTATGAAACATCTTATAGTCAAACTGTGAAATTCTAATCACAAGACGTTCATATTTAAATTTCACTAATCCTGATTTCTAACTATACAGCTTTTCAAAAAAATGTACTTTATATTCAAAATATAATCCTAGGTAAAATTATTTCATTTACCATTTTCTTCAAAATTAGTGTGTCGGTTCGCCTTGTTTAAGTGTTTAGGAACCCTCATCGATAACGGTGATCAAGCGCATCGATCAGAATCTATAAATCACTCAATAGATAAATCAACACAAAACATTTTATTAGTTACTAACAAATACGCGCTCATATATAATACACTCAAACTCATTCTAGGGTGTTACTAACCCTATCCCTAATGAGTTACTCATCCTAGGGTATTACTAACCCTATCTCTGATGAGTCTTTACCCAACCAAAGCCAAGGTTCTCGCTTAACCTTCAGCTCTGATACCAAATGTAACGAACCACTTTTCCATACCCTTTGAATCGACAATAAACCACACATGTCAAACTCAAATTGCACGAATAAGCGGATCATTAAGGGTAGAAAGAAAATAAAGACAGAACAGAATCTCACACGAATGGAATAACATATATTATTTCAATAATAATCTTTACAGCGGAAAATTTTAAATACAATATCAGAGTCTAACCTAAATTCAGCTTGGACAGTTATAAACATCTGTCCTTACAATTGCTGACAAACATTAAACAAAATACACTAAGCAAAGCGGATAAAGATAGAATACGTCCATACGATGATGAAGATCTCCAGTTCTCCTCTGGAAACTCCAACCGTCTTCAACTAAACCTGAAACTACTCGGATCTGACCCGAGTATTAAAAATACCCGGATCAGGCTTGATAAAACAGCGTGAGATACTCGAAGTTTAAATGACTATATTATCAAAACCTTTGAAAAGAATGGTATCTCATAAGACCACGACCATACATAAACACGGACGGGTTTTTACCTTATGATAACCAAAACGCTTCATACCAAAAATCACTTGATATTATTTTTAATGACATTCTTTTGAAAACACTTTTCAAATAAACTTATTCAAATAAGGTACCAATATCTGGACTAAGTCTAACAGAATATATCCGGACTGGGTCAACGGAATATACCGAACGGAATATATGATACCAGAAGGGGGTAGGTGAAATGTTTGCAAGTCATTACAGCTATTTTGGGAATACAATCAAAACCGTATGTACCGTATTGGGTTTGGATTTCCAACATGATAGGAAACTAGTGGAAAGATCAATCTGTATCCACGGCTTACGTCCATGACTCAGACGCCGTTATACAACAACATAAATGGCTAAAAGTGGATGCAATCTGCGAATAACATCCAATGACTCAGACTTCGCACATCCCTGCCATGAGGCCCAGATGCATCTGGTACCTAGGGCTCAGAACATCTGATAACCCAAATCACTACTACCTGAAATGCGAGCATACATCTGACCACATAGAATCCCATCATAACCGGGGTGTGAGGCTCGCGAGGCTACGCTCAATTCAAACAAAGCCACGCTTTTTTTCATACAAAGCCACGCTTTTTTTTTCATACAAAGCCACGCTTTTTCATAACAAGTTCCACTTTGAATGCCACATTGTCATTCCACGTCACACGACTGATTTCTAGAAAAGTATAACTTCCTGAGCACGTATGTCTCGGGAAAGGGTGTTAAGCTAAAAGAAGTTGCCTTCTCCGCCACCAACTGATATACATTTATAGAAACCACTCAAATGTGATTTAGAATACAATGTCAGACAAACATCTATACAAGTTCGTTCTAGGACTGAACGAAACCGAAGGCACTTTCCTCGGCCATTACTAGGCGAGAAGCCCTTGCAATCCGAAAAAATCTCCATCACGAGGAGACCACTGCTATAAATAACTCTATAATGGTGGCCAACCAGAGCATGTTCAACAAGCAGTCTTCACGCTATAAAGATACACGGTCTTCAATAATCATCATCTTCAACATGTCTTCACTTTCGAACGTATACATTGGTTCGAAGTGGTTTTCGGATAGGAATTAATCAAATCCGACTCCGGTTCCTTCGAAACCAATCATCGCTTTAAAAGATGTTAAGTTCATAAGTGGATATCAATCATCAATCAATTACTTCATCTTTTATCAAATCAAATATCTATCTCAGATATAATCTTTTCAATTTATTCCATTTTCATTTCAAATGTATATGGAATCATTAAGCCTCATTTATCAATCATTTGATTTATTTAAACCTTTCTTAAATCTTGGAATAATTCTAAATCATTTTCTTCTTTACTTAGGAAAATCTTTCCAAATCATTCGTTTAATCTCAATCAAAGATTTCTTACACTTAAGTTATAACTTTTAACTTAGGGAAAATATTCCCAAATCATTCATTAAATCTAAATCAAAGATTTCTTTCTTAACTTCAAATCATATTCTTGCTAATCAAAGATTTTCATAATAGAGCACTATTGCCATCATAAATATGGTAAATTTCACCTCCAGGGACTAATGGAAAGTTTCACCTCTAGGGACTAATGGCAAGTTTCACCTCTAGGGACTAGTGGCAAGTAATCCTACATTTTGAATATCTTTGTCTTTAACTATTTTTATCTTCGATATATTTTATCTCGAAAATTATTTTGAAGGGGTTTTCTTTTCTTTTATCTTAGAAAAATTTAAATATGATCTTTTTAGAGCATCCGGGCTTTCCTTTCGATCTATTCCACCCCTCGCCTAAGAAGAGAAAACATAGGCCAGGTAAGTTCAGGGCACTGGTTGCTCCATCCCTAACCTTAGTTAAACACCTTGTTTACCTTCCCAGATCTCACAGGTGGGACAAATGTACTAGTCGTTTCCGCATACTCAGATTTTCAGCTTTATTTTAGAATTGCTTATAAATATTCCAAATTATCTTTTCAAAATTCTTAATTATCCTTTCCAAAACATTCACAATTGATTCTGGGAAACGTCGTTACATTTAAACTCATATTCCAAAAGTTATAGAATTCACAGCATAAAAGTGCTGCGGAAAGTGCTATATAAGCTTATTTGATTTAAACAACTTTTAAAACATTCGATAATTCATATTTTCCAATCCAAATCTCTTTTAAATCATTTAAATAGATTTATCAAATTTATTTCATATTTTTAATACTTTAAAAATATCATTTATAAAGAAATCCCGTTTTGGATTCCGAACTGCAAAACCGCGATGTTTTTAGAAAATTGTTTTGGACATATTTTAAAATCTACTTGACGAAATCTTGATTTTCTTTCTTCGTTGGAAAACTATTATCATTGTAAACCAAATAATTTTTATTTCGAAGAAATCCGAGTTATAAATCATTCTCTACATCAATTTGAAGTTACGGGTCGAAATTTACGAACCGCCACTACGCGACAAGCTCGGTTTTGACCAATTTTGAGAATTGCTTCGGAACTTGTCCGAAGCACTTCGAATTCTTTTTAAACCACATTTAAACTCTTTTAACTTATTTAAAATCATTAAGAGGCTAAATATTTCCACACACATTTGTATGGATTTTAATTCTCATGTAATTAACTTTGCTTACTAACCATTTCTCTTATCATTTATCAAACCAAGTTATCAATCACATAAACAATCATATAATCAACCAATTTTGCAACCAAGTTATCAAACATTCAAACATTCAACATGTTTATACTTTCAAATCATTATACTTGAAATAACTTATGGATTAATTAGTAAATAAGAGTACTCACCTTTTGACCAAAAGATTAACTTCCTACCAACATTCATTTACAAACAACACTTCACTTAAACTCTCTTATCTTCACCAAATCTTTTCCGTAGACTTTCCTTTTGATTCCGACAACACTTCCTTCCCTTTTTCTCGCTTCGAAGCTTCACAACTTGCTCCTCCTCCACTATAGGTTCGGCCACACCTTCCTCCTCCTCTTCCTCTTTGTTTCTTCACTTTTTAGATGCTAAACCATGTTCTAATGGTATTCTAAGGTCTTTGGCAAGGTTTGGTGGTGTTTGGAGTTGATTTGATATGGTTTTGAAAAAGTTAGTAAGGATTTGGAAGAGAAGAAGAAGCCATTAAAGAGAGCTTCAAGAAAGAAGAAGAAGATAGAAAATGGTGTAAAATAAAGTGGAAGAATGGTGGTCTTATTTATAGAAAAAGTTTTGGATTAAAATAATATTTTGTAAAAAGACCAAAATACCCTTACTTACTTCTTAAGCATTCTTACTTTTTTTCAACACTTAACATCACATTTCAAATCATTACTTTATGTCATTTTCACTTAGATATTAAGTAAAGAATATCATAATTATGTTGGCTTTGATTTGATATTGATTTGATGTTTACTTTTGACTTTTCTTACTTACTTTTCTTAATTCTTACTTACTTTTCTTAATTGCTTCTAGAAGTTTCTAACCTTATTTAGTAAAAGTAAACTTGATTAGTAAATTAATTAATACTTATACTATTTGAATATATGTTCCTATATAAGAAAATAAAGATGCGGCGACGTTGCGACAACTTTTAATCGACAAAACGTCGTTTTCCGACAAAATATTTTACGGTCATATTTTGACGTTTTAGTTAAACTATTTATTTATGTAAACCAAATTTAAAAATGAACTTTTTACTTCTTTAAATAAATTAAAACAAGTCTCTTTATATTTTAAAATCATATTTAAATAATACCAAAATCTCTAATTTTACGGTGTATGTAAAACTGACAAAATGCGACAAAATTTGGTTATTTTTGTAAAACAATTATTAACATACTTATAAGTATTTTAATATACTTTTATTATCTTTATTAGATGTTTTCAATAAGATTTATATTTTTAAATAAACATTTAGACCTATTTATTTAAGCATTTATTTATACTTAGCAAAACTTAACTTTTGTTGATTTGTTCTAAAATCCAAATTTATACTTTTTAATTTATTATCTATAAGAATAAATAACTTCTCTATCATTGTCTATATATAACTTGTTTATTTAGGTTTTAAACCTTTTTTAACTTTAAAACAAACGAAATCTCTCATTTTCGAAGTAGCGAAATTACGGGTCGTTACAACTTCTAACACATTCAGATTGATTATACCCAAGTCCTTGTCTAACAGTATTAACAGTTTGTTTTCCTAATAACATATTTAGCGATCTTCCTCCTTTGGAAAATTTTCCTAAAGTTGAAGATAATTGTTGGACTTGTGTTTTGAGAGATTCATTTTCATCCAATAATTGAGTGGACTTATTAATAGAATTTTCTCTCCCATTATTTTCACTTTCTTTCAAAATCCGAATTTCATTTTCAAGTGATTAATTTTAATTTCTGATTTTTTTATCTCTTCTTTAATTGATGCACACTTATCACACTTAGGGCTCTTATTTTGATATCTTTTAACCAATTGATAAATCTGTTTATTTAGTTCTATCAAACTATTTTTTATGATTTAATTTTAGCATATTTCTCCTTAAGTGTTTCAAAACATCATTTACTTCATGAAAATATATAAGTAATTCTAAATGTGTAAGTTTTGATACCTCGCTTGGCTCGTCATCATCACTGTCAGTTGTTTCTATTTAAAGATACAAAAAAAAATTCACTCTCGCTGTCGGTGCTTTTATCAGCTTCATAAGTTTCATCCCAAGTAGCTGCAAAACTTCTCCTTTTCGGTATCTTTCCTTGGCTGAGTCGAGTCTGAGGACAATTGGGCTTGATATGATCGAGTTTATTATATTTGTGACAAATGATCTCATGCTCTTCTGAGCTGTCTAGTACTTTGACTATTCTGCTTTTCAATTGTTGATTTAGAGCTGGATTTCCGTATCTGCGATTTCACTTTTTGAATCTCTTTGTTAGTAGCTCCCGTTCAGCTACTCCACCATCATCATCATCTTCACTTTCCGTTGTTCCTTTGAGAGCTATTGATTTCTTTCGAGTATCACCTCCTTCACGTTCTTCCTTGAATTTCATTTCGAGCTCAAAATTGGTGAGATTTTCGACAAGTTCTTCGATTCTAATCTGTTTCAAATCATTCGATTCTTGAATAGCAGTGACGTTGGCTTCAAAATTTCGTGGTAGAACTCTGAGGATTTTTCAGACTATTTCCAATCCTATGTATGGTTTTCCAAGAGCTTTGATCTATATACGAGATTAGAAAGTTGTCTGTACATCTCTTTGACATTCTCATCCTTGGCCATTGTGAAGTTCTCATATTCGCTGCTAAGCATGGGAAGACGAGATTCATTGACTTAAGACGTTCCTTCATGAGTCACTTCAAGTGTATGCCAAATTTCATGCACAATTAGACAATGTGAGACACGATTAAATTCAATTTGATATAAAGATAAATAATAGAATTCATAGCTTTAGTATTAGGATTCTGTAGTTTATTTTCAAAATCTGTCCATTGATCCATTGGTTTTTCAATTTCTTAATTATCTACCACTATATTTGGTGTCCTATAACCTATCCCAATAATATTCCAAGCATCAATGGTTTTCAAAAAATAATTCATTCTATTTTTGCAGTAAGCATATTCGCCACTGAACATAGGTGGTCTAACTATGGACCGACCCTCAACAAAAGCATTATTAAAAGAAGCCATTTTAAAAAATCTAAATTTTAAAACAAAAATTAGTTTTTGTGCTTAGCTCCGATACCACTTGTAGGATCGTTTCACCATTGAGTAGGGTGAATAGGGTGATACTAATAATAATAAAAATTAATGCAGAAATATATAAAAAATTGCAACACAGATAATAGCAGAAATAGAACAGCACAGATTTACCCAGCTTCGGCAAAACCCTGCTCATGTGCTACCCCCAAGGTTTCTACTAGAAATTAAATAGTCGGATGCTTATGCAAATAAACTCGCGACACCCGCTATCGACTAACCTAACTCCATGCTTAAAACCCTGCCACAACTCAGCCACCGAGTTGCGAATTCTCAAACTACACCACCATAGTTCGTCCCCTAGTCACACGACTAGAATTTTACAAAAGTTTAAAGGAAAATACAAAATAAAAAAACACAAAACCCTATACAAAATTAAATCCCAATTAAAAATTATAAAGGCCGACCACTTTAGTCACAAGAAAAATTATCTCCCTTAATATTTTTTTCTGTTCGGCCCATATCCTTTGTGAAAATGCCTGGCTCTTTTCCTTTGCTTGAGAACGTTTGTTCCTACTTCAAAATAAATTAGGGCTTTGTGAAACTTAGGCCATCGATTCAAAAAGTTTAATTGAATGATGATCTTCCTTCAGTTTGCTTCATCAATCAATTCATGGCTATGATTTTCGTACGGCTGATCTAATGCGTCGAGCTCGAATGATAAAAGTGGTATGTGATTTTGCTTCTCCAATTTTCTTATGCTCGACTTGATTCGAATTATTGATTTAGGATTTAATTCTAAAATTTGGCTCTGTGATTTGTTTGAACTCGAATCTATGATTTTTGTCGATGATGTTAAGGTGATTTAAATAGCGATTGAAACCCTTAGTTTACATTCGTATAATTCAATTTGAATTCTTCAATTTGCTATGCTTGGCCCTTGATTTGCAATCGAATGTTGGTGTTGATTTTTGACTTTTTCACTTCATACGTGTTCCTTGATAAGTTTGAATTTGCTCCGGTCATTTCTCCTGTGACTTCGTTATTTGAACTTTGATATGATCTGGACTTGATCAATTCGTGTTATCACCTAGCTTTGACTCTAACTTGTTCGAGCTCTACCTTGGTCACCACGGTTTTGATTCTTTGGCATTTTGAATTTTTTGTTGACTGTTGTTACATTTTCTTCCGAACCTTAACTTTGTTACTGCAACTTTGTATACTTCATGTATCCATATCCTAGTCTGCATTTCATGTTACATCACATTTATTTGGGTTGGTAGCCTTTGACTTGCTGTTTTGATGTTGAATCTAGATTGATACACTTGGTACACTTGAATCTGCATTTTCATGTACACTTGATATTTCTGGTTTGAGTTGATGCTTCATGTGTACTCAAGTTAACCAGATCTGTCTTCATATTGACTTTGTCATCCATCACGTGCCTGGAACAGAGAGAATCTAAGTAACACTGTTGTTGTTCCTTAGCTTGCCGCCATACTTACATGAGAAAAGAATTTTATGACCTTTTTTTTTATAGGTCCATGGTTATTAGTTGCAAATGATTTTGAAAATATACGTTTGAGTAGACCCATGAAAATTTATGTTTGTTCCTTTTGGCCCCCAGATTTGTTTGACTTTAAGGGAATTTACAGTCGTTCCTTTAAGAACCCAAATTGGTATGGTCTTCACGTGTTTGGGCCTATAGCAGCAATTGTGGTGATTGTGTCCAGTTTTTCCACATATTGTGCACTTGGAATTGACTTGATTAATTTCACTAATAAGTTCAGATTGATTATACCCAAGTCCTTGTCTAATAGTATTAACAATTTGTTTTCCTAATAACATATTTAGCGATCTTTCTCCTTTGGAAAATTTTCCTAAAGTTGTAGACAATTGTTGGACTTGTATTTTGAGAGATTCATTTTCATTCAATGAGTGCACTTTTTCATAGAATTTTCTCTCCTATTATTTTCACTTTCTTTCAAAATCAGAATTTCATTTTCAAGTGATTAATTTGAATTTCTGATTTTTTTAATCTCTTCTTTAACTGATGGACACTTATCACACTTTTGGGCTCTTATTTCGATAGTTTTTAACCAATTGATCAAGCTGTTTATTTAGTTCCATCAAACTATCTTTTTGTGATTCAAATTTAGCGTATTTCTCCCTAAATCTTTCAAAACAGCCATTTATTTCATGAAAATATATAAGTAATTCCGAATGAGTAAGTTTTGATACCTCGCTTGGCTCGTCATCATCACTGTCAGTTGTTTCTCCTTGAAGACACAAATTTTCTTTTTCACTCCCACTGCCGATGATTTTATCAGCTTCATCAGTTTCATCCCAAGTAGATGCAAAACTTCTCCTTTTCGGTTTCTCCCCTTGGCTGAGTTGATTCTGAGGACAATTGGGCTTGATATGACCGGGTTAATTGCACTTGTGACAAATGATCTCCTGCTCTTCTGAGTTGTCTAGTACTTTGACTATTATGCTTTTCAATTGTTGATTTAGAGCTGGATTTTCGTATTTCCAGTTCCACCTTTTGAATCTCTTTATTAGTAGCGCCAGTTCAGCTACTCCATCATCATCATCATCATCATCATCTTCACTTCCCGTTGTTCTTTTGAGAGCTATCGATTTCTTTCGATTATCACCTCCTCCATGTTCTTCCTTGAATTTCATTTTTAGCTTATAAGTGGTAAGTTTTCCAGCAAGTTCTACGACTTTAATCTATTTCAAATCCTTCGATTCTTTAATAGTAATGACTTTGGCTTCAAAATTTCATGGTAGAACTCTGAGAATTTTCTGGACTATTTCCAATTCTTTGTATGGTTTTCCAAGAGCTTTGATCTGTATACAATATTAGAAATTCGTCCGTACATTTCTTTGACATTATCATCCTTAGCCATTGTGAAGTTATCTTATTTGTTACTAAGCATGGCAAGACGAGATTCTTTGACTTGAGACGTTCCTTCGTAAGTCACTTCAAGTATGTGCCAAATTTCCTACGCAGTTAGACAATGTGAGTCACGATTAAATTCAATTTTATCCAATGAATAAATAATAGAATTCAAAGCTTTAGCATTACATTCTGTTGTTTATTTTCAAAATCTGTCCGTTGATCCAACGGTTTTTCAATTTCCTGATTATCTACCACTATAGTTAGTGTCCTATAACCTGTCTCAACAATATTCCAAGCATCAATGGTTTTCAAAAAAAAACTTCATTCTATTTTTCCAGTAAGCATATTCACCATTGAACATAGGTGGTCTAACTATGGACTGACCCTCAGCAAAAGCATTATAAAAAGAAGTCTTTCTAAAAAATCAAATTTTAAAACAAAAATTGGTTTTTGTACCTAACTCCGATACCACTTGTAGGATCGTTTCATGGGGGAGTGAAGAGGGTGATACTAATAATAATAAAAATTAATGCAGAAATATATAAAATACTTGCAGCACAGATAGTAGCAGAAATAGAACAGCAATGATTTACCCAGCTTTGGCAAAACCCTGTCGGCATGCTGCTTGTGATATCCCGGAAATTTGGGCAATATAAATTTAATAATCTGTGTTATAAATTTAACTTAATTTGATAATTTTAATAAAAAATTTGGAATTTGATTTAATAATCATGTTTTAATAAATATTTAAGTTGAAAGATTTTATCCTTTTAAATAAATAATTTTTTTTTATGTTTATATATATATATATTTGTATATATTGTAAATTGATAAATTTTGATTTTGAATTTAGAGAATTAATTGATTTTATAATTCTAGTTTATTTTTAGTAAATGAATTTATTTTCTAGTTCTAATTTAAATTGGATAAATATGGAAGCTAAGTTTTATTTTATATTACTTGGGATTTTTATATATATAAGAATTTACAATATAAATTACAAATGATTTTAGTTTGTTATAATCTCTTTTAACAAATTATTTAATATTGTTTAATTAGTTATTTTTAAATAAAATTTACAATACTTAAATTCTTTTGAACATAAATAGATTGGTAGTAATAGGATTTGTTAAAAGTTATATATGCATTTATATGTAACTTGATTTTTAAAATTTGATTTGATAAATTAATTTAAAATTTGAGTTTGATGTTTTAAAATTTAATAGAATAAATACTTCAATATTTTTGAATAAGCTATATTTTTAATTTGTTTGTTCTCATTTCTTTTCAATTTAAAAAGAGACTAATTTATTTATATATACATATGGAATAAAATAAGTTAAAGTATTTATAAACAATTAAAATTAAAATTTAAAACACTTTTAATATACATGTGTTAGTCTCTTAACACACTCAAATGACACATGTTGAGCCATAAATAAACTAAGTGACAATTGTTAAAATGTGAACAAGTGTAATGTTTAAAATTTTCTTTTTCATTTTATTTTTAATAAAATCTAAATATACCTATACAAATACATTTCTTCTAACATCACCCTTCCTTTCCATTTTTCTTCTTCGAACTTAAGAAAAGTTTCAGATCTAAATCTGAAAATTCATGTGCATGCAAAATCAGTAATCTCCCCTCAAAAATTCAAATCAAAAACAATTCCCAAATCTGCATGCAACTATGCCTGCAGTCCCTTGTTTGAAAACAATATCTAAACCTGCAGATCTTTTCAACATCAACTAAAACCCTGCAGTCCTTCTCTGTTGGAAAGCAATATCCAACAGCATGCATCTCTGTTGAAAACTTCATCAAAGGCCTGCATATTCTTTTCTAGAAACTATTTTCTGCATGCAAATTTAATAACTTCAGTAAGCAACTCTGTTCCAAGAGCAAAAGTATTTCCTGGAAACAATCATGCATGTAAATCTGGAAGCATTACAGATTGCAAGATGGAAAATTTAAAAGCCATTTGCAGTTTTTTTATAAAAGGGCAATCTGAAGTTTTAAAGCAAAATTAAAAGTAAATTCTGAAGCTTTGCAAGTAAAAATGGATGCTCTGCTCCATTAAACCCAGGTGAGTTACATTTTAACAAAAATAATTTAAGTAATTTTAGTTGCTTAATTGATTCCTGAGATAATCATATTGAAGTGGATGATTGAGATGAAATTTCCTGTGATATGTATGTTTTCTGAATGTACGTTTTCTGTTGAAATATGTTCTTGCTTGATCTTGTTTGTTCTAGCATTCCAAGTGTATATCCAGATTAAAATCATTACCTTGTATTCAAATCTTTGTTAAGGTTAAGATTTAAACAAAGTATGTTATACAGTTTTAAATTTTTATTCAAAATGGAAAAATAAAATGAATAAGTGAAACTGTAATGTCTTCTCTGGAAACTTAATAATAACAAAACAACTGCATGTGAGCAAAAAATTAGATTATCCAGTTTCATTAATTCAAGAATTTAAATTGATTTCTCAAACCAATACTTGAATTTTAAAATTAAAATCAGGAATTTTAATTGAAAAATGATAGAGCATTTCTGTTTTTGTCTGGAAATGGTGATTGGGGTTGAACTGACAACCTAGATGATTAGAATGACCAATATTGATTTTGGTGATAAATTTGTGAACTGAGATGCAGGAAAAAAATGGTAAATGATAGATTTAAACAGTGAGGTGATGGGAATTGCGAATCAAGATTTTAAGCCCTACTTTTTTTTTCTGTGTTTGAAGAATTTGATCACTGTGATCAAATTAAGTGATCGAGTGCTCCTTCGTTCGAGCTGAAGGTAGATGGGGTATGGAGTAAGTCGTGGCCGAAGACGAAGTTTCTCTGGTGGTCAGGATTGGGTGGTTGTAGCGTTTTCCAGTTTCGACATTGTTCATATTGTTGAGCTCGAATGTTCAAAAATTGATTTAGGGTTTTTATTGTCGAATTGAGAGTTGAATTGGTGTTTGGAGGGGATTTGTGACTCGCGTAGGGGATCGCGAGTGGCCGGAGGAGATGGTCATGGGTGTGCAGGTGTACAGTGGCATGGTGTATCAGTTGAATTGGGGGAAGATGAGTTACAGTGTTGTCTCGAGTCATTTTATGTTTAGCTCGAAGTTTTTGAACGTTGGACTCGAAGTAAAGGAGATGTAGTCTCGGGTTTTAGTTGTGTTTTCAGAGGTTTGGGTAAACCTGTTAGCACAGGTTTGTTTAACCTGTTTTTTTTTATTTGGGGTTTATTTGATGTTAAAGTGAATAAGTACTCGAGTTAGTTTGGTTTAGCTTGAGTTAATTTGTTAGAGATTGAACTTGTTTTGTGTTCAGAATTTAAAACTAAATTTAAAACCAAATTTAATAAATGGAAGTAGGAATTTAAAGTAAGATTTAAAATCTAACTTAAATTATGGATTCAAGTTGAATTGAATCACAAGTAGGAAATGATGAAGTATTTAAATTCGAATTTTGTTTTAAAATAACTTTGAAGAGTTTATTGTTTAAAATATTTTAAAGAATTTGAATTTAAATTTGAAATTTAGATATGAAGTAATGTCTAAATAAGTTTAAATTTGATTTAAATCTAATTTTGAATATTTGGTTTAAAATGAACTTAAGTTTATAAATTTAAGTGTTAAACCAAATTTGAATAATAATGTAAAATCTAAATGGTTTTAATTTAAGAAGGAATTTGTTTAACTTTTATAATAAAAGTATTATTTTCAATTAAGGATTTTAGATTGATTTTAACTTGTTAGAGTTAATAATGATATAATGTTTGTATTCATTTAATTATTAGAGTAATTAAATGAATAATTAATTTATTTAATAAATTAATGAAATAAATAATTACTTAAAGTAATTAAGGTTTAATCTTAAGAGTTTAGGATTAATTATTCTTTGAATAATAAACTTGTAATTAAGAATAATTAATTAAATAAAATTAGTTTTAATTAATGATTAATAATTAATTTATCAAGTAATAATGGATTTAATTAAGTTTTAATTAACACTTAATTATTTAATTAATTAGGGGTTAATTAATAGATTAATTAATGATTAATTAGTTTGAAATCAATGATGATTAAAATAAGTTAATTACTTGGAAAAATAATTAATGAGTTGTTAATAGTTAATGAATGTCATTAACTAAGGATTATTTAATAATTAATTAATGTGATTAATTTAAATTATTAATTAGATTAATTAATTTAAAGATAACAATTGTGAGTTGTTAAGTATAATTACTTATGGAAGTAATTAAGGAATTAATTACTTATTGTAATTAATTAAGTTAATTTGATTAGTTTAAGTTAATTAATTCATTTTAATTAATTTAAAATTAATCAATGGATGAGTTGTGAAAGATAATTACTTAATATAATTAAATGAAGAGAAGTTACTTAGAAAAGTAATTAATGAGTAATTACTATATGTAATTAATTAAAGATGATTTGTTGATAAAAGTAATTTGAGTATAATTACTTTGTAAATTAATCAAGAGATTAATTAAAGACAATTAATTAAGGGTAGATAATTACTGAATGGAGTTAATCAAGGGTGATTAACAGTTATGATTTAATTAAAGATTAATTACTTAATGTAATTAATTTGAATTGAAAAAGTGATTAGTAGATCATTAATTAACATAATTAATGATGTAATTAAGATTGATTAATTAAGATTAATTAATCAATAATAAGTGATTAAAGATAATTAATTTAGGTAATTAATTAAGGATTAATTATAATTAATTAATTAATGTAGTAATTAAAGGTTAATTACTGTATTTGGTTAAGCATAATTAAATTGAGAAATTAATTAGTAAATAATTACTTGAATGTAATTAAGAGTTAATTAATCAGGGATGATTAATTAAAATGAATAATTGGATGATGATTAATTATTTGATTAAATAATTAATATTGGTAAGCAAGGATGATATTGGTAAAGTAATTAATTTATTTTACTTTAAATTAATAGAATGAGTAATTAATTTAATTCATTTTAAATTGTTTATATTTGGGTGTGGTTAATCATTGCTTATATGGTTGGATAGTGTTGTTTGCTTTGGATAATTTAAATCTCAGACATGAGATAGATTATGTGAGTGATTTGGATGCATTGGTTGCATTGTGATGTTGATATAGATTATCTTTGGATAGTGATAATATGGTTTATCTGATATGATGATAATGTTGATTATCTGTGTGAATCTATGATTTATCTATCTGAGTGTATATATATAATGAAATAGAATTGCTTTTAACCTTTAAAACAACTTGGCCTTAAAAGACACGCTTTGGATTTCGATGAGACCGGGATCGGGTTTCCATATTTGGATATCCGAAAACCACATCGATTCCAATTAACGTTAGGTCGTGAATCTAAGTGGAGCAAGTGAAGACTCGAGGTGTAAGGGCTATACGTCAGTATAACTCTGTGGGTGATTCCGTAATGAGTTTGACGGAATAGTGCTTATAGATTCGAGATATAGGTTTAGAATGCAAGGGTTATCGTCGTTAACTCTGTGGGTGATTCCGTAATGAGTGTAACGAGATAATGCCTTCGGTTTCGTTCGAACCCGGAACGAACTTGTATGGATTGAATGCTTTCAGAACATCGTCAGGCAGGCGATGAGCATTCTAAGAGAAATGTCCTCTAAAGGTAATCGTAGCCTCAAGCCTCATCAACCGGGAATGGCTAAAACAGGGGAGGTGCAGCAAGGCTTCGTGGGTCGCACCCACTGGAGAGCAAGATTGATCCCTATCTAGAGGTCCCTTTTTATTTCGGCTGTGTGGGCAGTTGAATGTACACCAACTGCGGGGTTGTCTTGTTCGGAACTGTTCAGTAAGGAACGGGTCCGGCTTTGTGTTGCAGGGGAGTTGGGGTGGCTCCTCGGTACGTTGATCTAGGCCACGTACTGTGACGGGCGGTACCCCAGTAGCCCTGCCATTGTATGGAATCCAAAATCCAATAAGTGCCAATGGATTTGATTGTATTACCCACTTTTGTGGCTATTAGCTGGAATTTAATAGATGTAACAATTTCGGCTATTTCTTATTTACTTGAAAACTCTAGACATTATTATAATATCACTGGATTTCCTATCAAATGTTTTGGTTAGCGTAAGGTAAAAACTTTTCCATGTTTATGTGTGGGAAGTCTTACGTGATACCTTTCTTTTAAAAGAATTTTCAAAGTTAAGCAACTTTAACCTGTTACTCACACCAGACCCATGTCTGACCCGGAGTTTATTTTTGTTTTCATAAACTCTTGGGTACTCAAATTTTTACGAGTAGCCAAGGGAAATCAGGTTAGGATTCAAGTTAGCTTTTGACGAATTGTGGAGGAGCAATGGAGCAGGAGGCTTCTGCGTTAGATATATAGTATTCCGCTGTGTAATCTGTGATTGTCTCTGAGTTGTATTATGTTGTAAATACTAGACAGGTGTTTATAACTGTCTAGTATGTATTGTATATTTGTGTACTCTGATAGTGGTTGTAAACTATGTAATATTTTATGTTATTAATATAATTTATTCGTTCCGCTGTTGAGATTCTGGTGTTGTTTCTTCTTTCTCTTCTTTCTTTCCTTCTTCCATCCCTTTCTTTCTTAATTGATGATGCGATTTTCTGGGAGTGGAAAGTCGGGTCGTCACACTGCCTCCAAGGTTTCTAGTAGATATTAAGTAGTCAGACGCTTACACACGTAAACTCGCGGCACCTGCTATCAACTAACCTAACTCTACGCTAAAAACCCTGCCGCAACTCAGCTATTGAGTTGCAAATTCTCAAACTACACCACCGTAGTTTGTCCCCTAGTCACACGATTAGAATTTACAAAAGTTTATACGAAAATACAAAATTAAAACAAACACAAAACCCTATACAAAATTAAAGCCTAATTAAATATTATAAAGGCCGGCCACATTTATATCATAAGAAAAATTATCTCCTTTAATATTTTCTTCTGTTCGACCCATATCCTTTGTGAAAATGCCTGCCTCTTTTCCTTTGCTCAAGAACGTTCGTTCCTATTCCAAAATAAATTTGGGCTTTTTGAAATCGAGGCCGCCGATTCAAACAGTTTGATTGAATGATGATCTTTCTTTAGTTTGCTTCATTAACTAACTCGTGGCTATGATTTGCATACTTCCGCTCCAAGGCGTTGAGCTCGAATGAGAAAAGCGTTATGTGATTTTGCTTTTCCAATTTGCTTATGCTCGACTTAATTTGAGTTACTGATTTGGTATTTAATTTTAAATGGCTCTGTGATTTGTTTGAACTCGAATCTATGATTTTTGCCAATGATGTTAAGGGGATTTAAATTGGGATTGAAACCCTTAGTTTACATTCGTATAATTCAATTTGAATTCTTTAAATTGCTATAGTCGGCCATTGATTTGTAATCGAATGTTGGTGATGTTTTCTGACTTTTTCATTTCATACTTGTTGCTTGATAAGTTTGAATTTGCTCCAGTCTTTTCTCCTGTGACTTTGTTATTTGAACTTTGATATGATCTAGACTTGTTCAATTTGTGTTATCAACCTGCTTTGACTCTGACTTGTTCGAACTCTACCTTAGTCACCATGGTTTTCATTCTTTGGCATTTTGAATTTTTTGTTGGCTGCTGTTACATTTTCTTTCAAACCATGACTTTGTTAGTACAACCGTGTATACTTCATGTATCCATATCTAAATCTGCACTTCATGTTACATTGCATTTATTAGTGTTGGTAGCCTTGGACTTGCTGTTTTGATGTTGAATCTGGATTGATACACTTGGTACACTTGAATCTGCATTTTGATGTACACTTGATAATTTTAGTTTGAGTTGGTGCTTTATATGTACTCAAGTTAACCTGATCTGTATTCATATTGACTTTGTTCTTTGAATCGAATTCTGGTTGACACTTGTGCCATTCGGTGTTCGGTTTTGATATCCGATTGCATGTTGTTGTTGTGGACTTAAACTATAGCTCTGGTTGTTTTTATACATGTTTTCATGTGTGTTCATTTGTCCTTATGCACTTGAGTCTGTCTGGTCCATCATTCTCTAGAGTATGGTGCCCTTTATGTTATTGAGTGAAGTCTTCAATGTTGTGTTCATACTGATATATTTGTACACTTGTATTTAGTCTCTGTGAAACTGGCCATTGCATTACTCGTGCACATTTTGATTTCATAGTCGAATCTGATTCATATGTATGTTGCCTCGAGTTAAATTATAGCTTGCCTCTTCACTTTCATACGTTTGTCGCTATGGTTTGTGCACTTGGTTTCACTGTCCACTTTGGTGCATTGCATCATGTATTGCCTTGTGTCTACACTTTGTCTTGGTTGTGTGAACTTGGTGCTCTGACCAGTCTGGATTCATTTATGTTGAACTGCTTTATACTTTGGTCCATAGATGATGATGATGTCTGGTTACATGTTGCACTTGAACATTTTGTAGTCTGGTCTTCATATGTATTTGAGTCTATTGAATTCCATGTAAGCTTCAAGTGCTCCTTTGTGTAGTCTTGCATTCTACTCTGTTGCATACTCACTTGTTGTTTGATGAAATCAAATATTTGCATCTTTACTTTGCACATGTATAAACATGTTGCTTCACTGTTCTTTGCACTAGTACCGTTCCACTGCTTCATTTCTGAAAAGCTTTCAAGTTGACTTGTTTCTTTGCACCAGACCATATTTGTTGAGCATGTTCATGTTTGGTGTGGACTTCATAATTCTGATGCCTCGTGCATGCCTCTAATGTCTGGTGTTGTTTTGAACATGGACATTGTATTTAAACCTGCCTGCATCTAAACTCTGATAATTGAAGTTGTACACTAAAGTCTGAAGCTTTTTATTTCACTAGTGGTTTGTACATTTTATTCTGGTTGAAGTTGTTGTTGGTCTGGTCTAGAGCTTATTTGTTGGACTGGATTCACTTGTGAAGTCTTTACTTGTGATGTGCATGCTCATCTCTGTTGCACTTTCCTTGAGTTCGAATGGTTGAGTTGTTTTCATTTCAAATTGCTTCATGACTTTACTATCGAGTCTGTTTTCATGTGTACATATTGAATTTTTGATCGAGGCTTGTTTCATGTTGTTACATGAGAACTTGTTCTTGACAATTTTGTGATGTTTTTGTATTGCACCTGAGTTGAATCAAGCTTATGGCTCAGGTTTGACCTTGTGGTCACCTGTCCCAGCAATTTTATCAAGGGTATATCGGTGTACAAGGCCTTGTGGCATGTACAGTGATATACTGTGCATGTCACAGGTTGTTTGTGTTTGATGAATTTAAAACGAAAATGATGACGAACAACCCAAATAACTGAGGGAAATGATATTTTCAAAAACATTTTATTTTACACTGCAAAAATATTTCGTTTTCAATTTTACTGCATCGATGTTTATTTTGCAGATAATTCAGATGCTGGATACAAATTGGAATATAGTTGAAGAACAAATATGAGTGAACAAGTGATATGTAGCAAGGTGCAAATATAGATGACAATTGTACAATGAAATATTGTGTTGAAATTTGAAATTGTGTTGGAATTGAAATTTTGTATATAAATGAGAGCTCAAATTTTTTACTATTCAAAAATTGTAGTAAAATATTTATTGGAATAAAATATCTGTTTGAATTTAAATTTTGTGTTATGTATTTTATTCAACAAATATTTATTTAATTATGTGAAAATAAATTAGTACAATAACAAGTACATTTAAATTAAAATATATGTTTATTATCATCAAATAAAAATCATATACTAGCAAATTCAACAAATATGACATCGCATATCACCCTTGCAAAACCATCGATGGGCAGGCGTTGGCTGACTTCATCGCCGAATTTACTATAAAGGATGACAAGGAAGAAGTCCAATTAGAAGTAAGTACCCAATGGAAACTCTTCATTGACGGCGCATCCAACAATCTCTGTTCAGGAGCATGGGTAGTGCTTGAAACCCCTGAGGGGCGAGCCATTAGCTATGCTTTGCGCTTGGACTTCCCAACAACAAATAATGAAGTAGAATATAAAGCACTGATCTCTGGACTGAAGGTTGTGAAGGAACTCAATATAAAATCAATTCACATATACAGCTACTCTCAGCTGGTTATCTGTTTAGTGAAGGGGGAGTAACAAGCGCATAGAGAAATCTTGCCCCATACCTGTCTAAAATATAAGAACTGCTAAGCGACATCGAGCACTACACTATAACTCACATCCTATTGGAGCAAAACACCAAGGTAGATTATTTGGCTAAACTGGCAAGTTCCGAAGAAGCTCAGTCTTTAGGGTTAGTCTCGATTGAAACAATAACCAACCCAAGCATATACGAAATGGATGTAGATTGGACTCTCCAGACCATCTTGAACCAGAAACATGGATGACGCAGATAAAGGACTATCTATTTGCAGGAACCTTTCCAACTGACCGAAATCAACAGAAGAAGCTCCTCCAAAAGGCGCCACAGTTTATAATACAGGATGGGATACTCTACCAAAGGGGATTCATGACCCCTCTTCTTAGGTGTGTGACCGATGACGAAGCATGAAGAATCCTAAAGGAGGTACATGAAGGTGAATGTGGAGACCACATTGGGTGGAAGACCATTGTGAAGGAATTGGTATGGGTATTTCTAGCCAACGATAAATCATGACACAGCAGATCATGCCAGAAAATGTGATCGCTGCCAAAGGTTGAGCAAAATTAAGAGAGCCCCTCAATAGAGCTAATGTAGATGGTCAATCCATGGCCGTTTGCAATAATGGGGTCAACTTGATAGGTGTCATGCCAATAGCAAAAGGAGGGGCCAAATATGCAATAGTTGCCATAGATTATTTCACAAAGTGGGCCGAAGCGGAATCACTAACCACTATAACCATAAAGAAAGTTATTAAATTTGTTACTAAAAACATCATTTACCAGTTTGGTGTGCCTCAAAAAATCATCACTGACAATGGAACTCAATTCGAAAGCGCCAAGTTCAAAGTCTTTTATAGGCGCTTCCGTATCAAAAAAAAGCATCTACGCAGTGACTCACCCGCAAGCAAACGGGCAGGTGGAGCCTATCAACAAGATCTCTAAGTCCACTATCAAAAAGCGAAAGCAAACTAATTTGATGAACTTCCACTCGCACAATGGGCTTACAAAACTACTTACAAAGTGGCAACCGACCACACTCCGTTCGCCCTAGCATATGGTTTAAAAGTAATGATTCACGTTGAGTTAGAAGTCCCCTTGCACCGAAGACGGAATTTCAACCAAAAATAGAACGAGCAGCTCCTACTCGAATCGATGGATATGATTGATGTGCACGTAATTGTGCATATATTTACATCCATATTTTATCTCTTTTTTTTAATATAATCATCATATTTGGGCATTTTAACATGTTTAAAACCAAAATTCAATTATTTCCAAACCATCATATTTTCATCATCATTCAGGGGCAAAACGGTCATTTTTGTGCATGTGTCAATGTAAGAATTTTTACTTGGACATTTTTTGATTATTTTTATAGGAATTTGGATGCATATGGAAGAGGCTTATATGAAGATACATGCATGCACAAGGAAATACAAAGGAATGAAGAGGAAATAATTCAAGTTCAAGATCATGGAGGACCCCACCCACTTACCTAACTTCCAATTAGAAGCTAAGCACATGCTAAAAGGACTTAAAGCTTCATGTACATATTAAGTGGGGGATTAGTGAATGTTAAGGATTACTTGGAGGCTACACCACCTCAAGGGTATTTTGGGAAGCTTCCTAAAAAGAGAATTAGGGTTTTATGCATGTATAAATAGCCCTCTTATGTACATGAAGATGATCATCTACTCTTTCATTTTACTTAGGAAATTAAGAAATCAAAGTGTAAGCTCAATGTTCTATGAAATAAAAATGGCTTCCAAGCCTCTTTCTTCTCTCTTTTCTACATGTTTTTCTTTGTTTTATTGTGAATGTTTATTTATATGCTCTCTTTCTCTTTATGTTCATAGCTTAGATTTACATTTATGCAAGTAGTTAGTAGCTAATCTCTTTTGGTTTCTTTGCTTATTTTCTATTTTCTTTTCTTTAATGTTGAAACTTACTTGTGATGCTTCAATGCCACAAATGAGTAGCTAAACCCCTTCAATTTAGGGGTGATGAAGCTCTCTAACTTTATGTAATTTCAACATTTTTTATGATTTATGATCTCTTTGTTTATGCTTCATGAATGTGAATTTTGATGTAAGTTTATACAAGTGGGTTTGATAGCTTATATTGCTTATGCAAATGAGCTATTCTTACTCAACATAAACACAATTTACATCAACATTTGCTAATTAATTTTTGATTATGAAATGAAAGTAAAAATGAAATTTGATGATCTATGTTACTAGTTACAATAGTAAATAGATCATACTTAAAATAGTTTTTGCTTTGGCTTCTTTTTCATGAGAATTGTAAGTGGTATAATTGTTGTACTATAGTTTGATGGTTTGAGTTATGTTAACTAATAACATAAACAAACCATACTTATGATAAATGCAATGATTATTTCACTTAATATCAAAGTTAGAGATCATAAATTATGTGTTTGTTGATTTACAAAAATTTGAGAGTGGATTTGCCTCTAAATTGTTCTTTAGTCTAATAATTTTTGAATCGCATTTTCTAGTGTTAGCCTCATTTTATTTCTAGTTAACAAATCCTCTTCGACTTTGGTATAATTTGATTGAATAGATTTTTTTTAAATCATCAATTCCCTACGGATCGACCCGTATTCGCCACGTACTTCAAGTGTACGCCGTGCGCTTGCGGTTATATTTTAATTTGAAATTTTTCGGCAAATTTCTAAATCAATAGAAATTTTGTCGACGAACAAGTTTTTGGCGCCGTTGCCGGGGAATTGTTTTGATTTTGATTTTCTATTCTTCGAGTTATTTTTGTTTAATCTTTGTGTGTTTCATTTTGTGTGTGTTTGTATTTAAAAAAAATATCGTGTGTTTGTGTGCATTTGTTTGTGTGCTTGTTGTTTTGCATTTTCATTTGCTCTTCAATTATTAAAAAAAAGAACATTCACAATTTCAAAACAAAAACATTTTATTCCATTTTCTATTGTACAATTTACATTTCATTTTTTGTTTGCTTCTAAAAAAAAAAGACACAACCAATTCACTGTTTCCACTCTGTGCACATTTCTGTGCACTGCCATCACTATTGGCTCTGTTACAGCAGCCATCACCCTACAGCATCTCTACTCGAACCACAGTAGTCTACTGCCCTCTTCAACAACTTGCCTGAACTCCACACTTCACCCCAAACTTCACCGCAATCCATCTCGCAATACTCACAAACAAACTGCCTGTAGCACTTCTCAACCCACTGCCTCTTCACTCAAACTTGTTCCTCCCCTCTGCAACCCACACTCAATACCCATACTTGCATATCATCTTAGTACAACTACAACAAGTTTTGAACAAACAACTATAAACAAGTTTAAACCACCACAGAAAGTTGCTACTGCTTCTCCACAAACTCCCTCCTGCAATACAACTCACCACAGTTCACCAATTCTGACCATCCAACTGACAACAAAATTTCCATCTCTGACCAACACCATTCACCTGAAACCATCCAAACAACACTACCAACTGCAAACATACTTCTACTTCATCCCCATTCCAAAACCTCCTCCTGAACAAACTGCTACTTCCCTCACATATCACATTACTACATCACAAGTTAACTCACCATTTATACACCATCCATCTCATATTTCAACTCCTCTACACTCACGTAATCATCAACTTCGATCGTGTCAACAATCCCCCTCCCTCTTCCAGACTATATCATTAATTCTATCGTCGCTGTTACATTGCAGCTCCACAACCTTCAACACTGCATATCAACTTTCACTGCCCATCCACAGAGCTCTGTCAAACTCAAACTGCCTGTACTAAACTCAACAGCAAGCCACACTTCTAACATCAAGTTACAACATTTCAACATCATCCTACTGTCTTCCCAAACCACTACCGTGCCAACATCTAACTGCTGCCTCCATATCTGTGCAATACAAACACCTTCCACCTTCCACTTTGCCACCCGACCACTTCATCACTCCAGCACACTGCATTCCAACAAATACACCCCTTACCACTGACAGCAGCTACCCCAATCACACAAATCTTCAGTAAAATATCATTCAGCCCCCCTCTGAAATCTCCACACCACCGAACCAGTGCCCCATCAACAAACGCATCATCTCCTTGCACCTCAATTGCCCTCATCGACATCTAGACCTCCGCCAATCACCAGTGCTACAACTCGTTAGCCACCTCCAAACATCGCGCGTCACAACAGTACCACTTCCTTCCTTCAACCTGAAAACCATCGCCGGTAATCCCAAACTCCACAACCACTGAGCAGTATAGTCCGACAACAATCAAAGTCACGACATTCATTGACTTCAAACCCAAATTGAACACTCAACCACGACCAATTCGCCAACAACCCTACTTCGAGAATTACAAAGTTGCATCTTCACCCCAAATCACCACAGCACCACTGAATAACAACTCCACTCCCAAAGTTCTGCCACATGCAATCGCCATACCCGATTCAAACATCAAACTGACCTATCACCGAGCTACCAATTGACTGCGCCTCCCATCACCAAATTGCAAGCCTGAATTCTGCCTCTTCCTGACTCACCTGCCTTCGAATTAGAGTACTTGAATTAAATCTCCTCAAATCCGATTTCGATTTTCGCAGTTGAATTTCGATTGTGATTTTGATTTTTTTGGAAGTCGATTTTGGAATGTGGTTAAAGCAGCTGTATTTCTTTTTTTTTTTTGATTCAATTTTTGGGCCGGGCCCTGGTTAGTGTAATTAAATAAAAAAAAGGGGGAAAGAAAAAGGATCAAGTGTGTGTTTTTGTTCTACTTTATTTTGTTTTAAATCATTTTGATTTCGTGTGTCTTCGTTTTAGTTTTTAATTTGTTTTGTTTTAGTTTTCTTTAAATACCATTTTGTTAAAAAAAAACAAAACAAAATAAACAAACAGTATATAACTATTTTTTTTAGTCCATTTTTGTTTTCAATTGGTTTTCATTTTTTTAGTCCATTTTCTCCAAAAAAAAAAATTCAAAAAAAAAAACAAGTTCAAGTTTGTTTAATTTTCATTTTTCATTTATTTTATTTTCAATTGTTTTGTTTTTCGCTTATTTTATTTTTCATCTTTGATAAACATACAAAAAAATAATAACAATAAAAATTGTTGAATATATCTTGTTTTTCATTTCAGGTTGTCAAAGCAGAAAATTACAAGGAATTGCTTGCCAAAAGGAAAAATAATTGCTTTGCTTTGCTAAAATCGCCGCTAAAAAAAAATTGCTAATAATCTGCATGCTCTGGTATTGTGCTTTCATCTCTAGTGCATTGTTGGTTGCTTGCATTTGCATTTATATATAACAAAAAAAAAATTTCAAAAAAATCCAAAAACAAAAACAAACTTCATTTTAGTTGCATTGTAATTTCACGTTTAATTTCTGCTTTGCATTCATCTCATCTTGTTTTTCTTTTCTAAGGGCAATACCCCAATTCACATAAGGTGAGGGATTTCATCACCCTTTCCTTAACCCACAAACGCATTTCATCGTAGAATTTGACTAATAATAAAGGTTAGACGTTGGACCTAAGGGTGTCACGAGCTCACTTAGGGCTTAATTGTATCTTCACAATTGTTTTACTCAAACGATTTTATTTCTTGGTGTCTAAGCTACGGCAGAGTAATAAACAATTATAAAAATTACGGTGATTCGTAAATATTATACTGGTTGTTCCTCTGAAGGTACTTAAACATTCGGTTGCATTGCTACGGCGATTCGTGGTGCGCCGATAACCCCTGTCCGTTACCTGGCTGAGAAATGTTTTTGTTGATTTAAGACAAAGTGTGATTATACAATTTTGGGTTAGGAGCTACTAAGGACAGAAAACTGTAATTAAGTCCTTTGCATTCATTTAGTTGCATTAGTTCATGTATATTTAAAAAAAAAACACAAAAACAAAAATCTAAAAAAATTTGTAAAATCATTTCAAAAAAAAATTTGAAAATTCAAAAACAAAACAAAAATCAAAATTTTCTTTTGAAATAAACTTCACTTGGTAAATAGTTTTTTTTCCCTTTAAAAAAAACATTTTCAAATCTTCTTTCATTCTCCAAACTCGTTTCTAATTTCTTTGTCCTCTCGACTTTCACTTGTGCATGAGTACTTGGACTCGTGACACAACAACGAATACTTGGATTCGTGACCCTTCTACAAACCGTTTAACTCGAACAGACAATCCTCCCGAAATGGCGAATGAAAACGCCCCTCGAACTCTTATGGATAGAATCTTTCCCGATAGAGTTTCTATTCCATCTTGCATCACATTACCCGCCTCTACGGGTAACCATTTCGAAATCCATTCGAACCATATTGCCACGCTTCCAAAATTTGGCAATTTCGAATACGATGACCCATACATCTTTTTGACTAAATTCGAACAAGTTTGCGCAACCATTAAACTTCAACAACTTTCTGATGACGGAATCAAACTTCGATTAATCCTATTTGCTCTTACGGATTACGCTGAAAAATGGTTGTACAGCTTACCTTCGAACTCAATTAAAACGTGGGAAGAATTTGTAAAAGCTTTCTTAAAAAAGTTCTACCCCTTAGAAAAAACAAGTAGAATTCGAAACGAAATTGTAAGTTTTCATCAATTCAAGGGTGAACCATTTGGAAAATATTTTGAAAGATTCAAAGAGCTTTTGATAAAATGTCCACACCATAAGTTTGAAAAATGGACGATTTGCCAAATCTTATATGATGGACTCGAAAACAGCTCACGAACCATGCTCGAATCAATGTGCCAAGGCAATTTTCTTGCCCAACATCATGACGATGCTTGGCAATTTCTTGAAAACCTCGCTGAAAACTCGTCCCAATGGGAACGCTCGAACGAAAAATCAATCTACTCACGATCGAGTGCACACTCGACGGGATCTTCTTTTGCTTTGGAAGCTAAGATCGACGCAATGATTAAAAAATTCGATAACGTTTTCTCATCGAATCAAACGAACCAAGCTTCCCAACCAATGTGTTATAAATGCAACGATCCTAATCATATAGCCGATCAGTGTCCCAATTCCGTCAAACAAATCAATGCTTTCAATAAAACCAAAAACGACCCGTTTTCTCCAACGTACAACCCTGGATGGAGAAATCATCCGAATTTTGCGTGGAACCAAAACAATCCCAACACGAATACGATTCGTCCCAATTTTCAAGCATTTCCGAATAATGCTTCGAATCCTCCCTTTCAGCCCAATAATTTTCAACCAAACTTTGCGGGCCCGTCTTATAATCAACCGCAACAACCAAATTTTCCACCAAATTCTACTCATCCTCCACAAGACGATAAACGTTTAACTTCGCTTGAGAAAACTCTTGAAACGTTGGCTAAGGCAACTACTCAAAGCCTTCAATCAAACAGCAATTTGCAAAATTTATTGACTTCATATATGCAAAACACAAACCAATCGATTGCGAAACTCGAAATGCAAATGAGTCAATTAGCCACGTCTGTAAGTGAACGTGAACGAGGAACATTCCCAAGCCAGCCCCTTCCAAATCCCAGAAATAAAAACGCAAATTCAAATCAAGCCCATGTTGTTCAAGATAGCAATGTCACCCAATTGAATGCTATCACAACTCTCCGTTCTGGTAAACAAATCGATAATCAAGTCGTTAAACCAAATGATTCACTGGGAACTTTTCTCGATACTTCTAAAACAACGAACGACTCAGAACAGAACATGGAGCCAAACGTCGAATCGAACGACAATCAAAATTCTTCTTCTACTACTCAAGTAGACCCGCCTACCGAGTATCATGTTCCATTTCCACATCGTCTTCGACCAAAGAAACACTCGGACCAAATGGAAAAGATGTTGGAAATTTTTAAACAAGTCAAAGTTAACATTTCTCTTCTTGACATCGTTCAGCAAGTCCCCACTTACGCGAAATTTCTTAAGGACTTGTGCACCCAAAAGCGACACACTCAAGTGCCCAAAAAAGTCTTCTTAGCCGCTAGTTTGAGTGAAGTCTTGTCCCAATCCATACCCGTTAAATACAAAGATCCTGGCTGCCCTACGATTTCGTGTACAATTGGAGAAAAGACGATTAACAAATGTTTAATAGACTTAGACGCGAGTGTCAACTTGATTCCATACTCCGTGTACGAACAATTAGGCTTAGGTGAGCTCAAACCCACGAAAGTTACGCTTCAATTTGCTGATCGTTCCATTAAGAAGCCCGTGGGAGAAATCGAAGTCGTGCTCATTCGAGTAGGGCAATTCATATTCCCCGTTGATTTTATCGTTCTCGAAACACAACCCGTGACAAACCCTGCGAGTCAAATCCCATTGATTTTAGGCCGACCATTCTTAGCCACCTCAAACGCCTTAATCAATTGTCGTAACGGTTCGATGAAAATCTCTTTTGGAAACATGACTTTGGACCTTAACATTTTCAATCTTGAAAGCCACTCGAACGAACTTCGTGACCAAACATTAGAAGTTAGTGCCATTCATGAAAACTTTGAAAACGAAACATTTGATCTTAACGATGAACGCGAGGCCGAGTACGAAAAATTGTTTCATGAAGTCCCCAACGAGATCGAACACACTCTTCCCTTTGAATCGCTTCAAGTTGAGTCCGAATCTCAACCCAATTCTGCAATCGAAAAACTCCCGAAATTGGACCTCAAACCACTTCCCGCTCACCTTAAGTATGCATACTTAGGTGAAAACGAAACTTGTCCTGTCATCATTTCTAACAATCTTTCTCTTGACCAAGAAGCTTCTCTTCTCTCTATTCTTTTGAAAAATAGAGAAGCAATTGGGTGGTCCATTACTGATATTAAGGGAATTAGCCCTGCTATTGTCCAACATCGCATTCATTTGATTGATGAAGCCAAACCCACTCGTGATGCACAACGGAGGCTTAACCCAAAAATGAAAGATGTGGTTCATGACGAAATTCTTAAGCTCCTCGATAACGGTATCATATACCCCATCTCCAATAGCCCATGGGTTAACCCAATTCATGTCGTGCCTAAAAAGTCCGGACTTACTGTTATAAAAAACGACGCTAACGAACTTATTCCAACTCGTACTCAAACGGGTTGGCGTGTTTGCATTGACTATCGAAAACTAAATGCCGCAACACGTAAGGATCATTTTCCTCTTCCATTTATCGACCAAATGCTCGAACGTTTAGCCGGTCACGAGTTCTATTGCTTTCTTGATGGTTATTCCGGCTATAACCAAATTCCAATCGCTCCCGAAGATCAGGAGAAAACGACTTTCACGTGTCCATTCGGTACCTTCGCTTATCGACGTATGCCATTCGGACTTTGTAACGCTCCTGCGACTTTCCAACGATGCATGGTTGGAATCTTTTCTGACATGATTGAGCACTTTCTAGAAGTCTTTATGGACGATTTCTCTATCTTCGGCGATTCTTTCTCAATGTTTACATCACCTCGAGTTGGTTTTGAATCGATGTAAAGAAAAACACTTGACTTTGAATTGGGAAAAATGCCACTTTATGGTCAAACAAGGCATTGTCCTTGGACATATCATCTCAAACAAAGGCATTGAGGTAGACAAAGCGAAAATCGATGTCATTGCAAATCTACCCATTCCCAAATCCGTTAAGGACATTCGATCATTTTTAGGACACGCTGGCTTTTATCGACGCTTTGTGAAAGACTTTAGCAAAATCGCCCGTCCTTTGACGACCCTTCTTGGAAAAGACGTTCCTTTCGATTTTAACTCTGATTGTATCTGTTCTTTTGAACGTCTTAAGAGCGAACTCATTTCTGCCCCAGTCATTTGCGCACCCAATTGGGATCTTCCTTTCGAAATAATGTGTGACGCTACAAACTTTGCCGTTGGTGCTGTCTTGGGACAATGCATCAACAAGATCCTTCATGTCATTTACTACGCGAGTATGACCTTGAACGACGCTCAACTCAACTACACAACAACTGAAAAAGAGCTTCTAGCTGTCGTTTTTGCGCTTGAAAAGTTTCGACCTTACTTGATAGGTTCACACATTACGGTCTACACTGACCATTCTGCGCTTCGATATCTCTTCGCTAAAAAGGATGCTAAATCCCGTTTGATTCATTGGATCCTTTTACTTCAAGAATTCAACCTTACAATCAAAGACAAAAAAGGATCCGATAATGTCATAGCCGATCATTTATCTCGTCTTTCGAACGCACCATCTTCCTTGCCGAGCAATGAAAACTTCCCCGATGAACAACTTCTTTCTATTTCCCTCGATCCATGGTACGCTGATATAGTGAACTACTTAGTCACTAAAGAAACTCCCTCATCTTGGTCCAAACAGGACAAATGCAAATTCATGTCCCAAGTGAAATATTTCTATTGGGACGATCCATACTTGTTCAAATATTGTCCCGACCAAATCATCCGACGTTGCATTCCGGATAATGAAATAAGGAGTGTTCTTTCGTTTTGCCACGATCAAGCGTGCGGTGGACATTTCGGTCCTCGAAAAACTGCGGAAAAAGTGCTTCAGTGTGGTTTCTATTGGCCTTCTCTTTTCAAAGACTCGTTTGAATTTTGTAAAACTTGTGATCGATGTCAAATGCTTGGGCGAATTTCTCGACGAGATATGATGCCTTTAAACCCCATTCTTACGATCGAAATCTTTGATGTATGGGGTATCGACTTTATGGGACCTTTTCCCAATTCCTTTGGAAACTTGTATATCCTTCTCGCTGTCGATTACGTTTCAAAAGGGTCGAAGCCGTTCCTTGCAAAACCAATGACCACATAATTGTTGTGAAATTTCTTAAAGAAAACATCTTTTCGAGGTTCGGCACACCTCGCACAATAATCAGTGATAACGGAACCCATTTTTGCAACCGTTCTTTTGAAACTTTAATAAAAAAATACTCGATAACCCACAAGTTATCCACTCCATATCATTCTCAGACTTGTGGCCAAGTTGAAGTTTCAAATCGACAAATAAAACAAATCTTGGAGAAAACTGTCAATAAAAATCGAAAAGATTGGTCTCAGAAATTGACCGACGCGCTTTGGGCTTACCGTACTGCTTTTAAAACTAACCTTGGGATGTCCCCTTTTCGTTTAGTTTACGGTAAAGCTTGCCATTTACCCGTTGAAATTGAACACAAAGCATTGTGGGCAATAAAAAACTTAAACTTTGATCATGAAGAAGCTGGCGAAAATCGAAAATTACAACTCAACGAACTAGAAGAACTTAGGAACGACGCGTATGAAAACGAGAAAATTTACAAAGAAAGAACCAAAGTTTTTCATGACAAGTCAATCCTAAGGAAAAAGTTTTCGCCTAACCAGAAAGTTCTTTTATATGACTCGAGACTTCATTTATTCCCTGGGAAACTTAAATCAAGGTGGACCGGACCATTTGTGGTACGAACTGTTTTTCCATATGGTGCCATAGAAATAGAAAACCCAAAGGATGGATCGATTTTCAAAGTCAACGGTCATCGTTTAAAACCCTTCTTGGAATTTCCCGGTTACCAAGAGGAGGAGCTCATGATCCTTCATGAGCCAAGCTACGTCTAGTAAGAATGTTAACCCTCTTTTGTAAATATGTACATATTTTTCGCCGTTACACTCATTATGTCATGCATCGACTGTGGGGACACAGTCAAAATTAAGTGTGGGGGGAGTCTCATTTTCATTTTTTTTAGTTTTTCATGGCATTTTTGAATTTTCATTTTCTTCAAAAAAAAAATCTCAAAACTCCTAAATCTCAGAAACATTTTATTTTTACCATTTTGATTTATTTTTGAAGAAACACTATGGGATAAGTATAAGTTTTGGTTAATAAATTGAAATTTTTGAAAATTTATTTGTCTTAACAGAAATAAAAATGAAGTTTGATTACAAATAACAATGGTTTTACAAGTATATAGGAAGGTTCATTTATGTTAATTATGAAGTATGTTCTAACTGAAAATCGTTGTTTAAAAAGTGGTAAATTTAAAGTAAAGGATATAACATTTTTGTCTTCTAAGTTAAATGGTGCTAAGATGATTTTGCAAAACTCTCTCTCTTTTAAAAATATATATATATATATATAAAAAAAAATAACATCCAAAGTATTCACTCTCATTTAAAAGTCCTCACGGTTATGCATGGGTGAATTACTTGTAATCTTTGATTATGTGCTTTCATACTCATTTAAAAGTCCTCACGGTTATGCATGTATGAAACATATATTAAAAAAAAGAACAGACTTAATAAAAACCACCTACGGTCGATAGGTGTATGCACGAAAGTGTGTACACTCGCCATGCTCTGTACTCCCCTCACATAAGCCCGAAAGGCAGTGCATGGGTGGTATATCTGGCCTCAGTTTACTTGAGCTAGGTGTGTAATTTTTCTTGCAAATAATGAGAGAGCAAGCAATTGAAATCCTAGCACTATTTTAACTTGTTTGACCTAACTTGTTATTGAAAAGAAATGAAAATACCACTTTAATAAACTTTGATAATCAACTAAGGATCCATTTCATAATTACATTGTGTTATCAACCGAAACAACTAGCCAAACTATGGTCTATCTGTCATGACAACTTGATTTTTATTGGAAATTTTGGCGAGTAAATGACTTAAATTTTCAAGACAATGACCAAAACTTGTATTTAACTTATTCGTGTCAATTTAAAAATAAATCCTTCATTTGTAAATATTTTCGAAAAATTCGCATTCATCTCTTTGTAAATAAATCTTGCAATTTGTAAATATTTTCATCCTGCATTTGGATTTTGTGGGTAGTATCCGCTGAAAACCCTCACGAGACAACACTCGTCCTACTGGGGACACCCAGAGGTTTAACGGCTTATTGCATACGCTCAATGCAATCGTGCTCCCTATGAAAACGGATTTATCTTAGTTTTCCTTTATTCGAGGACGAATAAAAAGATAAGTGTGGGGGTATTTGATGTGCACGTAATTGTGCATATATTTACATCCATATTTTATCTCTTTTTTTTAATATAATCATCATATTCGGGCATTTTAACATGTTTAAAACCAAAATTCAATTATTTCCAAACCATCATATTTTCATCATCATTCAGGGGCAAAACGGTCATTTTTGTGCATGTGTCAATGTAAGAATTTTTACTTGGACATTTTTTGATTATTTTTATAGGAATTTGGATGCATATGGAAGAGGCTTATATGAAGATACATGCATGCACAAGGAAATACAAAGGAATGAAGAGGAAATAATTCAAGTTCAAGATCATGGAGGACCCCACCCACTTACCTAACTTCCAATTAGAAGCTAAGCACATGCTAAAAGGACTTAAAGCTTCATGTACATATTAAGTGGGGGATTAGTGAATGTTAATGATTACTTGGAGGCTACACCACCTCAAGGGTATTTTGGAAAGCTTCCTAAAAAGAGAATTAGGGTTTTATGCATGTATAAATAGCCCTCCTATGTACATGAAGATGATCATCTACTCTTTCATTTTACTTAGGAAATTAAGAAATCAAAGTGTAAGCTCAATGTTCTATGAAATAAAAATGGCTTCCAAGCCTCTTTCTTCTCTCTTTTCTACATGTTTTTCTTTGTTTTATTGTTAATGTTTATTTATATGCTCTCTTTCTCTTTATGTTCATAGCTTAGATTTACATTTATGCAAGTAGTTAGTAGCTAATCTCTTTTGGTTTCTTTGCTTATTTTCTATTTTCTTTTCTTTAATGTTGAAACTTACTTGTGATGCTTCAATGCCACAAATGAGTAGCTAAACCCCTTCAATTTAGGGGTGATGAAGCTCTCTAACTTTATGTAATTTCAACATTTTTTATGATTTATGATCTCTTTGTTTATGCTTCATGAATGTGAATTTTGATGTAAGTTTATACAAGTGGGTTTGATAGCTTATATTGCTTATGCAAATGAGCTATTCTTACTCAACATAAACACAATTTACATCAACATTTGCTAATTAATTTTTGATTATGAAATGAAAGTAAAAATGAAATTTGATGATCTATGTTACTAGTTACAATAGTAAATAGATCATACTTAAAATAGTTTTTGCTTTGGCTTCTTTTTCATGAGAATTGTAAGTGGTATAATTGTTGTATTATAGTTTGATGGTTTGAGTTATGTTAACTAATAACATAAACAAACCATACTTATGATAAATGCAATGATTATTTCACTTAATATCAAAGTTAGAGATCATAAATTATGTGTTTGTTGATTTACAAAAATTTGAGAGTGGATTTGCCTCTAAATTGTTCTTTAGTCTAATAATTTTTGAATCGCATTTTCTAGTGTTAGCCTCATTTTATTTCTAGTTAACAAATCCTCTTCGACTTTGGTATAATTTGACTGAATAGATTTTTTTTAAATCATCAATTCCCTGCGGATCGACCCGTATTCGCCACGTACTTCAAGTGTACGCCGTGCGCTTGCGGTTATATTTTAATTTGAAATTTTTCGGCAAATTTCTAAATCAATAGAAATTTTGTCGACGAACAATGATTGATGAAAAAAAGAGAAGAAGCAGAGCTGAGAACCGCTGCCTACCAAAAAAGGGTCACATGGTACTTCAACTCCAAGGTTCACAATCAAACCATCGAAGTGGGAGATCTTATGCTTAAGCGAGTTTACCTTATTCCGGGGGCCTTCGGACCAAACCGGGAGGGACCATATGTAATTAATCAAAAGCTAAGAGACAGGACTTTCAAGCTAGCAACCGTCGATGGAACTCAAGTTCCCAGGGCATGGAATAGCGAATCGCTTCGCCGTTACGTTGTCGAAAAGCTATCTTATGTATTTTTTTATTTTCCAGCAAATAAGCCACCCCGAGACACTGGCGCATTGTATATAGACAAAAACTGCCTTGCTTTCCTTAATAAAGTTTTCTTCTTGAACCAAAAAAACCGTGTTTATAATAATAACCCGCCGGGTCGACGGAAGCAAATCGACCCAAAATGTTAGATCGGCGGAACCCGATCTTGGATTTCCAAACACCGGTGTTGCTACGACAACATTAAGAAAGCTAAAATCAACACTCCTCGCATTTCCCGAAGATATGAAATATTAAGGAGTGCCAAAAGCCATGCATCTCATAAGCTGTGCACTAAAGTAATTACCCCTCACGTTGCCCCAAGATAGGCAACACCGAGGAAAAATCAAAAGCCGTTCATCAAAATAATAACCCCTCACGTTGCCCGAAGATAGGAAACACTGAGAAAAAACAAAAAGTCGTGCATCCTATAAGTCGTGCACTAAAACAATAACCCCTCGCGTTGCCTGAAGATAGGCAACACTGAGGAAAAACAAAATACCACGCATCCCGTAAGTCATGCACCAAAATGTTAACTCCTCACATTGCCTGAAGATAGGCAATACCGAGGAAAAATGAAAAGCCCTGCACTCCATAAGCCGTGCACTAAATTCCAAAACATTGGCCCCTTATGTTCCCAAAGATAGGCAACTACAAAAAGCATGAAAAATCACGCACTGATTCTTATAACCTAAACTCCTCATCCTGCCCAAAGATAGGCAACATCGGGGAGAACTAAAACATACGCTCCTCCAACAAGATCGGGGTGCAACAAACCAAATGAAAAGCCTCAATTATAGACACTTAAGGGATAAAATTGCCCTCAATTAACCTATGCACGGTGTGCCTCTAAAAAGCGCATGTATTACATATTGAAATATCACAAGAAACTCTAAAACACGCATGTGTTGCATACTTGTTGAAATATCACAAGAAACTTGAATTGTAGCTAATGCCGCAAAAGTTCCAAAAAAGGAGAATCGAGTCGAAACTTAGCCAAATTTTCAATAAAGATTATGTAAACCCTAAGTTACCGATTATCTGAAAACTAATTGAAGTAAACAGCCCTGTGAACTGGGGAGCATACATTGGTACTTGAAAAGAAACGCATGAAAACAATAAGTTCACAAGTTCTATTACTCCAAGTAAAGAGTTTCCAAAGAATTTTTAAGCAAAGAAGTTAAAAAAGAATTTCTAAACAAAAATTTCTAAGTTCTGTTAATTTATGAAGTTCTAAGAATCTCTAAACAAAAAATTTCCAATTTTTGTTACTTTCTGAAGTTCTATGAATTTCTAAAGAAAATTTTTCTAAGTTCTGGTAATTTATAAAGGTGCTATCAACTTCCAAAGTGTTATTAATCTCTAAGTTCTGTTGCTTCGAACGAAGGGCTTTGGCTATAATTACAGAACTAGAAAAGTATGAAATAAAACAAGCAAAAGTACACAAAGCACGGATGAACTGACAGATAAGAGTACAATCAAAATATCAATATATTGCTTTTAATTTTCTATATACAGTTTCAAAATGTGGGGGCCGTACCCAAACAACACCGACTAACCAAAAAAAATACAGACTCTACAATGAAGACGCAAAGTGCAGACTCTGCACTCGAACAGAATGACTTAAAAAGAAACAATTCAATCTTCCTGCATGTTGTTGTCCAAAATCAAGTTAACCTTTACACAAGCTACTTAACGTTTCTTGCCGCTGCTCCCCTTTTCTCCCTTGATCGATAGCTTATGCTTCTTCTCATGAGTGGTGTCATTATCGAGAATGCCAACGAATAGTTTAGTGGCAATGTCCTCATCTTCCTCCAAAGCCTTCTCAGAAGCCTCTCCATTTGTCTTTCGCCTTTGAGATTTGCGGGGGCTTTTGGAGGCTTTGATTGTTTCTACCATTTCCCTCTTGACGGTGATCATCTCCTATTGAGTCTTCTTTAGTGGCTCCGTCTGAGTGTCACACTCCTTGGCCTCTATAGCTGTTATATCGCCTTCTAAAGACGCCAAAGGGTCATCCAGGATGTTGAACGCGGCTATCTTTTTGGCCTCTGGCCCCGGCTGTAAACCAGGCATGGAAGTGGGATCCGACACATGAATAGAAACAACCATAGAAGATGTGGAAATGACTGCAGGCGCAGGCGCCGAAGTAGCTAGGACGTCAATGGGAAAAGTTGGTGGACCTATAGGATAAAAAATGAAAGCATTAAACTCCTCTTGCTCTTGTGGCGTAAGTTGGAAACTCCAAAATTCAGAGGAGGCAAGGACATTACCTACGCGAGAGGAATGCTCGAGAATGTCTATTTCGTATTCACCACCTTCGCTCTCTTTTGATGGCTCCACCACTTGAGGAACAATTTCAAGTCCTAAACTCGTTGGTTGGTCATGGAGCTACTCTGATAATTCACCCACGCCAGAAATAGAAGGCTTGGTAAGCATGTCGGTGGCGGTCATTAAGGCAGCATCGATGGCCTCCTTCTCCTTTTCAACTTGGAGAATTTCCTGGCCCTCAAGTAACGCCTTCTTGGATTCGTCATTGAGATAGGCATCTTGCAACTCTCAACCAGAATAAACGTCACTTCCATCGGCAAAACGAGATAAGATATCCTCCTAAACAAGAGCGAGAGTGCGCTGGAACTTCGGGCCAAGATAGCTGAGACTTCCTTGAGCAACGAAGAGTTAACATAGAAGTTTAGAATAGTCGCATCCAACTTCTCCATTTTCCTGTCAAAGGCATTCTGGAGATCCAGGTAATCCGCATTCACAGCCGTCTTCTCAACTTCAGCGGTAGTTTTATCGGACTGAGCTTTATGGCTTGAGCTTGTAGCTTGGCATTGGTCTCAACATGGTTGGAAATAGTTTTGTTGTGCCCCTCAACAATCAGATCGTGGTTGGCGATAGTTTTCCTCTGAGCCTCGATGATAGCTTTACAAGTGGCTACTTCTTCTTTCAGCTTGGCCTCCTCCGCATGAGTCTTGATAATCTCGTCCCTCCAGACGATCTTAACTTTTGGGTGCATCCTTCAACTCCTTCATCGGATCGATGTTCCTCCTATTTTCATGAAGGGACGACTCCTTTTCTTCCTCCAACTGTTTAATCTTAGCGTCATGGTCGGCCAACGCCCTCTCCAAGTCATCTTTCTCTGATTCAAAAGAAAGGATCTTTTGATGATTATTTCTATTCGTATCCACCAGCTGTTTACAGAGCTTCTCCCATCTTTCGGCCTATTCTAGGTCACTCTGAATGGCTTGGAGATGTGGCATGCAGGAATCCTTGCGAATAGGGTGGATATCCAATCAAACTTAACCCCCTTCAAGAACCAACCAGGAAGCGCTGCCTCAAGTTTAGGGGAGGCGAAGGAAGGACGTAGGCAGGCCTTCAGTGGGTGCGAGAAGCACCAAGGATGGCAGTGACGATGGAAGATGATGAAATATGAGTTGGAGGCAAAATCAAGGCAGAAGTGATGGGAATTTTTGGGCCCACGAAAGAGTGTTTTGAAGCGAGCTCTAAAGAATGAGGGCGATGTTCAAAATTTGACTTTTTGACGGCTCATCACTTTCCTTAAGAGATCTTCTCTTCTCATACCTACCTTTATATGATTGAGCTCGGTCTCTTTCTTCTTGGTTGTGGATTTCAGCTTCGAGCTCTTTTCTCCACATGTATACCTACATGACTCATTCCCGGAGTTTCGTCACAAGACTCTGAGTCCCCATCATCAGATTCAGATGAGAAGTAATCATTGGCAGCGGACTCATCACTACTACATTCAAACTCTCCCTCTTCCTTTTTCATATCTACCCTGGCCTTGCCCTCTCTTTGTTTGAACTCCTCTTCTACTTCCTTGGGATGGATTGGAGGCATTCTACCTTCGCCGCTTAATATAGTCGCAACATCCTCTTCCCCTTCATGGGTTTTGTCGGTGGATCCTCCGAACGGGCTTTTTCTCTCTTAAGAGGCGCCTTCTTTGGAATCATGGATGGAGGAAACAGATCTTCTATGACACGTAGATCAAGCAGGAGAGGGAATTTCAACTTGAATGGCAGATCACCTGGAGCCCATAGTCCATAGTGACGCAAGTTTTCATCAGTCAATAATACTTTAACGCTTCTCTCCTCGACATCGATTGCCTTTAAAGTCTCACTAACTCATTTAGTGTCGCATCTCTATTCAGTCTTGTAATGACTGCAAGAGACATATGGTTGGTTGGAAACTCCATGGAAATGCATCAAAAGCTCGATGAATCAAAAGAAGCTTACCCTCTGTCTTCCACCGACCATTGAACCCCTCGGGACATTTGACAAAGGAATATTGCGTCTTAATTTGCGATAAGTTTCTTTACAAGCGCTGGATGATTTTATGATTTCTCTGGGCTCCGATTATAACAACTCCGATTATAACAAAGGAGGGAAAATAATATCTCCTCTTGAACGCCAGAAAGTACCGTAACTTATCGAAGCTTGGAGTGCAGTTGGACGCCCGCATAAAAAGAACATGCAAGCAAGTCAGAATGGCATACCAGTCTGATGAAGCTGAAATGGGGCAATACATAAGTTTGAGAGAGTCTCATGCAGAAAGTCTTTGAAGGGAGGCATGACTCTATACAAATACATGTATCAGTGGCAAGCGGTGTACCCCAGGGGAGGCATATGGGTGAATTTGTCTTTCTCTGGTAGACGAACATTCTCTTCGAGAATTCCATGTTGCGCATAGATGTTACAAAGGATCTTGGCGAAAACAACCGATGAAGCTCTCTCAGGCAGATTAAGTGGAACTCTGATGTTGGGAGGCATACGATCCATGATTGGCCCAATTGGGACTAACTGGTTGTATTGAGCTTGCGAAGTGGATGATGAGTAGGCTTCTGAGAGAACCAGGCCTCCCTCGATTGACTTACGACAGTGAATGGCTGCTTCATTCTAATTAACACAACCCATGTCCGAAAATGGTCAAGTAAATATACCCTAAACTAATAGCTTCCCCTACCACATTTGAATTCCAAAGAAACATTAACTTGTAATCGCCATGTTGGATTTCAAGTGCGGACTGGGGAAAGTGAAGTGTGCTATCTATATGGGATACTCGATACAATGAAAATTCCATACCCCATGTAGATAGCTCGCTCGCAGTGGAAGAAGAAAAGAAATTCTCATGTCACTTTGTTTTCTACCTTTGTTTCTACTTCATGTACACTTACCCGTTATCGATCTATGATTAATAACGGATCCGTTGTCCGAAGGATGCGGAAAGCACTTCTCACTACAGGAATGCCAAGCGTGCAATAAGCAAGTAGGATAAGTCTAAATTCCACGAAAGAATCATGATCTACTAGTGATGTGACGTGCAGTAACAGCTGCAAAACTGGATATAAGTCAATTATGGTCTAATGGACGAAGATAGAAAAACGTTTCAAGCACTGGGTCGAAGCCCGAATGTCGTTCCGGGAAACAACCCGAGACTCAGTTTACTATCTTCCTCCATTAAACCATAAACAACTCGAACTTCCCACGATCAACGTTACGAATGGGAACTTGTCATCAAATCATTATACCAACTCAATAATTAGCAAACCAATTAAGCGAACCCACCTCTAAATGAATTCAAAGGGACATGAAGGATCAAAGATCAAACTCAGCGAGCTATGGAATAGATCGGTGGCGAGCAGATGCCAGGTCAGCTACAAAGTAAGATGGTGGAGAATTGGTTGGAACTGTGGGGAGTTGATTGTATTGGTGGCGACTCAAGGTAGTGGCAAGCTAGAATTTAGAACTAGGGTTCATGATGGACGGATGCACCAGAGAATGATGGATCAAAGCATAGAAGGGATTTCTCTGAATTGGATCACTCGAAGAATAGATCACATGAGGAAGTTCGTTGGGTCGGGTTGAGTGAGGAGTTAGGTTGGTTCGAGTCACGTATATAGGCGAACAAAGGAGCAAAGAAAATTTACTAATTAATAGGGTCGCATGCAACCCATCATGATCACTAGCGACCCGACCCAACCTTGCATAAGTTTAAATTTCCTTAAGCGGTTAGGTCGTTAGCCACCGATGTCATATGGATCGCTAGCAACCCATAAAAAGAGAGAAAAGAAGGATACACTTATTCCCTTTGAACTCGATCTCCTACACCTATTCATCATTCCTAGGCATGCTGGGAAATTATAGGAAGAAATTTGGTTTGTTTTGGCAAGTAATAACAGTCAGAACGAAAGAAAGATGACCAACAACATTAGGTTAACGTATTCATAAAGCTCTAATGCAATCACTTGGAAATCGACGGATGAATATTAGAGCGATAACTTCCAGAGCACACCTTGTTTACAACGAAGACGTACTCTAGGGGGTAAATGTTATCCAATTTTTTAACCCAGCAGGAACCAATAAGAAACAGAACAACCTCATGTAAATAAGATGGTTTAGAACTTAACCCAAAAAGATAAGACAAGGGATTAACAAGGGCCAAGCTATATGACTAAGGCAACAAGTGGGATCAACTAAACCGAGAGATCAACATTGTTTTAGTCCAATCAGCAGCTAAGCACAAACAACTAGTGAATTGCCATCAAAATGAAACAACTACGATAAAAGACTATGGAAACATTTCTAATTCTAGACTCTAGAAAAACCTAAGTGCTTGGATCATCAGCGACCCATGCCTCTTCACGAATCTTCAAACAAGCTAGCTAAGGATGTAGCGATAAGAGGCCAAGACATTCGCTCGCAAACAACCCAAGTCCATGGGTCTCCAGTGAAACATACACCAAGGGTCGCCAACGACCCATGTTCTTGCCTCGGTTTGCGAGCCAAACTATCACTGGGACATTCCTACCTACCTGTGAGCAGATAATGAAGTGGCTTGGCCCAGAAGCTCTCCGATCCATTTAAATACCATCCTGCCTGCAACATAAATGGGATCTTGTCGGGACTGGTTGGTGAAGCTCTGTTGGAATTATTCTTCGCTTTCTACCTCCTTCATAATAATCTCCAAAGAAATTCACTGTGATTCTCTAGTGGATTCCAATTTTAGGGATTCAATCTAGCTAACGATAATCAAAGCCTTGTAATCAAACATCTCTTGTAACAAAAATAAGTCTTTAATAAACTATAAAATGGACGTAGGCTTCATTAACAACCGAACTACTATAAAAATTCTATGTCTTCTTTCTTTTACTGTTCTTTTCTATATTTGTTATTTGTGACATTTCTCTGTTAGAACAGATCTCAAATTCAAACCACGGTATTGGTCCATTTTTTAGGTCAACGTAACTATTTCAAAACATCAAAATAATATTATACATATCTACATAACACCTATTTTCTAAAATAAGATTCCTTTTATCAAGACATAACTCATGCCACCTTTCCAATAATTAGTTTGCTTCAAACTATTTACTTCATTCAAAAAATTCTTCATATCTTTCAAATCTTCTCAAAACAGTAAATATAACTTCCATCAAAATATTATTACTTACTTCAACATATTGCAAATTGATTTACTTCCTTTCAAAATATTTCATCATTTTACGAAACTTCACAAAATGGTTCAAAACTTTTCAAAGTTTTTCAAAACTTTCCAAGGCTTCTCAGAATCTTTCACAACTTTCCAAAACTTTCCGACCTTCATGTCCATGCGTATCGTTATAATGTTTAGGAATCCCTATTGATAACATTGGCCAGACGCATTGACCAGAATTCTTCAAACACTCAACGAACAAATTAAGACCAATATATTTTCAAAATTTGCCTATATATTTTATATACATACTTTTTGTAAAAAAATTCCAAATAATCATTCGATAAATCTTTATCAGATACCTCATCTATGACATAGATTTTTATCAAAAGATTTTCTAATGAAAATATTTACTTACTTCCATAAAACATATCCTAATATCATGTATATAAATTTTTAAAATCATAAGCTTGCTTTCATTGAAATATTTACCAAAACTTTCTTTTAAAACTAATACCAAATTACTTTTGACCATTCAAACATGTACATTATCAAACAATATCAAAAGTACAAAATTACATCACAAACTAATATCAAAATATAAAATATTATACTAAAAGATACAATCTCTAAGATTTGTTAGCGGTAGCTACATCACCAAAGGCTCCACAAGGCATTAATACCAATAATTACAAATTTTATACGAGCAATAATCAATCAACAAACATACATAAAAAACAAACAATAATACTCTCGGCGGAAATAATTCTTTAGATTCCGCTATGCACTTTGATCATTAACGGATTAAAATACAATAATTTATTCCTAGCCACCATAGAGCAATCATTTTGTATTTCATATTCGATAAGTAGTAATAAAATAGAATATTATATTTACAAAATACATATACACTCTAATGGAATAGGGACATTAAGTCTCATCTAGGCCAATGACTCTTGTCTATATATACACAAAGTATTTTTCCAAACCTTGTGCTAATACCGTTTATAACACCCCTTCCTCTATAACCATACTATCCAAGAGTACTATAGAGTAATACTATTGGATAATATGAAGAATAAGGCGATATGTGGTACACACATGAATATTCTCTTAGGCCAACACCGGTGCATATTTAAATATCGAATATAACTCACCAACAAGTGTACACGGTATTAACATAAAGCAATAAACACGCATGCCTCAAGGATTGAACCATACTTAATATACAGTAATTATCAAAGAACACAGTGTCAATTGTAGGGATAATATATAGTATCAATATACAATATATATCCAATACACATCACAATGATAGACACATAAGAGATTATAAAATGCAGAACTAAAATCCACAATATTATATATATAATATCCTCTAAGCCCAGAAAACAAATGAACTTGTCTTATTTTCCCTGTACCTAAAATATCTTGGACTGACTCGAGTATTATAAATAACACACGGGTCAGACTTGGCTAAATCAACGGTTAATATTAATTAAATATTATTGTATAATAATAATATAATAGCATCCATAATGTTAATAACTACTTGATTATATACACACACACACATAAAAATGTATATATAATCATAACAACATAAACAATCCCAAATGTATTTTATAATTTCATATATTTCAATTCATACATAAAGATGTCACTGCCCATCTTAAAGTAAATCAATCCAAAAGTCATGAAATCAATATCAAATGGGTGAATAATCCATATCTAGAAGTCCATCATCAAAATAAGATATCATCGATAATGGTATATCATCGAGTATAATTAGGCTATCTCATAACAATGCCCAAAAATATCCCTCAATCCTAATACTAATAGAAGTATCATCATCAACATATAAATATGATAGGATGCCTATCAATAAAAGATAGAGAATCCATCATCCTCTAAAGACCTATTCAGATATAATCTCATTACCACATATATGAATAAACTAGAATAATATGGATACGATAGGGATTGACTACACTTTAGACATGCAGTATATAGTATAGTCAGACTCATCATAGGATAGTGGATAGTATATGCCAATCCACCCCACACACTAGATCCAGACGTGAGACTAATGATCGCATGCCCAATCTAGGAACCTAGGGTCTACTATCTCTCGCTAATAGCTAGATCTATTTCTAAAGTCTTCAGTTACCTTGATGGACATCTTGACCCCATCCATCAATGGCTCATCAACACGTAGCCTCGGTCACGACCCTACTATGCCCCTATAGATAATAGACTCCTGGCCTATGCAACACAAGGGGTTATAGGAGACCCTCCCTATCAAACAAATGATGCACATCGAATATAATATACAACAACAGTGTCATGAATCTAGGGTGTGACCCCAGGATCAGGCATCGAGGGTGGATATTGGTCAATCCGGTTCACTTCCGAAATATAAAAAGAGCTAGACACAATTGGATGGTATATAGTACTTATATCCTATATCTACACATTGCTCTAGACGTAAGCCGATACATGGCTCCGTATAATTCAACACATGACTATGATATACTATAGCTCTAATCTCTCACTAATACACAGCTTTGATCATAAGCTAACACATGGCTATAATATACTCACCGTAGCGAGTGTCATCACGTGTACATGAGTAATCCTTGTTTGAGTGACATTTACTTACGAAGAATAATAGAAAAATAACGTAATAGCATCCATGCCACCGCATGTTATTCGAATGATTATTCAATGCCCATAAGCTACACTTAATTCACATTAGGTATCTCTATATGAAAAGTTTGATGAATAACTAGAAAAGTGTTATCGAAAGTCCCATATCAAACGATATCACTAATCCATTTATTCAAATTTCTCATCACATTGAATGAGAAATACACAAATACAACACTAAAAGTAAGCATATAAAAATACATACATTATATTATAAATCTTAAATAATGTTAAATTAGACATATGACAAAAGATAATCCAAATAAATATTTAAACTTCATCATGAAATAATTTCATAAGTCCATTTTATAACTTAGGATCATCATTAAATATCATAAAACCATTAGATAATTCAAGATAAGAATTTACTAAATCTATATAAAATTTATACATGAATCGAAATATTATTAACTACCTAATATTATTAATGAGCATCTCAAAATGACTTGTAAAATCAATTATTACTCATCATAATCATTTCATAATTTTTTTATAAGTAAATACTATATTAAAATAAAAATTAACTTCCAAGCTAAATTTTAATACACTTCAAATTATTATATTATAGATAATTCAAATCTTTCTCGATATATAAATAAGACTATTATTAACTATATTAATATCACTTAATAACATTTAAAAGCTATTTCATAATTTAATGATTATGAACCATTCTCCAAATGTTTTTATATTAAACAAAATAGACTTCTAGAATGAAAACTAAACATTAACTCATAATAACATATATATACATTTAAATAAATTACTAAACATCATAAATACCTTTTACAAAGATTATCGTATAATATCGAATAAACCCCATTGATCATGAATAATATATATATATATATATATAATATACAAAATCAATATTCCAAAAAACTAAAATATACAAGTTCGATCGATTGAAACCCTACCTATGTCGACTGATCCAATTCTACTAAAACCATCAAAAGGTCGACTAAAATGGAGTATTGCTTTCGGGTTGGTATTTTGTACTAGTTTAGTCGACCGAATATTTGCTCAGTCGATCGAATCTGGTTTTAGTCTGGTGAATTTTATTTTAGTTTACTGAATTTTGGATACATGTCTCGGGTTTGGATTTCACACTACTTTAGTTGACTGAATTTCTTTCTCAATCGCCTGAATTACTATAATCCAGAGAAGATTGACTTTTAAGAATCTTGTCTTTTGACTACACAAGTTTTCTCTATCTTTGTTAATGTTTATTCACTCCTATTTACTTATACTCTAGCTATACCAATGAAGCACAATTCTCATATATGAAGGTGTGACACTATACTTTTACTGTGTAACTTGATTATTGTCTTATGATCAGTCAATAAATTCAAACATAGGTGTGAGTAGGAGAACTCACCTTGAATTGAAGATCATACTAGATTTCCTTCCTCTTCTAACCTTCTCTTCATGAATTTCTCAATTCAATTTGGATGAGCAACTCTTGTGCTTTGCTATACTATTTGGTGTAGATAGTTAACTTGAAGCTTGATTTTTGATTGTAGTAATTATTGGGATTTAATGTGGATTTAATTTTAGAATTTAGTGTGAACGAGTTTCGGTGGAAATGCTAAAATTTCATATATGTGAATTTGAGGAACTGAGCTATGTTTATAAGAGAGGGTGAAACCTCTAAAGTTGGAAAACTCTAAAACCCCTTCTCATGAAAATAAATTTATTTTTTTGTGTTTGGGTTTTATTAAATTGGGCTAGTTGAATATAAATATTTCTTATCTTATTTTGTTTACATGAAAGCAATATCAACATCCCAAAAGTCATCATTGTTTACAAGATTGGACTTAGGCTCATGCAGTAATGAGGTTGGTTTTACTAATAAAATTATTTCTTCTTCACTTAAAAATCATTTCTAAATCCATTTTAAATTCTTTTATCCTTATAAAATCCATTCCTATTTCTAATTAAATTCTATCACATTTTTTTCCAGTTTTATTTATTATAGAATCCAACAAGATTTTGTTTTAATAATTTATTTTAAATAATATTTCATGACAGCACTTTTCAAAATAACCAGAAAATTATCAAATAAATTTCCTTCCTAAATTAAATTCTTAACATTTTAATAAACTAATTTCCATAAAATTCTCAAGTCTCGCATATTGATTAATTCCAAAAATCCCATTTACTTTAGTAATAAATATTAATTATCATTAAGTAATTGCTACTTAACAATGGGTCGTTACAAAGATTGAGTCAATTCCAAGTAATAACAATTCTAGTACTCCTGCATCTTAGGCTCTTTTTGCGTAGAGCTACCAGCAAAGTAGGTTGAGGCCTTTGAAAAGGTTTCAGGTTAAATAGTTTGGATTCAATCAAAAGCAGACTCGTGGAGGTAGACATAGATTTAGTTTATACAAACTACTGAATTGGAAAACAAGGGTGGTGGATCCCTAACCTTTTCTATCCTTGAGAATGGAAGCTAGAGAACCTAAGTCTAAGAAGGGTCTTGATTTGAAGTAGAGGGAGTGGTGCCATCATACCTCAGTATATTAATTTTAGTTGGCTTCGCTCTAAAAACTAGCTGACAAGGATGTCTTCACAAACCTTTGAAACTGCCCCTTAAGCTGATAAAGCTGCTAGTCACTCTAATCACTCAGATCTTGCTAAATCTATGAAATAAGAGAATTCTGATGCTTTCTCACAAAACACCTCTATAGTTCCCGGGACAAAACAAGGGAATAAAAGGTCAATTTGCATTGGATGATCTTTGCCTTGCCTATTATAATGGCTCTTTTGTCTTAAGGAGCATTGAATATTGCTTCTTCTCCAGGGTTTTATTGGCCATCAATACAACGACCTGTCTAATATAGAAATAAGCTAATTCTCATATCACGGGGAATTTCATGCTTCTATTGGATTCTACCTATCTCTTCAAGCTTGTGTAGGTAAATGTTTCCTTGTGTCATCAATAGTGTTTGCTTTTTTGGGATAGTATGCTAGTATGATCTTAAAGAGGTGCAGAGCTTTGCATCTGACATTCATTGGGCTTTCCTCTATCAGAGCTAGCATCCCAGCTTGTGCAATACCCTCCGGCCGAGACCATTAATATGTGATCCTGTGGAGTTTTCAGAGAAGGGTGGCGCAGATTACATCAGAAATATTCATTGTTGAGCTTGTTATAAATTAATTAATATTTATAAAATGTTGATTATATATATGATGTCCGACATGCAATTAATAATTAATTGGGTGCATATATAAAAGTTATATATGTAAGTATTGATATATATTTAAATAAGATTTAAATACAATTAATTAACTAATGGGTTTTGAGATTTATAGGCCTATACAAGATCCAATTTTATAGCATTCCATAGGGAAAAGTGGGGTTTGGATTTAGAGGTGGATCCAAATTTGAACTAGTAAAGGGAGAAGTAGTAAAATGTATGAGATATTTCCTCTTTTTTCTCCCTATAAATGCCAAATCAACCTACTTCATTTTATTCCCTTGATCACTCCTCCTCTCAGATGCCAACCCTATCTCCCCTACACCCTTGGCTAAACTCATTTTTGTCCATACAATCGAGTATAAAGCAAAATTGGTGGGGCATTTGACCGTTGCGCAGTTGATTGACGATTCTAGGGAGTCTAGGAGATATCTCAAATCAAGTTATGTTAAAGACATCATCTTCAAGGTAAAATGTTATTTATCATTTATAAATTTTTAATTTATCATCATAATTTTATATGTTTGTATAATTACTGCATTATTATTATAAATATTTTTAAACACTTAACCAAATAAATTAGTTGATTCAGTTGAATTACCTTAGTAGTTTAAACTTAACATATATTTATTTAAACTAATATTCAACCATAATTATGTTCTAATGCGTAAATAATAATTTCTAAACATAGTACATATTTTTTGTAATTTTAAACCATTATCTATTAATTTTAAAATAATTAATTCATTAATATTATATTTTGAAAACTATAAACAAACATGTTGGTTATTTAAAAATAGCTTTTGGCTATTTTAATTTAAAAAAAATCATTTTTTGGCCAAATGTTGTTATATATGTATGTATAAATATTTATTTAGTATACTAATGCGTTTAATATATTATATATATATTAAATAAAATTATTTTGGGACTAAAATAAATTATGGTCGAAAAGAATTATGAATATATATATATATATATATATGTATATGTCCTAAAACACACACACGTGAGTGTGTGTGTGTGAATATATTTATATTTAAAAGATGTATTCATAAAAAAATATTTTAAAATATTAAAAAAATATTTTTGTTTTTGGGTAGCATATATAAATATTATTTTATATTTTATAATATTTAATTAGTGAAAGGTATTTTAATTAACTCTTTTAGATCCAGATTTGAATTTGAACATCTTTTACCAAATCAACTTTTAGATATTATAGCTTTAAATTTGAATTTTCTTTTACTTAATCAAACATAGATATTTTTAATTTCTATCGAAATTAAAAAATTTTGACCAAGTTAAATTATGTTAAATATTATACTTAGGCCATCATGAAATAATAGGTAAGAGTGGCTCATCTCTATTGATTTGTTGAGGAAACTCAAGGACGAGGTTGAGGTTTCGGTTGAGAGTTGTATGTGATACAACCGATAAAGAGTTGTCAATCGCATGTGGGCCTTATTGAACACACTCAATGTCAGTATCCTAAGGTAAGGTTGTAACAACCCACATATTTTATGATTGCATATTTAAATATTTTATTTAAATATAGCATTTAACCAGATTTTAGTCCGAAATGCTACTTTTTGCAAACAGTCGAATTAGAACTCGAGACCACTTCCATTGAGTTCAAAATGGCGTTTGCGACCTTTTTTTGAGTGTAAACATCGATATGTTTGGAGTTGATTAGAATTTTGATGTTTTCATTTAGGGCTTTGGGTTTGGGTTTTAGCCCACCAACCCAACATATGAACCCAACTCCACTCCACTCCTCTTCATTCCTTCATAATATTCCTAATACTCAAGCTTTAGTAAAAATGGAGGAAGTGAAAAGAAATTAGGAATTCCTAAGCCCTACATCTCCTAGGAATTTTCAACTTCAAGCTAGAAATCAAGGAGAAGCTTTGGTAAGCATTCTCTTCATCTTCTCCATCTCAATTCCTCTTCAATTTCAGAAATTTCCTAAACCCTAACTAAGGAAATGTCTTTCTTATAAGCTTAGATTGAAGCTTCTTTGGTTGAAATTGAAGAGTGGTTGTTCTTTTCTTGCCTTATAGCTTCTCACTTGTGTTTTTAAGAAAAAAGTGAGTTTATGAACTCATATCTATGTCTATAGAATTCATTGTTGTTAGGTATGGGTTCCTAACATCTATTCATGTTCATTTGCTTTTGATTTGAATGAATTTGGTGAATTTTCCAAATTTTGGTGTTTTGAAGTTAAATCTTTAAAAATCCTAGCTTTAATGCTTGAACATGTTTTTGGGGTGTATCGAAGAGCCTATACGGCTGGGTTGTCGCGTGGCATAAATCCCTATCGTCATTACTCGTTCGATCGCCTCCGTTTGGTTTTCACCCTTCATTGAGGATAGGCTGAGAATAATGGAAATTCCAGTTCAGTCGACTGAACTTGGAAGTCAGTCGACTGAATATAACCAAGGAAATTTCCTGAGCCGCTATCAGTCGACTGACCACTATGGTCTAGTCGACTGAACCTAGAAACAAAAAGTTTCCAGACATAGTTCAGTCGACTAACCACCCTGGTTCAGTCGACTGAATCTGCTGTCTCAGCCAATTTTGCCTTTTGTGTGGATTCCCAAATTTTAACCGATTCTAGTGGATCCGATTTGTTGTTATCACCTTTGTTGACTGTGATAACTTCTTTTTCGGGATTTCAGGAATATCCATTTTGATGGATTTTGTATCGATTTCTTTGGATTTAATTCACGTCTTCGAATATGAATTTCTGGTGAATGATTGCTTCTACAATCATTTCTATGGTTTGTCACTTTAAAATGCAAAGGTTTCTATACTAGTAGTAAATATCAAAACCCTTTCATCAAAACGATTTCAACACTATTTTTAATACAAAGCTCTTTTATTAAAACCGTTTTCCAACCTATTAGTATACAAACCTTTACCTCGTTCGTATGAGAAAATCTAATTAAACGACTTGGCAAAACATTTGGTATGAAACGCTTGTATTTACTTCGTCGGTTAATTTTTGGACTTTTCAATGAAATTCTTGTGACAATTTTCGTGTGGAGATCTACAATTTGTTCGTAAATAATTAAGTTAAGCCAGTGGTTATGGGACACGAAGCTAAACTCATTTATTTACTAGCTTAGTGTAATTCACACTTTTTATTGATCAATGATGATCATTTTGTGATTTAGACTAGCAATGGGCTATGTCTCTTTGTCCACGTGGGGGACTGTACCTCGTTTTATTGAGTTTCGTCTCATTCTTTTACAGGCTAACGACCTATGGGCTCTATGGAGTTTCGACTCATTTTTTTGGGCTAGCGACCCATGTTCTTTTGTGGAGTTCGATTCATCAGACGTACGGTTGTATTACATCGTTGTACCGGCTTATCAAGTTCATCGGGCGTACTGCTGTAATACATCGTTGTTCCGAATCATTTGACTTTCAGGTTCCTCGCGTACTATTATTGTACTATGTTGTTGCACCGGCTCTATGGTTAGCGACCATGGGTTAGCGACCCGTTTGTGATGCACGTGTTGGCGAGTTTTCATGCTTTCGTTTGTGATAGGCCTCCCCCTTTGTGATTTTTGGATTTCTAATTGATGATTTCTGGAATTTATGTTTCACCAATTTTGCGATTGGCATTGATATATGTGTCAATATTTCTGGTTTGGTGAATAAAATAAAGAATATGACATTCTTTTTTATCTCTGAGATTCTTGAGATATTGTATGATTTTTATTGTTGTTAAAATATACTTTTCATAGTATGGCATTATTATTATCATACGTTTTGTTATATCTCTATCTATCTCATTTTATCTCATATTTATAGTTAGACTGATCCGTTTATTATCTTCTTATTAAATAATACAGCTGCTTGAATCCTTATCTGGGACCATCATTTGACTTTTGTCTAACTACTTTGTTTGGTAGTTTTTGTCATTATACATTCGTGATAGAGACTCCTTGATGTATACATATTGTTTTGTGTAATACTTGTATCTATTCTTTTTTGATGTAGTAGATTTTGAATGACCACTACTTTGATGTACACTTTTATGTGATATATTCGTATCTGTTTCTGCCTTTGTGATATGGATATCTATGACTGATTTGTGTTATGCTTATTTCTATATTTGTTTCCGAAGATCACATAGCTACTGTGTAGTAGCTTTGAGTTTTTATTTGATATGTCGGATTTCCTCTTGAAATAAAATGCATGACATACTATCTGACCTATCGGTACTCGCACAAAGCAATTACATGGATGGTCGCTCCTCAATAGCCTGATTCTTCGTGCTAATCGATGGCATTGCCCCGTAGTGTCCTTGGCTAGCGTGAGTATAGAGATGGGGCGTCATAGCTTAGTATCAGAGCCAAACTTCGGAACAATGTGGAATAATCTAGCAAGGATCATTGTCCTAAGTCTTTCTTCAGAGTCGTTCCTTAGGATTTATCGGAGTCTTAGGACTCGTTCTATCCTAATTTCTTTTATAATGCTTTGTTTTATCAATCATGATTGTTTGATATTCATTTTGTGAATAACCTTTTTTGTGACGACACGGAAATTTTTAACATTTGAAATTGAAATATTTAATTAATTTTAAATGTTTAAATGATAGTTTAACTTGAATTTCAAATATCGGGATGAATTTGGCAATTTAATTATCGAATTTAGTTATAGAAATTTTCGGTAAGATTGTAAATCTTCAATTTTGAGCCTCTTAAAAATAATTTGATGGCTTAGAAAATTTATATTGATAATACAGAAGATGATAGAAGTTGAATAGATTTTATTTCGAATATCTAGATTTAATTGGATAATTAAACTGTTGATTTAATATTTGAAATTGTGAAAATAATTGGATTTAAAATGAATAAAAATGATTCATAAAGATGAATTAAATCATATTTGAATTAGAATGATGTTAGAGAACTTTTAAAATCGAATTACAAGTTAATTTTTAGAAATTGAATATTTTAGTATTTAATTAACGAGTAACAATAGCCATTTTCAAACAGTCTTGAATTTTGACGAAATCAGTTTCATTGGATCCGTAAAATTATATTATTGTAAGATTTCAAATTTCATGTCAATCGGATTTACGTTTTGTCCGGGGCAAGCTAAAACGCGTAGAAAATCGTTAAAGTGAATTTTAAATTTAAATTAGTCGATTTGAAAACCTATCTTCCGAATACGATCGAATTGGCTCATGATATATATTCCATTGCGTTCGTAATAGGGGTAAAACATTACAAATGCCAGGCAGCACGCTTTATTTCGAGTTTGGAAAAATTTCGGATGAATGGTGTTTTTAAATTTTCTATATAAGGACCTCAACATTCACATTTGCAAACTAAAAACCTAGGGTTTCATTTCAATACCCTAGCCGCCAGCATACTTTTCAATGGCCGAAAATGGCCAACCTTCTTCCTCTATTATCTTCAAATCCATCCATCTACACGCAAAAATTTCTAAAGGAAAAATGTAGAGCACGACAAGTTCTACGGAATCCACGGTAATGATTGGAAATAATGCGGTGGATCATCGGCAAATGGGCCACGAAAGTTGCGCGTTCAAGCACAAGATACGACTAGATGGTGGGGCTGAGCTTCGCATCATTCGAGGAGAGGGTGCGCTTGGGGATAGGCTTCGACGTGGGAGTGCTCGATAGTCCCCTCGGCGATCATAGAAGGCGCGTAAGTTCACGAAAGAATGGCGGCCGTGAATTTTTGTTTCGTGTGTGTAACCTGGGTGGGGAGGAAGAAGAAGGGCGCGGGCCTGATTTGATTCAAGCAGATTAAACGGCCTAGAAAAAAAAAAGAGGTTATAAAAATATAAAAGAACTTGAAATTAATTTATACTATAAATTTGTACAAACTTTAAAACTGCATAACTTTGTCTATGAGGTCTGTTTTCGACGAAACGACTTGCGTTGGGTTCGTATTCGCGAATACTACACGATGGAGCTGGATTGGACTTGATTGGAGCTAGTGTGAATTTTGGGTAAAATTAAACGCTCGTTTAATTTTATTCGGAATAAAACACTGCAACTGCTATTGGACGCAATGTGACTATAACTCACTCTTCCTGACTCACTGATATTTTTATATAAGTGATAAATATTTATTATATGATGATTTATGATTTTTTGGATGATATATGATATATTGATTGGTATTTAAATATATACCTGCCTATTGGAGCAGATGAGACCCTATTGTGCCGCATAATAGCGGATAATATTTTATAAATCCTATATACCGCGATATTCCACCTTGAAGTGGAATGGGTATTTAATTGTTGTGCTAATGTCTGTGAATGTAGGAAACAGGTTGGAGGGATCCAACTGGATTCCTCAAATATTTAATTTGTTTCGTATGTTGTGTTATGATTAATTATAATCTGTGTATGATTATTTGTGACTGAAACCGTTGAAGGTTGTAATTTAGCCGTATATATATTTTTGGTATCGTAGGATACCAGAAATAAATAAAAATTTGATTTGAAATTTGGATAGAAAATTTATAATAAATTCATTCAAAGGAATCGGGTGAATTTTAAAAGAAGGAAATTTAAGTAGATAAAGTTTATATTTGAAAACTTATTGAATAAATTTCAAAAAAAATGGGAAAATATTTTAATAAAGGAATTTCGAGTAATGTTGTTTAATAGTTGAAGGACTTATTTAAGATACGTGTTTTAAATAATTGAAAGAGATAAAGAAATTTATTTCAAAAGGAAATAAATTTAGAAATTAAATTTGGAATTTAATTTATAGTTGAAATTAATTTTAGAAATCGATTCGGGAATTAATTTGGAGTTAGAATAAATCTTAGGAATCGATTAGGAAATTTGATTTGATATTGGAAATAATTTGGGAAATAAATTTGAAATTGATTTGATATTTTGTTTGTATTTGTATCTACATGTATTTGTAATTCTGTTTCACAAAAATAATACTATATTTTTTAAACAAAAATAAAAAGTCGAAAAATAAGCAACAGCCTTCAAAATTAGGCTATTTTTGAAAAAAATAGTTATTTAAGACGTCTGACCTTTGCCCTCAGACGTCTGACACTCTAATATCACACAATTATACACCATCGTGCATATGTCGAACGTCTGATATAACCTTCCAGACGTCTGAAAAATGTCTCTGCTTACTAAAAAATAGAAACAAGACTATTTCAGACGTCTGAACTATGAACCAAACATCTGAATAAAGTCTTTGTCACGATATTCTACAAATTCAGATGTTTACAATTTATACTAGACGTTTGAGGAAACTATCTATCATTCAGAAATAAAAATTTGATCCATTACAGACGTCTGATAATACAATCAGATGTTCAAAATATCTCTCTGACTATCAAATTTTAAAAATCGACCAAATCCAGACGTCTACCACAACAAACCAAATGTCTGGTTCTATTTACTATTTTAAAACAAGGTTAAACCAGATGTCTGATTTACATTCCAGATGTTTGAAATTCAATCGACGCATTTATACGTCCAGATAACATCTATTTTTTACCCTTTCTTATTTCGTTTCATTTTATTCTTACTTCAATATCGATTTTTTTTTTTCAAAAAATCCTTTCCCTCTCAAACTTGAACGAACTTAATGGCTCCTAAAACAAAAAATCCTAAAATTTCTAAATGAAAACAAGACCAAGCAACTTCCTCAAATCCTCAAGTTTGCTCAGATGATCAACTTGAACGGTGGATGAATTGTGTGCCTTATTCACTCAAGAGATATGAGGATATTCAGAAGAAGAAACTCCATACAGGTCCACTTTATAACATAAGTTCCAAATGTATGATTTAGATGAAATATGTGAGAATGCTGGTTTAGAAACTTTGATACCTTTCAATCCCAATAACATCCAAATTGATCAGTTGGCTATATTTCCCATCTACGCTAATTTGGATAGCACAGCGATTTGGAACACAGAAAACGAAGATAATTGATTATGGTCCAGCGTTTATGGCAACACAATAAGGTTAACTCCAGGGATCATAGGATGAACTCTCGAGAGAGTTCTGGCACGGGCGAAGATTTATATAATATTGTCGATTTGCGTTTCAAACCAAGGGACAATATAAAACATCAAATATGGGAGGATGATATGCCTAAATTCGCATCCAAATATCTACGACCTAAGGCGAGACTTCTTACTCGAATGATCATCAACACTATGTTTCCATGCCTTGGAAGTCATGAGCAGATAAAGGAGTTAGAACACAAGGCCCTCTATGCTCTATTCAGTGAAACAAGGGTAAATTAAGCTAAATTTATATTTGACGAGCTCAAACTTTTTTGGATTCGATCAAGCCCATCGATTATCTACCCCACATACATCATGAGACTTCTACGTGCTCACAATATCCTCTCCTATTTATCTATTTTTGAAGAAATTTCTCCAAAATATGCTTACATGAAAATTTTCTCACTAATACACCAGCCGGAAAACCTTCCGGAGTTTATATCTTTTGACGAGTGGATGCAACATCGTCAAACCAAACAAGCTGGGCCTCCACTTCAACCACACCATGAACCATCACAAGAGGTGGAACAACTGTTCGTCGACAGAATTTCTATCGGTTTAGAAAACCGTCGATCGAATTTAGAAATAAAAATAACCGCAAGCGCACGGTGTACGAATGTAGCACGTGGCGAATACTGATTGATCCATAGAGAATTGATGATTTTAAAATTTCTATTCAATCAAATTATACCAAAGTCGAGTGAAATTGTTGGATAGAACTAAAATGAAGCTAAACTAGAATTGAAATGTGATTAGTAAACTATTGAACTAGAGAACAATTTAGAGGCAAATCCACTCTCGTATTTTTGTAAATCAACAACAAACAATTTATGATCTCTAACTTTGATTTAAGTGAAATATTGTTCTATTTATCATAAGCATGGTTTGTTTATGTTATTAATTAACATAACTCAAACCATCAAACTATAATGCAACAAATACCCACTTATAATTCTCATGAAAATGAAGCAAAAGCAAAAGCTATTTTAAGCATGATCTATTTACTATTGTATCTAGTAATATAGTTCATCAAATTTCACTTTTACTTTAATTTCACAATCAAAAAGTGGATTAGCAAATGATGATGCAACTTGTGTTTATGTTTAATAAGAATAGCTCATTTGCATAAGCAATATAAGCTATCAAACTCACTTGTATAAACTTGCATCAAAATCCACTTCATGAAGCATAAACCAAATGAGATCATAAATCATAAAATGTTGAAATTACATAAAATTAGAGAGCTTCATCACCCCTAAATTGAAGAAGTTTAGCTACTCATTTGTAGCATTGAAGCAACACAAGTAAGTTTCAACATTAAAGAAAAGAAAATAGAAAATAAGCAAAGAAAGCAAAAGAGATTAGCTACTAACTACTTGCATAAATGTAAATCTGAGCTATGAACATAAGGAGAAAGAGAGTATATAAATAAACATTAATAATAAAACAAAGAAGAGCATGTAGAAAAGAGAGAAGAAAGAGGCTTGGAAGCCATTATTATTTCATAGAACATTGAGCTTACACTTTGATTTCTTAATTTCCTAAGTAAAATGAAAGAGTAGATGATTGTTTCATATACATAAGAGGGCTATATATACATGCATAAAACCCTAATTCCATTTTTAGGGGGGTACCTAAAATGCCCTTTAGGAAATGTGGCCAACAAGTAACCATTAACCACTAATTAATCCATCATTTGTTTTGCATGAAGCTTTAACCTCCACTTAGTTGTCCATTAGCTCCAAATTATACTTTTAGGTAAGTGGGTGGGGTCCTCCATGTTCATGGCTTGAATTATTTCTCTCTTCTTTCCTTTGCATTCATTTGTGCATGCATATATCTTCATATAAGCATCTTCCATATGCATCCAAATTCCTATAAAAATTGTCAAAAAATGTCCAAGTAAAAATTCTTATATTGACACATGCACAAAATGGCCGTTTTGCCCCTGAATGAAGATGAAAATATGATGGTTGGAAATAATTGAATTTTGGTTTTAAACATGTTAAAATGCCCAAATATGATGATTATTTAAATAAAAAGAGATAAAATATGGATGTAAATATATGCACAATTACGTGCATATCAAATACCCCCATACTTATCTTTTTATTCGTCCTCGAATAAAGGAAAACTAAGATAAATCCGTTTTCGTAGGAGCACGATTGCATTGAGCGTATGCAACAAGTCATTAAACCTCTAGGTGTCCCTAGTAGGACGAGTGTTGTCTCGTGAGGGTTTTCAGCGGATACTACCCACAAAATCCAAATGCAGGATGAAAATATTTACAAAGTGCAAGATTTATTTACAAAGAGATGAATGCGAGTTTTTGGAAATATTTACAAATGAAGGATTTATTTTTAAATTGACACGAATAAGTTAAATACAAGTTTTGGCCATTGTCTTGAAAATTTTACTCGTCAAAATTTTCAATAAAAATCAAGTTGTCATACAGATAGACCATAGTTTGGCTAGTTGTTTCGGTTGATAACACAATGCAATTATGAAATGGATCCTTAGTTGATTAAGTTTATTAACGTGGTATTTTCATTTCTTTTCAATAACAAGTTAAATCAAACAAGTTAAAATAGCGCTAGGATTTCAATTGCTTGCTCTCTCATTATTTGCAAGAAAAATTACACACCTAGCTCAGGTAAACTGAGGCCAGATATACCACCCATGCAATGCCTTTCGGGCTTATGTGAGGGGAGTACAGAGCATGGCAAGTGCACACACTTTCATGCATACACCTATCGACCGTAGGTGGTTTTTATTAAGTCTGTTTTTTTGTGTGTATGTGTTCCATACATGCATAACCGTGAGTACTTTTAAATGAGTATGAAAGCACATATCAAAGATTCCAAGTAATTCATTCAAGCATAATCGTGAGGACTTTTAAATGAGAGTGAATACTTTAGACGTTATTATTTTGTATTTATATATATATATATATATATATATATATATATTTTAAGAGAGAGAGAGTTTTGCAAAATCATCTTAGCACCATTTAATTTAGAAGACAAAAATGTTATATCCTTTACTTTAAATTTACCACTTTTTAAACAAAGATTTTCAATTAGAACGTACTTAACATAGATGAACCTTCCTATATACTAGTAAAACCATTGTTATTTGTAATCAAACTTCATTTTTATTTTTTTAAGACAAAAAAATTTCAATTTAATAACCAAAACTTATACTTATCCCATAGTGTTTCTTCGAAAATAAATCAAAATGGTAAAAAGAAAATGTTTTTGAGATTTAGGAGTTTTGAGATTTTTTTTGAAGAAAATGAAAATTCAAAAATGCCATGAAAAACTAAAAAAAATGAAAATGAGACTTCCCCCCACACTTAATCTTGACTGTGTCCCCACAGTCGATGCATGATATAATGAGTGTAACGGGGAAAAATATGTACATATTTATAAAATAGGGTTAACATTCTTACTAGACGTAGCCTGGCTCATGAAGGATCATGAGCTCCTCCTCTTGTTTACCAGGAAATTCCAAGAAGGGTTTAAACTGATGACCATTGACTTTGAAAATCGATCCATCCTTTGGGTTTTCTATTTTTATGGCACTATGTGGAAAAACAGTTCGTACCACAAATGGTCCAGTCCACCTTGATTTAAGTTTCCCAGGGAATAAATGAAGTCTCGAGTCATATAAAAGCACTTTCTGGTAGGGCAAAAAAATTTTCCTTGTGATTGACTTGTTATGAAAAACTTTGCTTCTTTCTTTGTAAATTTTCTCGTTTTCATACGCGTCATTCCTAAGTTCTTCTAGGTCATTGAGTTGTAGTTTTCGATTTTCGCCAGCTTTTTCATGATCAAAGTTTAAGTTTTTTATTGCCCACAACGCTCTGTGTTCAATTTCAACGGGTAAATGGCAAGCTTTACCGTAAACTAAACGAAATGGGGACATCCCAAGGTTAGTTTTAAAAGCAGTACGGTAAGCCCAAAGCGCGTCGGTCAATTTCTGAGACCAATCTTTTCGATTTTTATTGACAGTTTTCTCCAAGATTTGTTTTATTTGTCGATTTGAAACTTCAACTTGGCCACAAGTCTGAGGATGATATGGAGTGGATAACTTGTGGGTTATCGAGTATTTTTTCATTAAAGTTTCAAAAGAACGGTTGCAAAAATGGGTTCCGTTATCACTGATTATTGTGCGAGGTGTGCCGAACCTCTAAAAAATGTTTTCTTTGAGAAATTTCACAACAATTCTGTGGTCATTGGTTCTGCAAGGAATGGCTTCGACCCATTTAGAAACGTAATCGACAGCGAGAAGGATATACAAGTTTCCAAAAGAATTGGGAAAAGGTCCCATAAAGTCGATACCCCATACACAAAGATTTCGATCGTAAGAATGAGGTTTAAAGGCATCATATCTCGTCAAGAAATTCGTCCAAGCATTTGACATCGATCACGAGTTTTACAAAATTCAAACGAGTCTTTGAAAAGAGAAGGCCAATAGAAACCACACTGAAGCACGTTTTCCGCAGTTTTTCGAGGACCGAAATGTCCACTGCATGCTTGATCTTGGCAAAACGAAAGAACACTCCTTATTTCATTATCCGGAATGTAACGTCGGATGATTTGGTCGAGACAATATTTGAACAAGCATGGATCGTCCCAATAGAAATATTTCACTTGGGACATGAATTTGTATTTGTCCTGTTTGGACCAAGATGATGGAGTTTCTTTAGTGACTAAGTAGTTCACTATATCAGCGTACCATGGATCGATAGAAATCGAAAGGAGTTGTTCATCGGGGGAGTTTTCATTGATCGGCAAGGAAGATGGTGCGTTCGAAAGACGAGATAAGTGATCAGCTATGACATTATCGGACCCTTTTTTGTCTTTGATTGTAAGGTCAAATTCTTGAAGTAAAAGGATCCAACGAATCAAACGGGATTTAGCATCCTTTTTAGCGAAGAGATATCGAAGCGCAGAATGGTCAGTGTAGACCATAATATGTGAACCTATCAAGTATGGTCGAAACTTTTCAAGCGCAAAAACGACAACTAGAAGCTCTTTTTCGGTTGTTGTGTAGTTGAGTTGAGCGTCGTTCAAGGTCATACTTTCGTAGTAAATGACATGAAGGATCTTGTTGATGCGTTGTCCCAAGACAGTACCAACGGCAAAGTTCAAAGCATCACACATTATTTCGAAAGGAAGATCCCAATTGGGTGTACAAATGATTGGGGCAGAAATGAGTTCGCTCTTAAGACGTTCAAAAGAAGAGACACAATCAGAGTTAAAATCGAAAGGAACGTCTTTTCCAAGAAGGGTCGTCAAAGGACGGGCGATTTTGCTAAAATCTTTCACAAAACGACGGTAAAAGCCAGCGTGTCCTAGAAATGATCGAATGTCCTTAACAAATTTGGGAATGGGTAGATTTGCAATGACATCGATTTTTGCTTTGTCTACCTCAATGCCTTTATTTGAGATGATATGTCCAAGGACTATGCCTTGTTTGACCATAAAGTGGCATTTTTCCCAATTCAAAGTCAAATGTTTTTCTTTACATCGATTCAAAACCAACTCGAGGTGACGTAAACGTTGGGAAAAAGAATCACCAAAGATAGAGAAATCGTCCATAAAAACTTCTAGAAAGCGTTCAATCATGTCAGAAAAGATGCCAACCATGCATCGTTGGAAAGTTGCAGGAGAGTTACATAGTCCGAATGGCATACGTCGATAAGCAAAGGTACCGAATGGACATGTGAAAGTCGTTTTCTCTTGATCTTCGGGAGCGATTGGAATTTGGTTATAGCCAGAATAACCATCAAGGAAGCAGTAAAATTCATGGCCGGCTAAACGTTCAAGCATTTGCTCGATGAAAGGAAGGGGGAAGTGATCCTTACGTGTTGCGGCATTTAGTTTTCGATAGTCAATGCAAACACGCCAACCCGTTTGAGTACGAGTTGGAATAAGCTCGTTTGAATCGTTCTTGACAACGGTTATCCCGGACTTTTTCGGTACAACGTGAATTGGGCTAACCCATGAACTATCGTAGATTGGATAAATGATTCCGTTGTCGAGAAGTTTAAGAATTTCATCACGCACCGCATCTTTCATTTTTGGATTAAGCCTTCGTTGCGCGTCACGAACAGGCTTGGCATCATCGATTAAATGGATGCGATGTTGAACCAGAGCGGGACTAATTCCTTTTATATCGGAAATCGACCATCCCATTGCTTCCTTATTTTTCGAAAGGATAGAAAGAAGAGAAGTTTCTTGGTCAAGAGAAAGATTGTTAGAAATGATGACAGGACAAGTTTCATTTTCACCTAAGTATGCGTACTTAAGGTGATCGGGAAGCGGTTTGAGGTCCAATTTTGGAATTTTTTCGATCGAAGAATTGGGTTGATATTCGGACTCAACTGGAAGCGGTTCAAAGGGAAGAGTGTATTCAATATCGTTGGGAATTTTGTGAAACAATTTTTCATATTCGGCCTCACGTTCAATGTTAAGATCAAGTGTTTCGTTTTCAACATTTTCGTGAATGGCACTAACTTCCAACGTTTGGTCACAAGGTTCATTCGACTGGCTTTTAAGATTGAAAATATTAAGATCCAAAGTCATGTTTCCGAAAGATATTTTCATTGATCCGTTACGACAATTGATTAAGGCATTTGAGGTGGCTAAGAATGGTCGGCCTAAAATCAACGGAATTTGAATCGAGGGATTCGTCATGGGTTGTGTTTCGAGAACGATAAAGTCAACGGGGAATATAAATTGCCCTACTCGAATGAGTACGTCTTCGATTTCGCCCACGGGCTTCTTAATGGAACGATCGGCAAATTGAAGCGTAACTTTCGTGGGTTTGAGCTCACCTAAGCCTAATTGTTCGTACACGGAGTATGGAATCAAGTTGACACTCGCGCCTAAGTCTATCAAACATTTGTTAATCGTCTTGTCTCCAATTGTACATAAAATCGTAGGGCAGCCAGGATCTTTGTATTTAACTGGCATGGATTGGGACAAGACTTCACTCAAACTAGCGGCTAAGAAGACTTTTTTGGGCACTTGAGTGTGTCGCTTTTGGGTGCACAAGTCCTTAAGAAATTTTGCGTAAGTGGGGACTTGTTGAACAATGTCAAGAAGCGGGATGTTCACTTTTACTTGTTTAAAAATTTCCAACATCTTTTCCATTTGGTCCGAGTGTTTCTTTGGTCGAAGACGATGTGGAAATGGAACAAGATACTCGGTAGTTGGGTCTACTCGAGTAGAAGAAGAAGAATTTTGATTGTCATTTGATTCGATGTTTGGCTCTACCTTCTGTTCTGAGTCGTTCGTTGTTTTAGAAGTGTCGAGAAAAGTTTCCGGTGAATCATTTGGATTAACGACTTGATTATCGATTTGTTTACCAGAACGGAGAGTTGTGATAGCATTCAACTGGGTGACGTTTCTATCTTGAACAACATGGGCTTGATTTGAATTTGCGTTTTGATTTCTAGGATTTGGAAGGGGCTGGCTTGGGAATGTTCCTCGTTCACGTTCACTTACAGACGTGGCTAATTGACTCATTTGCATTTCGAGTTTTGCAATCGATTGGTTTGTGTTTTGCATATATGAAGTCAATAGATTTTGCAAATTACTGCTTGATTGAAGGCTTTGAGTAGCTGCCTTAGCCAACGTTTCAAGAGTTTTCTCAAGCGAAGTTAACCGTTTATCGTCTTGTGGAGGATGAGCAGAATTTGGTGGAAAATTTGGTTATTGTTGTTGATTATGAGACGGGCCCGCAAAGTTTGGTTGAAAATTATTGGGCTGAAAGGGAGGATTCGAAGCATTATTCGGAAATGCTTGAAAATTGGGACGAATCGTATTCGTGTTGGGATTGTTTTTGCTCCACGCAAAATTCGGATGATTTCTCCAACCAGGGTTGTACGTTGGAGAAAACGGATCGTTTTTGGCTTTATCGAAAGCATTGATTTGTTCGATAGAGTTGGGACACTGATCAGCTATATGATTAGGATCATTGCATTTATAACACATCGGTTGGGAAGTTTGGCTCATTTGATTCGATGAGAAAACGTTATCGAATTTTTAATCATTGCGTCGATCTTAGCTTCCAAAGAAACAGAAGATCCTATCGAGTGTGCACTCGATGTGAGTAGATTGATTTTTCGTTCGAGCGTTCCCATTGGGACGACTTTTCAACGAGGTTTTCAAGAAATTGCCAAGCTTCATCATGATGTTGGGAAAGAAAATTGCCTTGGCACATTGATTCGAGCATCGTTCGTGAGCTGTTTTCGAGTCCATCGTATAAGATTTGGCAAATCGTCCATTTTTCAAAGTTATGGTGTGGACATTTTATCAGAAGCTCTTTGAATCTTTCAAAATATTTTCCAAATGGTTCACCCTTGAATTGATGAAAATTTACAATTTCGTTTCGAATTCTACTTGTTTTTTCCAAGGGGTAGAACTTTTTTAAGAAAGCTTTTACAAATTCTTCCCATGTTTTAATTGAGTTCGAAGGTAAGCTGTACAACCATTTTTCAGCGTAATCCGTAAGAGCAAATGGGATTAATCGAAGTTTGATTCCGTCATCATAAAGTTGTTGGAGTTTAAAGGTTGCACAAACTTGTTCGAATTTAGTCAAAAAGATGTATGGATCATCGTGCTCGAAATTGCCGAATTTTAGAAGTGTGGCAATATGGTTCGAATGGATTTTGAAATGGTTACACGTAGGGGTGGGTAACGTGATGCAAGATGGAATAGAAACTCTATCGGGAAAGATTCTATCCATAAGAGTTCGAGGGGCGTTTTCGTTCGCCATTTCAGGAGGATTGTCTGTTCGAGTTAAACAGCTTGTAGAAGGGTCGCGAGTCCAACGATTCGTTGTTGTGTCACGAGTCCAAATACTCATGCACAAGTGAAAGTCGAGAAGAGAAAGGAGTTAGAATTGAGTTTAGGGGATGAAAGAAGATTTGAAAACGTGTTTTTGTTTTTTCTTTTTGTTTTTTCTTTGAAATTTTTTTTTTACAACCGAGACAACTATTTAACAAGTGAGATTTATTTTCAAAAGAAAAGTTTGATTTATTTTTTTTTTTTTGGTTTTTTTTTTTCAAATTTTTTATGTTTTTGGTTTTGTATTTTTTTTTTAATTTTTAAATATTTACCAAAAGGATTTTTTTTGTTTTTAGAAAATGGAAATTGATTTTTTTTTTGAATTTTCAAATTTTTTTTTCTTTTTCTTAACAGATTTTATATTTTTTTTTGGATTTTGGATTTTTTGTTGTTTTTTTAAATATGCATGAACTAATGCAACTAAATGAATGCAAAGGACTTAACTATAGTTTGCTGTCCTTAGTAGCTCCTAACCGAAAATTGTAAAATCACACTTTGTCTTAAATCAACAAGAATATTTCTCAGCCAGGTAATAGACAGGAGTTATCGGTGCACCATGAATCACCGTAGCAATGCAGCCGAAGGTTTAAGTACCTTCAGAGGAACAACCAGTATAATATTTACGTATCACCGTAATTTTTATAACTGGTTATTACTCTACCGTAGCCTAGACACCAAGAAATAAAATCGTTCAAATAAAACAATTGTGAAGATACAATTAAGCCCTAAGTGAGCTCGTGACACCTTTAGGTCCAACGTCTAACCTTTATTATTAGTCAAATTCTACGATGAAATGCGTTTGTGGGCTAAGGAAAGGGTGATGAAATCCTTCACCTTATGTGAATTGGGGTATTGCCCTTAGAAAAGAAAATAAGATGAAATGAATGCAGAAAAAGAAATTAAACGTGTATTAACAATGTAACTAAGATGAAGTTTTTTTTTGGTTTTTTGGATTTTGAATTTTTTTTATGCAAATGCAAGCAACCAACAATGCAAACAGAGATGGAAGCTCAATACCAGAGCGTGCAGATTATTAGCAATTAATTTTTTTTTTATAAGCGAGCAGCAATTATTTTTGGGCAAGCAGTTCTTCCTTTTAATCTGCTTTGGCAACCTGAAAAGGAGTGAATGAAGATAAGTACAACAATTTTTTTCTTGTTTTCTTTTATTATATTTATCAAAGATGAAAAACAAAAGGAAAAAAATGAAAACTAAAATAAGTGAAAACAAATGAAAATCAAACAAAGCGAAACCTTTTTTTTTATGTTTTATGTTTTTTTTGTGAAAAGGAAAGAAAATTGAAAAGTAAAGTTTTACTTAAAAAAAATAGAGAGAGGATGGAAAAACCCAAAAAGAAAATGGACTTAAAATTAAAAAAGGAAAAAATAGAAAATTGAAACCAAACACATAAATATACACTAACACCACCCGGCCCGAATAATTAATCACTCCCAACCACGTTCTTTCTTTTTAAAAAAATTCTCAGTACAATACGAAATCAATTCAGATACACAACCAAATTCCAGAAATTCGCAACCAAATTCAAATTTAAATCCAGTTCCACATCAAGAATGGCGATTTGCGTAGCGGTGATTCGATTGGGGTCGATTTGGGATAATGAAGCAGTAGGCAATGTCAAGGGTGTTCGTGGTTGTGTGGAGTAACGGTTTTGGGGAAGGTTGACGTTGGGATCTGGTTCGATTGCGTGGTGAAGGTAGGGCTTTTATGCCAGGCGATTGGCAGACGCAATGATTTTGGGTCGGTTGCTGATTTGATCGCGATGACAAAAGGCAGTTTGGTTTCGTGAATTGGGCGAAGTAAGATGGTGGTGTTGAAGTGGCTGAGGAGTTCGATGTTGGATTTCTGATCTATTTGGGTGGAAGCGATTGCGTGAAGGGGCGAAGACGAGTGCGGTGGTGGTTGTTTTCGAGTATCAGATGGAGCGAGGCGTTGGCTGTTGTTCGAATTGATCGCGATTTTGGGGTTGGGTTGGTTTACTGACAGGAAGTGAATGTGGGCTAAGAAGTGGTTGAAGTTGATGGTTTGATATGTGTAATTGTGGGTTGTGGCACCGGGAACTATTGCGTGGGTATGTGTTGATATGGTGATGACTGGCGGCAGTGGGTTGTTGGCTGAAGGGGACAGAGGTGGAGTTGACACTTTGTGACAGAGCAGTTTTGAAGGTTGGGCTGTGGTCGATGGTATGTTTGGTGGTCGATGTTATGTTTGGTGGTCGATGTTGGATTTCAGTTTGAGAAGAAGCAAATGGATTTGGTTTTGAGCAATGTAGTTGTCGTGGTGCCTCTAGTTGAATTGCTGTTTAATTGTAAGGTCAGTGTTTCAGGCAGTAGTAGGGAGGAAGCAGTTGAGTGATTCAGCGGTAGAAGATGGTGAATTTTGTGGAAGGTTGTAGGTGGTACTAGAGTGAAGTTTTGTGGTGAAGTAGGGCAGAGCAGGACAGTAGGTTGTTTGTTGAGGTGAAGTATGGCAAGGGGAAGATGACTTGTGAATGGTGGTGATAGAAGTTTGTGTACAGGCAGGTTTTAGGTGAAGATTAGTGATTGTATGTTTTGGTGGTGAGGGAAAATGCAAGAGGCGGGTAACAGTGATGGGAGAGTGGCAGAAGGGGGTAAGGAGATTTGTGATGGTCTGGATGTTCTGTGATTGCAGATGTATGTTTATGTTTAGTGGTGACAGGGGATGGTGGAGTAATGGCATAGTAATGATGTGCACAAAGAGGTGGAGTCAGCAGTCTTGTTGAATGTTGGTTGCAGTTGAACGAATTGAAGTGGATTGTGGGATGCATTGTGGTTTGTAGGCAGTGGAAGATATGACCTGGGCTAACAATTTTGGATGCAAATGAACAGAGAATGCATAGGGTAACAAATGCAGAGGGCAGTGAACAGAGAACAGAGAATGCAAAAGAAAATGTAAACAGAGAGAAAAGTTGTACCAGCGAAGAGAGGAGAAAAATGCATGTACAAATGAAAATATGTATGACAATGTAAAATATAAAATGTGAAAAGGAAATGAATTTTTTTTTCCAAATGGAATGGAATTGTAAGTTTTTTTTTTTTGGGAAATGCAATGCAAAATGAAACTAGAAAATAAGCAATAAACACTCAAACAAATGCACAAACAAAAATTAAACAAACACACAATTTTTTTTTTAGAATGCACACACACAAAAATCAAATAAAAATAATTCGAAGAATAGAAAATCAAAATCAAAATGATTCCCCGGCAACGGCGCCAAAAACTTGTTCGTCGACGGAATTTCTATCGGTTTAGAAAACTGTCGAACGAATTTAGAAATAAAAATAACCGCAAGCGCACGGTGTACGAATGTGGCACGTGGCGAATACGGATCGATGCACAGAGAATTGATGATTTTAAAATTTCTATTCAATCAAATTATACCAAAGTCGAGTGAAATTGTTGGATAGAACTAAAATGAAGCTAAACTAGAATTGAAATGTGATTAGTAAACTATTGAACTAGAGAACAATTTAGAGGCAAATCCACTCTCGTATTTTTGTAAATCAATAACAAACAATTTATGATCTCTAACTTTGATTTAAGTGAAATATTGTTGTATTTATCATAAGCATGGTTTGTTTATGTTATTAATTAACATAACCCAAATCATCAAACTATAATGCAACAAATACCCACTTATAATTCTCATGAAAATGAAGCAAAAGCAAAAGCTATTTTAAGCATGATCTATTTACTATTGTATCTAGTAATATAGATCATCAAATTTCATTTTTACTTTAATTTCACAATCAAAAATGGATTAGCAAATGATGATGCAACTTGTGTTTATGTTGAATAAGAATAGCGCATTTTCATAAGCAATATAAGCTATCAAACTCACTTGTATAAACTTGCATCAAAATCCACTTCATGAAGCATAAACCAAATGAGATCATAAATCATAAAATGTTGAAATTACATAACCCCTAAATTGAAGGAGTTTAGCTACTCGTTTGTGGCATTGAAGCAACACAAGTAAGTTTCAACATTAAAGAAAAGAAAATAAAAATAAGCAAAGAAAGCAAAAGAGATTAGCTACTAACTACTTGCATAAATGTAAATCTAAGCTATGAACATAAGGAGAAAGAGAGCATATAAATCAACATTAACAATAAAACAAAGAAGAGCATGTAGAAAAGAGAGAAGAAAGAGGCTTGGAAGCCATTATTATTTCATAGAACATTGAGCTTACACTTTGATTTCTTAATTTCCTAAGTAAAATGAAAGAGTAGATGATTGTTTCATATACATAAGAGGGCTATATATACATGCATAAAACCCTAATTCTATTTTTAGGGGGGTACCTAAAATACCCTTTAGGAAGTGTGGCCAACAAGTAACCATTAACCACTAATTAATCCATCATTTGTTTTGCATGAAGTTTTAACCTCCACTTAGTTGTCCATTAGCTCCAAATTATACTTTTAGGTAAGTGGATGGGGTCCTCCATGTTCATGGCTTGAATTATTTCCCTCTTCTTTCCTTTGTATTTATTTGTGCATGCATATATCTTCATATAAGCATCTTCCATATGCATCCAAATTCCTATAAAAATTGTCAAAAAATGTCCAAGTAAAAATTCTTATATTGACACATGCACAAAATGACCGTTTTGCCCCTGAATAAAGATGAAAATATGATGGTTGGAAATAATTGAATTTTGGTTTTAAACGTGTTAAAATGCCCAAATATGACGATTATTTAAATAAAAAGAGATAAAATATGGATATAAATATATGCACAATTACGTGCATATCAACAACATCATGAGACTACCTCTCCTCCTCAACCATTTGATTATACGTGCCACGATGAGATTGACCGCTTTGTAACATCTTTTGCCACATGCCTAGCCACAATTGAAACATCACTTTCAACTGTATTATAGGTTCTCAAAAGAGGTTCTTCAAAGGGTTTGTGGCCCTACACCACCTTCTGAAGATTGGATGACCCCAGTACCTTCTCCTCCTTCGAAACATTCCAAACTTGTTTAGAAGAACGAACCTCTAGAGCAAGTTCTGACATCTCCTACGAAGCAACCTAGCTCTTCCAAAAATGAAGATAAAGGAGATGATCAACAAAAAGGTTCCCCAAAAGACTCATAGATTTTTAGGACTCCATCTTATGTAAAATTGTTAAAAATCTATGAATGTACCCTATTATTGTAAATTAATGAAATTTCTCGTTTGGTATGTTATTTCTGTATATATCTTTGTCTTACAACGATTGGTCGAAATTTATTAATTTCTACATTTAAAAAGTTAGATATTCTTTTTGATAATGCCAAAGGGGGAGAAATAATATAGATCACAATTAATTATGGTAAGCACATATTCAGGGGGAGATTTCTAAAATTATATATAAGTACATTGCATAGTTGTCATCATCAAAACGGGGGAGATTGTTAGGAAATCAAATCTACGGTTTCGATGTCAACAGCTATACAATGGAAATCGAATATGCATATATATTTCTATATACAGGTACCTGCTAGAGCAACATCACTAGAAAGATAAGAACAAAACTAAAAGAACATTACAAGAGACTACAAGTCAATAGGATCAAAGAAGCAACGAAAGAGATGCATAAAACAGACATGCACAATTTTCAAACGTCTGGGTGCACAAGCCAGACATCTGGAAATGTCCTATGGAATAACAAAACAGACAGAACCAGACGTCTGGTAGATGCACTCAAACGTCTGAAAACATATTATATACAAAAGATATACAGTATCAGACGTCTGGTACAAATATCAGACGTCTGATTTCGAACTTGGAAGTTAAATTCAAATCTCAACTGCCACATTTGAATAGACATCTTCGCTTCTCTTCGCTGCAACTCTTCACCATCAACAGAAGCAACTGTAGAGCACTTGTAAATGGATGCAACTACTTAAGAAATATCTCTATAACTATATATATCATCAAGAATTAAAGAGAACACTCACCTTACTTACTTGTACTCTTTACTTACATATTATGTTATATTCTTGATCTCTAGCCATCTATACTTGTATTTCATTCTTCCATATATTCAGTTCTTCACAATCAATACTCTTTAGATATATATTGGAATAATTTATACTTATTAGTCAATGTCCATGTTATAGAACACATACTTGACAAGAACAAGTTATTGTAACCAAGCCTATTCCTCAGGGCGAAGTGAGGGTGTTTTTGATAGTCGAATTCCGAAGGGGAGCTTCAGGACTGGACATAGGATGGGAGGTCCGAACCAGTATAAAATCATGGTGTACTTATTCTATATTTATTTAGATTAATATTGTTTTTGTTGCATCATATATTTTGTCATATATACTTGCATATACACTACACGATCCACCTTGTAGAGTTTCACATCTCATCTCACCTGCCTCATCGTGCCCTTGGCTATCGCTAATTACCCATCCTCCTTATGGCCTCGGCAGACTAGCTCGGCCCGTCCTACCACCTAGGCTTGTGGGAGAAAAGCGACAAGAGATATAACAGGATATATATGTTTTTGATAAGAAGCTGTTCCATTTTATACAATCATACCACAAGTATAGGTGCATTTAGTGCAAAGCATGGTAGAGCGTGCCCTTGATATAATTTCTCTCATTCACCTTCATCTCATCTACGCGTTCTTTTTTATTTTTCCAATTATCTCTCACAAGGTCCATTAAGCCAGATCAATGGTCAGACATGCCTCATGCTCGTTTCGCAGCATTATCATAGCCATCCAAGCATCAGTTCAATTGATATAAGAACCACACGCATGGTCACTTCCAAAGGGTTGGTTAGGTCCCTAGTGGAGGGGACTCGGGTTGGTTGGGCCCCTTGAAGGGGACCAGTTGAATGGGCCCCCGATGGAGGGGACTCAAATTGGTTGGGCCCTCGCTGAGGGGATTTACAAGATAGAAAACCGTAATCTGCCACTCAAATCCCCTGATACGGTAGATCCCTGAGATTAGCAGCTTCATTAGTCTTAGGCAAATCATATTTTCTTATTATTCTCTTGTAGTTCTTTGTAATTTTAAGAGAGTGATATACTAAGAGAACTTCATAATGGATGTATGCAGTTTCACCGAGCCACTTCACCTTGTGTCATTTATCTTTAAGTGCTTTTTTTTCTTTCTTTTCTAGCCTAGTGGTTTGCAAGTAACCTTTGCTCTTTATAACAAATTTTCATTTCTTTGAGGTTGACAAAAAATATCATCGACGTTTTGGCACTAGAAGAAGGGCGAACCTCCAATATTATGGTTAGCATCCTTATGTGCAAGCACTTTCCATGCTTGGTACTACGCATCTAGCATCGACCCCGGCAACGATGGACAATATTCCTTCACCTTTAGTCACAAAGAAGATTACTCAACTGTTTCAGCTTGGCTTCATGTGTAACGACCCCTATTTTACGTATTGGAGGATCATAAAATATTTTTTTCTATTTTATTTGTATGAGGTTGTATGATTCTATAATTTTGGGATACGACTCCTAGGGACATTTACTTACCTATGATTTTCCCCAAAGTTATATGTGACCATTTTGATCCAGAAAACCTTGTATGGACTATAACTTTTGATAGGTGTCAAATTAGGGTCTCAAACTAGTTTCATTGCTTTAGAATGATGATTTTTGATTTCGTAGAATGGTCATAACAGAAAAATGGACTTACGTTAGAAAGTTATGCATATTTTAATTTTATTAAACTATTACTTGGGATTAGTGCATAATTAATTAAGCCCATTAGTCCAATTAGAGAATACTATAAATAGAGGGCTGAAGAGTCATGTTAAAACTTTTTCCTCTCATTCTAAATCAGGTCTAAACTCAAATTATCCCTAGATCTATCCTAATTTCATTAAAAATCATCCAAATTACTCTCTAAATCAAACTAGATTACAGAATAGAGATTAGATCATCAACTTGAAGATAGAGATCATCGATTTGGATGATTTGAAGTGCATTCCATTGCTATCTGGATTTGATCCACATTTATATTGGTTGAATTTGCTAATTAGTGGGTGGTTTATGCCTTCTCACTATATTATGTATGTTTGTATAGTAGAATCATAGGATTTAATATGTTTGAAATTTATTGTTGGCCATAAAACCTTTTCTAACTTTAATTACATGTTAAACTATGTATATGATCTAGATTGATTGGAAACCACCCTTGTTCATGCTCATATATTCAAGTTGTATGTAGATCTATACTGGAAATTGACCTTTTTGTCTTATTTTGATGGATTACAAGTTTGATTAGATGAGATTGCTTGTTATTCTATGTTTGATGATATGATTTGATGTTTTTTGCTAGTACTGTGATTGCATAGGAAGCTAAGTCAGAGAATTGAGAAAATAGGAGAAAAATTTGGTTGGAACTGGATGAAACTTGAAGGGCAAGCTCTGGAGTAAGGGAGAGCTTAGGGTTCAAATGCAGGTCCAGATTCACTAAGCATAGAAGTTGGTACTTACATGAGAGGTTGGTATCGAGTTCTGTGGGTTAATCCAACAAGTCAGTGGTTTTGGAAAGAATAAGGGTGTTGCTAGTAGAGGTTGCTTGAAGTAATGGGTAGGTGATTGGCTAAGTGTTGAAGGCAATACCGATTTGTTTTCTAAAATTCAAAGTAGGTGCTTTGGAGTTAAAACCGAGTTTTTTGGATGGATAGGTCAGTGTCAAAGCATTTAGGCATGGAGTACTAGTAGCAAGGAAGGGGATGAAAAAAATTTAGCCAATAATTAGCTAAGAGAAGAGGTCGGTACCTACAGGAGCAATCGGTGCTGACCACATAGTGAGTCGTAGAGGTCCTATTGGTCATTTTGGAGGTGTAGGCTCGTCCGCATTAGGGTTGGATGGCCTTGTAACAACATGACGAAAAATTGGAGTCTTTGGATGTTGGCTCATGTTGGGAGTAGGTTCCGAAGATGACAGCTCATAAAAGGAGTGAGTCATAGGATCGGGGAATGTGGAAGAGTTCCTTGTGAATAATGGAAACTGGACTGTCCAAGAAGGCCTCGGTATCCAAATGAGAAAAGGAGTGCTCGGAAGATCTTTGGTGCTTGAAGTGTTCTATTGTACTCGAAGTAGGATCTAGTCTCCAGCTTTGGGTTGCGAGACATGTATCTAGCTTTGGGTTGCAAGATACAAGAGCATAACGAAGAATCTGTATTTCCATTAGTCCCTGGTAGAAAGAAGTCCATACGAGCTATCATATATTCAGAGCACTAGGAGTGATAGTTAGGATTATTTGATGGATGATATGGATGTTATGGTTGCTTTGGTTACTCTCTTTAGTAGGCCATCACACATAGGTATAAGGGGAAGTAGGTATTAGAGATAGGAATACCTAGAAGACTATCCTTTATTTGGTTTGTGGTATATCTTTACGATATTGTAGAGTGGCATATTATAGTTTTGTATGCTAACCCTTTGGTTGTAGAGACATGTCAGGTATGGTTCATGTACTCTTGTTTCTTACCATGTTTACCTGTTTAATATTTTGAGACTCACTTACCGCTCACACTAGACTGTTGTATGACCTAAGGTTTTATGCCTTTTCTATCCTTATCTTAGGTATTCTTAAATGAGTAGACTATATAACATGTCTAGGTGATGCAGTAGCTGTTCGGAGGATGAGCTGGATAGGGCTATCTCGTATTATATACATATATGAAGTCTACACTTATTCTTCTAAGCAATGTTGTGGATCCATTGACAGTGGTTGCTAATTACTATTTGTTGAGAGGTTTATTTGAGTTTACTTCTATTGTATAAACTCTACTACATTTGACATATAACTTTGTGGATCTACTGCTCTATGGATGATTTGTTCACATAGTTATTACTATCTCTTCTATTATATCTATGATATTATAATTTTTCCATGCACTGTGAGATATATTGGTTTTTTATACCAGATGATCATCCTATATCGGTCGGGTATGGATGGCATAATAAATATGTACTATTTGTGTTGATGTACATGTCAGTCCTTACATCATGTCATGCATAGTTATTGTGCGCGCCCTCTCATCTCCTCACATTGCTGATATAATCAACCAAATTATGGCAACCATGCATGCCCTTACATCTGGACCACGCCCAACAATTCAGAGATCTCCTAAAGATTCAGATTATCCTAGTCAGGCCACTTCATGGAAAAATTCGAGGACAGGGTATCCAATAGAAATCTTAGCTGCCCGATGAGCACCTCCACAAAGAAATCCTATAGACCCAGTACCTTTGCAAAGAAATCTTAGAAATCTAGCACCTATGTTAATGCCCGATGTAGCCCCCTTGTAGGTCTCCAAATAGTTCCTTTATTTGTCTTCACCCTCAATGGCATCCGAAAGTGGCCAAATGTCCATCTGCATGTATCAAGATATCCAGACTCCACCGCAAATGCCTTTCTCAAGCTCACTTCTGAGCCCGTAACCTCTTATGAAGAATGCATCAAGACTGTAGAGCCTAGATCATTCAACACCTTCACTAAGGCTATCCAACGAGGCTGAGTTATCATGTGATCATTACCTTATTTGGGGAATACCGACCTTTGCTGTCCAGAACTGTGAAAGCCACCGCCCTCTTATTATTCGAACGACTATACATGAGGGTAGATTATTGAGAAACCATTTTCTTATCAGGGACCGCCAAGCTATCCAAAAATATTGAATCACCATGCATTTAATTCCTTGCTTGGGGACTTGCTGCTGCCCCATTAGTTTAGGTGAGATGTCTCTCCCCTTCGTGTAATGGTGCATCGACGATCGGATACGCGACCGCAACAATTCATTCCCCTCGCCCTTAATTTCATCCATCCTTCATATAAGATGGGACACTATTGTTGAGACTGGCATTATTACGTTGAGTGATGCTGAAATCCAGCATATGCAGTGTACCCGCATATAAATAAGTTCGGCCTTGCTCCTTATTGCAGCGCTTTACCTTGGAGGACCTTCAATTCCTTCAATGCTTAAGTTCAAGTCAGGACTACCCATCAGCTCCTTCGTGCAGCATGTCACTTAGGAAAACCTTCAAGCCTCTCATCACTTAGGATTGAGCTAGGATTGCCTGTAAGATCCTTGTTGCAGAGTATCATCCTAAAGAACCTTCAAGCCCCTCATCGCTTAGATTTGAGCCAGGATCACCTGTAGCTCCTTATTTCAGCGTGTCACCCTGGAGAGCCTTCAAGCCCCTCATCATTTAGGTTCAAACCAGGACCGCCTATAGCCCCTTAGTGTAAAATGTCACCCTGGAGAACCTTCAAGCCCTTAGCCTTAAGATCGAGCCAGGACCTCCTGTCTCTTTAGTGCTTAGGTTCAAGCCAGGACCCTGTTAGCTCCTTATTATAATGTGTCATCCTAGAGAACCTTTAAGCCCTTTAGCGCTTAGGTTTGAGTAGGGATTTCTTACCAGTTCCTTAGTGCAGTGTATCACCATGGAGAAGTCTCACCATCATATCACATCCTTATGCATGAATGTTCGGGCCATTTATGCGACTTAGTTCAAGCCAGGACATATGGTCATCTAACGACAAGCGATGTATCATCCTGGAGAACCCCTAAGCCTCCATATGCTTTGATTTAAGGTGAGCCCATTCACGACTATACACATGACCGTTTATCACCTAAAAGAACCCATGGGCCAACATGCACTCCCACTCTACACTAATGCTACTTGCCACTTGGTACATGACCGACCCTTGTCTCTTATTAATGCTTGGGTTCAACCTGTCACATGAAAATATTACTACTTAGCATGTCATGAACATGAAATTTCTTCTAAAAATAATGTAGGAACTCCTCCTGACCACATGTCACCATGGAGGATCTCAAGTCACTCAACGATCAGGTTAATGCCAGGAGCACCCATCAACAAAAGTACGCAATGATGCTCAGGTGTCATTTGCTGACCTCGGCATCTAACGAACGACCGATTTGCTTGGTCAATGCTTACTTCCCAGTCCATTGATCGACCTAGCCTATTAGCGAAAATTGATTGGTCAACCAGATGCAAGGGACTTCCTTAGCTATCTAGGATACATTACCCCACCACTCGCAAGCAAACAATCAAAGAAAATAACTAGTTTTATATACAACAAGTTTTTAACACAAAAAATCTGTTCTTATTCAGTTCAAGAGAGCATGAAGGCATATTGCACGTCCCGCTAGGCTTAAAATGATTTTCCATTGCTAATTAGTTGAAAAGAAGAAAATAGAAAGGGAAGAAGAAGCACATTAATAGCACTCTTTAGAGGTATGCTAGCCCACGCTCTTATCACTGCCCCAGATCATACTCGGCTGCACTAATGGCACATCCCAAACACTTCGAGCAATCCAAAAGTTATTGAAGAGAACTGGGGGTGCCGCCATTTTCAAAGCTTTCCACATTGGATCTCGTAAAAGGCTCTAAAAAGCTTTCTGACAACCTCATCAATGAGCCTACTAAGGCTTCTTCGATAGCAAAAGAAGTAAATGCGACATTTACTACCTTTTCCAATAGAACAGTTGAGCATCCAAACCGACCTGAGGTCGGGAATGTCATAACATCGAGCAAGGAAGTCCCCTAGCTTAACCTGGATTATTAGTCCGAGCACCATTAGAAATATGGTTGAAAAGCACAAGCATATGTCCAAGCTAAAGGTAAGATCCATCTCAAGAAGCAGAAATCCATGCAAGCGATCCGAACTGCAATGAAAAAACACAATTCAACACTCAAAGAGATTCCTCCTTCCTTTTAATCCCAACTAAATTTCATAAAAACCAAGCACTCAAATGCAATAGGTAAGGAAGAGGAAGGCGAAATTATATGTTTTTCCCAATAGAACGCTATGCAGGTTTGATTTTGCTAAAGATATTATATTTCAATAGCCTCACTGATTTAAATAAGAAGATAAGGGGGGTATTTATACACCTCTCTCTTTAGTCACAGCCGTTATGATCAAAAATCCAATAAGGATCTTAACCATTCAAGAGTGATAAGTGCTGCATTACACCATATGCATGGGCAAAACGAAACATCCTTGCTCCATCTCGAGAAGCACAACCTCTATGCCAATAGTGCAATGCCACATGAATGGTGCATTAATTACATAGCAGATGTGCACATAAAGCCCTACAAAATCCCCACTATAACACATAACACTCTTCAACCACTATGCCTTTTCAATTTAATAATCGATCCGCTTTAAGTACCATTATTTTCTGCTACATGCGCTTAGTCATGGTTTTTTAGCACCTGCTTTAGCAACATTAATATAAAAAAAATTATTTGACTAGTTCTCTTTTAAACCAAATAAACAAATTTAGGGTAAAGACCTAATTTTAAGTCACAAGTTCTCGGTATAAGTTAGCAATCTGTTCTGTTCACCAAATCTAGACTGAATAAATCATAATGGTATTTGATTTTGTTATAGGACTGAACAATGTTTCTTTTTCCTACACAAATGATGTGAGAACGAGAACAGATTAAATTTGAATATTTTATATCTATTGAAGTTTTTTTACCTTTGGTATTTTTCGCCATATCCCCTCTTTATCCACATTATAACTTTATGCACCTCCACCGCTATAGAACCACCAAATGCTTTAACTACATAGTATAGCATAACCATCAATCGATGGAGTTTTCATGATTTTAATAGACCACGCCCACTTACGTGGACAGACATGAAGGTAAAATGTTAATTAATTATTTTGTTAGTAAGAAGGTAGGCTAATCAAGGTAAATTATCTTGGCCCGGTCTGATCCAGGCCGACTGGATTCAAGTTAGCTCATACGCCAGCCATAGTTGAGGGCAGATCAACTAGGTTTCCTATATATGTTGATAATCTGAATTCAACCAAGGCCTGCATCGACTCCTCTACTCAGTTACATGTTAAGCCTTCTATTGGTCGAATCTCCCCACGTAGCAAGCCTAATGACTAGCTCGCCCATCAAGACAAGGCACAAGTTTGGCTTGGCCTATTTCTTATTGATCGACCGACTCGCTCTCCTTGGACCACTTGCAATCCAACTCTAAGCTTACATGCTTTCTTAAGCATCTGTCCCTCGGCTATCCAGATCAACATAGCTTGAGGCTTCTTTAAGGGTGGCCCGTTATCTCCTAAGGACACCATGTCTCATCTCAGCCAACTCGATATGCCCTCGGCTCATGCCACTTCCCTGTCCTTCTTATGGTCTCAACAGACTAGCTTCACCCATCCTACCACCTTGGCATGCGGGAGCATAGTGACATGAGGTATAGCCGGATGTACTTGTTTCTGACAAGAAGCATATTCCATTTTCTACAAGCACACTATAAGTACAAGTGCATTTAATGTAAATCAAGATAGAGCATGCTCCTTGTACAGTTCTTCTATTGACCTTCATCTCAACCATGCATTCCTTTATTTTGCCAGCTGTCTTTCATCAAATCTATTAAGCTAGATCAATGTCAGGTATGCTTCATATCTATTTCCAATAGTATCCTAGCCGTTTAAGCATCAATTTAACTGCTATAATAGCCCCATGCATGGCGACTTTCAAGGGCTTAGTTGGACCTTCGGCATAAGGGATTTGGGTCGGTAGGTCCCTAATGAAGGGTGCTGATTGGTTGGGCGCTCGATGGAGGTACTTACGTTGGTTGGGCCCCTTATGAAGGGGACTTAGGTTAGGCCCCCGATGGAGGTGACCCGGTTGGTTAGGTCCCCGGTGGAGCGGACTACATTAGTTGGGTCTACGGGGGAGATGATCCAGTTGGTTGGGTCCCCAGTGGAGGGGGCTCAGTTAGTTGGGCCCTAAGCAGAGGGGATCGATTGGTTGGGACCTTGATGGTAGGGACTCAGGTTGGTTGGGTACTCGGTTAAGGGGACCCAAAAGGTTGGACCAGTAATGCACTACTCAAATGTCCTAATACGATAGCTCCTTAAGATTACCTACCCATTGTCTTAAGCGAACACCTACCCCATTGTCTTAAGCGAACCATCTTTTCTTATTATTCTTTTGTAATTCCTTGTAATTATAAGAGAGACATATAATAAGAGAACTTCACAGTGGACGTAGGCAGTTTCATCGAACCACTTCATCTCTCGTGCAATTTACCTTTAAATGCTCTTTTCCATTTGTTTTTCCATTATTAAACCAGTGATTACCAAGTAACATTTGCTCTTCGTAATGCATTATTGTAACTCCGAGGTTGATGAAAAATATTATCAACAAATATGTTATGTGGTAATTATTACAAATATTTGTAACTATGAGAAAATTATCATGATATATAAAACAATATATTATCTTAAATATTCCTGTCCAGTATATTTCAAAAAAGGATATTGATACATCCATTGAGACTAGAGTATGTAATGCTCACCAAATATTGGGTAGTGTATTACTCATAGCCGATGGGGCACCAAGGAGTTACATACTAATAATTATTGGATAGTTGTGGAATGACTCACTTGAGAGTTTCTTCTTCGTTAGTAGTAACCAAGGTCTAGCGGGAAATTTCAAAATGACGATATTACACAGTTCTCTCAACTTGAGAATACTATTGGACTTCAATATGGACACTCCACGTTGATTATAGTTAAATTATGGCATGATATCTATCAAGCAACTATAATTGGGTCTGAATTAAAGCATTTGAAGTGAAAGAACATTCAATAGAGAGTTTGTCTCATCAGCTATATAAAATTAGTATCACGGTCAACTATAGTCAACTCAAAGTCAAAGTCTTTGGCTAGAGTAATATAGTAAATAATAAACGTTATTATTGAACCATCAACTTTGTTTAAGGACTAACCAAATTAAACGTAGACGATATTGGAATTCTAACCAAAACCAAATTTCATAAGTCCTAAAGCGGTATAATGTCGATGAAGGGAATTGGTGTAAACAATCGTTACTAAAAGGTACCGCTTAAATTGTAAAATTGGATTTTATCGACAAAGAAGTGTAAGTGATGAATTCGACCAAACTATCACTCCACTAGGGAAGCTGACAAGTGAACACTAATAGTCAAATTGTTCAATATAAATCACTGATTGAATTTACACCTGCGAGTCGTACAACCATATTAATGAATGCTTTAAAATTCTATATGCTTTAACTAATTTTTTATTATTATAAATCAATTATTATTTATGAAATATTAATTGATTAATTAATTGGTGCCATTAGTAGTTAACTAGGTGCACATATAAAAGTTATATATGTACAAAGAGAAGATATCAATACACATTTAAAATTTGATTTAGTTGTTATTAGTTACTAAATGGGTTTGAAATGATTAGGAATTGAAGAAGCGCTAGTTATGGCTAGCCTAAAGTGGAGCTAGAAGGGGTTCAAGGTTTGAATATTAGATCCAAAACTTGGTAAAAGGTAGATTAAAGAGTTAAGGAGAATGGTTCTCCTTAACTCTCTCTATAAAAGTCACCTTAACCCCTCACTATTTAGTTGATCTCTCCCTTCCATCTGACTTATTCTTGACTGCACCATTGATGCTTCTTTTCATCCTTACCTTCAAAGTATTCCCTCTCCTTCCTTTTTAGCATTTCTTCCTCAATTCCTCGATACGAAAAAGAGCAGTGAGGATAAGGTTCTAGGGTGGTTCCTCGACGCTCGTCGATGCTTGAGTTAAGATAATGGTAGTGGTCTCTTCCCATTGTACCTGAAATGGAAGAAAAAGGGTTATATTATAAGAAAACTGAAGTATGGAAGAATGCAGGGTATTAGTGTCTTGGTCCTAGAAGCATGTGGAGTACAGGTATCCCTAAGTGCTTTATGGGCCGATTTTAGAAGTTAGCAAAGTCGGCATTTCATCTCCCTTGGCTAGAAGGTCCTAGATGGAAAACTAAAATCCGAAGGATATTCTTTAAGAAGATCGTCAATCGGGATGTTAACATATCCAAGTAAGCCAAAGATATTTTTTAAAGAGCCTGTACGAGGAGTTACCTCAGCAGCTAGTGTTGAACTCAGACCAGAAGGTAGCTAGGAGGATTTGATGACTAATCTCTTTAAGTGCAATAAAGTAAGAACTTCTGTGCCTTCATGAGAGGTCTTTCTATGTGACTCATTCACATCAAAATCTCCATCATCGTCATTATTTTCATCATCGTCCTCGCCGTTTTCTCCTTCCTATCCAACATATTCTTCGTCCACTCTTTCTAATTCTCTTCTCTCTTCCCCTCTCTCCTCAAGTTCCTCCTCGATGGTGTTCTTTTCCATCGCTTTACCTTGGAATTCGTCGATGTTTGCTTCATTCTTTGGACCTTCACCATCCCCCTTCATTAACATTGTCGGAATTGCGAGTAGGGGCAAAGGTTGATGTGGAAGACCTAGTCTATTTTGTGGGAAGCTCAAAAGGAATAATGAAGTGCTCAAAATGCAGAAGGTTGTATTAATAGATGATCTCATTCATGAGAAGAAAGGTATTAGTGAGATTTTTCATCCTACAACACCAACTTAGTTTTTGAAGCAGCTATGCTACGGAATACTTCCATAGCCAAGAATTAGTAAATTTAGGTAGTATTAAAATCACCTTAGGGAGAAGTGATGGTGTCGCTATTTCTTTTCATAACCAAGAGAAAAGTTCCTTAGAAATTTTGCTAAATTGTTTAATAACTAACTTCCATCAAAATAAATATATTTGCGGATCCAATATGAAAAGTGTAGAAAAGTAAGGACACGGAGAAATTACATGCTTCGGATTTAAGGAATCCTGCATCCATGGGATAACTCCTTTCCATTATTCTTTCATCATTTCCTCTTACATTCTTTTATGGCAGAGAAAATATTGTACAATATATGTTGTTTTGAAAAAATAAAATTCTCCTCATCTATTACTACAGTGCCTTTCCCTTTATGGTGGGCCTTTCTCGTACATTGAAGATGTTATCCTTCTAAACTCTTCCTCCTCTATTAGATATTGTTACATGTCATTCATCCACTTCTTGCTTTAAGCGTGCGTGGCTTACTGATGTGGCTCTATGTGAGAAAGCGTGCTTTTAGCGGGTAGATTTGAATTTAGGTGGGATGATTTGTATTTAAAATGTTATGTTTGGAATTGATGAATTGTTTGGTTTGTGTTTGCTTCAATACCCTACGCAGGCTAAGGGATTCGGGTCACGCTTCGTGCTTGGATTGTTTGGGCCTATTAAGAGATCTCTTCATTTCAGCATCTCGGCCGGGCCTTCAGCCTGTTTTTTCTTCTCTTTCTTTTGTTCCTACTTTCTACCTGTATAAATACAGTATGTACAGAGATTAGTAATGTATGCTTTTGCTTCTAACTAAAAACTGCAATAAAGAGATTGATTCATTTTTTTTCAAAACTTATTTTGGTATTAGAGCAAACTCTTGCCGAAAGGCATTTAATTCATATTTTCTTCCCTTTCATCACATCTTGAAGATTGAAAGGGATATTTTGTGTGACTCCTCAGAAAAACATCATCATCGGAGTTCATATACCATTCTCGATCAAGAGCATCTGCTCTCATCAATACTCTAGTGCTTCCTAGGTTTGGATCAGAGAAATCTCCTCATTTCCAACCGGTGACAACAAGAACATCTTCATTTTTCCCTCTGTCCCACAGAGAAGCTTTCTACCTGCAGTGCATGTGTATTATACCAATTTTATTAATATAATACACACCCACCATTTTCTTGATTCAAACTGATTTCTTGGCAACAAACTGGTGCCTGCCACTCCAAGAAACATAGTTTCTTGCAAGATGTTTGCAAGATGGGAGATAATGCTGAAGATTCTGAGTCAGTGACTTCAAGAAGGGAAGACAATGATACTACAAGCATCCCTGCACTGATTAAGTCAAAGAGCCATGTCATCACCATTCCTCTTGATGAAGACAACTACATCTTATGGAAATATCAGGTAGAGATGGCATTAAAAGGCTATGGCCTTCAAGAATTTGTGCAAGGTACAAAAGCAGTGCCACCTGCAGTCATTTTAGCTAAAGACAGAAACTCAGTTAGTAATCCAGAGTATATTCAACATCAGAAACAAGATAACTTACTTGCATCATGGTTAATATCATCTGTAAGTGTCAATCTTTTATCACAAATTGTTGGGTGCAATACATCATATGAGATCTGGTCCACTATAGGCCAGATTTCTAATTTTCAATCATCTGCTCGAATTATGCACTACAAAAGAGAACTACAAAATGCTAGAAAAGGGGACATGCCCATGAGAGAATACATCACCAAGATCAAGAATTTGTGTGACAGACTTAGTGCAGTAGGACATAAGGTTGCAGAAAGTGATCAAATACTCACTCTCACTAGTGGTTTGGATGAAGAATATGAGTCAATTGTCACATTCATATCTACACAACCTGTGCTACCAAATCTGCAATATGTACATGCTGCCCTGCTAGCTCATGAGGGAAGAATTGAGCAAAAAAAAGCTATACATGGAGATATTAACATCAACTTTGCTGTAAATACAAGAAACAAGAACCAAGAAAAAACATCCAACAGTTCCAACAACCCCAGTTCTCAAGTTCAACGAGGAGGTCAGTCTCAAAGAGGCAGGGGTAGAGGAAGATCTAACAGTTACAGCAGAGTAAAGTGTCAAATTTGTGAGAAAATGGGACACATGGCAAACAAGTGCTATTTCAGATTTAACTCTAAGTACAATGAAGGATAGCAAGGACAGTCAAGTCAAAAGACACACAATGCAAACATGGTTCAAGTAAATCAGCAAAACAGAAGCAACACAGATGATACAAATGAAGATGCAGTCAAGAATGATGATGCAAGCATAGATGATTAGTTCCCAGATTCAGGTGCAACAAACCATGTCACTAACAACCTTCAGAATCTAAATTTAGGGAACAGGAAATACACAGGTACGCATTCTGTTCTTATGGGTGATGGTGAAGCCATAAAAATATCACATGTTGGAACTGGCAGTGTTAAAGGTGGTCTCTCTTTTTAAATAACTTATTGAGAGTGCCTAGGATTAGAAAGAATTTAATAAGTGTTTCTCAATTTTCCAAGGACAACAATGTGTACTTTGAGTTTCACCCAAAATTTTGTCTTGTTAGAGACTTACTAAATAAAAATATACTGCTACAGGGTGAACTGGACAGAGGTCTGTATAAGTTCAGCAACATGGGCACAAGAAAACCCACTGATAGGGCAACTCATTCTAGTCCTGTCAACTTCAATGTTGAAAAAGAAAATAACACTCTTAGTTTGTGGCATTGTAAACTTGGTCACCCCAAAATTGATATTGTAAAACAGGTTCTGAATGAGAATAAAATACATTTTAAAAAAACTTCTGTTCCTTTTATATGCTCACATTGTCAAAAAGGGAAAAGTCATAAATTGGCTTTTGCTAAATCAGAAACTGTATATAATGAGCCACTGAGATTAGTGGCAGCAGACCTTTGGGGTCCAGCCCCTGTTTCATCAACACAAGGGGACAGGTACTATCTCTCTCTTGTAGATGCTTGTACTAGATTCACATGGATATATTTTCTTAAGAATAAGTCCGATACATGTGAAGCAATTAAACACTTCATCACTCATGCTGAAAATCAACATGGCAGTAAAATCAAAGTCATACAAACAGATGGTGGTGGTGAGTTTAAGGCTTTGAAGACTTTTCTTGATAGTAAAGGGATAATACATAGGACCACTTGCCCACATACATCAGAACAAAATGGCCTGGTTGAGAGGAAACACAGACATATAGTTGAAACAGGAATAACCCTTTTATCTCAGGGGTCACTACCTATGAGATATTGGAAAGAAGCTTTTGTTACTGTTGTGTATCTCATAAATAGGATGCCCATGAGATTGCTGAATAAACAATCTCCATATGAGAAATTAAATAATGTTAAACCTGAATATAATCATATGAAAATGTTTGGTTGTCTGTGCTTCCCCTACCTCAGGCCATATAATAAGCATAAACTAAGCTTAAGATCTAGTGCTTGTACTTTCCTAGGTTATGCATACAATCAGAAAGGATACAAGTGCTTAGATAAAAATGGGAGAATGTATGTTTCAAGGCATGTGGTTTTTAATGAAAATGTTTTTCCTTTTGTAGATAGTTCAAAGGAAAAATAACAAACAAGCAACAAAGCAATCAATGTACCAATGATTCCAGAACTAACTGAAATGGAAGGTGAATTTCAAAACAATGGCAGTAATCATCAACATGAAGAGACATCCATCACTAGCACAAAAACTGGTTACAGTTCAGATAAATTAAACTCAAGCAATGATCATCACATCTCAAATATCAACCAGGAGCAGCAAACAAGGCATGAACACAACGAAAGTGACTATTCAACAACTGGTGATGATAATGGGCATTCAGCTACTAAAAATACTGGTGATCAAAATGCACATTCTACGGCAGAAAATACTGACAGCCACAGTGAAGGTGTGGGTCAACCACAACCAAGGGGTGGACACCCTATGACCACAAGGTCCAAAAGTGGGATTTTTAAACCCAAGATATATGCAGCCATTCTCAATGAAATTGAACCAGCTAACTATGACCAAGCAGCAAAAGATGAGAAGTGGAAAAAGGCTATGGACGAAGAGTATGAGGCTTTAATGAAAAACAAAACATGGAGTTTAGTCACACCACCAAAGCACAAAAATATTGTGGGAAGCAAATGGACATACAAAATCAAGAGGAATACAGATGGCAGCATAGCTAAATATAAGGCCAGATTAGTTGCTAAAGGGTATACACAACAGTTTGGTTTTGATTTCATGGAAACATTCTCACCAGTCATCAAACCAGCTACTATAAGGATAATCATGACTATTGCATTACACAAGCATTGGAGAATTAAGCAGCTAGATGTACATAATGCTTTTTTTAATAGAGAACTTCAGGAGGATGTGTACATGCAGCAACCAATGGGATACTGTTCTGAATCACACAGCACACATGTATGCAAGTTACACAAAGCTATATATGGCCTAAAGCAGGCCTCAAGGGCATGGTATGAGAAACTGAAAGTTACTTTAGGCAACATGGGTTTTAATGCAACTAAGTCAGATAAATCACTATACATCAGAAGTAGAGGTCAAAACACCATTTACATACTGGTTTATGTAGATGATATACTGATAACTGGTGATGATATGGCAGAGATAAATCAGGTTGTTATTCTCCTAGATAAGCATTTTGCAATTAAAGACTTAGGAGAAATCAATCAATTTCTGGGGATTCATGTTCAAAGAAAATCAAATTCAAGTTTGTTTCTATCTCAAAAGCAATACATATCAGAAATTCTTATCAGGGAAAATATGGACAAGGCAAAACCGCTAGCTACTCCTATGACAAGCAATTTACACTTATCCAAATACGCAGGTGAGGCTATAGATAACATTAAGCAGTACAGAAGCATTGTCGATGCCTTGCAATATGTTACAATCACACGACCAGAGATATGCTATAGTGTAAATCAAGTTTGTCAACACATGCAAAAAACCCTGGATACCCACTGGAAGGCTGTTAAACGTATATTGAGATATTTGCGAGGGACTGTCAATTATGGACTGTTATTAAAATCAAGTAAAGAGATTTCGATACAAGCTTACAGCGATGCAGATTGGGCAAGCAATTTAGATGATCGCAAGTCCATCACAGGGCACTGCATCTACCTTGGATCCAACCTGATATCTTAGTGTATCAAAAAGCAACCCACAATCTCCAGATCGAGTATGGAGGCAGAGTACAGGGCCTTAGCTAGTGTGACATCGGAAATTATGTGGACTGAAAGCCTCATCTCAGAATTAGGGCTACGATTATCCAAAATTCCCACTGTCTGGTGTGACAATTTGAGCACGATATCACTCTCGATGAACCCAGTTCAGCATTCAATGACTAAACATATGGAAGTAGATCTACATTTCGTTCGTGAGAGAACCGAAGCTGGAAAGCTTCAGGTCAACCATGTGCCTTCTCTATTCCAAAAGGTTGACGTACTGACCAAGGCTTTGTCTAGTAAGAATTTCGTCCGCTTCAGAGATTTTTTATGCATTGTTAATGGCGGCGATAAGAGTAATGAGGAGAAAGAGGCGAAGACTGCTATGAAACCCTAGCCTTGTTTGAGGCATGGTATTAAGAGATCTCTTCATTTCAGCATCTGGGCCGGGCCTTCAGCCTGTTTTTTCTTTTCTTTCTTTTGTTCCTACTTTCTACCTGTATAAATACAATATGTACAGAGATTAGTAATGTATGTTTTTGCTTCTAACTAAAAACTGCAATAAAGAGATTGATTCATTTTTTTTCAAATCTTATTTGGGCCTTGTTCTAATATGAAATGGTGGCGCAATCCAAAGTTGTGTAATACAGTTCGGATGAGGTTTTGGTGTTATGATTCAGTTTCCACATGACGGTGCAGTCAAATTTTGAGGTAGCAACATAGTCTAATTTCGGCATGGTGATGTGCTTTATCATTACTTTGTCTATTGTAGTGCAACATGCCTTCAGGAGTGCTGCTGTAGTACGGATGCCATGAAATTAGTCTTATATAATTATGTTTGCACCGTTCTACTTGGCCAACGCTTTGATAGAATTATCGCTGTGTAGTTTACTTGTTTAACTGGTTTCTTCCTTTGGATTCGTTGATGCATGCGTGTAGTTTATTTTATGAATATAATGTAGTTCCTTTGTTTTGACTCGTCTTCGGGAATTTGGCTGGACGTTGGTACTGTGCAGATTTTTATATCAAGACGGCCTGCTTCCGCACTTAGTGTTTAGGTGATCAAGTGGATCATGAAATATAACTACGTTAATATAGAGCATTTTAGCTTCATTTGACTGAGCTGACCCACTACTATGTTTTTAGTTTGGACTTGACATATCTTATAGTGGTACATTGGTACGGTTAAGCGTTATGCGAGTTGTTCAACTTGCTTTTGCATGACTTGATATATTTACGTGTCAAAACAGTTTTACAAAATGTGACTTTAAGGCTGGTACTATGGCATAGCGTGCTATTGTTTAAATGCCATCGTATAACTTCGGACACCTTCTTGCAATTAATGTCGTTGTGTAAGGTATTTGTAGCTTTATTACGCTAGGGGGTGTATTGTTGCCTATTCCGTTTATTGTGAAAGATCTCATTTTCAAATCAGCCAGTTCATTTTGTAAAATAGGATTTGTTTGTATGGTGCAGTTGTTAGTATGGGAACATGACCTGCATTTTATTCAGAATTATGTTGTCTATTGTTTATAGTGATGTGGTTATTCTAAATGTTTGAGGTATATGAAGTCCATTTCATGATATAGCTAACATACTTTTTAAATAAGACTGTTGCGCTATAAGCTTGGTTGATTTTCTAGTTATGTTGACTTTACCTTACTTCATGCGTAGTATTTTATGGGGTTCGTCCGGTTTGTTGTGCGGTTTTTGGCTATTTTATCATACTATGTCACTCATGTTTAATATTTGTCCCCCAAGTCTGCACTAACGCATATTAGGGCAACTTGTATCCAGTTTTTCAAATCTTCTAATCAATCATTTCATATTTAATGCCTTTTACATGAGCCCTACCATAATTGGTTGTCTTTTCTAACCATTGATATATGGATCGCTTCGTAATCTGAGAAATATATATGTTTTTTATGAATGGTAGATGTCATCATAATGTCTAACGGTTGTGGTTTTTTGTGTGTTTTGGATTTTACCGCTGAGACCCCACAAGTAACCTATAAATATTTTCTTTTCTTCCTTGATTTATCTTTTACTTGTTTAGGAACAGAAAACCCATATGAGATATCTCTATTCCTCATTTCTCTTCCTTCCTAGCTCTGATTATACTCACCTCTATGTTGAAGCACTGATTATACTCACCTTTACGCTAAATCTTTCAATACTTTTTTTATGAAATTGATTTTGGCTGATTCATTTTTCATTTTGTTTTAAGTATAGGTAACCATATACATGAATTTTCCTTTAAGTTCCTTGATGAAATCCATAGTTGAAATTGCTTTGCTAGTATATTAATAACGTAATTAGAATTCCATTCTTTATTAACTCAAGGTTCATTTTTGAAATTTGAAAGTAATTCATCCTTCTTTAGCTTAGTTATTAATGGCTTTTTAAGATCGTCCTTGTTCGTCTAACTGTAACTTATCTTTCACTGAGTTGACTTCAACCATTTGTGAGAGAAGTCGGGTAAAGGGAATTTTGACTAACATTGGAATTTGTGGTTACAAGCCTAGTTTCCTTCGCCCTTTAGATGTATTCACCTACCCCTTAAGGGGTATATTTCTATAACATCAGAGCATATTTGATGTGGCTTTTATTTGCCTCTTCACCTGCTTCTTACAGAATGCCTGGCAGCATTTGGCTTATCCCCTATCCAGTTTGCCCCAGTTTCTTATTCTCTCCTAACATGTACATATATTTTATACGCTGAAAACTGGACTCCCTCGCCTTGACGAGAATTAGTCTTTTTATATTCCATACGAGATAAATCTTCTTCTAGTTGCGTTGGATTTTACATTATTCAAGCTATGAAATCTCTTTTCTCCTCTATTCCTCGTAAACCTGATCGATTTTTTTCCAACCTATATGGTTTCATTTCTTCCTTCCAAAAACCTTGTACTACTCCCACTTCACCCTCTTATTCCTATTCTTTTAACTTCCTCTCATGCACTGATTTGCATCTTCTTTTATTTAAGCTAGTTGTCTTGAATTCACTAAAGCTAAGAAGGAAGTATTTACACCACGTGGAACAAATGCACTAAGATTTTCCAATAATGTCCGCAAGGGCACAAATCACTTTACAAAGGTTCTACTGCACAAACATAATTTTCTATGCCAACACCATCACTTTTCTAAATCCATTTTTACATATGTTTTTTATACTTCTACTCCATGTGGTATACCATTAGTTATTCACACTTTACTTAGGTTTATCGATGTTCTAATTTATATATGTTAACTTTATTGTTCATGGAACTACGCAAGTACAATGTTGAGGCTAGCCGCTGCTTTTAGCTCGAAAAAGTGTGAGAAGAAAAGATGAGGAGAGGACCTTATGGTGCATGACAATATGAACAAATAGTTGAAGATAAATGATCCTCTTCTTCTTCCCATGAGTTCTTCAACTAATACTATGTTTCTTGTGCCGCCCATCAACATGTTATTACCTTCCTCTCACTTCTTGGTTATTCCAAGAGAAGGTGTAGTTTCTGACCTGGTAGAGAAGATGGGTCGTCTACTTATTAATAACTTTACTATGCCAACTCCTTCTCCATTATCCTCTCCTACTTCATCCTCCAGGGTGGTGTTTTCTAGCTTGCATCATCGTGGATTTTAGGTTAGTGTATCGTAGTGTTATCTTTACTGGGTTATGATTTAGGCGCATTCTCACTCGTTATAAACTTTATAATTTTAGGTTATAGCTCTTGGGATGGAGCGGCACAACCGATTCAAAGTTTAGAGCTAGCGACTAATGCTCAAGAGGGAATTACAAAATTAAAATAAAACAATGTATAGCTAAAGCGAAAATTGGATGACGCTTCCGTAGACATTGAAGTAAGGAATAAGAGGGAGGTGGATTATAAAGCACAACTGGATGTGACCTCTAAAAAAGTTAATGAGGTGGAGCAAGATGTTGTGAAACTAAGGAAGAGGCAAGAAGATTGGATGGAGGCCTACCAAAGCAGAAAAATACTTAGAAAAAACTACCTACAACGTCCTACATAAGATTTAATCTCAAGTAAAAAAGCAATTCTTTGCAGACTGCAGCGATGAAGTGGATGCTGAAGTTAGTTTGGATTTCTTGGAGGACCTTAAACTGATTAGAGATGCACAGGGATATTGCAGAAGAAAATAGGTTCAAGAGCATACTGGCCTACTAGGTTCACCCTCTGAGACAGTGCATGCTAAAATGTTTTTGATGATTCTGATATAGATAGGGACCATATAAATGCCAAAGAACGCAATCCAGGGTTGCCCTACCTAAATCTATCAATACTGCAAAAAGTAAATACCTAAGCCCTCCAGCTTTAGGCTACTATGTTTTGTAGGAGTTTTTCCTTTTATATATAAAGTTTTTTGTTATGCTGTGCACTCAACTACAGATGGTCTTAATACTACTGCACGTGTCTCAGTTCCCATCATTTCTATGATATTTTGCAACTACTGGGGTTTATGAATGAAACGGTTCTTTTAATGTTTCTTGATTTCAATTTTGACATAGTTGTTTTCTCTTTCTTTTCTTTTTATAGTATTTTTAACTTCCACTTCAATCTTTAGGTTGAAATTGTAAGTACTGACAAATCGATTATATCAAAGTCACACGAAGAAAGTAGTTTAGTTCAACAACTAAAGAGTTTAGAACACCAGGCCATGGAAAGACTATCAATAAGAACAGTCTTGGTATGCAGGAGGGAAACTAAACTCGAAAAGACTATGACTTAATTAAAGGACACAAAAGGGCTTTTATCTAAAATTATATAAGTTATTCATTAAAGAGATGCACTATGTGATCTTGTACTATGCAAGTGGGGCTCCACTTTAGGAGATGAATCACTTCTTTGAGGACATCCCTACTTGCTGTGGTTTATGGATGGACTTAGGTATGGAGAAAAATAGCACTTTACATATATAATATATATGTATGTATGTGTATATATATATAATTTTTGATTGAATAAGATATTTTCACTTATTGTGCGCACTTTTTTATTGTCCATTGATTTCTTGCTTGATTACTTCATATCTGTTGACTATATTCATTTCCCCATCGAAGCTACCCTATATGATTTTCCTTAAGGCAACCAACCCCACGCATCCTTTTTACTTTTCGTTTGAAAGAACCAGCTTCTTCAATCGTTATTGAAGATTATGAAACTCAAAATAAAGAACTCGAGGCTCCTAACGTAGATCTTATTTAGGAGAAAGAATTGATTGCTAATGACATTTAAGAGGAATAGTGTGTGCAGTACAATAAACAAGGATGGAAGTTGGAAGAATCTAACCAAGCTACTCTCCGGTGGTATGCTTGTATTACTAAATAGTGTTCAGACATAAAAGAACTGGGAAAGAAACTCGAATCTGCTCAGGCTCACATCACTGGACTGGAGGGATTGTTGAAAGATATTGAAGGTGTATATAGGATTTTGTACGAAGATGAGATCAAGGTTTTGAATGGAAAATTGATGAGTTGTCTATACAGACCGCTAAGAAAATTAGTGCAGAAGATAATCTTATTGTAGCTTGGATCCCAGCGAAGTATATGGGCTTGGTGCTACTCCTAGACCTCCGTTGAGGGTGGACCCTAATGTTGTTCCACGATGGAAGGAAGATCCAAAGAACTATTATGGGGCTATATTTTACGAGTTGAAAAATTACTATAAAAAGAAATTACCGACCTCTAAGGGTAGTTGTTCACATGTTCTATCTACTGCATATGAGCTTTTCGGCTCCTATTCTAGAGCCACTAAAAGGACTAAGAATCAACTATTAGATGAGATTGTATAGCTTTGGTGGTTGGCTATAGAGTGTGTAAATGCTCTTAAAAATAAAATATCTACCTTACAGTCTCAATCTAATTCGTTGGCCCTCAGATGAGTTCCTACTACTGCATCATCTGGGGTCACTACTGCTTCTATTGAAAATTTGGATAAGGCTTCCTTGATTGGTCAAGTTCAAAAAGAGAGGGTTAGACGGGTAATGGCAGGTATTGTTGCGAAGCGTGCAATTGATATTTTTATTCACTTCCAACTTAAACTCGACTTAACCTTCTTATATAATCATGAGGGTTTTGTCCTCGATGCACAGGACTTTGGCGATGTTTGGGCCGACATGAACCATAATCCTCGAGTTACTTTCCATGGCGTCGCTCCTCTTTGTTCATCGTTGTTATTTCTGAGTTAAATAACCCATCATATGCTTCTCAGCTTGAGAGTGGTTCCATTCAACGTCAGATGTTGGATGTCCACAAACCTCATCGTCGTAGAAGAATCATAATCGATGGCTCTTCTATGTTTGAGTTGGACTTTCGATGTAGTTTGTCTTACTACAAGCTATAATTTTTATTTTTTGATGTAATTTGTGTGATGATTGTTTTATTTTTACTTATGATGTATATGCAGATGTGTAGAACATGTAAATATGAGTAGATTTCAATTTTTAAATATATACCTAGCAAGTATTTCGTAGCATCTAGAATTTTTCCTAACTCGTAGGTTGCACTTCCTTCGATGCATTATCTTTTCTTGCCATTTTTGATCGATTCCTTACGTCGATATTCATTTTACCTAGTTCTTGCTTTCTGAATTTGCTCTCTAGCATTCCTGCTTTTCATGTGCTTAACATGTTCTGCTTCGCTTATTGGTGCAGATTTGTATTTTGACTGAGAAGTCGGGTCGTGAATTTATAGCCCTTTTTATTTATGCGCATGTTTTAGTGACTGATTCGGGCCATCTAGTATCCTTACATCGAATGTAGTAATTGGCAGAAAAGCCGGACCGCGTGTATGCAGTTCCATAAATTAAGGTGTTATCTCCTTTTGTAAAAATTTTACATGCACCCTCTTTTGTGCAGTCCATTTTGCTTTTGTTTCGGGGCATGATTGGAACTAGGTCTGTTGGCTTGTTTTGGGTTCTATCCTTAAGTCTTTGCCCTTTGGGTGTTTGCGTTCAGTTTCACCATTATCAATGCTGACATTGTCGTTTTTATTTGCTAGCTGCGTGTTTTGCTTGGCTAGTGAATATTGGTGTGTACTGCGGAGGTGCAGAAGAAGGTTTCCTTGATGGATTTTGGGACTTACACTATTTTAAGCCATATTATCTTTTGGTATATACGAATTTATAACTGCATTGTGAACCCTTGGTTTTGAGTCTTTAATGATTTCTTCTAAGGCAGTTCCTCTTAATTAGGAGCGAGGGTACACAGTAGTGGTATTGTTTTGATTTTTTTTAATGTCTTTTCCTCCATACATCTTAATTCAATACCACCATTCTCAATAATGAGATTGTCATTTTTGATCATCGGCAGCGTAGTTAGCTGAGCTGATGAACATTGGCGGTAATATGAATTACCAAGTAAGCTCACACTTGCATGTGCATGCACATGTATGAAAATGGGAACATGTGGCTCTTTAATGGCGCACTTGGCACTACATTGCAATGAAATGAACTTAGTTCACCTCCATTACTCTTTCTTCTCTCTCTAGTTAAACAAGGTTAATTTGACTTAGGCAGGATAATATAGGTTTTAGGTGGGATAATATCGGTTTGGGTCTTCTACTTAGCATCGTGGTTGATTTAAGGTTGCATAGATGCACAGGTTCCTGCATAGAGTTTCGTAGATGTGCAGGTTTCTTCAGAGGGTTGTGTTGATGCATGGGTTCTTACAGGGTTATATAGGTCATTGATCAGGGATGCGTATGCTATTAATAAAGGATACTTAGATTAATGCATTGGGGGGTGCACAAGCTACTGATAAGGGATTCTTAGATTAAGGCATTGGGGTACGCAACTCACCAGTCAAAGTGTCCCCTTAAGCCTTTACTGTTTACTAGTAAGTATGGAACTGTGTAGGAGCACTATTTTAGTGACCCTATGGACAGCTCATGGAATGCTATTGATTCTACATGGTACTACGGGAGTCCTTAGCAAGTGCAAAGCAGGTATTATTTTAATGATGACAACTACATATATATCTCTTGTAGCGCCTCTTTTGAAGGATTTTGAAAGCAACAATGATTCAAAGAGATAACAAGTAAAAGGAAGAAAAAGTAAGTTGTCTGCAAATAAAAAGTATCTTTTTATTCTTAGAAAATATTTGTGTAATATCTTAGATGATTTATATGCATAAACACATATCACCGGTACTCAAGAAGTCAATACAAGGACCAAAAGCATTTACAAATTTATAAAGCTTTTACAAAAAGCACGAATTCAAAGGTTTTGTCGATTGAATACAAATTCAGTCGCCTGATCTCAGTCGACTCAATTTGTATTCAGTCGACTAAAGCCATCAACTTCGTACACTCTTTTGTCTTTTATTTTTAACCTTCTTCTCTACAATATTTGATATCCATATTCAGTCGACTTTTGACCATTCCCAATCGACTAAATAAGTAGTAATGGTTATTTTCTGAAATAACACTTCGAAGGGATATGACTATTTAACAGTTCTTATGTGACGACCCAGAATTTTCGAGCATTTAAAATCGGAATATTTAATTGATTTTAAATATTAAATAGAGTAACTTTAACTTGAATTACGAATATCACAATTTATTTGATAATTAAAATATTGAATCTGGAGTTTCAAGCCTGTTAAAAATAATTTGAAGGCTTATAAAATTTATATTGATAACATTGAAAATAATAGAAGTTGTAAAATTAAATTTAACAGTGATTTGTTCAGTTTTAAAATTTTATATTTTAAATTGAATTTAAAAATAGCCTTGCGAGGCACAATCTCGAAATTTGGCGAAACCAGTTCCATTGGGTCCGTAATATTGAATTATTATCGGATTTCAAATTTCGTAGTATTTGGAGTTGTTGGGTGAGCATACGATATATTAACGCATAGAAGTTTTACTGTGACAAATAAAATTTAAATACCTTATATTCGTTTTCTTTCATCCGACATTACGTACAACCTGCCGCCAATTTGCCTCCTTCGTTCCCATTGTCCTTTTTCTTCCCACCTTCTCAAGTCTCTGTTCGATCAGAAGAAGGAAGTATAATAATAAGGATATTGAGCCGAAGCTTTAACAAAATCCAAGCAATTAAAAAAAATGGGGAACAGGGGGAACTCGCATGCTCGAACACGTGAGGTAATCGCATCATCATCGATGGCCGCTTCTTTTCGATTCAATCGACCGTTCGAATCGCGATGGAAGCTCGGGTCGCGGCGTTTTCGAAGAGGCGAAATCGCAAGGGAGTTAGGGTTTTGGGGCTGCGCGCGTAGGGTTTCGGCTGGCGATGCATGACGTTCGACTTGGAGGCGGTGTAGCGAGGCCGCGACGGGGTTCGCGAGTTCGAGATAATGATGGCGCGTTGCTCTGAGCATCGATGGAGGCCGCGATTTTGGGATGATGGATCGCGATTGAGTCGCGTTTGCACGGGGGTGGCATTCGCGTGGGTAGCTTGGAGGGGCAGAGATTCGACAGTAAGGTATAATTTAAAATTTTGTTTTAATTTAAATTAATTTATACATATGTATTCAACCCAGTAATCGATGAATCTAATAGAAAAAAATAGATTGTAGGTAAGGTTTAGGTAGTAGAAAACCTTTAAAACTGGTAAGATAAATTATTCTTATAAGTGTATATATATAGGCTGAAATGGAATTTTTATTTTCTTAGAATTCAATAAAATATGTTTATAGGTAAACAACAAATAAAATATGTTTCAAAAGGAAGATAACTTTGTAATTTACTTGTTTAATTAATTTAGAAATGGTTAAAGAGAAATTATTTTAAACCCAAAGTATTAGTTAATTATTTATGATCAGTGATTATAAAAAAATTAATTGTTAATTTAATTAAATTTAGCAAATGGAAATTATTTGTTCGATTTATTCAAATATTAACAAAATGATTAGTTAATTAAATTTATTGAATGGTAATTGAATATTAAAGTGGTTCAAATGTTAAAAAACTGTAAATATTTATACAAGGTCTGAAGTCGTGGGGAAAACCAGGCGAGTTTGAATTGGATGGAAAAACAAAAATCAAAGGTGAGTTAATCTCACTTAGTTAAATTTAAATGATTAAATTTAATTAATTGTTTGAATGGCTGAATTGATTGATGTGATATAGTATGATATTTTGGAATTGGTGTATTATATTGTGCTAACGTTTGTGGATGCAGGGAAAAACAGGTTGGAGGGATCCAACTGGACCCCTCAACATTTATTTAAATTATTTAATATTCTCTGTTGTGAATAGTGATATTCTATGATGAGTTATATTGAAATATTGAATGTTATGGTTTGATTGGATATATTTGGGTGTAATGAATTACCAAAAATATATAAATTGGATTTTGCAATGGAAATAAAAGAAGTGAATTTGTAAGTAAAATAATTATAGAAATTTGAATAAATTTAAGAATGAATTGGAAAAGAAATAAAGTGATTTTAAAATTCTAATAGAATGGAAATTTTGAATAATCGGGAGATTAATGAACTTTAAACTTCAGTATGATTATTTTTAAAAGAACAAATATTTATTTAAAATTCAAGATTGAAAATATTAAAAAAATAAAGAAGGAATTGGGATAAGATCTGAAATTTGTATATTTCAGTTAAAGATTTAAAATCAAACAGAAATTAATAACATTAATGTTAAAACCCATAATTAATGAATTTTGAAATGAATTGAGTAAGTAAAGAGGTTTTATTCAAGTAGAATAAATTGGGAATCAATTTGGAAAATTAATTTAAGTGATTGAGATTGGAAATTCTCCCTGGAAAATCAAGTGCGTTTTTAAAGTAAATTTTTTTTAATATAAGTTAATAGTTTTTAAGTTGTTTTAAAAGGCAAGTTTTGTAAAATTTATTATTCTAATATTTAATGTCTAAAGTAGGTATTTTCTTTTAATCTATTTTAGCAGTAATTATTAAGAAGTAACTTAGTATTTTGTTTTTAAAAGTAGAAATCTAGTTTTATATTTTATTCAAGTGTTTATATAGTACATATTTTTAACCAATTATTGAAGTAGTTTTAACTTAAATGTTTTAAAATAGATTCCAAAACAAGCATTTTGTTTAATCTATTTCCGTAGTGATTATTTAAAGAATGATTTGATATTTTAATTAAAGAAGAAATCTAATGTGTAGGTATGAGGTAACCTTATTTTAGTTATCTCTAAAGTATTATTATAAATTAAGTATTAAAGTAAAATTTTCTAAATTAAATGTTAAATATATTTTACAATAAAGTGCTTTTAAATTATTTTAAAAATCTAAAGTTTGTGCTTGGTGATTCCTGCGGAAATGAAAATACTCGAAATTTATTCTGAGAAAGGGAAGATAGTTTGAAAACTGTTTCAAAAGGGTTTGAAAGTGAAATTATATCTTGTAAAGATATTTTGAAATAAATAAATAATTTGAGAAATTATTTATTGGTTGATGGATGTTTATGCATATTAATTGATAGTTAAATAACTGACTATCAATATTGGACAAAAATGCGTTGATCGTTTCGAAGAGACCGAGATCGAGATTTATTTCTCGAAAACCACTTCGATCCGGTTTGTACGTTTCGTGGAAACGAGTTTGGATTTGAAGATGGAGCAGTGAAGTGCTAGGGCTAGTCGCTACTAATCCTGAGGATATTTTCAAAATGGATGTAGTAGGAATAGTGCCTTCGATTCCGTTCGAACCCGGGACGGACTTGTATGGATGAATGCTTGCGAAACATCGTCAGGAGGACGATGGGCATTCTAAGGGATATGTTCTTAAAAGGTAACGCTTAGCCTCAAGCCTCATCAAATGGGAATGACTGAAAATCAGGGGTTATGTAGCAAGGCTAGGTGGGTAGCACCCAAGCAGGGTGAGGTCATCCCTGTATAGATGTCCCTTTTTATTTCGGCTTAGTGGGCGGTTGATGATCCTAACCGCGGGGTGATCTCACTCGGGATTATCCAGTAAGGGGTAGTCCCGGTCTTGTGTTGCAAGGGAGCGGGCGTACTCCTCAGTACGGTGATCTAGGCCCCTTACTGTGACAGGTGGTACCCCAGTGCCTAGTCATTAGTTGGAAATCCATTCTCCCTACGAGCCTTGTATGAGTTTTATTTGTATTACCCACTCTGTGGCTAGTAGCTGGAATTTAATAATGTAACAATTTCGGCTATTTTATAAGTATTTGTATATAGACCCTATTATAATATCAGAGGATTTCTATAAAAATTATTTTAGCTATCGTAAGGTAAAAACCCGACATGTTTATTTGTGGCGTGGTCTTACGAGATGCTTTTGTTTTCGAAAGGATTTTTGAAACTTTAATAATCAATTGGGTGTGATTTTCTCACGCTGGTATTCCAGACTGACTCGGGTGTTATTTAACTGTAATGCTCTGGTCAGACCGAGTATTATAGGATATAGGATACGATGCTGTGGAGCTCAGGAGACGAGCTGGATGGCGATACGTATCTCCGTGCTTGTTTATGTATATTCCGCTGTGTTGAGTTGCTGTGTATCCATTTGTATGTTATTGATGTTGAGCTGTAATTGATGTACTTTGATGATGTGTATATATCAGAGATATTTGATTTTTGAGTAAAGATTATTTATTATCTGTTATATTTTATTCTGCTGCGATGGTTAGATTCTGTTGTTTTTTTTTTCTATTTTCTTCTTCTATCTCTTCTTCTTTAACCCAAATGGTTTGTATTTCTGTACAACTTGAGTTGATGGACGTAGAATAGAGTTGACTCAAGGGGTACGGATTTGCGGGCTGTTACATCTTGTTTGAAGAGGAATGACTTTATGAAAGAATACAATTTTTCTAAAGCAACTTTTGATTACTATATATAGAGCCTAAGTCTAGAAGTTTAAATTTATCTTACTATCTTAAATTCTATACTTTCTTGAATCTATTTGCTCTTAAAAAAACAATAACCCTCGTTGAATCATCAATGGATGTTATAGAAAGCTTTGTAATAGAAGTCAAAATTCATGTTGATAGAACACAACTTTATCAAGTCAGCAAACCCTTGTAATGCCAATTCCTCCGGGGTAAGTGATGATGTTTGATTAGTGGAAATCCGAAGAGAAACTACGGGATTGGATGAAGGATGAAGGTCTGAACCAGTATAAAAACTATGGTATGATCGTTTAACTTACTTTAATTTATTCATACTTGGATCGATTATAGTTATTTGAACACTTACAATAGTTAGCCATATTAGAGATCCTATGCACTTTCACTTAGCATTAGAGCTTGGAATTTTAAAGACGTAACAACTTCCTAAAATAAATGGCCATAAAGAGATTTAGTCAAGATAATAGAAAGAAGAAGAGCAAGCAAAATAGCAATATCAAAAAATCAAAGTTGTATACAAGTAAATGCTTCATGGCTAAACTCAGATTACAATCTGTATGCTAAGATTTTTATATAAAGATCTTTTGTTAGAATATGATGAGTTGTTAAAAGATTGTAAAACTTTGAACAAAGTTAATAGAATTGCATTAGCTAAGTTAAAAGATTATGAGCAAGAAATTTCCTTTTAAAAAGAGGAAATAAATCTCTAATAGAACGAAGTAATTTTTTGAAAATACCATAGAAGAACTTATGTTACAAAAAGATTTCCTACAAAAAGAAAATGAGCAATTAGAAGTTAAAGATAACGATCTTTTGAAGGAAATGGATGTTTTGCATAATAATATTATATTTTTGAAAATTTCTTTAAATAATTATAAATCTAAACTTTTGCCTCTTGAAAAAGATAATAGTGCTTTAAATGATAGAAATTTAGAATTAATTGTGAGCTTTAAAAGATAATAATATTATTTTGCTAAAAGAAATCAGTGATTCTAAAGATGTTTTTGATAAACCAAATGAGAAAATCACAAATTTTAATAGAGGAAAAGATGATTTATCTTCCTTAGTTACAAATTTGAATGCTCACAATGGTAAAAGTGGTTTAGGCTATAAACAGGCTAAATGTAAAATAGTACTAGAAATGCATTTGTGTATACTAATTTTAGGGCTAGTACTAATAACCAAGATAGCCATAAAATCACTTACAGCCATAATAGTACTTTGTTTAGAAATGATAGAAAATATTTTTCAAAACTAAGCTAATGACTAATAGTATTAAAATTGGATTTGTACTTGTACGATTGATCATGATAAGCAACTTAGTACTATGTTAGCACTATTATAAAAATGTTATTTGTAAAGAAAACTATATTTGTAAAAGTTCAACCACACTAGAATGGGTGTGGTTTCCTACAACTTAAGAAACTATAAGAACCTTAGATATCACATACTTTAAATGTTAATATTTTTATACCGATACCATAGTTTATTAGTAGTGACTATTTATTAATGATTGATAGTCCTACTTATAGTGCTATAACTTAGAAGTTTACTATAGAATGCTATAAAAGGTAGGATTCTCTACCATACTTTGATTAAAATACTACTATTTTAATGCTATCAAAACTACTATAAAACTTGCAGCTAAATTGCTTAGTGGTTTTATAGCAGTGGAGGTGCAAAAAGTTACAGCAAGGAAAAACGGAGATATAGCAGAGGTGCAAAAAACTTCATTAGATATAAAACTAGATATTTAAAGCTAATTTATTCTCATTCACACATCATTTGTGTATGAAAATTAAACATTGTTTAATCTTATATAACAAAATGAAGAATATCATGATTTATGCGGACTAGACTTAGTGACTACAATAGATTTCTAACTTATATTAAGCAATTATGCCTTAAAAATCGATCTTTACCCTAACTTTGTTGGTTTGATTTAAAAGAGAACTAGCCAAATCAACATTTATATATTGATGTTTCTAAAACGAGTGCTAAAAACCTTCAATTTGAGGATGTAGTGGAAAAAGCGAGGCTAAAGCGGATCTACCATTTAATAGCGCTAAATTGAAATAACTTAGCGGTCAAAGAGCGTAATGCACTATAGTTGGGAATAAGCGGGGCTTTAATTGCATAATTGTAAACTAATTTATATTTGATAAAATTATTTCACTATTTTTTATTTCTTTTAGAGGGAATAACCACACCTATTTTGGTAAGGCTTTCACCTTGTGATTACCCTGGACCCTAACGTAGTAAATGGTTACCAAAAATGATTATTTTTTGTTGCCGGTGCTTAGAGAAACGAAAGAAGAAAGATAGATTTTTAATTTTAAGGATTTTCCATACATTTGATTGAATTAGGTGCTTATAATGAAATAAGGACTTTAGCAAATTCAGTACACAAGAAAGACAAATGGATAAGATACATTTATAATAGCAAATGTTCTATATATATATATATATATATATATATATATATATATATATATATATATAGAACAAGCATTTATGGATAATGAATCCACATCAAATTTGGCATGTCTTTTGTTGTACTTTACTCCTTTTTGTTGATGACATAGAGGGAGAAATTATGGTGAAAGGGGGAATATTTATTAAGGAGAAAATTACATATACATATGTCATACATATAGATGTCATCATCAAAAAGGGGAAGAATGTTAGACTTTGTTTGTATGATTTTTTTAATGATGAAAACTATATAAATATCTCTTGTAGCATCTCTTATGCAGGACTTCGAAATCAGCGATGATTCGAAGAGACAAGAAGTACAAGGAAGAAGAAATAAGTTGTCTACAAGTGAAGAATATGTTTTGTCCTTATAAAATATTTGTAAAATCTCTTAGATGATTCACATGCATACACACATATCATTGGTCTACGAGAATCAATATAAAGGCTAAAGGCATTAACAAATTTACAAAGCCTTTGTAAAAAAACTAGAATTCAAAGATTAAGTCGACTAAATAGAAATTCAGTCGACTGAGCTCCTACACTCTTTAGCCCTCTATTTTTAACCGTCGTCTCTGTAATATTTGATACTGATATTCAGTCGACTTGTGACCATTCCCAATCGACTGAATAAATAGTAGTGGTTATTTTCGAAAACAACACTTCGAAGGGATATGACCATTTAATGATTCTTCTTTGAAGAGGAATGACATTATGAAAGAACACAACTTTGCTGAAGACACTTTTGATTACTATAAATAGAGCCTACGTTTAGAAGTTCAAATTTATCTTGTTATCTTAAATTCTATACTTTCTTGGATTTATTTGCTCTCAAACAATATATTGATCATTTAGTTAAAGATCATTTGTTGCACTTCCTTAATCACATTGCATGCATCTTTGCATCATTAAAGAGATTATATGAAGCTTTGTAGCATAAGTCAAAATTCTTACTGATAGAATACAACTTTGTCAAGTCAGCAAATTATTGTAATGCCTATTCCTCCGGGCTAAGTGAGGGTATTTGATTTGTGGAAATTCGAAAGGGAGCTTAGGACTAGACATAGGACATGAGGTTCGAACGAGTATAAAACTCTGATATGATCGTTTTTATTTACTTTTCTTTACCTTATTCCATATTTAGATTGATTTTAGTTATTTGAACACTTACAATAGTTGGCCATATTAAAGATCCCATGCACTTTCAGTCTGCATCTAAAAGTATTAGCAATGCATAAGCATCAGGAATAGTTTTAGGGTTTATTAGGCCTTTCGGTATGTGCAGTGTTCACCCATAGCTTGCTTGAAACCAATCATGAGTAAATACTAGTGAAGGGTTGTACATATTACTTACGCACATCACGTACCTGGTCATCTTACAGTTTGATGAGTGTAGACTTATTATGGTCTTGATTGGAGAATATTTTTCTGAAGGTTCCAGGTGGTTTTACTTTATGTGGGATTTAGCTGGTGGGCAGGCGTGTAGATTGGGCGCAGTCCGCTGTGATCCCGGCTTGGCAAAGCATTGATGACTGACTATTCAACATAGTTTGCCTTATCTAGGTTCAAAGTTTTTAGAAGTAGGTGTGTCCAGTGCAGTTCATTGGTTGGATGGTTTGGGAGAAGGTGGTAGTTTGTTCTTAAGAGCTGTAAAGTAGCATAAGCCTATGAATTATGAAGTAGCTTCAATGAAGTAGCTTTTGTTTTGTGAGTTGTTCATTTGTGTTCCCTAGTTGTTGTATCGTAAGTAATTTTCATAGTTTAAGTTCTCTGTGAAGTTCTGGGTGCGCCTTCTTACTTTGTGCGCTCCTATGCGTTCTGCGCTCTTGCGCTTACTTGTATTTTGTGCTTTATGCATCCTTCATTCTATATTCCTTTGTTCCTTGTGCTCTCTTACGTTCTGAGCTCTTCTGTTTTCGACGTATTATAATCATGTTTTTGTTACTAAACAAAAATCAATGTAATAATAGGTGTTAGTGTGATGTCGGACGTCGATTCTTTTCAAGGTCTCCAAGGTTCAGGAAGGAGCATCGTTGGCATCTCACTCAAAAAGATCTATTGATAGAACAGAGAAGGAATTAAGTGATTTGGTCGAGAGAATCAAAGTGTAGAAATGAGTATTAGCTAGGGAAGAAGCCTTACGTCTAGACAACCAAGAAGGTTCAAGCTGAAGGGACAACAGATAAAGAAGGACTCATTCTTAAAGTACGAGCATTTTTTGCGGAGTGCTTCAATGACTTTGAAGTGGCACCAGACTTCGATGACCAATAAGAAGGTGAGTTAGCTCTCTTCTTGAAGTTTAGAAGGTGCGCCGACTTTGCAAAGGTTGGTGGTCATTGAAGCTGCATCATAAATAAGACATATATAGAATTGAGGCGTGTCCATTAGGGTTCATTTGAGTCAGAGCCGGCCCGTTTTCTTATAAGATAAATCGAAGGAATTCATTAAAAGGAGGAATGACTCTACTCAAGCACATGTACTTATTGCAAACGATGTACTCCTAAGGAGGATTGTGAGCCCATCGATTGATTGTTGGAAGAAGAACATTACTTACTGGAATTTCCTGATGGTAGCAGTTCATCCGGAGTTGTTCTATAGTTAATAATGATGGAGTTTGATCTATAAGGTCATCTAATTCTCTTAATATAGGTAATTCATTTAAGGAAGGAGGCTGGTCTTGGAGTGGTGCCACTAGAACAAGCTATCCTTGGAATTCGGCTGCAATCGAGCATCTAACTCTGAACAGAATGGATGTAGTGGTCTGAGCTGTAAAAGAGCCAGCCTTAGGAGGATTTGAAGGTTAAGAAGTAACTTTGAAATGTGGCGATTGGAGAGTCATTCAGGACTGGAAATCTTGATAGTGAACACGATCAGATATGTTTTATTTTAAATTTCTATTTTAATAAATGCATGTGTAGCCAGCATACGAAATCCAATGGATGTCGACCTATGGTGACAAGCGGATTCTAAGTGTCAATAGAGGAAATGTGAAGTGTCAATCTATGCATTGTGTACCTATGTCCAGAGCATGGTGTACATAATAGTCTATGTAGATATCCCACTCGTATTGACAAACGTGCTCCGTTGCACGATGGAATAATGTGTTGGGTCTTGTCCATTATCACAGAGTAGATGATAATGGAACCGTTGTCTGTAGTGATGCAGAATCTTATGTGCAAGAACACGGGATTATGCAATGACTTGAAATGCTAAATGGCAAGGACATTCGAACATCAGAGTTCGTTTGTTGCAATCGTTCTTCGGAGAGAACCGTCCTATCGGAGTTTAAACGAAAATTTATGATCGACCAAGCTTTGGTAGGATATGGCCACACATTTTGAATGCATGAAGACTTAAGACTATTATGAATCCTAAGGCAAGAATGGTGTCAACCCTAAGCCAACACTAAATAGGATTGGGACATTGAGAAACTTAGGTGATTGCGGTGTTGACTTCGGGCAATACGCAGGTTCTACCCTACAACAACCTAGTTCTTTCCATGACCAAGTAACTTAAATCTTAGCCAATTATAATTCGGATACCAAACACTCTAGGGCCATTAGTAAACTCTGACCATGTTCCACCACAACCATGGTAAAGCTACCTTGTGAGTACTCGACTTTAATTAGATTGGATATGGAAATCGAAACCTTAATTGATCGGGGCCGAATTTTTTGGAGATGAAGTTCGCTTGAGCTAATGGTGACAACTAGTAAGTGGGAGTAGGTGGCGGTGATGTTGATTTGGAATCGAGATCGAAGGTAGCTGTTGAGAACCAAAATCCTAGGAGAAAAAAAGGTCGACATGTGTAGAAAAGAAAAGAGTAGGAGGTGAGATGAAATCTTGTAATACTTAATGACTAAACTAAAGTGGGAATTCATGTTAGTACTGATAGGTAACTCTTGGCATGGACATAATTTGTATAAAAAAGGCAGGGATGAGAAAGAAGTCTCACCTGGCTAAGGCACAAAATGATCTTCAGTGTGATGTAGACCTAGCCTTGGTGCGAAGGAGGTTCATCATTTATACAAATTGATTGAATGGATGCTCCTAGAATAGAGATAAATCTTCAAAGTAATTCCTAGGTAACCAATGGACTCATGCAAACGAATATATATCACTTATCTTGATCCAAAGCACGGTTAGTTTTCAATAGAAGCATACTTTGGGGGGCAAGTTTTATCGAACATTTAAACCAAGCAGCGTTCAAGTGAATCTCAATGTCAGATAGATAAAGTGGTTTAAGAACTCGAGGGCAACCTCATGATGGCTTTGAAGGGAACCCTAGAAGTTTGAAGTCCCAACGTTACATAGGGAAAGCATTTGGTATAGAGATGTTGGGATAAGTACTCGGTATCAAGTGGTCCATTCTATGATGAGTGGTCATTGTAAGTCCCATATCTGAATGAGTAAGTCAATGACCCCATAGCTATAGGTAAACAACTCCAAAGCTATGCAAAAAAAGGACAAGTATTGAACAAATCCAAACCATTCATACTAGGAGGTTGTCCCAAGCCAAAAAAATTCTCGAAGCTCAAAGACTTGATGATGTGAGATGGAATGAAGAAAAGCCGAGGAATTGCACAAGGCAAAACCTCTTGGTACCGACATGAATCATGCCGGTATCAACTGGTTTTGTGCTACGGGAAGACCTCGTCTTCTTTCCTATTTCATGGATCTGGATCCTTACCTGGTTTTCAACAATCTGCCAAATCTGATGGGAAATTTCTATTAAAGCAAGCTAGAGCAACTTTTAGAGGACTTTTGGGTCATTCTCTTATTCATCTTTTATCTCTACACGGATCTTGTCACATAGAAGCTTACTTTTGTTGTTCTATACTTGGAAACGAATTGAAAAGCCTTAGCAATAGTGACAAAATAGTCTATAATAAGGTTAAAGTGGACGTGGGCCATAGAATTTCTTGAACCGCTATAAAATTCATGTATCTTTACTGTTTTTGCTGTTATTAATACCTAGATCAACGCTCTACTATTCAATTGGGGTAATGTGCTACCTTTTGGCCTAATATATGCACTTTGTTATATTGTGATATAAATAACTAAGTAATTGATTAAAATTATATAATATAAAAATCCTTAAACAAAATGTTATGTGATTGCAGTTGCAATGAGTTGCCATCATTAGTAATTAGTCACAGTATGAAATAACATTTTGTTTTAAATATTTCTTATTAGGATGTTTGAGGAAAGGATATCAATACATCCATTGAGAATAGAATATATAGTGCTCTCCAAATGTTGGGCAATGTATCACTCATGATTATTAGAGCACTAAGGTGTTACGTACACTAGTTCTTCGATAATTATGGAATGACTCGTCTAAGAGTTTCCTATTGGTTAAAATAGGAAATCTCAGGGTGATGATGTTAAACAGTTCTATTGACCTGAGAATACTGTTAACTTAAATGTGTCTATGCCACTTTGATTATAGTTAAATCATGGCATGGAGATCCATCGAGGGACTATAGTTGGATCTGAGTTGAAGCATTGGAAGCGGAACACTATTAAATAGAGAATTCATCTCTTCAGTTGTATGAGGTTAGTATCACAGTCAACTGTATTCAACTCATTAGATCCATCAATCGGGATTAAAAGGAAACTGAAATATTGGTATTTATATTCCTGATATTCATTTGATATTGTCGTATGCATACGTAAGTATAATATGTATGTACATACAATAGATATAAATTCCAATATGTATATGTATATATATTTATACATATATTTATATTTCATTATGCTGTGTTGTTATGTCACTAAATGAATGTATGATATATTCTAATAAATATTTAATTGAATTAATTAATATGATTAGTTAATTCAATTAATATAAGTCTAAATAAAATATGATTTTCTTAAATTGGATTTAGTGTAAACTATTAGACTTCATATTCCCACTATGACCCAAATAGGAATTTATTTTTAAAATCTACTCATTTCACCCACTAAAGACCGGTCCGGTTCCTTCAATATTAAGATTAAGCTAATGTCTAACTCATATTGTTTATTTTGTTTTTCCTATACATTGGGTACTCATTTGAGTAGACCGAGTTTATAAATAGTTCATATTTACTTTTGGCGCATAATTAAAGCTTTTGATAACAGTGCAAGAGGCCTTGTTGTCTTTATAATTTATTTTGTTTAGTTGTGTGTGATGTAAAGTTAGAGTTTATAACTAGCTAAGATATAAACATATAAAACATATCAACATTTTCATATGTTGCGCATGTTTATTATTTACAATATTATTTACCTCTGAGCGTGAACATAGAGAAAAATGTTGTATTAAAATTTATGTAATGAAATTTGTAGTTTCTCTGTTTATAATTTTTGAATAGAAAATGAATCTCATTTTTTCGCTTGAAAATAACCTTGTCAATGATGGCAACATCAACAAAGTTCATTGTCAGGTCTTGAAACGGGTGTATCCAATCAGCTTCTAAGACTGCAGATCCCGCATACAACAAGAAGTACATGGGGATATATTACAAAACAACATTAACTTACCATTAAACATAAAATTGAGTGTGAGTTTCTGTATATGATAACATTACCAAGAGATGAGTTAGAATTAATGATAGGGCTAACGCTTACTTAAGGCATATGAGTACCATCAATAGTCATAAATGAAAAAGAAAGAGTCATAGAAAATAAAGATGAAGAATCTAGTAATATATGACGTGAAGCAGCAAAACCCAAGAACCATATAGAATATGACATACCAGAAGATTTCTGTGGCAACTGACCTTTAGAAGAGAAGGTAGACACAACTTAAGGCTGTATGGAGAGAAACTTTTGAAACCGCTCGGTCAAAGCTAGACCTGTCAAAATATGACCCGACTCACTAACCCAACCGATTTACCCTACTTTTAAATGGGTTGGGTCAACCCATTTACCAATTTTATTAAATGGGTTATGGGTTGGGTTGACCCATTTTTAAAAGGGTTATAAGTGGGCAGCCCATTTACCCATTTATTAAAAACATTAAATTTTAATATAAATTTAAAAAATAAGAATTTTGAACATGCAATGTAGTTTTCATGAAGACTGACCGTTGTACTTAGAAAATAACAGGTCACCGCATCCTCATATTTGAACTTCACTTAGTGCAGAAGCCGCTATTTTTTTTGTTCAAACTGCAATAACTTTTTTATACTGACTCGGAACCAGGTGAGACTTCGACCGATTAACTCTCATCTAAATTACGGATAGTATGTAACACTCAGATACTTCATCGTGTGAACGCACACTGTAGTTCTCCAAGGGGACTGACAGTTGTACTTAGAAAATAATAGGCTACTATATCTCCATATATGAACTACGCATAGTGCAGAAGCTGCTATTTTTTTGTTCAGACTGCAATAACTTCTTCGTATTGACTTGGAATCAGGCGAGACTTCGACCGATTAACTCCCACCTAAATTACGGACAGTATGTAACACTCGGATATTTCATCGTGTGAACGCACGCTGTAGTTCTCCATGGGGACTGGCAGTTGTACTTAGAAAATAACAGGCTACTACAAATCTATATATGAACTTTGCCTAGTGCAGAAGCCGCTATTTTTTTTGTTCAGATTGTAATAACTTCTTCATACTGGCTTGGAATCAGGCGTGACTTCGACCGATTAACTCCCACCTAAATTACAGGCAGTACGTAACACTCAGATATTTCATCGTGTGAACGCACACCGTAGTTCTCCAAGAGGACTGACAGTTATATTTAGAAAATAACAGGCTACCACATCCCCATAATTGAATTTTGATAAAAATTAAAATTAAATTTTTAAATTTTTATCAAAATTCAAAACATAAAAATTAGAAATAAAATTATTTCATATTTATTTGTTTTTTATTAGTCAAACCAAATTTAAATCTTTAAATGGGTTAAATGGGTAACCCGCTTATTAAACGGGTTGGGTCATAAATGGGTCGGATTATAAGTGGGTAAAAAAAGAATGGGTCATAAATGGGTCGGGTCAAACTCGACCCAACCCATTTTGACCCAACCCAATCCGTTTGACAGGCCTAGTCAAAGCACCAAAATTGCTTAAATTATGAGATGGTGTATCCAATCTCACACCTATGGCCTTAAACGAATTATCTCTTTCACTAGGTATGACCAGGACAAAACACATCAAATCTAAATCAAGTCTGAAAAATGAACAAGATCCAAAAGCACTAAATAAGAAAGAAAGATCGCCAATCTGAAATTTGAAATCAAAAATTTGAAGTCTGTTATAAATCTAAATCTAAAAAAAGATCAAAATCTAAAACCTGAAATCACCGATCTGAAATAACATGAAGAATACAACTGCTTAACCCTAGACATAAAATGTAATTTACAGACCTAAAAGTAAAGAACAACCATCACAACAAATATACCTTATTACGACATTTAAAAAATGTTGTAATATTAGTTTCACAACATTTTTAGAAATTTTGCTTTAGCCAAGTTGTAATAGAGTCAGTGCGTTTTACAATGTTATTTAGATATTGCATAAAATGTCGCGATAGAATCAACTACATTACTTTTAGATGTCGTGATAGAATCAACTACAACTATTTTTAGACGTTGCAAAATACTATTATAAAAATAATGTTTTTCACATTCACATTTCTAATACATTTAATATCTTTCTAAATTACAACATACATTTTTATAGAATGCTTTTTTCATGGAATACAATTTTTTATCCTCAATGCAATTATTATATAATACATTTTTTATATTCACTTTCTTCAATACATTTAATTCATTTCTAGATTGCTTATTTTTTCTTTTACTTTATTTTTCTTTCCTGATCCAATACAAAGAAACAAAAATCATTTTTCTCCCTTCATTCCCACCGTTCCTTCTCTTCCCCCTTAAGAACCGCACCCTGCCTTACTACATTATACACCTCCTCCATCTCCCCTACCCAAGCTAATTTACGCCCACCTCCTCCAATAAAACTGAACCCCAACATCAGGACAAACTAATTAAGACAAACAAGGTTCATCAAATTCCTTACAATAATAATATAGGCGAGATTTGTTAGAGCATCAAGTTCATTACTTACAAAACATTAGAAGAAGAACTTCCAATCGACGTTTAACATCATTCATTAACCTCAGATCATTATTTACCAAACCATTCACAACCATAGAACTTTCATCTCTAACCAAATCTCAAACTTTGATTTTTAAGCACACAATAAAGAAATTATAACACCATTAAAAATAGACAAACATGATCGATAAGGCAACCCATAGAAGGATTTGACCAACTCTCTAAAAAGCCACTAAAGCAATTGGTGTCAACTACAATTACCGGGTCAATTTCAATTGTGAGGCAGCGTAGGTTCATCCTCAAACATTAGGAATCCTACAATGAAGCATATCCACGTTCAGATTTCAACTATCATATCCATGTTCAGTTTCAACTACAACTAGACCTGTCAAAATATGACCCAACCCATTAACCCAACCCATTTACCCTACTTTTAAGTGGGTTAGGTCAACCCATTTATGAATTTTATTAAATGGGTTATGGGTTGGGTTGACCCATTTTTAAAAGGGTTATAAGTGGTTAACCCATTTATTAAAATCATTAAATTTTAATATAAATTTGAAAAGTAAGAATTTTAAACATGCAATGTAGTTTTCATGAAAATTGACAGTTGTACTTAAAAAATAACAGGCCACTGCATCTTCATATTTGAACTTCACCTACAGTAGAAGCCGCTATTTTTTCTGTTCACACTGCAATTAAAATTTCTAATTCCAAATTATAGATTCGAAATTTCCAAAAATTTCAAAATTTAAATTTCAAATTTTCATATTCCAAATTTCAAATTCGATATTTCCAAAAATTTGAAAATTTAAATATCAAAATTCGAAATTTCCAAAAATTTCAAAATTAAAAATTTCAAAATCCGAAATTCCCAAAAATTTCAAAATCCAAAATTTCCAAAAATTTCAAAATTTAAATTTCAAATTTAAAAATTTTAAAATTTCGAATTTCAAAATTCGAAATTTCCAAAAATTTCAAATTTTCAAATTTAAAATTTTCAAAATTCGAAATTTCAGAATTTAAATTTCGAAATTTCAAATTTCAAAATTTAAATTTCAAAATTTTAAATTTTTAAATACAAAATTGAAAATTTTCAAATTTTAAAATTCAAAATTCAAAATTTCAAAATTCAAAATTTCAAATTTTAACAAATTTCAAAATTTCAAAATTCGATTTTTGAAATTTGAAATTTGAAAATTTAAATTTGAAAATTGAAATTTGAATTTTTAGAGTTCAAAATTTTGAAATTTCAAATTTTAAAATTCGAAATTCGAAAATTTGAAATTTTGAAATTTGAAAATTTGAAATTTGAATTTTAAAATTTTGAATTTTGTACTGTGAAATTTTTAAATTTTGAATTTTCGAAATTTCGAAATTTGAAATTTTTAAATTTGAATTTTGAAATTTGAAAATACATTTTTTTAGAATTTTTTCATATAAAAAATCGACTTATGTAAGTCGAAAAGCAAAAAAAAAATTCTTTTGCAATAAGTTGAAAAATGACTTTTAAAAGTCGGTAGATTTTGTTTATCCACATTGACTTTTTAATTTTTTCATTTTATAAGCAAAAAACAACTTATTTATTGTAATCCAAACGGCGCCTAAATTTTTAAATGGGTAACCCGCTTATTAAACGGGTTGGGTCATATATGGCTAGGGTCATAAGTGGGTAAAAAAGAATGGGTCATAAATGGGTTGGGTCAAACTCGACCCAACCCATTTTGACCCAACTCAACCCATTTGACAGGCCTAACTACAACGAACCCCACATCACAGGTCAATTTCAACTATCATATCCAAGTTCAATTTCAACTACAATGAATCCCACAGCGTAGGTCAATTTCAGCTATGGTATCCATGTTCAGATTCAAAGAACGGATACCTCATCCCACATTAGCAAGCATCTTCAGACATCCCACAACGATGCAGTAGGAATTAAAAACTCCAAATTCCACTCCAGCAACGAGCGTTACACATGACAAGTTCTTCAAGTTGAGTCATCACCCCTTCAACCTTACCAGCACCATCCAAATAACCATTATGCAACTCCTCCGCAACCCATCAGAGCTGCGCACAACTCCACCTAACTTCGCAATATCCCATCATCGAAACCTCCAACAAATCTAATATCCGATCAATCTGGGTTTCAAGACCTGGTACAGGATTCAAGATCCAAGCTTGACTTCTCAACTTTTTACATTTGGAAAAATTTTAGAAAAAAGTTGGAAAATCATAGTCGTTTAATTTTTGCCGGCTATGGCTATTAAACTAGGAAATTGAAGAAAAATGGGCTAACTTTTTTTGCGAAGACTGTTAAAAGTAGGACTATGGTTTATTTGGACATGAGGAGTGGAAGGAAAAATATCGGGAATGGAGAAAATTCTCAAATTAGAGCCAATATTTTCATTACTTGGAGCTATAAAGACTTGTATAATTCAAAAAATATAGGTACAAAAGAAAACCTTAGATGCGTATAGAAATAATAATCTGTAATGTAATATTATATTTTCAAAATTTGAATTCATTTTTAACCTTTTAAATTTTTTCAAACTTTAGATATTTTATAAAATTTTAATTTATTTAAAATTTTATTTTTTTACTTTTGAATATTATGAGAATATCAAAATTTTGTTTTAAATTTTATTAATTTTTTAAATTTATATTATAAAATTTTAGAATTTTAATTGTTTTCGAAGTATTAAATATAATAATCAATTATCATTTTTTAGTATTAAATACTAAATAAAAATATTACTTCTTAATTATCAAACGTTACATATTAGTCATTAATTATTGAATAGTAAAAAATAAATTCTATCCATTATTGCATATTAATTTTAATTTTTAATTATTTAACGGTAATTATTAAAAATAAAATAATAATTATTAAATAATAATTATTAATAGTTAATCTGAGCTCGTGGCGTAGACTTGAGAGTAGAAGACATGGTAGGCATAAATCTTAGCTCACGACGGTTTCAAAGAAGGAGATGCTAGAAGGGAGGTTACCAAAGAAAATCTTTAGACGCGTATGAAAGTAATACTTTGTATTATACAGCAGCTGAAAAGTTGTGACGATGCGCAAATCCGTACCCTTTGAATCGATAATAAATCATACATGTCTGATCCAAAAAGCGCAGACCGATGGAAAGTCAAGAGAAAAAAAAGAAGAGAGAAGAAGAGAAGAGAAGAGAAGAAAGAGAGAAGATAGAACCAAAATGAACAACACAGAACTCACATTGCAGCGGAAAACATATAATATCATATCAACGATCTTTACAAAACAAAAACCGTATATACATGCAACAATCAGAGTTCAATAATCAATCACTAATCATCAACTTGGACGGTTATAATAACCTGTCCTCACAATGGCCGATAATAAACAACTAAGCACATTGGATAATCAATAAGCAAAACAGATACATGTATACGAAAATGAAGATCTCCAGCTCTCCTACTGAAGCTCCAAAAGTACCAATCTGAACCTGTAAATATACTCGGTCTGACATAAGCATTGAAATGGAAGAATGCCTGGATCAGTCTGGTAAACCAGCGTGAGAAACACAATCAACTGAATTTATTAAATTGCCAAACTTTTCCTTTATCAATACAAAAGTATCTCGTAAGACATGTCCACATATAAACACGGACATGTTTTTACCTTACGATAACTATAACATTTCATATCAAATCATCTGATATTATACTAGTGTCTAGTACAAATACTATTAAAAATAGCCGAAATTGTTACCATTATTAAATTTCAGCATACTAGGCTCTACAAATAAAATGGAAGGTACGTAGTGGAGTTTGGATTTCCATACAAATGACCAGGTGAAGGGACTACCTTCTGGGAGTACATCTCTAGAGGAATGTACCGAGGACCATCACAAAGGATCCTCTACCAACACAAGACCGGTCCACCTCTATAACTAGATGGTACCGAATATATCATCCTCCGGTCCTTACCGACCTTTACCAAGGGCCCTCAAATCTTACAAACCACAAAAATTAGATACATGACATCATAGCATGTAAAGATATATCTAGAAGATGATGATCATATCCTACTCGGGAATAACCCACTTAGCCTTGCAACATCTAACCTTGTTTTGGTCATTTCTGGTTGATGAGGCCTGAGGTAACGATTACCTTTCACATATGACATATCACATTACTATGAATGCTACATGGCCATTTCCGTTGACTACGAATTATCTTCCACCAAAATACAACCCTTAAGTTTATACGTCTCAAGGATGGTGTTAAGCTAAGAGAATTGCTTTCTCCGCCAGCACTGATGGACGTTTGTAAAAACCAATATACGTAATCTATAAAAATGCAACGTCAAACAAACATCCATACAAGTTGTCCAGGAACAGGACAAACTGAAGGTACTTTCCTACCATATCTTGTCGGAAATCCCTAGGATTAGTAGCGAATAGTCCTTGCATTGAATATTTCATGATAAAGTGACCACTGTTACTATATGTATTTTGGAATTTTAACCCCAACCGATCAACAAGCATTCCCCCACTATGAAAATCCGAAATATCAATATCATCACAAGCAACCTGCACAATAGTCGCATATACGTTGGTCTGAATTGGTTTTCGGATAAACCGATCCCGGTCTCTTCGCACCAACAACGCAAAATCGTTACTCAACCTCACACAGAAACTAAGTCTCATAGACTTATCACATCTCCAACCTTCAACTTGCTATCCTTCGGGCCAAGAAGGAAGCTCGATAGATTGGAGTAATACTCCGCACTATACAAATCAACATCCTCAATACAAACGATAATTAAGCCTATAGAGAAGGCTACGTACTAAGTGTACAACTAAATAGTTTCCACATCAAGTGAGGAACTAAAATTTGGCCAAAATTGATATTCGGTTATTTAACTATCAAAGCAAACAAACAAATATTCAGCACCATAACAATCACTAGGTCCTTTTAATTAATGTATTATTAATTAAATCACTTGCAAAATACACTTCAAATTATCTTTAAAAAGATATATTCTCAAAATCTTTTCAACTTTTCTATATTGGAAAACATTTCCAAATACTTATTTAATAATAAGTAATCCACAATTCAATTTATTTTCAATACTTAGAAAATAGTACATATAGTTAAATCAGAATTAAATATATATTTTATTCTTTAAGGAAAACATACTTATTAAACACTTTATTTGTATCAAAATGAATGTTGCGTAAAACATCGTTACGATAACCCAAAATCACTAGTATAGGGATTCGAAAATTAGATAGATATATAAACCCCAATATTATACAAACATTCCCTTTTGAAAACCATATACTATGACAATAGTGTTAGAGTCTATCATTTCTTTACTTCTCGAAAACGTCTATTTCAACAATAAATGTTGAAATCTATGTGTTCGATACTTAGCACATTTTAAAACATTTTATACCATTTAACTCCGTTTAAAATATCACTTTCCAAAAATATCCATTTAATTTTAAAAGATTATTCACTGTCCAAAATCGTGAATATATCTCCTTTACCAAATCATTGCTTTTATATATTCATTAAAGGATTATCCACTGTCCAAAATCGTGGATATATCTCCTTTAATAAAATTCTATATTTAACCTATCAAATTCAATTAATTTTGGATTTATAAAACAATGTTTCTAAATTCACATTTTTATTTTATAAAAACTTCCATTTATAAATTTCCTTCATTGATCCATTTAAATCATTTATATGCCAAAATCCAATTTATAAGTTAATTCACTTATAAATCTCTTATTTCCAAAATCATTCTTTTTATAACTTCACAACTTTATAAATCTTATTCACTTATAAAATTCATTTATAACTTCTTTTTGACACTTATAAAACTGCTTTATAATTCCATTACTTTGATTTATAAAAATTCAATTTTATAAATCTTCTATATAAACCATTTATAATAAATCAAAAAAAATCTCAATTTAAACTATTTTACAAAATCATTAACTCCATATTTCAAAATCATATTTTAATATATTACATCCAAAAATCAAAAATTTTATAACATGAAAATTATAACATTTACTTATTTAAAAGAGATTTTTAGGCTCAAGGAAAAAGTTGGAGAAAAAATTAGTTTTAGGGACAAAGAATTTGCTTTTTAGGGTCAAGGATATTTTTTAGCGCAAATCACAGAATGATAGTTGTAATTATCATTTTAACACTAGAAAATGTCCTTCAGACTAAAAAGCAAACTTGTTGTCCCCGAGACTAACTTTTTTTTCATCTTCTTCCTTGTGTCTATTTTCCTGTATTTAAAATAAATCCATTTACTTAATAGCTCAAAATTCCAATAAAATGTATATTTTCAAAATCACTTAAAAATCCTTTTAAATTTGAATACCATCACTTTAACATTTTTAAATTATCAAAAATAGGCCCAATGTTGCAACAGCACTAAATACATCAATCACGACATCCAAAACATCATATATCTATGATAACAGCATAAATCACAACATCTGTAAGTAAAATCAATAAAGGTGAGGAATCCAATTAGATCCCTCCAACCTATCATCTGCAACAAATATACATATGAGAAATGTGTACAATGTCCGCTTCAAGGCAGATGCGCATAAAAAGGGTCATCGGCTCATACACGGGAACGTATAGGGTCTCATCTGCTTCAATAGGCACAAATATATTCAAATACCAATCAATATATGTATAATATATCATATATCATCCAAACAATCATCAATCATCATTAATGAAATTTATTCTCACTTTCTAAATATATTAGTGGGTCCAAAAGAGCGAGTTGTACTCACATTGGTTCCAATAGCAGTTGGAGTGTTTCATTCCAAAAAAAATAAAACAGCCGTTTAATTTTATCCAAAATTTACACTAGCTCCAATCAACTCCAAACTAGCTCTAAAATGTAGTGCTCGTTAATACAGACCAGACGCAACTTGTTTCGTAAAAAATGGACCTCGAATGAAGAAGTTATGCTATTTTAAATATCAAACGAATTATATAGATTAATTTACACATTTTATTTTATTTATTGTTATTTTTTAATAAAAACCTTAAAGGCATTAGAGTCATTCGTTTTCACTTGAGAGATCAGGGCCAAAAGTTGCTTTCTTCTTCGTTCGCTTCATCACGCGACTTCGAACAAAAAATCACGCACGCCCTTCCCACCAATGAATGCCCCATCGACCAAGCCGATAGCCTACCACAGCTGTGCCTCCACCACAAACATCCCATGCGCGTGGCAAACGTACACCATTTAATGATGATCGGAACCTCAAAAATCAAAGCACGAACAGAGGTGAACTGCTGCCACCTCTCGATGCCATGGACGATTTCCACCGTTGGATTGAAACGTCTCAGCGAGGTCTACAAGTTTGAGGTTTTGATTAATATTGAGTGGAATTGCAGAGATCGAGGGGAGAAGTTAGGCAATTTCTGGCCGTTGAAATATAATGGTGGTGGCTAGGGTTAGTGCGCTAGGGTTTTTTTTTGTTGCTAATAGAAAAAAAAATATGTGGCATTATATAGAAAATTTACGCGACGCTATTCATCCAAAAAAATTCCAAACGAAGCACGCCGCCTGGCATTTATAATATTTTACCCCTATTTCGAACACATTGGAATATATCGGAAGCCAATTCAATCATATTTGAAAGATAGCTTTTCGAATCGAATTATTTAAATTTAAAATTCGCTTAAACAAATTTCTCCGCGTTTTAGCTTGCCCCGGACAAACCGTAAATCCGATTGAAATGAATTTTGAAATCTTAAAATATATAACATTATGGATCCAAAGAAACTGGTTTCGTTGAAATCCGAGGCTGTGTGAAAAATGGCTATTTTTAAACGTTAATTAATTATTAAAATATTCAATTTCTGTAATTTAACTTTTAAATCAATTTTCAAAGTTCTCTAATATCGTTCGAATTCAAATAGAATTAAATTCAACTTTATAAATCATTTTATTCATTCTAAATTCAAATTCCAATTATTTCTGTAATTTCAAATATTAAATTAGCAATTCAATTATCCAATTAAATCACTATATCTCAAATATAATTTATTCAGCTTATAAAATTTGCTTGTGAATATTTAAAATCAATTAAATATACAAATTTCAAATGGCAGAAACTCTAGGTCGTTACATTCTCCCCTACTTAAAAGAATTTCGTCAGAAATTGCCAAATAAGAAAAAAAAAACTACAAAATTCATTAACTTTTCAAACAGTTAGTTCGAATTAGATCTCCAATTCTTTAAACCTTTTAACTTTTCCAAAATCATTTAGTTAAACTTCTTACAAAAAAATTTCTAAGTTTTCAAATCCATTCATAGTTATCTTTTCAAAACCAACTAATCATAGTTTAACTTTTACTCAATATCAAAATTTTAGTTGTCAAAATTTTTCCAAAATTCCCAAAAAATTTCTAACTCCTTAAATTTTCAAAAAAATTCGCCAACGTATCCTTTGCGCGGTTCGATCATAGTAGGATCACAACATACATATATCACAAATATACATCTCATCTTTGAGGATAAGGCATCCCATAGGGAAAATAATATAAAAGTACGATATGTAATCCGAGATATGTACCTTATATATTATAAGCGAGCATATGCGGCTAATATAGCGTGAAAGCGAGCTCCAAATGCGAAGCAAGCGCCACCCGCACCTACTAAACACTCAACAACAAATGAGAAATATTTATATATGAAAGTAATATCAATATACAGCATATACCAATATAACAACTATATATGCCGATATAGAAAATGCAATCGAAATCAACAAATCCGTCCATCAAACAAATGTTATCCAACAAACATCCAGCAACTCCATAACCAAATCAATATTCATTCACTTCTAATTAATATTTATTGAATTGATTTTCAATTTAAGTCACATTTTATTCATTTACATTGGATTTTACTAACATTCATTTATTCATATTCAATTAGTTTACGTTCACTAATTTACATTCAAGTTAGTTCACTTTCAATTCAAATTCAATTCTATTTAGATTCACCGTGACGACCCGACTTATTCTCCACAGAAAGTCATATCATCTTTAAGAAAGAAAGAGATAGAAAAGAGAAAGGAAAGAAGAGAAAGAAGAAACAACACCAGAATCTCAACAGCGGAATGAATAAATTATATTAATAACATAAGTATTTACACAATATACAATTCTATCAGAGATACACATCATATACATCACATACTAGATAGTTATAAACACCTATCTAGTTATTACAACTCAACAACGACATACCAACACAAAGAACACACAGCGGAAACTATATATCTAACGCCGAAGTCTCCTGCTCCATTGCTCCTTCATAATTCATCAAAGCTAACCTGAATCCCTTGGCTACTCGTAAAAATTTGAGTACCCAAGAGTTTAAGAAAACAAAAGACAAACTCCAGGCCAGACATGGGTCTGGTGTGAGTAACAGGTTAAGGTTGCTTAACTTTAAAAACATTTTGAAAAGAAAGGTATCACGTAAGACTTCCCACACATAAACATGGAAAAGTTTTTACCTTACGCTAACCAAAACATTTGATAGGAAATCCAGTGATATTATAATAGTGTCTAGGGTTTTCAAATAAATAAGAAATAGCCGAAATTGTTACATGATTAAATTCCAGCTACTAGCCACAAAAGTGGGTAATACAATTAAAACCGTTGGCACTTATTGGATTTTGGATTCCATACAATGGCAGGGCTACCGGGGTACCGCCCGTTACAGTACGTGGCCTAGATCACCGTACTGAGGATCCACCCTAACTCCTCTACAACACAAGGCCGGAACCATCCCTTACTGGACAGTCCCGAACAAGACAACCCCGCAGTTGTTTGCAACCAACTGCCCACACAGCCGAATATAAAGGGACTTCTAGACAGGGTAAATCTCGTCCTACTTGGGCATGACCCACTTAACCTTGCTGCACCTCCCCTGTTTTAGCCATTCCCGGTTGATGAGGCTTGAGGCTACGATTACCTTTAGAGAACACATCTCTTAGAATGCTCATTGTCCACCTGACAATGTTCTGAAAGCATTCAATCCATACAAGTTCGTTCCGGGTTCGAACGAAACCGAAGGCATTATCTCGTTACACTCGTTTTGGAATCACCCTCAGAGTTAACGACGATAACCCTTGCACTATGAATCTTCATCTTCACTTAAGATTCACGACCTATCGTTAATTTGGATCGATTTGGTTTTCGGATATCCAAACATGGAAACCCGATCCCGGTCTCATGGAAATCCAAAACGTGTCTTTTAAGTCCAAGTTGTTTTAAAGTTAAAACAATTCAATTCAATATTATCTATATACACATAGATAGATAATTTGCAATATCACAATAGACAATCAACATTATCATCACAACAGATAATTCATATTATCAACACAATGCAACCAAAGCATTCATATCACATAACATCACTTATCTCATATCTGAGATCTCAACTATTCAAGGCAATCAATATCAATCAACATTCATAAGAAATGACTTATTAATCATCATTCTATAATTAATTTAAAATGAATTAAATTAATTACTTCTTCTCTAATTAATTTAAAGTAAAGTAAATTAATTACTTCATCAATACAAATCTTGCTTACATATCCATTAACTAATTATAAATCAATTAATTAATTACCCTCTAATTAAATCACCTTAATTAATCACCCTTAATTAATTATCCTTCAATTACATTCAAGTAATTGCCTTTAATTAATTCCACAAATTAATTATCTTAAACCAAATTCAGTAATTAAGCTTTTAATTACTTCATTAATTAATTAACTATAATTAATTACATCAATCCTTAATTAATTACATTAATTAATTCCATCATTGATTAATTGTCTTAATTAATCAATCCTTGATTACATCACTAATTATATAAATTAATGATCCTTAATTATTTTTATTTATAATTACCCTATTTAAATTAACTACATTAAGAAATTTATCAACAATTAAACTATATTGATTAATCATTCTTGATTAATCTCATTCAGTAATTAACTACCTTAATTACTTCATTAGATAAATCAAGTACTCCTTAATTAATTATCTTTAATAATTAATCTTTAATTAATTATATTTATTAATCACCCTAGATTAATTTCACTAAGTAATTAATTACCCTTAATTAATTGCATCTCTTAATTATCTTCAAATAACTTTATTAACAATTCATAATTAATTACACTAAGTAATCAATTATTAATTACTTCCTCTATGTAATTATTCTTCATATGAATTACACAAAGTAATTAATATCCAAAACTCTTCCATTACCCAATTATCCTTCAATTTAATTACATCCAGTAATTTATCTTCTTAATTACTTCACTAAGTAATTATTCTTCATTAATTACATTGAGTAATTCCTTCTTAAATTATCCAGTGATTATTTTAAATTAATTAAACTTAATTAATTAACTTAAACTAATCAAAATAAACTTAATTAATTACAATTAGTAAATAATTTCTTAATTACTTCCAACAAAGTAATTACACTTAAACAATTCTCAAATGATTAACTTAAATTAATTAATCAAATTAATCATTAAAATTAATCACATTAATTAATTATTAAATAATCCTAAGTTAATGACCTTCATTAACCATTAACAAATCTTAATTACTTCTCTAAAGTAATTATCTAAGATTAATTATTATTAATTACTAATTAATTTATCTATAATAACCCATTAATTAATCTCTAGTTATTTAATTAATTAAAAGTTAATCTATAACTTAACTAATTAATTACTTGATTAATGAAATTCAAATCATTAAATTAAAATCAAATCTTATCTAATTAATGATTTCTTAATTACAATTTAATTAATCTAAATTAACTTACTTAATCCTTTAATTAATTAAATAAAACTCCTAATTATTTGATTAATTAATCCAAATTATTAATTAATTAAATTAATTAATTATCCCTTTTAATTTCCTTAATAATTTAATGAATTAAAATCATTAAGTCCTAATTAACTATAAGATAAACCTTAATCTTATTAATGATTGAATAATCATTAACAAAGTAATTTAAAAACAATTTGCCTTTAAATTTTCCCTTAAATTCCATTTTAAATTCAAGATTTAAAATGAAAACAATTTTTAACTTTAACAAAGTTTAACAATTCAAAAACCTTTTAATTACATTTTAAAGGATTATTTGTCTTCTAAAGTAAATTTAAAATAGGTTTAAACCCATATTCAATTTAAATCAATTTAAAATATACTTTAAATATTCCAAGTTGTTTTAAAACATTTTAAATTCAAAAACTTTATTTTATTTCAAACTAGAATTCAAATCAAGCTTTGAATTCAGATTTAAACTTAAATTTAAAATCTTGTTTAAATCTCATTTTTAGATTTTAAAACACTTTATAAAATTCTTTATCATTCATACTTAATTACAACATTTGAATTTATAAACTTTATTTTCTTTTCAAAACCTAAGATTTCAAATTCAATTTGAATTCAGATTTAAACTTAAATTTAAAATCCTATTCAAATCTCATTTCAGATTTTAAAACACTTTATAAAATACTGTAACCAATTTTTAGTTGTTAAAACATTCCATTTTATAAAATTTATTTATTTTGAAAACTAAAATTCAAATTCATTTTGAATTCATATTTAAACTTGTTTCAAACTTTTGTTTAAAACTTGCTTTGCTTCTTTTTTTTAATTTAGTTTAAATTTCACTACAGAATACTGTCAGGTTTTTTTTTAAACCTGAAACTAAAAATTCTCGAGCCCACTCTGATTTTCTTCGAGTCATCTCTCACTTGACTTCGGGTAAATACTCCAATTACACGAGCAATACACGAGAATAACAACACCCATTCCAAAACCCTTCACCAGAAAACATAAGTGCATGGTGCACGTGCACCGTGACTCCGATCAACTCCGGCCTTTCACCATGGCTTCATTACGTCGGCAACCACCCACGCACCAACCCACGATTATCAGATCGTCTCCACCATCCAGAAATCAAAAACTAGAATCAACACCAAACCTGAAAATACAGAACCTCCCCCACAACCAAACCTGTCAACGCTTCAAACACTGACCTCCGACCACATCTTCTCTTCCAACCCCTCAACCAATTCCCAAACTCTGGTGGAGATCGATCCACCAGAGACGATAAACGAACCCTCTAAAAACCCAACCCAAAAACTAGGGTTACAGATAAGATTGACCTCCTGCCGCTACCACATCGCCTTGAACCACCACCTAAATTTTTTGCCAAAGTACCTGATCCCTCTACTTCCTCCATTATGAACCCTGACCATCCAGATTGCTCCGATCGCCAGAAAACAACCCAAACACCATTTCTAGAACAACAAGAATTGCTCCCATAATTCAATGTTAAAAATTATGTTTTCTGTTTTAAAAATCATGTTTTCATATAAGGTTTCAGATCACAAACTTAATTTAATGAATTAAAGAATTTAAATTTTAAACAAAACTCATGTTTTCCTGACCATTTTGGTTTCCAGAGAAAGTTTGAATTTATTTTAACTTAATTAAATTTTTAAACTTAAATTTATGATCAAACAAACAATTTTTGTTTGTAACTCAATTCACAACAATGATTAGATCAAGAGATAGGGGACTTAAATAAAAAAAACTGGACTTGAATCTGGGAACAGAGTCATTGCATACTACAACATACATGCACATATCATTCATCCATATACACACACAAATATACTTGTAAATATTCACACAAGCAATCTTGCTTCCAGAGACAATCAGACAACTAGAATCATACTAAATTAGGAAACTATAATTTAATTTAAGTAATTATCAAAAATGTTACTCACCTGAAACAGAAGCACAGAGCACTCCCTTTCTATTTTGTTTTGAAAAAAAAACTTTAAACTTTAAAACTTGAGTTTCTGTAGTTGCATGCTGATGATACTGAAATGCTATTGCTCCCTATCAAAACTACATGCATGCAGGCCTGATTTCTGCTTTAATTCCAGGTTTGAAAATGCTGATGATTTCCATATGAAATGCAGACATTGATCTACAGGTTGCTTTTTTTTGACATTAGTAAATGGAAATAAGATTACAGGTTTTTGATTTGGTTTGAAATTTAGGTTTGAGGAGTGGTACTTACTATTTTGAATATGATTTTAGATTTGCTTAAGTTTTTTCTTAGCTTAGAATAAAAGATAGGAAAAAGAGAGTGAAGGGGAAGAAAACATGGTTTATAAAGACTGAAATAAATTTTACAAAATAAAAGAAAACGATCAAAATAAAATGACACTTGTCAAATACTTTAATTTGTTAGCTAACACATGTTATTTGATTGCTTAATATGTTAACACATGTCTTGCTTAAATTTTCCTTTTATTTTAAATGTAAATAAACGTTTTACTTAATTTATTTATACTTATATAAATATATATGTGAATTTCTTATGTAAAGAAAATGTAATAAAAACAATTTACAAATTAAAGCTTATCCAAATATTTTTAAGAATCTATTATTTTGAATTTTCAAAATAAATTCCAAATTCAAATTAAACTTTTGAAATCCAAATTAAAGTCAACTTATTCAATTTAAAATGATAATTTCATTTTCTTATTTTAATTCTTTTTATATTTATATGGAAAAATAATACATTATTAATATGGCTTGAAAATAACAAATTTAACAATTTTAAATGATTTATAAAAGAGATAATAAATCACTTCTATTATTCAATGAATTAAGACCATATATTATATTGTATTTTAAACTTCTATTTTCAATTCATATATAAAGTAATATTTAAAAGAAATGAAACAAACTTTTTATTTAAATTTAAAAATTAAGCTAAGATATAATTTTAAACAATTAATATTTATTTTAAGTATTTACAAACCATATAGTTATTAATTAAATAACTTTGAAAAACTTAATATTAATTTAAAACAAAATTTCCAAATTATTAAATATATTATTAGAATTTGAAAATAAAACTTTATTTATTTATTTAAATTCCAAATGAATGATTATATAATATATATATTCATTATAAATAGAACATTTACTTAGCTTTTAAAAATAAAATCACTAGTTAAATATTTATTTAATTAGGTTATTAAAACAATTCATATTTTATTAACCAATGTTATCAAATCAATTTAATTTTAAATAAAGATTATTAAATTGATATTACCAAAAATTCCGGGATATCACATTCCTTCCCCCTTAAAAGAAATTCGTCCCCGAAATTTAAAATAAAGGTAATTTAATAATCTATTTTAAAGATTTTAATTTTAAAACACAAACATATATTATCTACTATATGCTAACACCATAGCAACCAATTCACCCAAATAAACAAATTTAACTATCCAGACAAAAATTCTGAATAGAACTTTCTCGAGTTTCCCAGGTATAAACATCGGGTTACTCGTCCTACAGAATCCAAATAATCAACATTATTAAGCTATAGAGCTCTTACTCATCTAGATCTACCAACTAAACAGAATATCAGACTACAAACAAGTATGACTCAACAACCAAATCTCCCAGAATAACTGATTCCAAAACCAGAAATAGATCATACACGTACTCTCTCAGAGATACGTGAAAACACATCGAATTCCAGTTGTTCAAACTGGCAATTCAATCCAGAAGACCAAACACTTATCCAAAACAGAACACAGAAGAGATCCAAAACTCCTTAGAGCTAGCTTCCCAACCTTATCCAATCTTATAGCTCCTAAAACCGGAGAAAACTTATCCAAAATCAGGTCTTCGATTCTAACCCACAAAATTCTTCAGATGATCCTGCGCTGCCTACATCCTGATCAGCTCAATCCTCGCCGATGTCTCAAGAAACAAACTGGACCAAACCCAATCCACCAGAATGATCCTCCAAGATCAACCAAGATCAAGAACAAACTCCACTCACAACCGTCAGATGAAAACAAACTTCTCCTATCCGGAAAAGAAAAGTAGATGCACTCCCAAACTGCTTCAGCTGCACAACTCTGATCTGGAGTAGAAAGGATTGCTGATGAAGAACACAAGCACAAACTGGACAACATAACCTAAAAGATCTCTGATAACCAAGAGAAAATTCAGAAGTTCCTCCAATCCTGAGCTGCTTCACTAAACTCCATCTCAAGGAACCAACCTTCAACGAGTTGAACCACCGGTATCACATTTGGAATCCTGGTCTATAAGAAAACTAAATATCTAGATGCGGACAACCTCTGATTTCCTTGAAAACATCCAGAAAAATCTCCAACAATCCAATAGAATACTCAATTATCGCAAGTCCCTTTTGCGATCAATCCAAACTAAAATCCAAAGAAAATTGTTCTCTCTTTACCAATCAAAACAGCTTACGCTGGTCTAGCCAATCCGTTGAAGAAATGGATCCACTCTACTGCTTCTGAACTCCATCTCTCAGACACTGCTAAGCCAGAAGACCTTTTAACGACCCACAGAACACTCCGAGCTGCACTGCTGACTCATATACCAAAGAATTCCTAATCCAAAACTCTTCGAGAAACTCGGACTTCAAACCAAACAGAAACACCCTGCAGAACTCAGCCACTTCACCGAAACAGACCTACTTCCTTAAACTTGTTCCAAAGAAATCATCTTCGTAAACATCCATAGTCACTGCATCTCATCACACAACTACTATTTCCTGAGGTATCAAGGTACCATCACTCGCTTCTGCTCAGCCAACAGATCCAAACTCTACTTAACTAACTTCAAAGATGCACTCCGAACCTTAACAGGTTGCCTTCGGAGATCAATGAAATCTTTACACCACTGCACAACTTACTCGAGACGGTATTAGGTCTACAGTCTCGACAGATACACTTTCAACCTCAAACATTCAAACTCCATCCAATGGTAGTAGCCGTGTTGCACACACCACTACCACATCTACATTTATAACTTATATTGGAAAACCCGAACAGGTAACCCAACAAATAGGTAGAGATAAATATATATATATATATATATCAAAATTACAAATAGGCTCTCTCAAGAAAGAAAACACTCCAAAGCCTAGGTATTCACTCAACCTAGCGCTCTAATACCAACTGTGACGACCCGACTTTTTCTCCACAGAAAGTCGTATCATCTTTAAGAAAGAAAGAGATAGAAAAGAGAAATGAAAGAAGAGAAAGAAGAAACAACGCCAGAATCTCAACAGCGGAACGAATAAATTATATTAATAACATAAGTATAGACACAATATACAATATCTATCAGAGATACACAGGTTATACATCACATACTAGACAGTTATAAACACCTGTCTAGTTATTACAACTCAATACAACTCAACAACGAGATACCAACACAGAGAACACACAGCGGAAACTATATATCTAATGCTGAAGCCTCCTGCTCCATTGCTCCTTCATAATTCGTCAAAGATAACCTGAATCCCTTGGCTACTCGTAAAAATTTGAGTACCCAAGAGTTTAAGAAAACAAAGGATAAACTCCGGGTCAGACATGGGTCTGGTATGAGTAATAGGTTAAGGTTGCTTAACTTTAAAAACCTTTTGAAAGTAAGACTTCCCACACATAAACATGGAAAAGTTTTTACCTTACGCTAACCAAAACATTTGATAGGAAATCCAGTGATATTATAATAGTGTCTAGGGTTTTCAATAAATAAGAAATAGCCGAAATTGTTACATGATTAAATTCCAGCTACTAGCCATAAAAGTGGGTAATACAATCAAAACCATTGGCACTTATTGGATTTTGGATTCCATACAATGGTAGGGCTACCGGGGTACCGCCTCTCACAATACGTGGCCTAGATCACCGTACCGAGGAGCCACCCTAACTCCCCTACAACACAAGGCCGGAACCATCCCTTACCGGACAGTCCCGAATAAGACAACCTCGCAGTTGTCTGCAACCAACTGCCCACACAGCCGAATATAAAGGGACTCCTAGATAGGGTAAATCTCGTCCTACTTGGGCGTGACCCACTTAACCTTGCTGCATCTCCCCTGTTTTAGCCATTCCCGGTTGATGAGGCTTGAGGCTACGATTACCTTTAGAGAACACATCTCTTAGAATGCTCATCTTCCACCTGACGATGTTCTGAAAGCATTCAATCCATACAAGTTCGTTCTGGGTTCAAACGAAACCGAAGGCATTATCTTGTTACACTCGTTTTGGAATCACCCTCAAAGTTAACGACGATAACCCTTGCACTCTGAACCTTCATCTTCACTTGAGATTCACGACCTATCGTTAATTTGGATCGATGTGGTTTTCGGATATCCAAATATGGAAACCCGATCCCGGTCTCATCGAAATCTAAAACGTGTCTTTTAAGTCCAAGTTGTTTTAAAGTTAAAACAATTTAATTCAATATTATCTGTATACACACAGATAGATAATTTGCAATACCACAATAGATAATCAGCATTATCATCACAAAAGATAATTCATATTATCATCACAAACAGATAATTCATATTATCAACACAATGCAACCAAAGCATTCATATCACACCACATCACTTATCTCATATCTGAGATCTCAAATATTCGAGGCAATCAATATCAATCAACATTCATAAGCAATGACTTATTAATCATCATTCTATAATTAATTTAAAATGAATTAAATTAATTACTTCTTCTCTGATTAATTTAAAGTAAATTAAATTAATTACTTCATCAATACAAATCTTGCTTACATATCCATTAATTAATTATAAATCAATTAATTAATTGCCCTCTAATTAAATCACCTTAATTAATCACCCTTGATTAATTATCCTTTAATTACATTCAAGTAATTGCCTTTAATTAATTCCACAAATTAATTATCTTAAACCAAATTCAGTAATTAAGCTTTTAATTACTTCATTAATTAATTAACTATAATTAATTACATTAATCCTTAATTAATTACATTAATTAATTCCATCATTGATTAATTGTTCTTAATTAATCAATACTTAATTACATCATTAATTATATAAATTAATGATCCTTAGTTATTTTTATTTATAATTACCCTATTTAAATTAATTACTGTAAGAAATTTATCAATAATTAAACTATATTGATTAATCATTCTTGATTAATCTCATTCAGTAACTAACTACCTTAACTACTCAATTTATCAGTTAATGATTCACATTATCCCTTTACTTAAGAAAATTATATAGATTAAGCAACAGCAAAACAATCCAACGAACTGGGTACTACCAAAGTACCAATAGTATCATATATCCTCTTAACAAGAAGAGTAATACTTAAGAGAATTGTTTACCATCCAAACACATCTCTTGCCCATTTTTAGTTTATTTTCGAGTAATCGAATTAGTTATCATAAAATACCTCTTTTTATTTGAAATAATACCATTTACAAAATCCTTTAGAAATTACTTTATAAAACCTTTTTTATAAATTCATTTATCATATACTAATTAACTTCATTTAAGTTACCACAATTGTTTTAGTCGAACTTAAATTCTCATTTCTTTTATATATAACTTTTACAAAATCATTTTTTATTATTTAAATACATTTTCATCTTATGTGTTCATTCCTTAAACAAATCTTATTATCAAATACCCTATAGTCAAATCGTGAAACTTAATTCACAATGTATTTGTACTTAAACTTTTAAATCAAACAATTGATCACTTTATGATAGTAACTTAACATTATCATTTCTTAATTTATTATTTTGGAACATGTATTAAAGTTTTTAATTTCCTTATCCGATTTCTAACTTATCGATAATCTTTATGAAACATTGTGATAACCCGAATTTTTGGGCGTCTCTTAATTGAAAATTAACAAATAAAGATTTAAAAATAAAATAAAGGTCGAATTATAAATATCTAAATAGATATTTATATTAATAATTTTCCTAACTAAAGTATTAAAATTTGATAATATTAGTTTAATAATCTTCTTTTATAATTATTTAGTTGGACAAATTATCTTTCCAAAATTAATAAAAGTGATTTTCTAATCATAATATAAATAGGTATGTATATACATTGAATTGGAAATTATATTTTTATTTATTTTCAAGATTTATTTAAAGTTGAATTCTATATTCAACACTAAAATAGTTTCTATAAGGTATAAAGTAAGATTTGATAAAGGTGTATATATATAAAAATTTCTTTAATGGTTATACTTAAAATGAAGGTAGTTTGTAAAAATATAAGGTTAAAAACATGTATGTATATAAATATTATATTGCTTTAAGAAATTAATAAATGCATAAGACCTGGGTAAAATAAGATTTAATAAAGAATATTATATAGAAATACATAAACATATTAGGTACACTTTAATTACAAATATAATTATACATACAAAATACAAGTGTTGGATTATCAACACATAATTTAACAAGTGTAAGCCTAAGCAATTGTGAAATCAACAAATGTCATAATTCTCTTAATATTTTCTTTGTTTTAAAATCGTAAACTAAAGCTATAAAATATATCCATACATTCTCTTTCCATTCTTTTTATTTCTCATCTTTTGAAAACAAAGAGAGCAAAAAAAATCTGAAAATGCAAATCAGTAAATAAAATTCACAAACTTGAGCAGATCAAAGAAAAAAATATTCAAACGAATTTTAAAAACTGGAAATCCCAATCTTGGAAGCAATGGCGAACATCATGATTCAAACTCAAACATCAAGTAATCATACAAGCCTCTGTTTGATAGAGACAATTCAGACCAGCATTTCTTTCATCTATTTTCTGTTCAAGCCATATTGAGGTGAGAAACTTGAACTCTTTTTGGTTAAAATCATTTGTAAAATGGGTGCATGCCTCAATTGATGATGAAAAATACTTAATTCGATGTGCATGAATGGAATAATGTTTGTTAAGTTTATAGATAGCAACTCTGAACTGCATAACTGGGAGCATATATGTGCATCTCTGCTTATCATGACTAACTACATATGTTCAAAGAAATTTGAATGTTTTCCCTGATTCCTTTTAACATATTATGATCAAAGAAATTTAGATGAAATGGTTTAATTGAAATTAAAATTTAAAGGAAAAACAAAATATACAGTTCCAGGTTCATTTAGAAAAAAAAAAAGAACAGGCTTCTCTGTTATTCCTGTGTGTAACTTCTGAACTTAATCAGTTTTAATTCGATGTATGTGGAATTATTGAATGTGAATTTGTGATGTATGTTTAAATTTAAGTATGCATGCATGTTTAAATATGAATACATGAATTTATGAAATGAATATACTGGTTTGTGGCTGTGGACATCTCTGTTCTGTTTCACAGTAAAAATCTAGATAAGTAAATTTTAATTCTCCTCATCTAATTTTGTTAGGCTTAGAAGTTCCAACAAAATTTTGTTTGTTTGATCATAATAAAGGTTTTAAATTTTTTTGTGAAGTAAGTTTGTAAGTTATTTTGAGAGAAAAAAAGAATAGTGAAAACTTGATCTTATCAAAATTCTAATAAGATTAAATTATAGATTCAAGTTTATAATCGGGTTAATATATATAAAAACTAGGATTTCTAAAATGAAAAATCTAGATTTTTAGTAGAATATTGAATGAGACATTCGAAGTTAATTGGAAATGTCATTTTCGAACCTTTCCTGATGATTGTGTAACTGGAAGGTTAGGGATTGAAGCCAGGGAAAGTTGATAGGCTGGAGACGTGGAAAAAATTGTTCGACCAATTTTTTGATCATTGTTGATGGCCATAAGGATTGATTTAGGGTTTAATAGCCTAATTGGGTGTCTGGATAATCGTGGTGATCTCAGCAGAAAGGAAGCTTCGGAGTTGATCGCGATGGTGGCAATTGAGACGTGGTGGTGTGACGCTGCTATGGAAGGAAAGACATGGATTCCGGTCACCTAGATCGACGACGGTGGTGATTCTTTGTTTTCGAGTTGAGGATCCAGTTGGGTTTGAATCGCTCGATTTCGATTCAAGGAAGTTCAGTGAGATCTGGTCAGTGGAGAGGCTTCGCGAGGTCATTGATGACATGTGAGAGGCTTCGCAGTTGGTCGGCGTCGAAGGATTTGCGGTGCACCGTGCACACGTGTACATCAGATTCTGATGGGTTGATGTCTTCGTGTATCTCGAGTTTTACTCGAGATGGTCTCGAAGATGGAGGGTAGCACGAGATTATAAGGTTTGGTCGGGTTGATGCTCGAGAAGACGATGGGTGGGCTCGGGTATTTTTCAGGATTGCTCGCGTGAGTTTATCGTTTTACAGTAACTCAAAAATTTTATCAGGTGAACATTAAAGAGAAGAAAGGGAGAGGTTAGCGGAGAAATTTGTTGGGCTTCGGCCCATTATTTTGTTGTTGTGCAGAGATGAGATGGGGATCCGTTTAAACTTTTGGGTTGCCGAACCTTTGGGCCCAAGTGCCTTTGCATATCTTAAGCAACGTATTTGCAAATTTAAACAAATTCCCAAAGTTTAAAGATGTAATTTAAATTGTTGTTTTAAGTGAACGATAGTTGCAGTAAAATAATAGTACAAATTATTTAATAAATTGGGATGGATAATTGATTAATTAATTAGAGATTAATGAATTGGAAATTAGTAATTAATTATTTGTTGATTTAAGATTTATTGACGTAAGTAATTGAAGAAAATTTATTTAAATGAGTTATTTAGTGTATGTAATTAAAAGATAAATTTGTTTGGAGTTAATTAGTTTGTGTAATTAATTAAGGGATTTATTAATTAAGGATAAATTAAAGGGTTAGTTAATTAATGTAATTAATGAAGAATAATTAATTAATAGTAATGGAATAATTAATCAGGGTAATTAATTAAGTAATTAATTACTCAGCATAGTTAATTAAGTTGATAATTTTAGTTAATTAATTTAAGTTTAATTAATTAAAGGTAATCATTTGATGTGGGTTAAGTATAATTACGTAAGGAAATTATGAGGTGTAATTACTTAGTGAAGTAATTAGTGGATCATACTAGATGTAATTACTTGGTGAAGAAATTAGGTGATAATTACTCAGTGTAATTAAAAGATTTATTAATGTAATTAATCAAGGAGTTGGTTTAATTGATGAAGTAATTAAGGAAAGTTAATTCCTGATTGTAATTAATCAAGATTGATTTATGAATGTAATTAAGTTAAAGGTTAATTATTATATGAAATTTAAGAATAATTAACTAATGAAGTAATTAGAGGATCATTAACTAATGTAATTAATGAAGAGATCAATCTTGCTTATTAATGATTAAATGATGATGAGTGCTTTGAATTGGATGATATTTCTGTTATGAATTGCTTTGTGATATGATATGTTGGATGGACGACGATAATGTGATTATCAATCAATTAGGAATTGCTGTAAAGTGCTACCCGACAATTAAAGTTGAATTGTATTTAATTAGATAACTTGGGTTTAGATGACATGGATTCGAAGAGTCCGGAGTCGGGTATTAGTTAATATCCGAAACCACTTTGATTCTTTATAATTGATGCATGAAATCAATAGGGTATTATGGAAAGATTTAAATGAATCGAACCATATAATCTAAGTTCTGGCATTTAATTGCTTTGTGAAATAAGTGATGTCTATAGTAATTATGAAGTTGTAATTTGATATACTACCCCGGGTTTGTATAAGTTGCATGCTTTTGTATTCTATGTTAGATGAGTTTACTCACGCTAGTTTCCAGCCTGACCCGGGTGTTACTTTGATGTAATACTCGGGTCAGACCGAGTGTTACAGATTTTCAGGTAGGTACGTTTTGAAGTTCAGGAGGCGAGCTGGATGGCAAGAGCTTATAGAGTATTTCCGCTGTATTTATATTATTGTATGTCTGGGACATGCTGATTTTGTATATTCAGTGACTGTATATAATGTGTAACTCTGATGTATTAAAATGTAATCGACATATATAACATCCTTTTGTAGACCATTAGTATTTATTATTATATTTTATCCGCTGCGAATGTGAGGTGTTGATGTTTCTTCTTCTTCTTTTTCTAGCTCTTTCTTCCTTCTTCCTAACTATCTGGGATTTTCGGGTTCGAAAATTTTGGGTCGTTACATTTGGTATCAGAGCAGAAGGTTAAGCGAGAACCTTGGCTCTGGTGGGATTACTCATTAAGGATAGGGTAAGTGGTACCCTTGAATGAGTTGAGTGTGTCTATATATATATATATATATATATATATATATATATATGAGAGCGCACTTGTTATTTTCTTATATAAAGGTTTTTAAATGATTTCAAAAGTAAATGAATCTTATATAAGAAATAGATTATCTGTTATATTAAGGAAATTGGTTGTAGTATTTATTTAAAAGTAATAGTAAGAATTAAGTGGTAATAGAATTACAACCAAATTGAAATTAAATTAAAGACAAGTTTGAAATGGATTCAAACTAAAATTGAAATCTTGATTTGGAGAAGTATTTCAGAATAAGATGAATTAGAATTGGTTTCAAACTAGAGAATAGAATGGATATTGTGCTTAATAATGGGATGATTGTTTTTCAATAAACAATAAAATGTGTTAAGGAAGTAACCATTTAAAAAGAAAATAATTTGTAAATGTGAAAGGATATAAATAAAAGTGGGTCTCAAATTGCGAAGTCCTGAATTCTAAGTTTAAATTTTTTTGAATTGGTTTCAAAATGTTAAAGGAAATAATATTATTCAAACTACTTTAAATAATGATCTTATTTTAAAAATAAGAAATGTTTGAAAATTTTAAAGAAAATTTGTTTGAATTGAAACCAAAGGTGGTTTAAATTTTTAAATTTGGCTTGGCAAGGCAAGAAGTAAATATGTATATGTATGGATATACATAATATCAAAGTTGGTTGAAATAAACTCTAAATGTTGAGTTTTAAATCTGGAATGAGATATGTTACCCAAAGTGATAAGTTTTTGAACTTAATAAGAGGGAAGATTTTTTTATGAGATGTTCAAAATTTGAAAATAGAAGTTAAAACTAGGTAAGGTTGACTGAATTAAGTGAATTGAGTTTAACTTGGAAGAGATAAAATAAGTTGGAATGATCAACCTGATTTGGAAAGTTGAAGATGAAATTGTAATTTAACTTGGGAAGTTAAATGGTTAATCTGAACGGGGATTTTGTGTGATCTCAAATGGGTTTGAGATCTGGAATTTGGACTTTGATGGATGTTTTAAAATGGAATTTTGAAATTTGGACTCGAAATTGAATTGTTTAAAAACTAACTCGAATTTATATAATTTGAGATGATTTGGATTTGAAATTTGAATTAGTTCAAATTAAATTTGATTTGAATTAATTGAAATGGTGATTGAAGATGTATGAGTATAAGATTCAAAGGAAAAATTGAATTGGATTAATTGGAAACGATTTGAAATTGAAGTGGGTTCAATTTGAAATTAGTCCAAATTGATTTGAATAATTTGGAATTATAATTAAAATTGAATAATTAATTTCAAATGGAATTTGAATTGAATTTGGAAGGAAATCAAGAATAATTCAACTTGATTTGGAAATGGAGTTTGAGATTGGGGTTAATTCAAACTGGAGATGAAGTAAATTGAAATTGGAACTAGTTCAATTAAAATTTATTTGAATTAATATAATTGGAGATCAAGGTTGAATAAAGTAAAATTTGGAAAGAAACCGAGGAATTCAACTTGAATTGGGTTAAATAGATTTCAATGGAAATTGAAGTTATTTAAATTGAAACTGGGTCAATTTAAATGGAAGAGGAAAATTAAATTGAATTAATTGAGAATGAAGATTGGGAAGTGAACGGTTTTGACTCTGTACTATTTTTAATATAAATTGTTTTAATATAAACCTATTTTTCCAAGCTATTCATTATATATACAACCTTTCTTTTAAAAGCCAAATTATCTTATACTTGTTTTACAATTATTTTTGAAACTGTTTAACAATTTTCCAACTGTTTTATAAACTATTTACTATATTTCTACTATTTTATAAACTAATTACTATCTTACTATTATTTTGCAATTATCTAAAATTTATATAATTATTTTAACTATTTTCTAAACTATTTTACACATATTTTACAAACTAGTAATTATTTTCCAACAACTTATCTATTTTTAAAATTTTCAAGCTATTTTCTAAATAAACTGGTTGGAGTTCAAACTGTTATTGGTTAAATACCCAATCGAGATAGGAATAGAGGTAAGAATCCAAATAGATTGAAGCAATTGTGAGTAAGTGAATGAAAATCAAAGTGAATGTGAATAGAAATGGAATTAATTTGGCTAATAACCAATAAGACAAATACGTAGGGTGTACGTATGTTATTCTATTCGCATAGTGATTTGATCCAGATTCGAGCACAGAATTTCGAGATAGTTATATCGATCCGAGTGGGATTTTTCATTCGATTTTGACGGCGAACCTGGATATGGATTGTTGATTGGTTCTGGATATTCTCTATCATAGTTAGGCTATGCAAGGAGAATGACGGTTTCTAATCAAGAAACCAGATCTGAGTCTGCACTAGCAAGTCGGGTGGACGATACTAGTTCGGAAGTGAAATTGTGTGATCGAGTGAGCGATCAAATTGGTATATCGTACGGATGATATTTGTATATCGCACGGATTTGAATGGAAATGATATTGAAAAGAGTAATCAAATTTGAATATTTGATTTTGAGTAAACAAAGTTAAATATCTTTGTTTTATAAGATGAAACTCCCCTTGTTGAATCTCTTGCTAGAAGAAAAGGATTTTGAAGTTGTTTTGGAGTATAAAAGGAGTTTTATACAAGTCTAAATGATCCAAGTTTTTTAAAAAAAAAGAAATTATATATATCTGTATATATATATATATATAGGATCTTATGAGGATTTTGGAAAAGGTTTTGGGAACCTTTGGATTTGGAAAGGCTTTTGATTTTTGGGTGAAATCAATATTGAATTTGGAAAGCCTAGTTTGAGAATTATCGATTTTGGAATAATCAATTTTGAGTAAAGGAGCTTTGTACGAGATCATACTAGGTGTATGATTTAAAGATACTATATGTGTATAGTATAAAATGTTTTGATGATGGCTCTGGGGAAAAAGACGCTCCCTTGAAATGAACTTCTCAGGAGTGTCACCGGGTGGTGCTGCCTTGAGCCCAAGGGGGGGTTCTAAAGTTGATCCTGTGAGGAGTCCGGACAAACTAGTTCCTGGGGATTATGAGTAGAGTATACCATAGCGAAAGTCGTGTGTGCCGCTGAGAGCCAACAGTCTGCGTTTGATTTTATATCGCTAGACTGCGACCTAGGGTATAACATAGCGAAAGTCGTGTGTGCCGCTGAGAGCCAACAGTCTGCGTTTGATTTTATATCGATTGACTGCAACCTATGTAGGAGTGGATAAGTTTCATTTTGACAGCGAAAATCAGAGGTCGCTGAGAGCCTGCAGTTACATGGACTTTTGCTGCAATGGTAACGTAACCCTGGAGTGTAACTGCGATCTGTCGCGTGGGATCCATGGCATAATCGAGAGGCCACGGAGAGCCTGCAGTTACATGGACTTTTGCTGTGACGGAAACGTAACCCTGGAATGTAACTGCGACCATGGACGGGGGTGATGATTTCCAGAGCATTCTCGCCAAAGATATTCCTCTATTTTCAAATTTTTTTTATATTTTCAATAAAATTATTTTTCAAGTATTTTCACTGGGTGTTGAATACGGTTCTGCTAAGTACTTGTAGATTTTCAGTCTTACGCCTGATCAACGTATGACCGAATTTCTATGAGAACAAGGATGGACTGGTTAAAACATCGAGTTATAAAAAGTATTTTTATAAAACCATTTTATAATATGATGTAGATTTTAAAAGTGTTTAAAAGTGTTTCAAAGAATAATTTTTCCAAAAATAAGCATTTTAAATAAATTCTGGCTTCGTTCCTTTTCGAGGATGAAAAGATTTTAAGGGGGAGGAATGTGATAACCCGAATTTTTGGGCGTCTTTTAATTGAAAATTAACAAATAAAGATTTAAAAATAACATAACGGTCGAATTATAAATATCTAAATAAATATTTATATTAATAATTTTCCTAACTAAAGTATTAAAATTTGATAATATTAGTTTAATAATCTTCTTTTATAATTATTTAGTTGGACAAATTATCTTTCCAAAATTAATAAAAGTGATTTTCTAATCATAATATAAATAGGTATGTATATACGTTGAATTGGAAATTATATTTTTATTGATTTTCAAGATTTATTTAAAGTTGAATTCTATATTCAACACTAAAATAGTTTCTATAAGGTATAAAGTAAGATTTGATAAAGGTGTATATATATAAAAATTTCTTTAATGGTTATACTTAAAATGAAGGTAGTTTGTAAAAATATAAGGTTAAAAACATGTATGTATAAAAATATTATATTGCTTTAAGAAATTAATAAATGCATAAGACCTGGGTAAAATAAGATTTAACAAAGAATATTATATAGAAATACATAAACATATTAGGTACACTTCAATTACAAATATAATTATACATACAAAATACAAGTGTTGGATTATCAACACATAATTTAACAAATGTAAGCCTAAGCAATTATGAAATCAACAAATGTCATAATTCTCTTAATATTTTCTTTGTTTTAAAATCGTAAACTAAAGCTATAAAATATATCCATACATTCTCTTTCCATTCTTTTTATTTCTCATCTTTTGAAAACAAAGAGTGCAAAAAAATCTGGAAATGCAAATCAGTAAATAAAATTCACAAACTTGAGCAGATCAAAGCAAAAAAAATTTCAAAGCAATTTTAAAAACTGGATCTCAATCTTGGAAGCAATGGCGAACATCATGATTCAAACTCAAACATCAAGTAATCATACAAGCCTCTGTTTGATAGAGACAATTCAGACCAGCATTTCTTTCATCTATTTTCTGTTCAAGCCATATTAAGGTGAGAAACTTGAACTCTTTTTGGTTAAAATCATTTGTAAAATGGGTGCATGCCTTAATTGATGATGAAAAATACTTAATTCGATGTGCATGAATGGAATAATGTTTGTTAAGTTTATAGATAGCAACTCTGAACTGCATAACTGGGAGCATATATGTGCATCTCTGCTTATCATGACTAACTACATATGTTCAAAGAAATTTGAATGTTTTCCCTGATTCCTTTTAACATATTATGATCAAAGAAATTTAGATGAAATGGTTTAATTGAAATTAAAATTTAAAGGAAAAATAAAATATACAGTTCCAGGTTCATTTAGAAAAAAAAAGAACAGGCTTCTCTGTTATTCCTGTGTGTAACTTCTGAACTTAATCAGTTTTAATTGGATGTATGTGGAATTGTTGAATGTAAATTTGTGATGTATATTTAAATTTAAGTATGCATGCATGTTTAAATATGAATACATGAATTTATGAAATGAATATACTGGTTTGTGGCTGTGGACATCTCTGTTATGTTTTACAGTAAAAATCTAGATAAGTAAATTTTAATTCTCCTCATCTAATTTTGTTAGGCTTAGAAGTTCCAACAAAATTCTGTTTTTTTGATCATAATAAAGGTTTTAAATTTTTTTTATGAAGTAAGTTTGTAAGTTATTTTGAGAAGAAAAAAAAGAACAGTGAAAACTTGATCTTATCAAAATTCTAATAAGATTAAATTATAGATTCAAGTTTATAATCGGGTTAATATATATAAAAACTAGGATTTCTAAAATGAAAAATCTAGATTTTTAGTAGAATTTTGAATGAGACATTCGAAGTTAATTGGAAATGTCGTTTTCGAACCTTTCCTGATGGTTGTGTAACTGGAAGGTTAGGGATTGAAGCCAGGGAAAGTTGATAGGCTGGAGACGTGGAAAAAATTGTTCGACCAATTTTCTGATCATCGTTGATGGACATAAGGATTGATTTAGGGTTTAATAGCCTAATTGGGTTTCTGGATAATCGTGGTGATCTCAGCGGAAAGGAAGCTTCGGAGTTGATCGCGATGGTGGCAATTGAGACGTGGTGGTGTGACGCTGCTATGGAAGGAAAGTCATGGATTCCGGTCACCTAGATCGACGACGGTGGTGATTCTTTGTTTTTGAGTCGAGGATCCAGTTGGGTTTGAATCACTCAATTTCGATTCAAGGAAGTTCAGTGAGATCTGGTCAGTGGAGAGGCTTCGTGAGGTCATTGATGACGTGTGAGAGGCTTCGCAGTTGGTCGACGTCGAAGGATTCGCGGTGCACCGTGCACACGTGTACATCAGATTCTGATGGGTTGATGTCTTCGTGTATCTCGAGTTTTACTCGAGTCTTTCTCGAGATGGTCTCGAAGCAGGAGGGTAGCACGAGATTATAAGGTTTGGTCGGGTTGATGCTCGAGAAGACGATGGGTGGGCTCGGGTATTTTTCAGGATTGCCTGCGTGAGTTTATCGTTTTACAGTAACTCAAAAATTTTATCAGGTGAACATTAAAGAGAAGAAAGGGAGAGGTTAGCAGAGGAATTTGTTGGGCCTCGGCCCATTATTGTGTTGCTGTGCGGAGATGAGATGGGGATCTGTTTAAACTTTTGGGTTTCCGAACCTTTGGGCCCAAGTGCCTTTGCATATCTTAAGCAACGTATTTGCAAATTTAAACAAATTCCTAAAGTTTAAAGATGTAATTTAAATTGTTGTTTTAAGTGAAAGATAGTTGCAGTAAAATAATAGTACAAATTATTTAATGAATTGGGATGGATAATTGATTAATTAATTAGAGATTAATGAATTGGAAATTAGTAATTAATTATTTGTTGATTTAAGATTTATTGACGTAAGTAATTGAAGAAAAGTTATTTAAATGAGTTATTTAGTGTATGTAATTAAAAGATAAATTTGTTAGGAGTTAATTAGTTAGTGTAATTAATTAAGGGATTTATTAATTAAGGACAAATTAAAGGGTTAGTTAATTAATGTAATTAATGAAGAATAATTAATTAATAGTAATGGAATAATTAATCAGGGTAATTAATTAAGTAATTAATTACTCAGCATAGTTAATTAAGTTGATAATTTTAGTTAATTAATTTAAGTTTAATTAATTAAAGGTAATCATTTGATGTTGGGTTAAGTATAATTATGTAAGCAAATTATGAGGTGTAATTACTTAGTGAAGTAATTAGTGGATCATACTAGATGTAATTACTTGGTGAAGAAATTAGGTGATAATTACTCAGTGTAATTAAAAGATTAATTAATGTAATTAATCAAGGAGTTGGTTTAATTGATGAAGTAATTAAGGATAGTTAATTCCTGATTGTGATTAATCAAGATTGATTTATGAATGTAATTAAGTTAAAGGTTAATTATTATATGAAATTTAAGAATAATTAACTAATGAAGTAATTAGAGGATCATTAACTAATGTAATTAATGGAAGAGATCAATCTTGCTTATTAATGATTAAATGATGATGAGTGCTTTGAATTGGATGATATTTCTGTTATGAATTGCTTTGTGATATGATATGTTGGATGGACGATGATAATGTGATTATCAATCAATTAGGAATTGCTGTAAAGTGTTACCCGACAATTAAAGTTAAATTGTATTTAATTAGATAACTTGGGTTTAGATGACATGGATTCGAAGAGTCCGGAGTCGGGTATTAGTTAATACCCGAAACCACTTTGATTCTTTATAATTGATGCGTGAAATCAATAGGGTATTATGGAAAGATTTAAATGAATTGAACCATATAATCTAAGTTCTGGCACTTAATTGCTTTGTGAAATAAGTGATGTCTATAGTAATTATGAAGTTGTAATTTGATATACGTACCCCGGGTTTGTATAAGTTGCATGCTTTTGTATTCTATGTTAGATGAGTTTACTCACGCTAGTTTCCAGCCTGACCCGAGTGTTACTTTGATGTAATACTCGGGTCAGACCGAGTATTACAGATTTTCAGGTAGGTACGTTTTGAAGTTCAGGAGGCGAGCTGGATGACAAGAGCATATAGAGTATTTCCGCTGTATTTATATTATTGTATATCTGAGACATGCTGATTTTGTATATTCAGTGACTGTATATAATGTGTAACTCTGATGTATTGAAATGTAATCGACATATATAATATCCTTTTGTAGACCATTAGTATTTATTATTATATTCTATCCGCTGCGAATGTGAGGTGTTGATGTTTCTTCTTCTTCTTTTTCTATCTCTTTCTTCTTTCTTCCTAACTATCTGGGATTTTCGGGTTCGAAAATTTCGGGTCGTTACAAACATCTTATAGTCAAACTGTGAAATTCTAATCACCAGATGTTCATATTTAAATTTCACTAATCCTGATTTCTAACTATACAACTTTTCAAAATATATACTTTATATTCAAAATATAATCCTAGGTAAAATTATTTCATTTACCATTTTTTTTCAAAATCCGTGTGTCGGTTCGCCTTGTTTAAGTGTTTAGGTACCCTCATCGATAACGGTGATCAGGCGCATCAATCAGAATCCATAAATCACTCAACAGATAAATCAACACAAAACATTTTTATTAGTCACTAACAAATACACACTCATATATACAATATACTCAAACTCATTTTAGGGTGTTACTAACCCTATCTCTAATGAGTTACTCATCCTAGGGTATTACTAACCCTATCTCTGATGAGTCTTTACCCAACCAAAGCCAAGGTTCTCGCTTAACCTTCAGCTCTGATGCCAAATGTAATGAACGGGTTTTTCTGTACCCGCCCCGGTAGGCTTTTCAACCATCCCGCTACCCTTCTGCTTTTAAACATGGGGGCACTCCTGCTTTTCAACATGGAGGTGACTACATGTGGTACCTCAGATTTTCTTTTACTGCAAGCCTCTCGACTATCAACCAACCCTTTCACTCTAGGGACATGTAGGGGCAAGAGTCTAAGCTTCATCACTATTCACAAAGCGAGAACCCCCTATCATGCTGAACATAATCAAACAAATCCGATCTCGGTTCCTTCGAAACCAATCATCGCTTTTAAAGATGTTAAGTTCATACGTGGATATCAATCATCAATCAATTACTTCATTTTTTATCTTAATCAAATGTCTTTCTTAGATATATTCTTTTCAATTTATTCCATTTTCTTTTCAAATGTACATGGAATCATTTAGCCTTATTTATCAAATCATTTGGTTTATTTAAAACCTTTCTTAAATCATGGAATAATTCGAAATCATTTTCTCTTTTACTTAGAAAAATCTTTCCAAATCATTCATTAAATCTTAATCAAAGATTTCTTATATTCAAGTTATAACTTTAACTTAGGGAAAATATTCTCAAATCATTCATTAAATCAAAATCAAAGATTTTCTTTCTTAACTTCAAATCATATTCTTGCAAATTGAAGATTTTCATAATAGAGCACCACTTCCACTTTAAATATGGTAAATTTCACCTCCAGAGACAAATGACAAGTTTCACCTCTAGGGACTAATGGCAAGTTTCACCTCTAGGGACTAATGGCAAGTTTCCTACATCATGAATATCTTTGTCTTTTAACTTGGAAAAACTTAAATATGATCTTTTAGAGCATCCAGGCTTTCCTTTCGATATGTTCCACCCCTCGCCTAAGAAGAGAAAACATAGGCCAGGTAAGTTCAGGGCACTGGTTGCTCCATCCCTAGACTTAGTTAAACACCTTGTTTACCTTCCCGGATCTCACAGGTGTGACAAATGTACTAGTCGTTTCCGTATACTCAGTTTGTTATTACATTCGATATTCTTCTCTTTTTGTTTAAGTGGTATAAACAATTTCATTTATTCAAAATCTTATTAAAACTACCAAATCATATTTAAATAACTTAATTGTTCTTTTAAAACCACTCACAAAAGATTTAGGAAAGAATTGTTAAGTTTAAACTCATATTCAAAGGGTTATAGAATTCGCAACATAAAAGTGATACGGAAAGTGCTATATAAGCTTATTTGATTTAAACCACTTTTAAACATTTGAAAAATTCATATTTTCCATTCCAAATATCTTTTAAACCATTTTAATAGATTTATCAAATTTATTTCATATTTTCAAAACATTTAAAATATCAATTTTAAACTTTGGTCACTTTACTGTAAAAGCGCGATTTTTCTGAAAAATTATTATGGACATATTTAAAATATACAAGATAAAATCTTGATTTTATTCCTTTATTTATTTAAACATATTTAAATGTTTATAAAACATTTCTAAATCATTTTAAACTCATTTTAAATAACATTTCCATCATTTCAAATTCATTTTTCATTTCATTTTATATTGTAATATTATATTACAATATTATATTATTATAATATCATTTTCAATCTTTTAGATATTTTAAAATCATTAGGAGGCTAAATAATTTCCATACACACATTTGTATGGATTTAATTCTCATTTAATTAACTATGGTTAATTACTAATCATTTCTCTTATCATTTACCAAACAAGTTATCAACCACATAACCAATCACATAATCAACCAATTTGCAACCAACTTATCAAACACTCATTTAACATATTTAAACTTTTCAAATCATTTTACTTGAAATAACTTATGGATTAATTAGTAAATAAGAATACTCGCCTTTAACTTAACCAATTCTTCCTACCAACATTTATTTGCAACAACACTTCACTTAAATCCAATTATCTTCACCAAATCTTTTCCGTAGACTTTCCTTTTGATTCCGGCAACACTTCCTTCTCTTTTTCTTGCTCCGAAGCTTCACGAATTTTATTTACTCCTTCCCTAGGTTCGGCCTTGCCTATTCCACTCCTTCCTTCATCATTTCTTTACTTCTTAGATGCTAAACCATGTTTAAATGGTATTCTAAGGTCTTTGGCATAGTTTGGTGGTATTTGGAGTTGATTTGATATTTTGAAAAAGTTAGTAAGGATATGGAAGAGAAGAGAAGCCATTAAAGAGAGATTCAAGGGGGAAAAAGAAGAAGGTAGAAATGTGTAAAGAAAGTGAAAGAATGGTGGTCTTATTTATAAAAAAGTTTTTGGATTAAAATAATATTTTGTAAAAAGACCAAAATACCCTTACTTATAAAGTAATATTATTGTTTTTCAACAATTAACACCACATTTCAAATCATTACTTTATGTCATTTTCACTTAGATATTAAGTAAAGTAAGTAATAATTATGTTTCTTTGATTTGATGTTTTGCTTTTTGCTTTGAAATGACATTTTTGTCTTTCTGTGCTTACTTTTTCTTAATTGTTTTCTAGAAGTTTTTAACATTGCTTAGTAAAAGTAAACTTGATTAGTAAATTAATTAGTACTTATACTATTTGAATATACGTTCCTATATAAGAAAATAAACGTTCGACGACGTTGCGGCAACTTTTAATCGACAAAATGTTGTTTTTCGACAAAGTATTTTACGGTCATATCGTTTTAGTTAAACTATTTATTTATGTAAACCAAATTTAAAAATGAAATTTTTACTTCTTTATATAAATTAAAACATATCTCTTTATATATTAAAATCATATTTAAATAATATCAAAATCTCTAATTTTACGATGTATGTAAAACTGACAAAATGCGACAAAATTTGGTTATTTTTGTAAAACGATTATTAACATACTTATAAATATTTTAATATACTTTTATTATCTTTATTAGATGTTTTCAATAAGATTTATCTTTTAAATAAACATTTAAACATATTTATTTAAGCATTTATTTGTTTTTAACAAAACTTAACTTTTGTTGATTTGTTCTAAAATTCAAATTTATACTTTTTAGGCTATCTACTATAAGAATAAAAAAAATTCTCTATTATTATCTATTATATATAACTTGTTTATTTAAGTTTTGAACCTTTTTAAATTTAAAACAAATGAAATCTCTCATTTTTGAAGTAGCAAAATTACGGGCCGTTACAATATCTCTTGCCATGAGAGATAAAATCGGATATTTATATTGTTGCGATTTCCAAAATGAAAGAATGTCCAATTGCATTTTACGATCAACTAACCCATCTTCCAAATAAGAATCAAGTTCGGACTTGCGAGGATTGCTAGCAAAGGACCCGTAAATGATTGTGTGGATTCCATGATTTCCACGACTTATGTTTCAATGGATGGTTCTTTTCTCATTCTTTCCTTATACTCATCATATAGTGCTTCCAACTTTCTTTCCACTCTTTCAAACTCTAAACAGTCGCTATACAATGTGTTATAAGAAAATCGAACGAAATTTGTTTTGTATCGCGGATCAAAGACGCAAGCAATGGAAAGCAACACACTAAATTCACTCCAATATTTATTAAACTTTTCGAGCATTTCACTTTCCATGTGAGACATAAAGTCATTCTCTTCCGTGCACTTCTTCAAAGTAAAATGAAATAAGAATTTTTTTGGAAAAAATAAGTTAGCCGTTGGATAATTTACGCAGGAAAAAAATGAAGTGGCATCGTAAAAAACTCTTGGAAGCCGGAAAATTCTCTTTGCTTTGATCCATTCTTCGGATGTTGGAAAATAACTATAACTAGAATCAATAAGCTTAAGACGGTAAAGCGCTTGCTCATAATGTATTGCGCTTTTAAGCATTATGAAAGTTGAATTCCAACTAGTAGGAACATCCTGACGCAATCCTTTTCTAACGTCATTTAATGAAAGAGTGGTTATGCATTCGACGAAACTTTTCTTTCTAGATTGAGAACCCTTGATATATTTAATACTCTCACGTATGTTTCTTAAGAAAGAAGCGACACATTTTAAACCATCCTGTACTATCAAATTTAGCACGTAGGCGGCACATCTGACATGCAAAAATTGTCCATCCGCAACCATTGCTTTTCTATGACAAAGATGTGATTTCAGCAAATCGACGAATTTATCATTTATAGATGCATTATCTAGAGTGCATGCATATATTTTATCGACTACTTCCCAATCAACCAACATCTCGAAATTTTTCCAAATATAGTGAGCTCGAGTGTGGAGGTGCCAATAAACAAAAATTCAACAATTTCTTTTGTAGATTCCACTCATTATCAGTAAAATGAGCGGATAGAGTTATAAAACCATCTGTATTTACTGAAGTCCATAAATTAGATGTTAAACTAACTCTTCCACTACATGATTTTATAAAATCCTTAAGTTTTACTCTTTCATTCTCATATACTTTCATAACATCGGAATGCGAAGTGTTTCTTGAATAATGCTTCACTTGATTGTTCAAGTAGGAATGAATCTCACGAATACGTTCATATTGAACAAATTTGAAGGGTAAATTATGTTGTATAATTGCTCTAGCCATCAAGTCTCTATATTTCTTTTGTTCCAAAGCATTTCTTTGATTAACCTCTATGCTTTTATCGATTAAGGGACACTTTTTGACATGATTCGGCAAATTTTTAGTCCCATAGGTACCACCTCATATATATTTTATTTTACATTTTTTTCAAAAGCAAGTACGTTTCTGACCCTCAATAGTTTCATTTTTTTTCAAAGTATTTCCAAACATCGGAACATGTACCCTTCTGTCGCTTATTTCTTGAAGAGCTACCCACTGAATCTACATCTTCTGCCAACTCCGGTGTGTTTCCTAATTGAGTATCTTGGTCAACAATATCCATATTGTAAAAATCTATAAGTGCACATGTAAATTAAAATTATAGTTACAGTTAAATATAAAAGGGTTAAATAAGGTACATGTAAAACAGCAACACTTCTGAAAAAGCATGTAAAGGTAGTAAATTGAGTATCATATATGCCTGTCTAAAAATTTAAACTACTATGAAACTATTCCACTCAAAATATAGTTTGAGATGAGCCCCAGTTTGAAACCAATAACATGGCCCAATAATTTATCTACTTGATAAACATATTAAAAAAAGAAGCAGCAAATTTGATGATTGATGACCAATAGATATAGCTAAGTGTATAGCGCAGCTCTATTCTGGATATTCTACTACAGTCACATGGGGACAAGAATTAGATCGTGAGTAATATTTTCCACTCTAAATAAACTAGAACAAGCATATATCTTAAGTGCAAGTAATATATTCTTAACAAATACAACAAATCAATAGGATAAACCATGTTTAGAAAACTGGAAGATGAAAACCTCAATGAATGACTGAAGTTGTTGCTTAAAAAGGAATCAAAGATATATATTATAAAATTTATTTTAAGCTAGGTTGTAACATATCCTGAATTTTTAATTTCAATAGTACATTATTTGAGTGATTGAAATAAAAGTAAGGGGAAAGCACCTGCAAAAGCTAGCACATTGTCAAGCTATTGATTCGGCTACTCTCCAAAGTTCCATCATCTGAATATGTTTCCTATAATCAAAAGAAAGGGCAGAGCATAAAACAAATCAAATTTCTTTCAAAGACGTGCTTGTTCACTTTAAATAAATTGATACATCATCTCTATATAATATAGAAAGAAATACAAGTATACCTATAGAGTACAAACAATATGTCCACAATTAATAGACAAAGAACATGTAAATATTAGGTTATTGTTTATTTAACAATACTATTTACTCTCTATCTCTGCATTCATATTTTATTCCCCTGTACTATACATAGTGCATTACTTTAGAAGAATGTAAAAAAGCGTAGAGAGATTCACACTGACTGAGCATGCATAAGTTAAAAACTTCATTGAATTGATCATCCTAAGTAGCAATTGTATGATTTCAAAAATTGAATCCATTACTCAAACATTTTTATAATATCTATATAGACATAAATGCTAAAGAATTAAGTTGCATCTGTTTTAGCACATTTAGTACTATAAATTGGCAATGGAACATAATTAAAAAATGTTCAGTTATAAAAGGTTAACCTTTAAAATGACATCATATCAAACCTGTAATTCTAGAGTATGACAATAATATTTCATGTTTACCTTTTCTGAACACATAATTCCTTTGATGCACAAAGTTTATAAAAACATATCGTACACTTCGTGAACATTAAATTTCAAGCCAGAAGTAAACGAAGTCAAAAAAAATAATTCGTTACACCATCTATTGCATTTGTTATGGCTTCAAAAAATTTTAAAACATCAATTGTTGCAGCACTGAAATACGTGGAAGGAAAGATGGGTAACATGTTATGCTAAAAAATTTGCAAGGTAGTTTTCTTTATTAATCCACGCATTTTTGTTCTTCTAAAATTTGAGGAAAAAGAATATAAATTTCAGTATGCAGTGTAGATAAAGGATAATGCCTTCTGTTGTTGTTATTCAATTTTCATGTTTAAAATACAAAACTTATATATAGTGTGCAAATGGATGAAAATAGGTAAATACTAAGGCACAATGAGATGAGTATGTAACAAAATATTTACTACTTTGAAACAAAATATTTGTAGGGAAAATTGGCTATCGGGCATATGTAATAGTAATCCATTTTGAATGTTCAAAGATCTGTTTAAAAATACAAAAATTACTTAATGCACTGCGATAAAGATTTAGGTGAAAGAATTACAGCAGCAAAACTTTCCACTTCCTTAGGCCGTATTTCCTTACATGGAGCACTTTTTATTTCAAGTTGACGTTACTAGTAAAATTAATTATTAGTGTTTCATCCTCTGCATGAGCATATCTATGATAAATGCGAGTACAAAACTAGAAACAATTCATATGAATTTGAACACTTGTTTTTTAGGTTTTGCTTGTTTTACTGTTTGACAAACAAAGTTTGTTGTAAAAAAAAGTAATGAAGTGCCAAAAATGTATAAAAAATACACCGAAGCAATGTACATAATTTTGACCGTAATGTCAATTTATGATGTCAATCGAAATTATAGATGAGATTTTAATTTCTTTGAGATGGGGATTTCAAACAAGATGTGTGCAAAATTTAATGCTTTGGTTCACAAAAGTGTCAAAACCTAGTTTGTAGTATTTTCAATGTAACTTAGCAAATATTTTGCATTGGCTTGAATTTCACATGCCTGGATGAACATACCATATTGCATGATACAATTAATCAACAGTTCATTTTTGGTATGCTATTTATAGTTGGCGTGATACTAATTTGTGAAATGTATGATGCAGATCGTGTTATGTTCTTTCCTTGTGTTGAATATTTTCATGAACACTTTAAGTAGCATTGTTTAGTGCTTTTGTTTTTCAACTTTCAGCATATCTCCCTCCCTTAATACATCTAATAGTATTAAATTCATTTATATGTTCTCTTTTGCTATGATTTTCTACCAGTCCAATGATTTTTGTGTATTATGTGTGATTTGCTGAAGACTAGTCTAACAACTCCTCTTGTTAATCACTATATTCTTTAGTCTATGTACAATATTTCACTGTTTTGCACATATTTAGTTTAGAGGTCATATGTTCAATTGATATACAACCGCATAGGGTAATAAACCGAACACTATAATTTAAACAAAATCGTTACATAAAAGAGCAAATATTTTTCTTATTATTAAGTGCAAGAAAGCAATTTATCGCAGCATGAAACAATGACACAATAATAATAAAAACTTGCTGAAAATAGAAATTTTGCTTTCTCAAAGTCCAAGCGTTGCTCAATGAAAAATTGTTAAAAGAATGTATACACATCAAACTTATGAACATCTTTAAATTTGAATGGAATTGATTTAAACATCCAACGGCCATATTCAAAGCTCAAAATTTTGAAATAAATCAAAATTCCCAATTTATAATAAAGTATTGATTCTTAAAAAAGAAGCAAATTCTTCGGCAGTAGTTAAATTTTGTATCACGTATTGGCCAATAACTAAAAACTAAAACAACTAAAACTGTAAACTAACAAATAATACAAAGCAACAAATCGTAAGCAAATCAAATTACTGGAAAAAGTTGAATCGACGAAATACCTTTATGCCTCCTTTTCCTCCGAACCTCTTCCTTGCTTACGGCCTTGTTCATTGTGAACTGGGATCAAAATCGACGTGAGGAAGACTCGTAGGTGTGAAGAAGAACAAATTAACTTGACCCAACAAAAGAATAGTTTGAATCGACGAAATAATGAGCAATCGCCATTGATTTAGGGTTTGGAAAGTAATTGGGTAGAGTTAGCAACAACGTTAAACAGGTTGTATTAAGAGTAGACAGGTTGAACGGGTTGCTAAGAAAATAATTTGGGGAAGGCCTGGCCTGTCGAAAATAAGGTTAAAAGGGTAGGGTTAAATGGGTTTACTGAATTTTGACAGGCCTAGTCAATCCACAGCACGACCCCCACTTTTTAATGGTTCTAACTATGCATATTGGTCAACACGTATGAGAATCTTTATGGAAGCTAATGGATTAGAAATTTGGTCAGCCGCTCAAAATAAATATGAAGCACCTGACATTACTATGAACACATAGAATGATGCATAAAAAACCGCAGCCTCTAATAATGCCAAAGCTATGAATGTTTTATTTTGTTCATTAGATAAAAATTAATTTTCACATGTCATGTAATGTAATACTGCATGTGATATTTGGCGTACCTTACAAGTTACCACGAAGGCATAAACAAAGTTAAACAAACTAAGATTTTAATTTTACAAAATCAATTTTCATCATTTAAAATGAAACAAAATGAATCTATAGTAGACATGTACTCTATATTCCAAACCATTCAATATGATTTATTGGCACTTGGAGTCAAATTTACAAATTTTGATTTAACATCTAGTATACTCAATTCTTTAACTCCAGAGTGGGAAAGAAAAGTAGTAGCTATCAAAGAAGCTAATGATCTCTCAACACTCTTAGTTGAAGAATTGATAGGAAATTTAATGTCCTACGAAGCTAATTTGCAGGTAAGAAAAGAACAAAATTCTGAGAAGAAAAACATAGCATTCCCAGCAACAAATGAAGATTCTGACTTAGACGAAGAAGAAATCGTATTTATTGCCAAAAATTGCAAAAATTCAAGAAATTTAGAAAAATGACTAGATTTTAGAAAGGAGGAAAATCAAACTCTACAAATCAAACATCAATCAAATGTTATGAATATGACCAATTTGGACATATGAAGAAAGATTATCCCAAGCTCAACAATGATAAAAAGAAGAACAAATTTGAAAAATTCAAAAAGAAGAAAGCTTTCAAAGTAATATGGGATGACTCGGATTCTTCATCATCATCAGATAGTGACAGCACTAGCGACGGAGAACAAGCTAATGTATGCTTTATGGCACAAACTGATGAGGTATGTCCCGAACTTAGATATGATGAATTATTAGAACTTAACATGGAATTAGATGATAAATTTAGACAAATTAAAAAATTGAATAAAGAACATATAGCCAAAATATATAGATTAGAACTTGAAGTAGGAATGTTAAAAGATGAAAAAATTATTTTAAAAGAAGAACTAGAATTATCTCATGAAAAAATTAAAAATAGTTTGGTTGAAAATGAGACTATGGCTATTGATTTTGGAAAAACTAGACTAAAAGGATAACTTGTTAAAGGAAAGTATCAACTTGAAGAGTAACATAGAAACATTGAAAATTGAAAACTTAGAATTAAAAGAAAAATTAGATAAAATTACAAATAACATTTCAAAATTTAATAAAGGAAAACAAGATTTGGAAAATCTTATCAAAACTTCAAAACCATCAGGTAATAGAAATGGAATAGGATTTAAAAATATTCCCAAACAAAAAAGGAATAATACTAAGAAATATAGTTTTATTTATTAAAAGACTAGAAGATCACCTAAGTCTAATACGAATGCCAAAAATATAAAAATTTGGATTCTTAATACAAATAAAGATTTGATTAGACAAAAACATATTAACAATTTTTTAGATAATGTAGTCTATAATAAAAATTATATTCATAAAGGTACCAAACCGTCTTGGGTATTGCTACCTGCTCCTCCTAACTTCTAGGACCCTAACAAAGTATGTGGGTACCAGTTAAAACATCTTTTGTTTTGTAGGTACCCAAAATAAAAAAATAAGGAGAAATGAGTACTTGATAGTAGATGCTCTAAGCATATGACCGAAAACTTAAAAATGTTATCAAATATAACTTACATTGATGGTGGAACGATAACTTTTGAAGATAACTCAAAATGATACGTCGTTGGCACTGGAGAAGTCATCAACTCTGGTATTTCTAACTCTTCTATTATTATAAATGTTTTGTTAGTAGAAAATTTAAAACACAACCTACTTAACATTAGTCAATTATGCGATAAAGGTTTTAAAATTAATTTCGAAAAAGATAGATGTAATATTTTCAACAATAACAAACAACTTATCTTTGAGAGTTTTAGAAACAAAAATATTTGTGTCTTAAATATGAATATAAATCGAAATTCAAATTTATGTTTAACCGCCGAACATGACGATGATGGTTATAACATAAATGATTTTGTCATATTAATTTTAAATATATTAATAAATTAGAAAAATATGAGCTAGTTAGAGGTTTACCTAAAATAAATTACAAAAATAATTTATGCGACGATTGTCAAATTGGAAAACTAAAGAAAAGCTCTTTTAAGTCTAAAAATAATATTTCTACAAAACAACCATTAGAATTATTACATTTAGATTTATTTGGTCTAACCCAAGTACGATCTATAAATCACAAAAAATATGTTTTCGTAATAGTTGATGATTTTTCAAGATATGCTTGGACATTATTTTTAAAACATAAAAGTGACACCTTTGGAATGTTTAAATTTTTTGCTAAAAGAACTAAAAATCAAATGGATTTGAAAATTAAAAATATTCAAAGTGATCACGGTGGAGAATTCAAAAATGTCCTTTTTACCAATTTTTGTAATAAAAAAGGCATAAGTCATAATGTTTCTTTTCCCCTCACACCTCAACAAAATGATGTAGTAGAAAGAAAAAATCGTACGCTACAAGAATGTGCATGAACATTATTAAATAGTAGTGGCCTACCAAAACATTTTTGGGCGGAAGCTATTGTTATGCCTTGTTATGTTTTGAATCGAGTAACCATACGACCTATGAATAAACATAAAGTGTCATATTTTAAAACTTTCGGATCAAAATGTTTTATATTAACACAAAAGATAACTTAGGAAAATTAGATCCGAAGGCTGACGAAGGAATCTTTGTTGGATATTCGGATCGTAGCAAGGCGTATAGAATTTTTAATAACCAAACTAACACAATTGAAGAAAGTTTACATGTTTCATTTGATGAAAATTTTCTTTACCATCATACTAATGACGATGAAGAAATAATTCCAATAACAAATACAACAAATACTTTTAATAATGAGACAAATGCACAAAATAATAATTTATTATCTCTCCTAGAATTCTAAAAGATCATCCAAAAGATAATATTATTGGATATCTCAATTTAAGAGTAACTAGAAATCATCTTAACCAAATAAGTCATATTGCATTTATGTCAAATCTTAAACCAAAAAAATTATAAAGAAGCTTCAAACGATAATTTTCAGATAATAGCCATGCAAGAAGAATTAAGTTAATTTGAACGTAATAATGTTAGGGAATTAGTACCAAGACCTGAAAATCAACCGGTTATTGGAACAAAATGGATATTTAAAAACAAAGCAGATGAAAACAGAGATATAGTTAGAAATACAGCATGTCTAGTCGCTTAAGGTTATAATCAAGAAGAAGGTATCGACCACGATGAAACTTTTGCTCTAGTAGCAAGACTCGAGGCCATACGTACATTACTTACTTTTGCGAATCATCACGATTCTAAATTATTTCAAACGGATGTCAAAAGTGCTTTTATTAAATGGTTTTATCAAAGAAAACATATATGTTGAACAACCCCATTGTTTTTTCACGAAAAATATCCCGATCGTGTTTTAAATTACAAAAAGCCTTATATGGTTTAAAACGAGCCTCTCGTGCCTGGTGTGAACGACTTAAAAATCATTTAATTACATCTAGTTTCCAAATAGGTAAAATCGATACGACTTCATTTATTACACAAAAAAATAATGACATTTTAATTGTACAAATTTACGTAGACGATGTTGTTTCTGGCTCAACTAACGAAAATCTTTGTACTCAATTTTCAAATATTATGAAAAATAAATTTGAAATGTCTCACATGGGAGAATTAGATTTCTTTTTAGGTCTACAAATAAAACAACTTGAAAATGCTATCTTTATTCATCAAGAAAAATATGGTAACGATCTATTACGTCGTTTTGAAATGGATAAAACTTCAAGAAAACCAACACCGATGAGTACTAGTGTTGACTTAGAGAAAGATGATAACGAAAAAGATTTTGATGAAAAATTATACAGTAGTATGATTAGCTCCTTACTTTATTTAACAGCTATTCGACCCGACATTATGATGAGCGTATGTCTTTGTGCCCGATTTCAAGCAAAACCAAAAGAATCTCACCAAAGAGCTGTTAAACGTGTCATACGGTATCTATCGAGTACTAGAGATTACGGTTTGTTTTACCCTAAGATCGTTTGAACTAGTTTCATATAGTGACGCGGATTTCGGTGGATGTTAACAAATCGTAAAATTACTAGCGCAACGTGTCACTTTATCGGACAATCATTAGTCTCACGGTTTAGCACAAAGCGAAATTGTGTCTCCATATCTACTTGTGAAGCCGAATATATTTCAGTAGATCTAGCATGTACATAAGTAATATATATGCAACAAACACTTTAGGATTTCAGCAAAGCTCTCAATAAATCACCAATATATTACGATAACACGAGTGGAATAAATCTATCAAAAAACCATGTAAATTACTCGCATACTAAACATATAAATATACGACATCATTTTTTATGTGACAACGTAGAAAAAGGAATTATTACATAGAATACATAAATACCGAGAATCAAATAGCAGATATTTTCACAAAACCACTAAATGAACAAACATTTTTTAAAATGCGACGCGATTTAGGAATATGCTCTCTTAATGATCTTCTAAACTAATACTACAATTTTCATTTATTCTATTTTTAGCTAAAATTTTATATCTGCAAATTAAAATTGTTAACTCATTCACCTTAAATTTTTTAGGTGGTTGTTTTACCTATGAATAACCTTTAAAATCATATATAAATAACTTTTTACAAACCAAAAGGTAAAAAATATATATATTTCATATTTTTACAACAAAAAATATAAGCATGCCTTCTCCTCCTCCTTCGAAACATTCCAAACTTTTTGACGAGGAGAAAGAACCTATCGAAAAAACTCCGACATCTCCTAAAAAACAAGCGAGTTCTTCCAAGGATGAAGATAAAGGAGATGATCAAGAAAAAGCTTTCCAAAAAAATCCTTAAATTTCTTAGGATTTCGTCTTTTGTATTAAAATGATAAAAATCTATGAATGTAATCGATTAATGTGATTAATGAAATTTCCTTTTTGGTGTGTTATTTCTGTATATTTTTTTTGTTATCTTACAACGATTGATAAATACTTAATGGAATGGAAATAATGTCTACAGTTTAAACAGCTATATATCCTTTTTGACAATGCCAAAGGGGGAGCAATAATAAAAATCACAATAAATGATGGAAAGCACATATTCAGGGGAAGATTTATAAAAATATATATAATTACATTGTATAGTTGTCATCATCAAAAAGGAGGAGATTGTTAGGAAATAAAATCTACGGTTTCGATGACAATAATTATATAATGGAAATCGAATATGCATATATATATTTCTATATATACAGGCACTTGCTAGAACAACATCGCTAGAAAGACAAGAACAAGGCTCAAAGAACACTACAAGAGACTACAAGTCGATAGGTACAAAGAAGCAACATAAAAGATGCACAAATCAGACATGCACAAGTATCAAATGTCTGGGTGCAAAATCCATACGTCTAGAAAAGTCCTCTGGAACAACAAACAGTAAACCAGATGTCTGGTAATAGCGCTCAAACAACTGAAATTCTACTATGTACAAAAAATATATAGTGTCAGACGTCCGATACAAATACCAGATGTCTGAATTCAAATCGGATTTCAGATATGAACTTCAACTGCCACATACGAATGGACATCTCTACTTCTCTTCGCTGCAACTCTTCATCATCAACAGAAGAAAATTCAGAGTGTTCGTATTGGATGCAACTACTCAAGATATCTATCTACAACTATATATAGCATCAAGAATCAAAAGAACAAACTCACCTTACTTACGCTCTCTAATTACATACTCTATCATATATTCTTGATCTCTAGCAATCGATACTTGTATTTCACTCATTCAAATATTCAGTTCTTCATAGACATTACTCTCTAGATGTATATTCGAAGCATTTGTAATAATTAGTCAATATCTGTTTTATAGAACACACATTTGACAAGAACAATTCAATGTAACCAAGCCAATTCCTTTGGACGAAGCGAAGGTGTTTGATAGTCGAATTTCGAAGGGAAGCTTGGGGACTGGATGTAGGATGGGAGGTCCGAACCAGTATAGAATCCCGGTGTGCTTAATCTGTATTTACTTAGATTAATATTGCTTTTATTGCATCATATTTTTTTCATGTATACTTGCATATACGCTAAACAATCCACCCTGTAGACTTTCTGACACATCCATACATAAATACAGACATGTTTTTGCCTAACGATAACTAAAACATTTCATATCAAATCATCTGATATTATATTAGTGTCTAGTATACAAATAATATTAAAATAGTTGAAATTGTTACCATTATTAAATTCCAGCATACTAGGCTCTACAAATAAAATGGCAGATATGTAGTGGAGTTTGGATTTCCATACAAATGACCAGGTGAAGGGACTACCTTCCGGTAGTACATTTCTTGAGGAATGTACCGAGGACCATCACAAAGGATCCTCTACCAACACAAGATCAGCTCACCTCTATAAATAGATGATACCGAATATATCATCCTCCGATCGTCACCGACCTTTACCGAGGGCCCTCAAAGCATACAAACCACAAAAATCAGACATACGACGTCATAGCGTGTAAAAGATATGTCTAGAAGAGGATCATCATATCCTACTTGGGAATGACCCACTTAGTCTTGCCACGTCTAACCATATTTTGGCCATTTTCGGTTCATGAGGCATGTGGTAACGATTACGTTTCATATATCACATATCACATCACTTTGAATGCCACACGGCCATTTCCGTTGACTACTAATTACCTTCCACAAAAATACAACCTTAAGCTCATACGTTTCAAAGAGGGTGTTAAGCTAAGAGAAGTTGCCTTCTCCACCACCACTGATGTACGTTTATAAAAACCTATGTATGTAATCTATAGAAATGCAATGTCAGACAAACATCCATACAAGTTGTCCAGGAATAGGACAAACCAATGTTACTTTCCTACCACATCCTGTTGGGAAATCCCTAGGATTAGTAGCGAATAGTCCTTGCATTGGATATTTTATAATGAAGAGACCACTTCTACTATATGGATTTTGGGATTTTAAACTCAAACGATCAACAAGCAGTCCCCCACTATGAAAATCCAGAATATCAATATCATCACAATCAACCTGCACAATCGTCGCATATACGTTGGTCCGAAGTGGTTTTCGGATAAACCGATCCCGGTCTCTTCGCACTGACAACGCAAAAGCATTTCTTAACCTCACACAGAAACTAAGTCTCATAGACTTATCATATCTCCAACTTTCTACTTGCTATCCTTCGGGCCAAGAAGGAAGCTTGATAGATTGGAGTAATACTCCACACTATACGAATAAACATCCTTAACACAAACGATAATCAAGCCTACACATAAGGCTACGTACTAAGTGTATGACTAAATAGTTCCCACATCAAGTCGAGAAACTAAAATTTGACCAAATTTAATAGTCGGTTATTTAACTATCACAGCAAACAAACAAATATTCAGCACCATAACAATCACTAGGCCTTTTTAGTTAATCTTTTATTGATTAAATCACTTGCCAAATACACTTCAAATTATCTTTAAAAAGATATATTCTCAAAATCATTTCAACTTTTCTATATTGAAAAACATTTCGAAATACTTATTTAATAATAAGCAATTCACAATTCAATTTATTTTCAACACTTAGAAAATATTACATACACTTAAATCAAAATTAAGTATATATTTTATTTTTTAAGGAAAACATACTTATTACACATTTATTTGGGTCAAAACGAATGTTGCGTAAAACATCGTTACGACAATCCAAAATCACTAGTATAGGGATTCAAAAATTAGATAGATATATAAACCCCAATACTATACAAACATTTCTTTTTGAAAATCATTTACTATAACAACAGTGTTATAGTGCGCCATTTCCTTCTTCTTGAAAACGTAATGTTGAAATCTATGTATTCGATACTTAACACATTTTAAAACATCTTTAAACCATTTAACTCCATTTAAAATATCACTTTCCAAATATATCCATTTAATTTTAAAAGATTATTCACTGTCCAAAATCATGATTACATTTCCTTTACCAAATCATTGCTTCTACATATTCATGAAAGGATTACCCATTGTCCAAAATCCTGGATATATCTCCTTTAATAAATTTCTATATTTAACTTATCAAATTCATTTGATTTCGGATTTATAAAACAATGTTTATAAATCCACATTTTTCTTTTATAAAAACTTCCATTTATAAATTGCCTTCATTAACCGATTCCATTTAAATCATTTGTATGCCAAAATCCAATTTGTAAGTTAATTCACTTATAAATCTCTTATTTCCAAAATCATTCTTTTTATAACTTCACAACTTTATAGATCTTATTTACTTATAAAATTCATTTATAACTTTATTTTAACACCTATAAAACTCCTTTATAATTCCATTACTTTGATTTGTAAAAATTCAATTCTATCATTCTTCTCTATAAACCATTTATAATAAATCAAAAAAAATCTCAATTTAAAATATTTTACAAATCATTAACTCCATATTTCAAAAATCACATTTTAATAATTTCATCCAAAAATCATAATTTTTATAACATAAAAACTATAACATTTACTTATTTAAAATAAATCCATTTACTTAACGGTTCAAAATTTCAATAAAATATATATTTTCAAAATCATTTAAAATCCTTTTAAATTTGAAAACCATCACTTTAACATTTCTAAATTACCAAAAATAGGTCCAATGCTGTAACAGCACTAAATACATCAATCACGGCATCCAAAACATCATATATCAAATGATAACACCATATATCACAATATCTATAAATAAAATCAATACTGATGAGGAATCCTGTTGGATCCCTCCAACCTGTCATCTGCAATAAATATACATATGAGAATATGTGTACAATGTCTGCCTAAAGGCAGACGCGCGTACAAAGGGTCATCAGCTCATACACGGGAACGTATAGGGTCTCATCTGCTCCAATTGGCAGGAATAAATCCAAATACCAATCAATATATGTATAATATATCATATATCATCCAAACAATCATCGTTAATAAAATTTATTCTCACTTATATAAAATTATCACTGTGTCAGAAAAGAGCAAGTTGTACTCACATTGGTTCCAATAGCAGTTATAGTGTTTTATTCCGAATAAAATTAAACAGCCGTTTAATTTTACTCAAAATTTATACTAGCTCCAATCAATTCCAAACTAGCTCTAAAATGTAGTTCTCGTCAATATGGACCCGACGCAACTTGTTTCGTCAAAAACGGACCTCGTATGAAGAAGTTGCGCTGTTTTAAATGTTACATGAATTGTATAAATTAATTTACACATTTTATTTCATTTACTATTTTTTTTAAAAACCTTAAACAATCAAAGCCGTCATTTTCGCTTGAGAGATCTGGGCCGAAAGTTGCTTTCTTCTTCGTTCGCTTCCTCACACGACTCCGAACAGAAAATCACGCACGCTCTTCCCACCAATGAACGCCCCATCGACCAAGCCGATAGCCTACCACTGCCGCGCCTCCACCCTCCACCACAACCAGCCCATGTGCACGGAGATTGTACGCCATTTAATGATGGTCGAAACCCCAAAAAATCAAAGCACGAATGGAGGTGAACTGCTGCCACCCCGCGATGCCATGGACGATCTCCACCGTTGGGTTGAAACGTCTCAACGAGGTCTACAAGTTTGTAGTTTGAGGTTTTTCTTGATATGGAGTGGAATTGCTGAGATCGAGAGGAGAAGTTAGGCAATTTCTGGCCGATGAAATATAATGGTGGCGTCTAGGGTTAATGGGCTAGGGTTTAGTTTTTTCTGCAAATAGAGAAAAAATATGTGGCCTTATATAGAAAATTTACGCGACACTGTTCACCTAAAAAAATTTCGAACTCCAAACAAAGCGTGTCGCCTGCCGTTTATAATGTTTTACCCCTATTCCAAACACAATGGAATATATATCGGGAGCCAATTCGATCATACTTGAAAGATAGCATTTTGAATAGAATTATTTAAATTTAAAATTCGCTTAAACAAATTTCTACGCGTTTCAGGTTGCCTCGGAAAAACCGTAAACCCGATTGGCACGAAATTTGAAATCTTACAATAGACATTACGGATCCAATGAAACTGGTATCATCGAAATCCATGAATATGTGAAAAATGGCTATTTGTACATGTTAATTAATCATAAAAATATTCAATTTCTGTAACTTAACTTTTAAATCAATTTTAAAAGTTCTCAAATATCATTCGAATTCAACTAGAACTTAATTCAACTTATAAATCATTTTCATTCATTTTAAATTCAAATTCCAATTATTTTTGCAATTTCAAATGTTAAACTAACAATTTAATTATCCAATTAAATCACTATATCTCAAATATAATTTATTAAGCTTATAAAATTTACTTGTGAATATTTAAAATCAATTAAATATATGAATTTCGATGACAGAAATTCTGGGTCGTTACAAAAGTTTTCTATTATACGCAAGTTAATTTTTTAAACACATTCAAGTTTTATAAATTTCTATTTTATAAAATATTAGTTTAATTTAAAAAAAAATATTTGGATTGCATAAAAATTACAAAATATTGTTTCATAGTTTTATGAATATTTTTTGATTTATTTAAGAAAATTTTAATTTTTTGAAATATTTAATATTAAATATAATTACTAAATTTTAAATACTAAATAATAAATATTACTTCTTGATTATTAAATACTGTTATCCCATTTTTGGTCAAAACTGGAATATCAAAAAATTGGCAAGGAATTATGGATATCAGGATTGGAGATCGGTTGGAATCAAGGCTGCGATCGATATCGTCAAAATTCTGTTAAGCTCCGATTGGGACGAAATTTATTGGAGACAATGATAAGGACTAGAGAAAGCTATGTTTCAAATTTCAGGTTAATCGGAGTTCGTATGAAGGAAATATGATGGATTCAAGGTGGGAGAGGTATGCTGTTCGAATCCTTCAAGATGGAGTGCTCGGTTCGAATCCATCAGATTCGAACCCATCAGGATGGATTCGAACCCACCAAGCTCGCATCGATGGTACTTCGAATCGATGGGAACTCGATGGATACAAAGAACGTGGATTCGAAGGAGATGGATTCGAAGGTCATGGAGTCGAAAGATTGGAGATGGATTCGAAGGTCATGGAGTCGAAGGGTTTGGATTCGAAGATGATGGATACGAAGCAATGGACATGGATTCGAAGATGATGGATACGAAGCAATGGACATGGATTCGAAGATGATGGATACGAAGCAATGGACATGGATTCGAAGATGATGGATTCGAAGAGGATGGACACGGAGGATATGGACTCGAAGGAGATGGGCTCGAAAGTCATGGACTCGAAGGAGGCGGCCTCAAAGAGCATGGATTCGAAGAGTATGGATTCGAAGGAGTCGGCCTTATGGATACGAAGGGGATGGTTTCGAAATGGATGGTTTCGAAGCATGGGTTCGAACCAGGCAGAACGCACGGAGCTTTGATCTTGAATCGATCATATCTTCCAAACCGTTGATCCAAATGCAATGAAATTTTTACAGGAGCTTACATACATGTTGAAGAATGTTCTCACCAAATTTCAGCTCAATTGGATGATTTCTTGATCGATTCGAACCTTACTTCGAATCGATCCCAAGGTGGGCCCGGACCTCCAGATTTCGGGCATGTGGGCCCCCTCACGTGCCTGAAGTGGTCTTCCCGGATTTTAGGAGAAATATCAGCCTCCTACGCTTATAAATAGAGCCCCTGGTCATTCAGAAAAGGGGTCGGATAATTTGGAGAAGGAAAGCACGCCCGGACGCTGCCAGAATCATTCCTTAACATCATTACCGCCATTTATTTCAAGTTTTGGACTTTGTAACTGCTGTAATCATCTGTAATCATCAAGGATAATCAATAAAAGGATAAAAACTTTGGAGTGGACGTAGGCCGGAGATAGCCGAACCACTATAAAACTTGTGTCTCTGTTCTTTACTTTGGGATTATTGCTCAATATTTGCTGAGATCTGTTATTTGTGTTTGAATATTGATTGGTTTGTATTCATACACTGGTGCTTTCACGGTATTTGGGGTTTGTGACCAATTTTGGCACAAACACTTTGGTGCTTTCACTGAGAACTGAACTCAGGACCCGCTACATCGGATTTGAAAGTTGGATTTGAAGATTTTAAAGAGTTTGGATTCAAGAACAATGACTAGGCAAAATAGTAGAAGGCAGAGGGCTGAGAGAAGCCAACAGGAAGGAAGCCAACAAGCATCCTCCGGAGCGGGGGAAGGACAGGCTTCAATCTACATAACTCGGGATGAAATGGAGGCTATGGCAAACTCTTTGCAGGAAAAATTATTAAAGAACCAACAGGAAATGATGCAGACTTTCTTTGAGCAAATGAGAGCTGCGGGGATGCAGAACCTAGGGACAGCAACAGCCGCTGTGGATGCAGGACAGGGGACTAGGGTCGTGGAACCCGATGGAGGACGAGATATGGAGCCACAAAGCAATCAACAAGGGCTTGGGGGCAGACCCACAGGATCCAACACAGGAGGACCTCTGGAAGGAGTTCAACAGGCTAGAACCAACGTTGCTACTAACGAACCACATGAAGAGTATGTGCCGGAGTTCCCGCGGGGGCAACCCCCGACAGACAACGCTGGATTGGTAGAGATGATTAGGAAAACTTTGCGAGGTGGTTTGGCCAAAGGAGACTTGGAAGGAGTGAACAGGAGTCCGTTTGCTCGGGAAATAAGGATGGCTCAGAACCCACCTAAGTTTAAGTTGCCTAGCGTGGAGATATATGATGGCAAGACAGATCCAACAGATCACTTGATGAGGTACACCAGACACATGGAGGTGCTAGGGGCATCGGAGGAAGTGATGGCCCGATGCTTCCCTTTGTATTTGACGGACATAGCTGCGATGTGGTTTAGGCAGCTGGAAGAAGGATCTATCAGGACTTGGAGGGAATTAGTGGAAAGGTTTTTGGGGCAGTTTCGGGTTCATGTCAAGAGGCCGAAGAATGTGATGACATTGACATCAGTGAAGCAAAGGATGGATGAATCGCTTAGAGCTTTTCTAATTCGATTCAGTGCGGCAGTCGCTTCGGTGGATCGGCCCGATCCATCGATGGTTTTAATGGCAGCAGTATCAGGAGTCAGGGAGGACTCTGATTTCAAGGTATCTCTGATACGAGATCCCCCGCAGGATCTCGACGAATTCTTTCACGAGGCAGAAAGGTTCCTTCGGCAGGAGGATGCGAGTACGGACCTAAAGGTGAAAAAGGTTAGTACTATCGAGGTTGGAGCAGTATCCTGCGGTGATTCGGATAAAGACAAAGGAAAAAGGAAATTGGATAATGATTCTGGAAACACTAGGAAGCGATGGAAGGATCCAAAGTTTTCCACATACACAGGATTGAACGAGTCGCTGGAGCGGATATACATGGATACTCGGAATCGCCTTCCCTACTGGAGGCCAGCCAGGAGAGAACCTTCTGAACGAGAGAAGGCATCAGGGAGGCATTGTCTCTTCCATGACTTAGACGGACATGACACCAACAGCTGCAGGCACTTGAAGGATATAATCGAGGAGCATGTAAGGAATGGACAGTTACAGCAGTATGTCGGAGCTCGGAATGCAACGGTGGAACAGGAACAACCACCGACCACCACACGACGTGATGATGTGAGGCTCAGGGATGATGGTCGACTGATCATCCACTGATCAGGATAATGTGAAATAAGTAGCGAACTATTAGCGAGCAACCGAGTCATTTACACATGTACGGGGACGGAGATAGCCCCTAGGCATGCTCTGAATGATGATAAACTGCGAAGCTATGGCTTGTGAAATCTGTTTTTCTGTTTTGGATTGGACACTTGGTTTTCTGGTTTGGTTTTGGAGTTCGGATTGGACTCCTGGTTTTTGTTTGCTTTCTTGTTGGGATTTTTCCTTCGGATGATTGATTTTGTTTTGGTTGCTGGTTTGGTTTTCTGATTTTATGGTTTTGATTTGGATTTTCGGATTTGGATTTTGGATTGGATTTTGGTTGGATTTTTATCTGATTTTTGATAAACGGTCGTCGGGTATGGATTATGCCTGGCAAGGGGTGAGTCACTTTGCCCGAACGTGGTAAATTGGCTCATTCAGGTCGTCGAGTATGCACTATGCTCAACAAGGGTCCGGAGTGACCAGGATTCGGCCTAGGACTTAGGCCCTCTATTATCAATTGTTATTTCCAGGTCGTTGAGTATGGACTATGCTCAACAAGGGTCCAGAGAGATCAGGATTCGGCTTAGGACTTAAGCCATGGCATTGTTTAGCACCCAGGGACACTGGACCAAGGACACCAAATGTGGATTATGCTTGGCAAGAACTCGGAGAGGTTATGGATTTGGATATAGACCCGGAGAGGTCCCGGATTCGGATATTGGCTATTGGATAAGGATGGATTGGAACTCAGTTGTCGAGTTCGAATGGATACGGAATTGGCTAAGGCTTTGGCTATTGGATCTGGAATTGGACATCGACTCGAAGCAGTCAAGGATTATATACTCAGGCAATATGGCTTTGGACTTCGGATATTGGATTCGAAACTATTCAAAACACGTCTTATTGTCACAAGGCATGTTTTGGGGGGCAAAGTGTTATCCCATTTTTGGTCAAAACTGGAATATCAAAAAATTGGCAAGGAATTATGGATATCAGGATTGGAGATCGGTTGGAATCAAGGCTGCGATCGATATCGTCAAAATTCTGTTAAGCTCCGATTGGGACGAAATTTATTGGAGACAATGATAAGGACTAGAGAAAGCTATGTTTCAAATTTCAGGTTAATCGAAGTTCGTATGAAGGAAATATGATGGATTCAAGGTGGGAGAGGTATGCTGTTCGAATCCTTCAAGATGGAGTGCTCGGTTCGTATCCATCAGATTCGAACCCATCAGGATGGATTCGAACCCACCAAGCTCGCATCGATGGTACTTCGAATCGATGGGAACTCGATGGATACAAAGAACGTGGATTCGAAGGAGATGGATTCGAAGGTCATGGAGTCGAAAGATTGGAGATGGATTCGAAGGTCATGGAGTCGAAGGGTTTAGATTCGAAGATGATGGATACGAAGCAATGGACATGGATTCGAAGATGATGGATACGAAGCAATGGACATGGATTCGAAGATGATGGATACGAAGCAATGGACATGGATTCGAAGATGATGGATTCGAAGAGGATGGACTCGGAGGATATGGACTCGAAGGAGATGGGCTCGAAAGTCATGGACTCGAAGGAGGCGGCCTCAAAGAGCATGGATTCGAAGAGTATGGATTCGAAGGAGTCGGCCTTATGGATACGAAGGGGATGGTTTCGAAATGGATGGTTTCGAAGCATGGGTTCGAACCAGGCAGAACGCACGGAGCTTTGATCTTGAATTGATCATATCTTCCAAACCGTTGATCCAAATGCAATGAAATTTTTACAGGAGCTTACATACATGTTGAAGAATGTTCTCACCAAATTTCAGCTCAATTGGATGATTTCTTGATCGATTCGAACCTTACTTCGAATCGATCCCAAGGTGGGCCCGGACCTCCAGATTTCGGGCATGTGGGCCCCCTCACGTGCCTGAAGTGGTCTTCCCGGATTTTAGGAGAAATATCAGCCTCCTACGCTTATAAATAGAGCCCCTGGTCATTCAGAAAAGGGGTCGGATAATTTGGAGAAGGAAAGCACGCCCGGACGCTGCCAGAATCATTCCTTAACATCATTACCGCCATTTATTTCAAGTTTTGGACTTTGTAACTGCTGTAATCATCTGTAATCATCAAGGATAATCAATAAAAGGATAAAAACTTTGGAGTGGACGTAGGCCGGAGATAGCCGAACCACTATAAAACTTGTGTCTCTGTTCTTTACTTTGGGATTATTGCTCAATATTTGCTGAGATCTGTTATTTGTGTTTGAATATTGATTGGTTTGTATTCATACACTGGTGCTTTCACGGTATTTGGGGTTTGTGACAAATTTTGGCACAAACAAATACTACTTATTAGTTATTAAACATTACTCTTAATTATTATTAATTATTAAATATCACTTATTAATTATTACTTCTTAATTATAATTGAATATTAATTATTAAATGTTAATTATTATTTATATATTATTAATTATTTACACCAATTATTAGTTAGTATGTATTCATTTATAATTATTAACTAATAATTATTTAATATTAATTATTACTTCTTAGTTATTATATTACATTTTAATCATTAGATATTTGTCTTAGTTATTAATTATAAATTATTTAATAATTATTATTGAATATTAAATATTACTTTATATTTTTTAATTATAATTTATTGCTTATTACTTCTTAATTGTAATTAAATATTAATTATTAAATGTTAAATATTACATATATACTATTAACAGAAATTATTAAATATTATTTATAAAAATAATTAGTAATTGAATCTTATTAAGTTATTCATTAATAATCATTATGCGATCATTAATAGTTTACGAGTAAAATAACTTCTAAAAAAGGTTGATACAAATTAATATTCACAGCATTTTTAAAATAAAACTTCCAAAAAACATTGCTATGTAGGATATCGAAAAAATCATCATTAAATAGTACGAATTACAACTTCATAGGAAAATGTTGTGAAAAAACCAGTTTTTACAACGTTTATCATTCAAAAGTTGTAAAAAAACCCTTAAAATGTTGTAAAAATAAACTTTTTACAATGTTTGTTTATTTAAAAATTGTAAAAAGATATCTTACTTAACGTTTATTGTAAAAACTTAGTAACTTGAAATTGCGAAAGGCTTTTTTACAAGGTTTTTTAAACGCTATAAATTTAAAGCTGTAATAAGTTATTTTTTGTTGTAGTGAATGAAAGGCTAAACTATGCTTATGATATAATAAATAGCTTGCATAGTAGACAAAATAGTAGATAACATAATAGGCTAAGGCTCCATTTGTTTAAAATGTTGAATTCTGAATACTGATTGTTGAACTCTGAATTTTGAAAGTTGGTTACCGAATTCTGAATAATCACTTACTTGTTTGTTTGGATTTTGACATTTAATGCCCTCTGCATCAATTTGTTTTTGAATAAAGATTATTAATGGTAGGACTTCAGAATTTTAAAATTAAAATTTTAAGTGCTTTAAATTAACAAAAATTTGAATAAAGAGAAATGAGAAATCTAGAAAATGTTGTAATAATGTTGATTTTGGAAGAATAAATTCCAAAATTAATTAAAAAATTTGAATGTTTGAAAGGATAAATTTTATTTATAGGCAAAAAACATATTTCAACTCTAGACCTCGTTCAAAACCACTTACAAAAATAGATATTTTTTTTCTTATATCAGCATTTTATACTTGTGCAATTTAAATTTGCCAATTTTTTTTCAAAAAAGATTACTTATGCAATTTCAAATTGCGCAAGTAGAAATTGGGATTTAACACTTGCGCAATTTAAAATTACACAAATTCAAATACTAGTCTGTGGTTGAAATAAGTTTTTTTCTCGGGTCGAAATTATAATTTATAAAGCATTGCAATTGTAATGAAAAATCAAAGTTTTGGACAGCGGAAGTAGAACACCCAATAATCTAATCTGTTGACAATCTCAACAATTTCAATCCAACTAAGAGAATAAAAGAAAAATCAAAGAGCACAAATTATGGATAAAAGATTGAAAAGAAAGAACGCACTGATGTAACAAGATTCGGCTATGCCTACGTTCTCGGACCAAATAACCTTTATTTTCTTCACTTCAAAAAGGAGTATTACATGAGAAGAATATAAAGCATTCAATACAAATTTCTCACCCTCCAATAAATACAGAAATAAGGATCTTATTGAAGATATTTTTTAGAGAACTCTCTTATCATTTTGTATTGAAAAGATGAACAATGTCTTCATATATATAGGTGGAAGGATGAAGGCTATCTTAGAGATAATGATGAAATCTTTTTGGATTTACTTGATTTGATTTAATACAAATTTAGTATATTGGTATTTGTTTCCACGTACATCCTTATTTGATTTAATTCTCAAATCAATTAATATACCTTCTAACATTAATTGATTATCTTTTTATTTGTTTCTCAAATATGATTGATTGTGAGAATCAATTAATATCTTCTCTCTTTTAATATTTGGAATAAATTTGAATCATTCAAATTTAACACTTCACCTCGATTTAAATATATCAATCAATCAATTAAACTGGTTGTTGGGTCAATGTCTCGTGATGCTAAGTTGCTCGTACCACACTAATTAAGTTTGAGCAATGCTCAAACTTGTTCATGAAACCGACTTTGTTAACATATCAGTTGGATTGTGTTTCATGTGTATCTTCGACAGCTTTATCTTATTTCTCTCTTCTTCAAGCATGAGAAAGAAACTCCTAACATCAATGTGCTTGTCCATAAGCTGTAGGCTTGATTCTTAACATGATGAATGGCGCTCTGACCACCTGAAAACAATTCTACCGTCTTCTACACCATTGATGAATGCTCCAAAATCTACAAAAAATACAATCCTTCCTTGGTCGATTTAACAATAGAAATAAGCTATGCCTCTGTAGTTGATAAAGCTACAATGGATTGTAGCTTGGATCTCCGAGAAATCGGGTTTATGCCAAGTGTATAAACATAGCTTAAAATAGATTTCTTATCATCTCTATCTCCAAAATAATCTGACTTACAATAACTCATTAGAGTTATGTCCCTACCTCCGAACAGTAATCCAATATCAGAAGTTCATCTCAAATATCAAAGAGTCCACTTTACTACTTGTCAATGAGTCTTTTTTGGGTTAGACATGTATCTACTAACAACACAAACTGCATGAGCTAAATCAGGCCTTATGCGTACCATAGCATACATAATGTTGAATATGCAAGTATATGATTTTTGTTTGATAATAATAAACATACATACATATATATATATATATTCATTTAAATGTATTTTTTAATGTACTATTCTATTTTGTAACATCCCACCTTTTCGCACGCTTTAAATCGACACACGTGCCAATTCAAACCATACGGAAGGGCTGATTGTTATGGGGTAAATAAGAAAAACAGAGAAGAAAAAAACAAAACAGAATCTCACAGCGGAAGGATAAAATATAATAATCAAATATACAGTTTATGAAGCTGTTTACAAAATATTTAATTTTTCTTATACCATATATATCAGAGTTGCACATACCAACAAATAAAATCAATGCACCGGAATACAGTGTAGTGGAATATAATATAATAATAATAATAATGAAATCTTCGTCTTCGTCCTCCAGAAATAAAGTCTTCGATCCTGAAATGCTCGGACTGACCCGAGTGAATTGAAAAGACAAAACACTCGAGTCAGAACTAAAAGATCTTATGTAAGTTAAATCAACAGAAATAAATACGAGTGCAGTAACTCAAGAGATGCTCGGGATTCACATCTCCTAAGGATCCGTTAAACTATTTACTATTTAGTATATTTCGCTATTATAATAGCGTCTAATTGTAAAATAAACTTACTTTTAAATAGCGTTAAGGCTTTACATTTTACACCTTAACACATTTATATATTCCCATAGTCTATACGGTACCGTAATCTCCCTCGTACTGGGCGTCGTCAGAGGGCACTCCATAGGTATGGTACAAAACAAAAATCGTGTAAGGCGCGTTAGGGTAGGTGACACGGCACAACTAGGCAGTGCCAGGGTAGATATATCAAATACGCTTCCGGGTCGGTGGTAACGCGTAGCTGCTACTACCGCCCACCTCGAACAGCACCCCCAAATCAAAAAATCCAAAAGTGGCCACCGAATAATCCAAAGTCAGAGTAAAATAGCGAAGGCATGTGCCCGATAAAAGGTGCTACCTTCTTAACCCGTCGATCGGTCATGTTTTAGCCACCTTATGCCAACTCACGAGAGTTGGCATAACATATTTACCTTAAAGAAAATGCAGCCAACATCCTACTTCATTCTGGAATCTCCACCGCGTACACGATTGTTAAAGTGGTTTTCGGAGTTGGCAGAGAGTATGACAACTTTCGATCCCGGTCTCTTCAACAACCAAACGTTATTATAACACCGCAGTTATTTTAAAATAATTTATACTTTAAAACCAAGATATAATGTTCATTTCAAAACCATATAACTACGATATCATTTCTCTTTTAAAACCAAATCAATATGATATCTTTTTATTTCAAATATATCCTTTTTCAAAAATCATAGTACTTTCAAATATATATACCTTAAACCCATAGTTTCGAAACAAAATTTTCAATACTTAAATGGTTTAATAATAAATTACTTTGTAAAGTAAATTAGCTTTTTAAATTCTTAAATCAATTCCAAATACAGATTTGAATTCCCAAATAAAGCATTTAAATTTCCATATATTTCAAAGTTTCAATACTCCACCTTCAAACTAAATTTTTAATTCGTATATATATATATATGCCAAATTTACTTTACTATTATTTAGTTTTGAAATACTTACTTAATAAATCCAGTATCCTTTAAATAAAACTTTCAAATTCAATAATTGAATATTCCTCAATTTATTTAGACTAGATATATTCACTTAAATCATCTTAAACCCGAATTTAGTTATAACACCATATTCTTTTTAAATCTAAATTTAAATAAGATGTTAATTAAATAAAATCACAAATCAATTTCAAAACTATCTTCTCAACTTTGATTTATAAAATCAATGTAAACTCTGTATTAGAATATAATTTAAGTAAATACTTATCCATAATTTTTTTTATAAAATCAACTTTATTATTAAACTTACTTCATACTTTAAACAATTTTATACATAGCTTAAAACCAAGAATTTAATTATATATAAAATAACCTTTATCAAATATCCGAAATCAATATCTCATAAAACTATATATATATTTCTTTACAAACCATAGAAAAATTATTTCAAAAATAATAATTATATATATATATATATATATATACACCGCGGTGCCTGTATATAATTTTCTATCCTGTGGTCAAGTGATACGGATATTTATCATTTCAATCCGCAATTTAAAAATAAAAATGCAGTTGTGTATCATTTCAAACCGCAATCCCGAATGAGATGAAAATGCATAATAACTTGCAGTTTATAACAATATAAATACAACATCCATTCATCCAATATCAACCATTTATCACAATCATCATCCAATTCAAACAATAGCATCAATATAGAACGGATAATAATCATCAGGAATTAACTAGCAGTTTATATTCAATGATAAATTAATAACTGTTTAACCGGCAGTTTATATGCAATAATAAATAAATAACAATTTAACTGGCAGTTTATGTAACGCCCCGGAAATTTTCGACTTTCGAAAATTCAACATCGATACTCACTTTATCGACTGCCGAGAAATCGAAGGCCGGAAACCCGAAATGTTATGGTTTAAGAAGAAGAAAAGAGGGAGAAGAAGAGATAAGATAGTAGAAAATAGAGAAATAGAAAACAGAAAATAGAACGGAACAGAACACAACAGAACAACATCAGAATCTCACAATTCGCAGCGGAACAACATATAATAAATAAATGAATAATCTTTAAACAAAGAACTATATCAGTTATTACATTACATCACATTTCATTACATCATATCATCAGAGTGTACAACAACAACAAATAGTGCAGCGGAAAAAGAAATATTATATAGTAGTAATACGCCATGCCATCCATCTTGCCTCCAGCAACTCTAGAATATCCAGAATATCCTGATAAACCTTAACTCTTGACTGCCCGTGTGGAAATTGGTGGGCACCCAGAGTTTAGGAAGGAAAACAATAAACTCCGAGTCAGTCATGAGACTGGTGTGAGAACTCAAAACAGTTTATTTATCTTTAAAATCAAAATAGAGGAATATTTTTAAAGTCAATTCGCAATGCTTTTAAAAATGAGACTACCATAAGACCTCCCGCCACACACACAATGCAAACGCAGACTTGGAGGAGATTTCTCCTTATGATAGTCAAAGATGCTTGATACGCATTTAAAAAGAACATTTGATATTATTACTAGTGCATAGTGTAGGAAAAATTCATTTCGAAAGTAGAATATAAATCTTAGCCAGCATAGGTACCATTATATTATGCCTACTATAGCAACTTCCTGAGGAAGCAGGTTCTACAACTAATACCGTACAAGTTTCATATTGTTTCTTTGGATTTCCAACGAATGATCAGGCCAAGGAACTTCCCATTGCCATATGAGAATGCCTCTGGATGGACATCCCCGAGAACCAAACCGGATCTCTACCAACACAAGGCCGGGATACCCCTAACTGAGTAACAACTGACCGAATATGCCATCCCCCGGTCCTTTGGGACCTTTCACCGAGCACTCGCAATCAATTCACACAATCATAAAGTGTTTTCAACATGAGTAGGTATCTGGGCTCCATACCATGATACCACCCTTTTCCAGAAGGAAATGCACACATCCTAAAGGGCGCTACCCCTCATAACCTTGCCGCATCTTTCCTGTTTTGACCATTCACGGGGTGTGAGGCTCGACGAAGTCACGTCCTCAAAAACATACTTTATACAAAAGCCATGCTTTGGGTCAACAAATGATCATAGAAATGATCACCAGGATAGACGATCAAATAAATGATCCTATCACAAATAATCAACACAATGATCATTTCACAGCAACACTCAGCATGTCACATTACCAAATTGGGAATATATCGCTGATAACCTTCAACTACATAACCTCTGAGCTCGTACGTCTCAGAGAAGGGTGTTAAGCTAAAAGAATAAATTCTCCGCCACCAACAGAAATATATTTGAAAGAAATCTGCTTTATATCTCAATTTGTAACGTCAGACATACAATCCATACAAGTCTGTTCCGGGCTCGAACAAAACCGAAGGCACTTACAAAGAAGTCCTTGCAATCCGGATATTCACAATCCTGATCGGATTCACCATCACATATGGAGAACTCAATACCGTAGCAACTCGGTGCAGAGTCAATAGACAGGTCATCCTATCGCTCTCGCAAATATCCGGTCTTCAACACCGATCTTCAATGCAATTCATAACGACGTATCACATATTCGGAATGGGTTATACGACCCCATGGTCTTTTCCCGGTTAACCCGAATAGTGAGCGCTTATTCAAAAATAAGTGTGGCATTCAAATTCAAACAAATCACATCAATTACCCATTCAAAGGGAAATATTGATAGTCGGTTATTGAACTATCAATGGATATGCACACATCACCAGTTTCCAAATTATTTATTTTCCAAAATATCTTTACTAGATATATAATTTCACACTTCAAAAATAAATCAATATTTATTTTTAAACCAATTCTCCTTTTCATTCATAAATTCCATAGTGAATTTATAATCCAAAATATCTATGAATATTCGATTTCGATTATTCATTTCAATTTATCTTCAAAAAAGATAAATTCTAAATATTCACTTCATATTGGAAAACATTTCCATACTTATTTATTAAGTAATTCACAAATCTTTTATTTTCAACCTTTGGAAAATATTCAATATACTTAAATCAAAATTAAGTATATATTTCATTTTTTTAAGGAAATCGTTCTCTTAAACATATTTATTTGGGCCAAAACGAATGTTACGTAAAACATCATTACGACAACCCAAAATCACTAGTATAGGGATTCGAAATTAAAATAGATATATAAATCCCAATACTACACAAAACATTTCCTTTCGGAAATCATTTGCTATAACAACAGTGTTATAGTCCACCATTTTCCTTTTATTTCTCGAAAACGTCTATTTCAACAATAGATGTTGAAATCTATGGTTTCGAATCTCAACACATTTAAAACATCGTTAGATCGTTTTAATTTCCATTTAAAACATCTCATTCAAAACAATTTTCTTTAACATATTATTCACTATTCAAAAACGTAAATATACTACATTAACAAATTTCATCCTTTTGTTCATTTTATTTCAAAGTATTATTCACAGTCAAAAATGTGAATATAACTCCATAAATAGGTTTCAACAATTAACTTATCAAAATAAGTCGTTTGCGATTTATAAAACAACGTTTATAAATTCCATTTCTATTTATTTTATAACAACTCCTTTTTATAAATTCCTTTATTAACCTCTTCCAGTTTATAACTCAATTATAAACTAAAAGTTCATATTATAAGTCAAATGCTTATAAAACGATTATTTTACAAAATCGTTTCTTTGAACTTCATAATTATAAATCTTATAACTTATAAGATTCAATTATTCATCCGAATATATTCTTTAATAATTTCACAAAATTTATAAATCTTACTATTTATAAATTTCATTTATAACTTCACCATTTATAATTTTATAAATTCCATTCATTTAAAAAATTCATTTTCACTTCATTCAAACACTTATAAAAACTCGTTTTATAATGTCAATATTTCAATTTATAAATATCCATTTATAAATCTCTTAATATAAATCAATTTATATTATTCTTTAAAACGTCTTTAATCTCCTTTATTATTTCACCATTTTGATTCATAAAATAATTAAATTTTATAAATCCTATATTTAAACTTTTCACAATAAATTCTAAAATCCCGATTAAACTATTTTATAAAATCATTAGCATCATATTCTCAAAAATCAGTTTTTTTAACTATATTTCTCAAAAATCATAATTTTTATAACTTTAAAAATTATAACGTTTATTTATTTAAAATGGATCAATTCCAAAATTATTTTATAAAACGTATACTTTCAAAAAATCACTTTGAAATCATTTTAAAATTCCAAAATTTGGTCCAATGATGCTACATACCAAATAGCCAATCACGACAACAACGATATCATATATCGATATGATAGTCCATCAAATATCAAAATATCTGAAACCAAATAAAAACTGTTGAGGAATCCAGTTGGATCCCTCCAACCTGTTTCCTGCATCACAAACATTAGCACAATACCAATTTCGCTCCAGTACGAAATTATCGCGGTATATGGGATTTTAAATATTATCCGCTTAATAGACGGCGCAAAAGGGTCTCATCCGCTAAACAAAAAATGCGGGAAATCAATAACTCCAATATATACATATGCCAATATATATATATATTGCTATTATATATAATACCAATTTCACTGTTTATGAAATATTCGCGGTATATGTTTTTAATAAATAACATCTGCTTACTAACGGCGTATAATGTCTATTTTAACAATCAATAGATAACAATCATCATTCAAACATGCATTCAAATATTTTAAATCTAACTGTTTAAAATAAAATCGAAACTGATTCGATTGAGTGAGAAGTTCTCACCTTGATTTTAATTTCGTTTTAGCGATTTATTTCGAATAAAATTAAACGGACGTTTAATTTTACCCAAAATTCTCGCTAACTCCAAACGACTCCAATCCAATTTCGTCGCGTAGTGCTCGTCCATACGATCCCAACGCAACTGGTTTCGCGCGTTTTCGACCTCGTATGAAAAAGTTATGATTTTTACAAGATTACACGAATTTTATAACTAAATTTTACAACTTATATATATAATTTTATACCATACACAAATCTCAACCGTCCAACTCAGATCCAACGCTCCCCCCCTTCATCTTCTCATGCGCACGAAGGAGCTCCAGTACAACACGTTTAGCCGAACCCATGTTTGATAGTTAGGGTTTAAATTCGAGCCATCTCCTTCCATCTTCACGCCGATCAAGCACCTCCACGCGAATGCTCCTAGCCTCCTCTACCCACGGCCTCAAAGGCTCTGAGCTCGGCCCCACACCCACGAAGAAAACTGTGCACGAACGCATGGGGACGCGGCCAAAATCTGTTGTCTCAGGTCGACGATTCGACGAAGTAGCCGTTGGATGTCTTCGTCTCTCCACCCTCTACGTTTTGCTAGTTGAAATCGAAGCCTAACGGGGAGTGGATGAGGAGATAATTAAGGGGAAACGGTGAAAGATGCCGGCCATTCATTTAGAAAGTGGCGGCTGTGCATAATTAGGGTTTTATTTTTTATTTTTTTTAATTTAGAGAGAGGTAGGGGTCTATTTATAGAATTTCGAACGACACTATTCATCCCGGAAATTCCGAACACCGATTTACGCGCCGAAACTGACGTTCCTAGGGTTTATCCCGCGTTTCGGACATGATGGAACAGGTTTCGAAAGCTAATTCGGACATCTGTGCGAGTTATGGCAATAAACGTTCGATTTAAATTAAACCGATTTAAGCGATTTTCTAGGCGTTTTAATTTGTACCGGACAAACGGTAAATCCGATTGACACGAAATTTGAAACCTTACAATAATATCACATTACGGATCCGATGAAACTGGTTTCGTCGAAATCCGAGACTTTTTGAAAAATGGCTATTTTAACTCGCCAAATTAAAATTAAAAATAAATCGATGCGTTTCGAGCTGCCACGATCAAACGATAACTCCGATTGACACGAAAATTGAAATCCGGTAATAACTAACTATTACGGATCCAATGGAACTGGTTTCGTTCAATTCTGAGACTGTTCGAAAATTGGCTATTTTCACTAGTCGATTTAATATTAAAATATTCAATTTTCACAAATAAACTTTTAATTCGATTTTAAAAGTTCTAAAATACCATTCTAACTTCAATATGATAAAATAAAATTTTACAAATCATTTTCAATCATATTTAACTCAATTTTCAATTATTTTCATAATTTAACATATTAAATTATCGATTTAATTATTCAATTAAATCCAATAATTCAAATAAAAATTCATTTGACTTATAAATTCACTTACTAATATCTAAAATTAATTAAATATTCAAATTTTAATTACTAAAAATCCTGGGTCGTTACAATCTTCCCCCCTTAAAAGAATTTCGTCCTCGAAATTATTAAGTAAGAAAAGTTACAGAATCTATTAATTTTCCATAAATCCATAGTTAAACTTATTATAATACTTTACTAAGTTTTCAAATCATACTTAGTTATCTTTTCAAAAACAACTACTATTGTTTAACTTTCAATTCGAAATCAAAGTTAAAGTTTTCAAAATTTTCCAATTTTCTCAAATTTTTTCTAACGCCTTAAATTTCCGGAAAAATTCGCCATAGTCTCCTTTGCGCGGCTCGATCCGAAAAAAAAAATGACAGTATATATATCACAAATATACATCTCATCAAGTAAAGAGGCATCCCGCAGGGAAAAATTTGTAAAAGTACGGTATGTAATCCGAGATATGTACCTTATATTTTATTAGCGAGCATGTACGGCTAATATAGCGCGAAAGCGAGCTCCAAATGCAAAGAAAACGCGATCCGCACCTACTAAACACTCAACAACAACATGAGAACATGCATGTAGACAATAGTATCAATATACAACATATAGCAACATAATAACTATATATGCCAACATAGCAAATGAAACAAAACAACAAATGCAACCATCAACCAACTATCATCCAACAAATTCATAACCAATATATATTCATTCATATTCTCATTAATATTCAATGAAATAGGTTTTCAATTTAGTCACATTTAATTCATTAACAGTGGATGTTTACTAACATTCATTCTACTTGGTTTAACACCATCACTTTCAATTGGTTTAAATTAAATTGATTTTTATTCAATTATTCAACTTTCAATAACATTAGATTTTAATGAATTAACACTTATATTCATTATTCCATATCAACTAAACTCACATTCAATTGATTTACATCCAATCCATTAATTCAATTCAATTACAAAAGTTGAATTTCACTTATATAACTCAAGTTCAAATCTATCACTTAACTTTATTAATTTACTTTGATATCAAAATCAACTTCATCCAACATTTCTTAAGTTATATTCATATAGTTTCACTTCTCATATATATAAGTTTATTTCATAATTGTAAATCTCTTTAATTATAATTCAATTCTTTTATAATTCTTTTGCTTATACAATTATTCTTTTATTTAGATTATTCAAACAACTAAACAATCAACTTATATACACTTTAATAATTCTAAAAAAAATTATTTCTTTATATATAAAATATAATCAAGGTAAAATTATTTCATTTACCCAATTTAAAACAATATTGTGTCGAATTGTTCTGTACAAGTGTTTAGAGATCCCTATCAACAACGTTAATTACTCGTATTAACCAGAATCTATATACCACTCAACAAACCAATCATCACAATATAAAACAATTTTATATTCACTAACATATACGCTCTCATAGCTATTATTACACTCAAACTCAATCTAGAGTACTACTGACTCTATCTCTAATGAGTAATACCCAACAGAACCATGGTTGTCGCTTAACCAGTTGCTCCGATACCAAATGTAACGTCTTCGATTTTCCGTTGCCCAAAAAAACAAATAGTTATGGGTTTAAGAAAGAAAAAAGAGAGAGAAGGAGAGATAGAAAAGATAGAGAAAAGAAAATAGAAAATAGAACGGAACAGAACACAACAGAACAACATCAGAATCTCACAATTCGCAGCGGAACAACATATAATAAATAAATGAATAATCTTTAAACAAAGAACTATATCAGTTATTACATTACATCACATTTCATTACATCATATCATCAGAGTGTACAACAACAACAAATAGTGCAACGGAAAAAGAAATACTACATAGTAGTAATACGCCATGCCATCCATCTTGCCTCCAGCAACTCCAGAATATCCAGAATATCCTGATAAACCTTAACTCTTGACTGCCCGTGTGGAAATTGGTGGGCACCCAGAGTTTAGGAAGGAAAACAATAAACTCCGAGTCAGTCATGAGACTGGTGTGAGAACTCAAAACAGTTTATTTATCTTTAAAATCAAAATAGAGGAATATTTTTAAAGTCAATTCGCAATGCTTTTAAAAATGAGACTACCATAAGACCTCCCGCCACACACACAATGCAAACGCAGACTTGGAGGAGATTTCTCCTTACGATAGTCAAAGATGCTTGATACGCATTTAAAAAGAACATTTGATATTATTACTAGTGCATAGTGTAGGAAAAATTCATTTCGAAAGTAGAATATAAATCTTAGCCAGCATAGGTACCATTATATTATGCCTACTATAGCTACTTCCTGAGGAAGCAGGTTCTACAACTAATACCGTACAAGTTTCGTATTGTTTCTTTGGATTTCCAACGGATGATCAGGCCAAGGAACTTCCCATTTCCACATGAGAATGCCTCTGGATGGACATCCCCGAGAACCAAACCGGATCTCTACCAACACAAGGCCGGGTTACCCCTAACTGAGTAACAACTGACCGAATATGCCATCCCCCGGTCCTTTGGGACCTTTCACCGAGCGCCCGCAATCAATTCACACAATCATAAAGTGTTTTCAACATGAGTAGGTATCTGGGCTCCATACCATGATACCACCCTTTTCCAGAAGGAAATGCACACATCCTAAAGGGCGCTACCCCTCATAACCTTGCCGCATCTTTCCTGTTTTGACCATTCATGGGGTGTGAGGCTCGACGAAGTCACGTCCTCAAAAACATACTTTATACAAAAGCCATGCTTTGGGTCAACAAATGATCATAGAAATGATCACCAGGATAGACGATCAAATAAATGATCCTATCACAAATAATCAACACAATGATCATTTCACAGCAACACTCAGCATGTCACATTACCAAATTGGGAATATATCGCTGATAACCTTTAACTACATAACCTCTGAGCTCGTACGTCTCAGAGAAGGGTGTTAAGCTAAAAGAATAAATTCTCCACCACCAACAGAAATATATTTGAAAGAAATCTGTTTTATATCTCAATTTGTAACGTCAGACATACAATCCATACAAGTCTGTTCCGGGCTCGAACAAAACCGAAGGCACTTACAAAGAAGTCCTTGCAATCCGGATATTCACAATCCTGATCGGATTCACCATCACATATGGAGAACTCAATACCGTAGCAACTCGGTGCAGAGTCAATCGACAGGTCATCCTATCGCTCTCACAAATATTCGGTCTTCAACACCGATCTTCAATGCAATTCATAACGACGTATCACATATTCGGAATGGGTTATACGACCCTATGGTCTTTTCCTGGTTAACCCGAATAGTGAGCGCTTATTCAAAAATAAGTGTGGCATTCAAATTCAAACAAATCACATCAATTACCCATTCAAAGGGAAATATTGATAGTCCGTTATTGAACTATCAATGGATATGCACACATCACCAGTTTCCAAATAATTTTCCAAATTATTTATTTTCCAAAATATCTTTACTAGATATAAAATTTCACACTTCAAAAATAAATCAATATTTATTTTTAAACCAATTCTCCTTTTCATTCATAAATTCCATAGTGAATTTATAATCCAAAATATCTATGAATATTCGATTTCGATTATTCATTTCAATTTATCTTCAAAAAAGATAAATTCTAAATATTCACTTCATATTGGAAAACATTTCCATACTTATTTAATAAGTAATTCACAAATCTTTTATTTTCAACCTTTGGAAAATATTCAATATACTTAAATCAAAATTAAGTATATATTTCATTTTTTTAAGGAAATCGTTCTCTTAAACATATTTATTTGGGCCAAAACGAATGTTACGTACAACATCGTTACGACAACCCAAAATCACTAGTATAAGGATTCGAAATTAAAATAGATATATAAATCCCAATACTATACAAAACATTTCCTTTCGGAAATCATTTACTATAACAACAGTGTTATAGTCCACCATTTTCCTTTTATTTCTCGAAAACGTTTATTTCAACAATAGATGTTGAAATCTATGGTTTCGAATCTCAACACATTTAAAACATCGTTAGATCGTTTTAATTTCCATTTAAAACATCTCATTCAAAACAATTTTCTTTAACATATTATTCACTATTCAAAAACGTAAATATACTACATTAACAAATTTCATCCTTTTGTTCATTTTATTTCAAAGTATTATTCACAGTCAAAAATGTGAATATAACTCCATAAATAGGTTTCAACAATTAACTTATCAAAATAAGTCGTTTGCGAATTTATAAAACAACGTTTATAAATTCCATTTCTATTTATTTTATAACAACTCCTTTTTATAAATTCCTTTATTAACCTCTTCCAGTTTATAACTCAATTATAAACTAAAAGTTCATATTATAAGTCAAATGCTTATAAAACGATTATTTTACAAAATCGTTTCTTTGAACTTCATAATTATAAATCTTATAACTTATAAGATTCAATTATTCATCCGAATATATTCTTTAATAATTTCACAAAATTTATAAATCTTACTATTTATAAATTTCATTTATAACTTCACCATTTATAATTTTATAAATTCCATTCATTTAAAAAATTCATTTTCACTTCATTCAAACACTTATAAAAACTCGTTTTATAATGTCAATATTTCAATTTATAAATATCCATTTATAAATCTCTTAATATAAATCAATTTATATTATTCTTTAAAACGTCTTTAATCTCCTTTATTATTTCACCATTTTGATTCATAAAATAATTAAATTTTATAAATCCTATATTTAAACTTTTCACAATAAATTCTAAAATCCCGATTAAACTATTTTATAAAATCATTAGCATCATATTCTCAAAAATCAGTTTTTTTAACTATATTTCTCAAAAATCATAATTTTTATAACTTTAAAAATTATAACGTTTATTTATTTAAAATGGATCAATTCCAAAATTATTTTATAAAACGTATACTTTCAAAAAATCACTTTGAAATCATTTTAAAATTTCAAAATTTGGTCCAATGATGCTACATACCAAATAGCCAATCACGACAAATATCATATATCGATATGATAATCCATCAAATATCAAAATATCTGAAACCAAATAAAAACTGTTGAGGAATCCAGTTGGATCCCTCCAACCTGTTTCCTGCATCACAAACATTAGCACAATACCAATTTCGCTCCAGTACGAAATTATCGCGGTATATGGGATTTTAAATATTATCCGCTTAATAGACGGCGCAAAAGGGTCTCATCCGCTAAACAAAAAATGCGGGAAATCAATAACTCCAATATATACATATGCCAATATATATATATATTGCTATTATATATAATACCAATTTCACTGTTTATGAAATATTCGCGGTATATGTTTTTAATAAATAACATCCGCTTACTAACGGCGTATAATGTCTATTTTAACAATCAATAGATAACAATCATCATTCAAACATGCATTCAAATATTTTAAATCTAACTGTTTAAAATAAAATCGAAACTGATTCGATTGAGTGAGAAGTTCTCACCTTGATTTTAATTTCGTTTTAGCGATTTATTTCGAATAAAATTAAACGGACGTTTAATTTTACCCAAAATTCTCACTAACTCCAAACGACTCCAATCCAATTTCATCGCGTAGTGCTCGTCCATACGATCCCAACGCAACTGGTTTCGCGCGTTTTCGACCTCGTATGAAAAAGTTATGATTTTTACAAGATTACACGAATTTTATAACTAAATTTTACAACTTATATATATAATTTTATACCATACACAAATCTCAACCGTCCAACTCAGATCCAACGCTCCCCCCCTTCATCTTCTCATGCGCACGAAGGAGCTCCAGTACAACACGTTTAGCCGAACCCATGTTTGATAGTTAGGGTTTAAATTCGAGCCATCTCCTTCCATCTTCACGCCGATCAAGCACCTCCACGCGAATGCTCCTAGCCTCCTCTACCCACGGCCTCAAAGGCTCTGAGCTCGGCCCCACACCCACGAAGAAAACTATGCACGAACGCATGGGGACGCGGCCAAAATCTGTTGTCTCAGGTCGACGATTCGACGAAGTAGCTGTTGGATGTCTTCGTCTCTCCACCCTCTACGTTTTGCTAGTTGAAATCGAAGCCTAACGGGGAGTGGATGAGGAGATAATTAAGGGGAAACGGTGGAAGATGCCGGCCATTCATTTAGAAAGTGGCGGCTGTGCATAATTAGGGTTTTATTTTTTATTTTTTTTAATTTAGAGAGAGGTAGGGGTCTATTTATAGAATTTCGAACGACACTATTCATCCTGGAAATTCCGAACTCCGATTTACGCGCCGAAACTGACGTTCCTAGGGTTTATCCCGCGTTTCGGACACGATGGAACAGGTTTCGAAAGCTAATTCGGACATCTGTGCGAGTTATGGCAATAAACGTTCGATTTAAATTAAACCGATTTAAGCGATTTTCTAGGCGTTTTAATTTGTACCGGACAAACGGTAAATCCGATTGACACGAAATTTGAAACCTTACAATAATATCACATTACGGATCCGATGAAACTGGTTTCGTCGAAATCCGAGACTTTTTGAAAAATGGCTATTTTAACTCGCCAAATTAAAATTAAAAATAAATCGATGCGTTTCGAGCTGCCACGATCAAACGATAACTCCGATTGACACGAAAATTGAAATCCGGTAATAACTAACTATTACGGATCCAATGGAACTGGTTTCGTTCAATTCTGAGACTGTTCGAAAATTGGCTATTTTCACTAGTCGATTTAATATTAAAATATTCAATTTTCACAAATAAACTTTTAATTCGATTTTAAAAGTTCTAAAATACCATTCTAACTTCAATATGATAAAATAAAATTTTACAAATCATTTTCAATCATATTTAACTCAATTTTCAATTATTTTCATAATTTAACATATTAAATTATCGATTTAATTATTCAATTAAATCCAATAATTCAAATAAAAATTCATTTGACTTATAAATTCACTTATTAATATCTAAAATTAATTAAATATTCAAATTTTAATTACTAAAAATCCTGGGTCGTTACAATCTTCCCCCCTTAAAAGAATTTCGTCCTCGAAATTATTAAGTAAGAAAAGTTACAGAATCTATTAATTTTCCATAAATCCATAGTTAAACTTCTTATAATACTTTACTAAGTTTTCAAATCATACTTAGTTATCTTTTCAAAAACAACTACTATTGTTTAACTTTCAATTCGAAATCAAAGTTAAAGTTTTCAAAATTTTCCAATTTTCTCAAATTTTTTCTAACGCCTTAAATTTCCGGAAAAATTCGCCATAGTCTCCTTTGCGCGGCTCGATCCGAAAAAAAAATGACAGTATATATATCACAAATATACATCTCATCAAGTAATGAGGCATCCCGCAGGGAAAAATTTGTAAAAGTACGGTATGTAATCCGAGATATGTACCTTATATTTTATTAGCGAGCATGTACGGCTAATATAGCGCGAAAGCGAGCTCCAAATGCAAAGAAAACGTGATCCGCACCTACTAAACACTCAACAACAACATGAGAACATGCATGTAGACAATAGTATCAATATACAACATATAGCAACATAATAACTATATATGCCAACATAGCAAATGAAACAAAACAACAAATGCAACCATCAACCAACTATCATCCAACAAATTCATAACCAATATATATTCATTCATATTCTCATTAATATTCAATGAAATAGGTTTTCAATTTAGTCACATTTAATTCATTAACAGTGGATGTTTACTAACATTCATTCTATTTGGTTTAACACCATCACTTTCAATTGGTTTAAATTAAATTGATTTTTATTCAATTATTCAACTTTCAATAACATTAGATTTTAAAGAATTAACACTTATATTCATTATTCCATATCAACTAAACTCACATTCAATTGATTTACATCCAATCCATTAATTCAATTCAATTACAAAAGTTGAATTTCACTTATATAACTCAAGTTCAAATCTATCACTTAACTTTATTAATTTACTTTGATATCAAAATCAACTTCATCCAACATTTCTTAAGTTATATTCATATAGTTTCACTTCTCATATATATAAGTTTATTTCATAATTGTAAATCTCTTTAATTATAATTCAATTCTTTTATAATTCTTTTGCTTATACAATTATTCTTTTATTTAGATTATTCAAACAACTAAACAATCAACTTATATACACTTTAATAATTCTAAAAAAAATTATTTCTTTATATATAAAATATAATCAAGGTAAAATTATTTCATTTACCCAATTTAAAACAATATTGTGTCGAATTGTTCTGTACAAGTGTTTAGAGATCCCTATCAACAACGTTAATTACTCGTATTAACCAGAATCTATATACCACTCAACAAACCAATCATCACAATATAAAACAATTTTATATTCACTAACATATATGCTCTCATAGCTATTATTACACTCAAACTCAATCTAGAGTACTACTGACTTTATCTCTAATGAGTAATACCCAACAGAACCATGGTTGTCGCTTAACCAGTTGCTCCGATACCAAATGTAACGTTTTCGATTTTCCGTTGCCGAAAAAAACAAATAGTTATGGGTTTAAGAAAGAAAAAAGAGAGAGAAGGAGAGATAGAAAAGATAGAGAAAAGAAAATAGAAAATAGAACGGAACAGAACACAACAGAACAACATCAGAATCTCACAATTCGCAGCGGAACAACATATAATAAATAAATGAATAATCTTTAAACAAAGAACTATATCAGTTATTACATTACATCACATTTCATTACATCATATCATCAGAGTGTACAACAACAACAAATAGTGCAACGGAAAAAGAAATACTACATAGTAGTAATACGCCATGCCATCCATCTTGCCTCCAGCAACTCCAGAATATCCAGAATATCCTGATAAACCTTAACTCTTGACTGCCCGTGTGGAAATTGGTGGGCACCCAGAGTTTAGGAAGGAAAACAATAAACTCCGAGTCAGTCATGAGACTGGTGTGAGAACTCAAAACAGTTTATTTATCTTTAAAATCAAAATAGAGGAATATTTTTAAAGTCAATTCGCAATGCTTTTAAAAATGAGACTACCATAAGACCTCCCGCCACACACACAATGCAAACGCAGACTTGGAGGAGATTTCTCCTTATGATAGTCAAAGATGCTTGATACGCATTTAAAAAGAACATTTGATATTATTACTAGTGCATAGTGTAGGAAAAATTCATTTCGAAAGTAGAATATAAATCTTAGCCAGCATAGGTACCATTATATTATGCCTACTATAGCTACTTCCTGAGGAAGCAGGTTCTACAACTAATACCGTACAAGTTTCGTATTGTTTCTTTGGATTTCCAACGAATGATCAGGCCAAGGAACTTCCCATTGCCACATGAGAATGCCTCTGGATGGACATCCCCGAGAACCAAACCGGATCTCTACCAACACAAGGCCGGGTTACCCCTAACTGAGTAACAACTGACCGAATATGCCATCCCCCGGTCCTTTGGGACCTTTCACCGAGCGCCCGCAATCAATTCACACAATCATAAAGTGTTTTCAACATGAGTAGGTATCTGGGCTCCATACCATGATACCACCCTTTTCCAGAAGGAAATGCACACATCCTAAAGGGCGCTACCCCTCATAACCTTGCCGCATCTTTCCTGTTTTGACCATTCATGGGGTGTGAGGCTCGACGAAGTCACGTCCTCAAAAACATACTTTATACAAAAGCCATGCTTTGGGTCAACAAATGATCATAGAAATGATCACCAGGATAGACGATCAAATAAATGATCCTATCACAAATAATCAACACAATGATCATTTCACAGCAACACTCAGCATGTCACATTACCAAATTGGGAATATATCGCTGATAACCTTCAACTACATAACCTCTGAGCTCGTACGTCTCAGAGAAGGGTGTTAAGCTAAAAGAATAAATTCTCCGCCACCAACAGAAATATATTTGAAAGAAATCTGTTTTATATCTCAATTTGTAACGTCAGACATACAATCCATACAAGTCTGTTCCGGGCTCGAACAAAACCGAAGGCACTTACAAAGAAGTCCTTGCAATCCGGATATTCACAATCCTGATCGGATTCACCATCACATATGGAGAACTCAATACCGTAGCAACTCGGTGCAGAGTCAATCGACAGGTCATCCTATCGCTCTCGCAAATATCCGGTCTTCAACACCGATCTTCGATGCAATTCATAACGACGTATCACATATTCGGAATGGGTTATACGACCCCATGGTCTTTTCCCGGTTAACCCGAATAGTGAGCGCTTATTCAAAAATAAGTGTGGCATTCAAATTCAAACAAATCACATCAATTACCCATTCAAAGGGAAATATTGATAGTCGGTTATTGAACTATCAATGGATATGCACACATCACCAGTTTCCAAATAATTTTCCAAATTATTTATTTTCCAAAATATCTTTACTAGATATATAATTTCACACTTCAAAAATAAATCAATATTTATTTTTAAACCAATTCTCCTTTTCATTCATAAATTCCATAGTGAATTTATAATCCAAAATATCTATGAATATTCGATTTCGATTATTCATTTCAATTTATCTTCAAAAAAGATAAATTCTAAATATTCACTTCATATTGGAAAACATTTCCATACTTATTTAATAAGTAATTCACAAATCTTTTTTTTTCAACCTTTGGAAAATATTCAATATACTTAAATCAAAATTAAGTATATATTTCATTTTTTTAAGGAAATCGTTCTCTTAAACATATTTATTTGGGCCAAAACGAATGTTACGTAAAACATCGTTACGACAACCCAAAATCACCAGCATAGGGATTCGAAATTAAAATAGATATATAAATCCCAATACTATACAAAACATTTCCTTTCGGAAATCATTTACTATAACAACAGTGTTATAGTCCACCATTTTCCTTTTATTTCTCGAAAACGTCTATTTCAACAATAGATGTTGAAATCTATGGTTTCGAATCTCAACACATTTAAAACATCGTTAGATCGTTTTAATTTCCATTTAAAACATCTCATTCAAAACAATTTTCTTTAACATATTATTCACTATTCAAAAACGTAAATATACTACATTAACAAATTTCATCCTTTTGTTCATTTTATTTCAAAGTATTATTCACAGTCAAAAATGTGAATATAACTCCATAAATAGGTTTCAACAATTAACTTATCAAAATAAGTCGTTTGCGAATTTATAAAACAACGTTTATAAATTCCATTTCTATTTATTTTATAACAACTCCTTTTTATAAATTCCTTTATTAACCTCTTCCAGTTTATAACTCAATTATAAACTAAAAGTTCATATTATAAGTCAAATGCTTATAAAACGATTATTTTACAAAATCGTTTCTTTGAACTTCATAATTATAAATCTTATAACTTATAAGATTCAATTATTCATCCGAATATATTCTTTAATAATTTCACAAAATTTATAAATCTTACTATTTATAAATTTCATTTATAACTTCACCATTTATAATTTTATAAATTCCATTCATTTAAAAAATTCATTTTCACTTCATTCAGACACTTATAAAAACTCGTTTTATAATGTCAATATTTCAATTTATAAATATCCATTTATAAATCTCTTAATATAAATCAATTTATATTATTCTTTAAAACGTCTTTAATCTCCTTTATTATTTCACCATTTTGATTCATAAAATAATTAAATTTTATAAATCCTATATTTAAACTTTTCACAATAAATTCTAAAATCCCGATTAAACTATTTTATAAAATCATTAGCATCATATTCTCAAAAATCAGTTTTTTTAACTATATTTCTCAAAAATCATAATTTTTATAACTTTAAAAATTATAACGTTTATTTATTTAAAATGGATCAATTCCAAAATTATTTTATAAAACGTATACTTTCAAAAAATCACTTTGAAATCATTTTAAAATTCCAAAATTTGGTCCAATGATGCTACATACCAAATAGCCAATCACGACAACAACGATATCATATATCGATATGATAGTCCATCAAATATCAAAATATCTGAAACCAAATAAAAACTGTTGAGGAATCCAGTTGGATCCCTCCAACCTGTTTCCTGCATCACAAACATTAGCACAATACCAATTTCGCTCCAGTACGAAATTATCGCGGTATATGGGATTTTAAATATTATCCGCTTAATAGACGGCGCAAAAGGGTCTCATCCGCTAAACAAAAAATGCGGGAAATCAATAACTCCAATATATACATATGCCAATATATATATATTGCTATTATATATAATACCAATTTCACTGTTTATGAAATATTCGCGGTATATGTTTTTAATAAATAGCATCCGCTTACTAACGGCGTACAATGTCTATTTTAACAATCAATAGATAACAATCATTATTCAAACATGCATTCAAATATTTTAAATCTAACTGTTTAAAATAAAATCGAAACTGATTCGATTGAGTGAGAAGTTCTCACCTTGATTTTAATTTCCTTTTAGCGATTTATTTCGAATAAAATTAAACGGACGTTTAATTTTACCCAAAATTCTCACTAACTCCAAATGACTCCAATCTAATTTCATCGCATAGTGCTCGTCCATACGATCCCAACGCAACCGGTTTCGCGCGTTTTCGACCTCGTATGAAAAAGTTATGATTTTTACAAGATTACACGAATTTTATAACTAAATTTTACAACTTATATATATAATTTTATACCATACACAAATCTCAACCGTCCAACTCAGATCCAACGCTCCCCCCTTCATCTTCTCATGCGCACGAAGGAGCTCCAGTACAACACGTTTAGCCGAACCCATGTTTGATAGTTAGGGTTTAAATTCGAGCCATCTCCTTCCATCTTCACGCCGATCAAGCACCCCCACGCGTATGCTCCCAGCCTCCTCTACCCACGGCCTCAAAGGCTCTGTGCTCGGCCCCACACCCACGAAGAAAACTGTGCACGAACGCATGGGGATGCGGCCAAAATCTGTTGTCTCAGGTCGACGATTCGACGAAGTAGCCGTTGGATGTCTTCGTCTCTCCACCCTCTACGTTTTGCTAGTTGAAATCGAAGCCTAACGGGGAATGGATGAGGAGATAATTAAGGGGAAACGGTGGAAGATGCCGGCCATTCATTTAGAAAGTGGCGGCTGTGCATAATTAGGGTTTTATTTTTTATTTTTTTTAATTTAGAGAGAGGTAGGGGTCTATTTATAGAATTTCGAACGACACTATTCATCCCGGAAATTCCGAACTCCGATTTACGTGCCGAAACTGACGTTCCTAGGGTTTATCCCGCGTTTTGGACACAATGGAACAGGTTACGAAAGCTAATTCGGACATCTGTGCGAGTTATGGCAATAAACGTTCGATTTAAATTAAACCGATTTAAGCGATTTTCTAGGCGTTTTAATTTGTACCGGACAAACGGTAAATCCGATTGACACGAAATTTGAAACCCTACAATAATATCACATTACGGATCCGATGAAACTGGTTTCGTCGAAATCCGAGACTTTTTGAAAAATGGCTATTTTAACTCGCCAAATTAAAATTAAAAATAAATCGATGCGTTTCGAGCTGCCACGATCAAACGATAACTCCGATTGACACGAAAATCGAAATCCGGTAATAACTAACTATTACGGATCCAATGGAACTGGTTTCGTTCAATTCTGAGACTGTTCAAAAATTGGCTATTTTCACTAGTCGATTTAATATTAAAATATTCAATTTTCACAAATAAACTTTTAATTCGATTTTAAAAGTTCTAAAATATCATTCTAACTTCAATATGATAAAATAAAATTTTACAAATCATTTTCAATCATATTTAACTCAATTTTCAATTATTTTCATAATTTAACATATTAAATTATCGATTTAATTATTCAATTAAATCCAATAATTCAAATAAAAATTCATTTGACCTATAAATTCACTTATTAATATCTAAAATTAATTAAATATTCAAATTTTAATTACTAAAAATCCTGGGTCGTTACAGTTTAAATGCAATGAATAAATTAAATAGCAATTTAATTTAAATAAATGAAATTAACTGAGATGATGATTAAAAATATGCCAAACAACCATAAATAAATTTTAAATCACATCATATATTAATTTAACACACACAAGAAATTTTAGAAGTTGTGAGTGGGTTAAAACACTCACCTTTTGGATTTAAATTGAATTTGAATCCAATTTAAACCCAAAAATTTGACCGTCTCAGAATTTGTCCAAACCAGCATCATCAAGTCTGGAATTTTATTACGATGCTAACAAAAAAAATCGCGCGTGAAACGAAGTTCGTATGTGAAAAATATAGCGAAAATTGAGCTTGAATTTCAATTTCTAAAAAAATAGAACACATATTTACTTGCCACGTCACTGCATAGATCCTACTCATGTGATCATCTCCTTCAACTCTTAGCCGAACCCTAAACTGCTACATGTACAACGCGACAATCATGACAGAACCGCTGCATCTTCCACCTTCAGACGATCGCGCCTTGCCCAGAAATCACCGCGCCACGCGCCTTACCTCGCGACCCCCCTCCCGCCTTTAACCAGAGCCACCAAGCACCGTGCAAATGAACAGCAACCGCCATTAACCCTTAACCCTAATCGAATTTTTCACGGCGATCTAACCGTCAAATCGACAAACGAACACCGCCGATGAACTCCCCTCCGTTCCCTCTTCAAAACCCAGAAACGATTCGTCGATCCATCGAGTTTGATTTCGACATGATGAACGACCGAGACTTCTTCAATTTTTACCGGTCAAACGACAATCCAAAACGAAAAACGAATTTCATCAGAAGATTACGCACTTTGAGAGCTTCAACATATATTTTGATGAATTTTTCCGAAGAGTTGAAATTTTCATTAAATTTTTGAATTTGCAATTGGATCTAGGGTTTGCATCCACTGAGGAAGATGAGGAGCTGATGAAATTTATATGCGCAGACAAATGAGAGTAGGCGTAGGTTAGGGTTTACAGGGTATTTATAGCAGAATTGAAAATAGAATAGATGGATAAAACAGATATACGCGCTAACGCCAAAGTGGCCCAAAAAGCCCGTTTCGACTCCGGAACGAAATTGGATCAACCCATATATCAAAATAGATGTTTTAAGATATTTTAAATGTAACAAAAAAGGTTTCAGGTTCAAATTGCATCGTATGAAGAAGTTATGCTAAAATCAAAAAAATTCAAATTGATTTCAATATCACTTATTTCAAGGCGTTTCGAGTCCATACGATCAAACGACAAGCCCGATCGCTACGAAACTTGAAATCCTACAATAATTCACCTTAGGGATCCGATGAAACTGGTCTCGTCGAAATCCGAGTCAGTGGCCAAAATGACTATTTTTACATTAATTAAATAAATTTATAATTAATTAATTAAATCACTTTTTAAACTTCAACTCTACAATTGAAAATTTTTATCAAATTTAACTTTCTTAATCATTTCCAAAATTTTTAAAAAGCCTAGATGTAAATTAAAAGTAGATAAATTTATCAATTGCAGTGTTATATATTTTGCAATAAATTCAATTATTGAATTTTATACCCCAATTAAATTAATAAATCTTGCTTTCTATACTTTAAATCAACAAATAGTCATATTGTTCAGTCTATTATTATCGAAATGATGCAATTTACATTGGTTTGTAGTTATTGCATTAATATTCTCAAATTTCCTCTAAATTTTCATTAACGTAGTTTTTTTTACGTTTTATTCCAATGGATTTAAAACTAATTCAATAGATGAAACAGAAGGGTAAACAATTAATGACAATCACCAATTTGCCTAATTCAGTCTCATTCTTATAAATTTCATCTCATAACATTTATTGCTTCATTCCCCTTTCTATTCATATAAGGATTCATCCATAAAATTTACATTTTTTTTGGCAAGGCCGACGGGGTTGAATGGACCCCGACCATTTTATTGCTGCACCAGACGGAACAAAAACATACAACAAAAACACAAAGAAGACAGGGGACACTTGATGCAACAAACACAGGGGAAAGACAAAACAAAAAGGAAAACGAATGGAACAAGCACAGGGGAAAGACAAAACAAAACAATTACGTATGGAACGATGCATAAATCCCTGGATCAATTAAGTAAGAGAGCATACTCAAAGAATTCTTTATCTCTAGCATTATCCATTGCTTGAACTTATCATCTGGTTTAGCATTGCTGGCATCAAAACACCTTGTGTTACGTTCCCTCCAAACCGAGCTTATGAAGCTCTTCAACACAACAGTGAAATTTCTTTTGCTTTCTGATTTAATTCCTGATTTCACATATATCTTTTCCCACTCCACCTGATTGTCAAGAGAGACATCAAAACGTTGTAGCATAGCCATGACAGTAATCCATATTTTCTTAACTATGAAGCACTCGAAGAACAGATGTTCAACAGACTCGGTTTGCGTGCAATAGAACACACAGCGTAAGTTAACATTCATACCCATGCATGCAAGCTTAGCTTTGGTCATCAATGCCCTATTTAAAACTTTCCATAGCAATAAATTTTCACGCATTCGACTATCTTTATTCCAGGTTTTCTTCCTCCATTTCCAGGTAGGGCAGGAACGGTTCTTCATCAAATTTTCATAAGCAGTACCAATCTTGAATCTCGCCTTATTTTCTCCCCAAACCAGACAACCAGTAGTAGCGGACAGAGAAGTAAATATATATATTTTGTTCCATATGTCTTGTATTCGCGGATTAGAAGAAGTATGACGTGAAGCTTGGAAATTGTAGAGAATGTCTCTAACCTTTGTTGCCAAGTTAATCCCCGCTTGCTGCATCTCACTGTACGATAGCTGTCGTCGAGTAATGTAACCTTTGTCTAACCATGGATCATCCCAAAAGCTCACACTGAAGGTGTGGTTCATGTTCATTTGAATATGAGGTAGAAACTTCTCCCTTATCTTGAAAATACACTGCCAAGTCCAGCTTCGGCTTGAAGGCTTATTCATGTTCCACAAACTCCTCCCCTTAATAACATTCTTCTCTGACCAAAGAGCCCAAAGACTTTCAGTACAGTTGTAGTATGTGTCTATGTGTTTCGCAAATGCAGCTATGTTCCAATGTTTTAAACTGAGAATACCAAGACCCCCCTTGTCAAGAGGCCTCTCTATTTTGCCAAACTTTATTAGAGCAATGTATCTGCCAATCGTTTTGCCCTTCCAAAGGAATCTCATAAAGGCACTTCTGATCATTTTTATCAGCTTGAAGGGTAGAATGAAAGTTCTCGCCCAGTACACTTGCATGGAAAATATAACTGACTTAATGAGAGTTAATCTACCCGCTTAACTAAGAGACCTGGATGTCCAGCAGCTAAGTCTCGCAGTAATCTTCTCGTAAAGTGGAAGACATTGATTAGTTGTTATCTTCGATGTAGACAGAGGGAGACCTAAGTAAGTAACGGTGTTGCAGTTCAGGGACAAGCCAGTGATTTGAGAAATTTGATTACACTGATCAGTATTCACTCCAGCGATTAAGATGGCCGATTTTCCAAGATTAACTTTAAGGCCAGTCATAGCATAGAATTGGTCAAGAGCATGCATTATGTTTGTGACAGTATTGATATCAGTAGAACAAAAAACAACAAGATCATCTGCAAACATTAATGCAGAGATTTGAGGTTCTTTGCATGTTGGATGGAGCTTGAATCTTCCTTGGGACATAAGATTATCAAACATTCTAGTAAGAAGTTCCATTACCAGAATGAAAATATAAGAAGAGATGGGGTCACCCTGCCTGATCCCTTGCTTACTAACAAAAAAACCTTCATTCACACCATTTATATTAACAGGAAATTTTATTCAAGGACACATTTTGGGGCTTTTTTTTATGAAGGACGGCCCATAAATATTTTTCTTTAAAGGACACTTAGCGTTTTTAGTTTAGCGGCCCAATTCTCGCGCGCTTGTTCTTCTTCTTCGTTCGATCCAAATTTTGAGTCGCGATCAACTATCTTTCTCCTAATTGTAATATCAATCAACGTTATTCCTTTATTTCAATTTCGTCCACTTCAACGATTATTTTTTTCTTCTTCCGTGCTTTTGTTGATCTCATTCTTTTCATATCTGTACGGTGATCTCGTTTTTCTCAGGTATGCTTATATCAATCTGTTTTTTTGATTTTTTTCTATTCGAGATAAATAAAATTGTTCGTGATTTATAATTGTGTTTATTATTACGAATGATGTGCAGTGTTGTTCTTCTCTTTTTTTTTTCATTCGTCGATGGATGATCGTGGAAGTACCAGCAGGTTTTTTATTGTTATACTCGTTTCTTTATGCAGTGTTGTTTTGTAGTTACTTTTCATTTGATTTATTTTGCATTTTCTTGCATTAATGTTGGGATGATTGGAGAAGTGTCGTTGGTTGGGTTGTATATCAATTTGTGATTGAGTGGAAAACTACTATATTTTAGGTTCAGTTTCTAGGTATCATTTTTATATTTTCTTAGTATCATTTTTTTTAATCAGTTTCTAGGTATCAGTTTTATCTACGGTAGGTATCAATTTTGTAAAATTGAATTATTACTGTTCTAAATCGTATATATTTTTACTACTGTTTATTGTTTATTTATTTTTTGGCAGTGGGGATAACAGCCTTCTTTGTTTGTTTGTGATGAATAATAATACTTTTAGCACTCGATTGTGTATCGCTTGCTCTTTGTTCGATTTGAAGAATGAGATATGCCGATATTGGTCTCAATTAACTCCTTCTTGCATTCAGATTTCTTATGTACTTGAGGGCAAAGTTATTATGGTTGACACTGATTCTGATATTCAGAGCATAGTTTGTTTTCAATTACACAAGAAAAGTTCTTTCTTTGGTTTTACTGTTAAGGTTAAGGGTTGTGAATTGGAAGTTGTTGATGGTGCTTGTATTTCAAGTTCATCCTATGTTTCTGCTTCTTCATCTTCTCTTGTCTCTGTCTGTTCCAATGTTGTTGTTAATGGTAAAAGTTATTTAAAAGATATGTTGAGGAGAGGGTCGACATTAAGCATTTTCAATTTTGTTGGTTTTTGTTTCGGAGGCGCTGAACATTTTAGAGAGTTCTTGATGGCATATCAAATTCAAATGGGTTATGAATTAGTATTTTTAAAGAATTGTGCTACAAGAGTTACTGTAATTTGCTCTTCATATAAGGATGGTTGTCTTTTCAAAGTCCATGCTTCCTGTGATTCTGGAGAATTGAAAAGGTTCTTTATCAGAAATTTGGTTCCTGATCATTCTTGTGGGGCTGGTCTTAGACATGTGAATAATCCACATATATCTAGTTCTTTTGTTAAATCGATGATTATTGATGAGATCCGCGATTGTCCAAGTAAAAATCCTAAGGATATTATACTTGATTTTAAAAGAGAATACAATTTTCAGTTGTCTTATGGTTATGCTTATCATGGGAAACAACTTGCATTGATGGAGTTGCACGGTAATGATGCTTTGTCTTATAATGATTTGAGTTGGTATTTGGAAGCAGTGAAGAAATCTAATCCAGATAGTTATGTTGATATGGATGTTGATCCTTGTAGTAATGAATTTCAAAGGGTGGTTATTGCTTTTGGCGCTTGTTTACTTGGTTTCAAGTCTTGTCGTCCTATGATATTCTTAGATGCTACTCACTTGAAGGGCCGTCCTGGTGTATTGATGGGTGCTACTGCAAAAAATGGTGATCAAGGTATGTGTTCGTTTTCAAACTTGATTTGTTTGTATTGAGATTATAATACTTGCCATAATTATTAATGTACATTTTTTATCATAATTTGTATTCTGTTGGTATCAGTTTTAAGAAATGTAGTTTATAAGTAGCAAGTTTCTAGTATCAGAATTTTCATTAAATTAAATTGTAAGTGTGTATTTCGTATAATATGTTCATACTGCTAAACAGGAGATTAGTATCATTTTTTGTATATAATTAGTATCAGTTTCACTTAGTTCATATATGGTATCATTTATAGTTATGTAGTATTGGAATTTGTTTTGTATCGAAATATGTCTTTTTTGTTTCTTTGTTGTTTTATAATGAAGATTAATGTGCATAATGTTGTGCTTATCAATATTTTTATAATGGTCATATCAGGTTTTAGGTATCAGTTTTGTTACTGTTAGTATCAGTTTTATGAATTGTTTTATATTTATGGTTGTAGTTATTTTTATTTTATTTTTTACTAATTATTTTTTCGTTTGCAGGTTTCTTCCCTTTTGAAAATGTGGATAACTGGACATGGTTTTTGAAACATTTAAAACAAATGCTTCAAGAAGAGCGTACTTTAGTTTTTATGTCCGATCGCCACCAAGGTTTGCTTGCAGGTGTTCGTGATATTTTTCCTTCAGATTATCACAGTTATTGCTACTTGCATATGGAACAAAATCTTCTTTCTGCAGTGAAAGCCAAAAATGCAAATGTGTCTATTGTTGATTTATTCAAAATGTGTTCTAGAGCTTCAAATCTATATGAATTTGAAGGAGCATATTCTAAGTTTTGTCAAATTGGTGGTATTGCTGGTGTTAATTTTTTAAAGGATAAGCCATTTGATAAGTGGGTGGATTTATTTTTTCCAGGGAAACGTTATGGTGAATATAGTTCCAATGTTGCAGAAAGTTTTAACAGTTGGATTTTAAATGAACGAGCATTGCCTATTACTTTGTGTTTAGATGGTATTCGTATTAAGATTATGGAACAAATGGCTAGAAGAAGAGAAGAATGTCGTTTGTGGAGAACAAGTCTATGTCCTTCTATGGAGTTACGTTTAAATGAATTGATTGAAGAAGGGTTTGGATGGGATGTATATAAATCTTCTGATTTTGCTTTTGAAGTGAAATCTCCAAACTCTCATTCTGTTGATTTGAAGGAGCGCATTTGTAGTTGCAACAAGTGGAAAATTACAGGATTTCCTTGTGCTCATGCTATAAAGTGCATGAACAAGTCAAAGTTGTCTGTATATGATTTTGTCGAGAATTATTTCACTGTTGATGCTTATCGATGTTCTTATGTCAATGCTATAAATCCTATTCCAAATTATGATAGGCCTATTGTTGATGGTAGCATACAAGATGTTATCAAGCCACCAAAGGAGAAACGTGGTGCTGGTAGACCATCAGTGAAGCGCAAAGGAGGATTTTCATATTTTCATAACAAGCAAAACAGATGTGGCGAGTGCAAGCAATTTGGTCATAATAAACGGAATTGTCAAGCTTCAAAGAGGATATGATTTGATTTTATATTTTTAATTTGTTTAGAGTAATAAGTGTATGTGAGACTTGTTTCAGTGGTCTATAGTAATTGAACCTTTTGTTATTAATTTGTATTTAGTATAGCATATTATGGAATTGATTATAATTTCAGCTATTTTAGTATATATTATAGTATCAGTTTTTTGTTTTTGCAGTATGATTTCTGTTGTTTGTTTGTGGAAGTTTTGGTATCAGTATCATTTTTATAGTATCATATTTTTACAGTACCAAATATTATCAGTTTATAGCTGTATCAGTTTTTTTAAGTTTTGGTATCATTTTTTAAGTTTTGGTATCACTTTTCCAGTTTTGGTATCAGTTGATTTGGTTGGAGATAATGTTTCAATGATTGGATATAAACAGTTTTAATATCAGTTTCTGTTTGTTTTTAGAATCAGTTTTGTGTATTATAATATGTGCTATAATTTACAGCAGTAGTCCTTAATAATTATAATAATATATAGTGTTTGCAAAACCTGATACCTGAACTAATTCTTGTTGCATACAGTATGTTGAGTTTAAGTTTTAACAAAACTGATTTTATCAGTCATAAGAAGTAATTCCCAGTTACTATTTTGTATTGTAATGTTACATGAAATTTGATAATATCATCTTACAACTGATAGTTGTATCATAAAACTGATAATATTATGTTGGATCCATAGTTAGATGATAGAACATACATTATTTAATCTTGTTATAATATAAACAACAGGAAAAGAAAAGAACATCACCACAACATGTCATTCCAGGAGATTAGAATTGTTTTTAGAAGTAAAAGCAGTAGTGTTTTGCTTACAGAACAACATTACTTCATAAGTGTGAAATTACAACAGAACATCATTAATTCACAGCTATACATTTGAACATAACAACATTACGTCACAGGAATCAAATTTAATTGTGAAATAATGCAGTGTGAACTCATTTCCTTTCTTTTCCTTGTTCATCTAGGCTTGACATGTATTTTGACAGACTCCAGCAGTGTTCATCGTCTGTTAATATTGCATGTGCAATTCTTGCTCTTGTTGATAATATATCTTTCTTTTCAATTTTAATTGGTATCCTGCTTCTGTTCAGCGAAATGATGAATATCATTACAAAAATCCCACAGTCAAGCCTGTTTAAACCAAGATGTAATATTAGTATTAATTTTCATCTGCTTTATTAATAGGTTTATAATTAGTACAAAAATTTGAATTTTAGAGATAATTGTACAACAATACAGTATGTTTTGAATTAAAATATTTAGCAGTTGTACTAGTACACTGTGTATTTATTTCTGTAGGTATCAGTTTATTTTTTGTAGGTGTCAGTTTTGTTTCTGTAGGTATCAGTTTCTTGTTATGTAGGTATCAGTTTTCTTCCTGTAGTAAATGTTTATTTGTATTTCAAGTTTATTGTATTGAGAGATAATAATTCTCAATATTTTTATTACAAATCAAATTCAATTAAATAAAAACGGTATATAATGATGTCTAGAAGTATGTATTGAAAATTATGATGCAAAAACATTTATTATAATGGAAAAAAACCTTACGTGTCTGCTCCCTGCTGTGCACACTTTATCTGATGTATTTCATCTGGTTTCACTGCCATGTCTTTTATGTCATTGCTTTTCCAGATTTCTTGGAGCATTTCCTCTATTTCATTTCTCTAAAACAGGTAATATATTAAAAATTTAGCTCATATTCACGGTGATAAGTATTTTTTTAAAAGAAAGATAAATCTCATACCAATTTTATAGCCTCCTTTAAACTTGAATTGTTTCTTTCGTTTGATCTTCTTGGGCGGTTAGAATCAATGTGGCACCATTGCATTGTTGGGTATGTTAAAGTTACTAATGTCCAGTGGTTACCACAATGCAACGGAAAATATATACTTTCAGTAAATTTGTCGTGTACAATAGATTCTAGCATAGGGAGAATGAGACTTTTCTTCACACTCTTCATATTACAGACAATTGCTTTCTGTTTAATATGAAAATAAGTTATGATATAATAAATGAAGCAATTATTATGTATTTGAATATTAAAGTTTTATTTACCGTCATTGTTGTTGTGAAAGCATAGCTGTGGTCTTCTATTCCACATTTTGAAATGTACCAATCTATAATCTGTATTAAAATCAGAATAGTTTACTTTTTTTATTGGTGGAGCTATATTAAATTGTTAATAGTTTCATTACTCTTAGTAGTTGGTGTGTATGTTGATAAGTATAAAAATAATAAAGTATAAGGTCAATTTAAGCATGTTGTGCATTTTGGTATCAGTTTTGACGTAAAGAAAAAAATTATTATGTACCTGCCCGTCTGTTTCGCCTCCTTCTAGTAGAAGTTTTATTGCATTCTTTGTTATGACACAACCTCCTCTGATTGTGTCATTGTCTTCCCATGCCACTACACTATTTTGATAACAACAATTTGTATATGTTAGATGAACTTAATTTCATATTTAAAATTAATATACATATTTGAACGCTTACTTCTGTGATGATGTTGTTAATGAAAAGAAAGTTTTGATCACATTTTGTTGCTCAACGTTGAGGTAGATCAAACATTTGCAATGACCAAGCCCTATCTCGTAAAGTGTTGGCTCTATTACTGCAAGTGGCTTTGGACTATTGTCTTGGTCATTTTGGTTTTCAACATTTTCTTTTTTTCCAGGTTTCTGTTTTTGCTTATTTGCAACTTTCTTTTGTTTCATCCCATATTCAAAGCTATCACGTTGCTTTTTCACTCTTGTTCTTGCCTTTAATCTTTGAATATAGGAAGCTGTCCCTTTTTGTGTTGCTTTGATTTTTTTGTCAGTTGATTTTATCACTTTTTGTTTCCCTTTTCTAACAGATGTTTGCCCATGTTCTTCTGCATCTTTTCTTTCAGTTTTTTCGCTTTCAAAGTCTTGTGTGTCGTAAAGCTTGAAGGATGGAGGGGTAAAGTCAAGCACTGAAGCGACATACGGTATACTTTTGTTTTTTTCGTCTGTATCCTGTTGAAGAGTTTGAGTATCTTCTGATCTGTCTCCCTGCACTTCACTTTCTTTTTCCAACTCTTCTTTTTGGTGTACTTCAGTTGGAGTTTGTTTTTCTTCTTCATGTTCACATTGTCTTTCTTCACTGCTTGTTTTTTTACCCAATTTAGTTTCTATTTCGATTGGCATTTGTTTGTTCATTTGTTCTGTTTTATCTGCTATTTTTTTTACACTCTCTTCAGCTTTTTCTTCATTTTTTTCTATTTCCATTTGTACAATAGTATCTTCATCTAGTTCATTTTGTAAAATGTTGCTTTGTAGGTTGAAACTTTCCTTTTTATTTTCACCATTTTCTTCACTGTCATTCAAAACATCTTCAACTTTATTGTTGTTGTTTTCAGCCTGTGATGTTTTCTCTTCATTTTCTTTCAGTTTCAACTTTATTTCTTTCAACTCTTCTTTCAACCTGAAAACTTCTTGCTCTGCTTTAATTCTTTTCTTTTTTTCCACTTCTAATTCTTTTTTTGTTTTCTTTGTTTCTTCTTCCAAATCTTTTATATGCATTTGGAATATCCTGATGCTTACATCTTCCTCAAATGAATGTGCAGTTTCTGTGGTTTCTTCAAACTTTCTTTTCTTTCCATGCTTTTGTTTTTGAATTTTGGGAAATTTGTGTTGAACAGTCTCTGTTTGAAGTAGACTTTCTTCATATGGGCTGAGATTTGTGATTTCTTTCACCTAGAAAATTGGTATTGGAAAATTTGTTTCAGTTTTAAGCTATGATATCAATTTGCAATGATAATTGATTTTTTACTGTAATGAAAAAATAAAATTGTATTCAATAAAACAAATATTTATTTATGATTATTTTCTGATACTATTAATATCAGGTTCAATCATATTAGTATCAATTTCTTACAGTATAAGTATCAGTTTATAATCATATTAGTATCAGTTTCTTATACTATAACTATCAGTTTCTAGTATGTACAATTATGGTATCAGGTATTGGATTGTAGCATCAATATAAATTGTGAAATTATAAGGTATCAGTTTTTGCATTCTAGTATCAGTTTGGAATACATCCACATTTATTTTCAAGCATGTAATCATTTGTTATCAGTTTTTTCATTTTTGTCTCAGTTTATGATACTATTAGTATTTGTTTCAAGCAAGTAAACATATTGTTTTAGTTTTTTTCATTCTATTTTTTGTTATTGATACTATTTACTATGTTTTGCTATGATATCATTTTTTGATCACTGTAGTATCAGTTTTATGCTATAGGATAAATGACCGACAATAAAACTTTATTATGCATAATAGTTAAAGCATATTGATTAACATAAAATGGAATGGAATTTTTACTTACATCACCCTCTTTCACGTTATCAAAAACTGCTTTGACTGCTTTGTCTTTGAGTTTCCTTAAATCCCATTTTGCAAATCTTGGTAAGGCTGGAGTATAATATTGTCTTTGTTGAATGAGATCCAGTTTCTCACAAATGCAATACTGTTAACATTAAAAGAATTGATTAGATATGTTTGTTAAAAAAAATAACTAATAAATTTTTTAATAAGTAATCTTACCAGTGGAAGCATGGAGCATCCCGACATATTTCTTGGATTATGAATGAACTTCTTAACAAATTTATTGAAATTCTTTTCTATCGTCAGTGGCCAAGAAACTAATTGCATTGTCTCTACATTAATTAAGTATGGAAGAAGTCCCCATCTTAATTTTTGCTGGTTGTTTGGAAAGAAAAATGTTAATAGTATTTCAATTACTATTAACATTGGCAAGTCTTCTTCATACTCTTTTTTCTTTTTTGCAACTTCTTGCTTTATTCTTTTTTCCACAACATTTCTTGTTATATAAGTGCTGTTGCCGAAGTTTCTGTTTGCAAATTCTCTACATTGCATTGGAATTGTTTTGTTTGTCATTTTTTGAGTCGGCTCAATGTTAATTCCTTTTAGTGGTAGGCCAAAAATCAAACTTATATCCGTTGCTGTAACTTTCATCTTTTCTGTGGAAAATAAGAAAGCATCTTCGACAACTGAGTAGCATTTGTACAAAGAATCCAAATTGTGTTGATGCTTTTTGCATTCTTTCATCATAATTTTCTCTTCAAAGAAAACTCTAAAGAAGTTGTAGAAAGGAGTGCTCTTCATTATATCCATTTGCTTCTTTGATAGAGCATTTTTTTGTTTTATCAGTTTTATCGTTTTGAATATTGCCTGCAGTCCACATCGGTAAGCTGTTTCATGCTTTTTGTCTTCAGATTGCTGTTTTGTTTCCGATATTTCTTTTATGTATTTTGGATGAGCATCAACAAAATCATCATCATCCTATTAGATAAAAATAAAGACAGTAAGTTATCTGTGAAATAAATTATGTTTTAAAACAACAATAGATTCAGGTATTAGTTGTAGTGAAATATCTTCTGTCTAATATACAACAATTTCAATTTTGAAGTAACTAAGTATCAGTTTTGCAGTACCTAAGCATCAGTTGGTATTAAGTAGGTATCAGTTTTCTCTAATCAGGTGTCAATTTTTCCAAGTAGGTATCATTTTTTATAACTAGCTATCAGTTTTTTGTAACTAGGTATCAGTTTTCTGTAAATAGATATTAAGTTTTGTAAATAGGTATCAGTTTTTTGTAAATAAGTATCAGTTTTTGTCTGTTTCATATTTCAACTAAATGATACTGACTATTATTTAATCAAACAATTTACGCTTAATTATAAACACTATTATTATTTGTTACTAGGTATCAGTTGGTACAAATTAGGTATCAGTTTTCAGTAATCAGGTATCAAGTAGGTATCATTTTTATATAACCAGGTATTATTTTTTGGTAATTAGATATCAGTTTTTGTTAGTAGGTATCATTTGTTTGTTTGTATCATATTTGAAACAAATGTCACTGACTACTGTTTTATCAAACAATTTATGCTTAATTATAATGACTATTATACTAGTAATTGGGTATCAGTTTGTTATACCTATTAGCCTTTTCTTTTACCAAATGATTTACAGGTAGTATTTTTGAAATATACATTATGGTATAAAGTTATGATGTTTTATATTTTACCGAATTGAGTTGTTCTTCGTCTGGTTCTTGATCCACAGCTTCTTTATCTTCTTTTTGCTGAGATTTAACAAAATGAAATTATTAGTATTTCAATGTTGCTATAATAAAACTATATTAATTTTGTTGTGTTTGATTTTATATTAATAGTTACCTTCTTTGGTATACTTTCACTTATTTCTGGTTTGCTTGTTCTTGCTGTCATTTTTTCCTCTCTTTTCTTTGTCCTTTTTTCTCTATTTTGGTTTTGTTCTTCTGTTGCTGTAGGTTTTTTAAGCCTTAATTTGTTGCTTTTTCTCTTTCGTGCCGCCGCTATCGTTTGTGCTAAAGGAAGGTTTTCCTCTTCTATCTCTGCATTTACTTTTTGAGCATCTGCTTCGTCGACATTTCGATTTTGGTTTTGTTGATTCGCTGTCGACTTAGTTAGGTTTTCTTCAGCTTTCGATTGTTGTGGTCGTTCTTCATCTACATTCGATTTCTGAGTTTCTGTTGGAGATGTAGATTTTTTTCTTGTTTGCGGTGCCATTTTTTTATGTCGAGGAAAATTAACGTGAATTCTTTGGTTCGAGCAAAATTACCGATTGTTGGACTGTAAGGAAGGAGGAAGAAAATGGACAGAGTTCTTCGTTTTGTTTGAATTTATTTCTGGGCTTTGGGCTTTGTCCTTACGATAAAAGTTATATGCGCGTGTCCTTTTGGACAAATATATATTATAATTTGTCCTTAAAAAAATTTTCCCCTTATATTAACTGAAAATGTCGGCGATGAAATACACTCATATATCCATGCTATAAAATGTGGTGGGAAGTTCATATACCCCATGATTCGTATAATGCTATTCCATTGCAGCATGTCAAACGCTTTCATGATGTCAAGCTTCATCATAGCTTTAGGAGGAGCATTCTTGCGTGTATATCCCTTGATGAGTTCATGAGAGAGAAGAACGTGATCTAGGATGTTCCTTCCAGGTAAAAATGCAGCCTGATTTTTAGAGACGATATTTGGAAGAACATGCTTTAGCCTGGTTGCGATATTCTTAGAAATGCATTTATAAATTGTATTACAACATGAGATAGGACGATAATCACTAACACAGTGTGCATTCTTGAGTTTGGGTATTAGGGCTATGTTAGTATGATTGAACGATCTGAACATTCTACAATTCTTGAAGCATAGGAGTATTGCTTTGGTGACTTCATCAGAGACAATCGTCCAACATGATGTATAGAATTGAGCATTCATACCATCAGGTCCTCCACACGAAGAAGTGTTAAGAGAAAACATTGCTTGTCTTATTTCTTCAGGAGTGACTTCATTGCAGAGAAAGGAGTAGTCATCAGGGTTGATTCCAGGCAGTATGTCGTTGGGGATTAGCTCTATATTCGGTATGAAGTTGCTTTGATTGTTGTATAGGGCAGAGAAGTGTTTAACAAATGCTTCCTTGACGTCAGAGGGAGATGAGTGAAGATCACCATTCATATCATAGACAGTAGTAATATTTTCTCTTCTTTGATTATTCTTGAGACTAGCATGAAAGTAGGCACTATTTCTACCACTCTCTTCCTTCCATTTTAGTCTCGACTTCTGCCTAATCATCTCATTTTCTTTCGCCAGGGCTTCGTAGTATTGCTGGGACAGTGCACTTTCAATCTCAGAGAGATTAGCATTATTAACCATTGCCATCATCGCACTTTGAACCTCAATTAGCTTATCTTTAATCAAATTGCTCATTTTGTCACCTTTGCCATATCTCTTATACGCCCATTGCTTCAAGGCTTCCTTAGTCTCTTTTACTTTCTCCTGCAAAACAAACATATGGTTACCATACTTAGACTTGTTCCATGCAGTAAACACCGTAAGTTTGAAGTCTGGTTCAGAAACCCAAGTATTAAAAAATTTAAAATTAGTTTTTCCTCTCTTGTCCGCTTCACGAAGGTGAATAATTTGAGGGGAGTGGTCTGAAAGGAGAGGTGGAGGGAGAAGATTGAAGAGAAGGGGCCATTTGGTTAGGGCACATTGGTTAGAGAAGGAGTGATCAATCATTGAGAAGAAAAATTCTTATTGGTTCAATGTTTACTTCAAAATTTTCATTTATTACTCCTAAATATTCGTTTTCATTTATAATTGTCATGTCAGTTTCTTCTTTTATTGCATTATATATTTATTCATTCCTTCATTATTACATAACCTCATTTATTATCATTCATTTATTTATAGTAATTATGCTTAATCAAATTTCTTAGCCTCCCAATTGATTACTTAATTTTCTAACCATTCATTTATAATACTTCCCTTCCTATTATATTCTATTAGAAGCAATTTCAATTATACCTAAGTTTATAATACAAGAACAACAAATTCTTATTTATTAAAGAATTCCACCAAATACCTCATTTGAACTTGTTTCTCAATTCACCAATTACGACCTAAAATATAAATTTACGTTTCTATTAAATTTACATTCCCCCTTCCGTTACTATATTAATAATCACTAAGTAACGTTTACTATCAACTATAAATATTGTAACTGCTTAACGGACATTAATTTTATAATTTACACTTTATTACGCATTCTTCATCAATTAACATAATTTTGAATTCCTTTTCCAATTTACTAATTTCAATCAATCCTAACTTTACCTTCTGTTTCAATTAATAGGGTGTGCACAAATTTAGTTAATGCGTTAATTCTTATTAATATAACGTTAAGGCTCATTTAATTCCAATTGATTCTCATTTTAATTATTAAACCAAATAAACGGGTAACTTATAACATGTGTTACCATGACTTTAATTACACCTATGAATTCCCTATTATCAAACATATGTTACAATTCTTAAATACTTTTGCTTCCATCTAATTACCATTAAGTATATTATTGTTTTTTTATTAACAAATTTCAATAATTCCCCAGACCTTCCCTTTCCATTTATTCTTTTATTAAGTTTACATTAATAAATCTTTTCTTCCATTTCTTTAATTCAACAACTTGTTCTATTATGGACACCATTAACATTATTTCCAAATATCCCCTAATTAACATTAAAGTAAACTTTTATTTTCCCATTTTATAATTTATAACCAAATGTAACAACTTACACTATTCATAAATGGGATTTCCCTTCAATTGTCAAAATTAAATTTTTAAAATTATATTCTTAACATTGACTTCAATATCGATTATAAAATCTTTATTTCTTCCTAATTTAATTACAAAATCTCATTAATTTACCCAATTTTATTTACCAGAATTTATGGGTCGTTACATATTTTCACAGATTAAATAAATATTTGCTGAATAAAATAAATAATACAAAATTTATATTCAAATAGATATTTTATCCAAACAAATATTTATTACAATTTTGAATAGTACAAATTCGAGCTCTCACTATATACAAATTTCAATTACAATCATACCATAATTTTTTATTTACAATGCACCTCACTACATTTCACTTATTCACTGGTATTTTATCTTCAACTATTCTAGATTGAATCCAGCATCTGCGCTATCTGCAAATATACACACTAACGCAGTAAAATTGAAAAAGAAATATTTTTGCAGTGTAAAATAAAATGTGTGTTTTGAAAATTTTATTTGCCTTAGTTATTTGGGTTGTTCTTCATCATTTAAATTTGAATTTATCATACACGAACAACTTGTGACATGCACAATGTATCATTGTACATGCCACAAGGCTATGCACATCGATATACCCTTGATAAATATACAAGGACATGTGCGCACAAGGTCAAACCCAAATCAAAAGCCGGGTTAGACTCAAGTTAAAGTCACAACACGAGCACAAGATCAAACTCGAGCTATAAGCTGGATTCAACTCAGGTGCACACATGAAGTCAGTAACAACAGAAGCTAGACAGTTTAACCAGACTAAAATGTCATATGTACAAAATCAGTGCAACAGTGGTGAACATGCACAAGAGTAAAAATTGTAGCTGTAGTGTAACTCGAAGCAAAAAATCAATCAAGCTCCACACAAAGGCACATACCATACTCAAGTGAACACAAATATACATTGTGTATACATGACATTAGTGCACATGAGCTCAAAAGATATGCAACACAAACCAAGTGCACATCAACTATCAAATAAAGACTTGAATATCAATGGCATTGCCTCAAAAAACTACAAATGCAAATCTGAACATATACATTTACAGTGAAGTGACCCTTAACAAGTTGATATGCCAGATGTTTAGGTAAACATGGTCAGAACTATCACCAGAAGTGTATAAGTCCAACTAAAAAGGCCACACAAACTCTGCATCAAAATGAACAGCGAAGACTCGAACCAACAGTAAGTATGATTCAAAGAACAACAACCAACAAAAGAAGTACAGTGAAAATATGAAGTGTCATAGCAAACACACATGTACATGTTCAATCAAGTGGCTCAACTACATACATGCATGCAGACAATGTCAACAAGACCACATACAAGTAGCATGAATAGACCAATGAAGACATGAACAAGACTCGAACTCAAAACAGTGCACATGTAAACAAAACAGTGAAACAACAACGTTTGGACCAAATGCCATCAAGTGAACAAGATAAGAGTAGAAAATAAATGGCACATGTATATACACAGTGCATAGCATCATCAATGCAAACCAGATTCAAGCTCAAGCAAAACAGAGGCAATACTCAAGTGCTACCAGAATTCATCGGCTACCAAAATCATAGAACAGTATGGTATAGTTCGAACAATATCACCAGCATTTTAACAAATTCAAATAGCCGAAGTCAACCACGAACAGAATCAAATGTCAAGTGCCACAATCAAATATATCGACAAAATCAAATTAAAACCGTGATAGCCAAGAAAACGAACCATTCAAAAATCAAAGTCGTGACAACCAAGAAAAAATTATACGAAATTGAAGAAGTCAGTAATCATCTGAAGCATTCAAGCAATATCGAACAGCCGAGTCAAATTAAATGACAAATTCAAATGAACAAAAATATAGGAATTTGAATCCTATAAAACCCAATCATCATCGGCCGTAAAAAGGAATTCGAGTTCAAGCAACAAAGAATAATCATTCAACTCGAATCAAGATCGAGTTCAGCCAAGCAAATCAGAAAAAGCAAAAGGCATAAATTACATACCAAAGTAAAATCGAACTCAATCGAAGCAGCCGAAAATAAGATACGTAAAGACGGTCGATCGATAGAGCAAGGAAAGTGAAATTGCAATTCGGTCGATCAATTTGAAGTCGGCATTTCAAAAGCTCTAATTTTATCAACATAGAACGAGCAGCCATTTTTTAAAGGTCGAAGAATAGAAGAGTCGGGCTAATAGAAGAATGAAGGGATTTAATCTTTCTTACACTTAATTAATTTTGGCAGATCTTATTCATTGGGCTGTGTTTTTGATTTTAATTAGGGTTTTGTGTTTTATTGAGTTTCAAATTGTATTTTTCTTCTTAAACTTGTGTAAATTCTAGTCGTGTGACTAGGGGACGAACTACGGTGGTGTAGTTCAAGAATTCGCAACTCAGCGGCCGAGTTGTGGTAGGGTTTTGAGCGTAGAATTAGGTTAATCAATAGCGGGTGTCGTGAGTTTACGTGGTAAGCATCGGACTACTTAATTTCAAGTAGAAACCTTGGGGGCTACACGTAGGCAGGGTTTTGTCGTAGTTGGATAAATTCTGTGTTGTTCTATTTCTGCATTTTTATTGTTCTACTATTATCTGTACTGCTGTTATTCGACTGTTATCTATGCTGGAATTATTTTATATACTTCCGCAATAATTTTTATAATTAATAGAATCACTATATTTACCCTCCCTCTATGGTGAAATCGATCCTACAAGTGGTATCAGAGCTAGGAATAAAAGCAATTAATTTTAAAAAAAATTGATTTGTTTTCAAAAACCAATTTTTGTTTTAAAATTTAAAATTTTGAAATGACGTCTTTTAATAACGCTTTTGCTGAGGGTCAGTCCATAGTTAGACCACCAATGTTCAATGGTGAGTATGCTTATTGGAAAAATAAAATGATTTTTTTTTGCAAATAATTGATGCTTGGAATATTGTCGAGACAGGTTACAGAGCGCCAACTATAGTAGTAAATAATCATGAAATTGAAAAACCAATTGATCGATGGATAGATCTAGAAAATAAGTTATAAAACGCTAATTTTAAAGTCATGAATTCTATTATCTATTCATTAGATCATATTGAATATAATCGTGTCTCACATTATCTAAGTGCGTAGGAAATCTGGCACACACTTGAAGTGACTCACGAAGTAACATCTTAAGTCAAGGAATCTCGCCTTGCAATGCTTAGTAGCGAATACGAGAACTTCACAATGGCCAAGGATGAGAATGTTAAAGAGATGTATGCACGACTTTCCAATCTCATATACAAATCAATAGCTCTCAGAAAATCATACACGGAGTTGGAAATAGTCCAAAAAATCATTAGAGTCCTTCCACGGAATTTTAAAGAAAAAGTTACAACCATTCAAGAATCAAAGGATTTGAAACAAATCAAAGTTGAAGAGCTTATCGAAAATCTCACCACTTATGAGCTAGAAATGATATTCAAAGAAGAACGAGAAGGATGTGATACTCGAAATAAATCAATAGCGCTTAAAGGAACAACAGAAAGTGGTGATGATGATGATGATGATGATGGAGCAGCTGAGCTGGCACTATTAATGGAGAAATTCAAAAAGTGGAATCAAAAATACGGAAATCCAGCTCTAAATCAGAAATTGAAAAGCAGAATAGCCAAAGCACTAGACAACCTGGAAGAGCAGGAAGTCATATGTCACAAGTGCAATAAACCTGGCCATATTAAGCCCAATTGTCCTCGAAATCGACACGGCCAAGAAAAGAATTCAAAAAGGAGAAGTTTTGCAGCCACGTGGAATAAAAGTGATGATGATTATAAAAGCACTAGCAGTGAGAGTGAGAAAGCATATTTGTGCCTTCGAGGTGATATAACCGATAGCGATGACGACGAGTCAAGCGAGGTATCAAAACTCACTCACTCAGAATTACTTATATATTTTCACGAAGTAAATGGCTGTTTTGGACGACTTAGGGAGAAGTACACTAAAATTGAATCACAAAGAGATTGTTTGATAGAATCAAATAAACAACTTAATCAATTGGTTAAAACCTATCAAACTAGGAGCCCTAAGTGCGAAAAGTGTCCAACATTTGAAGAAGAAATTAAAAAATCAGAAATTAAAATTAAATCACTTGAAAATGAAATTCTAATTTTGAAAGATAGTGAAAATACAAGGAGAGAAAATTCCATTAAAAAGTGCATGCAATTATTAAACAAAAATGAATCTCTCAAAACACAAGTCCAACAACTGTCAACAACCTTAAGAAAATTTTCCAAAGGAGAAAGATCCTTAAATATGCTATTAGGGAAACAAACTTTAATACTGTTAGACAAGGACTTGGGTATAATCAATCTGAACGTGCTAGAAATGCAATTAAACAAGTCAATTCCATGTGCACAATTAGTAGAAAATTTAGACACAATCAAAATAATTGTTGGTATAGACCCAAACATGCGAAAAACTATTCCAATTTGGGTTCCGAAAGACACAAATATAAAATCCCTCAAAGTTAAACAAATTTGGGTGCCGAAAGGAACATATGTAAATAGTTTTGGGTCTTCACAAACATATTTTTCAAAATATTTTGCCATTAACAACCATGGATCTATAAAAACAAATAGGTCACAAAAATCTTTTATCGTGTAGGTATGGTTGCAGGCTAAGGAACAACATCAGTGTTATCTGGATTCTAGCTGTTTCAGAAACACAACGGACGACAAATCAAAGTTCCTTAGCCTAGTATAATGGTGGTAGAATTACAGTGGGCAACAACGAAAAATTATCGTAAAGGTAAAATAGGTAATGGTATATTCATCTTGTACGATATATTTAATGTGATAATCTGCACCATAATCTAATCAACTAGTTATGTGATAATGAATGCTGATAATGATTCTAACTTTTTCAAAAATTATTGGCCAATTATATTTTTATGCCAAAATACAATAAGTTTTTCTAGAGACTTTGTATTGGTTCATAAAGATTTGTTTGGATGATGTTTTGATGATTACTCTTGATACACATGGATATATTTGTTTCTGGATCTGACACTATGCACGACTTCAATTCAATTTCTTTTAAATGCTATAAAAATGATTTTAAGGAATTTGTTATAACTCCATGATCTGGTCTTTAACATTCAATGAATGATAATTTTGAGTGAAAGAAATTCAGATGCAGATTACAGTAGTAATCTAGTTGGTAGAAAAATTACTAGTAGAACATGATTTACGTTGAGACATTCAGTAACTGCATCGTTTATTTTTTCAAAGAAAATATCTACATATTTTTCATTTCAAATAATTTCAAACTGCAGACATTTTTCTAAAACCCCTTCTAGCAAATCATTTTTTTGTTGACCTTGTTTCAGATAAGTCATTTTAAAAAAATTGATAATTATTTTTGAATTTGATTTTAGTTGACTACATTGACTAACCTGACTCCCTAATGATTATCGAAAAGATAAATAGTGGCTGAAAAAGTGATGAGTTTTGATATTAATTATATATTATAACTTGAGACAGTATAATTAGGAAATTTCTTTAGAAATTTAAACAAGACTTATAAAAAAATTGTTGATAAATCTTCCATGACCATTTCTATTTCTATCATATTTCTATCGACCATCACTCATCATAATCCAATATGGTATGTCAATATGTAGTATTTTGAAAGGAAAATCATTCTTTTTTCATTTCATTATTTTTTAAACATCCAAAGTATTCACTCTCATTTAAAAGTCCTCACGGTTATGCACGGGTGAATTACTTGGAATTTTTTATTATATGCTTCCATGCTCATTAAAAGTCCTCACAGTTATGCATGTATGGAACGCATATAAAAATTGATTAATTAAATAGACATGTTGATTCTAATCCCATTTAAAAGTCCTCACGGTTATGCGTGGTTAGAAGATACTTGACTTCATTTTTTAATAAAATTTGAGAATACTACTAATCTCATTTAAAAGTCCTAACGGTTATGCATGGTTATTAGATATTCAAATTCGTGAAGTAAATATATCACAAATAGACACAACTATATGGTTTTATTTGATGACATCATTCCTATCATTCTAAAGTGGAATATGCACCAAACAGAGAATTTATGATTTTGTTTGATTTTTTATCGAAATTTAATGTTTATCTCGATTTGGAATTAATGTTGTATTAGTGTCTATCACTTTTTCTTTATTTTTCTAACACTACCACTCTTTTGCTGATAACAAAAGCGGGAGAAAAAAGTTAAGATTTTGGAAAATAAAGGTCAAATATTTTATTTGCATCTGGGCTCATTTGCATATTTTTTTATTTATGTGCATATATGAAGGGGATGCTTGGTAGAGAGGGAGCATTTAAATAGAGGGAGAAAATAGAGTCTATCAATGATAAAATACATTTAATATGTTCAAAATCTTAAATATATGTTTGTTATCATCAAAAGGGGAAGATTGTTGGATATGAAAGTATGTGATTTTTGTTTGATGATAATAAACATATATATATATATATATATATATATTCTTTTAGATGTATTTGTTAATGTACTATATTTAAATAGATTAAATAAATATTTGCTGAATAAAATAAATAACGCAGAATTTATATTCAAACAGATTTTTATTCAAATGAATATTTATTACAATTTTGAATAGTACAAATTTGAGCTCTCACTATATACAAATTTCAATTACAATCATATCATAATTTTTCATTTACAAATGCACCTCACTACATTTCACTCATTCGCTCGTATTTTATCTTCAACTATTCCAGATTGAATCCAGCATCTGAGCTATCTGCAAAAATACACACTAACACAGTAAAATTGAAAAAGAAATATTTTTGCAGTGTAAAATAAATGTGTATTTTGAAAATGTTAGTTGCCTTAGTTATTTGGGTTGTTCGTCATCATTTAAATTTGAATTTATCATATACAAACAACTTGTGACATACACAGTGTATCACTATACATGCCACGAGGCCATGCATACCGATATACACTTGATAAATCTACAGGGACAGGTGAGCACAAGGTCAAACCCAAATCAAAAGCCGGGTTCAATTCAAGTGAAAGCCACGACACGAGCACAAGGTCAAACCCGAGCCATAAGCTAGATTCAACTTAGGTGCACACATGAAGTCAGCAACAACAGAGGCTAGACAGTTTAACCAGACTAAATTATCATATGTACAAAATTAGTGCAACACTGGTGAACATGCACAAGAGTAAAAGCTGTAGCTGTAGCATAACTCGAAGCAACAACTCAATCAAGCTCCACACAAAGGCACAGACCACACTCAAATGAACACAAATATACATTGTGCATACATGACATCAGTGCACATGAGCTCAAAAGATGTGCAACACAAACCAAGTGCACAACAACTATCAAATGAAGATTTGAATATCAATGGCACTCCCTCAACAAACTACAAATGCAAATCTGAACATATACATGTATAGTGAAGTGACCTCAACAAGTTGGTATGCTAAACTTTTAGGTAAACATGGTCAGAACTATCACCCGAAGTGTATAAGTCCAACTAAAAAGGCCACACAAACTCTGCATCAAAATGAATAGTGAAGACCCGAACCAACAACAAGCATGATTCAAAGAACAACAACCAACAAAAGAAGTACAGTGAAAATATGAAGTGTCATATGCAAATACATATGTACATGTTCAATCAAGTGGCTCAACTCAACATAGATGCATGCAGACAATGTCAACAAGACCACATACAAGTAGCATGATCAGACCAGTGAAGACATGAACAAGACTCGAACTCAAAATAGTGCACATATAAACAAAATAGTGAAAAAACAATGTCTGGACCAAATGCCATCAAGTGACAAGATAAGAGCAGAAAATAAAATGGCACATGTATATACACAGTGCATAACATCATCAATGCAAACCAGATTCAAGCTCAAGCAAAATAGAGGCAATACTCAAGTACTGCCAGAATTCGTCGGCTACCAAAATCATGGAACAGTATAGTACAGTTCGAACAATATCACCAGCATTTTAACAAATTCAAATAGCCGAAGTCAACCACTAACAGAATCAAGTGTCAAGTGCTAAAATCAAATATGTAGGCAAAATCAAATTAAAACCGTGATAGCCAAGAAAACGAACCAGTCAGAAATCAAAGCCGTGACAACCAAGCAAAAATTATACGAAATTGAAAAGTCAGTAATCATCTCAAGCATTCAAGCAACATCGAATGGCCGAGTCAAATTAAATGACAAATTCAAATGAACGAAAATATAGGAATTCGAATCCTATAAAACCCAATCATCATCGGCCGTAAAAAAGCATTCGAGTTCAAGCAACAAAGAATAATCATTCAACTCGAATCAAGATCGAGTTCAAGCAAGCAAATCAGAAAAAGCAAAAGGCATAAATTACATACCGAAGTAAAATCGAACTCGATCGAAGCAGCCGAAAATAAGCTATGTAGAGACGGTCGATCGATATAGCAAGGAAACTAAAATCGCAATTAGATCAATCAATTTGAAGTCGGCGTTTCAAAAGCCCTAATTTTAGCAAAGAAGAACGAGCATCCATGTTTTAAAGATCGTAGAACAGAAGAGTCCGGCCGATAGAAGAATAAAGAGATTTAATCTTTCTTATCACTTATTTAATTTGGGCCGATCTTAACCATTGGGTTGTTTTTTAATTTTAATTAGGGTTTTGTGTTTTATTGTGTTTTAAATTGTATTTTTCTTCTTAAACTTGTGTAAATTCTAGTCGTGTGACTAGGGGACGAACTACTTGGTGTAATTCGAGAATTTGCAACTCAGTGGCTGAGTTGTTGTGGGGTTTTGAGCGTAGAGTTAGGTTAGTCGATAGCAGGTGTCGCGAGTTTACGTGTGTAAGCGTCGGACTACTTAATTTCTAGCAGAAACCTTGGGGGCAGAACGTAGGCAGAGTTTTGCCGAAGCTGGGTAAATTCTGTGTTGTTCTATTTCTGCATTTTTATCATTCTGCTATTATCCGTGCTGCTATTATTCGACTACTATCTGTGCTGAAATTATTTTATATACTTCCGCAATTCTTTTTATAATTAACAGTATCACCCTATTCACCCCCTCTCTTGGGTGAAATCGATCCTACACATAAGACTTCCAACTGCTCTAGAGTAAAGAATATTAACCATATCCCTTTTGTCTTCATTTGATGTGGGACATAGATCGTTAGATAGCTAAAATTAAGAGCTTAATGAAGTAGCCGTCGGTTTATCTTTCTCCATACCAAATTGTGAAGGACTTTCTCGATATACTGAGTTTGTGTGAGCCTCAAAACTCTTTGCTTTCAATCTCACTGAATCCTCATCACCAAAATTCTTTTTTCCTTTCCCAAATCTTTCATATCAAACTCCTTTCTAAGCTCCTCCTTCAACTCTGAAATTCTAGTCATGCTCTTAGAAGCTATCAACATATCATCATGATAAAGCAACAAATAGATAATGTCTTTGTTACACTTCTTAAAATAGACGCATTGGTCCTTAAAGCTTCTTGAGTAACCATGTGATGTCATAAACTTATCAAATTTCTTGTACCACTGTTTAGGAGACTGTTTTAACCGCAAAGAGATTTATTAAGCTTGCAAACATGACTGAGCCTAATACTATCAATGAACCCCTCTGGTTGCTGTAGGTAAATGTCCTCCTCAAGATCACTATATAAGAATGCTGTTTCAACTCTATGTCGAAGTGATCAAGCAATGCCAAAAGAATGCGAATGAAAGTGTGTCTGTCAACTGGAGAAAATATACCATGGAACTCCATACCTTTCCTCTAAACAAAACCCTTCGCCACAATTCTCACCTTATACCTCAAGTCACCATTGCCGCCATCTTCACCCAATAGATCCAATTACATCCAATTGCTTTCTTGCCGGAAAGAAGTGTCACTAAATCCTAAGTGCAATTTTTATGCAAAAACCCATTTTCCTCCTATATGGCTACTACCCAACCGGAACTATCAACTGAACTAATGGCATCTCTATAGTCTTTGGGCTCGCAATGAAATATGCTTAATGCATAGGTTGCCATGTCGTCAAAGTCAATATCTTCAATGCTCCATCCCATAAAATCATCAAGTCATCTAGGTTTCTTCCTCTCTTTGATTGGTCGAGTTTGTATTTGAGTTCCATCTTCATATCGATCATCTGTCCTCGCCTCATCAACCACAGTGCCATCGAAAACATCATTTTTACTTGTATGGAAGTCTGATGATCTACTTGCGTCAGTACCCTAAGTTGTCCTCTCAACATCATTATTAATTGAAGAAGAAGGCTCCACCTTCAATATAGCATTTTCATCAAACGTAACATGTATTCTAGTAACAATCTTCTGGGTAGTAGGATACCACAGCCTATAACCCTTAACCCATCTCCTATAGCCAGGAAAAATACACTTGCGTGATTTTGGATCCAACTTCACTTTGCTCTCATGCACATAAGCTAGACAACTAAACACTCCGAAAAAATAATATGAAACAGGCTCTCCCTTCCATCCTTCTTCAGAAATCTTCATATCTATAGTGGTAGAAGGTGTACGGTTGATGAGAAAAACCATCATACATAATGATTCTACCCAAATCCTCTTCTTTAATCCAGCAAGCAAACATAAGCAACGAGTTCTAGCTAACAAAGTCCGGTTCATCCTCTGTGCAACCCTGTTTGACCTAGGGTCCCCTGTATGGTGTAATGCCTTTAGATTCTCTCGAACTCACAAAATTTGGTGAAACTGTGAGAAGTGAATTCACCACCATTATCTGAACGAAGAACCATCACTTTTTTCCTAATTATTTCTCAACAAGAGATTTCCAAATGTGAAACTTATCAAAAGTTTCATCCTTGAACTTCATAAAGTAAATCTATACCTTTTTTGAAAAATCATCAACAAATTAAACAAAATACCTAGCCCCTCCAAAAGAAAGGCATGGTTGGGGGGCCCAAACATCAGTGCGAACATACTTTAAAATATCTTTAGAGTTATGCTCTACAATGGCGAAAGAAACCTTAGTCCGCTTTTCAAGTACGCACCCCTCACAAAAGCCAAATTTTTGATGATGAATATCGTCAATCAAATCTCGTTTTCTCAATACTTTCAAACTACGCACTCCAATGTATCCTATACGAAAATGCCACAATCTTATAGAATCAAAATCAATAGAGCAACAATCAAAGCAGACTCTGCAACAATAGCGGTACCCTTCAGCAAATATAAATTTCTAGCTTTTTCCCCATTTATCACTATTAATGAGCCTTTTTAATTTTCAATGAATCTTTTTCTATTACACACTTCAAGCCAAGATTGTATATTGCTCCAACGGAGATCAAACTACGCCTCAAATGAAGTACATTCCTGACATCAATAAACTACGAACAACACCATCAAACATCGCGATCTTCATCGTTTCAATACCAATCATGTGACAAGTAGAATTATTTTCTATGAGAACCTCTCTTCCATCAAACTAACGAGTGAAAAAAGGATGTTTATTAGGTGTAATGTGATAAGTGCTCCAGAGTCAATAATCTATATAATACTCTTCATAGAAGAAGCAGAGGCTGTAAAAATGATAAGTTCATTCTCTAATGTCTCCACTGTAGAAGTTGAAGCCTTTTGGGTAATGGTTTTTTTATTCTCTTACTTGGAGAAACTTTCAATATAATGTTCAGGCCTTCTACAATAATGATAAACTCCCTTCAGAGCTCCCCTTGACTGAGACCTCGACTTGGTTCTACCTCCACCATATTTGGGTCTACTCTTATTCTTCTCCTTTGTGCAATAAGGCCTTCGGAATCATTCTACAAACTCATGTTTGCTAACTTTTCCCTTAACATCTCGTTATGAAAATTTGTTTGCACATCCTCTAAGAAAATAGAAGAACATCCATAGATCATAGAGCTAACAAAGTGTTATACTTCGCAGGCAAAGAGCATAAAAGAATGACAACTTGCACTTCATCCTTATTTTTTTACTTCAGCTGCTAGAAGATTCATAACAACCGTGTTTAGGGCATCCACGTGAGCTAATACATCGATTCCCGGCTTCATCTTGAACGAGTAAAGTTGTTATTGTAGGATGATGCGGTTGGTGAGAGACTTGTTGCAAACCTTTTTTGAAGAGCATTCCATATACCTTAGCAGTTTTCACATGAGAAAACTCTCTAAGTGCTTCATCGAAAAGGCTAAGCTGGATGGTAGTAAGAGCATTCTCTTTCAATTACTCAATCTTTTCAGGTGTTATTAATTTCTTCAATTTCTCTGGATTTGCGACAACCTTAAAGTCCTCTTTTTTTTTCAATACCACTTCCATCTTCATCTTCCATGTGCCAAAATCCCCCTTTCCATCAAATCTAGCGACTCCATAATTTGTAGAGCTTCTACCCATGCTATTTTTTGTAGAATTAGACATAACTGAAATTGTCTTCTAATAGAACAACAAGCTCTGATATCAAACTGTAGTGAAAAATCAGAGTTTTACGCAGTGGAAGCGGAACACATAATAGTCTAGTATGTGGACAATTTCGACCATTCCAATCCAACAAAGAGAATAAAAAGTAAATCAAAGAGCGCAAATTATAAATAAAAGAGAGAAAGGAAATAACACACCGATATAACGAGATTCGGTTATGCCTACGTCCTCAGACCCAACAAAATTTATTCTTCTTCACTTCAAGAGGAAGTACAACAAAAGAAGCATACAAATCATCCAATATAAATTTCTCATCCTGCAATAGATACAGAAATGGAGATCTTATTGAAGACATTTTGTGAAGAACTCTTTTGTCTTCTTATGTTGAAAATATGAACGCATGTCCTCACATATATAGGTGGAAGGATGAAGACTGCCTTGGAGATAAGGATGAAATCTTTCTGAATTTACTTAATTTAATTTCAACACAAATTTAGCATATTTGTATTTGTTTCCACGTATATCATTATTTGATTGACTCCTCAAATCAATTAATATAGCTTCTGACATTAATCGATTATCATTCTATTTGTTTCTCATATTTGATTGATTGCGATAATCAACTAATATCTTCTCTCTTTTGATGTTTGTAATAGATTTAAATCGTCCAAATTTGACGAAATTTGTAGACTTTTATTTTGGAATTTCTAACTAAAACATATAGATTTCAAAAAAAAAATTCTAGATATTCAATTTAAAAATCTTGTCTATTTTTAAATTTAGAATTTCAAAAAATGTAGAGTACGCTGGGTTTTAGAAATTTGAAATTGAGAATTCAAAATGTTGATATTAAAATTTTGAATTTCGCATTATATTTGTAGATTTTAATAAGGGTATAAAGCGATCAAACTATCATTCAACCTTCTAAACTGAAAATAAGCAAGAAAATAGTTCTGAATACTTTTATCAAAATAGATGGTTTTAATCAATAGACTAACTAAATATAAACATCAAAATAAGTTTAGAAATTTTATTAAGAACTTCTCAATAAAAATAAAAAGAGCCCAAAATAAGTAAATATTCTCTAAAAACATAAAAAAGAAATACAGATTTTCTTTCATCTTTTGTCAACATATTAATATGGTGAAAAAACAATGATAAAGTTCAACGTAAGTAAGTAGCTAAGATTTTGGTACGATTCTTTTCCCTTAACAATAATAAAAATATCCCTAGCAAGTTGCAACTGCTTACTGTGGTCTGTCCTCGGTTATCTTTCGAGGGTAAAGGCATATGAAAAAATTCTTAGCAAATCCATGGACGGCATATCAAAATTTTCCATGGTCTTTCCCTATACAGCTAGTTCATTGTTTTAATAGCAGTAATTGTATAGAACGTAGACGTATGGTTAAAGTTAGAGGTACACAATTTTCATAATAAGTTCAATTATTTTTGCCATTTAATTCATTATTTTGCAGTGAGAAGTGGGGAGTTGGAGTAGTTAGAAATATATCAGCATCATAGTTCGGTATTGATTCAGTAATCAGCTTTCATATATTATGAATAAGGCTCTATTATTACTGAAGGAGTACACTATGAAATTCACTTTTTCAAAAGATTCTTCTATAGGAAACAAAGTTTCTAGTAAAAGAAAGAAAAAAAGGGGAAATAATGTTCCAGGTATAGAAGAGAGAAGATGCCTTGGCCACTTGGTGATGCGATGCATACATACAATTTTGGCACTCATCTTGTCTGGAATAATTTGCTCTAACCTGGCATCCCACCATTCTGCAAGTAGAACAAATAATCTTTGACATGCACACATACACACTCTTATGTCCAAGTGTGCATGCTAGTGTTCTTTCAGTTATTCTTAACCCAGTTATGTCAAATGTACTTGTCCTTTATATGAATCCATAAATATTCCAATCCAATGTTATTTGCCCATTTTTATGGTTATGGAAAAAAAGAATTAATAAACCAACTGTAGACATTCTAAATTTTGGATCCAGCTTCCTCTTTTATCTGGGCATGCTGATTGAGGGCAACTGGGACAAGTTGTGAGCATTTGTGGCTTCTTGCTGTCATTGTGCTCTAACGCAATTTGGATAACTAGTATACAACACATCATCATTTGCTACTTACTCCGTCAACTTTTATTTCCCAGATTATAGGTGGATTCCTACTCATCCACCATCATACATTCGTATTATCTTTTTTGGAATCCTGTGTTCTTTTTTGAGATATTATATATCTACCTTTGCTTCTAAAATCTGAAGAATATATGTTAAAGTTACAAGGGCATGCATCCTAGTATCAGATTTATCATTTATGCCATAATCAAAATCATATATTCCTCTTATGACCTATTGCTTTTCCATTATGCTATTCTTGTGCTCACCATGACACCATCTATACCTTCCTTGATGTTTTTGTAACCGTCATTGTTTCGGTTTGGTTTTAAATAACAGACTTAGCTTAACAGACATAGTTTGATGGGCTTTGACAGAAATTGTAAAACCTAACTAACTCTCCGGTAACCTGAAAATTTGATGGTTAATTAGTTAGTTAACCAGCCAAACTTGTAAACCTTTACAGCATATATACCAAACCCTAACCAAACCTCAACTGTTTCAAAACGTGCACATTTGTAACTGCTAACTTTTTTTAATTTTTGGGTAGATAAGGGCATGAATTTAGAAAGATAGATTAAATAAATCTATTTAGAATCTTTCAAGACATCTTTTGCTTACTGCATTATAAACTCAATTACAAGAAATTTTAACACGTTTAAGTAAAGTGCAAATTGTATTTTGAATCTGTACGCACTTGATTGTATGCTATATAGGAAAAACATACATGGGTGATTCCTGCATTCATTGCACCAACTCATTATGCGAATTTATGCTCTAGAAATTAACAGTTGCTTGATTAGACGGTAAACTTAATTTAATATAGGTGAAATGGCAAACCCCACCACTATCGAAAAGATTTGTGAAGTGATCAACGACGTAGTAGCATTATGTATTATAATATGCTAATACATTTAACTTGGCTGCGAAGAATTTTGCTTTGTCTTAAATTAGTCTTACTTTGTGCATCCTTATCTCATACTTAAATCTAGAGGATATGGAAATATTTATCAGTCGCTCTATTACTGTTTTTTTATTGACATATTAATATGTCTGATGTTTAAATATCTATGAGCAGCAAGTTGATATAAGTACAAATTATCCAATTATATGGATGTTGGAAAAAGCAACTTTCGATGTATACATAACATGGTCTAGTTGATGGAATATGAGATTACATGAATCTCATCAGCAACCCCATTGCTAGTGATATGACCACTATTAATGTTAACAACGCAAATATTTTAATTGCAAGATTACCATTGCGGTAGGGAAACGATTATCTTATGATCATAGATATTTCATATATTCAACACGACCCTTAATTAAAAGTGTTTATCTTTCTAAAAGAAAACTTATTTTGGCGCTGTAGTTAAATCTTACATAATGAAAGACTTATATACTGAATTTTACCGATTTGGAATTTTTTATGATCGGCTTGGATTATCAATTTGTATGCTCTGAGCTATGTTAGATCAACATTTGTCTTTTAAAGAATAGGATTCTTTTGACATAATTGCTACGCTTTTGGTTCCTGTAGGAATAAGAAAAGAAAAAAATGTCAACAAGCTCCTAAGACTTAACTTTTCCACCTATGGTGTCAAATTAGGAGGAAAAATATGAAAGACAAAATAAGAATAGCAATAAAATAAGACCAATTCCTCTGTCTTCAAGGTTGTGTATCATTTGTCTCCATCAAGTCTCTGCATTCATTTTGCAAATAAGACCCACAAACTATTTTTATCAGAAGACAATGAATGATTGTAATTTGAATGGGCACATGGAAAACGTAAGTTGAGGACAGAGGAATTCATCCTTAATAAAAATGTCAACTATAATTAGACTGATTTAAAAGATGGTAATTTTTAGCCAGATTTGCTTACCTATCCAAATTTGCAGATTGAAATACGGTTGAAATACACAATGGACTCGAATTTGAAGAGAAGTTTGTGTTAAGAGAGGTTGTTTTGTGACCTAAAAGGGGTGAAGAAACATGGGGCAATAAATTTAAAAGTAAGAATAATCATTCAACACAAATGTTAAGCAATTTTTGTCAAGTGTTCCAATCAAATTATAATTACATAATATAATATATATAAAGTGGTGGGATCAATAGCATCCTTTACATAGCACAATTTTGTAGCCTCTGATATCAGCCATCTATTTTAGTGTTTGTGAAATACTGAAATAGAAATTTGCGGCTGATATCAGGGGCTACAGAATTATACTAAACAAATGATGATATTGGTCCTCGCTCATATATAAAAATTCTTCAAGTTTTGTTTGTAAAGTCAACTACTAAAATTAACATTGGTAATTTCCTACAAAAGATTTGAATCTTAAATAGAATTTTCAAAGTCAACTACTATAAGAGAATTTTCAAAGCTTTCAAAAATAAGAAGCCGTTATAAATGCGACTAGCACAAGAAGTCAGTGTGGTGACTTAAATCACTGGTAAAGAGCATAAATCACTAGTCAGGGGCGAAAAAGAGTAGCTTGATCACTAGTCAGGAGCTTAAAATATAACATCTCTAATTTTTGATAACATTATTTAAGAGATTTAATTAGATAAATTAAATAGAATAATGTAAGAATTAAAATGATAAGGGGATTGAGATTTAAAAAAGATTTAAGGTCGCACTTAGAATTAAGTAAATGAGCTTAAAAGAGTTTATAAGCTAATTAATTTACATAAGGCATTATTAGTAAAAATAGCCGCACTTTCTATTCATGGCTATACACTTCACCTTGTTGCCTATTAAGTGCATTTTTCATTTTCAAAAACGCAAATCAAAAACCTTAAAATAGAGCAGGCCATTAATAAGGAAAAAGAGGAAGAAAATTCAAGTAAAAGCCCAGGATTAAAGCAAGCGAATCAATCTTCTACAAATCTCAAATTCCTTATCATATCCAAGGTGAATAATAATTCATTTCATCTCTATTTTATTTTTACAATAATATGTTCTCAGATTGAAGGTTAAATTCTTTTTATGATGTTTTGGATGATGATATGCTTGAACTATTATATGTTTGATTTAAACCAATTCATTTGCACATGAATTAGCACGGTTATAAGGCAAAACCGATTGTTACTGATTTTAGAATGTCATGGAAAAATTATATGTTAGGTAAATAATGATTATAGAGATGTGTTTCAAGTTTCATAATTTTCCAAGCTATAGAAAATTTATTCTAAATTTCCAAAGAAAATATGATATTTTGGGTTTAAACCGTATTTCGAGTATTTTAGGAATAAATTGGGTCTGAAATTTTAAGATGTTAGATAACATAATAAAAGTAAATTTCTGTGATTTTTGATGATTTTTCCTAATTGATTTACTATGGAAAATAAATTATTTTAAAAGAAGGACTTAATTGCAATTTTAGTTTTGTTTAATGGAAGGGCTTAAACGTTGGTTTCCCTTGATTTAGATCTGAAAAATGCAGCAGTTACTTTGTAAAGTATTTGAAAAGTTTTTAGACAACTAATTAAAAAGATTACATATAGGCAGGTTAATTACAAAGTAATTACTATAATTAGCATGATTTCAGTCTTTTCCAGAAAAGTATATTTCGTCTGCTTTAATAGTGCCTTTCGACCTCATAGCTTCCGCTTCGAATCAGTCGAAACCAACCCAGCCGAAGCCCATCTAGTCGAAACCAATACACAGTGTATCATTTAAATGGTACATAGTGGATTGGAGAGAAGGCGGAAGCCATGGTGTCGAAAGCAACACTTCCGATGGGGTCGAAACCTTAGTTTTCTTTTCAAATGTTAAGTGCATGCTTTGTTTACTTAGAGCTTTCGACGTAGTCGAAACATATGTTTTCGAAAGGGTGTTTTTAAATAGCTTTCGAAGAAGATTGCCATATTATATTTAAAGTATAAGCTTTCGAATGGATTCATTTATTTTTAAACAAACATTTTCGGAGGTAATGGTTCCGACCTAGTCGAAACCCAACCGTTATTCATTATCTTTCAAGTGTATTGAAGTCAACAATACTTTTGAAAGGTTGTCTTTGTTATCAATTTATACTAAGTCACTTATTGAATACTCTCGAAAGGGTTAAGGGGTTTTGAAGGCAATGGTGTCGAAAGAGGGTTTCGATGCTATCCCTCAAAGTTTTACTCAAAGGTTTTGAGCTTTCGAATTGATGGTTCCGACACCATCAAATTTTTCCCAAACAATTTTATTAAGGGTTTCGAAAGAGATACTTTTGTATATAACCACTTTGACCCAAAAGATGTTTTAAAGGTAAAACCCAATACTTTCGAAAGGGGTACTTTCATTGTTTCGAAGCTATGTTTTAAAGTAATGTTTTGATGTCATCGAAAGGTATATTTGGTTTCGAAAGAGATTATTTAACAAGGGCTTCGAAAGGTATATTCATTGTGTTTTGAAAAGGAGTTTTTCATACTTTCGAAGGAGGTTATCCAGAAGTTTCAAAAGAGATGTTTTAAGGTAACTCCTAAAATATACTTTATTTGCACCAATTATGAATGTCCGATTTACTTGGAATTTCAGTCTGTATTCTAGTTTCATGTATCTTCATGTACTCCTTTACAATTTCATATATTTCTTCGCTTGACCAAATGTTTGGTGGTGGCATATTCTCTTCTCTATTAGCTTTAAAGTTTTTTTATTTCTTCTGAAATTATGACTCGGATGGAGAAAACACCAATTACAACCATACCACGAATTTTTCCTTCCATACCGTAAAGAAAATGATCTTGTTTCTTCCATGCAATAAGGACAGGCTAGACAAACCACTGTACTCCAACCTGAAAGCATCCCATATGCACAAAAATCACTAATAGTCCATAATAAAAAAGCAAAATACAAAAAAAAAAATTGTGAAATATCGTACGTTTCAACACCTTCAAGCCACAATGTTTTTAGCTCTTCAATTAATGGTTGTAAATAAACATCAATTTCTTGTGTCGGATCATCAGGGGCAGGGATGACAATAGTGAGAAACATGTATGAATTTTACCTACACATCCACGGAGGTAAATTATAAGGGGTAATGATAACATGCCAAGATGAATATTTGCTACCAAAGAGAGAATGACAAAAACTCGTCCGTACATAAACCAAGTATGACGTTACGGCTCTCTGCAGCAAATGTGAGATACGTCTTATTAAAAAATTTACATGCTTCTCCACCGAATGGATGTGTCAAAATTTCCTCTGCCTGTTTTCTCATGTTGTGCCGTCGCATATGACATGCGTGGTCGAAGACGCATATAACTTTTGAAGTCTAGGAGTAATTGGTAAATAATGCATTCTCTTGTATGAAACTTTCTTTCCTTTCTTTTTTTCTTGGTTTATATCTTTCTTCATTACATAGTTTGCAATTCCTAAGATTAATGTCATCTTTCCAATACAACATGCAACCTTTTATACATGTATCTATCTTTTGGTAAGGCAGACCGAAAATCGACATAAGTGTTTTCACTTTATAATGACTTACGCACATCAGATTATTGGGTGGCATATGCTATTTTGTAGCTTATACAACTGCTGTAAATCCAACTTCTATAAAGTTAAATTTTAATTTCATAGCGATGTATTCAGAGGTTACTGATAATTCAGTTCCACTTATAACCATCTCACAGCGGTCTCTTAGCGGCATCCAATAAATCATATATTTTTTTGCTCCAACATTCGGTTTTCTTCGACATTGACGTATTCACTATCAACTTGAATGGTAGGGAACATTGATCATGCTGCATCTTCCACCATACCTTCTATTGGATTCGTCATAACAACATCGACCTCTGACGCAACAGAATCCATTGTAGGTGCAACAAGTTCTCCATAACAATCTCATAAATAATAATTTGTCACAAATCTAGATTTATATAAATGTACTTTACTTGTATCTGGTTTTCAATGCTTCAAATGTTGACGCTTACTACAAGGGCAACGAAGTTCTTCGTTATTTCGATTATCACATATTGCGAATCTAATAAATTCGTGTGCACTATTGAAGAAACGTTCTTTAACCGAACCTTTCAATCCAGTTCTGACTTTATACATATGTACAGTCGATAAAATAATCGAACATTGTTCCTAATTTGAAAAAACAGGTTAGCAATTTTGATAGCACTTCACTTCACTTCTATTCTATGCACAACTTCTCGCCGACTGATATATTGTTGTTGTTTTATTTTCTAACATAAAATAAAACCTTTTAGGACTAAATGCTTCACACACCGCACTTCTGTTAATTTCGACAGCACTTCAGTTCACTTCTCTTCTATGCATAACTTTGTATCCAAGGGGAGTATTTTTGTTGTATTTTCTAAAATAAATTAAAACCATTTGGGACTAAAGACTTTAATTTGTGGTTGCTGTATTTTTTATAATAATACTTAACGCTTATTTTCAAATCAGTATTATATTCATTTCAAATTTTTTTAGATAATCGATTTTAGTACAATATTTGTTCTTGTATATAAATTTCATAGCTTTTTAGAAAATCAATTTGAGTACATTATTTGTTGTTGTTATATTCATTTTTTAACTTACCGGAAAATCGATTCAGCAGCATATTTCTTCTTGTTTTGTCCATTTTTTAAACTGATTTGAGTCAAATATTTGTTCTTGTCATATTTATTTTTAACTTTTTAGAAAATCAATTTGAGTACAATATTTGTTGTTTTCATATTTTCTTGATTTTTTTCACAATTCAGATTTCAATAGAATATTTGTTGTTGTTATATTCATTACTCAACTTTTTACAAATCGATTTTAGTACAATATTCGTTGTTGTTATCTTCATTTCTTAAATTTTTACAAAATCGATTTAAGTATAATTTTTTTTAACATTTTGTTACATAAATTATATGCTTTATAACGTATTTTCAAACTCTTTTACCTAATAAACTTTTAATTTACAGATTTTGTAGGCTAAAATTAGAAGTTAGCACTAATAATAACAAAGTAAATTAAATTAGTTTTATACACTAATTAATTGTACACTAATTTTCACGTAAACTGTAACATCTTCAAATTATAATAAACATCATTTTCCACTATAACAAATATCATTTTTCACTATAATAAACATCTGCATAAACTTATCAATAAGCATATTAATCAATGAATACTAATTTTCGAATTTTAAATTAACCATAATTTTTAATTACAAATTAAATAATCAAATCACTTACTAACATCTCCAAATCAACTAACACACTATTATCATTAACTGGTACACAATAATCATCAATTTCAAATCAATAATCAACTACTTTTCCAAAATAAGGTTTTAATTTTATCTCCAAATCAACAAATAAACTATACCATCATCAAATAACAACTAATCTAACATATTCATACCAAAATTACTAATTTTGCATAAATAGGGTTTAAGACAATAAACCTCAAAAAATGAAGCCAAATTGAAGGAGGAAGGAGTGTGCAGCACGTAAGGGTCGTCGACGTCGGCTAGATGCGGCTGGAGTCAATTGGGGGCAGAATTGGGGAAGAAGAGAGTTAGAATAGAAAAGTTGAAATATTTTGCTAAAAGCTTTCGTTCGTGAATTATATTCAGGTAAGCGACGGGTGACGGCCATGTTTTTTAGCCGGCGCTAGCCGTCGCCATGATCCGTCGCAATTCGAAACCATTCTAATGGTGAATGCATATTGCATACTTCAAGCAATTCAGAGCGATATATAGTTGACAATTAGACTCTCGCCCTTGTATAATTTAATGGATAGAAATTGACTTTCCAGGATTTTTAGTATTTTTTTTTACTAATTTACGGTAACATATTAGTCAATATTGACATCGAAGATTGAATTCCGAGTGAGACTAAAAATTAATGTTTTGCCTGTCAAAGGATATCCCAAAAATTTGAAATCTATCCACATACAAAAAACAGATAAATATCCAATATCCAAAAAATGGTTATGGATGTGAAAATGAAGACATCCGTATCCTAAAATTATCCATCCGGTTTTTAACAGTACCATGGCTTATATTTTAAATATTTCTGCATAATGAAATCTATGTATATATTGTTTTATTTAGTTAATAGTCCATGTTATATGCATTTAATGCATATTAATTGTTTCAAACTATTTGTTATCATCATATAAGTTGATTTTGCACAGTGGGATTAAAAAAAATTATGTTAAACCAAATTTTTATTTATATTTCTTGATTTATCGATCGTTGGCGGACATGATGATTATCTGATATCCACCTATATCCGCAAATGCTGATATCCGATAACCGAAAATGATTTCGGATATGGAAATGACGCTATCGACGTCCGAAAATATCCATTGACAGATCAATTGATGCTATTTGACATATCGATGATTTTATTTATTTGAATGAGATTTTGTCGAAATTCAAATTGACATCGTATTCATAAATCGAAGATCCATAATTATTATACGGTTTTTTATTACGCATTGGAGTTTCTTCCTTGATGTAACTCATGAGCATATTAGTTTGATTTTGTTTTGGGTTCATCTTTCCACAATCTTGTTGGTTTATTAGTTTGCTTGCCATATTAGGAATTTTCTATGAGCATCTAGATAGATTTGAGCTTGTCAAGATGCATGTTGAAATCAATCCTAATTGCATCCCACATAGCCGAATTCTTATTTCTATTATGATTAAACAACTTTCTTTAATGTTTTTTTATTGTAAACCTAGCATATAAAATATTTTTATCTTAATAAAATTTTGAATCTTCACTAGCACTTACCCTTGTTAGATCAGTCATGGCCATATTTCTCTTTTGCCCTTGGGTCGGGCCTGCTTCTCAAGTATATAACCTTCCTCTTGTTGTTATTGATGATTCTTATGGCAACAACCCTTTTTTAATTTCAATACAAAATCTATAACTAATAAGAGAATAATTTAAAATTTTAAAGAGAGTGTTCCTTGAGCAAGAAGTATAAGACCAGACTCAACTATACGTCTGTGTTTCCTCTCAATTAATCCATTCTGTTTAGATGTGTGGGGACATGTAGTTCTATGAACTATTCTCTTTTTATGAAAGAAATTACTAAGTGGTTTATACTTGGTACACCATCAATTTGAATAATTTTGACTTGGTGGTTGGTTTACTTTTCTATCTGAGTAATGAAATGTATCACTGCATTACTAGTTTCCGACTTCGTTTTTAGGAAATAAATCCAAGTACACCTAGAGTAAGTATCAACAGATGATATATAGTATCTGAAACCGTAATATAAACTTATGGTTGCTAGACCCCAAAGATCAGTAGTGACCAATTCTACAGGTTTGACATACTTAGTTTGAGAGTCCGTAAAAGCAAGTTTATGACCTTTACCCATTTGACAACATGTGCAAATATAGGGTAAAGTAATATTTTCAAAATAAATTTTGTTTTCAGACAAGATTTGTTTCACACATGGTTTTAAATCTCCCATATATCGCCCGAGATCTCCTCCGAGATCTCCTTTTCACCTTTAAACGAGATGAGACATCAAATCTCCTCTATATCTCCCTCGACACTCATCTCGTCCGAGATATTCAAATCTCACCCGAAATATGGATCAAAATCTCAATCCGAGATCTCACCCGAAACTATAAATTTTTCTCATTTTGCATAATATTTTTTATTTTCATATTAATTCAAAAGAAACTACTCAATCCAATTATAATTTACCAACTTCTCGAACATATTCTTTACTTTTTATCTTAATTAATCACAACGTGAGGTTTCACTTCTTTATTATGTTCAAATAAAAGGATATTATTCAATCATTACCAAATCAATTAAGCTAATCAAGCTACCACTCTTCTAAAAATATTTCTTTTTCCATGTCAAACAAGTATGTTATCATTTTTATTTTTACTAAGAAAGTTATAACCATTAAATAAATTTTTGATACATCAATTTCAGGCACATAAGTAAACCCGAGATATTTCCGAGATGCATTATAAGACACGAGATGTCAATCCGAGATGTACACCCGATATGTACTCATCTCGTCTGAGATCTCTCCCAATACGAGATAACTTGTGCAAAAATTCCGAGATGAAACGTGACCGAAATCCGATATTTAAACCCTTGATTTTACAATACTTGCATTAGGGTGGCCTTACTTGTAATGCCACATATCAAAAATACTTCTATTTCTTTTGTTTGGGAAAGTTTAGAAAGGTTACAGTAATTTTTCCTTTTTCCAGTATTTTTGGAATTAACAAGATTGAACTTATATTGTCCTTTGACTGTATCATCTAAAAGAATTTCTCTAGTTAGTATGTCTCTAATTAAGGAATACATTAAGGTAATATTCAAAATAAACATTGCTATCACTTGCAAATTATGATACACTTATAAGATTTTTTTTATTTAAGACACTCTCGATAAGTTATTAAGATAAAATTGTATTTCACCTTTAATGCAGGCAATTCTAGTATGAGTTATCTTAATGGACTCGCCGTTTTCCGTGTGTATGGTATGTTTAACTTTATACTCCTTTTTGTTAAGATTCAGATTGTCTAGATTGCTTGTGATATGATTGGCTGCTCCAGAATCTGGGTACCAGCTCTCATTTTGAATTTGTTCTGGTTTGGTAATATCATTCAGGTGATTATTTCTTGAATTATCTGATTGACTGCTAGATTCCTGTTGCACTTGAGCAATGTTTGCACTAGGATTGTTATTTTTCTGACTGTTCGAGTTTTGATTTTATGTATAAGTTGCATTGAATCTGAAATAACATCTTAATGTTGTATGACCAATTTTCTTATATATTAGACACTTTGGTCTATTATTATTATTTCATTTGCCTCTACCTCTACCTCTTGCTCTGACTGACTGCCCTCCTCTTTAATAGGATTGATCAGTTTTATTGTAGTTTTGATTCTTGTTCTTGAAGCTAAATGCATAATTAACTAATAGATCATTATCCAATGGTTTCTTGTGATCAATTCTTTCTTCATGTGCAAGAAGAGTTGAGTGGACATACTGCATTGATGGCAATGTTTCTTTAAATGATATTACTGCTACCACTGCTTTATATTCTTCACCGAGACCATTCAAGATTGTATTACTTTGCTCAGTGTCAGACACATTAGTGTCCTTCTACTTCCAGTAGATCATAATTTGTATCAAACTTTGATAAGGATTTCCTAATTGATAGATTCTTTTTTTGATGTTTGCAGTTATCATTTGTAGTGCATTACCTTTCCAACTAATTGAGAATTGAAAATTTTCTTTATCGTTACCTAAATTTAATTAGATGATTTACATCCCACTATTTGTGGAAGTAAATTAGTGCTTATAGAAGATATTAGCCAAGAACTTATCAAACTATCTTGCCTTTGGTATTTTGTGTATTAATTATTACTTATCACCTTGTTTTCTTGACCAGTAACAAGTGGGACTGGAAATGTGCTAAAAACAAATCCTTCAAGTCCATATCCTCGAATGACAGTCTCAATTTGAAATTTTCAAAGAAGATAATTATCTTCATCAAGATTAACAGTAATAAGCTGACTTTGAGGACTGACAAAATTTTGATCAAGTCCTCTATTGTTGTTGGTGTTTTTGTTTGCTGAGAATTTGCTCTGTTCACTGATGTTGCAAAATTATCATTGCTTTCAACCATGGTGAAACAATGCTATCAGATAGCCACTAATGATCCTTATATAGATAGTAAGAAAGAAAATGATCCTTGTGCAGACTGCATCTGTAGTGTGATAACTTGAGTATAATATCACTTTCCAGCAGACCCAATTCTAAAGAACAAAGCACAAAGAGATCGACTCATATTTTGTTCGTGAGCAATTTTTGAAAAATGTAATACAAATAAATCACATACCTACTACTTACCAACGTGCAGACATACTCACGAAAGTATTATCAGCCAAAAATTTCATCAGATTGAAGAAAGAATTAAAGATCGAAGGAAGCGATAGTTGATTTGGAAAAAATTTGCCTAACCCTAGATTTATTTGAGAGGGCATAATAAAAGAAAAGGTCAGAATGTTATATGCCGTATATTGTATAAGGAAAAGTGGATACGGGTTGTGTGAGAATAGGCTCACTTCAGCGCCAAACCATTTTGTTTTTTTTCATTATAGTTACACCTGTGTATCCCAATGTAAAGTATCTAATCTGCCTTTATACAGAGATAATTATTGAAATCTCGTCCCCACATCCATAGTGAGGGAAACATATGAGTTTGATCAATACCTTTAACAAAAGGAATTCATTGTTGTTACATGCAACTAAACTCATAAATATATCACTCCACCTCCATTATTTTTACACGATGTGATACTGTTCTTCTTTTCAATGTGCGTCCATTACTCACACACAGTGCGAGACACCCCAACAGATCTCTATTTTGGCTCGCATCCATATATGTGTCTTCTAATACGCTAATACGATGCCTACACCATATCGAGATTTGTTCCCGTATCATTCTTCTAGATCCAACGTACCATGATCTAGCTCCACCTTAAGTCTGACTACTTAAGCCTACATTGCTAGCCACTACGATTTATAGATCTCTTGTGAATTGTCCATTGTCCCAGACGTTACCATCGGCTCTGATACCATGTTGTGTTTTGGCACTCCAACGCTTCCCATGAATGTGCGCTTCATTGATCCAGAACGGTGCCATCTTAAGAAAGCTTCCAATGTGTCAACGTCTCGATTTTACATCCCTCCATCACTTCTCGGAACGAGCACATACGTAGTCTTGGAAACATCTGCTTATAACAAAAGAAATTTTCAATATTACGTGCCATCAATCGCGCATATATACCACCTTATGCGCCATATTCCTTATGATGTGGGACTTAACATTCAACTTACGCACTCTCAAAAGCGAGCCGCACTTAACAGATCTCCACCTTGGCGAGCATTTCCTCTAACTTTCATTTGGAGCATACTAAAGAAACTCTACAGTTGGTCAGGCTACTTCCACTTCGTAACGCAGTTGGTGAGGCTGCGTTACCAAATCTCCACATTAAGGCAGGTACTTCCGCTAAAGCCATCTTGGAGCATCAACAATGCAGAAGAGCAGGCTGCATATCTAGTAGTGAGGTCTAGCTGCTTACATATCTCCAAGCCTCAAGGAATTTTTGCTTCGGTCACTCTCGCATCGTATAATGGTCCCTCGAACCATCCCTACGTGGAGGCAACATATGAGTTTAGTCAACACCTTAACAAAAGGAATCCATTGTTGTTACATGCAACCAAAATCATATATATACCACTCCACCTCCATTATTTTTATACGATGTGGGACTATCCTTCTTTTCAATATGTGCCAATTATCCACACACAATGCGAGACGCCCCAACAGATCTCCATCTTGACTCACATTCATATATGTATCTTCCAATACGCCAACACGATGCCTGCACCATATCGAGATTTGTTCCCAGGTCATTCTACCAGATCCAGCGTACCATGATCTAGCTTCATCTTAAGTCTAACTACTTAAGCCTACACTGCTAGCCACACGATTACAGATCTTTTGTGCGTTATCCATTGTCCCAGGCATTACCATCGGCTCTGATACCATGTTGAAATCTTGTCCGCACATCCTTATGTGGGGCAACATATGAGTCTGGTCAACACCTTTAACAAAAGTAATCACTTGTTGTTACATGCAATCAAACTCATATATATACCACTTCATCTCCATTATTTTTACACGATGTGGGACTTTCTTCTTTTCAATGTGTACTCATTACCCACACAAAATGCGAGACACCTTAATAATTATTATCTTGGGTTGAAGTAATTGATTTATGGTCATAAATCAATGTCTCATTAATTCTCCTATTCATACAGAAAACATTTATTCATTTGATTTTCCATTTTCCCTCAATTTACATATGCCTGATAAGATTCCATCTTTAATCGGCTAATTAGGGAATTAATTGATTATCTCAATCTCTCTAAATAATTCTTTCTCTCATGTAGGTAATTTATTACTCTCTTTTATGCTATAAAAGAGGCTATATATATTGAGTAATTACTTCAAATATCTTTCAAATCTTCTGCAATTGAGAATATTGTATCACTGAAATCAACAATATTTTCCAAATATTCTGCAATTGAAAATATTGTATCACCAAATCTTACACATCAGATCTTCAATACTAACTAAATTTAATAAATCCAATATTCAGAATCACTGATGTAGTGACCAATAGATCATATGCAATGAACAATTATAGATAGAAACAATTTATAAAACGGAACACAAAATTGTATTCAACTTTTAGATGTAGAACTACAATCTTTATTTTTATTTTTTTTCACAACAATAAATATATAAACTCCACCAAAAGCTGTCAACAAGCCTGACAGGTAACCAAACATAAAAAAAAAAGATATACAAATGGATAAACAAAATCAGATAGAAAGGACAACTAAACCTAAACAGGGAAACCAAAAAAACTCGAGCGAAAGGCAAAGGCATAGGGCCTCTGGCATCAGGCTCACTTCACACCCAAAGAGCTCCAGGAACCCACCCCCCCCCCTCCCATCAACATCGAAATCAAGCTCCGGCAAGGCCACCGCCCGATGACGATGTTGAGAGAAAACTGAGTAAAGAATTGGCAAGCCCATCAGAAGACCCTTCGACAGAGACGAAAGAATCGACCAACATCCCATCAGCTGAAAGACAGAAAGTCCGACAAGAGCTACGGAGTTGCTAAAGCTAGGTTCGAACAGAGATAGGACATAGAGACTAGACCACCCATGGAAAGCAATTCCTGACCGCCCAAAAAAAAACCATACCTGCAGCTGCTCGTCCGATGGGACAGTGGAACAACCACCCACCTTCTGCTCTAGCAACAAACCACCCTCGAAACAGGGAGAAACCGACCCACCAGAACATGAAAGCCGATCAGATCCACACAAAGAACAGCACCAACCATCACCAAAAACAATAGGACAGGAATCAACTTCCAAACCCACCCAAACAACACGAGACACCACTGTAGGAGCTAGGGGAAGCACCGCATCCACCTTGGTTGGGCCTACAAAAGCCCCATCGATCTGAGAATCAAGATCAACACCCAATCCAACACCAACCTCAGAAAAATCCACTCCCACATGCATAGAATCAAATAAGTTCACAGAGAAACCGACAGATCCATCCCACTTTTTACGAAATCCTGTGAAAGGGCCAAGATAGGGATGCATCACAACCTGATTCGAAGGGGTGGTGAAATCCCCTTCATCTAATGCAATCACACCAAAGCCTAAATCACACACAGCCGTACCCACCACCATCAACTCCTCCTCACAAGGCAATATTTCACAGCCAGCAGAGAAAGTGACCGAAGGAGCGAATTGGGAGATGGGATCCCCTTCGAACAAGACAGCACTACCATAGTCAGTGCCACAACACACCGATCCCACCACCAGAGCCTCCTCCCCACGAGGCATCAACCCACATTCGACAGAAAATAGAAGCTGCGGCTCGAAGAAGGTGGTGAAACCCCTCTTCGAGGCAGCAACGGAGGCCGTAGCATGAGGCGACTCCTTGCAATCGGCGGCAAATGGAGGATATCGCCAGCATGGGGGAGGACAGCAAGAGATGCCACCTTCTGATACTGGAACCACCTCCAAGAAGCAATGCTCAACCCAAATAAATCGAGATCTAGCAAGAGCCCCAAAATCAGAGAGGGAGAAAACCCTAATTTCAATCGAGCTAACTCCGATGAAGACAACAGAAATTGGGCCGATGACCTCCGCCAGCAAGGCAACGCCGACAACGGCGAACGAAGGGCAACGGCGCACGAACGTCCCCGAAAGAACGAACTCCCCACCGCCTTCCAAAGACGACAACAGAACCAGCGGACAAACAACACAATACCGCATCGAATTAGAGAGAAGCCTCAGATTAAAAGAGAAATTAGAAGAGGAGAGAAGCAAGAAAAATCGGAATGACTCAGAGAATAGCGGCCATTAAAATTGTTTTTTGTCTAGAGTGTGTGTGTACGTGAGTTTTTGGATTACACTTTGCTTATATTTTAACTACAATCTTTATTTACAAGAGGATAAAGTGAATAGAAGAAAACTATTTTTTTTTATACGTAGAGCTCCTCTTAGATGCAATGGTTATAAAGATAAATTACTTAAAAATGAAGGATTTAATTTGAAAATTTAAATACCGAAGAAATGTGTAATCGCTTTCTTCTTAAAATTTGAAAATTTAATGCAAATTTGTAACGATGGTATTTATTTTGTTCCATAAGGTCTCCATGTCTACTTAATAACTAATTGATTCATCAAATCAACTAATTGTGCATTTCATATTTGCGCATATTTTAACTATGTTGTTTAGTATTTCCCAAGGTTCGAAATTTCGTTTTTCGTTTCCGTTCCGACCATTGGTAATAGTAAATTTTTTGGATCCGTTCTGAAATTTTCGGAAATTCCACTTTAATTCCGGTTTTTTAATTTCGGTATTTTTTCGCTTTAATTTGCTATATACGCTAATAAATATCTAATACTGTCGTAAATTTATAGTACATATTTTACATTACATATAAAATACATATTTTAATTAAAAATCCACTGTGTAAGATTCTGCATTATTCATTTTAGATTTTAAAACTTTGATCATTATGAAAATTTTGAATTTTTTGTTATGGTTCGATGTAAATTAACAAAAGTACAGCAACTTTTTTTTTTGAAACTACACGATTTCTTCACCATTTATTTATTGCTCCAATTAATTTGTTTTCTTTTTTTAATTTTTATATATTTGTTGTATTTTTTAATTTTTTATAAGCTTTTTTCAATGTATGAAAAGGAAATTCGGAATTTAGAGCGGAACCGGAATTTTTGATCGGATTTCATTCCGGCTACGAACGGAACCGGAACGGAATCACCGGAATAACCAGTATTCCGTCGGAATTTCAAACCAGGGTATTTTCCCATGATATTGCAGTAGTTTCTACACATCACATGTCATGACACTTCCTAACCTTCACATCCCCCCCCCCCCCCCCCCCCCCCCAAACACACTTCTCTTCTCTCCAACTATGTTGCATCTTTCTCTTCCCGTGATTATCCAGGTGATCATGTAAAGGAATGGGGATGAATGCAAAGGCAACGTTTTGCAAGTGATACGTGATTCTGTTCTGCTTATAAATGCTATCACGAATAGATTTTTAGTGGGGATTGATTTCAGTTTACTAATTACTCTATGGGGGAAGATGATATGACTCTGTTGTTGAAACCAATGGTATATTTTTATTGGACTAAGATTGGGATGGAAAAACTTCATGTACACTATGTTTAGCTCAATGCAAAGGTCGATGAAGTATAGCTTTTACTTATCCATGCGGTCTTGGTTGCTATTATGTCATTGTGCATTAGATGCATTTAATGCAATTCATAGTAGTTACAGTAGTACAATTTCACTCTTGTATTAATAAAACATGATAGTGATCATTCAACCCCACAAAAATGTCAAAATGATGGGATTTCCTGCATGAAATGTAAGAGATAGTAGTGTAAAAATGCGTCAATTCACCTGAACTGTCTAATTTCATAATTTAACACACCAGTGGATCCATAGTCTAATAAAAAAGAATACTCCAATCATATACAAGTTGCAACAGTGCACAGTACACATGGACAACTTTACCTATCACAAACCTCATCTTCCCCAATCCTATAAATACATCATACCTAACTGGACACACAAACATATCATACAACAAAAATAAAGCACACTCGATCATTCAAAGCAATCAGAAACATAATAATGAGGAACACTGTTGGCTTCACAGAACCGACATCTGCATTATCAACAAATTACACAGTACACACTCCTCCTATACACTCCACATGGCACTCTCCTGTCCCTTACTTATTCGGAGGCCTTGCAGCCATGCTCGGTCTCATTGCATTCGCTCTCCTCATACTTGCCTGTTCTTACTGGAAGCTTTCGGGCTACCTTGAAGGAGGAGATGAGGTACATGAAGATATAGAAAATGGCCATGGAGGTAGCAGCTCGGACAAAGCAGCAGACAAAACTAAGAGCGTCGTGCCATGTCTTTACGAAGAGAGAATTGTTGTTATCATGGCTGGAGATCATAAGCCTACTTATCTGGCCACCCCTGTATCAAGTCGAGCTTCTTCGTTTAATGATGGAGGAAGTTGTAATGTTGATGGAGGTGAAGGAGATTGCAGTAATTGTGTTGATGGAACGAAGAGGGAGACTGAGAGTTTGGGGAATGGAAATGATCAAGATGAACAAAGGCAAGAGCAATAATATTATCTTCTTCTTTTTCATTTTTCTTTTCTATGTTACTATATATAAGTTTTCTAGAACTATATTTTAGAGGCATAGATGTATATTTTGGAGGGGAAATTGGATTTTGTTTATCAGAACATTTATCTATTCTGAACACTTCATATTCCAATCAATTTAAATCATCTTTTACCCCTTCTTAGTTTGTTCAGTATCCCGTTCTAACAAGCCTTGAGGAAAAAAAATACTTAACTGCAACGAAGATAAAAAAAACCCGCAATTATTCAAGTAAGTTGCACAGATCATTTTTTGATATACAGGAAATTTTATAAATATAGATATGCATATTCGAGTGGAGTCACTAAATTAAAGTGATTAAGGATATGTTGAGGAAAAAGAAAAGGGAGGTATATAGAAGTAAGTGGAGAGGGATGACGAATATAACAATGGAAACTTTAGCACCTTTCTTCTTTTAATTTCCAAAAGTTGTTGATGCAAAATGAGATACGACGCAGCTCGAGAACAAATGCAGATGTTCAGTGATGGTCATGAGGTCGACAAATGACAATGTATTTTGTAACTAACCAATTCAATGTTGTTTTGTTTGGTGAGAAGCCAACAAAAAAATCAAAATAATTGATCAATGGTCCAAAAAAATCCTCATGACACAAGAGAAGATGCACATAAATGTATGGATAAGCATGTTCCATGGTCAATCATGATTTGATCGATCAGTATCTGCAAGTACGTAGCTGCACATATATGACACAGTTAACGGTATGAAATGAATATACTTGTATATGTTTTTAATTTGTTTATGCACAAGATATCAAATACGATATGTCATATTAAACAGGAAGTTAGCGTATGTAAAGTGTGCAATGACAGTATTACAGTACTCCATTTATCTGCAGAATCCAATAGAATAATTGAATGTGAAGGTGTGTACTCATTCCTAAATTTACATCATACTGGCGAGAGTAAGCAAATATTTAATGAGTGTAATAGGACTGGTCCAGAAAACAGGACCACGGTTTAACTATATAGAAAGGACCACTAATGAAAAACGGTCCATTCATTGCTAAACTAATGAATCAAGCCAATAAGTATGCAACAAATAAGAGACATTCGGGTCCTATTCACGAGAGCTTCTGATGTAACGTTAGAATCATTATTTTTAAAGCCAAGGTTCAGTTAATATTCACTATCAACCAGGTGCATTGATGACTAGAATTATCTACCTGGGTTAATTATATTTAGTTAAACAAATAAAAAACAAGCCAGCTTTGAGATATATATTTGTGTCACATGCATCCAATTGATGTACATTAGATGTCACTAAATTTTGTATATCATCGCGAACTGTATTCATGTTCAGGTAGGTGAACTGACAAAATTGATCATCAGAGACTCACTCTGATTATCATATTCATGACCGTGTCATTCTTTATTCAAATATCAAGATAGAACACTACATTCGAGTGGAATTTCAGGTGAAGTGGTATTGTCGATCAAGATAAGATCTAAGAGCATCTCCAACCGTTCCTAAGTTACATATTACATTTTGAGGCCCTCAAATTTTCCAATGGTTACTTGATTTGTATGTTTATTTAATAAGCATCCATCTCAAGAAGCATGTATTAGGATTGTTATTGAACATTTGTTTAACAGACGTCCAAATATTCATCTGTTTTTTCAACAAACACATATTACCAAGCATTTATTTAACACAATTTGAACGTTTATTTATAAACATTCAAATTTTTCGATGTTTTTTCAACAAGTGCTTCTTATCAAGTACTTGCTGGGGAAGCGTCTAAAATTTGGACGTTTATCAAACAAATGTCTAATGAGCAGCCAATTCAATTACAAAATTATGAATCATATGGTCTGACTTTGTAACAAATTATATAACCTATGCCTCTGAAGAGAGATTTGTGTACAATTTTTTTTTTTTTTTAATATATATCTTTGTTGGGATGCTGGTGCTTTGCTTTTTGGCTAAGTAAAAGATATCATTCTCTTTTCTTATTCAACAAAAAATAATAATTCATTGCTTCTGTTGGATCTCTGAATTAGTTTGCACGGAGAACAACTTTGTATAACTAGCTTGGTGTACGCGTAAACGGTTAATACTTTATTTGACCTTTCAATCAAAAAATAAAATGTTATGGTGGACCCTAGCCGAGTTGTATTGGCACTTTAACATGAACTAGAAGGTCCAAAAGAAAGAGGTCAGAAAGGAAAGCTAAGATAGATGAAAAAAAAAACAAGGTTAAACGGTAGGAAAAGGTCCAAATATCTTTCCTGTTTATGCCTCTCTAATTGCTTAAAAAAGGCAAAAATGTTGTATTTTCCCTTCTTTTTTAATTGCTAGAGTAATAGTGGAGATTCCGGTGCTCCGTTGGTTAGGACGTTGGGAGATGGAAACCAAATGACTGTGTCCGAACGGGTTCGAATCCCAACGCCATAACCATCCGTAGAAGTTTCAACGTTATGCATCCGTGTGCGACGAATATATAAAAACGGGGTAGACACACGGCGTGAGGTTTACTTAAGTGAGTATCAATGAATACCATGATCTTAAGGTTCCTCATGATATAAAAAAAAAATTACGTATTCCATTTTTTTTATGGATTAAGCGCATCTCTAATTTACTCTATTACGACCCTCGGTCATGAAAACATGAAGAGCCAAACTGGATTAATGCATTCTTTATTGATTTGTTAAAATTTAAGACGTTATTATTTATATCAACAATTTGCAACCATTTTACTTATAATTATTTTTTCCATTTTATTATAGTTAACATCGGATAGTAACTAGTAAGAATATTCCCAAAAAAAAGAAGACGAGCAGGGACAGAGGCATGTTATGGTTGGTCTGTCTACCAAAACAACAGCCAGAAATGCGTATTCATAAAAGAAAAAATAGAAGTCGATCACAACAGCAGCGCATCGCTTTCTTATTCAATCGATCAGATTTTCATACATTCTCTCAAACCAGTCGCTTCCAATCAAATTTCCACGCCTCTCTCGCATCGTCTTCCTCCTTCATCGCATCCCATCGACAGTAATGGATAATCTGCTAATCCTAATTTTTATTCCCACTGATTTGAATGTGATTATTTAGGGTTTTACTTGAATTACTTATTGAATTGAATGGAGCAACTGATTTGAACGTAGCTAGTGATTTGTTATGAGCTTTTTTTATAATTATTAGAGAAATTACCAAGAAAAATTCCAGGCTACTACCCCCGAACCCCCTGCGTATTTCCATGTTGTGACCTCACCAACCTCAATTTCTGGCTACGCCGTTAAAGATGGATCAGTGCTATAAATTTTTTAGTGACTCACACTGACTAATTCTTTATTGCCCCAACAATGCACTGAGTTATCCAGCATTAATAATGTCGAATAAACTTATGTGGATAGCTTTCAATGCACGGGATGAACAATGAAATCTGACCACGAGTTATCTAATATTAATAATATCGGATAACTCAGTGACCGCCAGAATCACTGAAGGACCTTAGCGGTCTGTGATGGACCCATTTTTGGGCTCACCGACCTCTTGTTGGAGGTTCAATCACTCACTAACTGACATCCTATTGGGGATGCTCTAACGTGTGTCATATTATATTTATAATTTTATGTATTTGTTATTATGTATTATAATATGCACAAGAGCATTGGAACTTCTACACAACCTTAAATGTTATGCAATTTTGTTCATATGTTCACATCATACCCTGGACAAAAGGGAGCTCATTTAAACATATTTAACATAATAAAAGTGAATTTTTTTTCTTCCTAACATATCAATTTACATATAAAGAGGAAAATAAAACAGAAGAGAAATAAAACAATCAATTTTTAAAATATCACCTTGTAGAACTATAAAATAATAAATTATACATGGGAGTTGCAATGCTACAGATGTGAAAGATTATCCAAAAAAATAAGTTGAAATTTACATTGAAAAACATATAAAAGAAACTTGCAGCGCGGACAATGAATTGATCCAAAGGTAATAGTATCAAAAGGCCTCTTCTTCAAATTCAAATTGAAAGCTTTGTTAAGTCTTGAATGTTTACAAATTGTTAGTAGTTTGATTGTTTCAGCAAATAAGATCTTGTTTATTAGGAGTCAAAAGTAGTTAGAGTTGTATTTAAATTTGTCATAATAAATATCACGACTTGCACATGTTTGTTATTTTTGCTTCTATTCTTCATGTCATGTAAAGGTTATATAAACCCTACTGTTATTTTAATAAATCTATCAAAGTATTTTAGAATTTTGTATGTGTAATTTTTTTCTCAACAAATTCTAGTATCAGAGCCTTAAAAGAGGTCAGCGAGTGAGTGAAAGACTACAAGTATTGGTGAGTGTGTGATGATGGCCGAGGCAAGCAGTTTCGCACAACCATGCATTCCAAAGTTTGATGGGGATTATGACCATTGGAGTCTACTCATGGAGAACCTTCTTAAATCAAAGGAGTACTGGAGTGTTGTTCAAGGAGGTTACAGAAACCAGCCGATGAAGAAACATTGACAGTAGCAGAAAGGAAGACCCTAGAAGATATGAAGCTAAAGGACTTAACAGTTAAGAATTATCTCTTCAGCTCCACTGACAGGTCCATTCTAAAAACAATCACTCAGAAGGAGATGGCTAAACAATGGTGGGATTCATGAAAGGTGAAGTATCAAGGAATGCTCGAGTGAAGCGTGCCAAAATTTAAACTATTCGTAGAAATTTTGAAGTGTTGGAGATGAAAGCAAGAGAAACAGTCACTAACTATTTTGGAAGAGTGATGGTGGTGGCCAATGACATGAAAAACTATAGTGAAGACATGCCAGATGTCAAGGTCGTTGAGAAAATTTTGCGTACTCTCACAGAGAAGTTCAATTACATAGTGTGCTCAATTGAGGAGTCGAAGGACATTGATAATCTTTCGGTTTATGCCTTCCAAAGCTCAGGGCTAGTTTATGAGCAAAAGTTTAAAAAAGATGATGGAGAGGAGCGAGCACTAAAGGTCAGCTATGAGAAAGAGGAGGTAAAGGAAGAGGAGTTTGTAGCTAGAGGTTGAGGAATAAGCAGAGGGAGAAAATTAACCAAGGCCACCGTGGAATGTTTTAGTTGTCATCAACTAGGGTATTTTCAATATGAATGTCCAAGATGGAAAATAAGTGCCAATTATGCTCAGATTGATGAGGATGAAGAGATTCTTTTCATGGCTTTCGTGGAAACCAACAACACAAAAATAAAAGAATTGTGATTTTTGGACTCTGGCTTCAGTAACCACATGTGTGGCAATATGCATTGGTTCTTGAATTTTGATGAAACATATAAACACTCTGTGAAGCTTGGTAACAACACAAGTATAGAAGTGATGGGAAAGGAAAACATACGACTGGAAATCAGTGCATAACTCTGGTGATCACAGATGTTTATTATGTGCCATATTTGAAAAATAACATACTCAGTATAGGCCAGCTTCAAGAAAAGAGATTAGATATCCATAAACAACATGGAGAATGCAAGACCTATAATCCAAGAAGAGGTCTAATCATGCAAACATGGATGACAGCAAATCAGATGTTTGTATTGATGGCTAAAGTGGTACCAAAAAACTCTGATTTCCTACATATAGTGACAAAAGATGAATCAGAGTTGTGGCATAGAAGATATGGACATATGAGCTATAAGGGGTTGCAAATACTAAAGTACAGAGACATGGTAAAGGGGCTTCCACTTCTAAATGCTACAGCAAGATCATGCAGTATATGCTTGGTAGGCAAGTAACATAAGGAGGCTATTTCGAAAAGAAGTTAGTGGTGTGCATCAAAGAATTTGCAGCTTGTACATGCAGACATATGCGGTCCAATTACACCATCTTCTAATAGTGGTAGAAGATACATTTTAACATTCATTAATGATTATAGTAGAAAATTATGGATATATTTCTTGACTGAGAAGTCTAAAGCATTTAAAACTTTCAAACATTATAAGAGTCTTGTTGAAAAAGAATCTAGTGCATCTATATGTTGTTTACGTACTAATGGAGGAGGATAGTTCACATCCAAAGAGTTCAATGATTTCTGTAATGATAATGGTATACATAGACAACTCACCGCAGCCTATACCCCACAATGGAATGGAGTAGCCGAACGCAAAAATCGAACTATCATAAATATGGTTTGGTGTATGTTGAGCGAGAAGGAGGTACCAAAGACTTTTTGGCTAGAAGTTGTAAGATGGGCATCACGTGTCCTCAATAGAATTCCAACATCGGTGATAAAAGATAAAACACCAAAAGAAATGTGGATCGGAGTTAAACTTGAAGTGAATTACTTTAGAGTTTTTGGATGCTTAGCTCATGTTCATGTTCCAAGCCAAGATAGAAAGAAGTTGGATGATAAAGGTTTTTCTTGTGTACTACTTGGAAGGAGTGATGAGTCGAAAGCATATCGGTAGTATGTTCCAGCAACAATGAAGATTGTGATAAGCCGAGATGTTCATTTTGAAGAAGATAAGGGCTGGAATTGGGGAAGGACGGTAGAAGAAGTGAGGTTAGATGCATTGGTTTGGGAAGATTGCGATGAAACAGAGAATGAGGAAGAAGAGGCCACTTTACCATCAAATGATATTACTGATCAAGATGCACCAAGTCAGATAGTTCTAGCAGTAGATAGACCTCAAAGAGCTCTTACATACTTGCAAGATTATGTATCTAGTGAAGACTTTTCAGAAGAAGATGAGGAGTTGAACAATCTTGCTATATTTGTGTGATGACCCGTAAATCCATACCCTTTGAATCGACAATAAACCACACATGTCCGACCCAAAAAGCACAGACCGACGGAAAGTCAGGAGAAAGAAAAGAAGAGAGAAGAAGAGAAGAGAAGAAAGAGTGAAAAAAAGACAAAACAGAATAATACAGAATTTCACATCGCAGCGGAAAACATATAATATCATATCAATGATCTTTACAAAACAGAAACTTTATATACATACATCAATCAGAATACAACAATCAATCACTATTTATCAGCCTGGACAGTTATAATAACCTGTCCTTATAATTTCCGATAATATAAACATAACTAATCAGCAGATAATCAAACAGATACGTGTATACGAAAATGAAGATCTCCAGCTCTCCTGCTGAAGCTCCAAAAGCACCAAATCTGAACCTGTAAATATACTCGGTCTGACCCGAGCATTGAAAGAGAAGAACACCCAGATCAGTCTGGTAAACCAGCGTGAGAAACACAGTCAATTGGATTTATTAAATTACCAAACTTTTCCTCTATCAAAACAAAAGTATCTCATAAGACACGCCAACACATAAACACGGACATGTTTTTACCTTACGATAACTAAATCATTTCATATCAAATCCTCTTATATTATACTAGTGTCTAGTATACAAATAATATTAATCATAGTCGAAATGGTTACCCATATATCATTTCAAGGCTATTAATTATGCCTTTACAAACAAAACCGCAAGCTCGTAGTGGGGTTGGGATTTCCATGCAAATGACCAGGTGAAGGGACTACCTTCCGGCAGTACATCTTTAGAGGAATGTACCCAGGACCATCATAATGGATCCTCTACCAACACAAGACCGGCCCACCTCTATAACTAGATGGTACCGAATATATCATCCTCCGGTCATTACCGACCTTTACCGAGGGCCCTCTAGCGTACAAACCATAATAATCAGATACATGACGTCATAGCATGTAAAGATATATCTAGAAGAGGATGATCATACCCTACTTGGGAGCGACCCACATAGCCTTGCTACATCTAACCCTGTTTTGGTCATTTCCGATTGATGAGGCCTGAGGTAACGATTACCTTTCACAAACACATATCACATCACTTAGAATGCCACACGACCATTTTCGTTGACTACTAATTGCCTTTCACAAAAATAAAACTCTTAAGTTCATACGTCTTAAGGAGGGTGTTAAGGTAAGAGAAGTTTTCTTCTCCGCCACCACTGATGTACGTTTGTAAAAACCAGTGTACGTAATCTTTAGAAATGCAATGTCAGACAAACATCCATACAAGTTGTCCAGGAACAGGACAAACCGAAGGTACTTTTCTACCACATCCTGTAGAGAAATCTCCAGGATTAGTAGCGAATAGTCCTCGCATTGGATATTTCATAATGAAGAGACATCTGCTACTATATGTATATTATGATTTTAACCCCAAACGATCAACAAGCAGTCCCCCACTATGAAAATCCTGAATATCAATATCATCAATACCTTGCACAATCAAACGCATATACGTTGGTCCAAAGTGGTTTTCAGATAAATTTTATCCCGGTCTCTTCGCACCAACAACGCAAAAGCGTTTCTCAACTTCACATAGAAACTAAGTCTTATAGACTTATCACGTCTCCAACTTTCAACTTGCTATCCTTCGGGCCAAGAAGGAAGCTCGATAGATTGGAGTAATACTCCGCACTATATGAATCAACATCCTCAACACAAACGATAATCAAGCCTACATAGAAGGCTACGTACTAAGTGTACGACTAAATAGTTCCCACATCAAGTCGAGAAACTGAAATGGTCAAATTTGATAGTCGGATATTTAACTATCAAACCAAACAAACAAATATTCAGCACCATATACAATCACTAGGCCTTTTTAATTAATTTTTCATTAATTAAATCACTTTCCAAATATTCACTTCAAATTATCTTTAACAAGATATTATTCCAAAATCATTTAAACATTTTAATATTGGAAAACATTTCCAAATACTTATTTAATAATAAGTAATTCACAAATCAATTTATTTTCAACACTTAAAAAATATTACATATACCTAAATCAAGATTAAGTATATTTTTTATTCTTTTAAGGAAAACATTCTCTTTAAACATATTTATTTGGATCAAAACGAATGTTGCGTAAAACATCGTTACGACAACCTAAAATCACTAGTATAGGGATTTGAAAATAAGATAGATATATAAATCCCATATACTATACAAAACATTTTCTTTCGAAAATCATTTACTATAACAATAGTGTTACAGTCCATCATTTCCTTACTTCTCGAAAACGTCTATTTCAACAATGAATGTTGAAATCTGTGTGTTTGATATTTAACACATTTTAAAACATATTCAAACCGTTTAACTCCATTTAAAATATCACTTTCCAAAAATATCCGTTTTATTTAAATTATTATTCATTGTCCAAAATCGTGAATATAATTCTCTAACCAAGTTCATTACTATTGCACATTTAATTAAAGGATAATTCACTATTCAACATCGTGAATATATCTCCTTTGCCAAATTCAGTACTTCTACACGTTTATTAAAGGATTATCCACTATCCAAAATCGTGGATGAAATTCCTATAATAAACTTCTATACTTAATTTATCAAATTCAATTGATTTCACATTTATAAAACAATGTTTATAAATTCACATTTTTATTTTATAAAAACTTCAATATATAAAATCCCTTTATTAACAAATTCCATTTATCTCATTTATATGCCAAAACTCAAACTATAAGCTAATTACTTATAATTCTCTTATTTACAAAATTCATTCTTTTTATAACTTCACAAATTAATAAATCTTATTCACTTATAAGATTCAATTATAACTTCATTTTAACATTTACAAAACTCCTTTACAATTCCATTATTTTGATTTATAAAATATCAATTTTATAAATCTTATATATAAACCGTTTATACTAAATTCAAAAATCCCAATTTAAACTATTTTACCAAATAGTTAACTTCATATTTCAAAAATCACATTCTGATTATATTTCACAAAAATCATAATTTTTATAACATAAAAATTATGACATTTATTTATTCAAAATAAATTCATTCCTTAACAATTCAAAAATTAAATAGAACATCTATTTTCAAAATCACTTGAAAATCCATTTAAATTTGGAAATCATAACTTCAACACTTTTAAAATTCCAAAAATAGGCCAAATGCTGCAACAGCACTAAATACATCAATCACGACATCCAAAACATCATATATCACATGATAACAACATATATAACAATATCTGTAAATAAAACCAATACTGGTGAGGAATCCAGTTGGATCCCTCCAACTTGTCACCTGCAATAAATATACATATTAGAATATGTGTACAATGTCCGCTTCGAGGTAGACGCGCGTGCAAAAGGGTCATCCGCTCATACACGTTAACGTATAGGGTCTCATCTGAACCAATAGGCAGGAATATATCCAAATACAAATCAATATATAGATAATATATCATATATCATCCAAATAATCATCAATCATCATAAATAATATTTATTCTCATTTATATAAAATGTCAGTGAGTCAGAAAGAGTGAGTTGTACTCACATTGATTCCAATAGCAGTTGCAGTGTTTTATTTCGAATAAAATTAAACGAGCGTTTAATTCTATCCAAAATTTATAGTATCTCCGATCTACTCCAAACTAGCTCTAAAATGTTGTGCTCGTCAATACGGACCCAACACAACTTGTTTCGTCAAAAACGGACCTCGCATGACAAAGTTATGCAATTTTAAAGATTATACGAATTATATATGATATATTTCAAAATAAATAAATTTAAACCTACTATACTCTGGGCCGTTCGAAATAGCTTGATGAGATCGTGGCTTGCGATATCATCTTCCCCTTATGTATGAAACCCAGGCTTCCTCACGCATGAACAACCCATGCTCCGTTCGATTACTTCGATGCCGCTCCTCCATCCTTTGTCGTGAAGATGATCAGAGGCTACCGATGCGTGCGCCCACGCGATAGCAACCCACGTCCACGGTGCTGAAGAGCTCGATTATGCTGATGTCTCGAAAAACATGTGCGACCATCGGTCTTTTGAGCTGAAATTACCGTCGATCCACGACGTTAAAAATGATCACATCCATATGGATTTGAAGTACTCGACGAACTCTATCACTTTGTAGTTGAAAGTTTCTTGGAATATTGCATGGATTGGAAGATAATGAAGGGGGAAGATCGGTGTTTCTCGGCCATTGAATAAGAGAGTGGCGGTTGAGTGAAACCCTAGGGTTTGTTTGCAAATGGAAAAAAATAACGTCCTTTTATAGAAAAGTTCGCGACACTATTCGCCTGAAAAAAATTTCAACTCCAAATGAAGCGAGCCGCCTGGCATTTATAATATTTTACCCCTATTCCGGACACAATGGAATATATATCAAAAGCTAATTTGATCGTAATTGGAAGATAGGTTTTCGAATCGAATTTAAAATTCACTTAAACAAATTTCTACGCGTTTTAGCTTCCCCAAAACGAACCGTAAATCCGATTGACACGAAATTTGAAATATTACAATAATATAATATTACAGATCCAATGAAACTGGTTTCATCGAAATCCAAGAATGTATGAACAATGACTATTTTCACTCGTTAATTAAATACTAAAATATTCAATTTCTACAAATTAACTTTTAATTCAATTTCAAAAGTTTACCAAAATCATTCTAATTCAAATAGAATTTAATTCAACTTTATAAATCGTTTTTATTCACATTAAATCCAAATTTCAATTATTTACACAATTCCAAATATTAAATTAACAATTTAATTATCCAATTAAATCCAGATATTCGAAATATAATTTATTCAGCTTATAAAATTAACTTTTCAATATTTAAAATCAATTAAATATACGAATTTCAAATGATAGAAATTCTGGGTCGTTACAGTTTGTTTCATGTGAAGATCCTTGTTCCTTCGAAGAAGCACTGGTAGAAGAAAAGTGGAGAAAAGCTACGGAGTGTGAGATGCAGTTTATTGAGAAGAATGAAACCTGACAGTTGACAATGCTACCAACAAGTGCTAAAATTGGTGTAAATTGGATTTTCAAGACCAAATTCAATGAAAATGGTGAAGTGGATAAGTACAAAGCTCGTTTGGTTGCTAAGCTCTATGCTCAACAATATGGGATTGACTATACCGAGGTCTTCGCCCCAATAGCAAGACGGGATATGATTCAGATGATTCTAGCACTTGCAGCATATAAAGGTTGGAGTGTGTTCCAAATTGACGTTAAAAGTGCATTTCTTCACGGTAAACTGAATGAGGCTGTGTATATAGAGCAACCACCAGGGTATGTTAGTAAGGGTGAAGAAGTGAAGGTTTACAAGCTCCAGAATGCACTCTATGGATTGAAGCAGGTACCATGTGCTTAGTATAGTAGAATTGAAGCTTATTTCGTCAAAGAGGGCTTTGCACGCTGCAACTATAAGCATACTCTCTTTGTCAAGTCAAAAGGAGGAGGCACTAGACTTTCAAAGAAAGGAGGAGGAACTAAGGTGGATGCAACTGCGTATAATCAATTGATAAGGAGTGTCATGTATATCACTACTACAAGACAGACTTAAAGTATGTACTGTGTTTGTTAAGTAGGTATATGTCCAATCCCGCCGAAGGGCATATGCAAGCAGTAAAAGAGGGTGTTGCGTTATTTGAAGGGTACTGTTGATTTAGGATTACTTTACAGGAGAGGTGATGTGAAGGAACTAGTTTCTTATATAGAGAGCGACTATGCTGGAGACATCGATGATAGAAGGAGTACAGGTGGCTATGTATTCTTGATGAACGGAGGTGCAGTTTCATGGGCTTCAAAAAAGCAGCCGACGGTGACACTGTCTACCACGAAAGCTAAGTATATTGTCATAGCATCTTATGCCTATCAATGTATTTGGATGCGTAGAATCTTGAAGCAGTTTGGCTATCTACAATCTCAGTGCATGACTACACTATGTGATAGTTTCTAAACAATTAAATTATCCAAGAACCTAGTTTTACATGGTAGGAGCAAGCGTATTGATGTTAGGTTCCACTTCCTAAGGGAACATATGAAAGAGGGAGTTATGAGACTTGTTCATTATGGTACAAAGGAGCAAGTAGCAGATAAAATTGCTAATTCCTTGAAGCTTGATGTGTTCGAGAAGCTGCGTAAAGAGCTTGGACTATGTGAAGTACCACTAAACATAAGCTGAATGCTACCACTTTCAGTTTAAGGGAGGCATTGTTAAGTCTTGATGTTTCCAGGTTGTTAGTAGTTTGATTATTTCAGCAAATAAGATGATTTTTATTAGGAGTCAAAAGTAGTTAGAGTTGTGTTTGAATTTGTCATAATAAATATCATGACTTAAACATGGTTGTTATTTTTTCTTCCGTTCTTCATGTCATGTAAGGCTATATAAAGCATGCTGTTATTTTAATAAATCAATCAAAGTATTTTAGAACTTTGTACGTGTAATTGTTTTCTCAACAAGCTTTGGAGATGTTTGGATTTCTCTCCAAATATATTTCATTTTTGAAAGATTAATCGTGATAGAAAAAGTAGCATCAAAAGCCTAATATAATGAGAGGGAAACCGAAAGCGTAGGATATGATTTTTATATTCCATTATATTGAATAACTAGGAGAAGGAGAAGTAGCGTTTAAGGAAAATTGGAGAGATTTTTGAGAGCGATGAAGATAATTAGAGAAGTGGATAATGGAGAAAATTAAAAGAAGGGTTTTATTAGGAAATTCATGTAAGAGAATAAGATAAAAGGACAACCATTATAGTTTAATTTATTGAAACTAGATGAGTTGGAAATTTTAAGGAAGTAAAATTATACTTCTCAATTTAGAAGAATTAAGAATTTAGTTTTGGAAGTTATGACAGAGAAAATGCAAAAAAGTTAGAAAAGATCCACTAATTCACGCAAATCCAAAGTTATCACCCACGAGGCGAAGCTTTTGCTGGGTCAGCAAGGGTTGCCGTCATAGCTGGAACAATGAAAAACCTGTAAAAAACCTAGAATCTGATATTGGAACCATTTGATTTTTTCCCTAGCCATACCTGAAACAAAGTTAGAGGTTGTGACCATTTTTATTTATGTTTCTAAAAAGATTTTTGTCCAGCTTAGGTGTAACCTATGTCGTCAAAGCTCCATTAATCACTGTTACAGTGCATAGCACTCTTCGACCGCTATGTTATTTCAATTTAGCGCTATTAAATAGTAAATTTTTCTTACGCCCCATCACTTTCCACTACAACCGCTAATTCAAGGTTTTTCAGTACCCACTTTAACAACATTAATATACAAATTCTGATTTGACCAGTTCTCTTTTGTACCAAATCAATAAAGTTAAGGTAAAGACCTAATTTTAAAGCATAAGTGCTTAGTATAGGTTAGAAATATATGATGGTCGACAAATCTAGTATGCATAAATCATGGTATTCTTTGGTTTTGTTATATAAGACTAACAATATTTCTTTTCTTAAAAGTGATGTGAGAATGAGAATAAATTAACTTTAAATATTTGGTTTTATATGTAATGAATCTTTTTACACCTTCATATTTTTCGTTATATTCCTGATTTGTCCCCGCATAACTTTTTGCACCACCACCGCTAAGCGCTATAACTGCACAGGGCTCAACACCTTTAACTTATTTTTTGGTGACTATTTATTTATACAATAGAATATGGTCCTAGCTATAGCTAGCTCCATCACTAATCACTAATGAGTGTGGGAAAGTTGCACGTGAGGGTTCACAAACACCAGATAAGAAAACAAAGAATAAGATCTCATTCATGCGAGTTTTAAACTGAATGACCACATCAAAGAAGGAGATTAATTATATATATTTGTGTGTGTGCATGTACCTGTATGTATGGAAGAAGGATTAGCAGCCCCCTCTATTCAGTCCCCAAGTGTAGCCCATTAATTTCAACCACCTGTTTCGATTTAAATAATCATATTTTTCTCTCTCTTCACACCATACAATTATTTAAATTGAAACCAGTGGCTAAAATTAAGGGGTTGTGTTGAGGGCTAAATAGAGGGGGTTACTGATTCTTCCCTATGTGTGTGTGTGTAAGGAAAACAGAGGGAGGAAAAACTTGAGCGACATTTTTGAATGAAGGACGCATCTTGAAAAATTAGGTTAAAGGAAGAAGTTGATATGCGCAGGCATGCGACAATGCAAGCACAAGTGACAGCAGAGCATGTTAAGAAGGGCACGCACAGGCGAAGGCAGGGCACATGCAAGCAAGGTGGGTGCCAATCGGCGGACATTTGTAGACTACAAGAGACGATGGTGACTTCGATGTTGACTTCGACGACTTTGATGTACGAAGACTTTGGCAACGACTTCATGAGTGGAATGCAAGTGAGCAGCAGTGGAGAGGAGATGAAGATGACTGACCAAGATGGCGATGATGACCAATAGTGGTGAAATGAACTATGAAAACGAATCCTATATGAACTTAGCATTATAGATGTGTACCGTTATATGAACTTAGTAATATATGTGTAATTCTATATGAATATAATATTATATATGTATACTGTTATATGAATATAACATTTTGATGTCCTTCAGACTAAATTTTAAAACTTATGTCCTTTAGACTGAACTAAAATTGGTGTTATCTAGCATTTGAACCGAGAAACTTCTTGATGGATCTGGACCTCAAGATGATGAAGAAATGGATCGAGAACTTAAGGAGTTGTTTGGAACGATGGAATGATGGAGTATAAGAGTTAGAGAAAAAATTGGTGCAGTCAAATATGGTCGGTACCAACTTAACTTGGTTGGTACGAAGATGTTTTGATGGAGGACCCAAGAAGTAGGTGAACTACTCCAATACTTTGCCCAAAAAGACCAGTCTCGAATAGGACATATCATGTCAGTATCGATATGATTTATAGAAGCAATTTTGACAACGAAGCTTGAAAACTTGAAATGTGAAAAAGAATGAAGAAAAAGTGGAGTATAACCTATCAAAATATGATTGGCTCCAACATGATTGTAGTCGGTATTGACTTGATTTATGTTACAAGATTTACTCGTTCTTCCTTCCTGATTACATAAACCTGAGCTTTTACATAGTATTCTGTGAGTTGGCGACTTCATTGGGTGGATTGGCCTATTAATAGCAGTGAGAGAGAAATGTAGAGAGGATTGTTCGACCCTTATACTTGTCTCTAATCAAATTTTTCCATGAATTGCTGTTAAACTTGGATTTACTATGTTTTCAAGATCTGAAACATTTTAACTTGTTTGTACTTGTGTAAAAGCTCTTGAAATAAAAATGGTTATAGGTAGTGATTTGAGGCCAAATCATTATGAAGTATCGTGAATTCAAGCTATTTCATTTCGATTTTATTTTGTGTATCCTCATTTTTGGATTCAGTGGGATGTTGCATCAATTTTTGGTCTAAATTTTTTGTTCTTTCACCGAGAAAGAGATTCTCAAGTGTAGATCTAGCTTAGAACTTTGGATTTGAAGTATCCAGAATGTAGATCTACGAGTGCTTGCTGTAGATCTGAAGTTATTTGGATTTGGAAGATGAATCTACCATAGATCTAAAAGAAATAGCCTATAGGAAAGCTGCTTCTAAGTCTGGAGTTGCCGTTGGAGGTAAAGAAGAAGGCTCTTAGTTAGGGATTTAAATTTTGTACGATTGTCCGACATTTAGCTCGATCCGAGGCTTTAAGGCATTCGATCCATGTCTGTTCGATTATCATTTATGACATGAATTAGTACAAGGAGAAATGTACGAAAGTTTATCTATCTGAACATGGTTGTTGTTTTCCTATAGTCTGAACATTGTATATCCATTGTTCGGCTCGTTAGAATGATGTTCGAGCTTAAACCTTGTTCAGTCCCTATTCATCCGAATCTCTTATAGGACAGGACACAGGAACACCTCTATCTGGTTTGGTCTGACCCGACCCATATACACCCCTACTCTCAGCATAATGAAGAGACTACTTGGCCTTTGAATGCTTTGCCAAGACCTTCACCTCATAGGAGATAGTGACAAAGGCAGGGTTGGGCAAGATGATGGCTGAAATAATAAGAGGAAGTTAGAGAGTTAGAACGCTATCTTGGAAATGATTGAAAAGTATTTTTCTATGATGTACCAAAAACTTCACAGACGTAGAAGAAGCCACAAGGGTTCATCACCCTTAGATTATGATAAAGAAAATTCATTTTCATCAAATCAAAATTGAAGAGATTGAAAGCATAACTTGAAGAAAAGGCTATGTGAGCAAGAAAAGTGCAGGAGATGGTGCGAATGTCAATCAAGTCAGTCTTGACCACAATCAGATTGGTACCGAGTTGATTCGCGCTGTGGGAAATAAAAGATCATAGAAAGTATCGAATTTGTCTGATAGTGAAGAGGATCTGCTGGATTCTAGTAATGACGTAGAGTAAGATGTTGGTGCCTAGACTACTAGTGTCCAGACGAATTCCACAGAACCGACAAGACATTAGAGAGGGACTGGACGAATGGCTCTCTAAAAAACTAAGGAGCCTAGACATCATGCTACGAACCGAGAGCGTTTGCACAGTCAAACACTTGAGGATGTGCTTGATGCTCGTCGTCTAACCTCCCAGAGTAGCAAGGAGTACATCATCGATCTGGTTAAAAGGTTGCTGAATGAAAATTAGCAAAGAAATAATGATGAGTGGGATTCATCGCCTAGCCGGACTCCATTCACCGATAACATTTTGCAGGAGAGTTATCCGAAAAAGTTTGTAATGCTAACTATGTCAACTTATAATGGAACTACCGATTCAAGGTAGCATCTGTTTAAATAAGGATGGCATATGGACAATGCTCGTGCTACATGTGGTGACTAATGTGGATGGTTTCCTATATTCTTATATGGAGTTGCTACGATGTGGTTTACTCTGCTCGTGCCGAGGTCCATATCATCCCTTGATCGGCTAGTGAAGAAGTTTACGGAATAGTTCAAGTCCACACTATGCGGTATGAATATGTGATGTCATTATCAAATCTTCATCAAAGTTTGATACTTTGAAAATCTTTTTAACATGATTTAGGCCATGGTATCAGAAGTGAGTAACCCCAAACTGGAGATTGTTTTAATGGCATTGATCAGGGGTCATCCTTAAACTGATTTCGTTAGGTGATTGAAGAGAAAACAACCAATTATCATAGATGAGTTTTATCAAAAGGTATCCAAACTTCTATGCTTGGAAGAAACAGATTTGGCTGTTGGATTAGCGGATAACGATCAAGTGGAACTAGTAATTGAATATAAAGTAGTGTTACAATCAAGTAGACTGGTAATAGTGCTAGAAACATTGTAGTAAATGTCAATAATAATAATAATGCGAAAAGAAAGAACAAAGGCACTGGAGGGGAGAAGTAGGACACCAAGAATCGCAAAAGGTATATCAGACCTGGAGGTCACACTCCACTGAATGATTCTATTGAAAACATCTACCTTGTCATGGAAGCTACCGAAAATTATAAGAGACCCGCCCCAAGACAGGCTACTGAATAAGAGAAATGATCGAAGAAGTATTATCGCTTTCATGAGACTCATGGGCACAATACCGATGTGTGTAGGCACTTGAGCGATGTTACTGAGAATTTGATCAGAAAGAAAAAGCTACAGTGGTACGTGAGGAAGCCACAAGTTGGCGGGCAAATGAATGATAGACCCTAAGGGCGGATCACCCAAAGGGATCAGTCTGGGTCTAGTGGAGAAGGACCAAGACAACCAGAGAGGAAATTGTGATAAATAATACTATCTGGAAGACCTTATCCGACAGAGAGAAGTTAGAACGATATGGAAAGGTATTGTAGTTCATTAAGGCATGTACATTAAGAAACGTGCTTCGCCAAAGAGGATGGAACTCCAATGAAGCAGCAAAGGATGATAAATGATGACATAGTTTCTAGAAACAGAGATGTACATGAGGTAGAAGCGCCGACCCTTGACCCCATGGTGATTACGGCCATTGTTGGGCTAGAAACATGCACCAAATCCTAATTAATTGTGGCATCTCAATTAATATTTTATTTAAAAAGACCTATGATCAAATATAAATCAACAAGAAAGTTCTAAAGCCTTGTAAATTCCATATATAGGGATTTAACGAAGAGGCTAAGGGGCATGTTGGATGCATTGATTTATCCATTGAATTAGGAGAAAGAGATTGCAAGATAGTGCAGGTATAGATGTTTGTAATGGTCGATGAATATTCGGCCTACAATGCTTTCTTGGGCTGACCGACACTTGCTTGTTTTAGAATTGCACTTGCTTCGTGGTGTTTAATAATGAAGTTCCCAACCGAGAACGGAGTAAGACCAATTTAAGGCGACTATAGTACTTGTAGAGAATGTTATGTCGTAGAGCTCAAAGAGGCAAAGCGACATGAAAAGTGAAAGAATGCAAAGAAAACTCTCTACATCAAAACTGCCGATGCATAGAAACCACCGCCTAGTCCCATGCTCGAGTACCATAGCAAGTCCTACAAACCTATGGACACTAGAAAAGAGACAGAGGATGCGTAGGCAGCGTCAGCGATGCTAGCGATCAACATCTAGACTAATGATGATGATTCCACGTGGATTCTCAAGATCGAATCTCAGTTCGGCATCGTTGGAACTGCACCAGCACGTAGCATGGTAAATGTGCGACTTTCAAAAAAGTTTCCATTATTGGATCTTTAGTACGCCTATGAAGTCTAAATTTATTTATATCTTATCTAAATTTGTTTTAAATAAAATTAGTATTTTATTTTATCTATAAATAAAGTTTTATTTATTTTAAATTTATATAATATAATATAATATGTATATCATATATAGGTGTGTATGTGCATGTGCAACATAAAATGTGTGCATGGTTTGACGTCCCGCATATAGGAGTTGGGATTTACGTCGCAACGGAAATGTTAACCTCACTATATATATGTGTTTTGTCAATATATATGTGTATATATAGTTTATAAAGTAAGTATAAATTTAATATAAAGAATTTATAGATTTCAAATTCAATTGTTGGATTCAAAATTCAAAATTTAGATCTAAATATAGATCTACAAAATGAAATATCTAGTATATTCAAATTCAAACTAATATACTAATTTTGTATAAATACATATATGTATAAGGGGTCTTAAGGCTCAAGGAAAAAGTTGAAGAAAAATTTAGTTTCAAAGACAAGAAGTTTGCTTTTTAGACTGAATGACACTTTTTAGTGTAAACTATAGAATGATAGTTGCAGCTATCATTTTCTGTTCACACTAAAAAGTATCCTTCAGACTAAAAAACAAACTTGTTGTCCTTGAGACTAATTTATTTTGCAACTTCTTCCCTATGCATATTTTCCTATATATATATAATTTGAATTTTTATATACACACATTATATATATTAAATATTATTTAGAAATACTATATACAGGAAAATAGGCACAGGGAAGAAGTTGCAAAAAAATTTAGTCTCAGGGACAACGAATTTGTTTTTTAGTTTGAATGACACTTTTTAATGTGAACAAAAAAATGATCGTTGCAACTATCGTTATATGATTTACACTAAAAAGCGTCTTTCAGCCTAAAAAACAAACTTCTTGTCCTTAAAACTAAATTTTTCTCCATCTTTTTCCCTGAGCGTAAAAACCCATACTTTGTATATGTATAGTGTGTACTTATAAATATATTTCATTTAAATTAATAATATACATACATATATATATATGTGTATAAATATACATATTTTTTAGCCATAAAAAAACCTTTTTTGCTTTACTTTAATTTTATCAAAAATGAATTTTTTTATTTATTTGATTTCCGTACAAACATAGATTATATTTTGTAATGTATATTTGTGTGTGTATTTAGATGTAACATTTAATTTACATAAAATACTATATTGTATTCAAATATAAAATTTTATATATGTAAATAAAATTCAAAACTATAAATGTATATACATTAATGTAAAACATATTTTAGCTAACAATGTTTATTTAAAATCATTTAATGAAGACATCATAATGTTATACAGATTCATGGTATATTCAACTGCTATCTAAACGCATGTATCATATAATGAAAATTACATACATTAATATATCATTATAAAAAGAGACTTTATCTTTCACATAATACCTAGATAATAAATCTTGAAATGTAAAATCATAACTCCTTCAAACAGTATCAAAATCCGGAAAACGCTACTAAACTAAATGCAACTACCACCAGTGTTTGAATATTATTTCGTTTAATGTTTTAAGCTTGAAATTTTTGAGGAGAAGGGAGGCGGAGTGGCCGGATATGGTTGTAGCAAATGGAGCAAGAGAGTAAAAATAAAATGAATGGTTAGAGATGAATATGTAATGGAGATCTAAGGAGAAAAAGGAGGATCTAGACCCACCTTTCTCTCTTACCTATACATCTCTTTGAATTCAAAATTCAAGCCCTCCTTAGCCGTCATATGGACAACCTCCCTATGCCATCATAGCCGCACTCAATAGGTCCCATTATAGGGCTCAAAATCGCTTCAAGCTCGATTAATAAATAACACATTTAAATCAAATTCAAATGTGTAACGATATCGTATATCGATAATGTATTTATAACTATTATATGAATACTTTTAACAAATATCAACAAATATCAAATAAGATTTTATAACTAATATTTATGTTAATTTAATTAATTTATAACAATTATAATTTAATTAAATCGGGTGGTAACAGGAATATTCAACGTTTTGGTCATGTGATTCTTATGTGTAAATTTGGCTGTCGATTAATATTGAATAATTCGAATAGTGACATTCACACATCACTTAGCAGGTGGTGTGAATTAGACTAAATTTATCGTTCACTTAGTTTCCGTAAAATCTAGTTTTAGTTTATTTAAGCCTTACCTAGTAGTGTTTACACTAATTCACTTCATTAAGACTATATCGCTTTGGACTTATGGAATTTGGTAATGATCAAAATTCCAATATCATACATATTCAACTCTAAAGCCCAAACATGAAATCTTTGGTTCAACAATAACAATTATTATTAACCATACTACTCTAGCTAGAGACTTTGACTTTAAGTTGACTTTAGTTGACCGTGACACGAACCTCATATAACTAAGGAGGCCAATCCTCACTTGAATAGTGTTTCACTTTCAATGCTTCCACTTGACCCAACTATATCGTTTGATGGATGTCGTGTCATGATTTAACTATAATCAAAGCAAAGCTTCCACATTGATGATCAACAGTATTCCCAAGCCAAGAGAACTACGTAATTTTATCACCTTAATATTTTATGTTTGACCTTAGTTACATTAACCAATAGAAAACTATTGAGTAAGTCATTCCATGGTTATCCAATAACTATCAGTACGTAACCCCTTGGTGTCCTTAGCAGCCATGAGTAATACATAGCCCAACATTTGGAGCGCATTAGTACTCTACTCTCAACAAATGTATCGATATTTAGTCTCGATACATCTTGACTGGGAACATTTAAAACAGTATGTTTATTTTATTGTGATAAATCATCTATGGTTACAACGCATTATAATTACTATCACAAAACACACCATTTATGGATTTTCTATTAAATATACTTTTAATTAAATTAATTAATTAATATAACACATTAGTCAAGTATATAATAGAAAGAAAATACCTTTTATTTCGAACAATTGGTCATCGAGTTAGATATATGTAACAAATTATATAATTGCACCCAGGGCATACCTCTAACTCTATCAATGTTCCACTTGTACTTGGGGCCAATTATGGAATCTCTATCACATCCCTTCGATCAATTTGGTGAGAACTAATCGAGTTAGACCTTTCGTGAATGGATCTACTATGTTCAACTTTGTCAATCAAATCTCCCCGATGCCGATACACTACCTTTATCATGTGGACTAGTCAGAGTATGTTTCTCGACAACTAGTGAGCTCTTATCATTACATTGTTAACATATAACAATCATTTCGTATTCTTAATACTTTGGGATTTCCCTTAGCTCGATTATAAATTTGTGCATTTATTTTTATACATTACTTTTATCGTGGCACTATTTTAGACGTTGTACTTAGCATTTTCGATTATTTAGCCATGATGCTTCATTTGAAACATTTCTAACTTAAAACTTCTCAAGTAGGAATTGAACATGAATTTCCTATTGACATATTATACTCAATATCACTCCTGAAGTTTGATTTCATACACTCCTTCATAAGGAGTTCGCTATTTCTACAAATAATTCTTTAGTATGTCATAAATACACGAGAATACTCTAAACTTCCATTTAGTATTCTTAATTTGAATTTGATATCTGCTTCATGTATCAAATATGTAAGAAAATTATGATATTATAGACAATACAATATGTATGATAATTCCTATTATCGAAGCATAAGGAATCCATCGTACATGTTCCTTATTGAACAATTTTATAAGGTATCTTTGCATATCATTTAGGGACATTCCCAACATCCTTTATACTTAATATAAAAGATATAATTTACAAATCCAATATCTGGTATTAAACAACCAAACTATTATTGATTTTTGAAAGTGCTGGTGCAGATCGTGCAATATGGAAATATACTATACTAGTGCGGAAATAAAACAAAGTTACTGTAGCAGAGTAAATAAGAAAAAATAAAACAAGCACACCAGGAATTTTTGTACTGGTTCGAACTTCCCGTTCTACGTCCAGTCCCAGACTCCTTCTGGAATTTCACTAACAACAATCCTCACTTAACCCGGAGGAACAGGTTTACAACAACCCTTGAACAGCCGAACAAGGGACCTGAGCAGCAGAACAGGATTTCGCCTCAATAGCCGAAGAGGACTTCACTTGCCTGAACGGCAGAACAGGACTTCAACTTATACAGAAAGTATATGACACAGTGTGTTCTCAATAACACGAATTTGTCTCTTGATAGTACAATCTTCCTATAATCTTCTCCTTTTGATATATATGTGTGTATGTGAAGAATATGGAAGTAAATGAATGATTATGCAGAAATTTGAATGTTCAAAATGTTAGAATCAGTGTAGTATATAAATAGAAAGCTTTTGATCCATTCGGTGAATTAAACAAATGATTGTAATATGTTTATATAGAGTATAAAGAGTTGTAATCATTCGTGAAAAGTTATCATGAAAGAGTATGGATGCATCTCTTAGTAAAAGGTTGTAACTCTTCATAAAAATGAAATGTCTTTTAAAAAATATAGCAGTTGAAGAAGTTCAGCCGTCTGAAAATAAATTTCAGACTTCTGAAATTTGAAACGTGCAAACCAGAAAAGAAATAGGCTATTTTTGCCTAGATTCAGACGTCTGAAATTACGAATTCAGACGTCTGAATATTGTTAAAAAATTTAAATTTAACTTCAGATTCAGACGCTGAATAGGTCATTTCAGACGTCTGAAATTTGACCTGAATTTTGAGTTTAAGCCTTGTGCAAAAATGTTTGAGTAGGTGCATATATATATCGACAGGAGAGATTTTCACAATAATTTAAATCTAAACATTGACTCAATACAGCTTATATTCAGCATGAAGATGTAGCCCTGCAAAAGTATGTTAGTATTGAAAAAATAACGTATATAGTTGTCGTAGTCAAAATATACATGAAACATCGTAAACGAGGTTTCAACAATTTTAACATAAGTACATTTTTAACAGTTAGCAGCATGTTGTTTTCTTATAGTCTAGAAATATCTATGTATCCTTTAGTGTTTATTTTTATGGACACACGCTTCCTTTACATTTTGAATGAAAATCAAACTATTTGATATTTCTATCAAAATACTTGTTCAATTTTGGTGCTTTTAGATTGATACTTTTGTATCATTTTTTGGATCATATCCAAAATCCACAAACTCAATATCAATCCCAGTGACTTCGAGACACTTCCGTTGTTATGTGCAAATAGTCTACTCTAAATCATTTTTTAGAATTTTCCATTTCAACCCATATGTACCTAAACACAAAGTCATACCAAGCAATAATTTTGTGAGTAAATCCAAATTAACTTGAGCAAGTTGAATGATGAATCTATTACGCCGATTACAACAATTGAAATTTACGATGTTATTTTAATCAACGTTACTCGTTAAATTCCAAGTGCAGTAACCTTGCTCTTAAAGACACAATCATGGCCAATAGATCACATCCCTTCAGGTACGAGTACCAAATAGTATTTTGATAACATACTTGGAATCCTTTTAGATTTGTGCATCACATCATATGGCAGAGTCAATACTCTTAATAATTTAATTGACAACAAAGGATTATCTATTCTTGAAATTGATAAGAAACTCATTTCTCTTTAACACGAAGAATGCTTATTAAATTTTCTAATGTATTGTGTTCACTTAGGTTTAGTTAATTTCATTTCATCCCTCGTAATCAGTTTTATTCTTGGATCGTATCCAAATCCATTTTACTACCAATAATTTCTGAATAGAGTTCCTTCACTATAAATTTGGTATTTCTTGAAACAATAATTGCTTCTCAGTTCAACAGAATGAATATTCATAAACGTTTTATGAATTGCCATATATATAAAATTAATTTGGTTTTCAGTTTGCTATACTTATGTTCAAAACATAAATTGATCATCTAATGACTATTTTTCTCAAAAAAAAATTAGGGCAGTTCATACAAGATCCTTAACGTACAATTATTTCATGCAGTCTTTTGACTCGTACAACTTGCCATATCATTGGCCTAGGATATGTTGGGGTTTCTTATGAATCTTTATATGATTTTGTAAATTATTCATTAGATGAAATTAATTTTAACCTATCGTACTACTCTTAAGTATGTGATCATATAGAAAGAAGTTAACTCAACCCCATTCACTATTAATCATACTTTGTTCAACAAAGTTCGATTACTCCTTATCGGTACATCATTATGTATTATAGGAAGGAGTGACTTTTGAGATTGAATATTTATTCAATGTAGGTACGTTTGAAACTTTTTCCAATATACTCGCTTATTCGATAAAATTAAGCCAATGTTATTTCTATTGCATGTTATTTTTTTTTTCCATTTTGTACTCTATGAGCTTATCATAGGCATACTACATGAGTATCAAATACATATGTCCATGTCGATTGTAACTCATCAGTGAATATAATGAAGTGCATGGAACCATTTTGGTATTCACTGACTTACGATTGCATACATCTATATGTATCAATCTAAAGAGTTCATCAATTCTTATGACGCTTCCACTCATTTGGTGCTTTACCTTTACATTTAAGATATAATTCTAGTGTACCATATGATTCATAATTATATAATCAAAGAATCTCCAATCTATGACTTAATCTATAAGTCCAAATAACTACAAATAAAGTTAGATACTTCTATACTTTCCAACAGATCACAAATACCACTATTATAGTTTATTATATAATAAATATTCATAATATTCATATTGAAATAAAATATGTCTATTTTTCAGCCAACATTGAAGGATAGTTATTATTTCATGAATAATATTTGGTTTGTTTGACAAAAATAATTTTCGCAACTTGATGGGACTAATAAGTGATATATAGCATGGTCCTATTATTTCCACCATTACTGTAATAGCATATGAATATGGAGCTCCATTCAACCACTTAATATAGGCTTTTTATTCCATTTATTGTAACTGATTTACAGTCGAGAACTTTCAGATCGAGTGTCTTAAATTCAAAGAAATAAATATCATAGTATTTTATATGTGAAAATACTTTTGGAATGGAAATCATATTTCTCATTTCAATTCTAAGTATGAATTATTATTTTGCAATTCTCGTTTCTAATGTTTTTTATGAAGTAGAGGTGACCATTCATTCTCTTCATCCCAACCGTGCCTTAGGTTACATTCACTCTTATACATTCAATTTTCTTTCTAAACAATTAAACTATTCAAAGGTAATCCTTATCACAATATCATAACGAACTCTTTACAAAAGTACATTTTGTCATATTTAATTTTTAAGGACATTAAATAAATTGCACTTTACGTAAATTGAACAATTTGATATTTTAGTGATCGAATTCTTAGATCTATCTCGTAGCCTTTGGTCCAATGTCACATTTAACACAACAAGACCATTATTGTAATTAGTCTTATTAAAACATGATCTCACACTACAGTTTACTTGCTTATTTCAATGAATTAATTTCATCGAGGTTTCATGCATTACGAATTGTGACTATTCACTATATAACATTTATATGTGATCGTATATGGACCAAATATTCATATTCTTGTAGTGCTTTTAGAGTTTGAAACTCACTAAAGACAATACAAATCCCACATAATTAACTTGTAAGCGACCAAGTTATGAATGTATTTAGTGGTTGTATAATTAGGCACTTACTTAGTCGACATGTAAAAATTTATTGGTAAGTACATTTTACATTTTTTTATCAATATTAATTCAGTTCATTTGTATATCTCATTTGATAAACATTTTATCAATTATATTTATTGTAAAAATTTATCAATGTAGATTATTATAAGTTTATATTGCAGATATTTTTACAATATTAGAAATGTTGAATGTTATCATTTCATTTTTCCAATAAGGCACCCATAAGTCTTTTATGTTTCACCAAACCTTAAGATGCAACATAAAAGTCTTTCGATTTCACTCGTAGGTGTTAAGATTCGTCTGTCTTGGGATTCTGACCTCGAGTTTACCGAACAAGTCATAGTCCCACAAACTATAACTTAATTTAATTTATTGCATTTTTCCATAATTTTTGGAAAATTCTTAAATTCCCGTTTGACGTATTTTGCGTTAAATTTGGTATTTTTGAAATTAAACAGAACTTGATAACAAGTGCTTTTATTATTGTTTCATGATCGCGTCACATTTCTGTACATGGTCATATTTTATTTTCTATCGTTTGCAGATGCGATATTGTGAGGCTACCGCAATATTTTTAATTCAAAATCAAAAAATAAAAGCAAATAAATATACACCCTTATATACACATAGTACACTGCCTATGTCTTTATTGATTCCCCTACACCTCATCTGCCACTGTCCACCCTTGTCTCCCTTCACCATAGCAGCCATTTTGCCTCCTTATCCCTTGATGGAGGTGAACAAGCCTATATATATGTATGTGTGTGTGCATACATGTACGCATATACACAGAGAGCTCGGCCTCATTTCTCTTCTTCATTTTTCTTGTTTTTTACTTGCCAATGAATGAAAACTCTACCATTCCTCTCTTCAGAAATCAAATTTCCTAACCCATTTAAATTTAGTCTTAGCAACCAAAACGGAAGTTGCCCGTCATCATCTCTAGTATTTTTAGAAATTCGTTGCTCGAGATTTCATCGAGTAACGATCGAGAAATCGTTAAATTTCAGAAAAGGAAATGGAATTTTCATACACTTCAAAAAATGTTTTCTCCTGGTCCATTGCACATTGGATGATGGCATATGAGCCATTCGAATCATACAGAGATGTGGGATTTTTGGTGTAAGTTCAGCGCCGATTAGTGATGGTCGGCGGTAATGTTTGTAAACTAGGGTTTGGCACGGTGGTCGTTATAGACAATTTTAGCTCGATCGGAGTTTGTGGTTGTGTTTCTCGTTGCATGAAGCATCGTGTAACCGAGTTTTTTGGAGTGTCATTTAAGATTGATAATCATGACATTTATCAGTCGCATAGTCTAGCTGTCGGGTCGACGTTGAGGGGATGCGTCGGGTTTAGTGGGTGGTTGAGGGATGTGATGCTCGCATAGAGAGCAATGCGGTGGTGGTGTTAGTTTTTCATTTTGGGCGGGGGAAGGTTGTGTACATGTATAACCGTGCATGTATATGGAAAGTTTTTAACGATGGAGTGGAGGAAGAAAAGAAGGAAGAGGAAGACGTGTGTTTGGTTTGGGCAAGGAAAGATGGGCCTTGGCCCGATTGCTTTTGGGTGAGAATTTTATTATTAAACTTATTTATTTAAATATATAAAAATGCGTGTTAGGCTATAAATTGTATAATTTGCTCATATGGTATCTGTTTTGCACACGGATTTTGTGTTGGACTCGTGTTGGAGAGTACAATGTTCTAGTGTAACTTCTTGATAATTTTGGCCATGTATAAAATTATGACGTATTAATATTGACATATTTAATTGCACTACTTTAAATAATAACATCGTTAAATTATTATACCTTAATTGATGATTTTATTTGGCCAAATAGACACCGTATTATTAAAGTAAACTAAAAACGGTAATTTGGACACATGTTTAGTGGAATAAAACACTATTCCACTAATTAAATTAATCTAACATTTAATTAGTAGAATAAAACCATGTTATGCTATTTTATAGATTTGGACATCTGATTATATACCATTAATTGATATGTCACTTTGAATAAATGATATGTTAACTAATGACAGTTAAGTGTTGAATTTATTTACATAGTCGTTGATTATGTAAATATCGCTTATTAACCTAGAAAGTTATATTGAATGATATGGTAGCATTTTTATGTACCATTGTAATCGTTGAGCCTCTTTCAAATTTGAGAAGTTAACTTTTGATGTGAAAGTTATTTTAGGAATAATTATTATTTATTATAAGGTTTTTAAAGATAATTATTATTTAGTAGTAAGATTTAAAAGGTAATTACTATTTATTAATAATGTTTTTAAGATAATTAATAATTGTTTTTAATAATGATTTGAATTTAATTATTATTTAAAAGTTAATTATTATTTAAAAATTTAATTATTATTTAAAGTTAACTATTTTATAATCTGTAGTTATTAAATTATTACTATAGTAATATTCTTTTAAAGTTAATTTATTAATAGTTTTTTGTATATATTAATATTGTTTTAAAAGTTAATTTATTTATATATTAATATTTTTAAGTATTATTTATTATTTTATTATTATTGTTGGGAGTTAATTAATTCTTATATGATTTGAAATGTTTAAAGTTATATTTTTATGATGATAAAATTTTATTCATTATAATTAAAAATTGAAATTATTATAAAAGGAATTATTTTGATATGAAATATTTTAAATGTGTTTTATCTAATAAAAGGATTTATCAAAGGAGTTTATAAATTGAAAAGAAATTTTAGGATTGGAAAAAAAGGTTTAGGTCTAATGATTTCTGAAAGAATATTTATAAATGAGTTTTAGAGATCTAAAAAATGGGAAATTTTATAAATAGGGTTTTGAGATTTGTAAAGAATATTTTATAAATAAATTGGAGATTTATAAATAGATTTAGAAATTTACAAAGGTGATATTTATTTATCAAATAAAAAGGGATTTATGGAAAGGATTGGTATTTTGGGTTATTAATATCTCCATTTTAATGACATCTGGGTTGGATCATTTAATATGATTTTGGAATAGAAAACCTTTCTGGATGAATGTGGTTATACTTATACTATTATATATATAAGTATATGGAAAAAAAATTCAAATCTTGGAAGGAATGGTTTGTGAATATACTTATTCCAGTGAGATAAGTATGTGAATATTTTAAATAAATATTTGAAAGCTGATTTTTAATTTATGAAAGATTAATTTTAAGAGGCATAGTGATTTCCGTAGGAAATATAATCTCTGTTTGAATGTTTGTTTATTTGATGGTTATATAACCGACTATCAAATCTTGGCCCAAATATGCAATCCTTCTTAATTTTGGTGGTATAGAAATATTCCCTAGTTAACACCGAAAGATTTAACTCTGGAAATATCTAGGAGAAAAACGAGGATTATATGGTACAATTACCATCGGTGGTGCTATACTATACATATACACATTTTATTCTTCTAGGACAAATGATAAGGAGATCCATCCACTTTAATAATTAGGTGGCAATCCTTGCTCTTATGTGTTGTCTGTTTATTTCCTAAAGAACAGGTATTGAGCATTATAGAAAATCGACGATTGGTTTTAAGGTCCCTGGTAAGAGGGGAAGTGTACTCGTACGAGATGACTCGTACCATAACCACTCCAAAAACCATATATGGTTCTATGAAGGAGTTTCGTGGTATATTAAGATGTTTGAATCCATGTGTGATTCCGAGACCCATTGGGGTGTGGCAATCCATATGTGATTCCAAGATCTGTTTTGGATGTTGGAATCCAAGTGTGATTCCAAGACCCGTTGGGCATGAGAATCCATGTGGGATTCCATGATCTATTTTTATAGCGATGTGTGAGAATGCCGGACGTAGCCTCATCGGCGGTAATGAATAAAATCTAAAGATAGGAGACATGGCCAATAGGGTTGGCAAATCCATAGGATGCAGTGTTACCCCAACTTTTGGCAAAGCTGAGATACCCAAAATTGATTGAAAGACGAAAATTACGAGTCACGAATATCAACTATGCATTGCAGGATGACCATGGATATCGATGAATTTTGTCCGAGTCCGGATCGGGCCATAATTGACAAGACATGACAAGCAAAGCTGTAGAAGCCGGCGGTTCAAGTTTCAGGTCGATCCGAGTTCATACGCTCAAGATATGATCGATTCAAGATGAAGGAAACAGCCCTGCTTCGAATCGATAAGCGAACCCTATGTTCGAATCCATCAGTTCGACTCCATATGGTTCGCAACCATCAAGAAACGTTCATTCGAACCGGTCCGGATGAGCCACTTCGAATCAATAATGCTACCTCACTTCGACTCCATCAAGGCAAAGCGCTTCGAATCCACGAAGCCACTGTACTTCGAATCCGTCCTGTGACCTTGCTTTGTATCGATCCTATGACCATGTTTCGAATCCAATCAGTTGAGACGACTTCGTATCGATCAACCATCATGCACCCTGATCGATACGAACAAACATCCTTTCGTATCCATTGCCTCGAATCCACTAAGTAAAAGTGGCGAAAAACATGGAGTCGACCCAATCAACTCGGAGTGAAAAGTGGATCGATATGAGAGAAGCGCGCCATGTCAACACCACCACGCGTGATGCCATCGATTCGACCCTATCGATTCGAAGGGGATCGATTCGAACGAACGCATCAACCGGAAATGCAATCTTGAATCGACCATAACTTGAGATCTACAAGTCCAAATGCTATGAAATTTTTACAGGAGCTTACGTACATGTTGAAGAATGTCCACACCAAATTTCGCCTCGATTGGATGATTTTCTGATCGAGTCGAAGTTTAGTTCGAATCGATCCCAAAGTGGGCCCAAATTTCCTGAGGCCGGGCATGTGGGCCCCCTCACGTGCCAGAAGTAGTCTCCCTAAATTTAGGCGAAATATCAGCCTCCTACAACTATAAATAGAGCCCCAGGTCATTCAGAAAAGGGGATCTGGATTCTGAAGCGCCCAGACTCTACCAGACTCTACTTTGCACTTCATTACTAACGTCGTACTCCAATTTCAGAGCTATAATCCATTGTAATCCGCTGTAATCAATTGTATTCAGCAGAGAACATCAATAAAAGAAGAACCTTTGAAGTGGATGTAGGCCGGAGATAGCCGAACCACTATAAATCTCGTGTCTCTGTTGATTGTTTCCAAATTGTTACTTGTTATTTGCCTAGGTCTGTAATTTGAGTGTGAATATTGCTGATTTGTATTCATACACTGGTGCTTTCACGATACCTGGGGTTTATGACCAATTTTGGTGCAAACACTTTGGTGCTTTCACTGAGAAGGACTAGCACCCGCTACATCAGATTCAGAGTTCAGATCTAAAAACTTGAAGAATTTGGATTCAGAAACAATGACTCGACAAACGAGACAACGAGCCGATAGAAGCCTACAAGGAGGAAGTCAAGAGGCATCCTCTGGAGCTGGAGAAGGAAAAGCCTCGATCTACATCACTAGGGACGAGAAGGAGGCTATGGCAAATTCGATGCATGAAAGAATGATGAAGACTCAACAGGAGATGCTGCAAAATTTCTTTGAGCAAATGAGGGCGGCGAATGTCCAAAACCTTGGACCAACTACAACAACGGCAAGTGCGCGACAAGGAATCAGGATTACGGAAACTAATGAAGGCCAGGTTCAAGACCAGAATGCAGGAGTTGAAGGTAATCAACAAGGGCTTGGGGGCAGACCCTCAGGATCCGATACTGGAAAACCATTAGACGGAGCTCAACAGGCTGGAGCCAATGCTAATGCTGACAAGCCTCACGAAGAGTATGTACCAGAATTCCCTTCAAGACTCGGGGGGCAGGACAGGAACATGATAAGGGGTCAAACCCTGGATGGAGACGAGAGAATGATTGGTCTAATGCGACGAATCATGAGAGGAGGATTGACAGGCGGAGGATTGGAAGAAGTCAGTCGGAGTCCATTCACTCCGAACATCAGAAATGCAAGGAACCCTCCAAAATTCAAGCTACCAACGCTGGATCCTTACGACGGGAGGTCAGACCCAACAACGCATATTACACGATACATCAGACACATGGAAGTGCTGGGGGAATCCGAAGAAGTGATGGCACGATGTTTCCCGCTATTTTTATCAGATTTGGCTGCGCTTTGGTTCAGGCAGCTGGAGACCGGATCAATCAGAACATGGAGTGAGCTTGTAGATAGCTTCATGAGACAGTTTAGGGTCCATGTGACGCGGCCCAAGAGTGTGATGACCTTAGCTTCGATAAAGAAAAGGATCGGAGAGTTCATAAAAGATTTTCTGCTGAGATTTAATGCCACGGTGACTTCTGTAGATCGCCCAGATCCATCAATGATTTTGATGGCGGTGGTGGCAGGATTTGGAGAAGGCACCAGATTCAAAGATTCTCTGACTAAAGATCCACCGCTAGATCTCGGAGAATTCTTTCATAAAGCTGAAAAGTTCACCCGATTAGAAGAATCACGAGCCGAGAGGCTGGAAACAAATACAGCGCGAAGCGAAGAAACCTCCAGAGAACAGCCTGGGGTGGACAAAGGAAAGAGAAAACAGGATGACAAATATGATGGTCCTGATAAATGGAAGAAGTTCTGAGAACCTAGATTCAGGCAATACACAGATTTGTCAGCGAGTCTGGAACGGATTTACACTGAAACTCGGGGGCCACTCCCTTATCGAAAACCACCCAGAAGGGATCCCACTGAGCGGGAACGCAGAACTGGAAAATACTGCCTATTCCATGAGCTGGATGGGCACACTACAGATGAATGCCGCCACCTAAAGGATGAGGTGGAAGAACATGCTAGGAGTGGTAGATTGCTACAATATGTCAGAGAATGGACAGCAGCGGTAAGGCCTGAACAACTACCGCCTCAACCTCACAGAAGCGATCCTGGATCGAGATCACGACTCGTCATCAACTGATTATGATGGCAGGGGCCAAGTTCGGGATTTGAACTTTGGTCAAATAATTTCGTTAGATTTGCTTTCAGAATAAACGGCTATTCCACTTACTCATGTACGGGAACCGGAGAGACCCTTAGGCATGCTCTGAGATGGTAATAGACCGACCTGCCCGGAGATGCAATGTTTAGTTTTTTCCTGATGTTTGAGATTGAACATCTGGGACTTAAATTTAATAATAAAACTTGAATTTCTTGAAATAAAACCTTTGACCGGAGAGTTAAAGGATGAATAAAAACCAACTTAAAAATGATCGCTTTATGACCCTATCCGGAGAGACGGGGTCCGGAGTGCAAGAAGTGAGTTGCTTCGCCGGAGAGCGACAGGATCGACTCACTTAAGCGCTGTTTCCCCTTCACCGGAGAGTGACAGGATGGGATCCAGCAAGAGCCTGGAGAGGCTATGATCGGCCAACGATTTAGGCCATGACATCGCTTAATGTTGAGATACACTGAACCGGAGTGCAAGAAGTGAGTTGCTTTGCCAGAGAGCGACAGGATCGACTCACTTAAGCGCTGTTTCCCCTTCACCGGAGAGTGACAGGATGGGATCCAGCAAGAGCCCGAAGAGGCTATGATCGGTCTAGAACGACGAAGACATCGCTATACGTCCTAGCTAGGACCAGAGTGCAAGGGATAGAAGGCAACGCCAGAGTGCAATAGGATCTTTCTATTCAATCGTTAAGTCTGGAGTGAACTTAGCAAGGGTCCAGAATAACCATTAATAGTCCGAAGAGAGTATGGAACTTCATTCTCAACTTCTACTGAAAGAACAAACTCTGATTCGGCTTCGAACAGCCATAAGCTTGATTGATAATATTGCTGCTATGAATAAAACGTGAATTTACTACACTCGATTTAGACCGTTCAAAACATACCTTTTACAAAAAGGCATGTTTTGGGGGGGGGGGGGGAAGTGTTACCCCAACTTTTGGAAAAGCTGAGATACCCAAAATTGATTGAAAGACGAAAATTACGAGTCATGAATATCAACTATGCGTTGCAGGATGACCATGGATATCGATGAATTTTGTCCGAGTTCGGATCGGGCCATAATTGACAAGACATGACAAGCAAAGCTGTAGAAGCCGGCGGTTCAAGTTTCAGGTCGATCCGAGTTCATACGCTCAAGATATGATCGATTCAAGATGAAGGAAACAGCCCTGCTTCGAATCGATAAGCGAACCCTATGTTCGAATCCATCAGTTCGACTCCATATGGTTCGCAACCATCAAGAAGCGTTCATTCGAACCGGTCCGGATGAGCCACTTTGAATCAATAATGCTACCTCACTTCGACTCCATCAAGGCAAAGCGCTTCGAATCCACGAAGCCACTATACTTCGAATCCGTCCTGTGACCTTGCTTCATATCGATCCTATGACCATGTTTCAAATCCAATCAGTTGAGACGACTTCGTATCGATCAACCATCATGCACCCTGATCGATACGAACAAACATCCTTTCGTATCCATTGCCTCGAATCCACTAAGTAAAAGCGGCGAAAAACATGGAGTCGACCCAATCAACTCGGAGTGAAAAGTGGATCGATACGAGAGAAGCGCGCCACGTCAACACCACCACGCGTGATGCCATCGATTCGACCCTATCGATTCGAAGGGGATCGATTCGAACGAACGCATCAACCGGAAATGCAATCTTGAATTGACCATAACTTGAGATCTACAAGTCCAAATGCTATGAAATTTTCATAGGAGCTTATGTACATGCTGAAGAATGTCCACACCAAATTTCGCCTCGATTGGATGATTTTCTGATCGATTCGAAGTTTAGTTCGAATCGATCCCAAAGTGGGCCCAAATTTCCTGAGGCCGGGCATGTGGGCCCCCTCACGTGCCAGAAGTAGTCTCCCTAAATTTAGGTGAAATATCAGCCTCCTACAACTATAAATAGAGCCCCAGGTCATTCAGAAAAGGGGATCTTGATTCTAAAGCGCCCAGACTCTACTTTGCACTTCATTACTAACGTCGTACTCCAATTTCAGAGCTATAATCCATTGTAATCAATTGTATTCAGCAAAGAACATCAATAAAATAAGAACCTTTGAAGTGGACGTAGGCCGGAGATAGCTGAACCACTATAAATCTCGTGTCTCTGTTGATTGTTTCCAAATTGTTACTTGTTATTTGCCTAGATCTGTAATTTGTGTGTGAATATTGCTGATTTTTATTCATACACTGGTGCTTTCACGATACTTGGGGTTTGTGACCAATTTTGGCGCAAACATGCAGTTGTCTCCACCTAGAGTTACCTATAGTTATTATGCATGCATGCATGCAGCGATGCACTCGATCTTAGTGAGAATAGCTATGTTTTTCCGATGGTGCATCACGGGGGATATATGCTATTCGGAAGGATATCTTTGTTCCTTGTGCAGGAATACCGTTCTTGAAGTACCAAGGGCACTTCCAGGGAATCCTACATAATTAGCGAATGCGCCCTAGCGGTTTTTGATTATATACCTAACATTGTTGTGATGTACACTCACGAGCATCACAACTACTTGAATATTATTGTTATAATATCAATCGATTTTCTGATATAAATGTTTTGGTTATCGTAAGGTAAAAATCCGTCTGTGTTTATGTGCGGCGTGACCTTATGAGATATTTTTGATTTTAAAGGATTTTACAGGTTATAATGAATAAAATTCTTTGTGATTTGAGTTTCTCACACTGGTTTTACCAGACTGACCGGGGCGTTATTTCATATGATGCTTGAGTTAGCCCAATCATATTTTCCAGGTTTAGCTGGATGCTTTGGAGCTTTCAGGATACGGCTGGATTCTCCAAGACGTATTCATATATCTTATATTCTTTTGTTGTTTTTGTTGTTCTTGATTCTGCCTGTATTTATCTGAAATTGTAAGGACAGACTGTTATAACAGTTCATGCTGGAAATAGGTTAGTGTACTCTGATGTTGTGTATAATAAAGATGTTTTCTTTTGTAAAGATCTTATATATATTATATATTTTCTCATCACGATGTGAGATTCTGCTTTGTCTTCTATTTCTTTCACCCCCAATAATCTGTCTTCCCAGCACTTGGATAATTGGCACATGAATACGTGGATGTATTGGTGTTGATTTCTAAGGGTCAAAAAGGAAGGTCATTACACGTGGTATCAGAGCTTAGGATGAGCGAACATCTAGGCCTTGGTGCGGTAAACTCATTAGAGATAGGGTTAGCAACGCCCTAGAATGATCAACTCATTAGAGATAGGATTAGTAATATCCTAGAATGAGTTTGAGAGTATACATAAGAGCACATATTTGTTATTTTTTTAAAATGTTTTATATTGTGTTGTTTGATCTGTTGAGTGATTTATGAATTCTGCTTGATGTGTCATGCCTATGTTATCGGTAGGAATTTCTAAACACTAAACAAGGCCAACCAACACAATATTGTTTTAAAATGGGTAAATGAAATAATTTTACCTAAGAATATATTATATATATATAAGAATAATTATTCAAAAATTTAATATAGTTATTCTTGGTTGTGATATTTGTTTGGAAATGATAATATTTTATCATTATCATCTAGAATTTGATTAGTCATGCTCACCCAGTTCTGAGCATTGACTATTGTTTTTGGATCTATATGGAATCTTCCTTTTGAAACTTGGTTTGGGTAGATAGGAAATTTAGGAGCATTGAAAACAGGTACCTTGTGAATTGAGTTTCATAATTTGACCATAAGGCGTTCGTTGACAATGCTGAGTTAAAATTTAACTTCAATCAAAGTTGTTTATTTTAAGTACTAAATATTCAGGAATGATTTTATATAAATTTGATTTCATAAAAATTAGATTTAATAAATCTTCTTTTGTTAAGAAGGAAGATAGAATATTTTTGAAATAAATAATTGAGAAATGATTTCCTTTAAAAGAAGTAATTTTATTTATAAAAATGTGTTTTATAAATAAAACGAATTTGAGAACTTAGATCCTTGTTCTTTTGAAAAATGGTTTTCAAAGTTTTAAGAAGGTAATAATAATATTATTTGAAGATATTTTACAAATATAAATATTTCAATAAGGGAATTTTGTTATAGATTTGTTTGGGTAAAAACAGATTTTGATTAAAACCCAAAGGCATTATTTGGTATACAAAAACAAAGATGTATATTATTATTTCAAATGATATAAAGGAAAAGAAGTATTAATTTTACTTGAGAGAGTTTAAAGTATAAATATTTTAAGAAATAGTGGAAATAGTTTACTTAAAAACATTTTCAAGTGTAAATACTTTTGGAAGAGAAAATTTTAAAGAAAAAGTATATTTTCTATGGATTGGTTCGGGGAATGAGTCCCGATTTTTTTTTTGTAATGATCAGAATAATCTTCTAAGTGACGATCGGGTGTATTCTTAGGCGAATGGTATTGTGCACTTAGTAAAATATTCTCTTTGTCATTGCACGGTAAGAACGAGTTCAAATCCGAATGAATCCAAAGCAAATTAGAATTAGATATTTCGTTGAAAATATTTAGTTGGAAATATATATGTATATATGATATTGTTTCAAAAAAGGATTTGAAAAGAAGAAAGTGTTTTTAAATTACCTAGATTAAGTGGCTCGAAAATAACTAAAAATGGGCAAAAGGTGTGTCCAGATGGTAGACACTTCTCTTAAGTATTACCCTTTTTGGTAAGGGAATATATAATATTTTTTGGTAGTACCCAGTTCCTTGGTTTTATTTTGGGGTTACTCGGGCTATATATTTATATTTGTTATGGATAAAAATATATATAGTATCATTTCAAAAGTTTTTTTTGAAAATCAATATCCAGGTATTTGACTCTTAAGTTTCCAAAATATAAGGGTATCTTGATTTAATATGGGTTAATTAATGATGTTTTAATTGAGTCAAATTTTTAAGAGGGTTTAACAAACTTTGTTTTATTAAACCTTGTCTTTTAATTTTAACATCTAGGAAGTTAAAAATTATTTGAGGTAATTAGGCCAGTTAATAAACATTTTTACCTCTGAATGGCTAAAGAAGAGTAGATTCTAGGATGAAGTTTGGATACCAGCATCCTACCCTTCTTAACTACTTACCAGACCAAATGGGTAAAGAGGTTGTATTGGTTGACTCAATTTTAAAACCCAAATTATTTTAGGCCTCCATCCAAATAGTTAAAAGTGGACAGAATTAAAAATTAGATGTTTTATAGATACTCTTAGGATGTAGGAGAATATTATACAATTTAATAAAGCAAAGTGATTTTATGAAAGGGTTTTATAAATTAAGTTGTATCATCTAAAACGTTTGAACCTAAGTTGAATTTTATGATGTGTTTTCATAAATAATTTTAGCAGAATTAGAATGGGTATTGGTGAGGACCAATAATATAAGTACCTAAGTTGTACGTACATCATTTCCACTTCTCATATAGTACTCAATCCATGATTCGAGTACATGATTTGAGGCTTTTCACACCATTCCAAATAAGGATTTACCATTCGATTTTTGGCGGCGAATACTTGGTGAGGGTTCTTAATGTGGAACCAAAAATTTTCTATTATAGTTTATTGCTATGTAAGGAGAATGGAGGTTTCTAATTAAGAAGACTAATCAGAGTCCTCACTAGAAAATCAGATGAGCGATACTAGTTCGGAAGATAAAGCTATGTATTCGAATAAGCGATCAAATCATATTTCACGCATGGACGAGCTATGTGCATCATACGAACTGATGAGTAATGTTAAGTGTTTTTGGGTTAGGGTTACGTTGAATTTCGAGGATGAAATTCTTGTTAAGGTGGAAAGAGTGTAATGATCCGGAATTTTTTCATTTTGATTTTTGGAATATTTAATTAGTTTTAGATATTTGATTTGGGGTTTTCGTTTGAAATATAATAAAATCTATATTAAAATAATTATATGCTTTTTGATGATGTATATTTAATTTAATTTATTGAATTTTACCGTAATTTTTAATTTAAAAAATATTTAAACTTCCATTTAACGTATTTTACGTCAAACGTTGGTATTTTTGAAATTTAATAGAACTTGATAACTAGTGTGTTTTATTTCCGTTTAGTGATCGTGTCACATTTCTATACGTGATCATATTTTATTTTCTATAGTTCGCGGATGCGATATTCTGTGAAGGTACAACAATATTTTTAATTCAAAATCAAAAGTCAAAAGCAAATAAATATACACCCTTGTATACACACAATACACTGCCTATGTCTTTATTGTTTCCCCTGCACCACATCTGCCACTATCCACTCTTGTCTTCCTTCACCAGAGCAACCATTTTTCCTCCTTGTCCTTTGATGGAGGTGATCAAGCCTGTATATATACACACACACACACACACACACACACACACACACATACATACAGAGAGCTCGACCTTATCTCTCTTCTTTATTTTTCTTGTTCTTTTACTTGCCAGTGAATGAAAGCTCCACCATTCCTCCCTTCAAAATTCAATATTTCCCAACCCGTTCAAAATAGCCTTAGCGACTAAAATGGAAGTTTTCCTTCTTCATTTTTAGTATTTTTAGAAATTCGTTGCTCGAGATTTCAGCGAGTGACGACCGAGAAATCGTCATATTTCAGAAAAAGGAGTGAATGTTCATAAACATCAAATAATGTTTTCTCCTGATCCGTTGCAAATTGAACGATGGCATATGCGCCATTGGAATCATACAGAGATGTGGGATTTTTTATGTGAGTTTGGTGGCGATTAGTGATGGTTGGCGGTGATGTTTGTAAACTAGGGTTTGGCATGGTGGTCGTTATAGGAAATTTTAGCTCGATCAGAGTTTGCGGTTGTGTATCTCATCGCGTAGGGAATAGAGTGGCCGAGTTTCGTGAAGTGGTATTTGGGATTGATGATCGCTACATATATCTGTCACGTAGTGTAGCTATCAGGTCGATGTTGAGGGGATGGGTTGGGTTCAGCGGGAGGTTGAGGGATGTGATGCTCGCATGGGGAGCAATGTTGTGGTGGTGTTAGTTTGTCATTTCAGGTGCTAGGGAGGTTATGTACATCCACAACCACGCACGCATACAGAAAGTTTATAATGATGGAGTGGAGGAAGAAGAAGGAGGGAAGACGCGGGTTTGGTTTGGGTAAGGGAAGATGGACCTTGGCTCAATTGCTTTTGGGTGAGAATTTTATTATTAAACTTGTTTATTTAAATATATAAAAATGTGTGTTAGGCCATAAATTACATAATTTGCTCATATGGTATCTGTGTTGCACGCGGATTTTTGCATTAGACTTGTATTGGCATGTACAATGTTTTAGTGTAACCAATTGATAGTTTTGGCCATGTATAAAATTATGATATATTAATAAAGACGTATTTAATTAAGTTATTTTAAATAATAACGTTGTTAAATTATTATACCTTAATTGATGGTATTTATTTGGCTAAATAGACACCGTATTATTAAAGTAAATTGAAAAAGGTAACTTGGACACTTGTTTAGCGGAATAAAACACTGTTTTACTAATTAAATTAATTTTACATTTAATTAGTAGAATAAATCCACGTTCTGCTATTTTATAGATTTGGACATTTGATTATATATCGTTAATTGATATGCCACTCTGAATAAGTGATATGTTAACCAGTGATGGTTAAGTGTTGAATTTATTGACATAATCGTTGATTATGTAAATATCAGTTATTAACTTGGAAAGTTAAATTGAATGATATGGTAGCTTGTTTAAGTACCATTGTGTCGTTAAGCCTCTTTCAAATTTGAAAAGTTAACTTTTGATGTGAAAGTTATTTAAGAATGATTATTATCTATTATAAGGTTTTTAAAGATAATTATTATTTAATAGTAGGATTTAAAAGGTAGTAGCTATTTGTTAATATTTTTTTAAAGATAATTAATAATTGTTTTTAATAACGATTTAAAGTTAATTATTATTTAAAAGTTAATTTTTATTTTAAAAGTTAATTTTTATTTAAAGTTAACTATTTTATATTTTAAAGTTATTAAACTATTATAATAATATTATTATTTTAAAGTTAATTTATTAATATATTAATAATGTTTTACAGATATTAATATTGTTTTAGAAGTTAATTTATTTATATATTAATATTTTTTAAGGATAATTTATTATTTTATTGTTATTGTTGGGAGTTATTTAATTATTATATGATGAAAAATGTTTGATGTTAAACATTTTATTCACTATAATCAAAAAATTAAATTGTTATAAAAGGAATTATTTTGAAATGAAAGATTTTAAATGAGTTTTAGCTAATAGTAGGATTTATCAGAGCAGTTTATAAATTGGAAAGAGATTTTGGGATTGGAAAAAAAGATTTGGGTTTAATAATTTCTGAAAGAAGATTTATAAATGGGTTTTAGAGATCTAAAAATGGGGAAGTTTTATAAATTGAGTTTTGAGATTTATAAAGAATATTTTATAAATAAATTGGAGATTTATAAAGAGGTTTATAAATAGATTTGGAAATTTATGAAGGAGATATTTATTTACAAAATAAAAAGGGATTTATGGAAAGGATTGGTAATTTAGGTTATTTATATCTCCATATTAATGACATTGGGTTGGATCATTTAATATGATTTTGGAATAGAAAACCTTTCTTGATGCGTGTGGTTGTACTTATACTACTATATATATATATATATATATATATATATATATATATATATATATATATATATATATATAAGTATATGGAAAAGTTTTCCAAGTTCTGAAAGGAATGGTTTGTGAATATGCTTACTTCGGTGAGATAAGTATATGAATATTTTAAATACATATTTGAAAAGTTATTTTTAAATTATGAAAGATTAATTTTAAGAGGCTTAGTAATTTCCATGGGAAATATAATCTCTGTTTGAATGTTTGTTTATTGATAGTTAAATAACAGACTATGAAATCTTGGCCTAAATATGTAATCTTTCTTAATTTTGATGGTATTCCCTGCCTAACACCGAAGGATTTTAACTTTGGAAATATCTAGGAGAAACATGGGGATTATATGGTATAGTTTTCGTCGGTGGTGCTATACTGTACGTATAAACTCGTTTTGTTCTTCTAGGATAAATGATAAGGAGATCCGTCCACTTAAACACTTAGGGGGTGATCCCCACTCTTATGTATAATCTGATTATTTCCTTAAGAACATGTATTGAGCATTCCAAAAAATCGATGATTGGTTTTTGGGTCGCCCGGTAAGCGGGGGAGTATACCCGTAAGAGATAACTCGTACCGTAGCCACTCCAAAAACCATATACGGTTCTGTAGAGGAGTTTCATGATACATTAAGAAGTTTGAATCCATGTGTGATTCCGAGATCCGTTGGGGTGTGGGAATTCATATGTAACGACCCACAAATCCGTACCCCTTTGAGCCGACAATATTCTCTAATGGTTCAACTCAAAGTGGATAGAAATACGAACCATTAGGGTTAAAGAAGAAAGAGGTATAAGAAGAAATAGAAAGCAACATCAGAGTCTCACAAACGCAGCGGAAAATATATAATATATAACGACAGCTTTAAAACACAAAGAAATCTGTACTGATTTATACATTACATCATCAGAGTACAACACAATCAATAGAAAAATATTGGACAGTTATATCAACTTGTCCTCACAAAAGCTGACTATACAGCTTTTATTGCACAGCGGAATACACATCAAGTATGTGTGATACGTCTCGCCATCCAACTCGTCTCCTGAGCTCCACAACATCATATCATGTATCCTATAATACTCGGTCTGACCCAAGCATTATAGTGAAATAACACCCAAGTCAGTCTGGAAAACCAGCGTGAGACAACACACTCAATTGGATTATTAAAGTTTCCAAAATCCTTTAAAATCAAAGGTATCTCGTAAGACCACGCCACAAATAAACATGTCGAGTTTTTACCTTACGATAACCAAAACATTTCTTATCAAATACTCTGATATTATAGTAGTGTCTATATACAAATAATTATTCAAATAGCCGAAATTGTTACATTCATTAAATTCCAGCATAATAGGTATACAAACAAGTCCGAAGGCACTTATTGGAGATTGGGTTTCCATCAATGGTAGGGCTATTGGGGTACCGCCCGTCTCAGTACGTGGTCTAGATCACCATACCGAGGATCGCTCTGATCCCCTGCTACACAAGACCGGAGCTACCCCTTACTGGATAGTCCGAATAAGATCACCCCGTGGTCGGGATCAGCAACCGCCCACACAGTCGAATAAAAAGGGACATCTAGACAGGGATGACCTTACCCTAATTGGTTGCTAGCCACTTAGCCTTGCTGCACCTCCCTTGTTTTAGCCATTCCCGTTTGATAAGGCTCGAGGCCATGCGTTACTTTTTTAGCACACATTCACTTAGAATGCTCATCATCCCCCTGACGATGTTCTGATAGCATTCGTCCATACAAGTCCGTTCCCGGTCCGAACGGAACCGAAGGCACTACTCCTACTACATCCATTTTGAAATCACCCTCAGGATTAGTAGCGATTAGCCCTTGCACTTCACTGCTTCATCTTCAACTCTAAGCTTTTGTCTTCCTCACGAAACATTCAAACCGGATCGAAGTGGTTTTCAGGAAATTAATCTCGATCCCGGTCTCTTCGAAACGATCAGTGCATTGGCCAATATTGATAGTCGGTTATTTAACTATCATATAACATCCACAAAAAACCATCAGGCCTTAATAATTTCCCAAATTATTTATTTCAAAATATCTTCGCAAGATATTTTTCTACTCTTCAACCCATTGAAAATAGTTTTCAAATCCTTTTTTCTCTCACGGAATAAATTTTCACCCAATTGTTTTATTTCCACTGAAAATAGCCAAGTCTTAATATTTTAGGTTTTTTAAATAATTTAAATCCCTTTATTCAAAAATATATACTTTAAAACATTTAAAATTAAAACTATTTAAAACACTTTATTTAAAATACTAGTTATGAAATTTTATAACAATTTCTCATGTAAAACTTAAGCCAAAACTAATTTTAAAATAAAAGTTATACTATACGGTATAAAAATTAAATAATTATCTTTAAATCATAATACTAGTTAAACCTTTAAAATAATTTACTTATATAATTCTTAATAAATATTTACTTTTATAATTTTTAAAACCACTAAATAATAATTTCTTTCTAAAACATTCTTTTAAAACCACTTTAAAACCACTAACTTATACTTGGAAGTCTTTCTTTGAAAATATACTCGGCTTTTTAAGGAAATACACTTTCCTTTCCACACCTTTAAAATTAAACCACTATTTATTTTTAAACAAATCACCATTTCCTTATAAATTCCCATCATGAATTTATACTTCCAAATTATCCTCTGATAAATATTTCACTTTATTTATAAACCCTGTTTATAAATTTCACAATCTCATTCTCCTTTATTCCCAGTTTCAACACTTAGTCGGTTTTCAAATCAATTTCCAAAACCAAATCCATTTTAAAATAAATTCCTTTACTTATCCAAATTTATTTCAAAACCCATTTATCCCATATTCACACCTTTATTTATGATTTAAATTCTTATTTAAATCGAAAATACCAATTTCGTACTTTATTTCAAAATTCTCTTTTTATTTTCCCAAACTCATTCAAATCTTGAATTTTAAAGATATATTTCTTCGTATTTACAAAACAATATTGCTTAAGTCCTTATTTCAAATAAAATCATTTTTCCCATTTATTCAAAATTCCTATTTTTCCCATCCTTGAATTTATTATATAGGATTTAAAATCAAATCTTATCTTTTTCCCAAATTCATTCCTTTAATTTATTTGAATTCACTATAATTACTTTATTTAAAGATTTCCCTTTTTATTTCCTTTAAAAATCCAAACTTTATATATATTTCATTTTTCTCAAATACCAATATATATTCAACCAAGCCATAGCATCCAATAATTTCAATTCCCAATATAATCAATATAATCCATCACAGATTATCACATAAATCATATTACTGAATATAAAATAAATTCAACATTTTGAGGAATCCAGTTGGATCCCTCCAACTTGTTTCCCTGCATCCACATATGTTAGCACAACAATATAAAATATCAATCTCGCTTCAAGGCAGAATATCGCGGTATAAAGGGTCATCCACTATTATGTGGGGGCGCATAGGGTCTCATCCGCTATATAATGCGGGAAATCAATTACTCCAATATACACACACACACACACTACTATATATAATATCACATCCAGTTAATTCAATCATTCACAATAATTTAAATTTAACTATTTAAATCTAAATGGTAATCCAAATGAGTGAGATTAACTCACCTTTGATTTTTATTTTGCAATCCACTTCACTCTCGACTCGGTTTCCCCTTTTTTTCGACCTTGTACAAACATTATATGATTTTATTAATATTTGAACAAATCGAATGATCGTTTACCATTAAATTAACTAATAATTTAATTTAACTACTAATTTTCCTCTGAAAATCTTTTAGTAACTAAAATAATTAAATGGGTTAATTTAAACCAACTAGTAAATTTAAAATGTATATTTATTTCTCTTTTGAAACTACACACATATATATACACTTAACAAAATGTTCTATATGGGTTTAGAAATCTAATTTTTATATAAACATTACACATTTTAAAATTCCTTTTTATTTTCAAATTCTTATCTATATAAAATAATTTATATCTATATTAAAAAATGTTTTCTTTTTCCAGTAAACACAACAGTAATTTGCTTTACTGTAAATAATTTTTCTGTGTATAAATATACACATATAAATTTAAGAAATATAGTAATACCTCACTACCCAATCCGGCCTTACGCGAGCATTATCCATCGACTCTCTATCACAGCGAACGACAAGGAACTTCCCTCCTTGCGTGCATGTTCACGAGCGCATGCTCCTCCAGCCGCTACCACCAAGAACTGTCGTTTGACCTCCTGCCATCACACATGCGCGAGCCCCCAATCGCCTTCCAGATCGCATCCCGAGCTTCATTCGATCGCAACCCCATCGCGAGCTCGAACAACCCACTGCCCTTTGAATCGACGCTCCAACTCCAAATCACCTAAACCCCTAGCTTACGTCGAAGCATCCCATCGCCCTATTTCCACGCGATCACACGCGAGCCATCGCGATGCTTCCCCCCCCCCAATCGTAGCGACTTCCAGCACGCGCATGCGATTTGATTTTTTTTTAAAGCATTGGAGACGAAGAGAGCAGCTGCCTTTTTTATTTTCGAATCGAATTCGTTTTTCGAACGAATGATTCGTTTGAGGGAGAGGAGGGATAAAGACAGGAGCGTTGATTTCACTCGCTTCCATTTTTTTTCTTTTCTAGGCTTTCGATTGGAATTGAAGAAAACAGAAGGAAGTCTTTGATCCCTTTTTTATTTTGAAAATCTATCGCGTGTGAAATTAAGTAGAAAAAAGGAAACACGTGTTCTCAGGGTGGACAAGTGGCTAGGGTACAAAGTTTTGATGTTTAAATTAATTGACCAGTCAAATTATTTAAATTTTAAATTTAAATCGTCTCGAAAATGCAACTAAAATTTTGAACTCCTATCAAGGCGTGCCGCTAGGCGTTTATAATGTTATATCCCTATTAAGAACACAATGGAAAAAGTTTTGAATCCTAATTCGATCGTATGAAGAAAATAGCTTTTTGCAACCTAGTTATTATATTGAATTTCGATATAGACTTCAGCGCGTTTATATCTTGTATGATCACACGATAACTCCGAATGTTACGAAAATTGAAATCCGGTAATAATACACTATTACGGATCCAATGGAATAGATTTCATCGAATTCTGAGACTATGCCTCGGAAGGCTATTTTTAAATATCAGTTTAAATGATATATTTTTAAAACTGAACAAAACACCTTTAAATTTGATTTCAAAAGTTCTATTATCTTAAGTATTATCAATATAGATTTTACAAGCCTTCAAATTATTCTTAACAAGCTCAAAACTGAAGATTCAATATTTTACCCAATTTCAAATTATTAAATTCAATAATTTAACTACCCAATAAATGGTTATATTTGAAATTCAAATTAAAACTAACTTTCAAATATTTAAAATCAATTAAATATTCCAATTTCAAATATCCAAAAATTCTGGGTTGTCACATTCCTTCTCCCTTAAAAGAATTTCGTCCCCGAAATTGCTAGTTAAGAAGAATGCTCCAACCCGTTTACTATTTTCTTAAAACCATACATTTTAAACAACTTCCCAAAACCAAACAGTTTTGACAATACCTACAACAATCTTTTTATTAAAGACACTATCACTCTTAATAACTTCCCAAACTCATCCATAGCTCCCGAACAACATCACTTACTCAACCATTTCAAATTTTAATTTAAATCCAAATATAAATTATAAAAAAATTTCTCAAAATTTTTCTAACTCTCTAAATTTTTGAAAAATTTCGCTATCGTCTCCTTTGCATGGCTAGATCGGTACAACTACAAAATGTCTCTACAGCCCCCAAATTTCAAAAGAAAACAAAAGCCAAGTGGCTAGATCAGAAAACCATCAAATTTCATACGCCAATTTAAATACATACTTTTTTGTCGTCAATTCAATTTATATTCTAAAATCAGAACCAATTTTCCTTTCCTTTAAAACACCTGTATATCCTACTTAGCAATAATATCCAATGACAAAATCCAAAATCATTTTATTCACCTTCTTTACAAATTTTCAATATTTGCTTTATTTATGCCCGTACGATGTCCATATATCATCCGTACGCAATATCAAATCTGATCGCTCTCTCGATCACACAATTTCACTTTCGAACTAGTATCGTCCACCCGACTCTCTAGTATGGACTCAGATCTGGTTTCTTGATCAGAAACCGTCATTCTCCTTGCATAGCCGTAAACTATGATAGAGAATTTCAAGAATCAATCAAAAATCCATATACAGGGTTCGCTGTCGAAAATTGAGTGAAAAATCCCAACTCGGATCGATATAACTACCTCGAAATTCTATGCTCGAATGTGGATCAAATCACCATGCAGATAAAATAATATACGTACATTCTACGTATTTATCACAATTGATCATCAACTATATCAATTTTTTTATTCACATTTATTCTGATTTCTATTCACTTATCCACACTTACTAATTTATTCATATCTTAAACACCTTCCATTACCAACCCTTATTATTTTACATAGCTTATTCAAACAAATTTTCCGATTTCACTTTACTTACACAATTTAAATTAAATATTATTCCAACACCAATTTTACTTGAGAATTTCACCATTTACCTTCCTTAAGTTTATTATAAATATTCTATATACTTTAATATTTATTTTTACTTCACTACTTAAGCTTTTATATCTATTTCCATTTGACTTAAAATTTCAATTGCTGTTGAACTCAATTTCTCTTCAAATCTTAATTTATTTCCAAGTCAAATTTAATATTGAATTATATTCACCTTATCTCAAACCCATATTTAATTAATCATTTAATTAGTTCCACTTACTAATTTAATTTAAATCTCAATGGATTTTATTTCCAATCTTTAATTATTTTTAGCCCATTTCATATTAATTTTACAACATTACTTTACTTAACCCATTTCAAAATGAATTCCAATACTCAGTTCCAATTTCATTTACTTACAAATTTAAATAAATTTGTTCTTCCACAAATTTACCTCCAACTTAATAACTTTTACTTCAATACTCTTATCTCACTTAGCCTACTTAGGCTTATTTTCCTCAAAGTTTTCTTTATTTAACTTATTTTAGTAAAATTCCATCTCCATTCAAATTTTTTAAACCTCCATAGGTTTTTCCAACTTATTTCATTTAATTGGTTCACTTACCACTTTATTTTATTATCACACTTACTTTTGTCTAACTCTCCTTCGATTTAAATTTTTCTATTCTAGAAAATTTCAAATTTTACTAGTTATCAAACACATTTATATTTCCATAAACATTTTAAATTAAACTTCCAGAGTTTAAACAATTGCTTAAACATTCAAAACATTTTTGAAATCATATATACCCAAACCAAATTATTCCTTGCATTCCAAAATCAAACCCAATTTTGCAAATAAATACCATTCAAAATATTCAGGTAGCAATTCCTCCCTTGGAAACTCGAAAATAAACACCGATGATGTTGCGATCATCATCGGAATTATTTTCCAGCGACCGAAAAGAGTTTAGTGCTTTTATCCCTTTAAAGACATTCTTCAAATATTTTAAATTCCAAATCTCACCGGATTTTATATCCAATTCAAAAATATTTCCCAAATAATATCACTATTATTTCTCCAAAACCTTTGAAAATTATTTTCAAACTCAAAGGAAATTAATTTTCCAAATTCCAAATCCTTTCAACTCATATTCAAATATTACTCTGGAATTTTATCTCATTTCAATTATAAATCACATTTATAATTCACAATTACAAATCTCATTTTGTTATATAAGTTAATTTCCTAACTTTGGTTAAATTTCAATTCTTGTTCAATTTTCACTTAACCAAGATAATAATTTAATATTATCACTTTTTAGCAACCAAGCAACCATATATAACTATAATAATTTCTGAAAATTATTCCTTTTATATATAAAAATAATTTAGGCAAAATTATTTCATTTACCCTATTTTAAAATAATACCGTGTCGAATTGTTCTATTCAGGTGTTTAGAGATCCCTATCAATAACGTTAATTACTCGTTTTGACCAGAATCCATAAACTACTCAACAAATCAATTGACAAAATATAAAACAATTTTATATTCACTAACAAATATGTGCTCATATCTATTAATACAGTCAAACTCATTCTAGAGTACTTACGGACTCTATTTCTAATGAGTAATCCTTACCAGAGCCAAGGTTCTCGCTTAACCTTCAGCTCTGATACCAAGTGCAACGACCCACAAATCCGTACCCCTTTGAGCCGATAATATTCTCCAACAGTTCAACTCAAAGTGGACGGAAATACGAACCATTAGGGTTAAAGAAGAATAGGTAGAAGAAGAAATAGAAAGCAACATCAGAGTCTCACAAACGCAACGGAACAATATATAATATATAACAACAGCTTTAAAACACAAAGAAATCTGTACCGATTTATACGTTACATCATCAGAGTACAACACAATCAATAGAAAGATACTGGACAATTATATCAAGTTGTCCTCACAAAAGCTAACTATACAGCTTATATTGCACAGCGAAATATACGTCAAGTATGTGTGATACGTCTCGCCATCCAACTCGTCTCCTGAGCTCCACAACATCATATCATGTATCCTATAATACTCGGTCTGACCCGAGCATTATAGTGAAATAACACCCAAGTCAGTCTCGAAAACCAGCGTGAGACAACACACTCAATTGGATTATTAAAGTTTCCAAAATCCTTTAAAATCAAAGGTATCTCGTAAGACCACGCCACAAATAAACATGTCGTGTAACGTTTCGAATTTTGCCCGTTCGAAAATCGACATCCATACTTCAAATCGTATTCGAATGCCATAGATTCGACCGTTCAAATCCGATTCGCCGGAGCTTATAACAACATTAAGTAAATAACACAGCGGAATAAAAGAATAATACATTGATATATAGCTTTGATACAATATCTGATACAACAGATGATCCAATAGATATCAATATACATCAGAGATATGATACAATAAATAGCAGCGGAAAAGAAAACGACAACATCTAGCAGCGGAACAATATAACTGTAAGATAGTCTTCAAAAGAGAACTCCGAGACCTGCAACTCCATTTCCAAGAATCAATCCAGCAATAGCTCGAACTCCCAATAACGATGCACCAAGACAAGCAAGACTGGTGTGATCCAAAGCTGAACTAACTCCAGATAATCTACTAAACCTATCTATCTGAAAAACCCAACTCTAAACTGCTCGTGTAGGAAATTATGAGCATCCAGAGTTTAGGAAAGAAACAATAAACTCCGGATCAGTCGTGGGACTGGTGTGAGCAACAAAAACAGTTTATCTTTTAAAACTTTCAACAAAAGATTTTCAAAGTCAATTCGCAATGCTTTTTAAAAATGAGACTACCATAAGGCCTCCCGCACACACACACAATGCAAACGCAGAATCAGAGGAGATTTCTCCTTATGATAGTCAAAGATGCTTGATACACATTTAAAAGAACATTTGATATTATTACTAGGGCATAGTGTAGGAAAATATTTCGAAAGTAGAATATAAATCTTAGCCAACATACGACCATTATCGTATGCCTACTATAGCTACCATCTAAACAGTGGTGACCACCATAAGTAAATGGCAGGTCCTACAACTAAAACCGTACAGGGTTTCGTATTGGGAATTGGATTTCCAACAAATGGTCAGGCCAAGGAACTTCCCATTGCCACATGAGAATGCCTATGGATGGACATCCCCGAGAACCAAACCGGATCTCTACCAACACAAGGCCGGGTTACCCCTAACTGAGTAACAACTGACCGAATATGTCATCCCCCGGTCCTTTGGGACCTTTCATCCGAGCGCTCGTAATCAATTCACACAATCATAAAGTGTTTTCAACATGAGTAAGTATCTGGGCTCCATACCATGATACCACCCTTTTCCAGAAGGAAATGCACATACCCTAAAGGGCGCTACCCCTCATAACCTTGCTGCATCTTTCCTGTTTTGACCATTCCCGAGGTGTGAGGCTCGACGAAGTCACGTCCACAAAAACATACTTTATACAAAAGCCATGCTTTGGGTCAACAAATGATCATAGAAATGATCACCAAGATAGACGATCAAACAAATGATCCTATCACAAATAATCAACACAATGATCATTTCACAGCAACAGTCAGCATGTCACATTACCAAATTGGGAATATATCGCTGATAACATTCAACTACATAACCTCTAAGCTCGTACGTCTTAGAGAAGGGTGTTAAGCTAAAAGAATAAATTCTCCGCCACCAACAGAAATATATTTGAAAGAAATCGGCTTTATATCTCAATTTGTAATGTCAGACATACAATCCATACAAGTCTGTTCCGGGCTCGAACAAAACCGAAGGCACTTACAAAGAAGTCCTTGCAATCCGGATATTCACAATCCTGATCAGATTTCCCATCACATATGGAGAACTCAATACCGGAGCAACTCGGTGCAGAGTCAATCGACAGGTCATCCTATCGCTCTCGCAAATACCCGGTCTTCACCACCGGTCTTCAAATGCTATCCATAACGACGTATCACATATTCGGAATGGGTTATACGACCCAAAGGTCCTTTCCCGGCTAACCCGAATAGTAAGCGCAACATTTAAAACATATGGATAAGGAATTTCAATTAAGTCACAACTTAATAATCCAAAACTTTTCTTTCAAATGGTTTAAACAAGTTACCATTTCAAATCTTTTTAACAAAAGATTAATTTCACAAAATTCCATTTACGGATTTCAAAACAATTTCCATTTCAATTGGATTAACTCGTTAAATCTTTAAATCAAAGATTTAACTCATAGCTTTCAAAATTCGATTAACTTGTTGAATCTTTAAATCAAAGATTCAACTTATAGCTTTCAAAATCATTTCCAAAGATTCATTCATAGCCTTTCAAAAACAATTTCAATTCAAGTTGGATTAACTCATTCGGCCTTTGAATCAAAGATTCATTTCATAGCTTTCAAAACATTTCAATTCTATTTCAGCTTGAAACCTTTTCAACATAATTGGGAGATCCTTTCTTTAAAATGAAAGCTATCATTATTTAAAAACAAGTAGTTTTCGTTTCTAAGAAATTCGACCTTATTTATACAAGTTAAATCTTTTGGGTTAATTCAAATTCCCAAAATAACACCTCAAAAATGGTTTAAAAACCCATATAACTTATTATAAGTTGAATAACTTTTCTTTATATCCTAGTTTCCAAATCATAGAATTCAATTTCAAATATTGAATTCAAATTTAAATCAAAGTATTTAAATTTCAAAACTCAATCAAGTTATCCAAACTATATTTCATCTTTGAAATTCCATTTCAAAAGCTTTTCACTTTAATCTCAATCCATTTTCAAAACATTTGAATTCAAATATTCAATTTTATAAATCATTTCAAAATCTGTGACTTAATCGATTTCCTCGTGAAATCCATATTGGTGTGTGTATAAGTGTGGTCAAGGGGTTTAACACAATAGTGCAACATCATTTAATCATTACAGATCAAACACAGAAATATAGTTGATAAGCGATATAAGCTATAACGCTTATCGTCTACTCACAGATTTACAGATAATATATGAATGTAAATAAATGAATAAAATACACGGCTCAATCCACAGAACAAAATATCACAGATCAGATAAGACAATCAATTCAATGCATTTTACACAATACAATCATTCATAAGTAAAGTCAAACGTTCAATAAACATTTATAAGTAAGATTAATTAACTGCTTAATCCTAATTGATTTACTTTATTTCCAAGCAACTTAATTACTTATGAATTTATTACCCAATCCTGATAATTAATTACAAATCATTTGATATCAATTTATTTATCAAATGCTTTAACAAATTAAATTATTTTTAATTAATCATATTAATTTAATCAACCCTTAAACAAATTACATAATTAATTAACCCCTTAATCAAATCATTTTTAAGAAATTAAATCTTTAGTTTCTTACCATTAAGCAATCATCCCATAACCATAAATCATTAATTACAAATTTATCATTATCATTTAAATTAATTTACTTTGATAAATCTTTAATAAATATTAATTAATCTCTAGTTATAAATAAATCTAAATCATAAATTTATAAATTAAATAAATAAGTCCTTAATTAATTATCATATAAATTATATCACTTAATGCCTTAATTGTCTCTAATATAATCAATTCCTTTATTAATGATTTTATTAATCATTCAAGTGTATTTTAAACTTACACTTTAAATTTAAATTCAAAATTCATTTTAAACCCATTTAAGATTTCAACAGTTTATTTGTAAACTAAACTTTACTTTTAAATTTAAACTTAGTTTAAATTATGTTATAGATTTTATTTTTATTTTATTTTTTTACACTTAAACTTATTTAAATCAATTTAAATTATAAACTATTTTATTTCCAAAATAGTTTCAAAACTAACTCAAGTTCATTATTGGACTTTGTTTAATAACTTGGTTTAACTCAAAAGAAAAAAACAACTTAACTGTTAAAACTTGTAACAGGTCTAAAACCTGAACAATTCTACCATAGCTCCTCCCTTCATCTACTTCGAGCAAACGCAAGTTTTCCCCCGAGAAAATCAACAGCCTGCTTCGAGCTTCCCCTCCTTCATAAATTCGAACCCATCTTCTTCATCAATACGAAAAACTCCAGATGCACAGAACTTCACCTCGTGCACGTGTACGTGGCCGACGCTTCCCTCGGATCATCGCCATTGCATTGGGCAAAACATCGATCAACTCTAGACCAATCTCCAACCAACTAAAGTTCCCCCATCATCTCAAAAACGAATTCGAGTTTATTCTCGAAACCTGGAAACACACACCGAACACCCCCCCCCCAACCTGTCAACGCGCCGTACTCTCGACACCCATCGCCATAAAACGTGAAACCCCCGCCACAAATCCATCCATGTACCTTCTATCTTTTCGCAAAGTCGCGTGGCACTCGGTCTATCATCGACGACGAAATCATCGAGTTACAGAACACAAAATACACTCGAGCCAAACCCTACTTTCGATCCAACCAACTAATCCTTGCATTAGAAATTTTCTTTAGCATTTTTCCTATACTCGAGGATCATCAAGCTAGCTTTACATCAAGTTGCAGCATTTAAGAATTGTTGAATCTCCAGAATTTTACAAAAAAGCATTTTTGGTTCAAAAATGAACAGCACCTAGAATACTTAACTAAAAATCATCATCTTTGTTTTAAAAATCTTAGCTTTGTATGTTAAATCAAGTTATGAAATCGAATCAACAATTTACAACATTCGAATTTTTCACATTAATTCCTTTTTACTGTAAACTCAAAGATTCCGAACCAATTATTCATTTTTAAAACCTATAATTATTTTTAGATGAAATGTTACCTGATTTCAAACAACCTTTATTTACAAATCATACACCAATTCGAATTCAACATTAAGTTATTTAATTTGTTTTGAAAATTGTACCTGTTACTAACACACAGAGCATATATTTTAAACAAGATTGAAACCTGTTGCCTGTAAACAAAAATATGTTACAAACATGCACTCCATATCTACATATATATCTAAACATACAGACATTTTAACAGCTAACAACATTTCATAATGCATTCAAGTATCAACCACAATTTTGAGATATAGAAGTAGATCATGGGTGGAAAGTTGCTCACAGTGTTTTCCAGAGAAAATGACAGTGCTTGTTTTCTTTTGTCACAGGCTTTGATTTTCCAATAGAAACATTGCTTCATTGACCTCTGGTTGCATGGATTTGTTTGATGTTTATTTCCCAGGTATTGAATCAAGTGAAGATGGTATCTGATCATTTGTTTCTATTTTCCAGTTTGAACTTGAGCTATTTGTTTGATTCAATTCTTCTTTTGATTTACTCTGATTTTCATTCCAGGTTTTGAGATGATTTGTTTTTTTTTCTAGTTGAATGAATTGTTCAAGGTTGAACTTGTTTAAGTTTGAAATGATGTTCATTTTTTTGATTTTCCTCAGTGATGATGCTCGAACTAAAATGAGCAGAAGTTGATATATAGGAGGGAAGTTTACATGAGACATGCTTGTACAGGTTGATTATATTATTTGATAAAGTAGGCATGGTTGATATGCTTGCATTTCTTTGTTTATGTTTTATTTGTACTTGTATTTCTATTTGTTTTATGAGACAAGCTCTTGGTGGTGGCTGAAAATCTTGCATTTAATGTTTTGATACTTTGTTCCCATGCTTATGTACTTTTATGTTTTCTATACTAATCCTTTCTTTGATTTCCTATTCTTGCCTGACTTTGCTTGTACAACAGGATCATTTTTTTTCTCTTTGTCTTACATTTCGGCCAAGATGATGTAATGGGTGCTGGTCTTTATTATACTTGAATATATTTGTTTTGTATGTTGGTGGCTGCAGCTTGTTTTGTTTTACTTTTAACTTTAAATTTGTTTCTACTGTGTTAACTTCATACTTTATCTTTGTTTTGTCTTGTTTACACTTACTTTATATTTGTACAAGTATTAGTTTAAATTATGTTACAGATTTTATTTTTATTTTATTTTTTTTACACTTAAACTTATTTAAATCAGTTTAAATTATAAACTTTATTTTTTTCCAGATTGTTTTCAAAACTAAATGTATATATAATAAAAGTTGTTCTAGTTATGTTTGTTTCTAATTTGTTTAATGTATTTTATTCTATGTTTATTTATTTTTAACTTAAATTGTTTACTTTACTTTAATATTTATTGTTTTATATTAAATTTATAAATTCAAATTATTATTAACCATCAATTGTAATACTTATTTTTATCAATTATTATTAAACCATTCATTTACAATTCATATCTAATGTATACACATATATATCTCTATATTTATTTTTAAAATCATTTATTTAAGATTTTATTTCAAATCCAATTTAAATATATATTCACATATATACAAATTGTCAAATCCATATGACTTTATATATTTTCTAGTCGAATCGGGGAAACTCGCTTCCATTTAAATTAATTTTACAAATTTTTTTTATTCAAAAAATCATTTAATTATTAATTTAAATTAAATAAAAATCTAGGGTCGTTACAAACTTCCCCCCTTAAAAAAATTTCGTCCTCGAAATTCGCAGGCACAAAAACAACACAGAGATAGATTCAAAGATAGAGAAATATCTTTTCAGATCAAACTGGATATCAATTCTGCATTTGGCTCACCAAATCAGAATATCAACAATAGATACAAGAAATTATAATAAAATTTCAAATTTTGGTTTTAAACAAAATCATTTTATCGATACAATTCTAATCATTCTTCATATTCTATTAATCAAGTTAACTCAATTTAAAATTTCTAATGCCGAATTCATTAAGGTTTAAATCAAAATGCTGATAAGAAACCGATGAAGATACGAAATAAAAATTTCCTACAATGATTCGTAGAGCACCAACGCACCGAACTTCTTTCTGTAGCTGTCACGAAGCAATCAAAAGAATTTAACGAATCAAAGGAGATAGATATAGAGAGATTTTTTTCCACTGTTATTACAGAGCATTGACCAATTATAGTCATATTTCCCTGTCCCCTATCGCGTTCTCTTCTTGCACTCATACTTACTATCAATGAATAGTAAGAGAATTTACTGAGGCACTCAAACAGATATCTTAGGGATTACTCATTCTAGGGTTACTTCACCCTATCTCTAATGAGCTACTTAATGTGTTATACTCCTGAGCTAAAGTTTCAACCCTTAGCTCTGATACCAAATGTAACGTTTCGAATTTTGCCCGTTCGAAAATCGACATCCATACTTCAAATCGTATTCGAATGCCATAGATTCGACCGTTCAAATCCGATTCGCCGGAGCTTATAACAACATTAAGTAAATAACACAGCGGAATAAAAGAATAATACATTGATATATAGCTTTGATACAATATCTGATACAACAGATGATCCAATAGATATCAATATACATCAGAGATATGATAAAATAAATAGCAGCGGAAAAGAAAACGATAACATCTAGCAGCGGAACAATATAACTCTAAGATAGTCTTCAAAAGAGAACTCCGAGACCTGCAACTCCATTTCCAAGAATCAATCCAGCAATAGCTCGAACTCCCAATAACGATGCACCAAGACAAGCAAGACTGGTGTGATCCAAAGACTGAACTAACTCCAGATAATCTACTGAACCTAGCTATCTGAAAAACCCAACTCTAAACTGCTCGTGTAGGAAATTATGAGCATCCAGAGTTTAGGAAAGAAACAATAAACTCCGGATCAGTCGTGGGACTGGTGTGAGCAACAAAAACAGTTTATCTTTTAAAACTTTCAACAAAAGATTTTCAAAGTCAATTCGCAATGCTTTTTAAAAATGAGACTACCATAAGGCCTCCCGCACACACACACACAATGCAAACGCAGAATCGGAGGAGATTTCTCCTTATGATAGTCAAAGATGCTTGATACGCATTTAAAAGAACATTTGATATTATTACTAGTGCATGGTGTAGGAAAATATTTCGAAAGTAGAATATAAATCTTAGCCAACATACGACCATTATCGTATGCCTACTATAGCTACCATCTAAACAGTGGTGACCACCATAAGTAAATGGCAGGTCCTACAACTAAAACCGTACAGGGTTTCGTATTGGGAATTGGATTTCCAACAAATGGTCAGGCCAAGGAACTTCCCATTGCCACATGAGAATGCCTCTGGATGGACATCCCCGAGAACCAAACCGGATCTCTACCAACACAAGGCCGGGTTACCCCTAACTGAGTAACAACTGACCGAATATGTCATCCCCCGGTCCTTTGGGACCTTTCATCCGAGCGCTCATAATCAATTCACACAATCATAAAGTGTTTTCAACATGAGTAAGTATCTGGGCTCCATACCATGATACCACCCTTTTCCAGAAGGAAATGCACATACCCTAAAGGGCGCTACCCCTCATAACCTTGCTGCATCTTTCCTGTTTTGACCATTCCCGAGGTGTGAGGCTCGACGAAGTCACGTCCACAAAAACATACTTTATACAAAAGCCATGCTTTGGGTCAACAAATGATCATAGAAATGATCACCAAGATAGACGATCAAACAAATGATCCTATCACAAATAATCAACACAATGATCATTTCACAGCAACACTCAGCATGTCACATTACCAAATTGGGAATATATCGCTGATAACATTCAACTACATAACCTCTAAGCTCGTACGTCTCAGAGAAGGGTGTTAAGCTAAAAGAATAAATTCTCCGCCACCAACAGAAATATATTTGAAAGAAATCGGCTTTATATCTCAATTTGTAATGTTAGACATACAATCCATACAAGTCTGTTCCGGGCTCGAACAAAACCGAAGGCACTTACAAAGAAGTCCTTGCAATCCGGATATTCACAATCCTGATCGGATTTCCCATCACATATGGAGAACTCAATACCGGAGCAACTCGGTGCAGAGTCAATCGACAGGTCATCCTATCGCTCTCGCAAATACCCGGTTTTCACCACCGGTCTTCAAATGCTATCCATAACGACGTATCACATATTCGGAATGGGTTATACGACCCAAAGGTCCTTTCCCGGCTAACCCGAATAGTAAGCGCAACATTTAAAACATATGGATAAGGAATTTCAATTAAGTCACAACTTAATAATCCAAAACTTTTCTTTCAAATGGTTTAAACAAGTTACCATTTCAAATCTTTTTAACAAAAGATTAATTTCACAAAATTCCATTTACGGATTTCAAAACAATTTCCATTTCAATTGGATTAACTCGTTAAATCTTTAAATCAATATTTAACTCATAGCTTTCAAAATTCGATTAACTTGTTGAATCTTTAAATCAAAGATTCAACTTATAGCTTTCAAAATCATTTCCAAAGATTCATTCATAGCCTTTCAAAAACAATTTCAATTCAAGTTGGATTAACTCATTCGGCCTTTGAATCAAAGATTCATTTCATAGCTTTCAAAACATTTCAATTCTATTTCAGCTTGAAACCTTTTCAACATAATTGGGAGATCCTTTCTTTAAAATGAAAGCTATCATTATTTAAAAACAAGTAGTTTTTGTTTCTAAGAAATTCAACCTTATTTATACAAGTTAAATCTTTTGGGTTAATTCAAATTCCCAAAATAACACCTCAAAAATGGTTTAAAAACCCATATAACTTATTATAAGTTGAATAACTTTTCTTTATATCCTAGTTTCCAAATCATAGAATTCAATTTCAAATATTGAATTCAAATTTAAATCAAAGTATTTAAATTTCAAAACTCAATCAAGTTATCCAAACTATATTTCATCTTTGAAATTCCATTTCAAAAGCTTTTCACTTTAATCTCAATCCATTTTCAAAACATTTGAATTCAAATATTAAATTTTATAAATCATTTCAAAATCTGTGACTTAATCGATTTCCTCGTGAAATCCATATTGGTGTGTGTATAAGTGTGGTCAAGGGGTTTAACACAATAGTGCAACATCATTTAATCATTACAGATCAAACACAGAAATATAGTTGATAAGCGATATAAGCTATAACGCTTATCGTCTACTCACAGATTTACAGATAATATACGAATGTAAATAAATGAATAAAATACACGGCTCAATCCACAGAACAAAATATCACAGATCAGATAGGACAATCAATTCAATGCATTTTACACAATACAATCATTCATAAGTAAAGTCAAACGTTCAATAAACATTTATAAGTAAGATTAATTAACTGCTTAATCCTAATTGATTTACTTTATTTCCAAGCAACTTAATTACTTATGAATTTATTACCCAATCCTGATAATTAATTACAAATCATTTGATATCAATTTATTTATCAAATGCTTTAACAAATTAAATTATTTTTAATTAATCATATTAATTTAATCAACCCTTAAACAAATTACATAATTAATTAACCCCTTAATCAAATCATTTTTAAGAAATTAAATCTTTAGTTTCTTACCATTAAGCAATCATCCCATAACCATAAATCATTAATTACAAATTTATCTTTATCATTTAAATTAATTTACTTTGATAAATCTTTAATAAATATTAATTAATCTCTAGTTATAAATAAATCTAAATCATAAATTTATAAATTAAATAAATAAGTCCTTAATTAATTATCATATAAATTATATCACTTAATGCCTTAATTGTCTCTAATATAATCAATTCCTTTATTAATGATTTTATTAATCATTCAAGTGTATTTTAAACTTACACTTTAAATTTAAATTCAAATTTCATTTTAAACCCATTTAAGATTTCAACAGTTTATTTGGAAACTAAACTTTACTTTTAAATTTAAACCTAGTTTAAATTATGTTACAGATTTTATTTTTATTTTATTTTTTTACACTTAAACTTATTTAAATCAATTTAAATTATAAACTATTTTATTTCCAAAATAGTTTCAAAACTAACTCAAGTTCATTATTGGACTTTGTTTAATAACTTGGTTTAACTCAAAAGAAAAAAACAACTTAACTGTTAAAACTTGTAACAGGTCTAAAACCTGAACAATTCTACCATAGCTCCTCCCTTCATCTACTTCGAGCAAACGCAAGTTTTCCGCCGAGAAAATCAACAGCCTGCTTCGAGCTTCCCCTCCTTCATAAATTCGAACCCATCTTCTTCATCAATACGAAAAACTCCAGTTGCACAGAACTTCACCTCGTGCACGTGTACGTGGCCGACGCTTCCCTCGGATCATCGCCATTGCATTGGGCAAAACATCGATCAACTCTAGACCAATCTCCAACCAACTAAAGTTCCCCCATCATCTCAAAAACGAATTCGAGTTTATTCTCGAAACCTGGAAACACACAGCGAACACCCCCGCAACCTGTCAACGCGCCGTACTCTCGACACCCATCGCCATAAAACGTGAAACCCCGGCCACAAATCCATCCATGTACCCTCTATCTTTTCGCAAAGTCGCGTGGCACTCGGTCTATCATCGACGACGAAATCATCGAGTTACAGAACACAAAATACACTCGAGCCAAACCCTACTTTCGATCCAACCAACTAATCCTTGCATTAGAAATTTTCTTTAGCATTTTTCCTATACTCGAGGATCATCAAGCTAGCTTTACATCAAGTTGCAGCATTTAAGAATTGTTGAATCTCCAGAATTTTACAAAAAAGCATTTTTGGTTCAAAAATGAACAGCACCTAGAATACTTAACTAAAAATCATCATCTTTGTTTTAAAAATCTTAGCTTTGTATGTTAAATCAAGTTATGAAATCGAATCAACAATTTACAACATTCGAATTTTTCACATTAATTCCTTTTTACTGTAAACTCAAAGATTCCGAACCAATTATTCCTTTTTAAAACCTATAATTATTTTTAGATGAAATGTTACCTGATTTCAAACAACCTTTATTTACAAATCATACACCAATTCGAATTCAACATTAAGTTATTTAATTTGTTTTGAAAATTGTACCTGTTACTAACACACAGAGCATATATTTTAAACAAGATTGAAACCTGTTGCCTGTAAACAAAAATATGTTACAAACATGCACTCCATATCTACATATATATATCTAAACATACAGACATTTTAACAGCTAACAACATTTCATAATGCATTCAAGTATCAACCACAATATTGAGATATAGAAGTAGATCATGGGTGGAAAGTTGCTCACAGTGTTTTCCAGAGAAAATGACAGTGCTTGTTTTCTTTTGTCACAGGCTTTGATTTTCCAATAGAAACATTGCTTCATTGACCTCTGGTTGCATGGATTTGTTTGATGTTTATTTCCCAGGTATTGAATCAAGTGAAGATGGTATCTGATCATTTGTTTCTATTTTCCAGTTTGAACTTGAGCTATTTGTTTGATTCAATTCTTCTTTTGATTTACTCTGATTTTCATTCCAGGTTTTGAGATGATTTGTTTTTTTTTTCTAGTTGAATGAATTGTTCAAGGTTGAACTTGTTTAAGTTTGAAATGATGTTCATTTTTTTGATTTTCCTCAGTGATGATGCTCGAACTAAAATGAGCAGAAGTTGATATATAGGAGGGAAGTTTACATGAGACATGCTTGTACAGGTTGATTATATTATTTGATAAAGTAGGCATGGTTGATATGCTTGCATTTCTTTGTTTATGTTTTATTTGTACTTGTATTTCTATTTGTTTTATGAGACAAGCTCTTGGTGGTGGCTGAAAATCTTGCATTTAATGTTTTGATACTTTGTTCCCATGCTTATGTACTTTTATGTTTTCTATACTAATCCTTTCTTTGATTTCCTATTCTTGCCTGACTTTGCTTGTACAACAGGATCATTTTTTTTTCTTTGTCTTACATTTCGGCCAAGATGATGTAATGGGTGCTGGTCTTTATTATACTTGAATATATTTGTTTTGTATGTTGGTGGCTGCAGCTTGTTTTGTTTTACTTTTAACTTTAAATTTGTTTCTACTGTGTTAACTTCATACTTTATCTTTGTTTTGTCTTGTTTACACTTACTTTATATTTGTACAAGTATTAGTTTAAATTATGTTACAGATTTTATTTTTATTTTATTTTTTTACACTTAAACTTATTTAAATCAGTTTAAATTATAAACTTTATTTTTTTCCAGATTGTTTTCAAAACTAAATGTATATATAATAAAAGTTGTTCTAGTTATGTTTGTTTCTAATTTGTTTAATGTATTTTATTCTATGTTTATTTATTTTTAACTTAAATTGTTTACTTTACTTTAATATTTATTGTTTTATATTAAATTTATAAATTCAAATTATTATTAACCATCAATTGTAATACTTATTATTATCAATTATTATTAAACCATTCATTTACAATTCATATCTAATGTATACACATATATATCTCTATATTTATTTTTAAAATCATTTATTTAAGATTTTATTTCAAATCCAATTTAAATATATATTCACATATATACAAATTGTCAAATCCATATGACTTTATATATTTTCTAGTCGAATCGGGGAAACTCGCTTCCATTTAAATTAATTTTACAAATTTTTTTATTCAAAAAATCATTTAATTATTAATTTAAATTAAATAAAAATCTAGGGTCGTTACATGTCGAGTTTTTACCTTACGATAACCAAAACATTTCTTATCAAATACTCTGATATTATAGTAGTGTCTATATACAAATAATTATTCAAATAGCCGAAATTGTTACATTCATTAAATTCCAGCATAATAGGTATACAAACAAGTCCGAAGGCACTTATTGGAGATTGGGTTTCCATCAATGGCAGGGCTACTGGGGTACCCCCCGTCACAGTACGTGGTCTAAATCACCATACCAAGGATCCCCCCTGATCCCCTGTTACACAAGACCGGAGCTACCCCATGTTGGATAGTCCGAATAAGATCACCCCGCGGTTGGGATCAGCAACCGCCCACACAGCCGAATAAAAAGGGACATCTAGACAGGGATGACCTTACCCTAATTGGTTGCTAGCCACTTAACCTTGCTACACCTCCCCTGTTTTAGCCATTCCCGGTTGACAAGGCTCGAGGCTATGGGTTACCTTTTTAGCACACATTCACTTAGAATGCTCATTATCCCCCTGACGATGTTCTGATAGCATTCGTCCATACAAGTCTGTTTTCGGTCCGAACGGAACCGAAGGCACATCCATTTTGGAATCACCCTCAGGATTAGTAGCGATTAGCCCTTGCACTTCACTGCTCCATCTTCGACTCCAAGCTCTTGTCTTCCTCACAAAAACGTTCAAACTGGATCGAAGTGGTTTTCGGGAAATTAATCATGATCCCAGTCTCTTCGAAACGATCAGCACATTGACCAATATTGATAGTCGATTATTTAACTATCATATAACATCCACAAACAACCATCAGCCTTAATAATTTCCCAAATTATTTATTTCAAAATTTCTTCGCAAGATATTTTTCTACTCTTCAACCCTTTGAAAATAGTTTTCAAATCACTTTTTCTCTCGCGGAATAAATTTTCACCCAATTGTTTTATTTCCACTGAAAATCACCAAGTCTTAATACTTTAGGTTTTTTAAATAATTTAAATCACTTTATTCAAAAATATATACTTTAAAACATTTAAAATTAAAACACTTTATTTAAAATACTAGTTACGAAATTTTATAATAATTTCTCATGTAAAACTTAAGCCAAAACTAATTTTAAAATAAAAGTTATTCTATAAGGTATAAAAATTAAATAATTATCTTTAAATCATAATACTAGTTAAACCTTTAAAATAATTTATATAATTCTTAAAAAATATTTACTTTTAAAAATTTTAAAACCATTAAATAATAATTTCTTTCTAAAACATTCTTTTAAAGCCACTTTAAAACCTCTAACTTATACTTGGAAGCTTTCTTTGAAAATATACTCGGCTTTTTAAGGAAATACACTTTCCTTTCCACACCTTTAAAAATAAACGACTATTTATTTTTAAACAAATCACCCTTTCCTTATAAATTCTCATCCTGAATTTATACTTCCAAATTATCCTCTGATAAATATTTCACTTTATTTATAAACCCTGTTAATAAATTTCACAATCTCATTCTCCTTTATTCACAATTTCAACACTTAGTCGATTTTCAAATCGATTTCCAAAACCAACTCCATTTTAAAATAAATTCCTTTAATTATCCAAATTTATTTCAAAACCCATTTATCCCATATTCACACCTTTATTTATGATTTAAATTCTTATTTAAATCGGAAATACCAATTTCATACTTTATTTCAAAATTCTCCTTTTATTTTCCCAAACTCATTCAAATCTTGAATTTTAAAGATATATTTCTTCGTACTTACACAACATTATTGCTTAAGTCCTTATTTCAAATAAAATAATTTTTTCCATTTATTCAAATCCTTATTTTTCCCATCCTTGAATTTATTATATAGGATTTAAAATCAAACCTTTATCTTTTTCCCAAATTCATTCCTTTAATTTATTTGAATTCACTATAATTACTTTATTTAAAGATTTCCCTTTTTATTTCCTTTAAAAATCCAAACTTTATATATATTTCATTTTTCTCAAATACCAATATATATTCAACCAAGCCATAGCATCCAATAATTTCAATTCCCAATATAATCCATTACAGATTATCACATAAATCATATTACTGAATATAAAATAAATTCAACATTTTGAGGAATCCAGTTGGATCCCTCCAACCTATTTCCCTGCATCCACAGATGTTAGCACAACAATTTAAAATACCAATCCCGCTTCAAGGCAGGATATCATGGTATAAAGGGTCATCCGCTATTATGCGGGGCGCATAGGGTCTCATCCGCTATATAATGTGGGAAATCAATCACTCCCATATATATATATATATATATATATATATATATATATATAATATCACATCCAGTCAATTCAATCATTCGACCAATAATTTAAATTCAACTATTTAAATCTAAATGGTAATCCAAATGAGTGAGATAACTCACCTTTGATTTTTATTTTGCAATCCACTTCAATCTTGACTCGGTTTCCCATTTTTTTCGTCCTTGTACAAACATTATATGATTTTATTAATATTTGAACAAATCGAATGATCGTTTACCATTAAATTAACTAATAATTTAATTTAACTACTAATTTTCCTTTGAAATTTTTTTAGTAACTAAAATAACTAAATGGGTTAATTTAAACCAAACTAGTAAATTTAAAATGCATATTCATTTCTCTTTTCAAACTATATATATATATATATATATATATATATATATATATATATACTTATAAAAAAATTCTATATAGGTTTAAAAATCTAATTTTTATATAAACTTTACACATTTTAAAATTCCTTTTTATTTTCAAATTCTTATCTATATAAAATAATTTATATCTATATTAAAAAAAATGTTTTCTTTTTCCAGAAACACAACAGTAATTTGCTTTACGGTAAATAATTTTTCTGTGTATAAATATACACATATAAATTTAAGAAATATAGTAATACCTCACTGCCCAATCCGGCCTTATGCGAGCATTATCCATCGACTCTCTATCACAGCGAACGACAAGGAACTTCCCTCCTTGCATGCATGTTCACGAGAACATGCTCCTCCAGCCGCTACCACCAAGAACTATCGTTTGCCCTCCTGCCATCACACTTGCGCGAGCCCTCAATCGCCTTCTAGATCGCATCCCGAGCTTCATTCGGTCGCAACCCAATCGCGAGCTCGAACAACCCACTGCCCTTTGATTCGACGCCCCAACTCCAAATCACCTAAACCCCTAGCTTACGTCGAAGCATCCCTTCGCCCTATTTCCATGCGATCACACGCGAACCATCGCAATGCTTTCCCCTCAATCGTAGTGACTTCCAGCACGCGCATGCGATTTGATATTTTCTTAAAGCATTGGAGACGAAGAGAGCAGCTGCCTTTTTTTTATTTTCGAATCGAATTCGTTTTTCGAACGAATGATTTGTTTGAGGGAGAGGAGGGATAAAGATAGGAGCTTTGATTTCACTCGCTTCCATTTTTTTCTTTTCTAGGCTTTCGATTTGAATTGCAGAAACAGAAGGAAGTCTTTGATCCCTTTTGATTTTGAAAATCTATTGCGTGTGAAATTAAACAGAAAAAAGGAAACACATGTTCTCAGGGTGGACAAGTGGCTAGGGTATAAAGTTCTGATGTTTAAATTAATTGACCAGTCAAATTTTTTAAATTTTAAATTTAAATCGTCTCGAAAATGCAACTTAAATTTTGAACTCCTATCGAGGCATGCTGCTAGGCATTTACTATGTTATACCCATATTACGAACGCAATGGAAAAAGTTTCAAGTCCTAATTCGATCGTATGAAGAAAATAGCTTTTTGAACCCGCCTATTATATTGAATTTCGATATAGACTTCAGCGCGTTTATATCTCGTACGATCACACGATAACTCCGAATGTTACAAAAATTGAAATCCGGTAATAATACACTATTACGGATCTAATGGAATAGGTTTCATCGAATTCCGAGACTGTGCCTCGGAAGGCTATTTTTAAATATCAGTTTAAACGATATATTTTTAAAACTAAACAAAACACATTTAAATTCGATTTCAAAAGTTCTATTATCTTAAGTATTATCAATATAGATTTTACAAGCCTTCAAATTATTTTTAACAAGCTCAAAACTGTAGATTCAATATTTTACCCAATTTCAAATTATTAAATTCAATAATTAAACTACCCAATAAATGGTTATATTTGAAATTCAAACTAAAACTAACTTTCAAATATTTAAAATCAATTAAATATTTCAATTTCGAATATCCAAAAATTCTGGGTCGTCACATCATATATGATTTTGAGATCTATTTTGGATGTTGGAATCCATGTGTGATTTCGGGACCCGTTGGGGTATGCAAATCCATGTGGGATTTAATGATCTATTTTGATGGCGGTGCATGAGCTGGAATACCAGATGTAGCCTCACCAACGATAATGAATAAAACTAGAGATAGGAGACATGGCCAGTAGGGTTGCCAAACCCATAGGGTGTAGTCGTCTCCACCTAGAGTTACTTATAGTTGTCATCATGCATGGAGCGATGCACTCGGTCTTAGCGAGACCATGTTTTTCCTATAGTACATCACTAGGGATGTATGCTGCTCAGAAAGATATCTCTGATCCCTATGCAAGAGGACCATTTTCGAAGTATTAAGGGCACCTCCATGGAATCCTACACAATTAGTGAATACGCCTTGGCGGTTTTTGATTATATACCTAGTATTATTGTGATGTACACTCATGAGCATCACAGCTACATGATTATTATTGTTTTCACCTTAGCCATTTTATAATATCATTGGATTTTTTGATATAAATGTTTTGGTTATTGTAAGTTAAAAACTCATCCGTGTTTATGTGCGGCGTGGTCTTACGAGATATCTTTGATTTTAAAGGATTTTACAAGTTATAATAAATAAAATTACTTGTGATTTGAGTTTTCTCACACTAGTTTTACCAGACTGACCCGGGCGTTTTTTCTATAATGCTTGAATTAGCCCGAACTTATTTTTTAAATCTAGTTGGATTCTTTTGTGCTTTCAAGGGACGAGCTGGATTCTCCAAGACGTATTCATGTATCTTATATTCTTATATTATTTTTGTTGTTCTTGATTCTATTTGTATTTATCCAAAATTGTAAGGACGGGTTGTTATAACTGTCCGAGCTAGAAATAGGTTATTGGACGCTGATGCTATGTATAATAAATTTGTTTTCTTTTGTAAAGATCTTGTATATATTATATATTTTCTCGTCATGATGTCAGATTCTGTTCTATCTTCTATTTCCTTCACCTTAACAATGTAACAAACGGGATTTTCGACCGTCGAAAATTGACATAATACGTCCATAGTATTGCGTGCCGACCAATCGAATGCCAAAAAACCCCAATTATTAGGAAAAAGAAAGAAGGAAGAAGATAAGAAGAAAACTAAACACACCGAATCTCACAGCGAAACAAATAATCTATAATATATAATAATCTTTACACAAGAAGAAACTGTAATGTGTGTAAATACCTACATCAATCAGAGTATACTAACCTATTTCAGCCCGGACGGTTATAACAGCCTGTTCGTATAATTGCCGATAAATACAATAACGAATACAATGGAAAAATAACAATCTGCGGGAATACATCTCTGGGCCTCCAGCTCTTCTCCTGAAGCTCCAAAGCTTTGAATTAAAATCTATAAATATGCTCGGTCTGACCCGAGCATTATAATAAAATAACATCCGAGTCAGTCTGGAAAACCAACGTGAGAAACTCACCCAACTGGATTTTAAAGTTATATAAAAATCTTTTAAATCAAAAGTATCTCATACGACCATATGGCACACAAAAACGGATGGGTTTTTACCTTACAATAATCATAACTTTTTCTAGAGAAAATCCATTTATATTATAATAATGTCTAGGAGTCAAAGTAAAATATGAATATAGCTGAAATGCTTGCATCTCACTTTTCAGCATAGTTTGGCACAACTATGTCTGTACGATGCTTAATGGAGAATGGATCCCATACAATGACTGGGCTACTGGGATACCGCCCGTCATAGTGCATCTCTAGACAAATAACATCGAGGTCAAACCTATTGACCCCTGCCAACACAAGACTGGCCTACCTTTTCTTGGATCGTACCTAATAAGATCACCCCTCGGTTCAAATCGGCTACTGTACCGAAGCATACATAAGTTAATAGTAGGGATTCTAGATAGGATGACCTTACCTCCATAGGAGTGACCCACATAGCCTTGCTGGATCGCCTAAGTTTTAGTCATTCCTAGTTGATGATGTAGGAAATGCGGATTACGGATCTTAAGGCTGGATTAACACTAGAGGGGGGTGAATAGTGTTTAATGGATTTTATGAAAATTTTGAAATATTTTCAAATTAAACACATACAGATGCAATTTCACAAACACAGAGACAATCACAAAATCAGACACAGATGCAAATAGTAAATGAAAGTAGTAAAGGAAAGAGCAAACCAGAATATTATACTGGTTCAGAGTTACCCTACATCCAGTCCCATACAATTTCTTGTGCAGATTTCTTTTAAAATATAATATCGATATTACAACCTCGATTTCAAAGCCACGAGATACACCCTCCTGTCTCCGAGTCCAGTGCAAACTCTCTTGATTTAACCAGGCTACAAGATCACCTAATTGATTTACGGGTTACAATCACACCCAATTAATTTACAGACCACATTCACAACGTTTCCAATTACACTTTGATAGAGAGAGACTTGATACACTTCTTTGATTATAAATGGTCCAATAACCCTGAATAGCACTGAGATCTTTGAGAAAGAGTGGCAGAGAATCAAACTAGAGATGATCGAGTTTGATTCACTTAGAATTTCGGCAGAGTTTTGTTAAAGCATTTGAAAAAAGCATTTGAAATATAAGAGAATATTTGAGTGGAGAAGAAGGAGTGAAGAAATGAAGAAAAACTAACTTAAAATTCGTTGAAAACAACTGGTATTTATAGGAGAATAACGGTCATGTCCGTTCGCGAAAGGTTATGATAAATAGACACTTCTTTTAAAAATTTGAAATTTGAATTCTATGGCTACCATGTCGACATGAGGGGATGAGGGATGTCAACATGCCTTTGTTATTTTTGAAAATAGATTTTTCTTTAAAATAATTTCTATTCTAAAACTTTTCAAAACAATTTCTAAACTTTATAAACAATTTTGAATATAGTATAAACTTATAAAAGAGTTTTAGTAAGTAATCTTAAAATATACAATCTATAATATAAGAGCAATATCAAAAAATAAGTATAGATTTCTCTAAAATATATTAAAGCTAAAATATTATAATCAATAGGTAGTTTAAAAAACAAGAGATGATTTTGAAATTAATATGATAAAAAATAGTTTTTGAATTAAGGCTAAAATATTTAAATTGATGGTGATGACTTTAAAAAGATAGTTTTGAAAATATAAATCATTTTCAAAATTTCGTGGATTCCATTCCACTAGAGAAGGTCGTGGGTTCCATCCCACTAAAGAGGTCGTGGGTTCCATCCCACTATTAAAGTGAGAAGGTGGATTCCATTGCACAATTAAAATCCGAATAAAGATTTTAGCGCTGTTATAAAGTTTTAACATAAATCTAGTCTCTATTACTTATCTTGATATCTTTAACTCTTGAACTCTTAATAATCTTGATACTCATGAGTCTCCAGTCTTGATTTCTGCAATCTTGAATTCGTTAGTCTTGAATCTCTATACTCAGTCTTGAATCAATCTTGAATCTCTATATTGTACAGTCTTCATTCTCAGTATCTATATATATATGTGTGTATGTATGTATGTATCCTGCACATACATGTATATCTAGACAAGAATATTAGTATTTATATTTTATAACAAGTCCTAAGGTTGTTGTCATCAAAACCATCATCTCAGTAATTAACAATCTCCCCTTATTTGATGATGAAAACCTATGTTTATAAAATATACTTCACTAAACTCTGATTCTACTTTGACTCCCCCTTATTCCAACAACTCCCACTTCATCTACCAACTCCCCCTTAATATAAGTCGAACTAACCTATTTTATAATTCTCCCTCTTTGTCATCAACAAAAACTAATCCTAAACTACATAATTCCCACTAAATCTTATACTATAGCACTATATAGGATCATAGTATAATAGAATATAAATAAGACAGATAATAATATGAATAAAATATAGTAAGGTAAATGTGAGAGGTATGAAAATTTTAAACATAATCAATTAATATATACATCATGTTCTTATCAAACCACACCATGTTCAATCATATATTACACACCATATTCAAATCAATCCAAACCATACCAAATCAAATCAAATCAAACCAAACAATTCAAAGCAAATCAAACCACATATGTCAAACCAAACATTTCTTGGAACTTGAAAGTTGAACCCATCCTTCTTCACCGAAGATAAGATCTGCCTTTATAGCATCCCATTCTTCATTATCTTTGTTCAGAGCTCCTTCTGGATTCGCTTCAAGTTCTTCTTTGATAAGGGCTGAGATCATCCATCAAATGGCATCGAAATGCCTTTCTTGTTCTTTTATCATCTGCATTTGTCGTAATTTTAAATGACGTTGATTGCAAAGGATAAAAGTAAGTATGTTCTTGAAGGAATTGAGAGTTTCTTCAAGATTCTCACTTAGATTATGAATAAGAGAGGTCATTTTTGATAAAATATGGAGAAATTCAATAGAAAATAAAGAGAATTGAAAGTATGCATTTTTCTGAAAGAAATGGGTATTTAAAGAGTTAGGAAGTCATTTAAAATGAAAATACATAAGGCAGTTATGTCGATTTCAATTTCAAAACAAAAACCATTTTGTGGTCGTTAGATGTCAACATGGGTGGTAGGGGGATGTCGACATGCCCCTATTAATTTTGGTAATTTGCTTTTTTTCTTTATATTATCTACAAGTCTATATATATATAAACTTATATAATATAATAACAAGCATTCCAGAGATATTTTAGAGCTAATAAGCAAACATAAAAAATTTCATTGATAAATTTAGTTAACATTACATAAACGATACATAACATTAACTAAAGAGATATACAAACACTATAAGAAAAGTATGTTTTCTTAGCACAACCATATAGCGTTTTTGCTTGCTTGCCGTTAGTAACAAAAATCAAGCAGTAAATTGTGAAACCCTAAATGTTGTGAGCGCTGTGAGAAATTTAAGGCGCTAAATTTCATTCATTCCCTTCATTTCTATTTCCTTTCACGTACTCCAAAAAATAAAAGAAATTTACCCAAATTTTAAATCCACGATCCAAGTTTAATTACAAATCTTCCTCCTTCAAAATAAATTTTCGTCCCCCAGTAGACTTCATCGCCGTTTGCAATCATCTCCGTTCAATCGCCCTAGTTTCCCTCGTCTCCATTGCAGTCGTCTTAGTGGAAGCAAATCGGCAGCCAATGGAAGAAAATCGATAGCTAGTGGAAGAATCTCTGTTGCAGTCACCATTAATCCTAGTTCTCGCTTTAGTCGATAGGCTCGTCAGTGGAAGAAAATCGGTTGCCGGTTGTTTCACCGTAAGTTCAGCCTGTATTTTTTGTAATTAGCCAATTGTTTATCTACTTTTTTATATCTATATTAAATTTCTTGTAGCATTACTTTTTTTTGATAAATGGTTAAACACAGTTTCTTGCAAAATTGAACTAGTTTTAAGTGAGAAACGTAGCATAATTAAAATATAACTATTCTATTAAAGTTTACCTAGTAATCTTGAAATATTTTATTTTTGTTTTCAAACTTAGAAAATATTCTGTTTAAATAGCCTAGTAAAAAATAGAACTATTCAAGTAAAGTTAATTCTTTTGATAAAATTAGGAAGAGTTAAGAAATTTGAAAAGTATATTCACTATTGTCTCATAATCGAGCCTACAATAGCCTACAAAAGTATATCTTTTGATAATAATTTGAAAAGTTAAGAAATTTTGAAGCTTAATATGATTCTGATTCTAAAGTGCTCGTCGAAAATCTCTAATTTGGATCTTGGATTTATTTTCTTAGGGTTTATTTGGACACTATTTTGAGTCACATTCGCTTCAGATCCAAAGGTGGATTGTAGTGCAGTTTTGTAGTTACTGTCGGAGAAGGTCAACTTCTTTAGACAACACCAGCATTTTAGTCATTTTATTTGAAGCAATTTGAATTTTTATATATATCACTCGTATGTGTAAGAAGAGTAACGAGAAATAAAGTATTTCAGTTATTTATTATTGCATTCAGTACTTTAAAATACAGTATTTCAGTTATTTTTTACTCGTAATATCTGGCCTTCACTTGATCTTTGAGTATTTTTTCACAAACATGGAGAAAAAAAGATGTATATGGAAAACTTCGAACAAATTGCCTTTATGGCTTAAAAAACAGACAGTAAAAACTATATATTTCACAAATTGCCAGTTGATGGTAATATTGATATACGTTCAAAAATTTCATGATATTTAGTTAAATTTTGTAGCAAGTGTATTTGCACACCAGGAAAAAATATCCCACTGTTTACAAGTTGGCAAAATTTAATCTATAGGTATCAGATTCTTGTAAAAAAGTGGTGTGTGTAGTGTGCGTGATGTGTGTGTTGCCTATTCAATGTGTAGTGTATATACATATAATTGTTGGTGCGTACATTACTTCCCAGCAGTGCAACTTCTCCCATGATGTTTTCTGCATTGTCAGTATTTCTATTTTGCCTTGTTTGTTTTTAAGTGCTCTTATGTTGTTGAGTGTTTGTGTGTGGTGTATCTGCAGCTGAACGTATGTATTTACATGTGGATATGTGCTGTGTTGAGTAAGTGCATGGCTGTGTTTGTGATATGTGTGTGAGCGTGTGTTAACCTGCTATGTATACGTGAGTGTGATGTGTGTGTCATCTTATGTGCAATGTATTTGAGTAAATTTGGATATGTATTTAATTTCTTTTTTGATTACCATGCATTGATCCATAAGCAGGTACATGTAAGTGTATTATGATTTGACAGCAACATAAATGCTTATGATTGATAAATTGCTACGAATAAATATGTCGGACAATGATACGTTGTGTAACATTAATTTTATCTAAATACAATTATGTGTTCACACTTTTGTTACTTATAGATTCTTGGGTGAAGAAAACAAAATATTATTTTTTTATTTCCCATTATTACAATATAGTAGGTAATAAGAGCTTGTGATAAAGTTTTCCAGGAGATTCTTTAAAGTGCTAATCTCCAGATATCTAGGCTTTATGTATTTTGCTGCCATTTATGTCATAAACATAAAGTTTCGTTTGACATGTATTGGAGAAGTTGAAGGCGAGATAGTAGCATGGCCGGTTACTAGAGTTGTTTTGCATAGCGTAGACCATTTGGAGAAAGAAGACAATGAGGTAACTTTAAATTATTTCACAACTAACATTTAATCTGATTACATAAAATAATAATAATTCATTAATATAATAATTTTTCTTTAATAGAGTAAAACTGGTAGCACAGATGATAAATGCAAGTTGTATGATTGGAGTGGGACCGAAGAAATAGTTGTTGAAGGATGGCTGCACTCGACTAATCCAACAGAACTTGTGAACGATCTTCCTCTTGGACCATCTGCAATGGCAGTTTGGATAGATAATCCAAAAAATTGAGATGCTTATTTATGGAGACCGACCGTTGGTTTGACACGAGTTGGAGAAGCTAATGGTAAGAAAGTGGCATGGCCTGAATCGAGGGTGGTTGTGGAGCAGGTTAATATTGTAGCGTCTTCTACTCATACGGTTACTACTGTAGTTGTCGGAAAGGTTAACTTACTTATAATTAATTCATTTATTCGTCTTACCAAGTATTTAATCATATGATAAAATAGTATATTCTTAATTGACAGGGTACAAATTCAATGATAAATAACAAGTGCAAGTTGATCGATTTGGATCGAAAGGGAGAAATTGTAGCTGAAGGACATGTCTCTTCATTCGATCCAGAAGTATTGGTTCATTTTATTCCTCTATGGATAAATGCAGTTAAGGTTTGGGTTGATATTGCAAATGCTCCAAATGCACGTCTATAGAGACCCGACTTACAAAATATTGAAGATGTCGTCGGCACTACAATTGCTTGGCCTGCTGATAAAGTTATAACAGACGCAAGTTCACGTAAATCCAATTTAACTTAAGGTATAATCGATTATTTGATGATTTCGGCAGTTATTCGCCGATCGCAGTTAAAAAATGAAAATCTCATGATTGTTTGTAGCAATCAGCTGGATGCATATTAAAGTACATAATTCATAGAATAATTTGATAATTTGTTTTAAATAATTACTGCAGGCAAAATATTTTATACTTGTTAATGGCCATCAAAAATTCTAGTTATGTTCGATGTATCTGTGTATGTGGGTGGGGTGTTTAACTTCACAAATCATTTTTATTTGACAGGCTCTGCATGATTTGTGATACTTATTCAAGGGCAAAAGGTTGAAGATAATATGGTGGTTGAGAATGGTTGAAGCGATGTTGTCATACTAGATGAGGTACGTTCTACTGTTGTCATTATACTTTTACATTATACTGTCTTGTTCATACTCCCAGTCCATTGATTATATTAATTTGTAAAGCTAAAATTAAAGAAAAATTCAAACAAATTAAGACTTCAATATTTTGTAGTGGAAAAACAATGAATAAAGAAATGCAAAACAATTATCAACTAGTAAAAAGGTAATTGTTTTAAAACTTTAGAAAAAATTCTTTGCAGGATTGTCAGAATCATTAGCAACTCACAGTTGGGTCCATACTCACAGATTGCTATCCATCATCGATGATAACAAATTTAGGAGGAACCCCACGTTTTTCTAAGCTGAAAGAATAAACAAATGCTTAATGGTTCTTACTGGACGACTATATCTGTAAAAAGTAATTCTTAAAGTGAACAATAAAGCATCATTCTAATCCACTTTTAACACCGTCTGCAGTGAAATTAGCATAAAACGCATCCTATATACACCGACCAAACTAGTTTAATGCATCTAGCATCTGTCATATAAAGATAATTGAGTATTTTATCTATAATCAACGCATAAATATCGGGTGTCTATCACAGTAAATGCACATAAATATCAGTTACGTTTTCGGAAAAGAGAAACTCATGTTTTTTGTCATTATATCCCAAATGAACTAATAAACCAAAGTACATAATTAATTTAAACTGTATAAATTAACAAGTTTAAGTGAACATATGTATATTATTAAGATTTTGTTGCTAACGCATATATGATCTTAAGAGTTAAGTAAGCTGGATTGAAACCGTACATCTGATCATATTTACACACACAATATATAAATTCACCTATATACAGTATACCATTACAAACCTATACTAACATGATCATAACATGTACAAACCAATCTGTTTACCATAATATATGACATTGGTAACAGGAAAGCTAAGAAGTTTTCATGTACTAACACGATTTAAAGCATTCATCCTCCTTATACGATTCATCAACCGCCACAGGGAAATAGGCAATGGGACAAAATAAATGCATCCACTCGTATCGTTTTTAATGTAAAAACTGCGATATATATCACACATTTCCTTCCCACCATCCATTTGCATCCTCATAATATCTTGATCTTTACTATGATAAATACTTTAAATACATTATCAATATCGTAAGTCTTTACGTTATTTTCAAACAAAAATTAACTTCTTCAACATTTTAAAATCATCCGAGCCCTTGATTTTTAACCTCTGGCATATTATGCTAGATGCATTTGACTAAATAAAAAAAATTGGATATGAAATTGATATAAATGTATGTACAAAATTATGTAGTATTTGAAAAGGAGACAAAAGTTCGTTTGTTTCATTGTTAATTTGCCGACCTATACCTATGAATTGATGTGCTAAGAAAAGCGTGAGATGTCATTCATCCTTATAAGTACAGTAAGGAGTCGTGCAAACCTCCTCTTTGCTGCCTCTCTCTCTCGTAATTGTATCCATACTTAAGAATTGTAAGCGACATCAATATTGGGACCTATTTGCAGCATTGCTTGACGTACAAAAGAATTGAATATTAGTATGCTTATAACAGTAAGCTAAATATAGTATAACCAAAATTAAAAGGGAAACATAAGTATATTTATATTGAAGAAGAAGTAAATACATAAACTAAATACTAATTTTGGAAACAAAAAACGAAAAGGGGACGCACCATAAAGTATGAAATTTTGAGGCATGGACTGTAATAGAGCTGTTGTGGGGAAAAAAGGGACAAAAAATAAAAAACTGATCTTCGGTAAGCAAGCAGACTTAGTACTGCAAATCCTAAGTTCATCCTCCGTCTTATGCCATGTTAAAAATAGAAGAGTAGTTGCCGTACATCTGAGAAGACACCGTTGATTGATGAAAACCCAAAGTGTGAGTTAGTCAATGCCAGTGTTGACAGAGTAAGATGTACATTATTCTCATAGTATTTATTAAGTTAAACGACAGAAAAAAATCTAGTAGTCACAACTCTTAGACGTATATATAAGCGTACACACACGGGATTGCAATGAAACAGCGAATATAACTTAAGTTATATTTCTTTCTGAAACAGCGTATTGTTATATAAAGTCATATTACTGTTTTATCGTATTACTGTTTTAAGTCATATTTGTAAAATAAGTGATCATAATGAAAACAGCGTAATATAACTTAAGTTATATAGCTTATATATATGCTCTACATTGAAACATCGTATATAACTTATGTTGTTATCATAATGAATATAGATTAATGAAATAAAAGTACAGTTATATATTCCCTTTGAACATAACTTAATAAGTACAGAGTAAAATGCTACACACTTTGGATTCATTGAATATAAAAGTAACCGTATACAATTGAGTTTAAAGCCACTGTAGGTAAACCGCAACTTCACAATGAGCTCAAATTTACAGTGTGATAACATATATATTGAATTGTGTCACAGTGGTGATCGAAAGAAAATATTTATATAAGGCAACATGCTAATATTTTATTAAACTGATGGTTTTATTGACAAAGATTGGTACTAATACAAACATGAAATGCTGTTCAAATGGGAAATAAAGCACAGAAAGCAAGAGCAACAGTTTTACAGCAAATGAACGCATATGGTATTTACATTTGTCCAATTGGGCATATGGTCCTTTCCCGTTACAGTGACCTTTCATTTACTATTATTGACCTTCATTTAAGTTTTTTTTTGTTTTAAATTTTATAGCATGTTGCATACTTTGTATTAGTCAATCGCCTACTGAAATAGAGTGATGAATATTTAGTGTTTGCATTATGAATCCGATTTAACTTTTTGTACATTTTTTGATGAATTGATTCTCAAGCATTACTTTTGCTTTACAGGTAGATAGATGACTGTGATGCAAAAAAAGGTTGCATCGAGTTATGGATCGAAGTTATTTTTGCTGCTAGAACTACTTTTTGGTTTTAACGTATGTACTACTTGCTTTTGTTTTGCTATTTCTACTTGTTTTATATTTTGTTTTTGAACTATTGATGACAAACTATTTATGTTTGGTGTAAGAATATTGTGTATTTTGATTATGAAATTTCATATGCTGGTTATTAAATATGTGTCCAAAATGTGGTATTGATATAATATGTTGATTTTGAAATGTGATATTGATACAATATGCTAATTTTGAAATGTGGTATATATACACATTGTGGCGGATGTTTAATGAAATGGAATTAAAACATTCCACGGCGTTTTTAAAACGTTGTTAAAATATTCCACAGCGTTTTTAAAACGCCGTTGAAAGTTTTAACAGCGTTTTAAAAATGCCATTAAATTGTAACTAAAAACATAAAGCACGATTTATTGCAACAAGGAAACGCTGTAAATGAATATCACAGCATTGAAAAAACGCTATAAAATCTTATCTTAGCACGAAACAAACGCTAAGAAAGATCTCTAACTACATACAACCAAACGTGTTAAATGATTTCATGACACCAGGAAAACGATGTTAAAAATGACATTTAACAGCGTTTATTTCTTGTCATTGTATATCTCTGACATATAACTGCATGTCGATATACAGCGTATGTAAAAACACTGTTAATAGATTTTATAGCGTTTTTAAAATGCTGTTAAAGGTCCTATTTGTTGTAGTGAAACTAATACAACTTGAAATGAAACTAGTATTAGTTAGAGGATGATAAAGATGACGATAATCCATGCTAGTGACTCGCTTTCCCAAAGGACATATTCATTTTGATGGAAACCTTGTCCAACTCTTTACTAACGGATCTTTTGAGAATCCGTTAGTTTTCCACGATAATCTTTTGATTCTTGAGAAGCGTTTTGTTGGATGGATTGTTAGGAGTGATAGGGTATTCGATGTTTTCTAATGAAGTCTCTTCCTCCTCCTCTCCTTCGTTTTCAATTTCCATCTCCTCCCCTTCTTCCTCCTCCTCCTCCTCTTCTTCCATCTCTTTATGATCCAATCTCTCATCCTTTTCCGCAAGTGTTTCATATGGCTCAAACAAAAATGGAATTTTCCTGAGAGAGATGTTAGCATGGTCAAACACTTTTCTAGAAACGAACTCCTCCCTCTTATAACCAACACCAAAGTAGTTAAAAATCCGAGTGAGATAAATCTCATGATATAAAGTGTTTTCACCTAAAGTAAAAATTTTGAGATGAAGTTCATCCAAAATCACTTGCGCCCGATTAATGTCATAGTGCCTAAAAATAGCAAAAAGAGCCTTACAAATTTTTAAAGTAGGGTGATTGAAATTTCATGATCTTGGAGTTATGGTATGTTGCAAAAGAAGATTTACAATTCTAGCTTTAGGATGGAAATTTCAGTTTATAAACTCAAAGTTATCATCTCCTTCAAAAATATGATGAAATGTCTCATGATCATGTTCATCAATTTGAAAATCTGAAAGTTCCATTCCCGTATACTTACAACCAAGAATATTACCCAAAATCTCACTATTTCAAACAATACGCGTTCTTTTAACGCTACTCCACAATTCCCTTTCATTTCCTTCATAAAAACCATGATTCAAATTTGCATAAAACATTTTGACAAGATTCGGATAACAAACAAAATCATTTTGAGAATCCTCAATTAAGCTAATAATTTGATTCTCTTCAAAAAGAACATTGATTTCATAGGAAGAAAAATCATTAAAGATAGCAAATTTTCCCGTATGGACCTTTCCAAAGTTTACATAGCTTATGTAAGCCTTGATAGCTTTCGGATTATTGTAGAGGAACTCTTTGGTGGCCATGGACAGTCCAATGGTGGATGGAGTGCTTGAGGAAGCCATTTTTGAAGAAAGTAGAGTGCTTGAGAGTTTGAAATGAAAGTGAAAAGATAGGATAAAGTTATAAATAAATATCTAAGAGCCATGTTCTCTGGTAAAGAGACACCTTTTCAGAGCTTTGGAGTTGGTGAAAAGGTGGAGAGAAATTCAAAGTTTTGAATTTCAAATTTCTGGAGGGATGTCGACATAGGGAGTAGGGTCATATCGACATGGGTCCCTTAAATCATGTGACTTATTTTCCTTATTTTATTTAATATCTATATATATATATATCCTATAATCTAATTTATATTTTATCTTAAATAATATTAAATATAATAACACTTTAATATTAATATTTTAATACTAAAATAATATTATTTTGAAAATCTAAATTTTAAATTCAAACAACAAGCAAATTCAAAACATGCAAACATTCAAACAAACAATTTTAATCAATATAATTTAAATGCGTACCTATTTTTAGATCCATATCTCCGAGATCATCAGAATCGTGAATAGCTGTAAAGCACATGTTTGAATTTTCCATCTCTTGATCTTCATCACTAGAGGATGAGTCTGAATCGTCCAGTGTAGCAGTATATGCTCTCTTTCTTTTGTTTGACGAATCATTACTTGGAGAAAATTTCTGTTTATACGGATGCAGACAATCTCTTTTTAAGTGGCCTAGCTCATCACAATTGTAGCATCTGCCATCGTTTTGAGTTTCATTATTATTTCCAGAATTCATGTGATCATTTCTCTTGTAATTGGTCATCTTTCTGTATTTCGGAAACCTTCTAAAATTCCTTGTCATCAAGGTTATTTCTTCATCGTCGTCACCGTTTGAGTCTGAACCATCTGTTATTGCATTGAACGTTATAGACGTGTTTTCTGAGGCCTTGCTTTCTCTTCTCCCTTGCATTTGTACTTCAAACGACATCAAATTCCCAACCAATTCTTCAATTTTCAGAGTACTAATATCATTAGCCTCTTCAATTGCTAGAGTCTTCTAATCTCATTCCGGAGTGAGTGAACCCAGAATTTTTCTAACTTGATCTTCTTTGGAAAAGTTCTTTCCTAATGCAATTAGTGAGTGCACAATGTCTTGAAACTTACTGTACATGTCTGAAATGGACTCATTTGGATTCCTCTTGAATAATTGAAACTGATTGGTCAAGATAGATTTTTTGATCTGTTTAACTTTGCTTGTTCCTTCATGATGACTTGCAAAGTTTTCCAGATCTTAAATGCAGACTTACAGATAGACAATATATTAAAATCATTCCTATCAAGTGAACAGAATAGAATATTCATGGCTTTGGGATTGTTTTATGTAATAGTCTTTTGCTCAGCGGTCCACTATGCAAAATCAGTTGTAGGTTCAATGTACTCAGCTTGTGTGATATTCCAAGTATCTGATCCTATTGATTGTAAATAGGTTTTCATCCTACATGCCCAATATGCATAGTTACTGCCATTAAAAAGTAGTGGTCTGATAGTGGACTGATCTTCTACAAATGAACTAGTGATAGTGTTGACATTACCAGTGTTGGCAGCCGTTTGAAAACTTTTCAAAAATCAGATTATAAAAACTTTGAAAACCAATGCTCTGATACCAAGTGTAGGAAATGCAGATTGCAGATCTAAGGCTGCATTAACACTAGAGGGGGGGTGAATAGTGTTTAATGGATTTTATGGAATTTTTGAATCATTTCAAATTAAACACATACAGATGCAATTTCATAAACACAGAGAAAATCACAGAATCAAACACAGAAGCAAATAGTAAATGAAAGCTGTAAAGGAAAGAACACACTAGAATTTTACACTGGTTCGGAGTTACCCTATATCCAATCCCACATAATTTCTTATGCAGGTGAAAATAGTAAATGAAAGCGGTAAAGGAAAGAACACACCAGAATTTTATACTGGTTCGGAGTTATCCTACATCCAATCCCACACAATTTTTTGTCCAAATTTCTTTTCAAATATAATGTCTATATTACAACCTCAATTTCAAGGCCACGAGATACACCCTTCTATCTCCGAGTCAAAGGCAAACTCTCTTGATTTAACCAGGCTACAAGATCACCTAATTGATTTACAAGCTACAATCACACCCAATTGTTTTACGGGCCACAATCGCACCATTTCCAATCACACTTTGATAGAGAGAGACTTGATGCACTTCTTTGATTACAAATGATCATATAACTCTGAATAGCACTGAGATCTTTGAGAGAGAGTGGCAGAGAATCAAATTAGAGATGATCGAGTTTAATTCACTTAGAATTTCGGTAGAGTTTTGTTAAAGCATTTAAAATATAAAAGAATATTTGAGTGGAGAAGGAGTGAAGAAATGAAGAAAAACTAATTTAAAATTCGTTGAAAACAACTGGTATTTATAGGAGAATAATGGTCATGTCCATTCGCGAAAGGCTATGACGAATAGACACTTCTTTTGAAAATTTGAAATTTGAATTCTACGGCTACCATGTCAACATAGGGGGATGATGGATGTCGACATGCCTGTGTTATTTTTGAAAATAGATTTTTCTTTAAAATGATTTCTGTTCTAAAACTTGTCAAAACAGTTTCTGAACTTTGTAAACCATTTTGAATATAGTTTAAAATTATAAAAGAGTTTTAGAAAGTAATCTTAAAATATATAATCTATAATATAAAAGTAATATTAAAAACTAAGTATAGATTTCTTTAAAATATATTAAAGCTAAAATATTAAAATCAAGAGATAGTTTAAAAAACAAGAGACGATTTTGAGATTAATATGATTAAAAATAGTTTTTGAATTAAGGCTAAAATATTTAAATTTATAGAGATGACTTTAAAAAGATAGTTTTGAAAAAATAAATCATTTTGAAAATTTCGTGAATTCCATTCCACTAGAGAAGGTCGTGGGTTCCATCCCACTATTAAAACGAGAAGGTGATTCCATTCCATAATTAAAATCCGAATAAAGATTTTAGTGCTATTATGAAGTTTTAACATAAATCTAGACTCTATTACTTATCTTGATCTTGAGCTCTTGATAATCTTGATACTCATGAGTCTTCAGTCTTGATTTCTACAATCTTGAATTCGTCAGTCTTGAATCTCTATACTCGGTCTTGAATCTTTATACTGTACAGTCTTCATCCTCAGTATCTGCATATATATGTATATGTATATGTATATGTATATGTATATGTATATGTATATGTATATATGTATATGTATGTGTGTGTGTGTATGTATATATGTGTATATATATGTGTGTGTGTGTATATCCTGCATATACATATATATCTAGACAACAATATTAGTATTTATATTTTATAACAAGTTCTAAGGTTGTTGTCATCAAAACCATCATCTCAGGAACTAACAGATGAGGCTTGAGGCTACGTTTTACCTTTTATATAGCACTTCTCACTTGGAATGCTTACACCGCCTTCTAGGCAATAATGCAATATTGGCATTCATCCATACAAGTTCGTTTTGGGACTAATCGAAACACTTGAGAATTCTGTCTACAATTCCATTATCTTCAAGATGTCTTTACTTCGAAACGCATTTGTTGGATCGAAGTGGTTTTTAGATAACATACCCGATCCTAGTCTCTTCGAAACAACTTTTCCATAATTTTCGGTAAACTCTACCCCGGTTCTTTAGGAAGTAAATGGTCAAAGATAAGATCACAAATCACCTCCTAACCGTTAGTGGACGGATTTCCTTACCATTGTCCTAGGTGAACGAGATGAGATTTATACGCATAGTGCAACTTTATCGGAGATGACTGTGCAACATAACTCACTTGGTTCTCCTATATATTTCTAAAGTTATGTTTAGTTCCAATTTCAATAGTCGGTTATTTAACTATCGAATAACAATCATTCAATCAGAAATTTAATTTCATAGGGAAAACCAACATTGTTTAAGCACATAAGCAACCACTAACCTCCTTTAATAAATTTTTCATTCATTAAAATCACTTTGTAAATTACTTGTATAAAAATACTTTTACAAAGGTATATCCGCAAACCCTATATTTTCAATACTTAGAAAATATCCATGGACTTATCTCAATGGTATAAGTATATCCACGATATTAAGAAAGAATTTCTTTCTATTTGATTAAAAGATCATTTATAAAACTCCTTATAATTCTCTAAACCACTTATAAACCATTTTATAATCTCTGAGAATCATTTACAGTCACTACAAGAAACAAGACTATTGATAGCATCTAAAAACACTATAATTGCTTTCCGTAGCTTTTCAAAGAACGTTGTGTAACGACATGCTATAATTGGTCAAGAATGTATAATAGCACGGTTGTAAACACTATGAAAAGTTTACTTTTCATGGTGGTTGATAAACGCTATAAAGTTTAAACGCTATGAAAGAAAATAAACGCTATAAAGGCACTAACGCTGAGAAGTTGGCTTTTTATAGCATTTAATAAATGCTATAAAATTTGAACGACGTGATAAAAGCTATAGGTTAGATTTTGTAGCATTTATTAGCATACGTTTCGTTAAATATATAATTAAAAAATGTTATACTGACAAGCACCATTGTCCCGGTGGTTAAGTGATTTGGCTTTGTGGCGAGAAGTTACAAGTTTGAAACTTGCATAGTGTGATTTGAACATATATTGACATGTGATTTGTGTTATGTTATCCCAACAACATGTTGTATCTAATTACCATTTCAAAAAAAATTGCTATACCGTGTCTTTAATCTCATATATAATCAAACAAATGACAATCAAACAGATTTTAACATGTTCATACATTTAACAAACAAGTTTGTATTTTGATACATCGAATAACATACAATTTAAGATAGTATTTCATAGTTGCAATGTACAATACTCCAATTTAACAAATATCATGTATTTTAATACAAATCCAACATTATTACTGAATTTGAAGTAACCTCAATAAGAAACTCAAACATGAGATCCTATGATTTGAGATGTGCCTCCACAACTATGCTATCTACACATCCAACCTTCGTGCCTTACATCTATCTTGAATTCTTGCCCTCCTTCTAAGCTAACATCCTTTGACCCGGACCTGTAAGCAAATCAAAGTAAAAACCAAAGGTGGTTACTTTCTCATGTATTAAATATCATTAACTTTTTACATCTTCCCAAATTTTCAAACTTATCATCCTTGTAAAATACTAATACAGCACACTGTTACGGCACCAGCCCAGCTTGTTTTGCAACGGCTTCAACTATACTCAGCAATCTAGTTATACAATTTGGTCTGCATTTGCTTCAGTCCTCAATTTCAATGGTCTGCAGCATTTTTTAGGGTTATTCTACAGTAATGCTTCAACTATTAAACATAAGTAGATCATTTATTCTACAGCAATGCTTCAGCTATTAAACACAAGTTGATCAATGTATTCTGAGGCATCTCTTCCAGCGTTTTCGTGCTTGAAGATAATTTGATCACAAACATGACATTAATATACAATGATGAAGGGGCCTGTTCTTTAGTGAAAACAACGGCAGATTTATTTTACAAATTGACTATACATAAATGCAGTGATATGATCAAATACAGCAAGAACCAAGGTATTTTTATGTACCTAATGATAGTCATCAATATTCTTTTCTAACTAGTTTTATAATATAAAGATAACTTGTAAACTTGTAGATGATAATAGTACATTAGTTCACAAAATATTTCTGAACCACTGGTAGTATTTTCATAGCTAGAAATGCTGTCACCTATTAATAATACTCGTGCATTACAACAGTCTATTTATTCTTACCAATTTCAATTGCTATTCTCTCTTAGAATATGTTCTTTTATGTATCTATTTGATATCATACAAAGCTTTACATAACAAGTTGTGGAAGAGAAATTGCCTACCTCTTGATGCTCAGATGTCGTCCAGCTCGAAAGTATGATGTTCAGATATACCTTTGTTGCTTTTGTGGAGTCATAAGTGACTGATCCTGAATAGAAGCAAATTAATTTTGTTCTATTTTTTTGCAAAGCAAAATTACATATGCTTACGGTTGTCAATTGACACGGTCATCAAGGTGACAACAACCGATGGAGGATGGCCATATGTGTCCAGCACAGACTCGTTGATCATTTTTTTTTCCACAGCCCACATAGAGAAGACATTATTTTTACACTGTACAACAACAAACTCTTATCCATTAAATTTGTATTATTAGTCCGTGTAACAACAAAATTTGATACTACGCACGTGTATATTTAATAAAAAATTGTTGTACTATGCACAGTCACACACATATTTGGATACATATACTTACATGCATACATGTATGTATGTATCTATATATACATACAGTCTTTCCGTGTGTGCATACCTATATATGTGTCTAGTTTGGTATCTCAATTGATGACTGTTTTTATGGTATTATGGCTTCATTTGTAGTCAATGAGAAATAAATTTGAAATTGTGACAGTGATAGAATCGAGATATGTTCAACCACATAGTATAAATGGTTGGTGGTTCAGCATAAATGAAATATGGTCAACGCCACTATAGCTGTTACTGCCATTGGAGAAAATTTTGACATTGGTCTGTCACATATGAATAAATTTGGAATTTAAGTCTAATAATCTAAACTGCAGCAGATTGGAGTGGTAATTCTAGTAGAATAGACAGTAGTGAAGTGTGAGCACTAAGTGATTGATTATTTAAGATTAAACCCAAATTTAGCAAACATAATAGTTGGGTAAATTAAATTGTAGCAGACAGATTAATCCAAACAGAAGCAAAGTTTGCTTACACAGCAATGAAAATGTAATAGCTTAAAGCAGAGATATAGATTTTCACTGCTAGGTTGATATTTGATCAGCGTATCATTGAAGTGTCACCTTCCTTTTCATGTCTTATGTCTATGTTATTTGTCCTCGGTGTAACTTGGTATGTTTTCCACTTGTTAGACAACCTGAGACAGAAAAGGTATCATGGAAAAAGGTTATATTTGAACTGCTGTAGTATTACTGGTGTTTGAGTTCCCACCACCACCCATCTGTGATTTAGTATTTAAAATATGCAGCTATTAGATGGAACTTATGCTAATAAGTAAATTTGAGTATGATTTAGTTCTCCTATCCTTATAGATTGGTCAAGGAGTTGGTCTAACATAATGCACTGGTTATTCTAAAACTCTGATAGTTAATGTCAGAACCTTACACGCTTCCAAAAGGTACATGGTTTATTTTCTTTAATTGCTTTGTAATATGAACAATGAAATAGTTGGTGCACTTTAAACTAAAATTCGTTTACTATGATAAAGGTAAGAAGAAATATGGGGATAACTGGTGCAATAAATATTGTAACTGAATGTAATAAATATGAATTTTTAAGATAATTTAATTACTTTCCTTCTTTGATGTTCAATAGTTTTTTTTAGTGATAAAGAAATACTTTACTACGGGAATGTTTTATCCAAAATTGCTATGAGTTGTGAATACTTTTCATTCATATTTGCCCATAAATGATCTATTTGGAGTTAATTTCAAGTACTCATTTATCCAAAAAGATTATGTTTGTTTATTTAATTTTTGAACTATATTGCTAGAAAGAATTATAACTGATTTGCATAATTTTTATTACTATTTATATATGATGATATAAAGGCAATGCTCTTGAAAAGAGAATTAACACAATCTTTTATGCATATATAGTGGTGTAACAAGCTAACATACATGAAAGATTTACCTATAGCATTGAATAACTTAATTGCCTCTTACATATATTCTTTTTAGGCCCACTTACAACTACAATCATATAACATCATATTTTAACCATCCTGCTAGTCTGTAACCTCAAACCTCAAAGATTTGTCTATTATACCTTAACAAAATTAGCCATTTTATATTGGTCGTTGCAAATTGAAAATTTTAATGTAATAGTTGGTGCATTTTAAACTAGATTTAAAAGAAGCAGAACTGTTTACTGACAACTCAGCTGAACATAGTCATTTAAAAACAATATTTGCTCAAATGCAAACATCTGATCTCGTGAATCTAAGAATTCAAGACTTTCTAGAATTGCTTAGACTTTATGAGATAGATAACACAAAAACCATAGAGATGGAGACTGAAATTACAGTTCAAGATATGATTTCTCTATATCAGCAACATCTCATCGATGAAAGTAATCTTCTTCTGTTCTTCAAAAAAATTAGAAGACGCAGAATTAATTAAACTCTTGTAAAATGAGTTAATCCTCAATAACAACAGAAGACCACGCCTAATAGCTTATTTTTTTGAAATACAAAAAACACATCAACAAGGGCTTAGTGCACTAAATTTATGTCAACACAAGCCATCCTGAAGAATATTCAGGCTATATTCCAAAAATATGTACAGCAAAACTTGCTGAACATTCAAGCAGGTTTTTTACTATGTTCATGTTCAAAATTTGGAGTGTCTGGAAAGAAAGACAGTACATACGACTTTATCCCTCTATCCAATTATGGAAATTACAGAGTAACCGAAAATCTCCAACATGAATTCGTTAAATTCAATAAAAAAGAATTTAATGAAGAAAATGAAAGACTCTTAGCAGCTCAAGAATTCTTCACTGAAGCCATTAACAAAGGTGAAGTTGAATCGCACTCTGCCACTGAAGGCAAAACAATATTGCTGTTAGATTACCTATCAGCTTTCGAACCATCAACAGACAGAATAGTAAAGGTTCAAAGATTTTTAGACAGTATCAAAATTGGTCCAATCGGCACAAGAAGAATACTTTGAAGAGCAAGTAGAAAAAGAAAGGCTAAGACAAGACTCTATAATGAGAGACACTATGGAAACAGACCCTTTCGACGACGAATCTCTAGCTAACCTAGAAACCCAAAATTAAAACAAAAGTATGGCGGACCACCGATCAGAATAAAGGGACACCTATGGGACAAAGAATCTAGACACTAGGGTGACAAATCACCCCTAGCCTTACGAGCTTTCTTTGTGCAAGACTAAAATAATGGACACATCCTCAACCTATAAAGGACACATATTGCCTCTATATTGCTAGCATGGACAGCTATCATGCCTATATAATAATAAATAAAGAATTGAAGAGGCTATAAAAGGAGGACTCATCTCTGAAGGAAAATCATCAGAAAAAATCTTCTTCATATCCTTTCGTCTCTTCATATTGTATTCGAAAGCTTTGTAATATTATCTAGTATATCAATAAAATTTCTATTTCTGCAAGTAGACTTTGTTGTTGTATATTTTGGTTTTCAACATTCAACTTTAGGTTCTTCAATTTGGTATCAGAGCTAAGAACGTTCATAACAGAAGCATTATCTGGTGGAGGTGGTGGAGGTAAAATTAGAGCACATCTACTAGATCCGGCTTCATTAGTGTTTATATTGTAAACAAGTTTATCTGATGTATCAGAATTATAACCAGATTCTGTGTAATTTTCAGATTCTTGTTCAGAATCTTCAAACGAGAACGTTCTTCATTTGTTTTATATTTAAAATAGTTTATCGCGGTTGAATGTTCTTCATAATAAGAATAAAGTTATGTACTATCAATTTCTCATGTAAGTTCTTTTTCTTGAAGAATAAGATAATTTTTATAGTAAGTGGGATCTTCAACATTTATTTTGTTATTTTCTTCAGAATTATATTTGACCATTCGAATGTTGTTAAGCGAATGGATTGAAGAACCTAAAGTTGAATGCAGAAAACCAAAATATACAGCAACAGAGTCTACTTGCAGAAATAGAAATTTTATTGATATACTAGATAATATTACAAAGCTTTCGGATACAATATGAAGAGACGAAAGGATATGAAGAAGATTTTTTCTGATGATTTTCCTTCAGAGATGGGTCCTCCTATTATAGCCTTCTTTATTTATTATTTTATAGGCATGATATATGTCCATGCTAGCAATATAGGGGTAATATGTGTCCCTTACAGGTTGAGGATATGTCCATTATTTTAGTCCTGCACAAAGAAAGCTGGTAAGGCTATGGGTGATATGTCACCCTAGTGTAGAGGCTAGATTCTTTGTCTCCTATGTGTCCCTTTATTCTAATCAGTGGTCCACCGTGCTTCTGGTTGAATTTTGGATTTCTAGGTTAGCTAGAGATTCATCGTCGAAAGGGTCTGTTCCCATAGTGTCCCTCATTATAGAGTCTTGTCTTAGCCTTTCTTTTTCTACTTGTTCTTCAAAGTATTTTTCTTGTGTCATTGTGCTGACTTGACCAATTTTGAGACTGTCTAAAAATCTCTGAACCTTTATTATTCTGTCTGTTGATGGTTCGAAAGCTGATAGGTAACCTAACAACAATATTGTTTTGCCTTAAGTGGCAGAGTGTGATCCAACTTCACCTTTGTTAATGGCTTCAGTGAAGAATTCTTGAGCTGCTAAGAGCCTTTCACTTTCTTCATTAAATTCTTTTTATTGAATTTAACGAATTCATGTTGGGGATTTTCGGTTACTCTATGTAATTCCCATAATTGGATAAAGGAATAAAGACGTATGTACTGTCTTTCTTTCCAGACGCTTCAAATTTTGAACATGAACATAGTAAAAAACCTGCTTGAATGTTCAGCAAGTTTTGATGTACACATGTCTGTAATATAGCCTGAATATTCTTCAGGATGGCTTGTGTTGATATAAATTTCGTGCATTAAGCCCCTTTTGATGTGTTTTTTGTATTTTTGTATTTCAAAAAAACAAGCTATTAGGCATGGTCTTCTGTTGTTATTGAGGATTAACTCATTTTCCAAGAGTTTAATTAATTCTGTGTCTTCTAATTTTTTGAAGAACAGAAGAAGATTACTTTCATCGATAAGATGTTGGTGATATAGAGAGATCATATCTTGAACTGTCATTTCAGCCTCCATCTCTTTGGTTTTTGTATTATCTATCTCATAAAGTCTAAGTAATTCTAGAAAGCCTTGAATTCTTAGATTCACGAGATTAGATGTTTGCATTTGAGCAAATATTGTTTTTAAATGGCTATGTTCAGCTGAGTTGTCAGTAAACAGTTCTGCTTCTTTTAAATCTAGAGCTTCAGACCTAGATGTAAAAGAATGATGTGATAATTTAAACACTATTTTCTGTGTGTCTTGCAATTTTTTCTCTTTCTGGGATATTGTATGTTTTAATCTCAAATAAGTTTTTTCTAGTTGAGTTAACCAGAAATTTGCAGCTCTATGGTCTGTAGACTGGATGGCTTTAAAGTATCCATTGAAATTGTCATATAAGGTAGAATTTGATGCCTTCATTTCTAAGTTATACCAATCTTTGACCACAGCTGATGTTAACCGGCATTTCGGCCCAGTTACAAAACGACAGTCGAAGACATTATTGTTAGCGCTAGACAAGATTCTGACCTTGAAGAGCCTGGAGGTGTTAGCAAGTTGTCAGGCCCATTAGAAGGACGTTCGGCATAAAGGGAAGTTCGGTATTGAATATCGTTCGGCACCTAATTATGCTCGGCATGCTAACTATGTTCGGCATTCAAGTATGTTCGGCATTCAAGTATGTTCGGCATCTATGAACACTCGGCGATGCAGAGTTGTACTCGGCATAAGTGGACACTCGGCATCTATGGACACTCGACGATGCAGAGTTGTACTCGGCATCTATGGACAATCGGCGATGCAGAGTTGTACTCGGCATAAGTGGACACTCGGCATCTATGGGCACTCGACGGTGCAGTGTTGTACTCGGCATAAGTGGACACTCGGCATTGAGAGACGCTCGGCAGTCCAAGTTTGCACTCGGCATCCATGTTTCACTCGGCACCCCAGCATCGTTCGGCCTGTTCTACTCGGCATACAGGGCGCGTCCCATTTGGACCGAGCTATCTAGTCACCTGGCCCGCCAAGGAAGTCCAACCCATGTTCGCTAATAAATAGAGGGGCAGGGGCACAGAAAAAGGGGGAAGATTTGGGAGAACACTGGGGAGACTCTGCCACATTCAACCCTCATCCAAGACTTCAACTTTTATTTTGCAATTGTATTCGAATACTTAAGAATGGATTGTATCTGTAATCAAGTTTCAAGTGAAGAAATAAAGGATCGACTTCAAAGTGGACGTAGGCAATACGCCGAACCACTATAAATCATGTGTTCTTACTTTCTGCATTTTAACTTATATTCTCTCTGTTTTAATTTATTTTCTTCATTATTCTCTCTACACAATCTCTCTAATCTCTCTAAGGGTGTTGGTGACCGATTTTGGCGCTAACATTTTGGTGCTTTCACCGAGAATTGAATTCTCAGCTTGATTGGATCTCATCATCTACTAGTGGATTTGCATATTCGCGAGATAGATCCAGTTGTCTAATAGAAAACTTCCTATTCTACTCAGATTTGAAAGAAATCTAAAGGAAACTGATAGTCGTAGATTGGATTCACTGATGTACGTAAGATTTGGCGATTGGATGTTGAAGCTTGCACTCAAGTTGAATGAAGGTCGACCCTCCTCTGAAGGCAATTCAACCGATCGCCCCAGAAAAAGTCTATGCCGATCGTTGCAGAAAAGGTGTATGCCGAGTTACTCTTGGCCGAACACTCGTGGCCGATCCATCTTGGCCGAACACTCGTGGCCGATCCATCTTGGCCGAACACTCCTAGCCGATCCATCTTGGCCGATCACTCGTGGCCGAACCATCTTGGCGAACACTCCTGGCCGATCCATCTTGGCCGAACACTTTTGGCCGATCCATCTTGGCCGAACACTCTTGGCCGATCCATACCTTTATGCCGAGCGGCATCCAGGCCGATCCAAACTTAAGTTACACTGGTCTCTTATACGACCCCTATTTTCAAAAAAAAAATATTTTCGGGTACGACCCAAATTCTAAAAAAGGAGGCTAAAAAAAACTTTCGGGGGGAAACCCCCCCGAACCCTAGCCGCAGCGCAGAGCCTCCAGATAGTGAATTCAAAACTCAACTTAATAAAGGAACATTCTATCTACTTCCCTTACATCCCCTGATCGACCGGGGCATAGAGGATCCAGCGACAGCTTCTAAACGACAACAAGGGAGCGGACAAACAACTACTACTCGAACGATAATCTCAAAGGGATATCATATTGATCACCCTTGAGGATAATCGACCTCCATATATATTTTGGTAGCCAGTTAGCTAGAGAGCCTCCTACGACCATGGATCGTTTCTATGACAAAAATGAATCTAAACCAAAGTGTGGAGAAGCAAAACAGACTAAGAAAAATAACAATGAAGGCCCGTTGGCTAAGGAAGTAGATCCCAATAGCCAAAACAAGACCTCAAAATTCGGCTCATATGCTCTTTGAAAGATTCAGTTGACCACCTCTACTTGAAGACTCACGTTTCGGAGTGGTACTGGAAACCAACCTCGAGAGAGTACACCAAAGTCTAAAGAAAATCAGGGGAATGTTGTATATTCCCAAATGCTCACTGATCCTAAGACGGGCGATTACAAACACCTTCGAAGTGTGATCGAAAAGTTGATCTAGAAAGTAAAGCTTCAATAGTATGTACATGTCCTGCAGAATGGCGAGCAGCGAATATCCGATGCCTGTTAATAAAGGGCTATGATTATCAATTGGACTGCTGACGGCCGACATCCCTTTGAAAGGAGCCAGCGACAAAAGTCAAATAGCGAGCACACGATGCTGCTTCACTTATCAATGAGATTTATCATAATATTCTTTGAATTATTTCCATTTCTATTTCAATTGTTCTATGAGCTACGACTAACTTGAACTAAACTACTTTCAAAACGATGCAGGAGATTGGATACTCAGATTTGGTCACCAACCAATCCACGCAGACCATGATCGGACGTGTGGAGTACATCTAGACGAGAATAATTCAATCGCTCATCATCAATCATGTGCCTTTAATTTAGGGCCAAGAACTAGAGATTGAAAAGCTCATTACGATTAGAGCCCAAATATAAAGTCGACATTACTGACCATCCATTCATTGACCTCCACGTTTGACTCGGAGATCGGAACAAGGCTTGGAATTAGTATGGCCCGATCGCCCACTCAAATAAAGTCATAGAAAAAAGTTTGACAAAATACAGAGGCCACTTCTGAAGCTCAGTGACGCCAAGATCTGTCTAGAGTGGACATGATTTGATCATCTACACATCAAATCCTGCCTTCAACACAAAAGAAGGAGATACGGAGCAAATTGTAAGAGATTCGGCTATCTAACCCAACACGGATGTGATCCAACCATCTGTCATATACCTCCTTCCTTGACTCGATTGGAAGAGCTATAATTACCAAGCGGACGAGAATCGATCGTTCATTTTTCAAATTTCGTCCCTTGAGATGGGGGCAAGATTTCATTCCATGAGCAAACGTGGTTCGACTGTTCATTCGACAACATTAGCCTCGATACGGTAGATGAATACAAATTAAAGAGTGGAAATACGACTACTATCAACTAAAACCTCCAAGTCCCCGGAGCGCGGACTGGACTACTCTAAGTCCCCAGAGTGCGGACTCGAGTATAAACGACTTAAACCTCCAAGTCCCCAGAGCACGGACTGGAGTACTCTACGTCCCCAAAGCGCGGACTAGAGTATAAATGACTTAAACCTCCAATTCCCCAGAGCGTGGACTGGAGTACTCTAATTCCCCAGAGCATGGACTAGAGTCTACATGACTTAAACCTCCAAGTCCCCAGAGTGTGGACTGGAGTACTCTAAGTCCCCAGAGCGTGGACTAGAGTCTACATGACTAAAACCTCCAAGTCCCTGGAGCGCGGACTGGAGTACTCTAAGTCCCCAGAGCGCGGACTAGAGTATAAATGACTTAAACCTTCAAGTCCCCAGAGCGTGGACTGGAGTACTCTAAGTCCTCAGAGCGTGGACTAGAGTCTACATGACTTAAACCTCCAAGTCCCCAGAGCGCGGACTGGAGTACTCTAGGTCCCCAGAGCGCGGACTAGAGTCTACATGACTAAAACCTACAAGTCTCCAGAGCGCGGACTAGAGTACTCTAAGTCCCCAGAGTGCGGACTCGAGTATAAACGACTAAAACCTCCAAGTCCCCGGAGCGCGGACTGGAGTACTCTAAGTCTCCAGAGTGCGGACTCGAGTATAAACGACTTAAACCTCCAAGTCCCCAGAGCGCGGACTGGAGTACTCTATGTCTCCAGAGCGCGGACTAGAGTATAAATGACTTAAACCTCCAAGTCCCCAGAGCGTGGACTGGAGTACTCTAAGTCCCCAGAGCGTGGACTAGAGTCTACATGACTAAAACCTCCAAGTCCGCGGAGCGCGGACTGAAGTACTTTAAGTCCCCAGAGCGTGGACTAGAGTCTACATGACATAAACCTCCAAGTCCCCAGAGCGCGGACTGGAGTACTCTAGGTCCCAAAGCGCGGACTAGAGTCTACATGACTAAAACCTCCAAGTCTCCAGAGCGCGGACTGGAGTACTCTAAGTCCTCAGAGTGCGGACTCGAGTATATACGACTAAAACCTCCAAGTCCCCGGAGCGCGGACTGGAGTACTCTAAGTCCCCAGAGTGCGGACTCGAGTATAAACGACTTAAACCTCCAAGTCCCCAAAGCGCGGACTGGAGTACTCTAAGTCCCCAGAGCACGGACTAGAGTATAAATGACTTAAACCTTCAAGTCCCCAGAGCGTGGACTGGAGTACTCTAAGTCCCCAGAGCGCGGACTGGAGTACTCTAAGTCCCCAGAGCGCGGACTAGAGTATAAAGGACTTTAACCTCCATGTCCCCAGATGGCGGACTGGAGTACTCTAAGTCCCCAGAGCGCGGACTAGAGTATAAACGACTTAAACCTCCAAGTCCCCAGAGCGTGGACCGGAGTACTCTAACTCCCCAGAGCGCGGATTAGAGTATAAATGACTTAAACCTCCAAGTCCCCGGAGCGCGGACTGGAGTACTCTAATTCCCCAGAGCGCGGACTATAGTCTGCATGACTTAAACCTCCAAGTCCTCAGAGCGCGGACTGAAGTACTCTAAGTCCCCAGAGCGCAGACTAGAGTATAAATGACTTGAACCTCCAAGTCTCCAAAGGCGGACTGGAGTACTCTAAGTCCCCAGAGCGCGGACTAGAGTATAAACGACTTAAACCTCCAAGTCCCCAGAGCGTGGACTGGAGTACTCTAAGTCCCCAGAGCGCGGACTAGAGTATAAATGACTTAAACCTCCAAGTACCCAGAGTGCGGACTGGAGTACTCTAAGTCCCCAGAGCGCGGACTAGAGTATAAATGACATAAACCTCTAAGTCCCCAGAGCGTGGACTGGAGTACTCTAAGTCCCCAGAGCACGGACTAGAGTATAACTAACTTAAACCTTCAAGTCCCCAGAGCGTGGACTGGAGTAATCTAAGTCCCCAGAGCGCGGACTGGAGTATTACTGACTTAACCTTCAAGTCCCCAGAGTGTGGACTGGAGTACTCTAAGTCCGCAGAGCGCGGACTAGAGTATAAACGACTTAAATCTCCAAGTCCCCAGAGCGCGGACTGGAGTACTCTAAGTACCCAGAGCGCGGACTGGAGTATAAATGACTTGAACCTCCAAGTCCCCAGAGTGCGGACTGGAGTACTCTAAGTCCTCAGAGCGCGGACTCGAATATAAGTGATTCAGATCTCCAAGTTCCCTGAATATGAACTATGACACAGATGACTTGAATTTGTCAAGTCCCTGACATACGGGCTAGAAAGTATTCTAAGTGCTCGAAGCACAGAATGGAAGTTCAACAACTCCCGAAGAGTTTCCGAGTTATACGAAGATGGACCGTGAAGTCTATGTTACTCACAACTGCTTGGATCAACATCACAATCACAAAGAAAACTGAACAATAAGAGTCTTTTGTAAGACCGAAAAAGGAACTAAACTTCATTCAGAAATGAGTTCCTATTACAACCCCTCCAAAGTTCGGAGTCGACATTCTATTTACAAGGACTAAGGAAATAGATGAAAATAATTACATGACTTAAACTAACTCTCGTTGAACGAGGATAGTAATCACTTCTTGTGCTTCTTCAACTCCTTTCCAGACGGCTCCTATCCATAGCATTTACCCTTGGTACTCTTCTTTGATAGAGGGGTAGCAACTGAAGAAGTACGAAAAACTTCCATAGGCTTGGACCCGCCAGGAAGGATGACCTTCAATGGCTTGTTCAAAGGATCGTCCAAGTCCACAACTCGGGGTTCGACCTTGACCTTGACCTTCTCTTTCTCGAGCCGCTCCTTCATGCTCAATTCGGATGTGTGATCAAAGGCGCCTGTAATTTCTACTTCATAACCCTTGTCGGTATGGGAGGAGGTTCCGGACTTGTCTTCATCAAGCGCTTCAATCACCTGAGCGCGGACGGGAGTACTCTAAGTCCCAGAGTGCGGACTAGAGCATAAACGACTTAAACCTCCAAGTCCCCAAAGTGCGGACTGTAGTACGCTAAGTCCCCAGAGTGCGGACTAGAATATGAACGACTTAAACCTCCAAGTCCCCAGAGTGCAGACTGGAGTACTCTAAGTCCCCAGAGTGCGGACTCGAGTATAAACGACTCAGAAACCTCTACGTCCCCAGAGTGCGGACTAAAGTGCTCCTAGTCCCCTGAGTGCGGACTAGAGTATAAACGACCTAAGAACCTCTACATCCCCGGAGTGCGGACTAGAGTGCTCTAAGTCCCCTGAGTGCGGACTAGAGTATAAACGGCATAAAAAACCTCTACATCCCCAGAGTGCGGACTATGGTACTCTCAGTCCCCAGAGCACGGACTAGATTATAGAAGACTTGAGAAGAATCTCCAAATCCCAGAAGCGGACTAGATTACTCTAAGTTCCCAGAATGCGGACTGGAGTATAAACGAGTTGACAAAAATCTCTGCGTCTCGAACTGTGGACTAAAGCATAAACTGTTCGACAAATCTCTAAGTCCCCGGAGCATGGACCGAAGCATGAATACAAATTGGGCGCGAATCAACCGGGGGGAGAATAACACTAAGTCACCAGAATGCAGAGTGGTGTATAAACATCGTTAACTAGACGAGTGGATTCCGACCATTCTCTATTACGCAAACTTCGACATGGAATCGACCGAAGGATTATTAACCCGCTAAGGATGGAGTTCGACCATCCAACTAGTGGTCTGGCCAAATCAAAGCTGGGAGCATGGGTACAAATCACTAAAAAGCTGAGTACAACAACTTACTATAGCTCTAGCGTGGCATTCTTTATAACTTGAAGCAACGACTGCAGGGAGGCCTCAATACAGAACCAATCGAAATAGCATCCAAAGCTACGAGCAATCGACTATATCATACCTCAGATCGAGGGTCAATACCGATCTGCACCAAGCACATACGAATGTGACTCGGGTGTTTCTTGAAAGACTATGACCCCCAGAGTGTGGAAATGAGGGTAAACCACGAATACTTGGTCAAAAATTCTCCAGCACCCTCATTCGATTCGTCAAGAGGAGTATGAAACTGGATGAGCATAACCCGACTGCATTTGTAGCCAACTTTACCCCGAGACCTGATTACAGAGCATGAACCAAAGTGGACGTACATGACCGTCCACTGTCCAAATTACGCCCTGAAACTGACTTGGCATCGAAGTATTCCCCTTAGAATGAAAAACCCGATAAAATCCAAGATAGACGAGACCTAGTCTCCCATCGACTGACATGATCCCACGATTCAACGGGAAAGAGAGTAAAGTTAAAGTGGGCGTGGCTGGCCTTCCTACTTATCGGTATATGCCCAGACCTGGGGGCACGAGCGAGAAGCAGGATGAATGTGAACCGACTATTCATCGATCACCTCTATGTCTTTGGAGTTTAGGTGAGAACATAGACATAGCTAGGACGAGATTCAACCGTCCATGCATTACATTTATCAACCCGAGACTGGGAGAAGACGCATGGTCATCCAAGGACTGGCTACGATAGCTTAGTATTAAAACTTATATATAGTGCTTACAGCTACTCAAGGCAACGACCGAAAGGATGCCTAGAGATAGAATCATTAAATCGATACCTTAGCTCATGGCCAATTGACTTTCACCCCAACCCAAAAGACGGGTAAAGGATCGCGAATGCATTGAATAGAAAGTGCGTTACCCGAATATACAAGCAAATTCAAACTCATAGCAAGATCCAGCTATACAGTTGCACGCCACTCGAGGCTGACCCCCACTCGACATTTCCTTCAATGCGCTTTTAAGCCTGATCTTTGGCCATTCGCTGATAATCTATTAGAGCATTCAGAGTCCTTTACTATTAGACTTAATAACTCATGAAAAGACTCTAGGATTCGACTAGAGTAACCATCAACATTGGCCGTCTCAGCCATATTTCACATTGAATGTTGTGCAAAATAGTTACATCTGTACTCAAAGAATCTGGGATGGCACCTGCTAAGCTGACGGTCGACATTACAGCCAGCCATGGCGACCCTTTCCGGGTGCTGAATATCGGATCACAACTCAGTGCAGTGATGATAAAAGAATTAGTTGGATTTTTCTGAATAAATGATGATATGTTCCCTTGGACCCATTCTGACATGCATATGTGATTTCATTAACTATCGCGAGCCGTGCATTGGATATCAACCCGAAGCTACAAAAGCTAGCACAATATCTATTGATTTCATCATGAAAGCTCCACTCTTACTTTTAGGCTCAACCCATCAACGTCTATGCCTACCAGCCATCGCGACAGGGCATACTATGACCTGAGATGTCTGAAAGACTACTTAAATAGAATATCGAACTAAGCTAATTCGATATCAGTTATTTCCCTCGAAGGGCTATCCAAGGACAGAAATCAGTAGACCTCACACCCAAATTCACTACCTCAGATGACTACTTGAAGAGTAGCAGAGAACCAACCATAAGATGGAAAATGTACACGGATGGAGCATCCAATGATCAGTGTTACGGCATAGGAGTCATGATAATGACTCCTGAGGAATGATCAATCTGCTACGTCCTGAAACTCGATTTACCTATAACAAACAATGATGCTTAGTATGAAGCCTTGACCGCTAGCCTCAAACTTTCTAGAGGATTTGAAGTGAAAGCTTTACATATCTTTTGTGATTCTTGATTGGTAGTACACAAATTTAAGGAAGTTGATCTTGTTAGGGGGCATTGTCTTGCTCCTTATCTCGGCCAAGTCCAAGAGCCACTAACTGACTTCACGTATTACATCATTTACACACGTACTCAGCGAAAAAAATGAAAAGGTGTCATGGTTGACTCCTATCAAAGACTATCTACAATGAGGGATTCTTACTGAATGGAAGAATGGAAAACGACAGATCCTCCTCAAAGCTTCATGCCAAATCATCCAAGAATAAGTCGTGTGTCAAAAGGAGTTTATCCATCCCCATGCTTCGGTGCATCGCCCATGATGATATCTTGAGCAAATTCTATGAAGAAGAATGCGGTAATAGCATCGAGGGGAAAACCATGATAAAGAAGATACTCTGCTACAGGTATTACTGGCCAACTATCAATCTAGATATGGTCGATCATGCTAGACAATGCGAAAAGTGCACAGATCCTCCTCAAAGCTTCATGCCAAATCATCCAAGAATAAGTCGTGTGTCAAAAGGAGTTTATCCATCCCCATGCTTCGGCGCATCGCCCATGATGATATCTTGAGCAAATTCTATGAAGAAGAATGCGGTAATAACATCGGGGGGAAAACCATGATAAAGAAGATACTCTGCTACAGGTATTACTGGCCAACTATCAATCTAGATATGGTCGATCATGCTAGACAATGCGAAAAGTGCAAGATGTTTGCAAAAATCCAGAAACCCCACCGATGGAAATTACTCAAATGGCTAGTCCATAGCCGTTTCCCACTTGGGGGTATTGACATCCTCTTCTTACCAATCCTAAAGGTAGAACGAAACGCACCATCATAGTAATTGATTACTTCACCAAATGGACAGATGAAGAACTCTTAACCACGACCAAGATGAAGAAAATAATCAACTTCTTTATCCGTAACGTCATCTGTCCTTATGACCTTTCATGATCCATTATACCTGCAAATGGACAGGTTGAAGCTGTGAACAAAATCATTGAGTCTGTACTGAAGAGGGGTTTGGAAAACTCCTCAAGTGGTTGATTGCAACCCTTATCTCACAGAAAATACAAACAAGGAATCGCAATTGAATTGCAATTAAACTGGACGGAGTTGGCGACGACTTATGAGCACATAAAACGCATTCGAGAGCCAATGGAAAGAACATGTACCCGAACGCGCATGTGTACATCCGAAAAAGTTCGATTTATTAAAATCAACAGAAATTGAATTCTCACTAAGGGTTATTAAGAAAAGACTGGATCAGATGGCCTAAGCTTACTAGCTCTGTGGAATCAGACACGGATGGCCACTGATGAACTACAACCCTGGATTTATAATATTGGGAATCAACCAAGCGTCAAGACGACCAAAGAAGGATATGACAGCTCGGGAGGAGAAAATCGAAGGATAATGACTATTCAAGAAACATGATGGATTTCTTTCTGAAGACAAGGATTACTCGCTGATTCAAAGCGTGTTGTGTTGCTTCACACGACACACTTTGGGGGGCAAATGTTAACCGGCATTTCGACCCGGTTACAAAACGACAGTCGAAGACATTATTGTTAGCGCTAGACAAGATTCTGACCTTGAAGAGCCTGGAGGTGTTAGCAAGTTGTCAGGCCCATTAGAAGGACGTTCGGCATAAAGGGAAGTTCGGTATTGAATATCGTTCGGCACCTAATTATGCTCGGCATGCTAACTATGTTCGGCATTCAAGTATGTTCGGCATTCAAGTATGTTCGGCATTCAAGTATGTTCGGCATCTATGAACACTCGGCGATGCAGAGTTGTACTCGGCATAAGTGGACACTCGGCATCTATGGACACTCGGCGATGCAGAGTTGTACTCGGCATCTATGGACACTAGGCGATGCAGAGTTATACTCGGCATCTATGGACACTCGGCGATGCAGAGTTGTACTCGGCATAAGTGGACACTCGGCATCTATGGACACTCGGCGGTGCAGTGTTGTACTCGGCATAAGTGGACACTCGGCATTGAGAGACGCTCGGCAGTCCAAGTTTGCACTCGGCATCCATGTTTCACTCGGCACCCCAGCGTCGTTCGGCCTGTTCTACTCGGCATATAGGGCACGTCCCATTTGGACCGAGCTATCTAGTCACCTGGCCCGCCAAGGAAGTACAACCCATGTTCGCCTATAAATAGAGGGGCAGGGGCACAGAAAAAGGGGGGAGATTTGGGAGAACACTGGGGAGACTCTGCCACATTCAACCCTCATCCAAGACTTCAACTTTTATTTTGCAATTGTATTCGAATACTTAAGAACGGATTGTATCTGTAATCAAGTTTCAAGTAAAGAAATAAAGGATCGACTTCAAAGTGGACGTAGGCAATACGCCGAACCACTATAAATCATGTGTTCTTACTTTCTGCATTTTAACTTATATTCTCTCTGTTTTAATTTATTTTCTTCATTATTCTCTCTACACAATCTCTCTAATCTCTCTAAGGGTGTTGGTGACCAATTTTGGCACTAACAGCTGAGATGTATGGTCTTTGCACTCCTGTGAGAGCAATTGCTTTTCCTTTGGTCAGTGGAACAAATTTCTGAGTTGCATTGGAAGGTGTTGCATTGCTTTTGTTTGTTTGAATAGCTTTGGTCTGTTGAACCTTTTCTTCGTTTACTCCTGTGGGAGTATTAGTTTCTTCTGATCCTTATGAGGATGAAGCCTCTTTGGAGGTTTGCTTGGCTTTTTTGGATGATTTTGCTTGTTAGAAATCCTCATGTCTTTTCATTGTTTCTAATAATTCTTTGATTCTTTTTATGTTGTCTTCATCCATTTTTCATAACCTGGTAAGAAGATCAGCAGCAAAGTTAGTGTGGCCTGGAATGTATTTGACATCGTAGTTATAGATTTCTAAATACATAGCTAATCTAATTTTCCGAAGATTTTCTTCTGCATTGTTTACAGTTTTCTTCTTTAAGAATTGAGCAACATATTTGTTATCTGTTTCTATTACAAACTGTGCAGAAGATAAATTCGTAAACTTTTGATTGCTAGCTAGTAACTCTTTGTCATAGGTAGCATATTTAATCTGGGGTTTGCTAAATTTTCCAGAGGAATATGCTACAACTTCCTTTTGTTTAGCAATTAATACTCCTGCCCAAAAATTGTCAGAAGCGTCAGTTTGTAGTGTAAGTAATTCTTCATCTGAAGGAAAATAGAGGATCTTTTGATCCTTTATTAGGTCTTTAATTTTTTGTATTTCTTCTTCTTCTTGCTTTTGTAAGGTAATAGAAATTTTGTCTGTGTTTCATCTTCATGGTTGTTCTCCATTATGCTGTTTATATTTTGCTTGTTCATCTGTGAGCTTTTTTGTAAATTTTGGGTCTTAGCTGATAAATTAGGAATAAATTTTCTGCCGTAGTTTAATAATCCTAAGAAACTTTGGAGTTCTTTTAATGTTTTAAATGTATTGGGAAAATTTTTAATTTTAGTGTAAATGTGGTGTTGTAATTCTATTTGTCCATTTTTAATTCTTTTTCGAAGAAAATCTATTTCTTTTTTAAATAATTCAATTTTTTAGGACATAGAATAACACCAATTTGAAGTAATATTTGTACTACTGCTAGAAGATGTTGTTTATGTTCTTCCGCGGAATTAGAGAAAACAAGGATGTTGTCTCTATAGACAGTTGCAAAAGGTAAATGTCCGAACATAGAATTCATCCATTTTTGAAATACTTGTGCGTTTTTTAATCCAAAAGGCATAACTAACCATTCAAAATGTCATTGTGGGCAACTAAAGGCAGTTAATTCTATGGACTGTTTATCAGCAAGTTTTAATTGCCAAAAACCCGATTTTGCGTCAAATTTACTATAATATTTTGCTCCTTGGATTTGTTTGGTTAGATGCTCAGCAGAAAGAATAAAATATCCATCAAATTTTGTATAGCTATTAAGTTTTCTATAGTTTATTACCATTCTTGTTTTTCCCCTTTTAATTTCAGCATGGTTTCTTACTAAGAAAGTTGGGGATGAGTGGGTACTGAAACTTTTTTGTATTAATTTTAAATTTAATAGATCTTTTATTTGTTTTTCAAATTCTTCTTTGTTAGTTGGCGATACCATGATAATGTTAACTCAAACTTTGGCATCTTTGTATTGTTCCATTAGTTCAATTTTACAATACCTTGGTGCTTTATCAAACCATTTTAATGGATTTTCTGAATAAAGGGGTTCTAACATATTATGTATTAGTATTTCAAATTCATTTGTAGTTCTTCCCTTTCACATGCATTAAATATTTCCTTTCGTTATATGTAATAAAAAAGTTTGTTAATTTGCTGCAACATATTATGCTGACTGAAATTTATTTCCTTTCATTGGTTCCTTTGATATTGAATGTAGACTAAAAACTCATAAGTAGTTCGTAACCTTGGTTTTCTTGACTAGGAAATTATTATTTTTTCAGTTCTTTCAACGAATTTCATTTTCCTTTAATGATGTGTGTTTGCAGGCTGCCAGGCACTAGAGAGAAAGAGAAGCCTACAATAAGACTAGAATGAGAGAAATAACTTTTTGTTTCCCTGTTTATTATCTGTTTATGCTACAAAAAATGAGTGAGACTATAAGAGTACACATTGAACATGATAGAACTCATAGAAGCTTGCCTGTAGTCTGTATTTTTCCTAAGTTGTGAATTTTCCCTAATAGTTAGTTATGAGTTATTTGAAAATGAGAACTAATTAAGTAATTATATATGGATATATTGTTCTCTTTGAGCTGGGTTCCTTATTAATGTACATTTATTTGCTTATGATGGATATAATTTATGCTCAGATAATTAAACATGTTTAAACACAAAAACGGTAAAGTTGAATATATAAAGCTTCTTAGGTAAAACTTCCTCCCTGTTAGTTTTAAAATTCTTTCTGTGGTTTTTATCAATGTAAAAGAAAGCTGTGATTAAGATATATCCTAAGAACTGTATATTTTTTATATTACATTTTAAAATTAACGATTATTATTTTTGAACTAGGCATATCTGTATAATGAATGAATCAAAAGAAGCTATAAGCATGAGCCAAACCAGACAAAGATAATGACAATATTAATAAATTTAAATTAATGTATACAATAACAGTAAGAAAATTATTTATATTATCAGAACAAACAAGGGAAATTAACTTATAAGAATATTATTTCCACCTCTAAAAGGCTCCTTGAAAATGGCCCGTGGGCTATCATTATAATAGGATAAATACAAGTTACAAATGGTATAAGAAAAGTAAAAAAGCATATGAACAAAAAAAATGATATGAATACTTACTAGAGGATAACTTTGCAGTCCTGTCCATGAGCTTCGCCTGTACTGGAAGTCTGGAACCACCATAGTCCCATTTTGGTAGTTCACTAGGATTACTAACTGACCAAGAAGCGTTTTTTCCATCAATACTATAACCTTTTTACTTGCAGAATAAAAACATGCATACATACACACATATAAGAATAAACTATCACTAAAGTAATCTAAAAATTAAGATTTGAAAAGTTTACCCTTGCTTTGCTCCTGATATCCATACCATTTCCGCCAATCCTGTGAATAAAATTTATATTACTATGCTGAAAAATTGATGAAAAAACAAACAATCACAAGTGACGAGGTAAAAAAAATCGGTGTTTCATGTTTGAATTCGAAACTACAAGGTAAAATAATCACAAGTGACAAGGTAAAAAAACAAACAATCACAAGTTACTCCCTGGTAACTTTATTAAGATATGCCATTTTACAAGACAGCAATATTCATGTTTGAATTCGAAACTACAACAAAAATAGTGCAAAAAAATCAATTAAATTAACCTGATTCTTAATTAATACTAGTTAAAGTCGAGTTCATCAAACTTTCATAACTCTCTCGCCGTCCAATATACAATTGATCCATGTCGATCTTGGAAATCAGAAGTAGAGCATAAAATTTTCAAAAATCTAAGAACCGCGACATCTAGGCCAATTTCCAAAGCAGTAGATTAGGGTTAGGGATATTTGCCTAGTAAGAAAAGGGGATTTGAAGTTGGGAACATATTTGGAATTTAGGGTTTAGATCATCGCCACTTCTAAATTGGGCGTTTTGGACAGTGGTTGTGGATTTTTCAGCGACTAGGATTCCATTTAGAGTGAATAAGGGCTTTGATGTTTTTTTGGAGAGAAATGGGAAAAAATGATTTAGCTGGTGACGAAGAAAAGAGAATTACCCAGTGCAATAATGCACATATGTCTAACTTGAATAATCCGAACCATAGCTAATCAATGGAGTTAATTAAGAAAAATAAGAAGAAAAGAAGAAAACAAATCCAGAACCTCACAGCGGAACGATAAAATATAATAATCAAATAAACGGTTCATGAAGCTATTTATACAATACATTTGATTATAATCTATACAACATTTATCAAAGTTATAAATACATTAGAGATAAATAAATAATGCAGCAGACAACATGATGCAGGCATACTAATAGTAATAATATACCAAATCTTCGTCTTCGTCTCTAGAATAAATCTTCAATAAGCTGAAAAACTCAGGACTGACCCGAGCGTAATGAAAAGACAAAACACTCGAGTCGGGACTAAAATATTATTATATCAAATCGATATCGTGTATAACATGAGTGTCGTGGCGTTAGAGATGTTTAGAGGTTTCACATCTCATATCCGGTGTATAACGTGCGTGCAATAACTCAACAGATGTTATGGGATTTTCCATCTCTTAAGGATCCGTCAAAATATTTATATGTAATACATTAGAGAGAAGGCTTTACATTGATTCCCCTTAACGCGTTTTTAAGCATTGTTGTACGGTTTGCATATAAAACACCAGTTAAACGGTGGGTGGGTAGGGATGCGTTGTGATACGACAACACTAAACCAAAATCGTATAGATCTCGTATATGGATAAAAGTATGACAAGGCATGTGAGGCAATACCCAAGGTAGGATACTACCAGTTTACCCTTCTCGGTTGGTAGTAACGCATCATAGTCATGATCGCCCATTGCATCCAACACTCCCATAAAATCGAAGTGTGCACACCAATCAATCACAATGTAAATGATGGTAATATGAAGAAGTGCGTCCGCTCGGGGTAGCTAACCCACTTGGCCGATGCGGCTCCTGTTTTAGTCATTTCAAATTGGCACAAGTGCCAGGCTAATCCATCATCGTTCTCTTTCTTTAAATACAGCAAACAACGTCAAATCCAACCACTTTGTTCTGGATCATCACTCCACGCATACAGTTGTTAAAGTGGTTCCGGTATCGACAGAGAGCATGCCCATATCCGGCCCCGTTCTCTTTAACAACCAAACGTTGTTTTACACACCGGTTGGTACTTTTACATTTCGAAAACAGTTCATACTTGACATATTCCCTTCGAAATCAAATCCATTTCGAAATCATCATATTTACTCAAAATATACCATTTCATTTCAAAATCATGTGCGCCTTAATATTTCGATTTCGCTTCCAAAGTTGTTTCAAATTTCAATTTAGGTTATACCTTCATTTTAACCTAATTCGTATTTAAATCCATGATTTAAAAATAAACGTTCCACACTTGACCAGTTTGATTTTTTGAAAAATAGTTTGAATAGTTTGAATAATTAAATATTTAAAAATAGTGTAAATGATTAAAATAGTTTAAATGGTTAAAATAGTTTAATATAAAATAGTTTAAGTATTAAAATGGTTTATATAGAAAAATCGTTTCGAAAATCCAAAATAATTTGAATATTTTAAAAAGATACTAGTTTATATCAAAATAATTTATTAGAAAATAGTTTCAAAGTCCAACTGATTCAATTTCCAAATTTCCCAATTCAAATCAATTCAATTTCCATCTCCATTTAATCGATCCAATTTCGATTTCAATTCGAATTAACTTCGATTCCAATTTATATTCAAATCAAATTCAATTTCGATTCCAAATTAATTCCATTTCGATCTTAATTCCAATTAATTCGATTCAATTCCAATTTGAATTAATTTCAATTAAATTCTCAATTTTAAACCTTTCGACTTTTATAAATTCGAGTTTGATTTTCAAAATATCGATTAAAACACTTAAATTAATTTACCTTCAATATCCAATTTAAAATCCAATTTTCAAATATAATTCAATTCCAAGCTCAATTTCGGAGTATCATTTTATACCACTTTTATTTAGCAATATTCAAAGTTCGAATAAAAATCCGATCTTTTGAGAATAATCCAATTTCTGAATTTCAAATCTTACTTCGATTATAATTTCAAAATCTCAACTTCGATTATTTAAACATTTTCGATTACCATAACTTAATTCCACAATTTGAGCTCGAGTTCGAAAATAATTTGATTTCTATAAATTTGATTTTTATTTCTTCGAATCAAAATCAGTTAAATAAATTTCAAATAAAAAATTCTAAAATAATTTAATTTAACCAACTCGGTATTCATATATAATTTTCTATCATAAGGCCAAGTGATCAGTTATTTCAATTTAATTTCAAGGATGGATATATATCATTTCAACCCAAATCACAGTGTCATAGGTATATATCATTTCAACCTATTTCTTAATTTATTCAAAATAATTTAATTTATAGTTTTATATAATGTAAATAATATACAGGGTGATATAGAATATATCAGAATAAATAGACATCTAAACCATCCAAAATATCAACCAATAACATCCATCACAATCAATCATCCAAAAGTCAATATAATTCACAATAATTTCACAGTTATTAAAATCGGGTGTTTTATTGGCAATTAAATTACAATTTCAAATTTTACTTTCAATCTTAATTTTTAACAATTAATTCAAATAAAAATTAAAATTATCAAATAACGATCAATAAATTCATATCGCTTCATAATTTTGAATTTAACTAGCATAAAAACATTCTAGTATGTGTGAGCGTTATAAAACACTCACATTGAGTTTTCAATTTTAAATCAAATTGAACGACGTTCGATTTAACCTAAAATTTTAACTAGCTCCAAACGACTCCAAATTAGTTCTGAAACATAGTGCTAGTCGCTACGATCTCATCGCCGCTTGTTTCGTCCATTTCGATCTCGTATGACAAAGTTATGCATTTTAGAAGATTACGCGATTTTTATATAATATAATTTATACACTTTGTTTATTTAAAAATTAGGCTAAGGACTTCTTATTGCAGGGTTATAAGTTTTAAGGACAACAATTCTGAATAATTTGTTTTAAGCACAATTTACAGAAAGATGATAAATTCATTTATCTTTTTAGGTTATATAGGAAAACGATAAATTCATATATCATTATTTTTGTATAACTGAAAATGATAACTTCATTTATCTTTTTCATGTAATTTGTCCTTAAAACTAATTTTTCAAAATTGTTGTCCTTAATACTTATCCCCTGCACAAAGAAGCCCTTTGAGTGAAAATCCCTTTTTTTATTTAGCATTGCTAAATCAGGACATTCGAATTTAGATCCGAGAGATCCAGGCCGCAAGTTCCTTTTCTTCTTCATCTCTTCGTTCGTACGCGTTCCAAGTATCACGCACGCAACGAACCCAAACATGCGGCCACGTTGATCGATGCCGCTCCCACCTCGTCGCCCTAGAACATGATCGGAGACCTTCGATGAGTGTGCCATCCCTTGCTCCACCCATGGCTGAAGCCACGTTGAACTTGGCCCTCTCTTTGTCTCGAAACACACATATGAACACAACGCCTTCAAACACAAATTTCCGCCAATCCAACGCCTTGATTTCGATCATGACCATTGCTATGGTAGAGCTCCTCGAGCTCTACCGGTTCCCTGTAGAAGTCTTGGGCTAATTGTCGAAGCATAGGGAGATAATTGGAGGAGAGAGCTGGCAATTTTCGGTCATTGAAGATATGTGGAGGCACGGTTGAAATTTTAGGTCTAGAGTTACCGTGGACGTGTATTTATATACGTGCAAATATTATTTTATTGTTGTTTTCCACTACTCGCGTACTTTTCCATACGAACTCCAAATGAAGCATGCCGCTAGGCGTTTATAATATTTTACCCCTATTCCGAACACAATGGAATATGTTTCGGGCCTAATTCAATCGTATGTGGAAGATGGCTTTTTTGATCCAATTAAAATATTAAATTTTCGATATTAAATTCAACGCGTTTCTATCCCGTACGACCAAACGGTAACTCCAAACTCTACGAAATTTTGAAATCCGATAATAATACACTATTACGGATCCAATGGAACCGATTTCGTCGAAATCCGAAACTTTGCCCTGGATTGCTATTTTAACGTCTCGATTATAATATAAATTTTCCAATTTCCAATTATTAACTTTTAAATCCAATTTTAAATATTAACAGTCTTCATTGTTAACTTCCGATATCATTTTCAATTATAGTAAATTCAGAATTCAATTATTCAAATAATTTCCAATATTAAATTTAAATAATTTAATTGTTCAATATTCAACAAATTTCAATATTAGATTCTAAATGAATTTTAGTTATCAATCAATTACTTTATTTACATCTAATGAATTCAACATTTACTATTTAATCCAACTATTGATTGAAAACACATTCAATACATAGCATTGCCTTTCAATACTTGTTATTACTTAAATCTTCAAAATTAGTTTATTTCAAAATTTTATTCAAGTCCATATCCAATAACTTACATTCAAAATCATTAAATTTTTTATATTTAGCCATTTTTATTCATTGATTACACTAAATTTAATGATTTAAAATAGTCAAAAATACGGGTCGTTACAATCTTTCCCACTCAAAATTTTTGTCATCGAAAAGACGTTAAGTAAAGAATTTAGCAGTCGATATATTTTATTCAAAATTATCAACTTGTAAAGCATAAAATCTATTAGAAATTTTTTACTATGTTTCTACTACTCTACTCCGATCGGCTACGGAATTTACAAGTTAGTTATCAAAACTAGTTATAAAGTTTTAAAACTTCAAAAAAATTCTAATACTTGAATTTTCGAAAAATTTCGGCAGAGTCTCTTTTGCGGGCTCGATCCGAACAACTACAAAATGCCACTATGGGCCCCAAACCAACAAAAGCCAAGTGGCTCCATTATAAAACCATCAAATCAAACGGCAAAATAGACATGTACCTTTTTGTTGGGCCATCCAATTTTTTCTTGATTTTAAATACCTTATATCAATGATATCCAATCATATAATTTAAATCATTTTATATTTTGCATTTTCAATTTCAATATTTGCTTTAATTAAGCTCGTACGATATACATATATCATCTATACGCAATACTAAATCTGATCGCTCACTCAATCACACAATTTCACTTCCGAACTAGTATCATCCACACGACTCTCTAGTGCGGGCTCATATTTGGTTCCTAGATCATTAACCGTCATTCTCCTTGCATAGCCATATACCATGATAGAGAATTCTAGAGTAAAATTAAAAATCTATATCCAGGGTTCATCATCGAGAATCGAGTGAAAAATCCTAACTTGGATCGATATAAATTATCTCGAAATTTTATGTACGAATCTGGATCAAATCGTTATGCGAATAAAATAATATACGTACAACTTACGTATTTATTTCTATTGATTCTTAGCTATACCAAATTCCTTTGTTTACATTTACTTCATTTTCATAATTTCATTTAATAACAAGTTTATTTGTGAGTTATTAATCATCACTTTAGTTTATAATTATTCTATAAGAGTTCGACTTCGTATATGTGACTTTATCTAAGTTTATAGTTATCTCAAAAGTTACAAATTCAATTTCACAATTTCTTTACAAATTTATATTTAATTCTATAACCAATTTACAAAGATATTATTTAATTCATTGTCTACTCCATTAAGTTCCACTTACTTATTCCACTTAGTCATTAATCATTTCATATTATACTTAAGTATATAACATTTATTATTACAACTAAATTTCCATTTATATATTACTTTAAGTTTTGTTTACTTATATAATATCCCATTACATATCCAAATCATCATTTCAAATTTTTAACATTTGGTAATTCTTATTATATGTTATTAGAATGCAATTTGGTATTATACAAATTAGTCTGATTCGTTTCACTTAATTAGAATGTTCACTTTTTAAATTTGTTTAGATTTTCTTTTATTTTCAATTTAAGAGTTGCAAACTTCAACTCTAAAGTTTCTCAAAACATTTAGCTTAGCTTCTTAATTCTATTATTTTAATAGTTCTAGTTATTCAAATATTTCATTTCATTCAAATAATTTGAAGGTTATTAACTAACAGAACATAAAAATTTCAAATACCGGGTTCATTTCAAATCATTTGAAATAAGATATTGCTTTTATCCTTTGTATTACAAATCATACTTTGGAGTTTAAACCAAAACCCATTTATCAAAACAATTTCGAAGCAAAGCTTCTCAGAAGTCCCTACACTTTGAGACTCGAAAATGAATGTCGATGATGCTGCGCAGCCATCACCGAAATTATTTTCCAACGACAGAAGAGGGGAGTACCGAATTCATTCCTTCTTAAAAATCCCTTTAAAAATATCCTTCATAAATAATTTTCAACTAATATCACTATATTTTTCCAAAACTTTGAAAACAATTTTCAAAATCTTCGAGTCTTGGATTTAAAGCTCCTCAATTTTAATCCATTTTAATTAATAAGTCACATTTATAAATTATACTTACATAATTTCACTTTCTTAAAACATTTCACAAATGTTTTTTCATTGTTTATCTTACAATAAACATCTTTCATTAAGGCACAACAATCAATTAATGATAATAATCAATATTATCATTCCTAACAACTAAACATACTATATAACCATAATAATTTCTGAAAATTATTCCTTTATATATAAAAATATAATCAGGGAAAAATTATTTCATTTACCCAATTTCAAAATAATACTATGTCAAATTGTTCTGTTCAAGTGTTTAGAGATCCCTATCAATAACGTTAATTACTCGTATTGACCAGAATCCATAAGCCACTCAACAAACCAACCAACACAATATAAAACAATTTTTATATTCACTAAAAAATACGTGCTCATATCTATTAATACACCCAAACTCATTCTAGGGTGCTACTGACCCTATCTCCAATGAGTTACCCCTCAAAGCCAAGGCTATTGCTAAACCTAAGCTCTGATACCAGATGTGACGACCCACATTTCGAAATGTTTAAATCGACAATAATCCACACATGTTCAACTTAAACAATCCAGAACATAGATAACCAATGAGGTTAATTAAGAAAAATAAGAAAAGAAGAAGAAAATAAATACAGAATCTCGCAGCGGAACGATAAAATATAATAATCAAATAAACAGTTCATGAAGCTGTTTAAACAATACATTTGATTATAATCTATACAACATTTATCAGAATTATAAATACATCATAGAAAAATAAATAATGCAGCATACAACATGATGTAGGCATACTAATAGTAATAATATACCAAATCTTCATCTTCGTTCTCCAGAATAAATCTTCAATAAGCTAAAAAACTCAAGAGTGACCCGAGCGTAATGAAAAGACAAAACACTCGAGTCAGGACTAAAATATTCTTATGTCAGTCAAACCGATATCGCATATAACATGAGTGTCGCGGCATCAGAGATGTTTACAGGTTTTCACATCTCCTATCTGGTGTATAACGTGCGTGCAATAACTCAAGAGATGTTACGGGATTTTCCATCTCTCAAGGATCCGTCAAAATATTTATATGTAATAGAATACGCTACATATATAATGTCTAATCAATAAAATTAATATTTTTCTTAGCATCAAGGCTTAACGTTGATCCCCCTTAATGCGTTTTTAAGCATTATCGTATAGTTTGCATATAAAACACCAGTTAAATGGTCGGTGAACAGGGATGCGCCGTGATACGACAATACTAAACCAAAATCGTATGGGTCTCGTATAGGGATAAAAGTATTGACAAGGCACGTGAGGCAATGCCCAAGGTAGGATACTACTAGATTACCCTTCTCGACTGGTGGTAACACATCATAGCCATGATTGTCCACCGCATCCAACACTCCCATAAAATCAGTGGGTTCACACCAATCGATCACAATGTAAATGATGGTAATACGAAGAAGTGTGTCCGCTCAAGGTTGCTAACCCACTTGGCCAGTACGACTCCTGTTTTTGTCATCTCAAATTGGCACAAGTGCCAGGCTAATCCATCATCGTTCTCTTTCTTCAAATCCAGCAAATGATGCAAATCCAACCACTTCGTTCTGGATCATCACTCCATGTACACGGTTGTTAATGTGGTTTCGGTATCGACAGAGAGTATGCCCATATCCGGCCCCTGTCTCTTTAACAACCTAACGTCGTTTTACACACCAGTTGGTACTTTTACATTTCGAAAATAGTTCATACTTGATATCAAAATATCATATTCGCTTCGAAATCAAATCCATCTCGAAATCATCATATTTACTTAAAATATACCATTTCATTTGAAAATCATGTGCGCCTTAATATTTCAATTTTGCTTCCAAAGTTGTTTCAAATTTCAATTTATGCTATAACTTCATTTTAACCCAATTCATATTTAAATCCATGATTTAAAAATAGACATTCCACCCTTGACCAATTTGAATTTTTGAAAATAGTTTGAATAGTTTTAAAATAGTTTGAATAATTAAAATAGTGTAAATGATTAAAATAGTTTAAATGGTTAAAATAGTTTAATATAAAATAGTTTAAGTATTAAAATGGTTTATATAGCAAAATCATTTCGAAAATCCAAAATAACTTGAATATTTTAAAAAGATAGATTTAACTAGTTTATATCAAAATAATTTATTTGAAAATAGTTTCAATGTCCAACTGATTCACTTTCCAATTTTCCAAATTTTCCAATTTAAATAAATTCAATTTCCATTTAATCGGTTCAATTTCGATTTTCAATTCGAATTAACCTTAATTCCAGTTTATATTCAAATGAAATTCAATTTCGATTCCAAATTAATTCCATTTCGATCTCAATTCCAATTTATTCAAATGAAATTCCAGTTTGAATTAATTTAAACTCAATTCTCAATTTAAAACCTTTCGACTTATATAAATTCGAGTTTGATTTTCAAAATATCGATTAAAACACTTAAATTAATTTACCTTCAATATCCAATTTAAAATCCAATTTTCAAATATAATTCAATTCCGAGCTCAATTTTGAAATATCATTTTATACCACTTTTACTTAGCAATATTCAAAGTTTGAATAAAAATCAAATCTTTTAAAAACAATCCAATTTCAAATCTTATTTCGATTATAACTTCAAAATCTCAACTTCGATTATTTGAACAATTTTGTTTACCATAACTTAATTCCACGATTTAAGCTCAAGTTCGAAAATAATTTGATTTCTATAAATTTGATTTTTATTTCTTCAAATCAAAATCATTTAAATAAATTTCAAATAAAAAAATTCTAAAATCATTTAATTCGAAAACAAATTGTCGCCAATCCAACGCCTTGCTTTCGGCATGACCGTTGATATGGTAGAGCTCCTTGAGCTCTACCAGTTCCCTGTAGAAGTCTTAGGCTAATTGGCGAAGGATAGGGAGATAATTGGAGGAGAAAGTTGGCAATTTTTGGCCATTGAAGATATGTGGAGGCGCGGTTGAAATTTTAGGGCTAGGGTTACTGTGGATGTGTATTTATATACGTGCATACATTATTTTATTATTATTTTCCACCATTCACGTATTTTCCCGTACGAACTCCAAACGAAGAGTGCCGCTAGGCATTTATAATGTTTTACCCCTATTCTGAATACAATGGAACATGTTTCGGGGTCTAATTCGATCGTACGTAGAAAATAGCTTTTTTGATCCAATTAAAATATTAAAATTTTGATATTAAATTCAACGCCTTTCTATCCCATACGACCAAACGATAATTCCAAACTCTACAAAATTTTGAAATCAGATAATAATACACTATTAAGGATCCAATGGAACTAGTTTCGTCGAAATCCAAGACTGTGCCTCGGGTCGCTATTTTAACGTCTCGGTTATAATATAAAATTTTCAATTTCTAATTATTAATTTTTAAATCCAATTTTAAATGTTAACAATCTTCATTGTTGTTTGAATAAAATTCACATCAACTTCCGATATCGTTTTCAATCATATTAAATTCAGAATTCAATTATTCAAATAATTTCCAACATTAACATTAATCAATTTAATTGTTCAATATTCAACAAATTTCAATATTAGATTTAAATGAATTTTAGTTATCAATCAATTACTTTATTTACATCTAATGAATTCAACATTTATTACTTAATCCTACTATTGATTGAAAACACATTCAATAATTGCCTTTCAATACTTGTTATTAATTAAATCTTCGAAATTAGTTTATTTCAAAATTTTATTCAAGTCCATATCCAATAACTTACATTCAAAATCATTAATTTTTTTATCTTTAATCATTTTTATTCATTAATTGCACAAAATTTAACGATTTGAAATAGTCAAAAATACGGGTCATTACAGTCTTTGTCGAAAATTTAACGGCTGAGGTAATGAATAGTGTACGAATATATATTTTCTTTTGCAGGTACTACCAGCAACAGCATCTTGAGATTTTAAACACTATTTTTTATCTTCTTTCAATGCTATAAATGACCAGTTTTCTTGTAGTGAATCTCTTTTATAATTTTCAATCACTTATAAATCCTCTTTGTACATTTCAAAAACTCATTTATCCTTTATAAATCTCAAAAACCATATATAAAACTTCGTTTATAAATTTATAAACCCGTTTCTTAAGTTCGTTTATAAATATCGAACCATTTATAAAACTCTTTCACCTTCTAAATAATCTTCCCTTACGTCTCCAAACCATTTTATAGACATCTCTCGTACAATCCAAGTTCGTTTATAAACTCTATTTATGAATCTCAAACACATTTATAAACAAATAAAGATCATTTACTTCTAAACAGTATTATATGAAAATAATTATTAAAAATTAAACATTATGAATAAATAGTAATTATTATAAATCTTAAAACATCTTAAAATAATAATTAATCGTTTCTAAAACAATAATAATTAATCTTTACCCTATTTATAAATAGTAATAATTTATATTCAGAATCTTATTAATAAATCATTATTATTAATTTCAGACCATAATTATTCTTAAATAATTACTTTTTAAGATATTAACATTTTGATAAATACTTTAAAACAATATTAACTATAAATAAATAACTTTTAAAACACTACTAATATAAATTAAATAACTTTAAAACAATATTAATATAATTAAATACTTTAACACAATAATAATATAATTAAATACTTTAAAACAATATTAATATAATTAGATACTTTAGAACAATATTGATATAATTAGATACTTTAATACAATATTAATATAATCAGATACATTAAAACAATATATTTTCGAAACCCAATTTCGGATTTAAAAATCATTTCCTATCTCGAAAAGCAATTCCAATTCAAATGACAATTTATAGTATTTTCAAAATACTAATTTGAGGCCAAACGCTCAACCAATATCGATTTTGATTTTCTATCACTAGTAGGTTTTTAGTTTTTAACATATAACGATGTCATAACCAATATTTCAAAAAATCAGGTTTATTATCCAATAATTCCTATGACTGGAATATTATTGAAATCAATTTAACAATAACGAGGAATCCCATTGGATCCCTTCAACCTGTCCCCCTACATCACAGCTCATGTATATCAACACATATATATGTAAATAAAATCAACATTGATGAGGAATCCCGTTGGATCCCTCCGATCTATTTTCCCTGCATCACAAATGTTATATAATCATAGAATATAAATCAACCGCTTCGAGGTGGGGTTCGTATATAAAGGGTCATCCGCTCTTACAGGGAAGCGTAATAGGGTCTCATTCGCTATAGGGGTGGGAGTATATCCAAACCAATTAATAAATATAGTAATTCATCCAAAATATCATTCAATAATTTTTTTCAACTATATATCATACTATTTAACCAAAAAGGCGAGTTTAACTCACCGTAATTTATGTTGTCGCCGAAGCGTTCCGGTTTGGAACTAAAATCGAACGACGTCCGATTTTAGCCCAAATTTTTACTATCTACAAACTAGTTTTACCGTGAAGCTTACGTCTTTACAAGCATAAAGCAAAAATCCACGCCTCGATTGGACCTTGTTAGAAAAGCGGATTACGGATCTTAAGGCTAAGATTAACACTAGAGGGGGGGTGAATAGTGTTAATAAAGAATTACTAAATCTTTTTGAGTTTATGTTAATTTAGACACAAATGTATGCAATATACAGAAACAGGAATGATCACAGAAACAAACACAAATGCAGAAATAAAATAAAAGCAGTAAAGGAAAGAACACAACAGATTTTATACTGGTTCGGAGTTACCCTACATCCAGTCCCGCAACACAAGTATGGATTTCCTTTCAACAGCAATCGTATAATTACACCCTCGGTTTCAAAGGCTACGAGGTACACCCTCCAGAATTTAGATCCTCTGGGTAGGGATACTTGATTTCCGGGCCACAAGTTTACCCAATTGATTTAACCGGGCTACAATCACACCGTTTTCCTTTTGATTGATTTCCAAGGCTACAATCACACCTTTTCTCGCTAATATATTACAAAGAAGTCTATAACTCTGAATAGCACTGAGAACCTTGCAGAGATAGTGATGGAGAATCAAACTAGAAGTAATCGATTATGATTCGATGTTGATTTCGGCAGAGTAATGGTATGATTTTGTATTAAGAAATATGGAAGAAGAAGAGAAGTGAAAAACCAGAAAATATGATTAAAAATTCGTTAAAACTGACCCCTGTTTATAGAAGAACAACAGCCATGACCATTCATGAAGAGTTATGGCGAATAGACACTTCTTTTGAAATTTGAATTTTGAATTAAACTGTCACCATGTCGACATGGTGCCTATGGGCATGTCAACATCCCTCAGCCAAATTTGATGTTTTGAATTTCTATAAAATCAATATTTATCTTATATAAAAACTATTTAAAACTTTATAAATATACTTGAATATAGTTGAAATTCATAAGTAAATATAAAGAACAATATATATATATATATATATATATATATATATAATTTTAACTATATTTTAAATCAAAGTATAAATAATTTAAAAGTTAAATATATTATTTGAAGAGACAGTTTAAAATCAGGAGTGATTTTGACTCTGAAAATAAAGATGTTTTGAGGCTAAAACTATTTAAAATCGGAATCGAGGGTTTTGAATCTTTTTAAAAGGAAAGTTTTGAAATCATTTCGAAAACAAGATAATTTTGAAAAACCATTTGAATTAAAATTAGCGGATACAAAACAATGTCCCACTAGATTTTCGTAGGTTCTATCCTACTTAGGGTTCCATCCCATTAACGGGCTCGAAGTGGATTCCATTCCACGAATAAATTGGATATTAAGATGCCAGTGCTTTTCTACGAGTTTTAACAAATATTCCTAATAAAACAAACTTAACCTTGAAATCTTGAACTCTTGATAATCTTGATACTCATGAGTCTTCTATCTTCGTTATCTTGAATCTCTATATTGTACAGTCTTCATTCATAGTACCTGCATGGTTAAATCCTGCATATACATATATATCTAAACTTGTAATGTTAGTATTTATATTTTATAATCTATTCTAAGGTTGTTGTCATCAAAACCATCATCTCATGGACTAACAATCTCCCCCTTTTTGATGATGACAACCTTTGTTTATAAAATATTACTTCTATCCTAATAACTCCCCTAAAACTAACAACTCCCCCTTAATCTATGCCTAACTACCATATTTTATATTTCTCCCCCTTTGTCATCAACAAAAACTTACTCTAAACTAAAACCAAACTAAATAACTCCCCCTAAATTTAATACTCTATGACAAGTGATTATAGTGATAGTGTTATCATAAATAATCAACACTTAAATCTAATACTAAAACATATTCCTAAACTATTAACTATCCTAACTAAGAATTTACAAGAGAACGTATGATAAAACACATAGAACAACATAATTTATTTATTACGAATATAGTTATATTTACAAGAATGTTTATAAGACATTAACACAAACAACGAAGAAGAAAGGAAAGAAACTAAACAGGAGATTTATGAATCGAACAATGTGGATAATGGAAACAGAAATTTCCACGTTGTTCAACCAAATTCCCATTTTTATCGAAGCACACCTCTCCAACACACACGACTTTGTCGTCATCATCCGCTTGCGCTTCTTCTTCCATGGGTTCTTCTTCTTCGCTGGCTTCTTGTTCTTGATTAAGAGAAGAATCTTCATCGATCAAGATAGGGTTGGCATGGTTATCCATTAGGAATTTCTGCAAATTCCTAAGAATTTTGCTTTTCCTTCCTTGCTCTTTCGCCATACAAAGTTGAGTGACTTGAATCTCAGTCAACATCTGAAGAGTATCCTTCATAGATTACTCTAATTTAGTCACACGTGCGAGAGTAGTGCATTGGAATGGACCAGAAGTAGGAGAAGGAAAAGAGAAAGTTGATTTTATGTTTGATTTTAAAGAAGATGCCATTATTTTACTTATTTCAGAAGGAAGAATGAAGAGAAAACAGAGAGAATGAATATGAATTCGAAATAGAGAAGAATATATAAGTAAAATTTTGAATTTTGGTGGGAATTTTTTTTTAAAAATAAAAACATTGTATGTCGACATGCATGCCATAGGGATGTCGACATGGTCTCTATAATTTAATTCTTTGATTTATTTTTAATATTAATTATTAATTATACTTGTTTATTTATATTTTATATTTCAGTTATAGAACAAATACCTAATTCTCTTCTTAATTTAGTAAATATAGATTCATTTAAGGGTTTTGTTAAAATATCAGCAATTTGATTCTCAGAATTGATATAATCGAGAGTAACTATTTCCTTACTTATATTATCTCTGAGAAAATGATGTCTGATATCAATATGTTTAGTTCGAGCATGTTGAGTAGTATTTTTGGATAAATTTATTGCACTAGTATTATCACAATAAATTGGTGATTTCGAAATATTTATACCATAATCTTTTAAAGTTTGTTGCATATATATTACTTGAGAACAAGCCAAAGCAGCAGAAATATACTCTGCTTCAGTTGTTGATAAAGAAACTGTGTTTTGCTTTTTACTAAACCAGGAAATCAGAGAATGTCCCAAAAAGTGACAAGTTCCACTTGTACTTTTTCGGTCTGATTTACAACTAGCATAATCAACATCACAGTAAGATATTAAATCAAAAGAATCATTTTTAGGGTAATATAAGCCATAATCAGATGTATATTTAACATATCTTATGATACGTTTTACAGCTTTTAAGTGGGTCTCTTTAGGTTGGGATTGATATCTTGCACAGAGACAGACACTATGCATGATATCAGGTCTACTAGCAGTAATATAGAGTAATGAGCCAATCATTCCTCTATATAATTTTTGATCTACATCTTTTGAGAGATCTTCTTTACTAAGGTACTCATTGGTTGCCATAGGAGTGGGTTTTCCACTCGCAGTAGTCAAGCCAAGTTTATTAATTAGGTCTTTAGCATATTTTTCTTGACTAATAAAGATACCATTATCTAATTGTTTTATTTGTAATCCTAAAAAGAAATTTAATTCACCCATATGACTCATCTCAAACTCTTTTGTCATTATCTCAGAATATTCTTTATTCATTTCAAAATTAGTTGAACCAAAAAATAATATCATCTACGTAAACTTGTACTAGTTGAATATCATTTTTATTTTTCTTAATATAAAAAGTATTATCTACTTTACCAATTTCAAAATTAGATTGCAATAAATAAGATCTTAGTCTATCATATTAGGCTCTAGGAGCTTGTTTTAGACCATATAATGCTTTCTTAAGTTTGTAAACATGATTAGGTAATTTGTCATTTTCAAAAAAAAGGTGGTTGTTCTACATATACTTCTTCTTTTACAAATCCATTTAAAAAAGCACTTTTAACATCCATTTGAAATAATTTGAAATTATTATGATTTGCGAAGGCAAGTAGAATCCTTATGGCTTCTAATCTTGCTACGGGAGCAAAGGTTTCATCAAAATCTATTCCTTCTTCTTGACAATAACCTTGAGCGACTAATCGAGCTTTATTTCTAACTACCTCTCCTTGTTCATTCATTTTATTTTTATAAACCCATTTAGTTCCAATTATAGTTTTATTTTCTGGTCTAGGAACAAGTTCCCAAACATCATTTCTAGTAAATTGATTTAATTCTTCTTGCATAGCCAAAATCCATGAATCATTAGTTGATGCTTCTTTTGGATTTTTGGGTTCAATAGTTGATATAAAAGCTACATTACTCATTTGACTAAGTTGATTTCTAGTTTTAACTACAGATTGCATATCACCTAAAATATTTTCTATAGGATGATCTTTTAAAAGCTTAGTTCTTTTATTAGGATAATTAATTTCATTATTAGTTTCATTTGATTCTTAATTCTGATTGATTAAATCTTCTTCATCGTTTATATCTTCAAAAATTTTGAAATTTTCATCAAATGAAACATGCATTGTTTCTTCAATGGTATTAGTTTTTAAATTAAACGCTCTATACACTTTACTTCTGTTAGAATATCCGATAAATATTCCTTTATCGGATTTAGGATCAAATTTATCTAAATTATCTTTTGTGTTTAAAATAAAACATTTACTTCCAAAAATTCTAAAATAAGATACCTTAGGTTTCTTTGAATAAAGAAGTTCATAAGATGTCTTATCAGTTAAAGGTCTAATTAAAATTCTATTTAAAATATAACAGGCGGTAGCAACTGCTTCTGTCCAAAAATTATTTGGTAAATTACTATCTATAAGCATAGTTGATGCAGTGGAGGATGATGCAGAGCAGTAGTTATGCCTGAAGTCCCCTGCGAGTTATGCCTTAAGGCGCCTGCGAGTTATGCCAACCATCCTTGAGTCGCCTAAGCGACATAGCGAGTTATGCCAACCATTCTTGAATCTCCTCCATCTTATGCCGCAGTTTCCTTATGTCGCTCCTGAAGCTTAAGTCGCTTGCATCTTATGTCGCCTGCTTAAGTCGTTCACCTTATGCCGCATTTCTTAGGTCGTTCCTGAAGCTGATCAAGCTCATTCTTTAAGTCGCATTTCCATAAGTCGCTCAACCTAAGTCGCTCAACCTATGCTGCATTGAATTCTTATGTCGCTTAAGCCGCTTAAGCAGTTCCTGAAGCTTAAGTCGTTCCTTATGGTGTTGTGCATTCTAGGACTATGGCATTTTCTTATGTCGCTATGTCGTGAGTCGCATGTGTTGTAATTTTCTTATGTCGTATGTCGTTGAGTCGCCCGTGTTGTAAGTTTCTTATGTCGTATGTCGTTGAGTCGCCTGTGTTGTAATTTTCTTATGTCGTTAAGTCGTGTGTGTTGTAATTTACTTGAGTCACATGTATGTGTAGGTCGTGAGTCGCATGTGTGTTGTAATTTCCTATAAATAGGGGTGTGTTGTCATTTGTAAAAGGGAGTTGATTTTTGAAATAAATTTGTGTGTGAGCTTTGGCCGCCATTGTTGGAAGTTGAGTGTGATCTCCTTCTACTTTCCATCTTTGGGTTATTCGTGCGCGAATCAACGAATTTGAAGCCAATTCTCGGTATCACTTACGAGCGATCAACGATCGAATTGTAGATCTTTCAACACGGTATCTTGCGAGATCAACGGGTTGGAGATAGCTAGATTCTGGCATCATCACGATCAACGGAGTTGAGCATTTATCATTCTATCTGTTTATTTGGAGAAGATCCTGGATAGGTTGCGACAGTTTGGTATCTAACTGTTCGAGCCTAGTATCAAAGCTGCGTCAATTGGTATCAGAGCTAGGTTAGAGATGGAGAGAGATTGTTTAATGATAATGCCTCCGAGACGTGCTAATCGCTATCATAATGTTGAAGATTTGCATAGAAGACAAGAAGCTGAATAGATGGAGCAGCGTATCAATGAAAAGTTCAATGAGGGTATTGAAAAATTGGAGAAATTGATGAACGACATGAATCAAAATCAAAGGAGAACGTCACCAGTTTCGAGCCAGGGTGGAAACAGGGTTTCACCATCGGTTTCGGAAGAAAGGAGGATGTCACCCCAGTCTTATCGAGCCAGGAGAGAATCATCAGTTTCAATGATGCGAGACCACCATGGGTACCGGAATAAAAAGGGAAGAACTCAACGTGGGTTCGAAAAAGAACCATATCGTGATGCTGAAAGACAAGGTAGAAGGGACATGCGATGTCGTAGGAACGAAGATGGTCAGGATCAATATCGAAATACATTTGATTTTGAGGAAAAGGGTGATAGAGGTAGTATTCATTATCGAAATCAAGGCCAAGTGCGAAATCAATATCTGGATTCAGAAAATGAATGTAAATGGGAGTCGGGTATGAGGATAGAAATTCCAGAATTCAAAGGTGGTATGCAAACAGAAGAATTTCTTGATTGGTTGTCGAATGTTGAAGAAATTTTGAACTTCAAGGATGTGGCTGAGAATCGCAGAGTCCAATTAGTTGCTACAAAACTGAGGGGAAGAGCTATGGCTTGGTGGCAACAAACTAAACTAACTTGGGAGAGAATGGGAAAATCAAAAGTTGTCACTTGGGTGAAGATGAGAAAGATGATGAAAGCGACTTTCTTGTCGTACAATTATAAATCTCTTATGTATCAACGTTTGCAGAATTTGAGACAAGGGACGAAGACAGTGAATGACTATGCAGATGAATTCTATCAATTGATTGCAAGGAATGATATTATGGAGACCAAGGAACAGCTAACGGCTAGATATATTGGAGGGTTACGAATGCAAATTCAAGACATGGCTAATATGTTCAATCCAATGTCTGTTGCTGAAGCACATTAGAAAGCTCTAGCTTGGGAGAAACAAGGGAGACGAGGAGTTGGCGTGTTTACGGGTTCTAACAACCAGAATAAGGGTGCAAGTAGCAGCGCCAACGTTTCCAAGGCAGTCAATAAACCAATTGTCAATGAAGCCGCTAAAGCAAAGGTCAATAACAGTATCAAGTGCTATAATTGTCAGGAGTTTGGCCATAAAAGTAATGAATGTACAAAGCCAAAGAAGAGAGCGTTAGTTGCAGAGGAATGTGAGTATGAGGATGTGGAAGCTGAAATTGATTATTCTCAACCATCGAAGTTTGATGAAGATGAAGAAGTTGTGTCAGGAGACGAAGGATGTAACTTGATGATAAGGAGGTCTTGTTTAGTGCCAAAGCATGACAATGATTCTAGTTGGCTGAGAAGCAATATCTTTCAGTCTACATGTACTATCTTGGGAAAGGTTTGTCGATTTGTTATTGATGCGGGAAGCTGCGATAACATTATTTCTGAAGAAGCTGTCAAGAAGTTAGGGTTGAAGACTGAAAAACACACTAGACCTTATAAACTGGCATGGCTAAAGAAAGGTGGAGAAGTGACAGTGGGAAGACGAGCATTTGTTACATTTTCTATTGGGTAGAAGTATAAAGATGATATATGGTGTGATGTTGTCGATATGGATGTATGTCATCTACTATTGGGAAGACCGTGGCAATATGATAGAGCTATACAACATAATGGTTGCACCAACAGCTACAGTTTCATGTTCGAAGGAACCCAAGTTACCTTAGTTCCTAAGAAGCGTGAACAAAGTGAAAGCAAGGCAGAGAAGAAAGTGGAATCAACTAGTCTATTATCTATGAGAGAATTTGTTAAGGAAGTGGAAGATAGTGCTGAATTGTTTATGTTGATTGGGTATGAAACAAGTGAAGATCTTGAAATTCCTGCGGAGGTTAGACCGGTGTTAAATGAATTTGAAGATGTCTTTCCTGCGGAATTACCCAAGGAATTACCGCCACTAAGGGACATACAACATCAAATTGATCTAGTGTCAGGTGCTGTTTTACCGCATAGGCCGCATTATCGTATGAGTCCAAAAGAGCATGAAGAGTTGAGGAGACAGGTTGATGAGTTGCTTAAGCAAGGGCGTGTTCGAGAGAGTCTCAATCCTTGTGATGTACCATCTCTGTTGGTACCAAAGAAAGATGGTTCATGGAGAATGTGTACAGATAGCAGGGCACTCAACAAAATAACTGTCAGATACAAATTTCCTATGCCAAGACTTGATGATCTATTGGATCAACTTAGTGGGTCTGTAATCTTTTCTAAGGTCGATCTTAAGAGTGGTTATCATCAGATTCGCATAAGACCAGGTGATGAATGGAAGATAGCATTCAAGACTCGGGAAGGATTATATGAATGGCTGGTCATGCCATTTGGTCTATCTAATGCACCAAGTACATTTATGAGGGTGATGAATCAAATTTTTAGACCTTACATAGGGAAGTTTGTTGTAGTCTAGTTTGATGATATCTTGATATATAGTGCTAGCACAGAGGAGCACATTCAACACTTGCGGAAGGTGTTAACTATTCTTCGTCAAGAACAGTTCTATGCAGCGACGAAGAAATGCATGTTCATGACGCCAAGTGTTTTATTTCTGGGTTATGTCATGTCCAAGGAAGGGATACAAGTGGACCAGAGTAAAGTAACCACAATCAGAAATTGGCCACAGCCCAAAACTATAACAGGAAGTCAGAAATTTCCATGGGTTAGCTTCATTTTATCGAAGATTTATACCACACTTTAGTAGTGTGATGGCTCCTATTACTGACTGTATGAAAGGAAAGCAGTTTTCATGGACGAAAGAGGCAGGATCTGCTTTTGAACAGATCAACGAACTTTTAACATAAGCACCGATTCTAGTGTTGCCGGATTTTTCAGTTACTATTTGAGTTACATACAGATGCGTCCAAAGTTGAAATTGGAGGAGTGTTGAGTCAGAAGGGTCGTCCAATTGCCTATTTCAGTGAAAAACTTTCTGGAGCAAAGATGAGATACAGTACTTATGATGTGAAGTTTTATGCTATTATGCAGGCTATGAAACATTGGAGATATTACTTGTTCCACAAAGAATTTGTTTTGTATGCAGACCATGAAGCATTGAAACATTTACAAGGGCATAATAAAATTGCAGCTAGGCATGCATCGTGGATAGCTTATTTGCAACAATTTACGTTCGTCGTAAAGCACAAGTCTGGAGTAACTAATCGCGTCGCCGATGCATTGAGTCGGAGTGAGAATTTACTAACAACCATGCGAGTAGAGGTGATGGGTTTTGACTTACTTCCAGATTTGCTTACATCAGATTCATATTTTTCCGAAATCCTAGACAAAGTCAAGCAGGGAAACATGGATGGATATATGTTGGTTGAAGGTTTTCTGTTCAAAGGAAATCAGTTGTGTATTCCAGATTGCAGTCTTAGAATGAAAATCATCAAAGAATTACATGAAGAAGGACACGTGGGCCGCGACCGTACTATGCAGTTGATCTCAAAATCTTATTTTTGGCCATCAATGAGGAAGGAAGTTGAAAAGTTCGTTCAGAGGTGCCATATTTGTCAAGTTTCAAAGGGGACCGCGACAAATGCAGGTTTATATATGCCGTTGCATATACCTACTAAACCATGGGTGGATGTTAGTATGGACTTTGTATTGGGTTTGCCGAGAATGCAATGCGGCAATGATTCTATCTACATGGTGGTTGATCGATTTTCAAAAATGGTACATTTTATCGCATGCAAGAAGACTGCAGATGCAGTTAATGTCGCACAGTTATATTTCAAAGAGATCTATCGTCTTCATGGGTTGCCTGAATCTATTGTATCCGATAGAGACACTCTTTTTCTGAGTCATTTTTGGATGAGTCTATGGAGAATGGTCGGGACAAAGCTGAAATTTAGTAGTGCTTATCATCCACAGACGGATGGACAGACAGAAGTTGTGAATAGATCCTTGGGTAATCTATTGAGATGCCTCGTGAATGACAATTTGAAGAGTTGGGATTCCAAGCTGTGTCAAGCTGAGTTTGCACATAACCATGCAGTTAATCGTAGCACTGGGTTCAGTCCATTCCAACTCGTTTACTCAACAATGCCTAAGGGACCATTAGATTTATCTACAGTACCACAGCAGAAAGGAGTGATCAAACGAGCTAGTGATTTTGTGAATGAATTGCAAGAGTGCCACAAGGTTGTGCAGGAATGATTGCTTAAGGCGAATGAGAAATATAAGCAATCCGCAGATATTAAACGACGAAATGTTGAATTCAAAGAAGGAGATTTTGTATATGCAGTTTTGACTAAGGATCGATTTCCTATTGGTACTTACAACAAACTAGCTGCTAGAAAGATTGGTCCTTTGGAAATCGTAAAGAAGATTAATGAGAATGCTTATCAATTAAGATTGTCGGATCATATCCACACTGCTGACGTTTTCAACATCAAACACTTGATTCCATATCATGAGAATAAGTATGTCAAAGAAGAGGAAAGTGTAAATTCGGGGTCGAATTCTTTTCAACCAGGGGAGGATGATGTAGTGGAGGATGATGCAGAGCAGCAGTTATGCCTGAAGTCGCCTGAGAGTTATGCCTTAAGTCGCCTGCGAGTTATGCCAACCATCCTTGAGTCGCCTGAGCGACATAGCGAGTTATGCCAATCATTCTTGAATCGCCTCCATCTTATGCCGCAGTTTCCTTATGTTGCTCCTGAAGCTTAAGTCGCTTGCATCTTATGTCGCCTGCTTAAGTCGTTCACTTTATGCCGCATTTCTTAGGTCGTTCCTGAAGCTGATCAAGCTCATTCTTTAAGTCGCATTTCCATAAGTCGCTCAACCTAAGTCGCTCAACCTATGCTGCATTGAATTCTTATGTCGCTTAAGCCGTTCCTGAAGCTTAAGTCGTTCCTTATGGTGTTGTGCATTCCAGGACTATGGCATTTTCTTATGTCGCTATGTCGTGAGTCGCATGTGTTGTTATTTTCTTATGTCGTATGTCGTTGAGTCGCCTGTGTTGTAATTTTCTTATGTCGTATGTCGTTGAGTCGCCTGTGTTGTAATTTTCTTATGTCGTATGTCGTTAAGTCGTGTGTGTTGTAATTTACTTGAGTCGCATGTATGTGTAGGTCGTGAGTCGCATGTGTGTTGTAATTTCCTATAAATAGGGGTGTGTTGTCATTTGTAAAAGGGAGTTGATTTTTGAAATAAATTTGTGTGTGAGCTTTGGCCGCCATTGTTGGAAGTTGAGTGTGATCTCCTTCTACTTTCCATCTTTGGGTTATTCGTGCGCGAATCAACGAATTTGAAGCCAATTCTCGGTATCACTTACGAGCGATCAACGATCGAATTGTAGATCTTTCAACACGGTATCTTGCGAGATCAACGGGTTGGAGATAGCTAGATTCTGGCATCATCACGATCAACGGAGTTGAGCATTTATCATTCTATCTGTTTATTTGGAGAAGATCCTGGATAGGTTGCAACAGTTTGGTATCTAACTGTTCGAGCCTAGTATCAAAGCTGCGTCAATAGTTCTCGCACACTCTTGAATCGTCCTATTTTTACGTTCTACTACTCTGTTTTGTTGTGGAGTTCTCGGAAATGAAAAATTGTGAGTTATTCCCTTTTTATTGCAAAATTCCTCAAACTTTTCATTTCCAAATTCACCACCGTGATCACTTCGAATATTTATTATTTTTAGAGAAAATTGATTTTGAATTCTTTTTGAAAAGGTCTTAAAAAAATCAAAAGTATCACTTTTATATTTCAAAAATATTATCCATGTAAATATAGAATAATCATATACGATTACAAAAACATATTTACTATGATTTATTGACCGAATTTGAGATGGACCAAATAAATTAAGATGAAGTAACTCCAGAGGTTTAAAAGTTGAAATCATATCTTTTAATTTAAAAGAACTTTTTCTAATTTTTCCTAATTGACAAGCATCACATAAACTATCTACTTTAAAATTCATTTTGGGGAGACCTCTTACTAGATCATGTTTTGACAGTCTAGATAAGAGTTTGAAATTCAAATGTCCAAGTCTCTTATGCCAAATCCAAGGGTCACTTGTATTTGCCAACAGACATAGGTTATCATTTGAAACTTTCATACTAAGAATATAAATATTCTTTTTCCTGACTCCCTCAAATATAATGGTTGAATTATTATCTTCAATATGACACTTATCTTTTTCAAATTTAATCTTATATCCTTTATCACATAGTTGACATATACTTAGCAGATTATGTTTCAAATTCTTAACTAGCAAAACACTAGAAATAGTAGGAGTTTCAGAATTACCGACTTTGCCGATGCCAATCACATATCCCTTTTAATTGTCTCCAAAGTTAACCAGTCCTCCGTCTTTGTATACTATATCACTGAGTATATCTGAATTGCCAGTCATGTGTCTAGAACATCCACTATCAAGTATCCATTTGTTTTTTCTGATTTGCACAATTTGTCCATTGTGGATTGATTCTTCAACACTCATAAAGCATGATTCCTGCAAATCAAATAATCTTGGTAGACAACTCGTATTTGAATATTGATTATATGCAGACTTAAGAAACACGATGATTTGACTACATCTAAACTAGTATTAACAAAAATAGCCATTTTAAAACTTTTCAAAAATCAAATTATGAAACTTTGAAAACCTTGCTCTGATACCAATTGTTAGAAAAGTGGATTATGGATCTTAAGGCTAAGATTAACACTAGAGGGAGGGGGGTGAATAGTGTTAATAAAGAATTACTAAATCTTTTTGAGTTTATGTTAATTTAGACACAAATGTATGCAATATACAGAAACAGGAATGATCACAGAAACAAACATAGATGCAGAAATAAAATAAAAGCAGTAAAGGAAAGAACACACCGGATTTTATACTGGTTCGGAGTTACCCTACATCCAGTCCCGCAACACAAGTACAGATTTCCTTTCAACAGCAATCGTACAATTACACCCTCGGTTTCAAAGGCTACAAGGTACACCCTCCAGAATTTCGATCCTCTGGGTAGGGATACTTGATTTCCGGGTCACAAATTTACCCAATTGATTTAACCGGGCTACAATCACACCGTTTTCCTTTTGATTGATTTCCAAGGCTACAATCACACCTTTTCTCGCTAATATATTACAAAGAAGTCTATAACTCTGAATAGCACTGAGAACCTTGCAGAGATAGTGATGGAGAATAAAACTAGAAGTAATCGAGTATGATTCGATGTTGATTTCGGCAGAGTAATGGTATGATTTTGTATTAAGAAATGTGGAAGAAGAAGAGAAGTGAAAAACCAGAAAATATGATTAAAAATTCGTTGAAACTGACCCATATTTATAGAAGAACAACAGCCATGACCATTCATGAAGAGTTATGGCGAATAGACACTTCTTTTGAAATTTGAATTTTGAATTAAACTGTCACCATGTCGACATGGTGCCTATGGGAATGTCGACATCCCTCAGCCAAATTTGATGTTTTGAATTTCTATAAAAATAATATTTATCTTATATAAAAACTATTTAAAACTTTATAAATATACTTGAATATAGTTGAAATTCATAAGTAGATATAAAGAACAATATATATATTATTTTAACTATATTTTAAATCAAAGTATAAATAATTTAAAAGTTAAATATATTATTTGAAAAGACAGTTTAAAATCAGGAGTGATTTTGACTCTGAAAATAAAGATGTTTTGAGGCTAAAACTATTTAAAATCGGAATCGAGGGTTTTGAATCTTTTTAAAAGGAAAGTTTTGAAATCATTTCGAAAACAAGATAATTTTGAAATACCATTTGAATTAAAATTAGTGGATACAAAACAATGTCCCACAAGATTTTCGTGGGTTCCATCCTACTTAGGGTTCCATCCCTTTAACGGGCTCGAAGTGGATTCCATTCCACGAATAAATTGGATATTAAGGTGCCAGTGCTTTTCTACGAGTTTTAACAAATATTCCTAATAAAACAAACTTAACCTTGAAATCTTGAACTCTTGATATTCTTGATACTCATGAGTCTTCTATCTTCGATATCTTGAATCTCTATATTGTATAGTCTTCATTCATAGTACCTGGATGGTTAAATCCTGCTTATACATATATATCTAAACTTGTAATGTTAGTATTTATATTTTATAATCTATTCTAAGGTTGTTGTCATCAAAACCATCATCTCATGGACTAACAGACCTCGTATGAGAGAGTTATTCAGTTTTTAGTCCATCGATTTAATTATATAATTTAATATACTCAATTTCAGTTAAATTACCACAATACCCCTATATCCCATCTTCTTCCCTCCCTCAATCACGCTCGCGAACCCACCAGGCCGCCAAAATTCAAACTTGACTTCGCCCATCCCTTCACGCCACGCCATCGCCTAACACCACTTGACATCATAGCCCAATCCAACCATTGATCTTCTTCATCTTAATGTCGCGAACAACTTCCTACTTAAGAGCCTTGCCTGAAATGTATGGATTTGTTTCGATGATTCTCGGCCAATGGATGAGGTGAGGTTTAAAGTTATTAATTTCCAGAAGGAATTTTCTGATTTGGTCAAGCATATAAAGGGAGAAGGGTATGGGCTTCCATGTGGTGGTATGGCTAAGAGCATGGGTAGGTATGGCAAGAAGCATGGTTAATATATATATATATATATATATATATATATATATTCAAAAATATCCTACTATAAAACGTCCGAAAATTTCGAACTCCAAACGAGACGTGTCGTCTGGCGTTCTTCTTATTATACCCCTATTCCGAACGCAATGGAACTAATCTTGAAACATAATTCAAATATATACAAAAGATAGCTTTTCAAACTCGGTTATTTATATAAATTTCTAAAATTAATTTATACGCATTTCGATCTCGCTGTCCAAACATATGTCCGATCGCCATGAAATTCATTATCATACAATAACATACTATTACGGATCCAATAAAACTGGTTTTGTCGAAATCCAAGACAGTACCTCGGAAGGCTATTTTTACTCGTTAATTAAACGAATTATTATGAAAACCAAATTAATCACTTTTAAATCTAAATTAAAAGTTTACTACCTTCATTCTTATTTAAATAGAATTTTAAATAAATTTACAAAATCATTTTCATTCTCATAAAATCAAGATTCAATTATTTAAACAATCCAAATTATTGAATTTAATAATTAAATTATCTAATAAATCATTATATTTGAAATTCGATTTATTTAATCGATAAAATTAACTTTTCAATATATAAAATCAATTAAATATTCCAATTTCAAATGATTAAAATTCAGGGTCGTTACATTCTTCCCTTCATAAAAAGAATTTCATCCCCGAAATTGCCTAGGTAAGAAAAATGCCTAAACCTATTATCTTTTAAAACAAATTAGTTGAAATAGATTACCAAATCCTTTTAAGCCTTTAACTTTTTCCGAAAATTGACTCGTTGAAACTCTACAATTGCGTTTACTAAGTTTCCAAATTCATTCATAGATTCCAACTAATATCATCACATTCAATCATTTCATGTTATAACTCAAAATCAAATTTTAGTTATCAAAAATTTCTTCAAAAATTTTCTAGCTCTTAAATTTCCAAAAAATTCTACGGCGTCTCCTTTGCGCGGCTTGATCGAAACAACCACACTCGCCACTACGGGCTCAAACCAACAAAAGAAACAAAAGCCAAGTGGCTTAATCATAAAACCATCAAATAAACATGTACCATTTAGTCGGGCAATCAATTTTTTGCTTCTTAAATCAAAGACATCAAACTAGCTCTTACTTTTATATACCTGCACCTTATTTACCAATGATATCCAATCATATAGTTCAAAATCATATTATTTTGCATTTTGTCAATATTTGCTTCACTAGAACCTGCACGATGTACATATATCATCCGTGCGAAAATCTCAAATCTGATCGCTCGCTCGATCACACAATTTCACTTCTGAACTAGTATTGTTCACATGACCTTCTAGTGTGAACTCCAATTCGGTTCCTTGATTAGAAACCGCCATCCTCCTTTCATAGCCATATACTATGATAGAGAATTCCAAAATCAACCAAAAATCCATATCCATTGTTTGCCGTCGAAAATTGGGTGAAAATCCCAGCTTGAACCGATATAAATCATCTTGATGCATGTACTTGAATCTGGATCAAACAATTATGCGAATAAAATAATATACGTACCACCTATGTATTTATTTTAATTGATTGCTTAGCTATACCAAATTCCATTTTAGTCACATTCACTTCATTCTTATTCATTTTATTCACTTTCAATTGATCTATATTCAATTATTCACATTACTTTATTTACATTCACTTATTACTTAGTATATTCTTTCAATACCAACATTACTCAAGAACCATTCCATCAAATTCTATATTTAACAACATTTTACTCCGTACTAAATTCATTTACGAATTGTTTCATAAAATTTTACTTGAGTTTATAAACATTTTAATGCAGCACTTCTCATGTTAATTGTCATTTCACAACTTAAGTTCGTATCCAGATCTAACCAAATTCAATTTCATTTAACTCAATTCATTTTCCAATTTTAATATTCAATTCTGACCATTTTCAATTCACTGGCTTATTTAACTAGCTTATTTCATTAATCCATTTCAATTCATAATCAATTTTATTTCTATTTTTGTTTTCATTTAACCTAACTTAGGCTTAATCTTCTTTTAAAATTTACTTTCTCAACATCCATAGCAACAATTTTAAATCTTTGTTTTACTTAAAAATTCTCCAAATTTATAGGTTATCAAACTTATTTTCTCATATTTTCATAAAACGCTTAAATAAAAATTTCCAGAGTTTAAACACCTTGTTCAAATCATTAAAATCATATTTATATATATAATCCCCTTGGTATATCAAATCATTCTTTTGAATTTTAAAATAAAAAATAATTTTACCAAAACAAAACCTTAATGGTAGCAATTCCTCTCTTGGAAACTCGAAAATGAACGTCGATGATGCTGCAGTCATCATTGAAATTATTTTCCAACGACCAAAGCAAGTTCTGTGCTTTATATTTCTTTAAAATTTCATTTTAAATTATTTATTCAAAAATATTTTCCAAATAATATTATTATTTTCCAAAACTTTGAAAAACCATTTCCAAAACCAACAGAATTTAAATTCTAAAATTCCCATCTTCTAAAACCTTTTAATTTATAAACCGCTTTTATAAATCATATTTACTTAATTCCACTATGGTTATATAAAACCATTTCTTAACTGTTTACCTTGTTTGTATTATAATAATGACAATTTTTATTCAAACATAAACAACAAACAATAAATGATTATAATCTAATATTATTATTTCCTAACAACGAAGCACACCATATATACCATAATAATTTTTTGAAAAATTATTCCTTTATATATAAAATATAATAAAAGTAAAGTTCAATTTCAAAACAATATCATGTCGAATTGCTCTGTCAAGTGTTTAGAGATCCCTATCAATAACGTTAATCACTCGTATTGGCCAGAATCCATAAGCCACTCAGTAGATCAACAACACAATATAAAACATTTTTATATCACTAACAAATATGCGCTAATATATATGCACTCAAATTCATTCTAGAGTGCTACTGACCCTATCTCTAATGAGCACCCTACCAAAGCCAAGGTTCTCAATTAACCTTCAGCTCTGATACCAAATGTAACGAACGAGATTTTTGACCCTCGAAAATCTCGTACTAATATGTCCACAGTATTGCGTATCGAGCAATCAAATGCCGGAAAACCCGATTGTTAGGAAAAAATAAAGAAGGAAGAAGATAAGAAGAAAACTAAACACACAGAATCTCACAGTGGAATGAATAATCTATAATATACAATAAATCCTTACACAAGAAGAAACTGTAATGTGGGTATATACATACAACAATCAGAGTATACTAACCTATGTTAGCCCGGTCAGTTATAACAACATGTCCTTATAATTGCTGATAAATACAATAACGAATAAAGCGGAAAATAACCATCTACATGAATACATCTCTAGGCCTCCAGCTCTTCTCCTAAAGCTCCAAAGATTTTAACTAAAATATGCTCGGTCTGACCTGAGCGTTATAATAAAATAACACCCGAGTCAGTCTGGAAAACCAGCGCGATAAAAAACACCCAACTGGATTCTAAAGTTATATAAAAATCTTTGAAATCAAAAGTATCTCATAAGACGACATTGCACATAAACACGGACGGGTTTTTACCTTACGATAAACAAAAAGTTTTCTATAGAAAATCCATTTATATTATACTAATGTTTAGGGGTCAATGTAAAATATGAATATAGCTGAAATGCTTGCATCTCACGTTTCAGCATAGTTGGGCACAACTAAGTCCGTACGAAGCTTATTGGAGAATGGATTCCATACAATGACTGGGCTACTGGGATACCGTCCGTCATGGTGCATCTCTAGACAAATAGCATCGAGATCGAACCTATCTACCCTTGCCAACACAAGACCAGCCTACCCTTTGCTGGATAGTACGAATAAGATCACCCTTTAGTTCAAATCGACAACTGTACCGAAGCATACATAAGTTACTAGTAGGGACTCTAGATAGGAATGATCATACCCTCATGGAAGCGACCCACCTAGCCTTGCTGCATCTCCCCTATTTTAGTCATTTCCGATTGATGAGGCTTGAGGCTACGTTTTACCTTTTATATTGCACTTCCCACTTGGAATACTAACACTGCCTTCTAGGAAATAATGTAATACCAGCATTCATCCATATAAATTCGTTCTGGGACTGAATGAAATGCTTGAGAGTTCCATCTCAAATTCCATCATCTTCAACATGTCTTCACTTCGAAACACATTGGTTGGGTCGAAGTGTTTTTCGGATAACATACCCAACCCAGGTTTCTTCAAAACAACTTTTCGATAATTTCCGGTAAGCTCTACCCCGGTTCTTTAGGAAATAAATACTCAAATGTAAGATTGGAGATCACCTCCTAACCGTTAGTGGACGGATTTCCTTACCATTGTCCTAGGAGAACAAAACGAGATTTACACGCACAATACAACATCATCGTGAATGACTGTGCCACATAACTCACATATTTCTTCTAGATATTTCCAAAGATGCGTTTGGGTCTAATTTCGATAGTCAGTTATTTAACTATCGAATAATAATCATTCAATCAGGAATTTAATTCCAGGGAAAACCAATAATGGTTAAGAACATAAGTAACCACTAACCTCCTTTAATAAATCTTTCATTTATTAAAATCACTTTGTAAATTACTTGTATAAAAATACTTTTACAAAGGTATATCCATAAATACCTATATTTTCAATAAGGGAATTTCACTAGAAGGACAAACTTTGCAGTCCAATTAGTTTCTAGGACACACATCCACAGAAATTAATTTCAAGGCCAAAGTTAGTAGAATAATTACTTTTAAGGACAAAGTCAGCGGTCTAATTACTTTCAAGGACATAATTTCATAGGTTTTTAGGCCTTAGATACTAGTTATTTTTCATTTTGTCCTTAAAAGTAATTATTTCAGGTCTGTGTGCTAGAAACTAATTGCACTTGCTAAAGAGGCTCTTATGGCTAATTTTCACTTTTCAATACTTAGAAAATATCCATATACTTATGTCAATGGTATAAGTATATCCACAAAATTAAGAAATAATTTCTTTCTATTCGATTCAAAAATCATTTATAAAACTCCTTATAATTCTCTAAACTATTTAAAACCATTTTATAATCTTTGAGAATCATTTGTAATCCCTTTTATAAATTTCAATCACTTATAAATCCTCTTTGCACATTTCTAAACTCATTTATTAATCCTTTATAAATCTCTAAAACCATTTATAAAAATTCTTTTATAAATTTGTGACCCATTTCTTAAGTTCGTTTATAAATATCTAACCATTTATAAAACTCTTTCACCTTGTAAATAATCTTCCCTTACGTCTCCAAACCATTTTATAAACTTCTCCCATACAATCCAAGTATGTTTATAAACTCTATTTATGAGTCTTGAACACATTTATAAACAAATAAAGATCATTTAATTCTAAACAGTATTATATGAAAATAATTATTAAAAATTAAACATTATGAATAAACACTGATAATTATAAATCTTAAAATATCTTAAAATAATAATTAACCATTTCGAAAAAATATAATAATGAATCTTTACCCTATTAAATTCAAACCATAATTATTCTTAAATATTACTTTTTCAAAATATTAACATTCTGATATATACTTTAAAACGATATTAACTATAAAAAATTACTTTTAAAACACTACTAATATAAATTAAATAACTTTAAGACAATATTAATATAGCTAAATACTTTAAAACAATATTAATATAATTAAATACTTTAAAATAATATTAATATAATTAGATGCTTTAAAATAATATTAATATAATTAGATGCTTTAAAACAATATTAATATAATTAGATACTTTAAAATAATATATTTTCAAAACCCAATTTCGGATTTAAAAATCATTTCCTATCTCAAAACACAATTCCAACTCAAATGGTAATTTATAGTATCTTTAAAATACTAATTTGAGGCCAATAGCTGCCAATCGCTCAGCCAATATTGATATCGATTTTCTATCACTACTGGGTTTTCAGTTTTTAACATATAACAATGTCATAACCAATATTTCCAAAAATCAGGTTTATTATCCAATAATCCTTATACCGGAATATTATTGAAATCAATTCAACAATAACGAGGAATCTTGTTGGATCCGTCCAACCTGTCCCCTTGCATCACAGCTCATATATATCGGCATATATATATGTAAATAAAATCAACATTGGTGAGGAATTCTGTTGGATCCCTTCGACCTGTTTCCCCTGCCTCACAAACGTTATATAATCTTAGAATATAAATCAACCACTTCGAGACGGATTCGTATACAAAGGGTCATACGCTCTTACATGGGAATGCAGTAGGGTCTCATCCGCTCCAAGGGCGGAAATATATCCAAACCCATTAATAAATATAGTAGTTCATCCTAACAATCATTCAACAATTTTTATCAATTATATACCATACTAGTTAACCAAAAAGATGAGTTTAACTCACCGTAATTTCTGTTGTCGCTAGGCGTTCCAGTTTGGAACTAAAATCGAACGATATCCGATTTTAGCCTAAATTTCAACCATCTCTAAATTCGTCCAAACTAGTTTCATCGTGAAGCTTACATCATTACGAGCATAGCGTAAAAATCCATGCCTCGATTAGACCTTGTATGAGAGAGTTATTCAGTTTTCAGTTCATTGATTTAATTATATAATTTAATACACTCAATTTCAATTAAATTACAACAATACCCCTATATCCCATGTAATGACCCATATTTTTGACTATTTTAATTTATTTAATTCAATGTAATTTTTGAATAAAAATGGCTAAAACTAATTTTTGTTAATGATCTTGAATGTAAGTTATTGGATATGAACTTGAACAAAATTTGGAAGTGGTTAATTTCGAAGATTTTGCGATAACGAGTATTGAAATAAATTCTACGTGTTGACCATGTTTAAAATCAATAGTGAAATTGAATAACGGGAATTGAATGACTATAAAATGGAAATAGTTGTTCTATAATTTGAATTCATTTTAAAAGTTAAATCTTATAAGTTTATTAACTTATATTTCAGAAGATAGAGATTTATTGAATAATCAAAATTTTTTAAACCTAATATTGCAATTATTTGAATAATTGAATTCTGAATTTAATATGATTGAAAATGATGTTGGAAGTTGATTTAAATTTTATTCAAACAACAATGAAGATTGTTAACATTTAAAATTGGATTTAAAAGTGAATAATTAGAAATTGGAAATTTTATATTATAATAGAGACGTTAAAATAGCGATTCGGGACATTGTCTAAGAATTCGACGAAACATGTTCCATTGGATCCATAATAGTATATTATTATCGGATTTCAAATTTCATAGCATTCGGAATTATCGTTTGGCCGTACGGAATAGAAACGCGTTGAATTTAATATCGAGAATTTAATATTTAATTCGATTCAAAAAGCTATCTTCCACATACGATCAAATTAGGCCCCAAAACCCGTTCTATTATGTTCGGAATAGAGGGGTAAAACCTTATAAACACCAGGCAACATGCTTCGTTTGGCGTTTGTTTGGAAAAAATTCAAAATAATGTTGAAATAATATATATTGCACGTATATATGCGTGTCCACAGTAAGCCCTAAACCTAAGCCTCGTAGCCGTCGCCTGTATTTTCTTCAATGGCCGAAACTACACCTCATTCCCGCTCGATTTTCTTCAAATCCTTATGCTTTCATGAAAAACTCTCAACTAGGAAATTGTAGAGCTCTTCGAGACGATCAAATCCAACGATGAATCTTTGTTATCATCATCGTTTGGAGGCGAAACAGAGCCAGTTCGTCCTACATTCGAATGGCAATCTCGTGAGATAAAGAGGGTCGAGCTCAACCGGACTTGGGCTCGAGGTGCGTGGCGATGTGGGCTTCGAAGTGGTGTTAGCCGATCATCGTCTCGATCGAAGTTGTGGCCATGGCAATCAAGTGTTTAGCGACGACTTTGGGTTCGAACGGGAGCGTGGTTTCCTAGAGCACGCATAAGTGGGAAGAAGGAAATAACATGTGGCCTTGATCTCAAATCTGGAAATGGACGGCCTGGATTATTTGGTATAAAAAAATTGTTTATATAAATTGTATTCAAACTTTAAAAATGCATATCTACTTCATATGAGGTCGAAATGGAACGAAACGAGAGGCGTTGGAATCATGGCATCGAGCACTACATTCTAGAACTATTTGGAGTGGATTGGAGCTAGTTAAAATTTTAAGTTAAATCAAACGTTGTTCGATTTGATTTAAAATTGAAAACTCAAGGTGAGTGTTTTATAACGCTTTCAAGTACTAGAATACTATTATGCTAGTTAAATTTGAAATAGGAATTTAATTTCCAGTAAAACAATGATATCAATAACTACGAAATTATTGTGAACTATAATTGACTGTTTGGATGATTGATTGCGATGGATGCTATTGGTTGATATTTTGGATGTTTATTTAGTCTGATATATCCTGTTATCACCTTGTATATTATTTATAGTATATAAAACTATAAATTAAATTATTTCGAATAAATTAAGAAAGTGGTTGAAATGATATAAACCTATGACACTGTGATTTGGATTGAAATGATACATACCAATGACACTGTGATTTGGATTGAAATGATACATATCCATCCCTGAAATTAAATTGAAATAACTGATCACATGGCCATAAGATAGAAAATTATATACGAACACCGGATTGGTTAAATTAAATGATTTTAAATTTTTTGATTTTAAATTAAATGGTTTTTATTTGAAAGAGATAAAAATCAGTTTTATAGAAATCAAATTATTTTTGAACTTGAGCCCGAAATGTTGAAATTTAAATTTGGTAATCGAATTTTTTTAAATAATCGAAGTTGAGATTTTGAAGTTATAATCGAAATAAAATTTGAATTTTTGGAAATCGACTTGATTTTAAAATATTGGATTTTTATTTGAACTTTGAATATTGCTAAGTAAAAGTGGTATAAATGATATTTCGAAATTGAGCTCGGAATTGAATTGTATTTGAAAATTGGATTTTAAATTGAATATTGATGGATAATTTGGTCAAGTGTTTTAAATCCATATTTCAGAAATCGAGCTTGGAGTTGATGTAAATCGAAATGGTTTAAAATTGAGAATTGAATTGAAATAGTTTCAAATCGGAATTGAATTGAAATTAATCGGAATCAAAATCAAAATCGAATTATTGGGAACTGAAGTTGAAATTGATTCCAATTGAAATCGAAATTGAATCAATTGAATGGAAATTGTAATTGACTTGAATTGGGAAGTTAGAATTGAATTAGTTTGACTTTGAAAGTATTTTCAAATAAATTATTTTAGTATATACTGTTTAACATCTATCTTCTTTAAATATTTAAATTATTTTGTTTTTACAAATTATTTACTATATAAACCATTTTAATACTCAAACTATTTTTAACTATTTTCACCATTTAAACTATTTTTAACTATTTTAACCATTTTAAATATTTTTAACTATTTTAATCATTTACAATATTTTTAGCTATTAAACTATTCAAACTATTTTTCAAAACTTAAACTGGTCAAGGGAGGAAAGTTTATTTATTTTATCATGGATTTAGATACGAATATGGTTAAATTGAAGTTATAACCTAAATTGAAATCAAAACGATTTTGGAACCGAAATCGAGATATTAAGACGAAAATGATTCTTGAAATAAAGCAGTATATTTTGAGTAAATATGATGATTTTGAAACGGATTTGATTTTTGAAGTGAATATGATATTTTGATATCAAGTATGAACTGTTTTTGAAATGTTAAAGTACCAACCGATGTGTAAAACGATGTTTGGTTGTTAAAGAGACCGGGGTCGGATATGGACATACTATCTGTCGATACCGGAACTACTTTAACAACTATGTACACGCAGGAGACTCCAGAACGAAGTGGTTGGATTTGGCGACGATTGCTGGATTTGAAGAAAGGAAACGATGATAGATAGACCACGGCACTTGTGCCAATTGGAAATGACTAAAACAGGACGGCTTAATAGGGCCAAGCGGGCTAATTAACCCAAGCGGACATCCGTTCTTCAATTTTCTTGGACTCGGTCCATATTAAGTGACGACCCAAAATTTTATACCCTTTGTGCCGACAATAAACCACACATGTCAGACCCAAATTGCATGGAATTGTGGATTATTAGGGGTAATAAAGAAAAATAGACAGAACAAAATCGCAAACGAATGTAATAACATATAATACTGAACAAAATATCTTTACAGCGGAAAAACGTTTAAAACCATATATCAGAGTCTAACCTAAATTCATCTTGGACGGTTATAAACATCTATCCTTACAATTGCTGACAAACATCAAACTAAAACTAAAATAAGCAAAGCGAATAATAGAATATGTCCATACATAGATGAATATCTCAAGCTCTCCTTTGGAAACTCCAACCGCCTTTTACTAAACTTGAAACTACTCGGATCTGACCCGAGTATTGAAAATACCCGGATCAGGCTTGGTAAACCAGCATGAAAAAAACTCAATAATAGATGACAGTGTCATATATCAGCCTTTTAACAAAATCCTTTGAAAAGAAAGAGTATCTCATAAGACCACATCCACACATAAACAGGGATGGGTTTTTACCTTATGATAACTAAAACACTTTTATATCAAAATCTTTGATATTATTTCTAATGACATCTCTTTGAAAACATTTGCAAACAAACTTATTAATCTTAGCCGAAATTATTACATTGATTAAATTCTAGCATAACAGGTTTACAATCAAGTCCGTAGGTTTTTATTGGAGAATGGATTTCCATACAAATGACTAGGTGAAAGGACTACCTTCAGATGGGTACATCTCTAGATGGATGTCCCGAGGCATAGAACATCTGCCCTCTACCAACACAAGACCGGCCTACCTCTGTAACTAGATAGTACCCAATATGTCATACCCCGGTCGTTACCGACCTTTAATCGAGCGCACTTTAGCAAACAAACCACATTAATTTACATCTCGAACGTCATAGCAGGAAGAAATATATCTAGAAGGGGATGATCATACCCTAATTGGGAATGACTTACTTAGCCTTGCTGCATCTAACCATGTTTCGGTCATTTCCGGTTGATGAGGCTTGAGGCAACGATTACCTTTTCACATAACACATATCACATCTCTGAATGTCACATTGTCATTTCCATTGGCTACTAATTTCCTTCCACAAAAATACAACCCTTGAGCTCGTACGTCTCAAGGAGGCTGTTAAGCTAAGAGAAGTTGCCTTTTCCGCCACCACTAATGTACGTTTGTAAAAACCAATGTACGTAATCTTTAGAAATGCAATGTCAAACAAACGTCCATACAAGCTGTCCAGGAACATGACAAATCGAAGGCACTCTCCTACTACCACTAGTAGCGAGTAGTCCTTACAATTCAAAAAATCTCCATAACGAGGAGACCATTATTATAAATAACTCTATAATGGGAGCTACCCAAAGCATGTCAACAAGCAGTCCTCACGCTATGAAGATCCACGGTCTTCAATAATCATCATCTTCAACATGTCTTCACATTCGAACGTATACATTGGTTCGAAGTGGTTTTTCGGATAGGAATCACCAAAATCCGACCCCGGTTCCTTCGAATCCAATCATCGATAAAAAAAATGAATATGAGTATACAGGATCATTTAGTCTCTTTTTACATTAATTCTTTTCGAATGATTTCGAAATCTCTTTCTTTTGACTTATTCATTCTTTTGCTTTGGATAATATCACAAATTTCCTCACTTAACTCTTGATCCAAATTCCATAACTTTTAGGCGGGTCAAAAACAATGTTATTTAAGACATCGTTTACGATAAACCCTAAATAAATTTTAGCAAAACATTTTTGAGTTAATAGGATCATAGAAATCATTCATTTTGGCGATTGCTTAAATTTTTGATAATACCTATCTTCTTTTATTTCAAAAACTTAATACAATCTTTTTAAAGCATCCGGGCTTTCCTTTTGATCTGTTCCGCCCCTCGCCTAAGAAAAGAAAACAGAGGCCATGTAAGTTCAGGGTACTGGTTGCTCCATCCCTAACCTTACTTAGACACCTTATTTTATTTTCCCAGATCTCACAGGCGGGACAAATGTACAAGCCGTTTCCGCATACTCAGTTATTAACTTTACTTTGGAATTGATTTTAAATATTCTAAATTATCTTTTAAACACTTAGTTTTTATTTTAAAAACATTCACAATTGATTACAGGAAAAATCGTTACATTTAAACTCACGTTCAAAAAGTTAATACAATTCGCAGCATAAAAGTGCTACGGAAAGTGCTATATAAACTTATTTGATTTAAACAACTTTTAAACATTTGATAATTCATATTTTCCTATCCAAATCTCTTCTAAATTATTTAAATGGATTTATCAAATTTGTTTCATATGTTTCCATAATTAAAAACGTTCATTTAAACAAATTTTCTATTTTTGTCACTTAACTGCACTAGCGCGATTTTTCTAGAAAATTGATTTGGACTTAATTCAAAATCTACTCCACGAAATTTTGATTTTCTTCCTTTGTTCAGAAGATATGGATACAATAATCCAGAATTTTCCTATCTCGAAGAATTCCGAGCTATATTCCACTCTATACACTTATTTGAACGTTCGGCGTAACATCGCGAACTACCGTTGCGCGACGTATCTAGTTTTAACTTATTTTTCAATACTTGAAATAATCTATTCAAATTGAATTTTATCACTTATAAAATCATTACAAATCATTATAAACCAATATTTTCACTTTTTAAAGCTTTTAAAATGTATTTTCACTATTACCATATTATAATATTATTTTATTCCTATTATTTTAATAATAAATTTTAAATTCCAATTTCAATTCAATTTCATTTCTAACTTCAGATTAAACTCAATTAAAACTCAGATTTCAAATCTAATTTCAATTTAAACTTCAATTCAACCTTAATTTCACTTTCAATTTTCAAAATCGATTTCAATTTCAATTTCACTATTCATCTCAATTTCAATCTAACTATCCTTTTTAACCCAGTTTCACTTCAAATTTCAAATTCTCTTTTATTTTTACTTTTATTTCAATTCTAATTGAAAAGAGACTTATTTTTCCAAGGTATACCATATTACCAAAATTGGGTCTTTCTTAACAAAGAGATCACTTAATCGAAATGAACATAACCAATATCCATATTTATCACTAACATAACATCTATTCAATCAATCACATAATATATGATTTTAAATCCAACATTCACTATTAATACCATAAAGGGATATATTATCACCATTCAATTAGCTATCCAAACTATCCAATCATCCATATTAACAATTAATTGGTATTAACATTCATATGCTATAAGGGTATAAATGTGATTTATTTAACATAACCAAAATATAATTTCAAAAGCGATGAGGATTCTCATCTTTATATCCGCTCCGTCAAACTTTTACGTGAGATACGCGTCTCTCGTGCTACTTCCAAGTATCTCAGATTTGCCGCTTTCTTCTTCTTCTCCTTTTCTTTTCTTTCTTTTCTTCTTCTTTTTTTATTCTTTTTTTTATTTTGGAGGTGCGTGAGCTATGGCGAGGGTACGACCTAGGGGTAGGAGTGTGTAAAGGCTTGGGTAGGTGGAGTGTGTGGGGGTATTGTGCTCGGTTTTAGAGGGTAGGGCTCGGCCGTGGTGTATTTGAAGGGTGTAGGTGGGTATGAGGGCTTGGGTTGGGGTGGATGTGGGGTGCGTGAGTCATAGGGAGGTGGTAGAGGCGTGTAGGCTCGGGTAAAGAGGTTTAGGTGGAGGGTATGGCCAAGTAGAGGCGAGTAAAGCTTAGTTTTGGTGATGTAGAGGTGTGGTGATGTTTGGTGATGGTGGTGGAAGGAAATGAAGAAGTAGAGAAGGAGTTAAGAATTTTGTAGAATGAAATTGAAGTGAAAAATAAAGGGATTTGATGTTGTATTTGTAAGTGGAGATTTTAGTGGTAAATGACATAAATAGCCTTGTTTCCTTTTGGACTTTGATTAGCCTTGATTTGAGTTGCATTTAATGTGTGGAATGATGGTTATGGAAGAGTGTGTTAAGAAATGAAGACGTGTCACTTTCTTATGGTTTGTAATTGTTTAAACGTATAAATTTGCTCCTTTTCTATGTATATGTATAACATCTCATTAATGAGATAAGATATAAGTAATGATGTTGTTTAAAAAGATTTAAAATAAAATAGAATTAGTCAAATCATACCTTTTTACTTTTTTTATACATTTATTTTAAACTTTCCTAATATAAATATTTTGTCTTATATTCTAATTGTAAAGTGTTTAAAAGTTTGTAAAGTTGTATTTATGCATATGTGAATGTTAGAAAATGTATCAAGTTACAACAACTTGACGACAACTTGTTTTGGTTGAAAACGGTGTTTTTATCGACAAATTTTACAGTCAAAATTTGATGTTTTTGTTAAGCTATATATTGAAGTAAACCAAACTTTAAAATGAAATTTTTACTTCTTTAAATAAATTAAAACATGTCTCTTTATATTTTGAAATCATATTTAATAAATATCAAAATCTCTAATTTTACAGTGTATGTAAAATTGACAAAATGTGACAAAATTTGGTTATTTTTGTAAAATGATTATTAATAAATCTTTTAACATACTTTTATTATCTTTATTAGTTGCTTTAAATAAGATTTAACTTATCAAATAAATATTTAAATCTATTTATTTAAGCCTTTATTTATTTTTAACAAAACTTAACTTTTGTTGATTTGTTCTAAAATTCAAATTTATACTTTTAAAATTATTAACTATAAGAATAAATAATTTATGCTTTACTATATATATATATATATATATATATTAAGTTTTAAATCCTTTTTAAATTTAAAACAAATGAAATCTCTCATTTCCGAAGTAGCGAAATTACGGGTTGTTACATTCTCCCCTACTTAAAAGCATTTTGTCCTCAAAATGAAATCAAAGTTACAGAATTATAAGTTCAACAATATATGGCAAAGGAAATACTACTACTAAATACTGATTATGAAATACAATCATCGATCCTAGTCCCAACCTAAGTGTGTACTACACACTTGAGGTAAATACATAATCATAAGTCAACTATCTACATCAGTCAAGCAAAATATCATATTAAAGGACTAAATCCCATATCTTAGCGTGTACTACGTGCTTAAGATAATAACAACTGCTATAATACAAACCCAAAATATCCAAAATATTCATAAGTGTGAAACACTACTCATCGGATGAACCCTTTGATGGTGCCTCCAAGTCGATCTCTACTGGTTGCTCTACTTCCTCTCCATTCTCAACTGGCTCATCATCATCTATCATCTTTGGAGCTATGTCCCAACCTAGTAGCTGCCAGCGTTGGCCTCCCGAAATTCACGGCTTATGCTCCTCCATCTCAATATCATCCAAACCGGGATCCTCAGCTATCTCTGGAACGAGAGATCCTATCTCCTGAATGGGCATACCCATCTTCCAAATGATCTGCTCATCACTCTTTGAATCACCATCCTCAAATAACCATGCATCGTAAATCCCTGAGTCTTTTGTCTCCATTTCCACGGGTTCCTCTATCAGTGGCTCGATCTCCTCTGATTCTTCCATGGGCTCCTCTATGGGCTCTTCTTCCTCAGGCTCCTCATCCTCACTCAATGGATCCAACATCCAATCATCTGCCTCATCATCAGCCTCTACCCCTGCATCAATATCTATGCCAACTGGAAACATATCCTCCTCATCTGAAATAACTATCAAATTCTCATTGTTTGAGATATCTATCGGATGGTCGATTGATCCTGGTACTATCCTCGAGGGCTCCCCTACTTGCATTCCTCCTCATCACTCGAAATCGGTGTATCCAAAACTTCTAAGTCTTCGTATTTAGACAAGGCTTCCTTAAATCTCTGGCTAATTGCTAGTCTTTCTGCCTTGGTTACTTTCTACAATTTTATATAAGAACTTAAAATCAGTTATCATTTCTTATCAAAGATCCTATCTCAGCTTTATTTATTTCATCTCATTTTATTAAGTGCTTCTTACTTAATTATTGTCGTTTTTCTTTTCATGGGATTAAATCTTGTTAGCTTTTCTAATAAGTTCTAACAGAATTTGGTATTGACAAAGGAGCAAAATGATAGTCTATATATATTGATTCCCAAAATACATTCGTACTAAGTGACTTCTAAGAAGTACGCTCAAAAAATTTAACAAAAGTCATACGGTTGAAATATTTAGATGGTGTTTACTAATACATGCCTACTAACTTATGCTTCCACAATCCCTTTTCTTTCTCTACAGCAGTAGGTGGATGAGTAAGGGTAACAAAAGGCCTATGCTGTTCTGCCGTCTTGAGCATTGGATAGTCTCTAGCGATATGTCCTATAATATGGCAGTAATAACAACTCTTTGGGACAGTTTTCTTAAAGGTCTTGATGTTTACTCTTGATCTACATTCTTTTGCAAGGTGACCTCTTTGTCTTCATTTGAAACAACAAACTTTGTTCTTCTTATGCCTTTTCTTCTTAGCTGGTACTTCAGTAGTTGGCTATAGAACAACATCTTCGAATTTCAGGGCATTGCTTATCATCTCCATGAATGATCCATGGATGAAGCTTACCATGCTATGCTGGAGCTCATCACACTTGCTTAACCAACCCATAACTTCCATGATCTTTTCTGATCCTAAAAACTTTCTTTGACTTAGGATCTCAAATTCCCGATAAAGTGAAGTGAAGTTCAATGGGTTTTGTCTTTCCTGAAAAGAATATTATTTTTCTACATATTATCGTCAAATAACTTATAGTCAAATTGTGAAACTTAATTCACAAGGTATTTGTTCTTAGTCCTTTTAAATTAACCCATTTTATACTTATCAAATTGTTATTATTTCTTAAGGCTGAATGTCTAGGGTTATATGATAAAAGTTCTAAATTCTAGTTTCAAACAGTTGATTCTATATGAGATATCTTATAGTTAAATTGTGCAACTCTAATCACAAGACATTCATACTTTAGTTTTACTAAGCTAAATTACAAAAAATCCTTAATTTCTAACCAAAAATAATAATATCCCCTTTGATATTTAAAATATAAACCCAAAGTAAAATTATTTCATTTACCAACTTTTAAAACAAAACCATTCTTATAAAATTAACAAATACACACTCGTATATATAATACTCTCATAACTCATTCTAGGATGTTACTAACCCTATCTCTAATGAGTTACTCATCCTAGGATATTACTAATCCTATCTCTGATGAGACTTACCCTTATCAGGCTTCGGTATTCGCTCAACCAAAAGCTCTGATATCAAATGTGACGACCCAAAATTTTGTACCCTTTGTGCCGACAATAAACCACACATGTCAGACCCAAATTGCACATAATTGTGGATTATCAGGGGTAATAAAGAAAAATAGACAGAACAGAATCTCACACTAATGGAATAACATATAATATTGAACAAAATATCATTACAGCGAAAAAACTTTTAAATATATATATCAGAGTCTAACCTAAATTCAGCTTTGACAGTTATAAACATCTGTCCTTACAATTGCTGACAAACATCAAACTAAAACTGAAATAAGCAAAGCGGATAATAGAATATGTCCATACGTAGATGAATATCTCCAGCTTTCCTTTGGAAACTCCAACACCTTCGACTAAACCAGAAACTACTCGGATCTGACCCAAGTATTGAAAATACCCGGATCAGGCTTGATAAACCAGTGTGAGAAAAATTCAATAATAGATGACAGTGTCATATATCAGCCTTTTAACAAAATCCTTTGAAAAGAAAGAGTATCTCATAAGACCACGTCCACACGTAAACACGGACGGGTTTTTACCTTATGATAACTAAAACACTTTTATATCAAAACCTTTGATATTATTTCTAATGACATCTCTTTGAAAACATTTGCAAATAAACTTATTAATCTTAGCCGAAATTATTACATTGATTAAATTCTAGCATTATAGGTTTACAATCAAGTCCGTAGGTTCTTATTGGAGAATGGATTTCCATACAAATGACGAGGTGAAAGGACTACCTTCCTATGGGTACACCTCTAGATGGATGTCCCGAGGCACAGAACATCTGCCCTGTACCAACACAAGACCGGCCTACCTCTGTAACTAGATAGTACCGAATATGTCATCCCTCGGTCGTTACCGACCTTTAACCGAGCGTGCTCTAGCAAACAAACCATACTAATTTACATCCCAAACGTCATAGCGGGAAGAAATATATCTAGAAGAGGATGATCATACCCTAATTGGGAATGACCCACTTAGCCTTGCTGCATCTAACCATGTTTCGGTCATTTCCGGTTGATGAGGCTTGAGGCAACGATTACCTTTTCACATAGCACATATCATATCTCTGAGTGCCACATTGCCATTTCTGTTGACAACTAATTGCCTTCTAAAAAAAATACAACCCTTGAGCTCGTACGTCTCAAGGAGGGTGTTAAGCTAAGAGAAGTTGCCTTTCCGCCACCACTGATGTATGTTTTTAAAAACCAATGTACGTAATCTTTAGAAATGCAATATCAGACAAACGTCCATACAAGTTGTCCAGGAACAGGACAAACCGAAGGCACTCCCCTACTACCACTAGTAGCGAGTAGTCCTTGCAATCCGAAAAATCCCTACAACGAGAAGACCACTGTTATAAATAACTCTATAATGGGAGCTACCCAGAGCATGTCAACAGGCAGTCTCACGCTATGAAGATCCATGGTCTTCAATAATCATCATCTTTAACATGTCTTCACATTCGAATGTATACATTGGTTCGAAGTGGTTTTTCAGATAGGAATCACTAAATCCGACCCCGGTTCCTTCGAAGCCAATCATCGATAAAAAAATGAATATGAGTATACAGGATCATTTAGTCTCTTTTCACTTTAATTCTTTTCGGATGATTTCGAAATCTCTTTCTTTTGACTTAGAATAATTTTAATCGATCATTCTTTTGCTTGGGATAATATCTCAAATTTCCTCACTTAACTCTCGATCTAAATTCCTTAACTTTTAGGCGCGTCAAAAACAATGTTATTTATGACATCGTTTATGGTAAACCCTAAATCAATTTTGGCAAAACATTTTTGAGTAAATAGGATCGTAGAAATCATTCATTTTGGAGATTGCTTAAAATTTTGATAATACCGATCTTCTTTTATTTCAGAAACTTAATACAATCTTTTTAGAGCATCTGGGTTTTCCTTTCGATCTGTTCCACCCCTCGCCTAAGAAAAGAAAACAGAGGCTAGGCAAGTTCAGGGCACTGGTTGCTGCATCCCTAACCTGAGTTAAACGCCTTGCTTTATTTTTCCAAATCTCACAGGCGGGACAAATGTACTAGTCGTTTCCGCATACTCAGTTTTGAACTTTATTTTGGAATTAATTTTAGATATTTCAAATTATCTTTTAAACACTTAGTTTTCATTTTAAAAACATTCACAATTGATTCCAGGAAAAATCCTTACATTTAAACTTACATTCAAAAAGTTATACAATTCACAGCATAAAAGTGCTGCAGAAAGTGCTATATAAACTTATTTGATTCAAACAACTTTTAAACATTTGATAATTCATATTTTCCAATCCAAATCTCTTCTAGATTATTTAAATGGATTTATCAAATTTATTTCATATTTTTCCATAATTAAAAACATTCATTTAAACAGATTTCATGTTATGGTCACTTAACTGCACTAGCGTGATATTTCTAGAAAATTGATTTGGACTTAATTCAAAATCTACTTGACGAAATGTTGATTTTATTTCTTCGTTTAGAAGATATGGATATAATAGTCCGGAATATCTCGAAGAATTCTGAGCTATATTCCACTCTATACACTCATTTGAACTTCTCGACGCGAAATCGCGAACTATCGTTGCTCTACGCACCTAGTTTTAACTTATTTTTCGATATTTGAAATAATCTATTCAAATTGAATTTTATCACTTATAAAATCATTAAAAATCATTGTAAATCCATATTTTCACTTTTTAAAGCTTTTAAAATCTATTTTCACATTTAACATATTATAATTTTATCTTATTCCTGTTATTTTAATATTAAATTTTAAATTCCAATTTCAATTCAATTTCAATTCTAACTTCAAATTAATCTCAATTAAAACTTAAATTTCAAATCTAATTACAATTTAAACTTCAATTCAACATTAATTTCACTTTCAGTTTTCAAAATCGATTTCAATTTCACTATTCATCTCAATTTCAATTTCAATTTAACTATCCTTTTTAGTCCTGTTTCACTTCAAATTTCAAATTCTCTTTTATTTTTACTCTAATTTCAATTCTAATTGAAAAGAGACTTATTTTTCCAATGTATACCATATTACCAAAATTGCGTCTTTCTTAACAAAGAGATCACTTAATCAAAATGAACATAACCAATATCCATATTTATCACATAACATCCATTCAACCAATCACATAACATATGATTTTAAATCCAACATTCACTGTTAATACCATAAAGGGATATATTATCACCATTCAATTATCTATCCAAACTATCCAAACATCCATATTAACAATCAATTGGTATTAACATTCATATGTTATAAGGGTATAAATGTGATTTATTTAACATAACCAAAATATAATTTCAAAAGCGATGGGGATTTCTCACCTTCATATCCACTCCGTCAAACTATTACGTGAGATACGCGTCTCTCGTGCTACTTCCAAATGTCTCGGATTTGCCGCTTTCATTTCCTTTCCTTTTCTTTCTTTTCCTTTTCTTTTCCTTTTCTTTTCTTCTTCTTTTTTTTATTCTTTTTTTTATTTTGGAGGTGCGTGAGCTATGGGGAGGGTACTGCCTAGGGGTAGGGGTGTGTAAAGGCTTGGGTATGTAGGGTGTGTGGAGTATTGGGCTCGGGTTTAGTGGGTAAGGCTCAACCGTGGGGTATTTGAAGGTGGTACGTGGGTTTGAGGGCTTGGGTTGGGGTGGATGTGGGGTGTGTGAGTCATGGGGAGGGGGTAGAGGCATGTAGGCTCGGGTAAAGAGGTTTAGGTGGAGGGTATGGCCAAGTAGAGGTGAGTAAAGCTTAGTTTTGGTGATGTAGAGGTGTGGTGATGTTTGGTGATGGTGGTGGAAGGAAATAAAGAAGTAGAGAAGGAGTTTAAGAATTTTGTAGAATGAAATTGAAGTGAAAAATAAAGGGATTTGATGTTGTATTTATAAGTGGAGATTTTAGTGGTAAATGACATAAATAGCCTTTTTTGCTTTGGACTTTGATTATCTTGATTTGAGTTGCATTTAATGTGTGGAATGATGGTTACAAAAGAGCGTGTTAAGAGATGAAGAGGTGTCACTTTCTTACGGTTTGTAATTGTTTAAACATATAAATTTGCTCCTTTTCTATGTATATATATAACATCTCATTAATGAGATAAGATATAAGTAATGTTGTTGTTTAAAAAGATTTAAAATAAAATAGAATTATTCAAATCACACCTTTTTACTTTTTTTATACATTTATTTTAAACTTTCCTAATATAAATATTTTTTTTATATGCTAAATATAAAGTGTTTAAAAGTTTGTAAAGTTGTATTGATGCATATGTGAATGTTAGAAAATGTATCAAGTTGCAACAACTTGACGACAACTTATTTTGGTTGAAAACAGTGTTTTTGTCGGCAAATTTTACAGTCAAAATTTGACCTTTTTGTTAAGCTATATATTGAAGTAAACCAGACTTTAAAATGAACTTTTTACTTCTTTAAATAAATTAAAACATGTTTCTTTATATTTTAAAATTATATTTAATAAATATCAAATTCTCTAATTTTACAGTGTATGTAAAACTAACAAAATGTGACAAAATTTGGTTATTTTTGTAAAACGATTATTAACATATTTTAAAAACTTTTAATATACTTTTATTAGTTGTTTTAAATAAGATTTAACTTGTCAAATAAATATTTAAATATATTTATTTTAGTCTTTATTTATTTTTAACAAAACTTAACTTTTGTTAATTTGTTTAAAAATCCAAATTTATACTTTTAAAATTATTAACTATAAGAATAAATAATTTATTCTTTATTATCAATTATATATAAATTAAGTTTTAAATCCTTTTTAAATTAAAAAAAACGAAATCTCTCATTTTCGAAGTAGCGAAATTACGGGTCGTTACATTCTCCCCTACTTAAAAACATTTCGTCCTCGAAATGAAATCAAATATACATAACTATAAAGTTCAACAATATATGGCAACTACCATTAAATAGTGATCATGAAATACAATCATCGATCCTAGTCCCAACCTGAGTGCGTACTACACAGTTGAGGTAAATACATAGTCATAAGTTAACTATCTACATGAGTCAACCAAAATATCATACTAAAGGACTAAATCCCATATCTTAGAGCGTATTACGTGCTTAAGATAATAACAACAACTATATTACAAACCCAAAATATCCCTAAGTGTGAAACACTACCCACCGGATGAACCCTTTGATGGTGCCTCCAAGTCGATCTCTACTGGTTGCTCTACTTCCTCTTCGTCCTCAACTGGTTCCTCGTCATCTATCATCTCTGGAGCTATGTCCCAACCTAGCGGCAGCCACTGCTGGCCTTCCAGAATCTATGGCTCATGCTCCTCCATCTCAATATCCTCCAAACTGAGATCCTCGACTATCCCCTGAACGGGAGATCATATCTCCCGAATGGACTTCGTTTGGAGTTTGTCCGAAAAAAGTTCAAAATAATATTAAAATAATATATATTGCACGTGTATATATATGCGTCCATAGTAAGCCTAAACATAAATCTCGTAGTCGCCGCTGTATTTTCTTCAATGGCTGAAACTACACCTCGTTCCCCCTAGATTTTCTTCAATTCCTTATGCTTTAATGAAAAACTCTCAACTAGGAAATTGTAGAGCTCTTCGAGATGATCAAATCCAACGATGGATCTTTGTTATCATCATCATTGGAGGCGAAACAGACCCGTGTTCGTCCTACATTCGAATGGCAATTTCGTTAGGTGAAGAGGGCCGAGCTCAGCTGGACTTGGGCTCGAGGTGCGTGGCGATATAGGCTTCGAAGTGGTGTTAGCCGATGATCTTTTCGATCAAAGTTGTGGCCGTGGCGATCAAGTGTTTAGCAACGACTTTGAGTTTGAATGGGAGCATGGTTGCTTGGAGCACGCGTACGTGGGAAGAAGGAAAGAACGTTTGGCCTTGATCTCAAATCTGGAAACGGACGGCCTGGATTATTTGGTATAAAAAAATTTGTTTATATAAATTATATTCAAATTTTAAAAATGCATATCTTCTTCATACAAGGTCGAAATAGAATGAAACAAGAGGCTTTGGAATCATGCATCGAGCACTACATTCTAGAACTAATTTGGAGTCATTTAGAGCTAGTTAAAATTTTAAATCAAATCGAACGTCGTTCGATTTGATTTAAAATTGAAAACTCTAGGTAAGTGTTTTATAACGCTTACAAGTACTAGAATATTATTATGCTAGTTAAATTTAAAATAGGAATTTAATTTCAAGTAAAACACCGATATTAATAACAACAAAATTGTTGTGAATTATAGTTGGCTATTTGGATGATTGATTGCGGTGGATGCTATTGGTTGATATTTTGGATGTTTATTTAGTTTGATATATAATGTTATCACCCTATATATTATTTATAGTATATAAAACTGTAAATTGAATTATTTCGAATAAATTAAGAAATAGGTTGAAATGATATATACATACGACATTGTGATTTGGATTGAAATGATATATATCCATCACTAAAATTAAATTGAAATAACTGATCACTTGGCTATAGGATATAAAATTATATACAGACACCGGATTGCTTAAATTAAATGATTTTAAAATTTTTGATTTGAAATTATTTAAATGGTTTTGATTTGAAAGAGATAAAAATCAAGTTTATAGAAATCAAATTATTTTCGAACTTGAGCTCTGAATGTTGAAATTTAAATTTGGTAATTGAAATTGTTTAAATAATGGAAGTTGAGATTTTGAAGTTATAATCGAAATAAAATTTGAATTTTTGGAAATCAACTTATTTTTAAAAGATTGGATTTTTATTCGAACTTTGAATACTACTAAGTAAAAGTGGTATAAATGATATTTCGGAAATTGAGCTCGAAATTGAATTTCATTTGAAAATTGGATTTTAAATTGAATATTGATGGATAATTTGGTTAAGTGTTTTAAATCGATATTTTGGAAATCGAGCTTGGAATTGATGTAAATCGAAATGGTTTAAAACTGAGAATTGAATTGAAATAGTTTCAAATTGGAATTGAACTGAAATTAATTAGAGTTGAAATCGAAATCAAATTATTGGGAACTGAAGTTGAAATTGATTTGAATTGAAATCGAAATTGAATCGATTGAATGGAAATTGTAATTGACTTGAATTGGGAAGTTGGAATTGAATCGGTTTGACATTGAAACTATTTTCAAATAAATTATTTTAGTATAAACTATTTAAAACCTATATTCTTTAAATATTTAAGTTATTTTGTTTTTCCAAATTATTTATCAAATAAACCATTTTAATAATCAAACTATTTTATATTAAACTATTTTAACCATTTAAATTATTTTTAAATATTTTAACCATTTAAACTATTTTTAACTATTTTAACCTTTTAAATATTTTTAACTATTTTAATCATTTACACTATTGAATTATTTTAAACTATTCAAACTATTTTTCAAAACTCAAACTGGTTAAGGGTGGAATGTTTATTATTTTGTCATGGATTTAAATACGAATTGGGTTAAATTGAAGTTATAACCTAAATTGAAATCGAAATGATTTTGGAAAGCGAAATGGAGATATTTAGACGAAAATGATTCTTGAAATAAAGTAGTATATTTTGAGTAAATATGATGATTTCAAAATGGATTTGATTTTGAAGCGAATATGATATTTTGATATCAAGTATAAACTGTTTTCGAAATGTAAAGTACCAATGGTGTGTAAAAGGACTTTTGGTTGTTAAAGACACCGGGGCCGGATATGGTTATACTCTCTGTCGATACTGGAACCACTTTAAAAACTATATACGTAGAGGAGACTCCAAAATGAAGTGGTTGGATTTGGTGACGATTGCTGGATTTAAAGAAAGAGAACGATGATGGATAGAGCCCGGCACTTGTGCCAATTTGAAATGACAAAAACAGGATAGCTTGACAGGGCCAAGTGGGCTAATTACCCCGAGCGGACATCCGTTTATCGATTTTCTTAGACTCGGTCCATATTATTACTCTTATTATTGGTTTCAATTGGTGCACCTTGATTGTGATAGCCTCCCTTTGACTCGATATAGGATGGATGGACGCGGTGTGCGGTCATGGCTATGATGCGTTACCACCAGCCCTGCGACTCGAACTGGTAGTATCCTACCTTAGGCATTGCCTCATGTGCCTTGTCATACTTTTATCCTTGTATGAGACCTATATGATTTTGGTTTAGTGTTCTCGTATCACGGCCCATCCCTATCCACCGACCGTTTAACTGGGGTTTTATATGCAAACTGTACGACAATGCTTAAAAACATGTTAAAGGGGATCAATGTAAAGCCTTAATGCTAAGAAAATATTTATTTTATTGATTAGACATTATATATGTAGCGTATTCTACTACATATAAATATTTTAACGGATCCTTAAGAGATGGAAAATCCCGTAACAGCTCTTGGGTTATTGCATGCACATTATACACTAAATAGGAGATGTGAAATCCTGTAAACATCTCTGATGATATTACGCTCATCTTATATGCGATATTGATTTGACTTACATAAGGATATTTTGGTCTTGACTCAAGTTTTTTGTCTTTTTATTACGCTCGGGTCAGTCCTGAGTTTTTCAGCTTATTGAAGATTTATTCTAGAGGACGAAGACTTGATATATTATTACTATTAGAATGCATGCGTCATGTTGTTTATTACATTATTCATTTATCTATAATGTGTGTGTGTCTATATATATATATAACTCTGGTGATTGTTGTATAGATTATAATCAAATGTATAGTATAAACAGTTTCATGAACTGTTTATTTGATTATTATATTTTATCGTTCCACTGCGAGATTTTGTGTTTGCTTCTTCTTCTTTTCTTATTTTTCTTAATTAACCCCAATGGTTATATATATTCCAGATTGTTTGGATTGGACATGTGTGGATTATTATCAATTTAAACCCTCCGAAATGTGGGTCGTCACATCCCATCTTCTTCCCACCCTCAATCTTGCTTGCAAACCCACTAGACCACCAAAATTCAAACTCGACTTCGCTCATCCCCTAGCGTCGCGCCATCGCCTGACACCACCGTGATACGCCCACGTCACCATGCTCCCAAAGACGTCGATGTGGACCACCAAAGCTCCACCATCGTCGAGAATTCGACCATGAACTATGTATCGTTCAACTCAAGACTACGCCACCACCCTACGACGATAGCTCACCAAAACTTCACCAGTGCCTCGCTGTAACACCCCTAATTTTAAATAACATTATTTAGAAGATTTAATTAGATAAACTAAATAGAATAATGTAAAGATTAAAGTGGTTAAGGGATTGAGATTTGTATAATTATAAGGTAGCCATGCCTTAGGAATGAATGAACAAATGAAAGTTTAACATGAAGTAAGTAGAGAAAATAAGATAAGGGCAAAATAGGAATAGATTATATTCATATACCCTAAACCCTTATCCCACTTTCATTTACAACATTCACAAACTAAAACTAAATACAAAGCTTGGCTGGCCACCATTAGAAGATAACAAGAGGAAGTTAAGCAAGATTTCAAGAAGGAAGCTTAAGCTAATTAATCAAAGAGAAAATCTCAACCTCCTTAACAAACAAGCAAAAGTTGATTAATAAATTACATATCATTTTATTGTTCTTGGGTTTTAGTTGAGATCCGAATTTATTTTGCAAATGATTTGCCATATATGCTTGTTGATGATCTGTGCTATTTCATATAGATTTTATGATAAGAATTGATTTGGAAAACCTATTAAATGACATCTAAATGGCTTGCGTTTTTTATATAAGGTCAGAAGCATTATTTTAGTGATGGGCCTCAAGTTTCATAATTTTCTGTGTTCTTGTGGATTTATTATAAATTTTCTAATAAAGAAAATTGGTAAGTTGGGTTTAAACTAATTTCGGCTATTATATATTAGCTTTGGGTCAAAAATTTAAATATGTTAGAAAACATATTAAAAGTAATTTATTGGAATTTTTGGAGAATTTTCGTAAATGTTTATTAAGTATATAAAATTATTTAAGGTATGAGACTTAAATGTTTTATATGTTTATAAAAGGAGAAGGGGAATTTGCTAAATGTTTTAAATTATTAATTACTGAATTCGATAGCACTTTTAGAAAAGATTTTGGAAAAGAAATTGGCAACCACTTAGATGTTGACAAATAAGGCAGGTTGGTTAGAAAGATATTACTTTAAAAGGTTAAAAATCAATTTTTGTAAAGGATTGTTGTTTTCTCCACTTCTGCCAGCATCTTTCGACCCCATACTACCGCCTCCAACCTAGTCCAAACCAATACACATGGTATCAATGCTTTGGTACGTAGCAGATTGGACAAAGGCAGCAGGTATAGAGTTGAAACCAAGCTTTCGAATGGGTGAAAACCTTTGATTTTCTTTCAAAAGAGATGTCACTTGACTTTCTTTTAAAAGAATGCTTTCAAAATGGTTTTAATATAGCTTTCGAAAGTGGTTGCCGCCTTTTGATTTAAAATAAGCTTTTGAAAAGGTCGAAACCCCTGCTGCCACATCCTATATTTCGACCTAGTTAAGGCCACTTTTGCCTTCAAACAAAGGTTTCGAAAGGGTGCTTTCGTCTTTACTAAGTAGCCGCTTCTCCATTCTTTTGAAAGGGATGGTTTCGAAACCATCTGCTTTCTTTTACTTAGGAATAAAGCTTTCAAAATAGTTTCTTTCTCCCTAGTTGTTTTAAGACCCTTTGTTCTATTGAAAGATAAAACCAAAGGTTTTGAAAGGAATGTTTTAAATGGTTTCAGAACTATGTTCCACATGCTTTTACTTGAACCCAGTGCATTCAAAAGGTTGTTTTAAGTAAAGGACTTTAATGCTTTCGAAAGGTATATAATGAAGGTTTCAAAGGGGGTGTTCTCCAATGTTCTTGAAAGGCACTTTAAGTATTTGAATGAAAGGTTTTTAATGCTTTTGAAATGCAAGTTTAAAGTGTTTTAAAAAGAGGAAGTCTAAAGGTTATAAAGCTTTCGAAAGGTTAACTTCAATGATTTTAAAAGGTTATTGTAAAGGTTTCAAAAGGTATATTTTGGCCTTTCGGCCTAATGTTTCAAGGTATAGTAGTTAATATATTCTGCAAGGGGTACTTTCATTGTATTCGAAAGGATTATTTAAAGTTTTTAATCAAAGGTTTTGAATGATTTACCTTGGCTTCATGGCCTAAGAGCTTTTAAGTTAAAAATGGTTTTAACTTACTCTGGCGGGATAGATAACCCCATTATATTTCATCAACATTGTTTTGTGTATAGTATATATAACATGACAAAGAGATTTGAGTAAAGCAAAGAGTATATTTTATTTGTTTAAGTATGATTTAAAGGGTTAAATCAATTTGAAAGAAATGTTTTCAAGGAAAATTTGATAGGGTAGTTAACCCTAAGTAAATGACTCAGATATTAGAATACTAGATGGGACTGGTATAGGGTCGTGCCCTATACTTTAGCTAATAGACCCTAGCTAATATAAGTCCAAAATTCAAGTATGTAGGGCTTTGTCAAAGGTAAGACTGAAATGATGTTACACACAGAAAGGAATATACAGAGTAAAGATAGGTTATTGGTGAGCCTGCAAAACCATTAGGATCAACTGATCCTGGAAGAAGTAAGTTATGGACAGACCATTCATGATTATGTCTAATAGAAGTTAGATTATTCATTGCCTGGTAGGCCCGAGTCAGCCAAAGATTAGAAGTTAGCCAAACAGTACTATATCGTTTGGACAGATATTCCATTGTTTTCCTAATTTATATGCATATATGATATTTCTATTATTGCTTTAATCAGTTTGGCTGTAGGATTTTGACTTGCAAAAGATATGTTTTGAAAAAGGATATTAGTGAGGGGAAACCCGTTCCGCTAAGCGACGTGGTCTCACTTAATATCAGATAACCGAGATGTATAATATTATTCACACCAAGCTTTATGTCCGACTTGAAGTTTATGTTTTCCCCTTAAACTCTTGGGTGCTCAGAATATGATTTGAGTAGATTGAGAGTCGAGGTTTTACAGGTTTAGTAGGTTGGACAAATAAGCTTCCAAAGATGTGCAGGAGGCAATGCTAGTTATATTTAGGAGTTATTTTGTTTTATTTCCACTATGTTGTACTAAGACTGATTGTCTATTTAGTACTCTAATCATTCAATGGGGCATCTTCATATGTCGCTCTTGGCATAATTTGTAATAATTATATTTGATCAAAACCTGGGAATCGATTATAGGATTATGCGATTAAATATGAAATATTGATTTGAAATGTAATCATAAAAATTGTTTTAATCTGTATTGATTTTATTTCATATTTTTGTGTTTCTGATATTATGGATACCATTAACATTACCGTATTCTATCACCGGAAGTTAATACTATGGATGACTGCAGCATTTGTAGCGCTTAGCTCCGGACCCCAAAATAGGGGATGTTACATCTTGGTATTAGACCATATGTTTATTAAAACTTAAAAAGAATCTCAAACTTAAAATGATTTTTGAAAACATAATCCTAAGGAATTAGAGAAAAGATCGGTTATGGGATAATGTTATAGTAACGTACTTATATTTGCAATATATAAGTATATGCTTTATCTCCATTCTCCTATCTCTCTTAGGCTATTCTTCTGTACCTTACAAAGGCTTGAATGCAGATTTTACAGACGTAAGATATAGATGCAAGAAGTGGAAGAGTTAACCTTGGTGGAGGAAGCACCACAACCAATGGAAATGCCAGACCAAACACTAGGAGGAATCCAGGTCAGGCACAAGTTGCAAATGTGGGTGCTGGAATGCTGCAAGTTGATATGGGGACTATGCACCAGTTCTTTGTCAACATGATGCAAGCGGGAGTTTTTGCTGGATTAGTTGGAGGAAATGCTGAAGGAGGAAATCAGGAGGCTCCAGTGGTCAAAAACTATGCTGTATTGAGTAGAGATTATGCCAAGCTAAGAGGAAAACCATTTATCAGGACTGAAGACGCAATTGAAGTGGAGAATTGGTTACTTCATTGCAAGAGGATCTTTGCAGATTTAGGGCTTCATGATGAGAAAAAGAGAAGGCTTGCTTCCAGACAGTTACTAGGAGCAGCGATGTACTGGTGGAACAGTGTTATGGTTGGAGTCAATGAGGAGACTATGACTTGGGCTGAGTTCAAAAAAAAGCTTTGAGGAGAGGTTTATGTCAGACATTAAGTTAACTGTGCTTAAGAAGTTTGCTGAGTTAGAGAAAGGAGACATGATGGTGATTGAGTACACAACCAGATCTGAGGAGCTATTGAGATACGGTTATGCTATGGTTGATACTGTTATCAAAAGGAATGAAAAGTTCATTCGTCTGTTGAATCCTGAGCTTGCTAAGGCCACAGTGTCGCATATTATAGATCCATGCGATGTAGTTGTTGAAATGGCTTTGAGGCAGGAAGAAATGCTTTCTTTTCTTGAGGGTAACAAGGTATGTGGAGTTTGAGGAGGGCAAAACTAGAAGAGGAAGTTTTTCCATAAGAAGGGAGCTCAGAAGAGTGGAGCTGCTAAGAAGGAAAAGGCAGAGGTTATCTGCTACAAATGTGGCAAGAAAGGGCATTTCGCCAATTAATGTCGCTCGGGAGATGGAAAGAAAGCTATTGGGAAGAAGAATATTAGATGCTTCAACTGCGATCAAATTGGACATTATAAGGACTAGTGCAAGGAGCCAGCCAAGGATGGAAAAGGAAAATTATTTGCATTGGAGCCAGCTACCTCGAGGAAACCAGTAGAAAAAAGGAAAAGCTGTGTTGGGAGGTACGCTTTTGATTCATGGTATGTCAGTTAGAGTTCTAGTTGATACTGGTGCATCACATTCTTTTATATCTCGTTGTTTGGTAGATAAGCTTAACCTAGAACCCTTATACGTAGTTACTTCCTTAAGGGTTGCAAATTCGATAGGAGGTTATGCAACTCTTGGGATGAGATATGACCACCTAGAGTTTGCATTGTTAGGTCATGTATTTTCTTGTAGACATGTTTTTGATTTCATAGGGTTTGGAATTATTTTGGGTATGGATTGGTTAAGTAAATACGATGCTAGGATATTTTTCCATGATAGGAAAATATCACTTAGACACCCTGACTGTAGTGATCGGATTATATACTTCATAGAAAACCCTGGTTTTGAGGTTAATGCTTTGTTGGGTGTTGTGGAGGTAGAAGACGAGTTGAATCGAGTTTTCATTGTTAGATAATTCGTAGATGTCTTTGATCCCATAGTAGGACTACCACCGAAATGAGGTATTGAGTTTCGAATAGATTTAGTACCAAGAACAGAACCGGTGAGTTGACCCCCAAGCAGAACGACACCTACTGAGATGAAGGAGTTAAAGGTGCATTTGGTGGATTTAGAAGTTAAGAATTTTATCAGACCAAGCAGTTCACCTTGGAGAGAAGCAGTGGTGTTTGTAAAGAAATCGGACGGATCGTTAAGTTTATGTATCGATTATCGTAAGTTGAATGAGAAGACGATAAAGAATCGATATCTGTTACCTAGAATTGACGATTTGTTCGATCAATTGAGTGGAGCCAAAGTATTTTCTCAATTGGATTTGGCAATAGGATTCCATTATCTTAGAATGGCTGAGGACATCATTCGTTTGATGGCATTTAGAACTAGATATGGATCGTACGAATTGTTAGTGATGCCGTTCAGACTAACTAATGCGTCAGCATTCTTTGTAGATTTGATGAACCGAGTCTTCCGAGAGCACTTGGATAGGTTCGTATTGATATCCATAGACGACATTTTGGTATACTCTAAAGATGAAAGAGAGCATGAGATTCATCTTAGAGTGGTGCTTGAGATGTTGAGGCAGCATGAACTGAAGACGAAATTTTCGAAGTGTCATTTCTAGAAGAAAGAAGTGAAGTTCCTTGGTCATGTATTTTCAAAGAAAGGGTTGTCAGTAGATTCGGCTAAGGTCAAGGAAGTGAATAGTTGGAAGAGACCCGAGATAGTGGCCGAGATAAGAAGTTTTCTTAGATTAGCTGATTATTATCGGAGATTCATTAAGTATTTTTCGCGAATAGCGGTACCGATGACTAAGCTAACTCGAAAATATACGAAGTTCATCTGGATTGATAAGTGTGAGCAAGCATTCTAGATGCTGAAACACTTATTGACGAATGCACCTGTGTTAGTTGTTCCAGAAGGGAATCCGGACTTAGTGGTGTACACGGATGCATGCGGAACAGGATTAGGAGCTTTGTTAATGCAAACGGGTAAAGTGATTGCCTATGCTTCTTGATAGCTCAGACCGCATGAGATTAGGTATCCAACTCATGATTTGGAGTTAGCAGAGATAATTTTTGCATTGAAGGAGTGGAGATATTATCTTTTAGGAGAGAGATTTGAGTTATATACGGATCATAAGTCGCTGAGGTATTCATTCTCTCAAAAGGAGTTGAATATGAGACAACATAGGTGGTTAGAGTTTTTAGTCGCTTATGAATTTGGTATTGAGTACACACCAGGAAAAGGCAACAAGGTTGCAGATGCACTTAGCAGAAAACATCACAATGCATAATTGGCAATGATAGTGAGTGGAAAGATTTGGAAGCATTGACTACGTGCAGAGTACAATGGAGATCTCAGAGTGGTTCTAGTATAGAAACTGCTATGTTGTCACGTTTAGAAGTTCGACCGATGATGATCGAAAGGATTGCTTCTAAACAAGGAGAGGATCCATTATTAGTTGAATAGATCGAAAAGATAAGGAATGACGGAGAGCGATGACTTGAAAGATTTCAGTCTTGACAAGAATGGGTGGTTACGGAAGAAAGGACGACTATGTGTTCCAAATGTGGGAAACATCAGGAATGAAGTTCTTGAAGAATGTCATCATTCAAAGTGCATCATTCATCCAGGAGGAACTAAGATGTATCAGGATATGAAAAGGAGTTTCTTCTAGGAAGGTTTGAAGAGAGATGTGGGCTTATGGGTGAAGAAGTGTTTAAACTGTCAACGGGTAAAAGTCGAACATCAGAAACCAAGTGGGTTACTTCAGCCTTTAGATGTTTCAGTTTGGAAATGGGATTCTATCTCAATGGATTATATAGAGTATGTGGTTTATAGTGGACAGATTGACCAAGAGTGCCCATTTCATTCTAGTTAAGTCAACTAGGACGTCACCTGTTTTGGCAAAGTTATTCATGAAGAATATAATTAGAGTGCATGGAATTCCTTGTAGTATAGTAAGTAATAGAGATTCCTTATTCACTAGGGAGTTCTGGAAGAATATACAGGATATTTTGTGTGCCAAGCTCAAGATGAGTACCGCTTACCATCCACAAACAGATGGGCAAATGGAAAGAGCTAACAAAATTCTAAAAGATTTGTTAAGAGCTTGTGTCCTAGACTTTAGAGGATCATGGAAAGACCATCTACACTTAGTCGAGTTTTCGTATAATAACTATTCTCAGACTAGTATAGGTATGGCACATTTCGAAGCTTTGTATGGAAGGCCATGCAAATCTCCCATTTGTTGGTTAGAAACCGGGGATAGGTTAGTTCTTGGTCCAGATTTGGTTACGGAAGCTACAGAAAAGATTGAGTTAATTCGAGCCAGAATGAAGGAAGCTCGGTCTAGGCATAAGAGTTATGCTGATAAGAGACAAAAAGACTTAGAGTTCTCAGTTGGAGATCACGTCAAGGTATCACCGATAAAAGGTGTAATCGGATTCGGGAAATAAGGAAAATTGGCACCGAGATTCATTGGACCATCTCCTATTATAGAAGCGATCAGGAAACTCGCATATAGAGTAGAGTTACCAAACAGTTTGGAAGGTGTCCACGAGGTTTTTCATGTTTCTCATCTAAGGAAGTATATTTGAGATCCAGAAACTACAATTACACCGACCGTGTTAGATGATTTAGTAGTGGAACCGGATATGACTCTAGTTATAAAGCTAGTTCGTATAGTCGCGAGAGATGAGAAGAGGCTAAGGAACAAGACAGTCAGATTAATTAAAGTCCAGTGGAGCGACGACGAGAGAGACTGTACTTAGAAAACTAAGAGCATGATTAGAGACACTTGTCCTGACTTATTTCATGATATGTTTTACCTTTATGATTGATTGTTATGAGTACCTTATCATAATTTTTAGGACGAAATTCTTTAAGGAGGGGAGTTTGTAACACCCTTAATTTTAAATAACATTATTCAAGAGATTTAATTAGATAAACTAAATAAAATAATGTAAAGATTAAAGTGGTTAATAGATTGAGATTTGTATAATTATAAGATAGCCATGTCTTAAGAATGAATAAACAAATGAAAGTTTAACATGAAGTAAGTAGAGAAAATAAGATAAGGGAAAAATAGTAATAGGTTATATTCTTATACCCCTAAACCCTTATCCCACTTTCATTTACAACATTCACAAACTAAAACAAATACAAAGCTTGGTCGGCCACCATTAGAAGATAACAAGGGGAAGATAAGCAAGATTTCAAGAAGGAAGCTTAAGCTAATTAATCAAAGAGCAAATCTCAACCTCATTAACAAACAATCAAAAGGCGAATAATAGATTACATCTCATTTTAATGTTCTCGGGTTCTAGTTGAGATCCGAATTTATTTTGCAAAAGATTTGCCATGTTTTGATTGTTTAAATGGATATATATGCTTGTTGATGATTTGTGCTATTTCATATAGATTTTATGATAGGAATTGTTTTGGAAAACCTATTAAATTACATCTAAATAGCTTGCGTTTTTATATAAGGTCAGAAATATTATTTTAGAGATGGTTTTCAAGTTTTATAATTTTCTAAGTTGTTGTGGATTAATTATAAGTTTTCTAGTAAAGAAAATGGGTAAATTGAGTTTAAATTAATTTTGGCTATTAAATATTAGCTTTGGGTTAGAAATTTAAATATGCTAGAAAACATATTAAAAGTGATTTATGAGAATTTTTGGAGAATTTTCCTAAGTGTTTTATTAAGTATACAAAATTATTTAAGGTATGAGACTTAAATGTATTGTATGTTTTCAAAAGGAGAAGGGGAAATTTTCTAAATGTTTTAAATTATTAATTACTGAATTCGGTAGTACTTTGAGAAAAGATTTTGGAAAAGAAATCAGAAAACACTTAGATGTTGACAAATAAGGCAGGTTAGTTAGAAAGATATTACTTTAAAAGGTTAAAAATCAATTTTTGTAAAGGATTATTGTTTCGCCACTTTCGGCAGCACCTTTCGACCCCATACTACCGACTCCAACCTAGTCGAAACCAATACACATGGTATCAATGCTTTGGTACATAGTTGATTGGAGAAAGGCGGCAGGTATAGAGTTGAAATCATGCTTATGAATGGTCGAAGCCTTTGATTTGCTTTCAAAAGAGATGTTGTTTGCCTTGCTTTTAAAAGAATGCTTTTGAAAGGGTTTTAATATAGCTTTCGAAAGAGGTAGCCGCCAGGGTCGAAACCCCTGCTGCCGCATTTTACCTTCCGACCTAGTTAAGGCCTCTTTTGCCTTCAAACAAAGTTTTTGAAAGGGTGCTTTCGTCTTTACTAAGAAGCCGCTTTGTTCTATTGAAAGATAAATCCAAAGGTTTCAAAAGGAATGTTTTAAATGGTTTTAAAACTATGTTCCATAAGCTTTTACTTGAACCCAGTGCTTTCGAAAGGTTGTTTTAAGTAATGGACTTTAATGCTTTCGAAAGGAATATAATGATGGTTTCGAAGGGGAGGTTCCCCCATGTTTTTGAAAAGGTGCTTTAAGTATTTGAGTGGAAGGTTTCCACTGCTTTCGAAAGGCAAGATTTAAGTGTTTTGAAAAGAGGATATCTAAGGGTTATAAAGCTTTCTAAAGGTTACCTTCAATGATTTTAAAAGGTTATCTTAAAGGTTTCGAAAGGTATGTCTTGGCCTTTCGGCCTAGTGTTTCAAGGTATAGTAGTTAATATATTCTGAAAGGGATACTTTCAATGGATTCAAAAGGGCTGTTTAAAGTTTTTAACCAAAGATTTCGAATGATTTACCTTGGCTTCATGGCCTAAGAGCTTTTAAGTTAAAAATGATTTTAACTTACTTTGGAGGGATAGATTACTCTATTATATTTCATCAACATTGTTTTGTGTAAAGTATATATAACATGGCAAAGAGCTTGAGTAAAGAAAAGAGTATATTTTCCTTATTTAAGTATGATTTAAAGGGTTAAATCAATTTGAAAGAAATTTTTTCATGGTAAATTTGATGGGGTAGTTAACCCTAAGTAAATGACTCAGATATTAGAATACCAAATGAGACTGGTATAGGGTCGCGCCCTGTACTTTAGCTAATAGACCCTAGCTAATATAAGTCCAAAATTCCAATGTGTAGGGCTTTGTCACAGGTAAGACCAAAATTATGTTACGCACAGAAAGAAATATACAGAGTAAAGATAGGTTATTGGCGAGCCCACTAAACCTTTAGGATCAGTTGACCCTGGGAGAAGTAAGTTAGGGATAGACCGTCCAGGAGTGTGTCTAACAGAAGTTAGATTATTTATTTTGTCTAGTAGGCGCAAGTCAGCCAAAGGTTAGTAGTTAGCCAAACCGAACTATATTGTTCGGACAGATAGTCCATTGATTTCCTAATTTATATGCATATATAATATTGTTATGATTGCTTTAATTAGTTTGTTGCAGCATTTTGACTTGCAAAAGATATGTTTTGAAAAGGGATATTATTGAGGGGAAACTCGTTCTCTAAGCGGCATGGTCTCACTTAATATCAAATAACCGAGATGTACAGTATTATTCATACCAGGCTTTATGTCTAACTCAAAGTTTATATTTTCCCCTTATACTCTCGGGTGCTCAAAATATGATTTGAGTCGATTGAGAGTTGGGATTTTACAGGTTTAGTAGGTTGGACGAAAAAGCTTCCAAAGACGTGCAAGAGGAAATCCTAAATATTTCATTTCCGCTGTGTTGTATTAAGAATAATTGTCTATTTAGTACTCTAATCATCCAAGGGGGCATCTTCATATGTCTCTCTTAGCATAATTTATAATAATTATATTTGATCAAAACCTCGGAATCGATTATGGGATTATGTGACTGAATATGAAATATTGATTTGAAATATAATAAGAAAAGTTATTTTAATCTGTGTCGATTTTATTTCATATTCATGTGCTTCTGATATTATGGATACCATTAACACTACTGTATTTTGTCATCGAAAGTTAATACTATGGATGCATGCAGCATCTGTAGCGCTTAGCTTTGGGCCTCAAAATAGGGGATGTTACACTCGCCCTTAATGTCCTCTACAAATTTCCTTAAGGTTCCATCAACTAAAAATGAGCCAAACCGCTGAAATCGAAGAATTTACATTGGTTGTTCAACGATGAACCGCAGCCACCACGTGATGTCATAGCCCAATCCAACTGTTGATCTTCTTCGTCTTGATGTCGCGAACAACTTCCTAGTTGAGAGCCTTCCTTGAAAATGAGTGGATTGGTTCCGATGAGTCTCAACCATTGGATGAGGTGAGGTTTAAAGTTTTAAATTTCCAAAAGGAATTTTCTGATTTGGCCAAGCATATAAACGGAGAAGGGTATGGGCTTCAATGTGGTGGTGTGGCTGAGATCATGCGTAGGTATGGTGAGAAGCATGGTTAATATATATATATATATATATATATATATATATATATATATATATATATCTTTTATGTTCGAAAATATCCGACTATAAAACATCCGAAAATTTCGAACTCCAAACGAGATGTGCCGCCTGGCATTCTATATGTTATAGCCCAATTCCGAACATGGAGCTAATATCAAGACCTAAACTAATTGTATACAAAAGTAGCTTTTCAACCAGTTATTTATATAAATTCCTGAAATTAATTTCTACGCGTTTCGATCTTGCATGTCCAAACGATATATCTGATCGCCATGAAATTCGTTATCATACAATAATATACTATTACAGATCCAATGAAACTGGTTTTTCTCAAATCCAAGACAGTGCCCTTGAAGGCTGTTTTTACTCGTTAATTAAAACGAATTATTATGAAAACCAAATTAATCACTTTTATTAAAAGTTTACTATCTTCATTCTTATTTAAATAGAATTTTAAATAAATTTTCAAAATCATTTTCATTCTCATAAAATCAAGATTCAATTATTTAAACAATTCAAATTATTGAATTCAACAATTAAATTATCCAATATATCGCTGTATTTGAAATTTGAGTTATTTAATCTATAAAATTAACTTTTCAATATGTAAAATTAATTAAATATTCCATTTTCAAATGACCAAAATTCTAGGTCGTTACAAACAATATGTGTTTCCGGCAGTTGGATATTCGGCACGTGAATATCGTGGATGTATTAGTGTCGATTTCTAAGGATCGAAAAGGCGGGCTGTTACATAAACGATGGATAATTTCTTATCAGATGTAGCTTATACAACTCCTAACCCATAGTTCGTTGTCCTAATCTTATTTCGATCCTGAGTTTCCTCAGCAAATCGAAAGAAATTATTCACTCTTACCTACCATTTTGCGATGGCCTAAATATGGTATATGTACCTTGAGTTTTCTCAAAAAATACATTTAGTTATCTTACCTTCTTTATTTAGTATATTAATAATACTACACATAACATCTCTAGCTTAAGTTTGCTCAACAATCAAAGAGTATACAAGTGGTTTATTAATATATAAATGGCAGAGTACATCACTTATATAAAAGATTCGTAATATTCACTATATTTAATTGAGTGATATCAACTTATCAAATAATGCATTTCTTATGAAATACCCTCGCGATTCAAGTGTATAGCAAATCAGAAATCATGATAATGTACTTTTACGTACGTATTTACACTACAACAAAACAGTCATTTTACAACGGGCAATGCCCATTGTAATATGGATTTCGCAACGGGCATGCGCCCGTTGTATTAGGCCTCGTTGTAATAGGTCGACCGTATTTTACAACGGGCAATGAACGTTGTAATACACCCTTTTACAACGGTCATCAGCCCTTGCAATAGGCTCTATGACAACAATTAAAGTCCGTTGTAAAAGACTATAATACAACTGGCATAGCCCGTTGTAATACATGATATTGCAACGGTTTCTGACCGTTGCAAAATAAATGCAAATTTAAACAAAAATTACAGCAGCATCCATGCAGTGCATCCATACCAATAATGAATAATTTAATGAGTAATAAATATTATCATAAAACAACCAAAATCATTTCATTTCAAGTGTGTTTGCATTTCATTTACATTTTCACTATGCACTGTACATTTCTTTATAAAAAATAAAAAAGAACAGTTACAATCACATAAACACTGCGCACACCACTGCATTACTTCAAAACTGTGCATTACTTCAACACTGCAAATACACTGTGCACACAGCAACTTCCATATCAACATCCCACTTCACCATTCATACATACATACTACACATCCTTCCTCCATCATCCTTGCTGCCTACCCCCATCGAAACTGTCACTACTGTGTTACGGTTTCACCTTATTCAAACACTTTAAACTCCTCTTCACGCTGCACATTCAACATACAAACAACAACTGATTGCCATAACTTCCCAACTCCTCCTTACAACAGTGCAGCTAACATCAAATCCCTGTGCACACATACTTCATCCCAGTGCACACATACAAACTGCTACATCATTCATCCAAGGTGCATACCACTGCTTGCCTAACCACTGTCATGCACCTCATAGACCACCGCACTTCTCAACATTCACTGCCATACCTACCATCGACAACCTCTACATCACAGTTCCTATCCAACTGCTGCACCTTCCTGCTCCTCCACCAAAACTTCACAAACCATACAAACAAACAATAACAACCCCTACTTTTAGCCAATACAATCAAATACCATCCTCTTACTGCAGTAACCAACCACCACCATAAACACTCAACTGACTTCCACCACCAGTCTTCAAACCATCGTTTTCTGCCTTACTGCCTCCATCATTTCATGTTGCCACCATACAACAACTATACATTTCTGTCAATAGTCCACTTGAACATACAAACATTGTATCAACAAACAATAGAGGACATAGATAAACATAATTCAACTACATTACAATCAAGCTTAACAAAATACAAGTTTGCTTATGATACACAGTTCAATTACACTACAATCATAGACTAAGATGATTTAAGACTACTTATTTCAATTTTCAACCTCCGAATTATAGCCTCAAGTCTACGTTTTTCAATTTACATTTCCAACGCATACTCGCTTTCTCTTTGGCAAAGTGGTGGATCTATCCACTCCAAAAACCCACAACAATTTGATATATTTGCACAAGCAAAAAAATGACGTCCGGCAAGACATATATTCTCAGTGACTTTGGTCACTGCATTGATTCCACAAAAACACACCACTTGTTTACATGCTTGGGGTTATGGCGGTTCGGAAATCGATAAGGTATCCAAGGACAGGATTTCATGATGTTGTGGTGGTTCTAAGTTTGGTAAGGGACCGGGTTCAAAATCCTCCCACCACGGATCAAGTTCTTCAAAACTCGAACTAGCTGTATCCGGCCATTCAATTTCGTAACCACCCATCTTTTTAGTTAATACTAAAAAAAAGAATGAGGTTAAAATTGTATATAATATAATCAGGGTCGGTTCTAGCCTATGGATTGCCCTAGGCAAGCACAAATTTGGTTGCCATTTACATAAGAATGTAAAATAAAAAATGATATACTATTGAATATTTTTCATTAACTTCACGTAATAACAAAGTTCATCCAAAATACATATTTCAACAATTCTTCCAATTAGATGAAACAAGTGAAGCTTTAACACCGTATATAAATTATAAGAACATACTTCATTTTGATGCTCTAATGCTCAAAATAAAAATATGAACCATTGAATTTAACAAAAATAAATTCAAAAATCTTTTTTTATCTCCAATAAATTGCGAAGTTAAGCAATGCATTAATTTATAAATATAAATCGCATCAATCTAAAAACCTAGTAAGTCTTTGTCTGTATCAGTTTTGGACTTCAAGGAATTGCTTATTTTAAGTATGGTAGACATTATGTTCTAATTTCAAGTATATTTATTTTTCACAAACTTACAAGTGTGGTAGATGCATGCATCATTCAATATTAATCAAGCGGCCGAGACGAATTCAAAGCTAAATTATTTGACGAATTCGTATAAAATATACATATATGAACACACATGTATGCACTGCACAGCAACTCGAATACCAATGGCACTTCCTCAACAGTCAGAGCATCATCAGCAAACAAGAACAAGACTGCATTAAGTAACCAAGTCAAGTAGGCTGTACATATATGTATGCAATTCGAAGCAGTAAAACTCCAACGCAGACCAGTGAATAGCAAGTGGCCAAAGGAACAAGCCAGTGTGACAGCAATGCATATAGACCAGACAAGGGCATATAGATGACACTGATGTACACATATAAAACTGTGGACAATGCAATGTACAAGTGCATGAACTTCTATTTGATCAAGTCAGAGTAATACAGTTACAAAAAATCAAGTGTAGTCCAGACAGCAGACCATATATGTACATAAACATCTCGGAGTGAAGAAATGTACAAAACAACATCACATTATCAATATCAAGTGACCAAAAGCAAAGTCATAGATTCACACAGCAAAATCAAAATGGCCAAAGTCACCAGCTAAATCAAAGCCGAAACAATGACATGTGACAACAGTGCAGTGAAACTAAAATTGGCAGAATACATATACGATACAGTGATGCAGTGATCAAAGCCGAGACAAAATCAAGCAGGAAATGTCAAAAATAAAACAATGCACAAATTCAAAATTAAGCAGCTGTTTTGATCAAAGACAGAGAAGCCGAAAAAAATAGCTTGCATCAGGAATTTCAAGTTGACCAAGTTAATGCCGAAGTCACAGTGAAATCAACATCATCAAATCAAGTCAAGCCGAGGTGAGCAAAGAAATTCAAAGCCGTGCAAGTCAAGGAAACAAAAAACATCATCGCATAAACAAGTCAGTATCGAAGATTGAACAAGTCAGAAATCTAAGCCATGGTGGCCACGAAAGAGATCAACGCCGTGATTATCAAGTAACCAAATATACAAAATTGACAAAGTTGGAAATCATCGTCAACATTCAATCAAAATCATACGGCCAAGGAATTATCAGAACGAACGAAAGTCAAGGGGTTCGAACCTTATATAAACCATAACATCATCGACGCAATAATTCATTCGAGTACAAGCGAAAAAGGAATAATCATTCGACTCGAATCAGGATCGAGTTCAACATATCAACCAGTAAAGCAAAAAGAATAATTCACATACCACTGTAGACGAACTCGATCCAAATTAGAGAAGCCGTGTGCTAAAAGATGAGAGCATCGATCGACAAAGGAAGCAAATCATCATTCGATCGAGCAATTGAAGACGACAACTTCAATTTTTCCCAAAGCCCTAATTTCGAGCAAAGAAGAATGAGCAAAGGAACAAGGCCAACATTTTTACAGAGCAAAGTAGAGGAACGAAATAAAAGAAATAAAAGGGCCGGCCTTGTTTTTTTAATTGAAAATTAGGGTTTTGATTGGCATCTATTACAACGGGCCTGAATGGACCGTTGTAATAGCCTTCTATTACAACAGGCAACCAATGCCCGTTGTAAAAAGGGCGTTGTATATGGCATCTTTTACAACGGGCCTGAATGGACCGTTGTAATAGCCTTGTATTACACGAGCAACCAATGCCCGTTGTAAAAAGAGCGTTGTAATAGGGTATTTTTGTTGTAGTGTTATTCCTTAAGTCTATTTAGGGTTTCTTTAATGTTCCACCTTTAGTTTATGCATTTATATTATATAAGTCTTATTATTATATGATTTTTATACTTTATTTAACTTATACAATATTTTATGTATAACATTTTATTAATTAAATCTTATTTAATTAATTAAATTAATTAACACTTTAATTAATTATTATATTAGTCAATTATAGTAATATTATATTGAATATATATACTATAACCTTTATAGTAATACATATATATCTAATATATATGTATTTTAATTTAGTAATTAACTTTAATTAATTTATTAACTAAGTTTTAATTAAATAATTTTAGATATATTTCATTAGTTTTGAAAATTCTTTTATAAACACATGTATACTCAATTGTCTTAAACAATTCAAGACATCATAATATGTATCATTATATATGTTATACATGTATATGTATATTAATTAATTAACTTATTTAATTAATCTATTTATTTTATCAATCTTATTAATAAAAACTATTTCCAATATTAATTTTATAACATTTTCAAACATTTAAAAAAATTATATTATAATTTTTATAATATATGTTTTATTTTGAATTTAACATTCAAATCTAAAACTTTTATTTTAATTTATAAAACGGTTTGAAAATCTTTATTATAGCATTTGTAGTATTTTTCTTATTTTAAATTCAACCTTTATATTTAAAACATTTATTTGAAGTTCAAAAAAAAGTTTGAAATTATCCCAAGTCCCAGTTCAAATTGGGCATTTTCTATTAGGGACAACTTTTAAGTTCACAACTATTCGGGCTAGGTTGGTAGCCTGGTAGGATAGGATACTTGATTATCTTACTATCCAATCAAGACACCGCCTTTCTTAAATACCCTGCTAACTGGATTGTAGCTTAATTAGTTAGCCCTAATATGACTAATTTAGATTGCAGAGGCTATTGGACTCTGATACCATTGTTGGAACTAGGCCATCATGCAGTGGAGGTATATATGTGAATTTCAAAAAAATTCCCTCATCGGATCTTTAATGGGCCTATGATGTCAAGATTTATTTAGATCTTATCTAATTTTTTTTAAAATAAAATCAATATTTTATTTATAAATAAAATTTTAATTATTTTAAATTTATGTTATATAATATAATATGTGTATCATATACACATAGGTGTGTATGTGCACATGCAACATAAAAGGTGTATATGGTTTGACATGCCAACATATAGATGTTGGGATTTACACTGCAACAGACATGTTAGCCCATCCATATACATATGTACTATCAATATATATATATATATATAGTTTACAAAGTAATTATAAATTTAAAATAAAGAATTTATAAATTTCAAATTCAATTATTAGATTCAAAATTCAAAACTTAGATCTAGATCTATAAAATGAAATATCGAGTATTTTCAAATTCAAATGAATATACTAATTTTGTATAAATACACACACATGCACATACATATACATATATATATATATATATATATATATACATGATTCGACTTTTTTAAATATATATATCTGTGTGTGTGTGTGTGTGCGTACTATACATATTAAATAATATATAGGAATACTATATATATATATGTATAATCTATACTTATAAATATATTTTATGTAAATTGATAATATACACGTATATATATGTATATGTATAAATATATGTATTTTTGCCCATAAAAACCTTTTTTTTGCTTTACTCTATTTTTATCAAAACAGAATTTATTTGTTTATTTAATTTATGTATGGAAATCTTTAAAGAAAAAATTAATTTTTTATTTTTAAAATAATATATGTACGCATTACTTTAAATATTTATATAAACAGGTCGCAGGTTCGATTCCCGTTTGCCCTACTCCCAATTTCAAGGCACAGAGGTGGATCCCCGTTAATCTTATCAAAACCGGTTGGGGGCATCAAATCTCTGTTCTGGGCTGGCTTAAATCCCAACTGTCTGTGGTCGGATCAGGCAGGAGGGGGCTCCTCCTATCCCTTCGATTTCATCAGGGCTCTGGGTTGAGTTTTATAAAGAATATTTATATAAACATATTTTATATAATTTATAATGTATGTGTGTATATATTTGGATATATCATTTAATTTAAATAAAATACTACACTATATTTAACTATAGAATTATATGTACGAGAAAAAATTGAAACTATAAATGTTTATACATTAATTTAAAACATATTTTAGTTAACAATGTTTATTTGAAATTTTTTATTGTAAATCATATGACATTATTAGTTTCAAAAAAATAAAATTGGTTTTAACAGCTCTGTGCAGTTAAAGCGCTTAGTGGTTTTATAGCGGTGGAGATACAAAAGGTTGCAGCGAGAATGAGAAGGAATATAGCAGAAAATAGCGAAGGTGCAAAAAGCTTCATTAGATATAAAACAAACTATTTACAGTTAATTTAACATCATTCTCGGATGATTTGTGTATGAAAAAGAAATATTTTTTTATCTTATTTAACAAAACTAAAGAAGATCATGACTTATGTAGACTAGATTTGGCGACTACAATAAATTTATAACGTATATTGACAACTTATGCTTTAAAATTAAGTCTTCACCTTAACTTTGTTGATTGGCTTTAAAATATAACTAGTCAAATAAATCTTCTATATTAATGTTGCTAAATAGGGTGATAAAAAGCCTTGATTTAGCAGGTATAGCAGAAAATAGTGGGACTTAAAGCGGATCTACTGTTCAATAGCGTTAAATTGAAATAGCGTAGCGGTTGAAGAGTGTTATGCTCTATAACGAAGATTTTATGGGACTTTACAAGGCTTTAACTGCATAATAAGGACTATAAGCAATATCAATGATTATAAATCTGTAAAATTCACACACGCGCGTGCGCGTGCACACACACACATATATACAATGCATCTGATGAAGACAACACAATGTTATACAGATTCATGATATCTTCAACTGCTATCTAAACACATATATCATATAAGGAACATTATATACAATAATATATCATTGTAAAAAGAGATTTTTACCTTTCACTTAATTCCTAGATAGTATACCTTGAAATGTAGAACCGAAACTCCTTGAAATGATTTCAGAAGCTAGAAAACGCTATTAGACTGAATGTAGTTACCTCCTTTGTCTGAATCTTATTTGGTTTGGTATTTTAAGCTTGAAATTTTTTAGGAGAAGGAAGGCGGAGTGGTTGGCCATGTCTATAGAAAATGGAGCAAGAGAGTAAAAATAAAACGAGGGGTTAGAGATGGATATATAGTGGAGATCTAAGGAGAAAAAGGAGGATCTTGATCCACCTTTCTTTCTTACTTATTCATCTCTTTGAATTCAAAATTCAAGCTCTCCTTAGCCACCATATGGTCGGCCTCCCAATGCCACCATAGCCGCACTCAATAGGTCCTATCATGGGCATCAAAATCACTTCAAGCTCGATCAATATATAACATATTTAAATCTAATTTAAACGAGCATCAATATCATATATCGACTAATGTATTTATAAGTATTATATACTCACTTTTAATATTGATCGAAAAATATCAAATAAATTTTTATAATTAATAACTATTTAATTAAATCGGTTGGTAGCAGGAGTATTCAACGTTCGATTATGTGACTCTTAGGTGTAAATTCGACCAACGATTAATATCAAAAAATTCAAATATTAACATTATCATGTCATTTAGCAGGTGGTGTAACATTATAACTAAATTTATTGCTTACTTAACTTCGGTAAAATCCAATTTAACTTTATTTAAGTGTTACCAAATTATAACAATTAATTACATCAATTCTCTTCGTCATCACTATATCACTTTGGACTTATGGATTTTCGTAATGGTAAAAATTCCAATATCGTCCATGTTCAACTCTATAGTCCAAACATAAAGTCCTTGTTTCAATAACAACAATTGTTTTTAATCAGGCTGCTCTAGTAAGAGACCATGACTCTGAATTGACTTCAGTTGGCTGTGATACTAACCTCATATAACCGAGAAATTTTTTCTCTTGAATAGTGTTTCACTTCCAATGTTGTCATTCAACCCAACTATAGTCGTTCGATAGATGTCGTGCAACAATTTAACTATAATCAAACCGGAGCTTCCACATTGAAGATCAATAGTATTATTAAGTCAAGAGAACTGTGTAATTTGTCATACTAATATTTTTTTTTGTTTGACCTTAGTTATGTTAACCAAAAGTAAACTATCGAGTGAGTCATTCCATAGTTATTCAATAAACATTTGTACTTAACTCCTTGGTGCCCCTAACAGCTACGAGTAATACATTACCCAATATTTGGAGAGCGTTACATACTCTAATCTCAATGGATGTATCAATATCCAGTCTGGATACATCTTGACTAGGAATTTTTAAGATAATATCTTCAATTTATTGTGATAAATCATTCATAGTTACAACACATTGTAACTACTATCACAAAACATACCATTTATGGATTTTGTATTAAATAAACTTCTGATTAAGTTAATTAATTAATACAACATATTATATTGAGTATATAATAGAAAGAAAATACCTTTTATTTGGAACAAGATTGGTTATCGAGTTAGATATATGTAATAAATTACGTAATTGCCTTTAAGGAATACCTCTAACTCTATTAGGCATAAAGATGAAAAAGGAGTTGGTGGGGTTTCTCTAGGAAAATCTGGATGTGTTTCCCAAGATGCATTCTGATATGTATGGAATTTCGTTGGAGATAGTGTGTCAATACCTAAGATATCTTCATGTAAAGAAGAAAAGAGGTAGTGTGGATCTGGGGCGATTTGGTTTGCTAAAGGAAGAAGTGGAGAAGGTAAAGGCAAATGGCTTCATTCGTGATGCTTTGTACTCGAAATGGGTGTCGAATCCTGTGTTGGTCAGAAAGGAAAATGGAAATTAGTGAACATGCATTCACTATTTAGACCTGTATAAGGCATGCCCAATGAATAGCTACCAATTCTTAAAGATTGACTAACTTGTAAATGGAACAGTTGGACATTGTGATGACCGCCCAACGGAAGATTTTTCAATTCTCAAGGAATATGCCCTAGGAGCAATTATGTAATTTTTTACATATATCTAACTCTATAACCAAACTTGTTCGAAATAAAAGGCGTTTTCTTTTTATTATCTACTTGATATAGTGAGTTATAGTAGTTAATTAATTTATTTAAAAGTATATTTAATAGAAAATCCATAAATAGTATGTTTTGTGATAATAGTTACAAGGTGTTGTAACCATGAGTAATTTATCACAATGAAAATAAAACATACCGTTTTAAATATTCCTAGTCAAGATATATCGAGACCGGATATCGATACATCCATTGAGAATACAGTAAATAACATTCTCGAAATGTTAGACAGTGTATTACTCATGACTACTGGGGGCACCAAAGGGTTACATACTGATTATTATTGAATAATTATGGAATGACTCACTCGATAGTTTTCTGTTAGTTAATAAAACTAAGGTCAATAGAAAATATTGGTATGACAAAATTATGCAGTTCTCTTGAGTTGAGAATACGGTTAATCTTAAATGTGGAAACTCAACTTTGATTATAGTTAAATCGTAGTACGACATTCATCAAATGACTATAGTTGGGTCGAGTGGAAGCATTAGAAGTGAAACACTATTCAAGAGAGGTGTAACAACCCGCATATTTATCGATTTTATATTTAAATATTTTATCGTTAATCAGATTTTGGTCCGAAAAGATACTTTTTGCCAACGGTCAAATTAGGACTCGAGACCACTTCCATTGAGTTCAAAATGCCGTTTACAATTTTTTGAGTATAAACATTGATGTGTTTGGAGTTAGTGAAATTTAGTCACTTTTACACTTTGGACTTTGGGTTGGTTTAGCCATTATAACTCAAGCCCAACTCCCTCTTCTCTTCATAACTTCATTCCTTTTCCTAAGCATTCAAGCTTTAGCATTAATGGTGAGTGGAAAGGGAAATTAAAACTCCAAGCCTAAGTTTCAACTTCAAATCCATCATTCAACTCCAAATTCAAAGAGAAGATATTGGATTCAAGCTTCTTGTGTTGAGATTGAAGTGGATTGATTCTTGCTTTGCTTCAAAGCTTCATTTTCATTGATTTTTGGTGCAAAGGTGAGATTTTTATCTCACATTCTCGTCTATAACTATCTTGGATTGTTGGGAATGCATTCCCATCACTTTAGCATGCACATTTGCATATGGTTTGAATCAGATTGGCGAAAAGCTCCAAATTTTAGTATTTTTAGTGAATTACTGGCTTAACTTGTTCGGCCAGAGGGGAGAAAAGTTGCCCCTGTTAGTTTAGCCTGTTCCATCATTAGGTCGTTCTGCCGCTATTAGGTCGGCCAGCTCGTTAAGTCGCTCGGCCTTTATATCGCAAGGTCGAGGGTCGCCTGGTCTTATGTCGCTAGTCCCTAACTCGTTCGGCCTCAGTTGGTTAGATCGTGTACCCCTTAAGTCGTTCGGCCTTAATCCCTAATTCGCACGGCCTTGTTTTCCATTAGGTCGCAAGGCCACTAGGTCGCGTAACACTTTGGTCGTATGACCTTTAACCTGTTAGGTCGTTAGACCTTTAACCGTTTAGGTCGCATGACCCCATCTCCTTTAGGTCGTTAGGCCTTTATACTGTTAGGTCGCATGACCTTATAACCCGCTAGGTCACGTGACCCCATTTTCCTATAGGTCGTTGGACCTTAATTCAGTTAGATCGTTGGACCTTTAACCCGCTAGGTCGTTGGACCTTAAACCCCTTTGGTCGTTAACCCGTTAGCTCGTTCGACCGTTCCATCTTAGGTCGCTTGGCCTTATACCCTTAGGTCGTTTGACCTAATTTATTTTTAAGTCGTTGCACTTTAACTCGGCCACGTTAGGTCGCATGGGTATTTCTACTTTGATGGTTTTGGAATTGATGTCCATGGATTTTACTCACGTCTTCGAATGTGAATTTTTGTGACTTGATTCTACAATCAATTTCTGTGATTTGTCACTTTAGAATATAAAGGTTTCAATACTAGTAGTAAATATCAAAACTCTTTCATCAAAGCAATTTTCAAAACTATTTTACTTTAAAGTTCTTTTCCTAAACTGTTTTCTAATTTATTAGTATATACAAACCTTTACTTCACTCGGATGAGAAATAAAATTAAACGGCTTAGTAAAACAAGTGGTATGAAACGCTCGTGTTTGCTTCGTCGGTTAATTCTTGGACTTGTTCGATTGAACCTCTTGTGATATTTTCCTAGTGAAGATCTACAGTTTGTTCGTAAATGTTTAAGTTAAGCAAGTGGTTATGGGACATGAAGCTAAACTTTTATATTTACTAACTTAGTGTAATTGACACTTCTTGATGATCATGACGATCATTTTTGTGATTTAGACTAGCAATTGTGCGATGTCTCTTTGTCTACGAGGGAGACTAAACCCCGTTTGTGTGATGTTTCGCCATCATATATGTGGGGTAGCGCCCCATGGTCTTCGGGCCATTCGTGTGTCAAAAATTTAATGGTTAGCTACCATGAGATAGAGTCTCGTTTTGTGTTACACGTGTTGGTGAGTTTTCATACTCCCGTTTTGTGATAGGCCTCCCCCTTCTTGTGATTTCTGGATTTCTTGTCATGATTTCTGGAATTTTGTGCTTCACCAATTTCGTGATTTCTATTGATAAGTTTTATCAATTTTTGTGCATTGGTGAATTTTTGTGTCATTGACTTGTTATGAATAAAAGTTTTGGGTATGATGCCCTTTTTGGATCTTTAAGAAGATTCTTGTGATATTGATTAACCTTTTGTTGATTATCATGTACATACTTATAGTAGTATGCCATTCTGGATATTATATGTTTATGCCATATCTCTTATTTTATATCATGTCATTTGATATTTATAGCAAGAATGATCCGTTTATTATTTTCTTATAAATAATACTCGGGTCAGACCAAGATGTTACAGGTGCTTCTGCCTGACTTCTCCCCAGGGATTTATTACTCTGACTTTTGGCTAACTACTTAGATTAGTAGTTTTTGTTGTTTACATTTGAGATATCGACTCATAGATGTATTCTTTTGTATAGCACATGTTGCTATTATTTTGTGTTATTGTGGATCTTTTCGACCATAACTCTAATGTACACTTTCATGTGTTATATATTCATATCTTTTTCCGCCTTTGTGATATGGATGTCTGTGACTGATTTGTGTTATGCTTATTTCTATGTTTGTTTCCGGAGATTATACATAGCCACTGTGTGATAGCTTTGAGTTTGTATCGGTATGTCGGATGTCCTTCTTAAATGAATTGCATGCTATACTATCTGAGATATCGGTGCTCGCACAAAGAAATTACATGGATGGTCGCTCCTCCACATCATTATTCTCCGTGCTAGCCGATAGCATTACACCGTAGTGTTCTTGACTAGCATGGGTATAGAGGTGGGGCGTCACAAGAGGATTCTTGTAACGACCCCCAAATTTATCAATTTGATAAATTATATTTATTTATAAAATATTCAAATATAAGCTTTTAAAAACATAGATTATGATGTTTTGAAAAATAAATAATAATGGTAATCTTATTTTGAATAAGTATTTACAAAAATATAAACTTTGAAGGAATACCGATAAAATGACCAAAAACTGTTTTATCGATAAAAGGCTTTATAATCGTAAAACGTTGCGCACGGAGCGGATATATACACTTATTTTATAATTGAACAAGAATATGAAATAAAATAATTTATTTTATTTTTGGAAATCAAATGAATATATGACATCATCAGTGGTACCCTTATATTTAATAATTGATTTATGAATTTAAATTGAGATTTAATGATTTAATAATTATTATAATTATTCAAATAATTGTTTTGAAATGATTATAATTCATTTTAAATAGTTATATAGTGATAATAAATGATTTGTAATAGTTTTATAAAGATATATATGTTGAATTGAAAAATATAAGAAAATTGATATCGCTTTATAGGTATAACGGCAATTTTTGTAAATAATTGTTAATATTAATTCATATGATTTTATAATTCAAATAAGAACATTTTTATTAATTATAAATGATTAGAAATTTATTTTCAAATTATGTTTACATATATATGTATTATAAATTATAAGTGAAAATGTGACCAGTAATCTGTTTTCCGATTTTCAACGGTTTAACAGACATAAGTTGTTCGAAAGTTGTTGCAACCCTGTTTCTATGTCATGTACACATATATAACATATATATGCACACATTAACACAAATACACATACAAGTGTACAAATACATTTATATATGAACATATATAAGAAAAAAATATAAGATATTGCTTAACTACTTAACCTTTAAGCAACCTTAAGTCAACTAAGGACATGAATGGATGGCTTGGATGTAAATGAAGTGGTGGAGGCACATGGGGAGGAGGGATAACATGGGGAACATGGTGATTAAGGAGGAGGTGGGTGCACATGGTGATGGATAATGATGATGTTTTGGATATTTTTTCACTTCTTTTTGCCTATAAATACAAGTATCCATTCACTCATTTTTTCATCTCCATCCTCTTCTTTCTTTATCTTTTTAATGGATTCCATCTTAGGAAAATTATGAAGAAATAGTATCAAAGAGAATATATGTGTGTGTGTGCGCGCGCGCGCGCGTGTGTGTCTATATATATATATATATATATATATATATATATATATATATATATATATATATATATATATATATATATATATATATGTTATCATTCGACCTCAAAACCAAGTGCAAACACACCCTATCCCCTCTACTACTCATGCCACCCTTACATCCCAAGCTAAGCCCGAGCACCACTCATCCAAGGTCAAGGCCGAGAGCACCAAAGGATAAGGAAGCAAGCCAGGGAGCTTCGGAGCAAGGAAAAGAGGAGGAAGTGCTGCCGAAGTGCTACCGGAATCGATTCAGGAAGCTACGAAAAAAATTGGTGGAGTGGAGTCATAAGTGAGTACTCAATTCTTATTAAATGATAAATAATCTCTATAATTATTTTCAAGCATGATAATATAATCATTTAATCTCTTAATGATTTGTATGAATGTTTGATAACTTGGTTGATTATATGGATGTTAAAATGGTTGATAACTTGATTTGAGAAATCATAAGAGAAATGGTTAGTAATTAACCATAATTGATTAAATGTAAATTTAATAATAGATAATATATGTATGGAGTTATTGAGCCTCTTAATGGTTTTAAGAACATAAGAAGGTTGAAAATGAATATTATAATAGTATAATATTACAAAATGATTTAAAAGTGAAAGAGAGATTAAATATGGAAAATATGGGTTTAAATGTTTGAAAATGGTTTATAAATGTTTTATAAACATTAAAATTCAATTTGGAGAAGATTTGACAAATAGTAAATTTGGAGTCAAAAATAGGAGAGTCGCGGAATGGTAGTTCGCGATTTCGCGCGGTAAAAGTTAAATCCTTCTAGAGGATGGAATCGGAATCGGATTTCTTTGTAAGACGAGTTTTCCAAACTCTTATAACTATAGTTTTCAATCAAAAAAAGATCGAGATTTTATTTAATAGATTTTAAAATATGTTCAGTAGTCGAAGTAGCAATTGTTCTAATATATATTTTTTAAATGTTTAAAAGCATGGAATAAATTCTATAAATCTTTAAAATGTTTTCAAATAGATTTGAGTCCTAAAAATGGAGTTCTAAATGATCGAAAAGTTGTCTTGATCAAATAAGCTTTGAAAACACTATTTGCAGCACTATTCGCAGCACTTTGATAACTTTTGAAATATGAATTTAAACTTAAGTATTCTTTCTTAAATCTTTTATAACTATTTTCAAATGAATAATTAATTATTTTAATAATGATTTGGAAGTTTTATAATTTATTTAAAAGGTTTAAGTAAATGATTTAAAGGAAAGCTGTCAAAATCAAGTGATTTAATCTTGGCTCTAAAAGCCGACGCAAAAATTGTATTTTTCTATTCGTGAGATCCGGATGATGTAACGACCAGCAAATCCATACCCCTTGAGTCGACACTATTTTCCAACACTCAACTCAAGATGTACGGAAATACGAACCATTTGGGTTAAAGAAGAAAGAGGTAGAAGAAGAAAATAGAAACAACATCAGAATCTATCCATCGCAGCGGAATAAAATATAATAGATAATAACATATCTTTACACAAAAGAAAACTATATCTGTTTATACATACATCACCAGAATACATCATCAGAGTTCAATGACATCAATAACATACAATCTGGACAGTCATATAAACTTACCCTCAAAACTGAATACACGGCGGAATAAAATATAATCAAGTACGGAAGTACATATCGCCATCCTGCTTGTCTCCTGAGCTCCACAGCATTTTTCCTGTAATCTATAATACTCGGTCTGACCCGAGCATTATAGTTAAATAACAACCGAGTTAGTCTGGAATACCAGCGTGAGAAAATCACACTCAATTGGATTATTAAAGTTTCAAAATCCTTTGAAAATCAAAAGCATCTCGTAAGACCATGCCACAAATAAACATGTCGGGCTTTTACCTTAAGATGGCTAAAACATTTTTTACTAAAATCCTCTGATATTATAATAGGGTCTGTTTACAAATACTTATTCAAATAGCCGAAATTGTTACATGATTAAATTCCAGCTACTAGCCACAAAGTGGGTTATACAAACAAAACCAGTAAAAGGCGCATAGGGAGAATGGATTTCCAACTAATGACCAGGCACTGGGGTACCACCTGTCATAGTACGTGGCCTAGATCACCGTACCGAAGACCACTTCCGATCCCCTGCAACATAAGACCGGGACTACCCCTTACTGGATAATCCCGAGTAAGATCACCCCACGGTTGGGATCATCAACCGCACCACTAAGCCGAATAAAAAGGGACATCTAGACAGGGATGACCTCACCCTGAAATGGGTGCTACCCACCTAGCCTTGCTGTATAACCCCTGATTTTCAGTCATTCCCGGTTGATGAGGCTTGAGGCTAAGCGTTACCTTTTCAGAACATATCCCTTAGAATGCTCATCGTCCACCTGACGATTTTCTAAAAGCATTCATCCATACAAGTCTGTCCCGGGTTCGAACGAAACCGAAGGCACTACTCCTACTACATCCATTTTGAAATCACCTCAGGATTAGTAGCAACTAGCCCTTATACTTCACTGCTCCACCTTCGCATCCAAACTCTTGTTTTCCACATGAAAACATTCAAACCGGATCGAAGTGGTTTTCGAGAAATAAATCCCAATCTTGGTCTCTTCGAAACGATCAGCGCATTGGCCAATATTGATAGTCGGTTATTTAACTATCAATTAATATTCACAAACATCCATCAAACATAAATAATTTCCCCAAATTATTTATTAATCTCAAAATATCTTCGCAAGATATATTTCCATTTTCAAACCTTTTGAAAACAGTTTTCAAACCATACTCTTCTCATGGGATGAATTCCCAAATTTTTATTTCCACTGAAAACACCAAGTATAATACTTTTAAAATAATTTAAAACACTTTATTATAAATTATACTTTAAAACATTTAAAATATAAACTACTTTAATACCCTATTCAAAAAAAAATACTTTAAGAATATTTAAAACTAAAGCTACTTTATAAATATAAAACCAAATTTTCTCTTTTTAAAACATATTACCAAGTCACCTTTAAATAATTACCACTATAATAGATTTGAAAAATACTTACTTTAGAATTTAAACATTTAGAAATAATAAATTTTCTAAAACATGCTTTTTAAAACAACATTAAAGCCTTTAACTTATATTTAAAAATTTACTTTGAAAACGTACTTGGCCATCCAGGGAAATACGCTTCTCTTCCACATCTTTTAAAAATAAATCACTATTTATTTTTAAACAAATTTTCCCATCTCTTTAATAAATTCCCATCGTGAATTTATTCTTCAAATATCCACTGATATATTACTTCACTCTAAATAAATTTCCTTACTTAACCCATTTATTCCAAAATCCATTAACTTCAGATTTTATTTATTCATTATGATTTAAAATCTTTAACTGAAAATACCAACTTCAGATTTTCCAAATTCCTTCTTTACCATCTTAAACAAATTTAAACCTTAAATTTTAAAGTAAATTCTTTATTCCTTTAAACAATATCACTTAAGTTTTACAATTCATTATTTTCTGTTTATTAAAAATCTCCTTTTTCCATACTCGGAATTATTTATTAGGATTTTAAAATCACTTTTATTCTTTCCCAATTCATTTTTAAATTTATTTAAATTATCTATAATTATTTCACTTACAAATTCTCTTCTTTTATTTTCTTTCCAAAAATCCAATTTATATTTTTTGATAACTTGGTATATCCAAACATATTCAATCAAACTAGCATCCAACATTTCCAATTACCCATATAATTCATCATAGAATATCAAATAATCAAAACAAATATTAAACAATCTAATAAATTTTGAGGAATCCAGTTGGATCCCTCCAACCTGTTTCCTTGCATCCACAGATATTAGCACAATAAAATACCAATTCCACTTTGAGGTGAAATATCGCGGTATATGGGATCAATATAATATCATCTGTTATTATGCGGCGCATAGGGTCTCATCCGCTATATAACGCGGGAATATCAATCGCTCCAATATATATCTACTACTATATATATTATCACATCCAATCAATTCAATTATTCAACCAAATATTTAAATTTACCCATTTAAATTTAAATTAAACCCAGATGATTTAGATTAACTCACCTTTGATTATTTATCTGCAATTCGAACCAAACTAGCTTGTTTCTTCCTGATTTTAGACCTTGTATATCATCATATGATCTTATTAATATTTGAAATAAATTGGACCATTTATCTCGTTTTATAAATTACTTAACTAAAAAAAATCCTTAGTGACTAAAATAATTAATATGAGCAAATTAAACAATTAATCACTCAATCCAATATCTAAATTTATATTTAAAAATGTATACTTATTTTATATTTTGAAACTACATATATATACGTGTATAAAATAAATTATAGGCTTCAAAAATCCATTTTCACATAAACATTTCCAAATTTCTACTTTTGGTTTCAAATCTAATCTACAAAAAAACTAATTTTCCTAATTCAAATATGTGTTAGAGTTAATACATATATATGTATTAAATTAAAAACATAATTATTTTCATATCTTAATGTACCTACACTTTCTTATCTGTATTCAAATACTTCTCTGAGAAATCAAGCTTAATCGAAAGGAGAAAGAATGAATACCTCTGCTACCCTCACCCTCACTGAAGACAATACCATCCAAGGCACTGCACTGAGTCACACGAGTACCTCGACAGCATCATCGCCCATTGCTTCCAAAACCCTAACTTCGATCACGCCATCACCTACTCGTCGAACGACCATCCACCGCCGCTCCAACCTTACTCTACCATGCACGCCCTCAAAGAAGTCGCGACCATGAACTCTGGTACCTCATCGTCGTTGCTTCCCCATCCAAGCTCGCGGCGACTCCAGCAGCAACTCCAAGCCTTAAATCGGAACCCAGCCTCCCACGCACTCGCGAGCTCGCGCTCGACAACACGCGCCCTCGACCGATTGATTTTCTTTTTTCTTTCTTTCTTTTGATATATACGAAATCTGATTCGATTTGAGAGAGAGGTGATTTCAATTTTTGAAAGGAGGAAGAACGATTTTTGAAGGGCATGAGACTTCTTCCTCTTTTTTTAAGTAATAGAACGATCCCATTTTCACTTCAAACTGAGATGAAGCGGTGAACTACAAATGAGGGGAACGAAGAAATAGATTTGCTTGGCTGTAAATATTAAAGAGGGGAAGCGTGTTGAAGATTCTTTGCTATAGTGATTGAAATGAAGCGTACAAAGCACAGGTGCGACATTATTTCGGCCGAAGGCTGACTATTGGTATGTAAATAAATATATATATATATTAAGTTGATTTCAAATTGTCTCAACTTTGTAGTTTAAATTTTCGACCTCTTAACGAGACGTGCCGTTAGGCGTTTATAATGTTAAACCACTATTCCGAACGCAATGGAAAAGGTTTCGAGTCCTAACTCGATCGTATGGAGAAGATAGCTTTTGAACCCAGTTTATAAAAATTGAATTTCGATTTAATTTCAACGCGTTTACATATCGTACGCTCACACCACAACTCCGATCACTACGAAATTTGAAATCCGATAATAGTACAATATTACAGATCCAATGGAACTGGTTTCATCGAATTCCGAGACTGTGCCTCGAAAGGCCATTTTTAAATTCAATTTAAACGATATATTATTAAAACTGAACAATCACCTCCAAATTAAATTTTAACACTACTACTATCTTCAGTTCTATCAATATAAATTTTACAAGCCTTCAAATTATTTTTAATAAGCTTAAAACCGAAGATTCAATATTTCACCCAACTTCCAATTATTAAATTCAATAATTTAATTATCAAATAAATAGTGATATTTGGAATTCAAGCCAAAATTAACCTTTCAAATATTTAAAATCAATTAAATATTCCAATTTCAAATGCTCAAAAATTCCGGGTTGTCACATTCCTCCCCGCTTAAAAGAATTTCGTCCCCGAAAGTACTAGTTGAGAAGTATGGTCCAATTCCCGTTTACTTATCCCCAAAACCAAACAATTCCAAATAATTCTCAAAACAATCTTTTATTAAAGACACACTAACCCTTTTCTCTAGCTTTCCAAACTTATCCATAAGTCCCAAACAATATTACTTACTTAACAATTCAAATTATAATTTAAATTCAAATTTTAAATTATCAAAATTTTCTCAAAATTTTTCTAACTCCTTAAATTTCGATTTTTTTTTTTGCCAGCGTCTCCTTTGCACGGCTAGCTCGGTACAACTACAAAATGCCTCTACGGGCCCCCAGATTTCAAAAGAAAACAAAATGCCAAGTGGCTAGATCAAAAACCCAATCAAATTTCATACAGAAATTTAAACACATACCCTTTTGTCAAGAAATTCAAATTTATCTTCTAAAATTAAAACCAATTTTCCTCTTGCTCTTAAATACCTGTATACTCTACTTAGCAGTAATATCCAATCACAACATTCAAAATCATTTTATTGACTTCCTTACAAAAATTTCAATATCTATTCATTCAAGCCCGTATGATGTACATATATCATCCGTATGCAATATCAAATTCGATCACTCGCTCGATCACACAATTTCACTTCCGAACTAGTATCGTCCCCCCGACTTCCTAGTGCGGACTCAGATCTAGTTTCTTGATCAGAAACCGTCATTCTCCTTGCATAGTCATAACTATGATAGAGAATTTCCAGAATCAATCAAAATCCATATCCAGGGTTCACCGTCGAAAATCGAGTGAAAAATCCCAACTCGGATTGGTACAACTACCTCGAAATTCTATACTCGAATCTGGATCAAATTGCTATGCGAATAAAATAATATAAGTACATCCTTACGTATTTATCTCCATTGATTATTAACTAAATCAATTCTCTTTATTCACATTATTTTGATTTCTATTCATTTAACCACGATTATTCCATTTCACAACTTTACTTAATCTCTATTCAAAATTTACTTAGTATATTTCTAATACCAAACTTACTTATTCACCATTCATTTCTTAAGTTCAATATAAATATTTTATACACTTTAAATATTTATTTTATCTTACCATTTTAGTTTATATCGACTTCTATTCAAATTAAATCTCCAATTTCCTTATGAATTCAATTTAACTTTTATCTCAATTCATATTCAATTAATTATTTCCTTAATAGTCTCATTACTAATTTATTTAAATCTCAAATAAAAGTTTATATGCAAACTTTTACATCCTTTAGTTCTTATTAAACAATTAGTTACAATCTCGATTTTCAAAATCCCTTATTTCAATTCCAATACGAAATCGTTTTGTTGCAAATTAATTTTTTTCCAAAAATTTTCGAAATTTTCTAACTCCTAAAATTTTCGAAATTTTTTAGCAGAATCTCCTTTATACGGAGGAGCTTTTGCAATTTGACAAGAGATATAAATATATATACATCGACCCACCCGGTCGGAAAAACAAAAATTGTTCATATTTCCTATTTTTATTGCGTAGACGTACCTTCATTTAGCATTTTTAAGCAAGCGGCTTATTTAATTAGCATTTTACGCGATCAAATCCAGCCCAACGGCTTCCCTGAACTTGTACTTACTCAACTAAAACATGTAAGTGCTAAATATTTGCAATTTACTTGTATTTCACTTATTTTAATATAGCTAACACATAAATTTCACATATAATGCATGTTATATAATTTCCATAAGCACATATAAGGTTCTGACACTTATTACATTTGCTTACAACCAATTCTCAAACCATTCCATTCAGTTTGAGTAATCTACAACTTACTCGCTTATATTTAATTCATTCTAAGCAAAACAAACTCATATTCATTCCAATTGATTTCAAAATCATCCTATTTCACTTCTAATAACTCATAGAATCTTATCTAATCCCGTTTACATCGAACGACCCATTTTCTTATGCAATTCGACAATATTAATGTGAATAAATAATTACTTAAGCTTATAATCCTTTTAAATTGATTCCAATACAATTTATATTAAATTTTATTCCATTCTAACTTATTTACAAACCATTCACTTGCATTTCATCCATTCCCGTGTTGGTTTCTTTTAAACCCATTCCATTAAGCTTGACAACATTCTATGCTAATATTAATAACCATTTCCCAAATTAATTTAACCCAAACTTTTATTTAATGGGCTTTCACCCTTACTCGAAGCCAAGCTTCTATTATTTTTAAACTTAAGTTAATTTACTTTCTTCAAACTTTTCAACTTCATAACTTAAGTTCACTTCTATTTAATTTGATTTTTACCCTCCAAAAATCACTTCACTAAATTTCTTGAGTTCAACCTATTTTATAATTCAAGTTTTGGATTTTTATTCGTTTCTCAAAATTCAAAACAATTTTATTTTGGCTTATTTATTCTACTTCTAAGTTTTATAAGTCTCAACTTATTTATATCCATACTTTCATCCATTTACCATCAATCCCGTTCACATTTTACTTTTTAACTCGGGATTATACATTTTATTCAACCAAGTATATATTTTTTATTCAAATTTTTAACTCTTATAAGCTTCCTACTTATTTTAATCTAACTCTTCTTAAGTTAAATTTCTATTCTAAACAAATTTCAAACTTATATAAGTTCCCAAATTTATTCTTTAAGCATTTCCAATTTGCTTCCAGAGTTTTAAGCAATTGCTTAAACATTCCAAAATATTTTAAACCGACTCCATAGTCTTCAATTATCACATAAGTATTTCAAAATCCTTTTTGAAATTATTTATATCCAACATACTTTGGTAAATTCAATTATCACTTTGAATTTCAAAACCAACCCAGTTTTGCAAACAATTCCAATTCAAAATAATTTGGTAGCAATTTTCTCTCTTGGAAACTCGAGAATGAACATCGATAATGCTGCAGTCGTCACCGAAGTTATTTCCCAAAGACCGAAAAGAGTTCAATGCTTTTATCACTTTAAAATCCCTTCAAATATTCCAAACTCTCCAGAGTTCAAATCTAATTCAAAATAATTTCCCAAATAATACCACTATTATGTCTCCAAAACCTTTGAAAACCATTTTCAAATCCAAAGGAATTTTGAACCCTTTCCCAAAAATTTCAATTTTCAAATTCCAAATTCTTCCAATTTATATTCAACTATTACTCCGGAATTTTACTTCATTTTATAAATAACATTTATAATTTCCATTTGTATATAAATTTATTTCTTAACCTTTGGTTAAAATTTTAATCCTTTATTCAACTTTCACTTAACAATGGTAATATTTTAATATTATCATCTCTCAACAACCAAGCAACCATATATAACTATAATAATTTACGGAAAATTATTTCTCTTATATACAAAAATAATTTGGGTAAAATTATTCCATTTACCCTATTTAAAATAATACTGCGTCGGTTTATCTTGTTTAAGAATTTAGAAAACCCTATCGAAGACATGGCGTCCCACACATCGACCAGAATCCATAAACACTCAATCGATAAGTCAACGCAATATAAAACAATTTTATATTCACTAACAAATACGCGCTCATATTTATTAATACACTCAAACTCATTATAGGGTACTACTGACTCTATTTCATGAGTAATCCCCACCAGAGCCAAGGTTATCACCAACCTACTCTCTAATACCAACTGTAACGACCCACAAATCCGTACACCTTGAGTTGACACTATTTTCCATCACTCAACTCAAGATGAACGGAAATATGAACCATTTGGGTTAAAGAAGAAAGAGGTAGAAGAAGAAAATAGAAACAACATCAGAATCTAACCATCGCAGTGGAATAAAATATAATAGATAATAACAGATCTTTACACAAAAGAAAACTATATCTGTTTTATACATACATCACCAGAATACATCATCAGAGTTCAATGACATCAATAACATACAATATGGACAGTCATATAAACTTATCCTCAAAACTGAATACACAGCGGAATAAAATATAATCAAGTACGGAAGTACGTATCGCCATCCTACTCGTCTCCTGAGCTCCACAACATTTTGCCTGTAATCTATAATACTCGGTCTGACCCGAGCATTATAGTTAAATAACACCCGAGTCAGTCTGGAATACCAGCGTGAGAAAACCATACTCACTTGGATTATTAAAGTTTCAAAATCCTTTGAAAATCAAAAGCATCTCGTAAGACCACGCCACAAATAAACATGTTGGGTTTTTACCTTAAGATGGCTAAAACACTTTTTATTAAAATCCTCCGATATTATAATAGGGTCTATTTACAAATACTTATTCAAATAGCCGAAATTGTTACATGATTAAATTCCAGCTACCAGCCACAAAGTGGGTTATACAAACAAAACCTGTAAAAGGCGCGTAGGGAGAATGGATTTCCAACTAATGACTAGGCACTGGGGTACCACCTGTCACAGTACGTGGCCTAGATCACCGTAATGAGGACCACTCCCGATCCCCTGCAACACAAGACCAGGACTACCCCTTACTGGATAATCCCGAGTAAGATCACCCCACGGTTGAGATTAGCAACCGCACCACTAAGCCGAATAAAAAGGGACATCTTGACAGGGATGACCTCACCCTGAAATGGGTGCTACCCACCTAGCCTTGCTGCATAACCCCTGATTTTCAGTCATTCCCGGTTGATGAGGCTTGAGGCTAAGCGTTACCTTTTTAGAACATATCCCTTAGAATGCTCATCGTCCACCTGACGATGTTATGAAAGCATTCATCCATACAAGTCCATCCCGGGTTCGAACGGAACCGAAGGCACTACTCCTACTACATCCATTTTGGAATCACCTCAGGATTAGTAGCGACTAGCCCTTGTACTTCACTGCTCCACCTTCGCATCCAAACTCTTGTTTTCCACATGAAAACGTTCAAACCGGATCGAAGTGGTTTTCGAGAAATAAATCTCGATCCCGGTCTCTTCGAAACGATCAGCGCATTGGCCAATATTGATAGTCGGTTATTTAACTATCAATTAACATTCACAAACATCCATCAAACATAAATAATTTCCCCAAATTATTTATTAATCTCAAAATATCTTCGCAAGATATATTTCCATTTTCAAACCTTTTGAAAACAGTTTTCAAACCATACTCTTCTAATGGGATTAATTCCCAACTATTTATTTCCAGTAAAAACACCAAGCATAATACTTTAAAATTTTAAAACAATTTAAAACACTTTATTATAAATTATACTTTAAAACATTTAAAATAAAAATTAATTTAATACCCTATTCAAAAAAAATATACTTTAAGAATATTTAAAACTAAAGCTACTTTATAAATATAAAACCAAATTTTCTCTTTTTAAAACATATTACCAAGTCACCTTTAAATAATTACTATGATAATAGATTTGAAAAATACTTACTTTAGAATTCAAACATTTAGAAATAATAAATTTTCTAAAACATGCTTTTTAAAACAACATTAAAGCCTTTAACTTATATTTAAAAATTTACTTTGAAAACGTACTTGGCCATCCAGGGAAATACGCTTCTCTTCCACATCTTTTAAAAATAAATCACTATTTATTTTTAAACAAAATTTCTCATCTCTTTAATAAATTCCCATCGTGAATTTATTCTTCAAATATCTACTGATATATTACTTCACTCTAAATAAATTTCCTTACTTACTCCATTTATTCCAAAATCCATTAACTTCAGATTTTATTTATTCATTATGATTTAAAATCTTTAACTGAAAATACCAACTTCAGATTTTCCAAATTCCTTCTTTACCATCTTAAACAAATTTAAACCTTAAATTTTAAAGTAAATTTTTTATTCCTTTAAACAATATCACTTAAGTTTTACAATTCATTATTTTATGTTTATTAAAAATCTCCTTTTTCCATACTCGGAATTATTTATTAGGATTTTAAAATCACTTTTATTCTTTCCCAATTCATTTTTAAATTTATTTAAATTCTCTATAATTATTTCACTTACAAATTCTCTTCTTTTATTTTCTTTCCAAAAATCCAATTTATATATTTTGATAACTTGGTATATCCAAACATATTCAATCAAACTAGCATCCAACATTTCTAATTACCCATATAATTCATCACAGAATATCAAATAATCAAAACAAATATTAAACAATCTAATTAATTTTGAGAAATCCAGTTGGATCCCTCCAACCTGTTTCCCTGCATCCACAGATGTTAGCACAATAAAATACCAATTCCACTTCGAGGTGGAATATCACGGTATATGGGATCAATATAATATCATCCGCTATTATGCGGCGCATAGGGTCTCATCCGCTATATAACGTAGGAATATCAATCACTCCAATATATATACTACTATATATATTATCACATCTAATAAATCCAATCATTCAACCAAATATTTAAATTTACCCATTTAAATTTAAATTAAATCCAGATGAGTGAGTTTAACTCACCTTTGATTATTTATCTGCAATCCGATCCAAACCAGCTTATTTCTTCCTGATTTTAGACCTTGTATATCATCATATGATCTTATTAATATTTGAAATAAATCGGACCATTTATCTCGTTTTATAAATTACTTAACTAAAAAAATCCTTAGTGAGAAAAATAATTAATATGAGCAAATTAAACAATTAATCACTCAATCCAATATCTAAATTTATATTTAAAAAGGTATACTTATTTTATATTTTGAAACTACATATATATATATATGTATATAAAATAAATTATAGGCTTCAAAAATCCATTTTCACATAAACATTCCCAAATTCCACTTTTCGTTTCAAATCTAATTTACAAAAAAGTTAATTTTCCTGATTCAAATATGTGTGAGAGTTAATACATATATATATTTATTAAATTAAAAACATAATTATTTTCATATCTTACTGTACCTATACTTTCTTATCTGTATTCAAATACTTCTCTGAGAAATCAAGCTTAATTGAAAGGAGAAAGAATGAATACCTCTGCTACCCTCACCCTCATTGAAGACAATACCCTCCAAGGCACTGCACCGAGTCACACGAGTACCTCGACAACAACATCGCCCATTGCTTCCAAAACCCTAACTTCGATCGCGCCATCACCTACTCGTCGAACGACCATCCACCGCCGCTCCAACCTTACTCTACCACGCGCGCCCTCAAAGAAGTCACGACCACGAACTCCGGTACCTCATCGTCGTTGCTTCCCAATCCAAGCTCGCGGTGACTCCAGCAACAACTCCAAGCCTTAAATCGAAACCCAACCTCCCACGCACTCGCGAGCTCGCGCTCGACAACACGTGCCCTCGACCGTTTGATTTTCTTTTTTTTTTCTTTCTTTTGATATATACAAAATCTGATTCGATTTGAGAGAGCGGGGATTTCAACTTTTGAAAGGAGGAAGAACGATTTTTGAAGGGCACGAGACTTCTTCCCTTTTTTTTTAAGTAATCGAACGATCCCACTTTCGCTTCAAACTGAGATGAAGCGGTGAACTACAAATGAGGGGAACGAAGAAATAGATTTGCTCGGCTGTAAATATTAAAGAGGGGAAGCGTGTTGAAGACGCTTTGCTACAGTGATTGAAATGAAGCGTACAAAGCACAGGTGTGACATTATTTCGGCTGAAGGCTGACTATTGGTATGTAAATAAATAAATAAATATATATATATATATATATATATTAAATTGAGTTCAAATTGTCTCAACTTTGTAGTTTAAATTTTTGACCTCCTAACAAGACGTACCGTTAGGCGTTTATAATGTTAAACCCCTATTCCGAACGTAGTGGAAAAGGTTTCGAGTCCTAACTCGATCGTATGGAGAAGATAACTTTTGAACCCAGTTTATAAAAATTGAATTTCGATTTAATTTCAATGCGTTTACATATCGTACGCTCACAGCACAACTCCGATCACTACGAAATTTGAAATCCGATAATAGTACAATATTACGAATCGAATGGAACTGGTTTTGTCGAATTCCAAGACTGTGCCTCGGAAAGCTATTTTTAAATTCAATTTAAACGATATATTATTAAAACTGAACAATCACCTCCAAATTAATTTTTTTTTTGAAAGCTAAGCGGGGTTAAAACTGGTCCCCTACCAGGTTTATTAATGACGGAGAAAACAGGGAAGAACAAACACCAAAAAGGGAAAATAAAGAAACTACAAAACACACGACAGAATGAAAGCAAACAAGGAAAAAACGATAGAGGAAAAGGCAGAAGACAAAAACTAAGGAACCCACGGCTCATACTGCCAAGCTAAAAAACTGTAATTGCTGTCTTGCATCCCCCTATATATTTCTCTCTTCAGCACCAACCAAATCCCATCTTTACTGCATCTCTTCCCTTCAAATATCCTCAAATTTCTTTCATTCCAAACAACCTTGATAAACTTCTTCAGGACGTTGAAAAAGAATACTTTCTGTTCATCCTTCCATCCAAGCACTTGCTCAATAAGTAGCCATTGATCATTAGTACTGTGATATAGCCTCATCCCTTGCATACAACTTAATAATTTGGACCAGACATGAAGAACATATGGACATTTAAAGAATATGTGGTCAACACTCTCACAATGTTGATCACACAGCTCGCAGTTTGGTTGCACAGTCATACCATAGCTAACAAGTTTATCTCTAGTCATCAGAGCATTGTTTATTACCTTCCAGAAGCATAGATTATCTGTTCCAGTAGACACAGTAGACCAGGTTACCTTGTACCACTTGCAATCAGGCAAAGCATCCAAACCAATCAAGGCAGTGTACACACTGCTAACAGCATGAGCACGATCATTCCACATAACATTGTCTTGTTCAGGGTGAATAAAGCAACATCCAACATACACTCCCCAAAAAGCCCTGACAACTTGGTTGCTCGAGTAAGGAACAACAAGTTTACCATCAGCAATATAGTCAACAGCAAGCGCACTACAACTAATTCCAGATTGATACTTCTGTTGTTGATTGAAGAGAAGATCAAGCACAATTCCTTTGCCAATCCATGGTATTGTCCAAAAGTTACAAACACTCCCCTCTGCCAAGTTAATTTTAACATAAGGCAGGAAAGTGCTCCTGAGTTTAAGTATACCCCTCCAAATCCAACTACAGGAGAGCGGAACATCCATCAGCCAGAATTTTTTGGTGCCAATATTGTATCTAATAGTCCATTTAACCCATAATGTGTCCTGATTATTTAAAAGCGCATTGATGTGATGACTGTAGGCAGCCTTGTTCCAGTCTTTAATACTATGCAACCCCAATCCGCCTTTACACTTTGGCTTCTCAAATGCCGAGAATGAACATGGCGGCAGTTTCCTCGTGTGTATCGTACCGAACCAAAAAAATCTTAACATAGCACGCCTAACCATTTTCAAAAGCCTAGTAGGTAGGATATAAACTCTAGCCCAGTAAACCGTGATAGAGAAGCTCACAGATTGAACAAGAATCAACCTACCAGCTTGTGACAAGAAATTGTTAGCCCAACAATCCATGACACGCGTGATTTTCTCGTACAACGGAAGACAATCAGCACGAGTAACATGAGAGGAGCAAAGAGGAAGCCCAAGATAAAACATATCAGCAGCCATAGAATGCATTCCAGCACGAGTGGTGAGGCTGTCACGTTGAAGGTTATTAATCCCAGAGAATAATATGCTTGATTTATTGAAGTTTAATTGAAGACTAGTTATTCTGTAAAATAAGTGCAGCACACTTTTAATGCAGTCAATAGATTGGTTATCAGGCTTGGTGAATATCATGATGTCATCTACAAAGAGAAGAGACGTTATTTGAAGCTCCTTGCATTTAGGATGGTACAGAATCTGCTTGTTTTGGAAGGAAGGCCTAAGCATACAGGTAATAACTTCCATGACTAAGATGAACAGATAGGAGGAGAGTGGGTCCCCCTGTCTTATACCCTGCTTTGATGCAAAGTTGTTGGTGCCAGCTCCATTAATTATCAGAGAGAAAGTGGGCGTGGAGATGCACTCATACACCCAAGCAATGAAAACTTTTGGAAATCCCACTTGCGACATAATCCTGACTATAGACTTCCACTGGATAGAATCGTACGCTTTCATCAAATCCAGCTTCAACATGGCACGCGGAGAAGTGTTAACACGGTTATAACCATTGAGGAGCTCATGCGCTAGCATTATATTATCAAGAATGCTTCTGTTAGGCAGGAAAGCCACTTGATTGTTGGATATGATCCGCTGCAACACAGTGACAAGCCTAGTCGCAATAATTTTGGAAATACACTTATATATCACATTGCAGCAGGAGATTGGTCTAAAGGAGGAAACAGACGCGGCTTGTTTGCACTTGGGGATGAGAACCAAATTTGTAGTATTTGCTGATTTCAACATTTCGAAATTGTTGAAGAAATTGTGAACAGCTTTGGAAAACTGGGTACCCACAACTTCCCAACTAGTAGTATAGAAGACCACATTGAACCCATCAGGTCCACCAAAGGAGGACTTATTCATTGCAAACAGTGCATTCTTAATCTCAGCATCAGTAACTTTGGCCACAAGACAACTGGCTTCATATGCAGTAATTTTTGGAAGATTTATCGAAGACAAGAGATCAAGCTCAGGTTCAAAGTTGTTCATATTACCAAAGAGCTTAGTATAGTACATGAGAAAGGCTTTCTCAACTGTTTCAGGGGTTACATTCATGATACCTGCTTCATCAATGATGGTTGTGATGTTACTCGTTGAATGCTTGACCTTAAGTGATGCATGAAAAAACTTTGTATTCTTGTCACCATCCGCAACCCATTTGATCCGCAGTTGTTGTCTCCTCATGTCACATTCATTGGTAAGAGCTTAATTGAGTTCATTGAATAGGACAGCTTCTCTCTGAGCCATATCAGCATCACCTGGTTGCGCCATCATATTGTCATGTGCTTCCTTTAGCTGCTCTCTGAGCTTGGTAGATACCAAGTTGCCACATCCAAACTTTGCTTTTGACCAAGCCCTTAAGCTCTCCTTCACTGTTTTTAGCTTCCTGCAAAATACAAACATGGGATTTCCATAGTACTTATAAGACCATGCATTTTTAATTATATTTTTATACTCTGGATCATTAGCACAGGCATTATAGAATTTGAAACCCCTTTTAACTCCAATAGGCCTCGTCCCAGTGGTTAGAATAAGTGGGGAGTGGTCAGAGAGGATATTTTAACACTACTACTATCTTCAGTTCTATCAATATAAATTTTACAAGCCTTCAAATTATTTTTAACAAGCTTAAAACTGAAGATTCAATATTTCACCCAACTTCCAATTATTAAATTCAATAATTTAATTATCAAATAAATAGTGATATTTGGAATTCAAGCTAAAATTAACCTTTCAAATATTTAAAATCAATCAAATATTCCAATTTCAAATGCTTAAAAATTCCGGGTCATCACAGATGAGTTACTTTAACTAAGGAGATATTCAGGAGCAACCAATGCCTGGCTCACCTGGCCTCTCCTAGAAAGAGGGATAAATAAGGTCAAAATGTCGGAAATAAGTTAAGTATAAAAGATTAAATTTTCCAAATTTAAACAACTTTGATTACATGGAGATAATCTTCTTACACTTGGTGTAAAATTCCGAGGAGGGAACCCGTACTATCTGTATGAATTTAAAAGGTGATTTCACTGCTATTCGACGGATAGTAAATGTTGAATACGGAAATTCATATTGAGTAGAATTAGTATAATTTTCATGATCCTTTTTACTCAATAATGTTTCCCAATATGAGATGTAAATATATGCTTAAAATTAATTATTTTGGGTTTGCAATAAACTAAGTCTTAAATAACATTGTTTTTGACCCGTTTTAAAAGTTATGATTTGGAAATCTTTGTAAATTTTTAAGTAAATGATTTGGAAATATTTTCCTAAGTAAAGGATGAAATAATTTGGAATCATTCCACGATTCAAAAAGGTTTAATTAACTAAAAGGATTTGATAAACGAGGCTTAATGATTCCATATACTATTAAGAAGCTAAATGGAATAATTTAAAATAATACATCTCTCTGAGATATTCATGAATAAATAAAAATATGAATTAAATTGAATGATGATTGATTATCACATATGAACTTAACATCTTTTTAATCGATATTGGTTCGGAGGAACTGGGGTCGGATTTGGGTAACTCCTATTGGAAAACCACTTCGAACCAAAGTATACGTTTGGAAGTGAAGACATGTTGAAGATGATGATTATTGAAGATCGGAGATCTTCGAAATGTAGGGATTGCTATCACGAGTCCCATGGGTTTACCCCCATATTATATTTATATGGCAGTGATGATGCATTCTGAAATCTTCATTGTATTGAAGACCGAAGATCTTCATAGCGAAAGGACTACTTATTGACATTCTATGGGTCGCTTCCAATATAGAGATATTTATTATAGTAGTGGTCCTATCGTGTTTTGAAATCTTCAAATTGTAAGGACTACTTGCTACTAATGGTAGTGGGGGAGTGCCTTCGATTTGTTCAATCACAGAACGAACTTGTATGGAAGAATGTCTGGTAGTGCATTTCTGATCATATTAATTGATCTCTATCAACGTATTATCTATTTGGTGGTGGAGAAGGCAACTTCTCTTAGCTTAACACAATTTCCTGAGACGTACGAACTTAGGAGTTATACATTTGTAGAAATCAGTTGTGTGATTATGGTATGGCAATGTGGCATTCAAAGTGGAACATGTGATGATCAAGGCAAAGTGTGGCTTTGTGGAAAGTATGAGCGTAGCCTCTTGAGCCTCACATCCCAGGAATGATTTGGGATACTATGTGATCTAAAGAACACACATTCGGGCTGATGGTTGATGTATGTATGGTGGTATTTAGTATTTGGACCCATTGGGGAAAGTTGTTCCTTAAGGCATTTATTGCCTCATTTATTTTAATATAGTAGCTAGCCTATGAAAAGTGATAAGGCTACCGGATATTGGTTGTCTAGCAAGTGCAGTTCCAAGTAGCCAGCTTGAGAAAAGCGATAAGGCTGCCGAGGGAACAATGTTTGCTATGTGTGGATTGAAGGAAAAGGCCACTAGTTTCCTATCATGTTTGAAATTCAGTTCCTATACGAGCTTTACGGTTTTGATTGGTTTCCCAAAATAGTTGTAATGCCTTGTAAACATTTCAGGTACCCCTTTGGTATCACATTATCATTTGACTTTGTCCAAGTATCGATACCTATTTTGAGTATTTAATTGAAAAGTGTTTTCAAACCAAGGTCAATAAAAATAATATCAAAGTGATTTTTCGTATAAATTATTTTGGTTATCATAAGGTAAAAACCCGTCTGTATTTATGTGTGGGCGTGGTCTTATGAGATACTCTTCTTTTCAAAGGTTTTTAACTGGCGTCAATTTATAAATCGAGTATCTCATGCTGGTTTATCAAGCCTGATCTGGATGTTTTCAATACTCAGGTCAGATCCGAGTAGTTTCAGGTTTAGTTGAAGACGCTTGGAGTTTCCAGAGGAGAGTTGGAGATCTTCATCGACGTATGGACGTATTCTATTATCCTCTGCATCTATTGCGTTTGTTTCTATTTTTCAGCATTTGTAAGGACAAAGGGTTTATAACTGTCCAGGCTGCATATAGGTTAGACTTTGATATTGTATTCAAAATTTTCCGTTGTAAAGATGATTGTTGAAACAATATATGTTATTCCATCGTATAAGATTCTGTTCTATCTTTATTTTTTTCCCCTAACAATCGGGCTTTCTCGCACTTGGATTTGCGGCACGTGAATACCGAAGATGTATTAGTGTCGATTTTTGAGGGTCGAGAACCCCATTCGTTACATTTTGTATCATAGCTTAGGCTGAGTAAATACCTAGGCTTTGTTGGGGTAAGTCTCATTATAGATAGGGTTAGTAATACCCTAGAATGAATGACCCATTAGAGATAGGTTTAGTGAAACCCTAGTATGAGTTTGAGAGTATTATATATATGAGTGCGTATTTGTTATTTGATATAAAAATGTTTTGGGGTGATTAATCTGTTGAGTGGTTTATGAATTCTGGTCGGTGCATGAATAGCTCTATGTAATCGAGAGGGATTCCTAAATACTTAAACAAGGCGAACCGAGACACCGTTTTAAAAGGAGTATATTTCATATATACAAAAGCATAAATATTTGTGTGATTTGGAAAATTTATAAGATGTTATTGTAACATCCCTCTACTTAGAGGCCTAAAACTAATGGCTACGGATGCTACAGTCATCCATAGTTATTAATCCTCAGTGACCAAATATGGCAATGTCATATACATTGGTACACAGAAGCACAAGAATATGGAAAAAAATTTAAAACAACAAACATAGTCCACATTCCATTTCAAAATATTTCAAATTCATTACATAATCCCAGTGTGCAGACCACACTTAGACAAAATATACTTATTACAAAATACGCTAAGAGCGACATATGAAGATGCCCCATTGGATGACAGAGTATATAAAAAGGCAATAAAATAAGTTTACCTTTACAACCAAACACGGTGGAAATAAAAGAACTCTAAGTAGCTAGCATGCCTCATGCACGTCACCTGAAGCTTTATTCGTCTAAATGAACACCAGCAAACCCTAAAGCTCAAACTACTTAAAACCAATTGAGTACCGGAGAGTTTAAGGGGGAAACAAAAACTTTGAGTCAGACATAAAGTCTGGTATGAATAATAATCTACCATCTCAAACCATTTAGATATCCAGTGAGACCACGCCGCTTAGCGAAATGGGTTTTCCCCTTACTAGTATCTTAAAAACTTTATATAACCATATACTATGCTCCTACATCCATAATGGTTAAAACAATTCAAAATAATATGATGATATACAAACAAGTATATTAAATCTGGATTACCCATCCCTATTTATTCTGAATATCTGTCTCAATCATAGTTTCTAAAATTACTATTAACATATTAGTTTTCATGGGCTTACTAATAACCTGTTAAATGTTTATGGACTCCCTATCTGATTTCATAGTTTTCATGGGACCACTAAGAACCTATTGGTAACTCCAATATCTTTTCTCTTATCCTAGTTTTCATGGGCTGTCTAGGAACCTATTGACTAACTATCATTATATTAATCCGGATATAGTTTTCATGGGCTAACTATAAACCTGTCGGCCCCTGCTAATATCAAATCATTTTCATAGGCTGACTATGAACCTATTGGCCCCTGCCAATATCTTTTGATATACACAGTTTTCGTAGACTTACTGTGAACCTATTGGCCCCTTCCAATATATTCAATTGAGATTTTAACATTTCTTAAGTTATATTCATTACTAGGTCAACCTAGCTGGTTATTCTGCCCTTCCCCAAAGTACCATTATGGCTTCATAATAATGTGAATAAATATATGAAGAAGCAACCATAACAATATAATAATACCAGTGCATGTGGTCAAATATCCCTGAAATCATGTCATATAAAACTTGGTTAATCCCTTTAACATGTTGATCAAGGAAAGTTTCTTTCAAAACTTCATTTCAAAATTCTTTATTTATGCCGTGGTTTTTCCTTTAAAATGAGATTGGGTTATTTGTTTTGGAAACTTTAAAGCACCTCTTTCGAAACCCCTGGATAACCTCCTTCGAAAGCAAAGAAAATTCCTTTTCAAAACACTATAAATATACCTTTCAAAGCCCTTGTTAAATAATCTCTTTCGAAACCAAATATACCTTTCGATGGTATCAAAGCATTACTCAAAATCTTTAGAAACATAGCTTCAAAACAAGTGAAAGTTCCCCTTTCATAAGTATTGGGTTTTACTTTTAGAAACATCTTTTGGGTCAAGGTGGTTACACACGAAAGTATCTCTTTCGAAACCTTTAATAAATTTTTTTGGGGAAAGTTTGATGGTGTAGGAACCATCTATTCGAAAGCTCAAAACCATTGAGTAAAACTTTGAAGGGTAGCGTCGAAACCTCCTTTCGACGCCATTGCCTTTGAAACCCTAGACCTCTTTCGAAAGCATTTTGGAAGTGACTAAACATAAGTTTAAAACAAAAGCACCCTTCGAAAGCATTGATGATTTCAATACACTCAGAAGGTAGAAGAATAGCGACTGTGTTTCGACTGAGTTGGAACCACTACTTTCGAAAGCATTCTTTTATAAATAAAGTAACCCCTTCGAAAGTCTATACTTTTAAAACATAATGGCAAACCCCTTCAAAAGCTATTTAGAAAACTCCTTTTGAAAACATATCTTTCAACTCGTTGAAAGCTTTAAGTAAAACAAAGCAGGCACCTAACTTTTGAAAACAAAAATAAGGTTTCGACCCCATCGGCAGCATTGCTTTCGACACCTTGGCTTCCGCCTTTCCTCCAGCCCACTACGTACCATCTATGTGATACCTTATATATTGGTTTCGACTAGGTGGGTTTCGGCTGGGATGATTTCGATTGAGTTGGAGCGGAAGCATTGGAGTCAAAAGGCACTACTATAGGAGGCAGAACCAACTTTTCTGAATAAAAGGCTGAAATTATGTTACTTTTAGTAATTGCTTTATAACTACTTGCCTATTTGATCCTTTGATTGGTTGCCTTAAAACTTTTCAAATACTTTACAAAATAATTTCCGCATTTACCATAAATAAATCAAGGGAAAAATTAATGTTTAAGCCCTTCCATTAAGCAAAATCAATATTGCAAATAAGTCCTTCTTTTCAAATAATTTATTTTCCATAGCAAAGCAATTAGGAAAATTTCCAAAAATCATAGAAATTCATTTTCATCATGTTATCTAACATATTAAAATTTGAGACACAAATTCTTCCTGAAATAATTGATATTAATTTTAAGCCAAATTTTATTTTATTTTCCATTGAAAATTCATAATAAATTTTCCATGGCTTGGAAAATTACAAAAATTGAAACTCATCACCAAAATCATTTTTTACATAATATATAATTTTTCCATGGCATTCTAAAATCATTAACAATAGGTTTTGTCCTAAAACAGTGCAAATTCATATGTAAATGGATTGGTTTAAATCAAACATATAATAGTTCAAGCATATCATCATCCAAAACATCATATTACAAATTTAATCTTAAATCTAAAAACATATGATTATAAAAAAATAGAGACGGAATGAATTATTATTCGCCTTAAATATGATAAAGACTTTATGATTTGTTGAAGATTAATTCCTCTTAGCTTCAATCCTTAGCTTCAAATTGAATTTCTCCTCTTTTCTTTTTGATTATGGCCGGCTCCTCTATAATACTTTTCGTTTTTAGGTTTTTTGGGATGAACGTGAAAAATGAGAAAGTGAAATGTGAATGGGCAAATGGAAATGTATAGCCGTGTATAATGCGGCTATTTACTAATATGCCCATTTCTAAATTAATTAGTTTAAAACGATTTTAGCCCATTTATCTTATTATTAAGCACGACCTTAATTTATATTTTCAAATCTCAATCCCCTTATCATTATAATTCTTACATTATTCTATTTAATTTATCTAATTAAATTTCCTGAATAATTTTATCAAAAATTAGGGATATTACAGCTATCCCTTCGGAAAGTTCCAAGAATAAGGTCTTGATTTGTTTTGTGATGGTGGGAATAATCTTCTAAGTATCGATCATATGTTGGCTTGAGCGAATGATATCGAACACTTGGTAAATTCTTCTTCTTATTATTATACAATCAAGGAAAGTTCAAATCCGAACAAGTTATTTGGATAAATGGATTTTAAGTCAAGAAATAGAATGGTATGAAACTTTGATGATGTTTTGGTATATCACTTAGGGGCAGGATGACTTCTCATATGATGGGTTATGAGTTTTAGTTGACTCCAAAGCAGGCACGAAGAGTACATGCACAAAATGAGGTAGAAGAGAAATTAAAACTAGGATCTTATGCCGACATCTTCTATTATAGATGCGGTAAAGAAGAGAATTATGCAGTTATGTGTGAAATTAAGCAAAGGAAGAAGAACAAGAATTCAGATGGAGATGATATAGTCGGTTTCAAGTGTAAAGAGAGAGGGCATTTTCTACATAAATGCCTTAGAACAAAGAAGAAACCGAGAATTAAAACAAAAAAGACAATGGGTTGCTACTGATGTAAGAACCTAAGACATAAAGCCAAAGATTGTCCCAAACGGACTTGCATTTGGTGCTTCGAGGGGAGACATTTAATGAAAGATTGTCCAAAGATGAGATTGGGTGACTTAGGTATCAAGGATAAAGTACCATCTACCGCAAATAGGGCTCAAGGATAGAATGGTAGTATTAGTATCCATATAGTTGTATGATGGTAAGTAGTATTTTGTAGGTCCATAGTACAGGCTAGGGTTTGTGATAAATGTATAAATATAATATTAATTAATAAATCCATTTTCATCATTCTCTCTGTGCATTTTTTCTATCTTCCATTAAATCAATTTAATAAGATGTTTAAAAATAAAATGTTTAAAGGAATATTAGAAATGGCATATTAAAAAGTGTTTAAATTATGAAAATTATTTAAGAATATATTTTATAAAGGTATCTTTTATAAAATTAAGTGTAAAAGATATATGTTTAATAAAAAGGAATTTTAAGAACTCCTATCCTAATCTTTTGAAAAGTTAAAGGAAAAGCTATCTAAATAGAAGTTATTAACAAAAACATTTCAAAAGGATTGTGAGATAAAAGTTTCATAAAGGTTTTTTAAATATGTATATAGTACATAAATCACTTCATCACACAATTATTATCTAAGATTCGAGTACGAAACTTGGAGGTGTTTAAACTGATCCAGAAAAGGATTTATCACTCAATTCTTGATAACAAACATTGATGAGGGTTTGTGTTTGGATACTTACGTTTTCTATCATAGTTGAGAACTATGCAAGAAAAACTAAAAATTCAAGTTGGAAAGCCTGGTTAAAAAGTCCGCACTAGAGGATCATGAGATCAATACTAGTTCAGAAGTAAAGTTATGGATTCAAATAGTAGATCAAATCGGATGATCTATAAACATCACATGAATGTAAGTTTAAAAATAAATATTTTGGGCGAATACCTTTAGGTTTGATTTGGTGTAATTCCGAGGACAAAATTCTTTTAAGGAGGGAATTTGTAACGACCCGCAAATTTATCAATTGATAAATTATATTTATTTTTAAAATATACAAATATAAGCTTTTAAAAACATAGATTATAATGTTTTGAACAATAAACAATAATGGTAATCTTATTTTGAATAAGTGTTTACAAAAATATAAACTTTGAAGGAATATCGACAAAATGATCGAAAATCGTTTTATCGATAAATAGCTCTATAATCGTAAAACATCTTATCTATAATCGTAAAACATCACGCATGGATTTGGATACATACACTTATTTTTATAATTAAACAAAAATATGAAAAAAAAATATTTTATTTTTGGAAATCGAATGAATACATGACATCATTGGTGATGCCCTTATATTTAATAATTGATTTATGAATTTAAGTTGAGATTTAATGATTTCGTAATTATTATAATTATTCAAATAATTGTTTTTAAATGATAACAACTCATTTTAATTAGTTATAAAGTGATAATAATTATTTTTAATAGTTTTATAAAGATTTATATGTTGAATTGAAAAATATAATAAAATTAATATCGATTTATCGGTATAATAGCAATTTTTGTAAATAATTGTTAATATTGATTCATATGATTTTATAACTCAAATGAGATCCTTTTTATTAGTTAAAAATGATTATTATTTTCAAATTTTGTTTACATATATATATATGCAAGTTAAATTATAAGTGAAAATGTGACCGGTAATCGATTTCCCGATTTTCAATGGTTTAATAAACAGAATTTGTTCGAAAGTTGTTGCAACCTTGTTTCTATGTCATGTACACATATATAACATACATATTCACACATGAGCATATATACACATACAAATATACATATACATTTATATATAAACATATATAAGAAAAAATCTAAGATATTTCTTAAATACTTAATCTTTAAGCAACCTTGAGTCAACTAAGGACATGAACGGATGGCTTGGAAGTTATTGAAGTGATGGAGGCACATGGGGAGGAGGGTTAACATGGAGAACATGATGATTAAGGAGGAGGTGGGTGCACATGGTGATGATGATGGATAATAATGATGTTTTTGATATATTTTTCACGTCCTTTTGCTTATAAATACTAGCATCGATTCACTCCTTCATTCACTCGTTTCTTCATCTCCTTTCTCTTCTTTCTTTAGATTTTTAATGGCTTCCATCTTACGAAAATTATGAAGAAATAATATCAAAGAGAAAATAAAAATATTACACATATATATGTTATCATTCGACCTTAAAACCAAGTGCAAACACCTCCCTATCCCCTCTGCTACTCATGCCACCCCTATATCCCAAGATAAGGCCAAGCAACAATCATCCAAGGTCAAGGCCGAGAGCACCAAAGGAGAAGGAAGGAAGTCAGGGAGCTTCGGAGCAAGGAAAAGAGAAGGAAATTCTCCCAAAGTGCTACCGGAATTGATCCATGAAATTACGAAAAAGATTGATGGAGTGGAGCCATAAGTAAGTACTCAATGATTATTAAATGATAAATAATCTCTATAATTATTTTTAAGTATGATAATATAACCATTTAATCTCTTAATGATTTGTATGAATGTTTGATAACATGGTTGATTATATGGATGTTGATAAACGAGGTTTAATTATATTTTCCTAAGTAATTTGTAAAGATTTAAACAAATAATTCAGAAATATTTTCCTAAGTAAAGGATGAAATAATTTGGAATCATTCAATGATTAAAAAGGTTTAATTATACCAAAAGGATTTGATAAACGATGATTAATGATTCCATATACTATTAAGAAGCTAAATGGAATAATTTAAAACAATATGTCACTCTGAGATATTTATGAATAAATAAAAAGATGAATTAAATTTAATGATGATTGATAATCATATATGAACTTAACATCTTTTTAATCGATGGTTGGTTCAGAGGAAGTAGGGTCGGATTTTGGTAAATCCTATCCTAAAACCACTTCGAACAAATGTATAAGTTCGGAAGTGGAGACATGTTAAAGATAATGATTTTTGAAGACCGGAGATCTTCAGAATGTAGGGATTGCTATCACGAGTCCCAGGGATTTACCCCATATTATATTTATATGGCAGTGGTGTCTGCATTCTGAAATCTTCTTGTATTGAAGACCGAAGATCTTCATAGCGAAAGGACTAGTTGTTGACATTCTCTAGGTCGCTCCCAATATAGAGATATTTATTACAGCAGTGGTCCTTTTGTGTTTTGAAACCTTCGTATTGCAAGGACTACTTGATACTAATGGTAGTAGGAGGAGTGCCTTCAATTTTGTTCAATCCTAGAGCGAACTTGTATGGATGAATGTCTGACAGTGCGTTTTTGATCATATCGGTTAATCTCTATAAATGTATTATCTACTTGGTGGCGGAGAAGGCAACTTCTCTTAGCTTAACACCCTTTCCTAAGACATATGAGCTCAGGAGTTATTTGTTTGTAGAAATCAGTTGTGTGATTATAGAATGACAATGTGACATTAAAAGTGGAACCTGTGATGATCAAAGCAAAGCGTGGCTTTGTGGAAAGTATGAGCGTAGCCTCTCGAGGCTGACATCCCAGGAATGATTTGGGATACTATGTGGTCTGAAGAACACACATTCGGGCTATTGGTTGATGTATGTATGGTGGTGTTCAGTATCTGGACCCGTTGGGGAAAGTTATTCCTTAATGCATTTATTGCCCCGTTATTTTAATATAGTAGTTAGCTTGTTAAAAGTGACAAGGCTACCAGATATTGGTAGTGTAGCAAGTGCAATTCCAAGTAGCTAGCTTGAGAAAAGCGACAAGGCTTCCGAGGGAACTATGTTTGCTATGCGTGGATCGAAGGAAAATGCCACTAGTTCCCTATCATGTTGGAAATCCAATTACAATACGAGCTTTACGGTTTTAATTGGATTCCTAAAATAGTTGTAATGCCTTGCAAACATTTCAGGTACCCTTTTGGTATCACATTATCGTTTGACTTTGTCCAAGTATTGATACCTATTTTGAGTATTTAATTGAAAAGTGTTTTCAAACCAAGGTCATTGAAGAGTAGTATGGTCAACTGATGTCAACTCAAAGTTAAAGTCTCTAAAAAGAGTAGTTCGGTAAATAATAATTGTTATTATTGAACTAAATAATTTGTGTTTGGACTATAGAGTTGAATATGGATGATATTGGTATTTTGACCATTACCAAATTCCATAAATCCAAAGTGATATAATTTTGACGAAGAAATTGGTGTAAATGTTTGCCACTACCAGGTAACGCTTAAATAATTAAAATTGGATTTTACCAAAAGATCATACCACTAGTAAGGTGACGTATGAACATTAATATTCAAATTGTTCAGTATTGACCTCTGACTGAATCTACACCTTTAAGTAGCACAGTCATAATGTTGAATACTCCGAATAAACTACATGATTTAATTAATTTATGATAAATTAATTATTATTTCTGAAATGTTGACTATTAAATTTTATTTTATTTTTTATATACCATTAGCATTTAATAAAGTACGTAAATCAAAATTATAAATGTGCATATCGATATATGATATAAATAGATTGTTTAAATTGCATTTAAATGAAATAAATGCTGAGTGGGTTTGGGATCACTTGAGGCTCATAATTCCTCTATGTTTGGCCGGCCATGTAAGGGAGAGAGGATAAGTTTTCAAAGAATAAATACAGGAAAAAGAATAATAAAAAGAAGGAAAAAAGTCGCTCTTTAATTGGCATTAATTGCTTTCTTTAGTTCATTCTTTGCATCACCTTTTTGCTATTATTCATTTTACTTTTCTATACTTCTCTGGTTCTCTCCTTCCTCTCTAATTGCTAAAACTATGAGAGCTTTCATGGCTTCAAAAATTCCCATAATTAAATGCAAATCAAATCTATTCGTTAAAACTGGTTTATCCCTCTTGATCCTTGCAAAATATAGAGGCTGATTTTTAAACCTAGGAGCTTTGATTCATTGTTCAATGCATGGTTTATTGGCTACATCCATAGATACTTTTCTTATTTAAATTCACCTATTTATTTATACAATTGATATAATTTTATTTCTATGATTCACATCATGTTTTGATTATTCATCTTGCAAGATGTAAATTTAATCTCCCTAATGTCTATTTTGGTAAAAACATGTTTATTATATTGTTTTGATTTAGACCCATGTTTGTTCATCATCTCCCTTTAGTGTATGTTCATGATAAATTGATGTGTTTTGAATCTCATACTACTTTTGATAACTTGATATTATTCTCTGTATTGTTTAAATTTGTAAATGCTTATCACAAATTTACATATGCCTACTTTGTCTAAATTTCTTTTATTTTGTTCTAGAAATTTGTGAAATTGAAAACTAATTTTGAATGGTTTTTTGTAATATAACTATATAACATTTACATACTTAAATGAAAATAAATTTTATAAGTTAAATTATCTACTATTTTTAAATTAATATTTAATTTCATATGGTAAACAATTGAATATAATTGTTTCATTACTTGTCAACAAAACCCTTGGTTTAAGATTAATGATTGGACACAAGTGCAAATTATAATTCTTTGTAATTTTCTATATTTAAGGTCTCATGTAAAATCTAAAGTATTATTTCATTCCTAAATTAAATTTTTAATGAAAACTATCATAACTTTTGGTATGAATGTATATGTTCACATATCATATGTTACATTGTTTGCAAATATATGTTGCTTAGATCTGGATTATTAAATTGTAATTAACATGCATATGGAAACATACATGTTTAGTTCAATTCAAATTTGTAAGAGGATTTTGTACAATAATATAACCTTCTGTTGTCAAACCTCTCTTTAATTGAAATCATTTCCGTTAATGTTAATTTTGGATTTCAAATTATTTCAAATAACTAATAGGGTTCCACTTTATACATACACATACATATACATATGCAAATACATAGATATGTATGTATGTGTATATCTATAATTATAATGAATGTACACGTATATTTCATTAACAAAAAACAAAGGCGTCTGTAAATTTGGTTGATAAGTTATAAATGTCATTTAATTTATTAATTATTACATTTAAAAAGGGAGAGAAATAAAAAGTTTCTTTCTCTCGTATTTTGTCATATCTTCTCTTTTTTAGTTACATAGGGTAAGAGAGGGAAACGAAAGGTTTCCTTTTCTAAATTCATCTATACATGTTTCATTTACACATATATACTCCACTTGCACTTACACTTCACACAAGTGAATGTATTTGATACATTTATTATAATACATATAAATTTAAGTTATATTTAAATCTCCATTTTAACAATTTAAACCGAATAAGATTTTATTAAAAATTATATTAGATTGGCTATAATACATAATCCCAATAAAGATCCAAAATGGTTTTTTTTTTTTTGAAATTCACTCATTTCTTCCGCTGTTGGGTGGTCTAGTTCTTACTGGTATCGGAGCCCAATAGCCTGTGCAATCAAAATTAGTTATGTTAGGGCTAAGTAATCAAGCATGACCACTTAGTACAGTGTCGAGAAAGGTAATGTCTAGAATTGGAATTGGGCAATCAACTACCTTATGTTAGTACCTCAGATATAGCTTTTGATGACAACAATCATATAAATATAAATACTAATGTTTTGTCAAGTTGTATAGTATATATTGTAGAATATTGCATAGTTACAAAATAATTAAACTTGAATATTGATCAGTATAAAGACCAAGAATGAAGATTTAATGATGATGATCAAGACTCATGAGTTTAGAGACAAAAGACTTGAAGAGGTCAAGACTTTAGCATGAGCCATTAGAACAAATTATTATAGTCCCTGATAATGGATTTTGATCTTTATCACAAATTTCTATTCTTTGATATTTTAATCAAAATAAATTATTTTAAATTCAAAATATATATTTACAAATATTTTATACAAGTTTTCATGTGTTCAAAATATTTAAAAATTAAGTTTAAAATTATTTTACAAAAATATAAAAGTTTAAAACAATTTAAAAGAAAATTCATTTTTCAAAATTAACAAGGGTATGTCGACATACCCCTCCTAGATATGTCGACATAATGACCCTTGGTTGCTTTTTTAATTTTTGAAAAGAAGTGTCTATCGGATGCACTTCCTCACGAATGGATAATTTTGTTCATTCACTATATAAAGAGGAGTGCAAAGGAATTTTTTAAATAGTTTTCTTGCTTTCTTCTTATTCCTTACTCTCTTGTAATATTTCTTGAAAACAACTTTCTATATTCTTCAAAATCTATATAGAATCAATCAATACTCTACTAGATTGATTCTCTACAAACTATATATTATTTTAGAAGCATTCTGTCTACGAACTCAAAGATCAAAACACTATAAGAAGGGCTACAGGATATCTTGTATTCCGAAAACAACCATTTGTATTTGGAAATCAACAACTCTACTCTTATTTGTTTGAGTGCACTTATTGCCCATTCAAATAAAGTAGGTGTGCTTGTTGCCATTCAAATCAAGTAAGTGATCTTGTTACCCGGTAAATCATGGGAGTTTGCCCCGGACTCGTAAGACATGAGGGTGTGTCTCGTAGCCTTGAAATCGAGATTGTATTCTGGTTTACTTGCTACCTGTTTAAAGTAGGCGTTTAAAAAGAAGTCTGTACAGTATTGTACGGGACTGGATATTGGATTGGTTAATTCGAACCAGTATAAAAATTCCCGGTGTCATCTCTCTTACTTTACTTTTTGTTATTGCTTTTATATTCATATGTGCTTGCATCTATGACTGCTTAATTAGTATAGATATGTATTGATAATCTATGATTTGATTTAAATATTGAACCAAGTTAAAATGACTCATAAAAGTTATAAAACACTATTCATTCCCTCTCTAGTGTTAATGTAGCCTTATGATCCGTTACATTGTAACCCTCATTTGATATCAGAGCATTAGATTTTCAAAGATTCATAATTTGATTTTTGAAAAGTACAAATGGCTAGTAAAACTGTTAATAAACTTTTTAACACTTTAATAGAAGGACAATGAATTGCCAAACCCTCACTATTTAATGGTAGTAATTACACTTCTGGTCATGTAGGATAAAGGTCTATTTACAGTCTAATAATTTAGATATTTGGAATATTACATAGAATGAGTACACTGAACCTGAAACTGAATAGTCAACCTGGTCACCAGATCAAAAGACACAAGTGTTTAATAATTCTAAGACCATGAATATTTTATTCTATTTATTAGATAAAAATGAATTCAATCAAGTTTCTATTTATAAGTTTACATATGAAACCTGGAGAACACTGCATGTTACACATGAGGGAACTAGTAAAGTAAAATAGACAAAAATTTCTATGCTAACTAATCTGTTTCAATTGCTTAAAATGAAACTAAATAAGTCTATTTCCAATATGTATTCTAGATTTCAAGATATAGTTCATTCACTAGTATCATTAGGTAAAAAATTTCGAAGAAGATCAAGTTAGAAAAATTCTTAATTCACTACCTTCGGAATGTGGTTAAAAGACATTAGCAATAGAAGAGGCTAATGAAATTAGCACTTTAAAAATTGAAGAGTTGATTGGTAATCTAATGCCCTATGAAGCACAGTTGCAAGGCAGGAAGGAAATCAAGACAACTGAAAAGAAATCAATTTGATTTATTGCTACAACCGATGATGAGGATTTAGATGATGACGATAATGATGAGGAGATTGCTTTTATGACCCAAAATTTCAGAAAATTCCTGAAGTAAGAAGGATGAACAACTTTCATATAGCTAAAATAAAAATTCCAAAAACAGAAGTGTGATTAAGTGTTACGATTGTGTGAAGTATCTAGCCATCTACGTAGAGACTACCTACAGCAGAAGAAAACACCACACACTGATTCATTCAAAAGGAGAAAAAGAGCATATAATGAAACTTTAGACGATTCTGATACCACATCAAGTGACAGCGAACCAGATACGAAAAATATCAACATGTGTTTCTCAATGATGGAAGATTAATTAGAAGAGACAAAGGAAATGACAAAATCGATACATTTTATATTTAATTTTTATTTTGAATTATTGAATTTAGGAATAAATATAGATTAACGATAATATTAATAAGTTTATCTATGTGTGTATGTAAGAATCATCTCAACCCTTCCTATTTTTCCGAAACGAAAACTATTTGTTTTCAAATAATAATAGCGCCCCTTCCTATTTTCCTCTGCAATGGCGCCCCTTCCCTGTCCTCTCCCTTCTTTCCCGTTGCCTGTCACAACTGCTCTTCCCTTCTCGTCCTTCCCTTCCTCTGACATAACCTTACCTTCGTACCTTTCGACTTCTGCCTCATCTCTCACAACCATCCCCTCTCTGCCTCCTCTGCCTGATCCGCCGCCTGATCCCTCGCCTCCCTCCCTTCTTGGTCCCCCTCCCATTCCATGTCCACCTGTTCTTCCTCCTCCTCCACCTGTTCTACCTCCTCCTCCATCTCAACCTCGTTGGAATTCCCTTTTCAAGGCCAAGCCTCGAAATGCTGGTCGTTTTGAGCCAGTCTCTTTCCCGCTGGTTTTTGATGAAGGTGTTCTTGTTCCACCCGTTGAAGTTATCAATGCCGGGAATGCGATTTGAGGTCAATGTCTTGTTGGTTTTTTTCTTGATAACCCTCTTTCGTACATGGTTGTTCTGCACCATCTCAAACGTGTATGGCGTCTTAAACGCTCGATTGAAGTGAAGTCAGATGGACGTTTGTTCCTCTTCAATCTGTCTTCAAATGAGGACAGAAGGAAGATTATCCACTCAGACCCGATTGTGATGAGGAACAAGTTGTTCATTGTCAAAGAATGGGATCCATCTATTGGTAACAATGTAAGCACTATTAAGTCAGTTCCTGTTTGGTTGAAGCTATCGAATATTCCACTGTACTGTTGGTCTCGCATTGGAATTAATTGGTTAGCATCTCGACTAGGAAAATTTCTTTGTATGGATGATAATACTGAAAAACTGGAAAGAATAGGCTTTGCAAAATGTTTGGTTGAAGTTACTGCATGCACTGAGTTGCCTGATTCATTCATGGTCAAGCTTCTGGACGGCTCTGATCAGCTTGTCTTTGTTGATTATCTATGGAAGCCTCAAATTTGCAGTGTATGTAAAATATTTGGTCATTAGTCATCTTGTTGCCAAGTGTTAAAGAAAACAAGTGCCAGTATTGATGTGGAAATTCCAGCTGCTTATGCTGATACGAACTCAAAACCAGAAGCAAAAGAAAATAAATCTGATGGAAAAGGTGAACAAAGAAATGCTAGTACACAGGGAGGGTGGAAAAAAGTCCCATTAAGAAAAGGCAAGGAACACAAGAATAAGAAAATGAATAGTGGCAATGTAACAAATCTTACTGATAATGATGTAGTTCATAGCTTGGACAAGTCTTTGGATTTGCCTCTGATCCCTGAAGCAAATTTTGAAAGAAGAACTGTTGTGCAAATTCTTGTGCGTAACTTAACTGTTGTTGGTATACAAACTGAAGGAGATTCTACAGCAGTGCAAATGTAAGAAGTTCCAATTTATCCCAAAGTTAACTTGCAAAAAGTAGGTACGCTGGTCGAAGCACAGTTGAATGCAAATCCTTTTTCTGTTCTTATGCAAGATACAACTGAGACTACTGAAAATGAATTTATCACAAGCTCTTTTTTGGAAGGAGAGGACTGTCCTTCTGCTCCTCCTACTGGAAGTGCCATATCTCCAACAACTTTGCAAGTGGTGGATACTTCATCATCCTTTTTTACTGAAACTAATTTTTAGAAACCAAACTAGTCATCTGAAGCAGTTCATTTTAACCCTCTTTCCTCTGGCCAATCAAAACCTACTATAATCAACACTCATGCAAAGGTGGTAGCTGACATTAAGCATACATCAGCACTTGAGCAATCATTCATAAATCAAATTGAGAGCTTTGTTTTTGACCTTTTTAAACCATCTCCACTCTCAAACAATCCATCTACTTCCATGCCTCAATCTAACACTCCCAATCACTCTTCCTCTCCCTACACTTATCTTGGTTCCATTCCAGGGTGGGTTTCACCACCCTCTCATCTGATTAAGCAAAGCTCTAGTGCCTCAAGATCTTCCTCTTTAGCAGCCAAACTAAAATCTGTAAGATCTTTCCCTCTTACAACTAGGAGTAAGGCAAGCGAGAACCACCTATAATATTGTTTTATCATGAATAAAATTGCAACTTGGAACATCAGAGGAGCTCACAATCCTGCAAAGCTTGATCAAGTAAAGTCTTTGATTTATGAACACAACATAAAGATTTTTGCAATCCTAGAAACCAAACTATCTCTTCCTTTAACGCAAAAAGTAGCCTCCTATATTAACCCTGCTTGGCATGTCCATCGTAATCTGGACAGTGCTCCTTATGGTAGGATCCTTACTGTTCATGATCCCATTTTCTTCTCTCTCACCCCCATTCTTTCAACTTCCCAGCTTATCCACTTTCACGCCATTTTCCTTCCTCTCAATATATCTTTCTACTTATCAGTTGTTTATGCTCACAATGCTAAAGTAGCGAGGCAATCACTCTTTCATATTCTCCCATCATTAAGGCAAAACTCACATCCATGGCTATTAGTTGGTGATTTCAACTGCTGTTACAACTTAAACGACAAAGTTGGAGGACAACCCTTAATGCCAAGGGACATTGCCCCCCTCGACATCTCTATTTCTGACTCTGATCTTCTACCTATTGTTCGTACTGGTGTGCCATTTTCATGGAACAATAGAAGCCGGTCTGGTCAACGTACATTTACCAACATTGACTTATCTTTTTGTAATGCTCCTGCTCTTTCCTTGTGGCCAGCTATCACTGCTCATCTGCCTCACCCCATCTTATCTGACCACTCTCCAATAATTGTCTCACCCTCCCCAATGCCTAGTAGAGGAAAAAAGTCTTTTAAAATTTTCAATGTGTGGGTCCAAGACCCTCAGTTCTTAACAATTATATCATCAGTTTGGTCTAACAATTATTACGGTAATCCAATGTTTACCTTGTGCAAGAAATTGAAAGCAGCTAAGACTGCTTTACGTCAATGGGCATCAGGTAAATTTGGAAATGGCACTCTTGCTTCTAACTCCCTAAAGGTCATGCTTAAGAAGGCACAAATTTTACTTGATAGGGACCCTTCCAATCCTAATCTTGCCCAGAATGAATCAATCCTCTTTCATCAGCTTAATGAAGCCTTGGAAATTGAAGCCAGTATGATGAGGCAAAAAGTCCATCAAAAGTGGGTTAGAGAAGGAGATAGAAACACTACTTTCTTCCATGCTTCAATTAATAACAAGAAAACTAGTGATCACATCCACTCTCTGTGGGATGATGTGGGTAATCTTCTTACATCCTCTGATGAGATTGATGAGCACCTGGTACAACACTTTTCAAAGCTTTTAGGTAATTATGAAAATTTCGTTCCCAATCTCGATATTCTCAATAATCCGCCCCTTCCCGCTTAAGCACATTAATGTATAACAAGCTTGTGACTAAGGTTATTGAAAACGAGATAAAGGATTCCCTTTTCGCTCTTAATGCCTCGTCATGTGGTGGGCTTGATGGCTTTAATGTAGTCTTCTACAAATCTTGTTGGGAAATTATAAGAACTGATTTCATAGCTGCTATTCTCAACTTTTTTAATAATTTCAAACTGCTTGGTGAGATAAATGCTACTAACCTTGTCCTAATACCTAAAGTCAGGCCCATCGAAAATGCTTCTTCTTTTCGACCAATATCCTGTTGTAATGTAGTTTATAAGTGCATATCCAAGATTCTAGCCTCTAGGCTTGTATCTGTGCTCCCAGAAATTATTTCGTCCAATCAGTCTGCCTTTCTCCCTTCTAGGAGTATCCTTGACAACATCATGTTGGCTCATGAATTAATCAATGGTTATGGTAGAAGTCAAATCTCTCCAAGAACAATGTTGAAGCTTGATATCTCTAAAGCTTATGACTGTCTGCAATGGTCCTCAATTGTTCGAGTTATGGCACTGATGGGTTTTCCTAAAGCTTTTGTTGCTTTGCTCTATGTCTGTATATGTACTCCATCTTACTCTTTATGTTACAATGGGAAAACTACTGGATATTTTAAAGGGAAACAAGGCGTAAGACAGGGGGATCCGATCTCTTCTTACATTTTTATTATTGTTATGGAAGCTCTAAACTGTATGCTAGCAACGAAATTTGAAGATAAATCTATAACTTACCATCCAAAGTGTTCCCATCAACAAATATCCTCCCTTTTTTTGCTGACGATATTATGATATTTACAAAGCCAAATGATCATTCAATAGCTGCCATCTTACAGTGTCTTCACTCCTTTTTTCTTGCTACTGGCCTTAAGATAAATCATTCAAAATTTCACATCCTAATCTCAGGTATTAGCTTGAGTGAAAAAGATCGGCTCTTGACTTTATCTGATATGCAGCCAATGGATAATATGATGACATATCTTGGCCTTCCTCTATGTACTTCCAGAGTCTCCAAGGCTCACTGCATCACACTGTACAACAAAATCACTTCTAAGCTTAACTCATGGACTTCCAGGCTGCTGCCCATGGCTGGTAGATTGGTGTTAGTCAAGTCAGTTTGTTTATCCATGACTGTGTATTGGGCAAGAACTTTCATTCTTCCCTCACAACTTCTCATAATGATAAGAACTGCCATGCTAAGATTCCTCTGGACTGGATCAATACATAATAGGAAGATTATACCTCTGTCTTTCAGTAGTATAGAAAAGCCTCTAAATAATAGTGGCCTAGGAATCATCAATGTCTCAATTTGGAACAAGGCAACAGTCAGTTCCCATGTGGATGCTTTGATGAACAAGAAGGATAGCCTCTGGGTGAAATGGGTCTGGAAATATCGTATTAAGACTGAGAACTTCTGGTCTATGAAAGTTTCTCAAAACTCGAGCTGGATATGGCGGAAATTACTTGGTATCAGAATATCTCTTCTTCCTTTTGCTAGGTATTCTATTTCACCTGGTTGCACTGTTAAATTTTGGAAGGACCCTTGGTTGGATGATGGTTTGGTGTTAGATACTAAATTGAGTCATCAAGATCGTCTGCAATCACTAATACATGGGAATGCGTATGCAGTAGCGTACATTGTAAATGGGAAGCTGACCACTCCCATTTCTAGCAATCAGTTTGTCAATGCATTATGGGGGAGCTTGCGTGACTAGGTGGTCCCATCAAGACAAGTTTCTGCTCTGCAATGGAAGGGAAGACCTCACAGCATTGGATGGGTTTATGATCTTCTTCAACATACTGATTCTCTTCCTAATTTTCATTGGGATAGAGTGTGTTGGAATACTATTTCTACGGCAAAAGATAATTTTATGTTTTGGCGAGTTATTCACAAGGCTGTTCTTACCAGAGATAAGTTATTATCAGTAGGTATGGTCATTGACCATCAGTGCCTTTTCTGTAACATGTTTCCAGAATCTGTTGATCACCTATTTTTTGAGGGTGTTTTCTTCTCCGACATGGTGAGTTCACTGTTCTATAAGATAGGCATGGCAAGCTATGATGGTTCCTCTGAAGCAATATGGAATGAACTTAAGTATGCTGTGAGAAGTAGGAATGGGAAAAGAGATATTACTTTCTTTGTGCTTAAAATATACTTCAGAACTGTCTGGCTAGAACGCAATTCTAGATGTTTTAACACTGATGCAGCTACGGCTCCTGATCTTTGGTTCAAAATTATGTCTAAGATTGAATCAGGGTTAAGATTCTCTTGTCATGAATTCTCCCCTCATAGTCGTGGTTTTTGGAATTGACTTGGAAACGTTTTGGTTAAGATTCTTCAATTATTTATGGCTTCCTTAGCAATTTGCTTGGTAGCTGTATTTCACATCTATGGGTTTCTTTAGGGTGTTTTTGTTTGCTTTTGCAATCCTCCATTTCGTATGTGCTGTGACAAAAGTTTGTTTTTGTCACTCTTTTCTTTGTTCTTTTCTTCGTTCAATAAACATTGGTAGGGGCCCAGTCAACCTCGCTTGCATTTCAAAAAAAAAAGAATCATCTCAACCCCATTCCTTCGTTCATTCACACTTTATTTCAAAATTCAAATTCATTCTTCACTCTCCTATCTTAAAAACTACACGAAAGTGTCTTTCTCATGTCAACCCTCCTTATCCAAAGCCATTAGGCTTACCAAAAAAATCAATAGTCAACTTTTCACTGGTCAAGAGTCCATTGAAACTTATGTTCAATATGTTACTTATGGAAAATAATTTGGGAAGGTTTGCAAATTTTAGTGAATTTTATGCTTATGGTCTACAATATCTTGCTTTTGAAAATGGTATTTTCGGTTTACTGATTTATCTCAAAATGATTTTGATTGCTATCCCGATTTGGTTAAAATGCTTTATGCAAATGTAAATGAATTTTTTCTCAAGGAACATCTAGTATTTTTATTTGTTTATAATATGTAAGTATATGTTTTAAAACTTATATATTTAATTTTGATTAGTTTGTAAATAATAAAATTTGGTTCGGACTGTTATAACTCAATATATAATACTTGATTTGGTTTCATTTGGTTTGATTTGGATTAATTGATTGATTAGATTATAAAATAGTTTTTGATTTGTATTATTTAATGTCTTCAATATATAATATAATCGATACTCAATATGTTGAATACATAATAGTTTTTATTACCACTAGTATTTCTGTATAGTTTAAATTCTCCTATATTGATTTTGTTTCCATAATTCATAAGTATATCACATTTAGGAGAAGTTTTGTTTCTCACCTATTTTTGCTGATGACAAAGGGGGAGAAAAATATAAAATATACCATATGCATATATTAAGAGGAGTTATTTAACTCATGGGGAGTTATATTATATTTCATATACAAGAATATTTACATGGTTTTCATCATAAAAAAAGGGAAGATTGTTAATGCCTCGGGCATTTATTTTGATGACAACAACCATATAAATATAAATACTAATGTTTTATCAAGTTGTATAGTATATATTGCAGTTGTATAGTATATATTGTAGTAAATTATTTTCAATTAAAAATATATTTTATAGATACTTTATAAAAGTTTTTATATGCTTAAAGTATTTAAAAACTATGTTTAAATTATTTTACAAAAATATATAAATTTGAAAATAATTTAAAAGAAAAATCATTTTTCAAAATTAATAAGGGTATGTTGACATACTCCTCCTATATATGTTGACATAGTGATAGTTGGTTGCTTTTTTAATTTTTGATAAGAAGTGCCTTGTGGACGCACCTCTTCACTAGTAGATACATCTATTCCTTCATTATATAATGAGGAGTGCAAACAAATTTTTTAAACTAATTTTCTTACTTTCTTCTTACTCATTAATCTCTTGAAATATTTCTTTAAAACTACTTTATATATTCTTCATGATCTATATAGAATCAACCCATGCTCTACTAGATTGATTTTCTACAAACTATTTACTATTTTGAAAGCATTATCTCTACAAACTCAAAGATCAAACTGCTATTAGAAGGGCCATAGGATATCTTGTATCCTATGTACAACCCTTTGTATTTGGAAATCAACAACTCTACTCTTATTTGTTTGGATCCACATGTTGCCCATTCAAATCAAGTTGGTGTGCTTGTTGCTCGTTCAAATCAAGTAGTTGGTCTTATTTCCCAGTAAGTCAAGAGTGGTTGCTCTGGATTCGTAAGATAGGAGGGTGTGTCTCATAGCCTTGAAATTAAGATTATATACTGGTTTGCTTGCTACCTTGTTAAAGTAGGCGATTGAAAAGAAGCCTGTATAGTATTGTACAAGACTGGATGTATGATTGATTAATCCAAGCCAATATAAAAATTCCTGATGTCATCTCTCTTACTTTATGTTTTGTTATTGCTTTTATATTCATCTTTGATTTCATTTGTGACTGTAATTAGTATAGATTTATACTGATAATCTACAATTTGATTTAAATATTGAAACCAAATTAAAAGGATTCATAAAAATTATAAAACACTATACAACCCCTCTAGTGTTTATGTAGCCTTAAGATCTGTTACACCATAACCCTCTTCTTGTCTTACCTGATTATCAGTCTGGCCTGAAAGGTGAAGTGACAAAGGTTGCCCTTAATAGAAAAGGCCTGATTTTAATTGCAACTTGGGCTAATTTTCAAAAATATTTTGAAAATCAAAATAAAAATTGTAAATTTAAAAGTTAAATTTCAAATAAAAACATGTTTGTTATAAAATTTATAATATAACATAAGCCTTTAAAATGTTTGAAATTCTATTTGAAAATATTTAAATACTAATTTTGAAATTTAATTTTATTAATAAGATTAATAAGATGAATTAATTAATACTTATATACATGTATTATATATTGATATACGTTATGTTATTTCAAAGTGTTTAAGGTAACATAAGTATAAATGTATGTATATAAAATATTTTATATTAATATAATTTAATTAAAATTGTTTAATTAAATAAATCAATTAAAGGTTAATCAATTAAATAAATAAATTAAAGGTTAATTAATTAAATAAAATACATATGTATAAGATATATGTGTTACACAATAAAGGTTATAGTATATATTTATATATTATTCAATATATATGTTATATTGGAATAATATAAAATTTTATTTTTTAAGATTTAAATAATAGAATGTGATGCATAAGATTATTATATAAGTTAGTTAAAATATAGAAGTTATTTGGTGATTGAAACGTATATAATACAAATGTATAAATTTAAGGTGGAATGGTAAGAAACCAAATAGACTGAAGAATATATACATGCATATAGTACATATACCATGATTTTTAATGTATCTGGCACTTGAATTATGAGGGCATTTTATAAGAAATACATTATTCTATAAGTCCATATTACTTAATTAAATATTCTAAAGATTACGAACCTTTAGTGTAAATGGTGTCCTTAACCGTTCATATATTAATAAATTATTTTCGTACTCTATGGTTGTTGAGCAAACTCAAGCTAGAGATGTTATGTGTAGTATTATTAATATATTGAATTGAAAAAGTAAGATAACTATATATATATATATATATATATATATATATTGAGCAAACTCAAGGTATATATACTATACTTAGGCTGTCGCGGAATGGTAGGTACTAGTGAATAATCTCATTCGATTTGTTGAGAAAAATCAAGATCAATATGAGATTAGAATAAGAAACTATGAGTTAGGAGTTGTATATGATACAACCGATAAGAAGTTATCCATTGTTTATGGGGCTATGACTTGTTTACAAACTCAAGGTCAGAATCATAAGACAAACAAGTCCTAACATCCACTAATGAAGTCGAAAGACTTCCATGTTTTGTCTATGATTTTGAAGAAACATAAAAGTCTAGTGGGAGCCTTACTAGCAAAATGAAATGTAACATTTTACCTTTCTAATATTGTAAGAACATCGGTTGTGTATAATTGAAATAATCCGCTTCGATAAATTTATGCATTAAATATGATTGATAAAATGTTTACCAATTAAAATATATAAATGAACTGAATTAAATATTGGCAAAGAAATATATAATATACTTACCAATATATTTTGCATGTTGACCCATGCAAGCGTCTAATTATACAACCACTAATATGTTCGTAACTTGGCCATTTACAAGTTTACTTGCCCGAGACTATGTATTGTCTTCATTGTGTTTTGAACTCTAAAAGCAATACAATATGGATATTTGATCCATAGTGATCACATATAAATGCTATATGGTGAACAATCATAATTCGTAATGTGCGAAACCTCGATGAAATTAGTTCATTGATACAAGCAAGTAAATTGTAGCGTGAGGTCGTGTATTCAATATGATTGATTATAATAATAATCTTATTATATTAAATGTAACACTAGACCAAAGGCTATATGATAGGTCTAAGAATTCGATCACTAAAATGAGTTTAATCAGTTTACATAAAATGCAATTTATTTGATATCCATAAAGGTTAAGGATGACCAAATGCACTTTTGTAAAGAGTACATTATGATATTGTAGTAAGGATTTCCTTTAATGGTTCAGCCGCTCAGAAAGGAAATTGAATGTATAAGAGTGAATGTAACTTGAGGCACGGTTGGAATGAAGAGAGTGAACGTTCATTTACGTTTCATAAAAAATTTGGAAACAATAATTGTAAAATAATTAGGGATACTTAACATTGGAATGAGAAATATGATTTCTATTCTAAAAAAAATTCATATAGAAAATTGTTTTCTATTATATTTATTTCTTTGAATTTAAGATACTTGGTATAAAAATCCTCAACTGTAAACTTGTTAAAATAGCCTATATTAAGTGGTTGAATGGAGCTTCATTTTTCACATGTTATTACAGTAATGATTGAAATGGTGGGAGCATGCCATATAACACTTATTGGTCGCATCAGGTTATGAAAATTATTTTCGTAAAACATACCAAACATTATTTACGAAATAATTATTATTTTTCAGTATTGACTAAAAATGGACATGGTTTCATTTCAATATGAATATTATGAATATTTATAATAAAATAAAACTATAATAGCAGTATTTGTGATGCATTGGAAAACACAAAAGTACCTAAATTATTTGCAATTGTTTTGGAATTATAGACTAAGCCAAAGTTTGAAGAAATAATTATTTGATTATATGATTGCAAATCGCATAGTGTTGGTACATTGATATCTCAAAACAATAAAAGACAATGCACCCATTTGTTAAGTGCGATCTTAAAAGTTAATGAACTCTATGGATTGATATATATATATATATATATATATATATAGATGTACGCAATCAAAAGTCTATTAATTCCAAAATGGTTCAACCTATTCGTTGTATTCACTAATGAGTTATCACAAACATGAACATGTGTATTTGACACACATGTAGTATGTTTATGATAAGCTCATAGAATACAAGTCAGAAGTAAATTAAATAACGTGCAAAAGAAAATATATGTTTCTATTTGATCGAATAGATGAGTATATTGAAAAGAGTTCCAAACGTACCTAAAATGAATAAAGAATCAATCTTAAAAGTCAATCCTTCCTATAATGCATTATGATGTCTCTGTAAGGATTAATCGAACTTGGTTGAACAAAGTACGATTAATTGTGAGTGAGGTTGAATTAACTTATTTCTATAAGGCCGTGTACTTAAGAGTAGTACATAAGGTCCAAATTAATTTCATCAAAGAATGGTTTACAAAATCATATAAGATAAGGGTTTATAAAAACACCAACATATCCTAGACCAAGGAGTTGGCAGGTTATGTAAGTCGAAAGACTACACGTAATATTTGTTCATGAGGGATCTTGTATAAATCGCCCCAAAAGGAGTTTGGGAACGATTGTCACTAGAATCGATTCATTTTTTGAACATAAGTTTTGTAAACTAAAATCCAAATCATTTTTATATATAGGATAATAAAGAGTTAATTAAAACCTATTCCGTTGCATTGAGAAACAACTATTGTTTCAAAATACCAACTTTGCAGCGAAGAAATTTCTTTGAGAAATTATTGGTAGTGAAATGGATTTGGACATGATCGAAAGTTGAAACTGATTACGTGAGGAGAAAGGAAATTTACATAACTTGAACGAACACATCGCATTAGAGTGTCTATTAAGTATTCACACACATTAAAGAAAAACCATGAGTTTCTTATCAACTTGAGAATAGATAATCCTCGGTTTACAATTAAACCATTAAGAGCATTGACTCTACGATATTATATGATGCACAAATCCAAAAAGGATCCCAAGTACATTATCATAGTATGATTCTGGTAGTCGTACCCAAAGGGTTATGATCCATCGGCCATGAATGAGTCATCAAGAGCAATGTTATAACGATTGATTTTTCGACCCTCGAATGTCGACACTAATACATTCACGGTATTCACCTGCCGAGCATCCAAGTGTTGGAAAGACAGAATATTAGGGTAAAAGAAAAAGAATAAGAAAGAAGAGGACATATAATATCGAAATGATCTTTTGCAAAGAAAACTGTATGGATACAACAATTAGAGCAACTAACCCATCATCATCCTGGACAGTTATAACTACTAGTCCTTACAATTGCCGATATCTATAAACAGGGTAATGTAGTGGAAATAAAAACTACGGTAAGCAATCATCTAGCTCCTCTCCAAAAGCTCCAATAAACATCAATAAAAACTAGAAATATACATGAGGCTGACCCGAGCATTATAAGAAAAATAACACCCGGATCAGTCTAGTAAACTAGCTTGAGAAACTTAAGTCATTTGAATTAAATTAATATTATAAAACCTTTTAAAATAAAAGTATCTCATAAGCTACACTACAAATAAACACATGTAGATTTTTACCTTACGATAACCAAACCATTTCTATTAGAAACTCCAGTGATATTATAATAATGTCCAGTGTGTTCATTATAAATATAAACATAGCTGAAATGGTTACATTGGTTATATTTAACAGTATTTTAGGTATACAAACAAAACCACTAAGGCACTTTCATATAAATGAAATTTCCATGGAGACCTCCTTAATAAACTTAGACCGATCACCTATGACAAGGATCAGAAACTACCTTTCGAGCGCCGTATATCTCTAGATAAAATATACCATAAGATAAACACAACTTGACCATCATCCAAACACTCTCATGAAAAATTTGTACCAAGTATTATCAACTCCCCATATGCAACATATCGATAAGATACTCTAGATATGGAGTTGACGTACCCCTCTTGGTTCAACTAAACCCCAGGATCGTGTAGCCTACTCTGTGTTTAGTCATTTTCCGATGTCAAGGCTACGTTCGACATCATCACACGTGTCTTCAATACTCGAAAATAATGAATCCCACATGGATTCCATCATCTCAACAGATTTCAGAACAACGCATAGCCTCAATCATTTACTTCCAAACATAGATCCTGTATCACAGTCTTAAATTAGTTTTCAATAAGTAGAACACTTATCGATCCCAGTCTCTCCAAGACTGAGTTGATGAATTTGGTATTATTCAACAATAATGAGAATGATTGCATAAGGGAACAGTTAGGGTTGTCTCGCATGTTTAATGGAGGAAGGACGGTTCAGATTGGAAAAGTCTCACATCACTAAATAACATGGAAAAGCGGTGTATAAATATGGGTTAGTAGGCACGTAACATTGGGGATTTATTTTGTTACAAGAAAGTGTGTGCCAACCCATATGCGTACGCCACATGCTGGAAATGGGGATCTTGGTCCAACCGTCGTTACACAATAGTGGTATTGGAGCTACGTTACAGACTAGGCCATGCAGACACGGTAGTACTCTCAAAAGGTTACCGCCAGGGGATTCGAGTCAAGGGGGAGATTGTTAGGGTCTCGCATGTTTAATGGAGGAACGACGGTTCAGATTGAAAAATGTCTCACGTCGCTAAATAACATGGAGAAGTGGTGCATAAATATAGGTTAGTAGGCACGTAACATTGGAGATTCTTTTTGCTACAACAAAGTGTGTGCTAACCTATATGCGTATGCCACATGATAAAGATGGGGAGTTTGGTCCGACCGCCGTTGCACAATAGTAGTATCGGAGCTGATGGTTACGGACTGGGCCATGCAGACATGGTAGTGCTCTCAAAGGTTATCGCAAAAGGATGCGAGTCAAGGGGGAGACTGTTAGGGTTGTCTTGCATGTTTAATGGAGGAACGATGGTTCGGATTGGAAAAGTCCCACATCGCTAAACAACATGGAGAAGTGGTGTATAAATATGGGTTAGTAGGCACCTAACATTGGGGATTCCTTTTATTACAAGAAAGTGTGTGCCAACTCATATGCGTATGCCACATGCTGGAGATAGGGAGCTTGGTCCGACCGCCGTTACACAATAGTGGTATCGGAGCCAGGTTATGAACTGGGCCATGCAGACACGGCAGTACTCTCATAAAGTTACCACAAAGGGATGCGAGTCAAGGGGGAGACTGTTAGGGTTGTTTCGCATGTTTAATGGAGGAACGACGGTTCAGATTGGAAAAGTCTCACATCGCTAAATAACATGGAGAAGTGGTGTATAAATACGAGTTAGTAGGCACGTAACATTAGGGATTCCTTTTGTTACAACAAAGTATGTGCTAACCAATATGCATACGCCACGTGCTAGAGATAAGGAGTTTTGTCCGATCTTCGTTGCACAACAAGAACTAAGTCTCGTATACTTTCTCATAAGTAAACATATAAGCAATGTCAATACACCCAAAGCACGATTAAGTCACATAAACGGCTTTTAATCCCTTTATAATTCATTCTTCTTTTATTAGAAAAACACGTTTTTACCAAATGAAACTTCTTTCATTAATCAAAACTTCATTTAAAAATTAATACTCCATTATTGAATAAAATTTCCTTTATAAACTATATATATATATATAATTTCTCATTATAAAAGATATATACTTATGTTTACTATAAACTTATACCCTTTACAATGCTTAAAAAGTGTTCATACACTTATCTCAACGATATAAATATATTCACAAATCACTTAACAAGTTTTACATACTTTAAAATATAATCAAAGAAGTTATAAACAAGTGTTACTAAAACATTTGTTACTATAAACCCCTTCTCTTTTATATATAACTTTTCTTATCTTTTTATAAAAGATTTCAATACTTGTTATTATCTTTGAAACTCTATTATTAAAGATCTAATTATGCTTGTAAAAAATTTCAACTTTAAAATATAATTCAAGGGTTAAAAAAATATTACTAAAAAATTGTTTACAACAACCCAAAACATCTCACATTTAATCATTATATTTTAAACTCTCTTTTAAGGATTTAATTAGATTTTAAGGGTTAAAGACAATTGTTACTCAAACATTTGTTATAATAAACCCAAATCATTTCATACCATGAAAACATTTCTTTAAACTACCTTTAAAAGATTTTATTTATATTTAAGGGTTAAAGATAATCATTACTCAAACATTTGTCACAACAAACCCAAAATATCCATTTTATAGTGATCTTTAAAATATTCTCGATAATGTCCTAAATATCTCTAAGTGTAATTTGAAATAAAGGCTAAAAAAAAGTGTTACTAAAACACTTTTTACGACAATCCAAAACCATATTTATACTGATTATTAACTTCAAAAATATTTATTTGAAGATCGAAGCATATCTACACTTATTAATTAAGATAATCCAATTTTAAGCAATTCCACAAAACCTCTTATTTTACTTAATAGTTTAAAAACCAATCTCCTTTATTACACTTATAAAATACTTAATTTAATATTTAAAACTTATATATAAATATATATATATATATGGAAATATCTTTAAAATGATTACTAATATGATTAAACACTTTTAAAACTACTTTAAATGTATGATAACTATTTATATAGAAAATTATGTAAAAATAAGGAATTTGGAAATAAATAGAAAAGTAAGTTTTATTTTAAAAGCTACTTAGTTAAAAATTCATAGTTAATTGTTAAAATTATATTCAAACTTGAAACCAATTTTAAAACACTCTATTATAAGTTAGAAAACAATAATAAAAATATTAAAGAAAAATACATAATTTAAATATCATTTTTAAACAATTTATAGTTTCAAATAGCAAAGAAATCATTTCCATAAGTGATGTCTATAGTTTTGTTACAAGTTTTAACACATTTTTGCTACAACTTTGCGCTTAGTTTTCAATGCCTTAACGATTGATTTTAGATCCATTCCTTTTACAATAGTTAGTATACTTTGGGTACTTGAAAACCATGAAAAAAAATCCTAAAAAATATCTTTTAATCATCTATAGAAATTTGCGAAAACAAGGTATTTTACCGAAGTGCTCATATAGCGACTGTTTCATTATAACTTTCGCCTCTTCGTTCAACTAGTTATCAAATGAATTAAACTTCAAAACTTTTACAACAAGAATAATATATTATAAACTTGTTAAAAAGGTGAAGAAAACCCTAAGAAAATTTTCACAAAAAATAAACTTTATTTTCCAAAAACAAGTTTTTTAAAGTGTCGATATAGCGACTTTTTTACTTCAAATTTTTTAGCTTTTTTATATTTTCCATAACTTTTCGAAATATATACTTTACTTTTCCAAATACTTTTATAAGTATATAAATCAACCAAAATCGGTTTTATTAAAATATGTTCTTAAATCACCACTTTTCACACATTAAAGTTTAAGGATTTCAAAGTGCGTTTATAGCGACTATCGCTATACGGACAATTCTGTATTCACTTCAATATTTGATGTCATGTTATTTTATACACATATATGGTTCCAAATTCAAACCATACTACTACTAAACATGCATAACATATGTACTAATAATCATGTCCATTTTAGATGTTTAAATGTGCTTAATTTAAACAACATAATTCCATTCTTTTTAAGGCAACTGCTTTAACGAATATATGCTTTTAAAAGCATGTAATAAAAGGTTATAACTTTCAGTAGTTGGTATCTATTATTATATATAATAGCAAGCAATTTCATCAAGCATTAATATCAAGTAATTAACTCAAAGTGAGAATAACTCACTTTTATTCAACCCAAACACTTCCTACCAACATTCAAACAATCAAACACACCTCCAATCACTTCTACTTTCTCCTAGCTCATGGCAAAGACCTCCCCTTTCCACCATTGGCTCACGACCAAGCCTAGAAAGGCCACCCTAAAAAATCACGGCCTAAGGCCTCATTCCCCTTTACTCCATCATTTTTTCACTTCTTAAGTGCTAAACCATGTTCTAATGGTTATATGATAACCATGGAAAAGCTTGGTGGTGATTGGATATGATTTGCATAGTTTTCTAGAAAGTTTGAGAGGAGATAAGAAAGTGAAGACATTAGTTTAGATATGAATTTGTGAAGATATGAAGTGAATATGTGTCTGTATTTATAGAGTTATGAAATGTGTGGAAAAGATGTTAAAAACCCATGACACCCCACCCTGAGACCCACACTAACAAAGGACATTACTAAGTAATACTATCTACAAGAGTGGAGAATAGGGCTGGTTAGGAGCGAGCATCCGTAAGCTTTGTCTTAAACGAGCATTGAATACATCGATTGGGTGATTCAATTTTTGTCTTTTTTTTTCATGTGGAACAACATACCCGATTCAGGTTTAACACAAAACTACGGTGGCTAAGGATCAATTCGAGACAACATATAATAACAACCCAATTCACAGAGCATAGAACAGAAGCATATTCATACAGACAGTGGAATTACAACATGTGCTACATAAGTCAGTGGTTCTTATGAACCATATATACAAAACATAGTCTGACAAAAGAATATACATAAAGACGTCCAAACTGTCAACAAAAAGAACGACATAAAAATATACTAAAAAACGAAAGCTAAACCCATAAGCCGAGGTGGTGCAAGGTGAGATACATACCACATTTAGCTAACCCGAAACAACTCGGTCTGACCCAAGTATTGTATAAAATAATGAAACGGGTCGGTCCAACTTAAACAAGATGATTAGTGCATGATATTTGAAGGGAATATACAAGGGAGTGTTAAATAGCCTCCTTTGAGTTGAAACTTCATATTCACAATATCAACATAGTTCACAAGAGTCACATTCATCAAAATCACCACAAAAATCCCAACATATCAAACTCTCGGAGGAGTTCAAATCGACAAAAATGTAATCACCAAATTTCATCTCAAATTAGCACTAAGGCTATGTATATATCCAACATCCAACATAATGGTGGAAACATTTGAAACTCATCAAATTCCAGAAATCAATAATAAAAAATCTAGAAAATAGCACAAAGTAGATCCCAACAAACGACGAGTCTAAGCTATGCCGCACATGCATCAACAACAAATTGGCCGAAGCCTACCAAGTACTATCAACAAATTTGGTGCCCAACAAATAACCCGAAAGTCCAACAAATGGCCCAAAAGCTCAACAAATGGCCCGAAAGCCTAGTACTGGCAATATCAACATGCCCGAAGGCCTAACATAAAGTGTCACCAACTTCCAAATAGTTAATTTCACTCTCGTGTAACTTCAATAGAACAAGTCCGGAATTAACCGAAAAAGTAAACGCATGTGTCCCATACCACATGTTTTACTAAATCGTTTAAATCTCTTTCTCGTTCACTCGAAGAGTGCAAAAACCTATGATTTTAAGAAAATATTTTACTTTAAGAAAATTAGTTCCAAAACGATTTTTCGAAACATTATAGAAATTATTTTCTTAAAAATCTCTTTATTATTGAGATATATATAAATACATAAAACGTGCTTTAAAAAAAGTATATTATTACTAATAGAAATTGATTTAGAAAAATAATAATTTAAAACTAGCTTCTAATCGAAATTTTACTTAAGAAATCGTTTCCAAATCACATAGGCGAAAACATCGAATTCAATAGGTGTTCAATTCAAATATGTTACAACAAATGCTCTTGAAAAACCATAAATTCGTAGCTTAAAATGTAAACAACACTTAGCTTCTTAATTTATAAAGAAATGGTCATGAAACAGCAATTAAAACTGCACAAAACTTAGCAATAGAACTTAGGACAGCGGCTTATTTAGCATTTCGACCCTTTAAATCCCAAAATATTGTAATACCCCAAAATTTTGTGGAAAATTATTTTAATAAAATAATTCAGTTTAAAAATATTTGGATTAAACATAGATGGAATTTCTGAATTTAATGATGTGCAAGGGTATGTGTGCATATGCACACTGGAAATGGCACAAGAAAAGATTTAAAAATTTCTGAAAAAAATGATGATGATAATAAAATAAATAAACAAAGAAGGAAAGCATTTCAAATATGATTTTGAAATGTGAATTATTAACCCAATTAAATATGTTTTTCTACATGCATTGAAATTAAAAACTCTCTCTGAAATTAAATATGTATACATATTGAAACTAAAAATATATTTAGATACTGAAATTAAAAATATGAAACATATGTGTATGAATATTTTTACAGTGAAGCAAGGAAGAATTAAATAAATACATATATAACTATACACATGTATATCTTCCTTAGAGTAGAAATATGATGGAACTAAGCAAGAGAATAACATCAAAATGACATGAGATGCAATATAAGTAAGTATGTATGTATAGGTAAAAATAGCAAAGAGGATTTTCAGAAATAAGTAAAAGTATAAAATATAGTAGTCACACTTTCATCATGACTTGAATAAGTGAGAGATATTCAAAAATAACCATTTTCTGAAAAGTAAAAGGAGGGAAGTACTATCCTTAACTAGCTAATGCAGCCGGGGAAATTAAGGATGGAAATGTGAAAAATATAAAATGCATGATGTTAGTCAGGACAAAAATGGAATTCTGTCTTGATAAAACCCTAGTGAGAATATGCATATAAATAAGAAGTATGGCCAGAAAATCATCTTACCGGAGTTACTTAAAAAAAAGGAGGAAAATATTTAAAAAAAGGAAGGAGAAACATTCAAGGGTTATCTGGATCAGATAGGAAGGAATACTTAGGTGAGTAATCTCACTAGATTCATGGCATTAAGACCTGATATGAGGCAGCCAAACTTTTAAGTTGCTATTTGTATTTTTCTGGTTTTGTTAAACACAGTCTTATTAATATTCTTTGAATGATTTTTGATCTGATATAATGTTTTATTATGGATACTCTTTGGATAGATTTTTGATCTGTTAAGATGGCTGTTATTGATGTGCATACTACTGTTTTATTATATTTTGAAAAGCTATGGCAATAAACCTTAAAATCAAGGGAAGAATACTCACAACTGATGTGGATCTTTGGCATGGAAATTTTAATAAAAGAAAATATTATGAGCTGCATTATACTTTGTATAAGTGCCGAGGCTTTAAAAAAAATGTATTAGGGATGCAATAGAGATTTCTATGTGCTGAGTCCCTAATGAAATAGCAAAATTCACAAGTCAAAAATTATGATTCAGCTAGATCTTGAATTTGGTTCAATCACAGTTACTTGTAAAGCATAATAACATAACATGCCATGTCTCCATACTCAGTTGTAAATATTCTTTTATTTGATTTAAAGTTAAGGCATCTGATAGCAACATTTTTGAAAATGATCATCTGCTTATTTTTGAACAGTATACTTGCAAGGTATATGGAGGTGTTTTTATACACTGTGACATGTTTACTTAGCTATCTGATGATAGGTTTAAACAAGTATAATTAATAAATTAAATTAGAAATGGTGAGCCAAGAAGGCTGCTGTAATGCTTGTCATATTTGAAGTATGCAAGTTGGCACATGGCTTGTTAAGTCCTGAGATCTTTGTGCAATGATGTGATTTAATTCATTGCAATGTGTCCCTGTGATTCCTTAATAGCAGATGAGGCCAGAATATAAATTGATATGTATATGTAAAGGCAACACATAAATTATGAAATGAGAATATGAGTATTTCTTAGATTTGTTGAAGTGGAACCATGGTTGTTCCAGGGCATCTAAGTGATGCAGATTAATGTGAATGCTTGCATAATTATGTTTGTGCTAATGGTTGATTTATGAAGTTATTACACTTGCATAACCATTCATCTGAAACATAGTATATAGTTGATTGAAGAAATTAACTAAGCAACAGGCTAGAGCTTATGTATCATTTATTTGCTTAATGACATGAATATATTGATGTTGCTCATACAAGATCATAGATCCGACCCTTGTTGCTCATGGCATATGGGGGTGTCTCATTTTTAAAATGAGGCAGCCACTAATGCTCTTTCAGGAAATGCAGGAACTAAGTAGAAAGTGAAGTTATGGCTAATGAGAAGAAATGAACGAACATGCTTGCTAGTTTTAATAAGAGCATATGATGATTTTATCTGCATGTATTCATGAGAAGTGTGTTTATAAATTTGCTGTTATGTAATGATCTTGCAATGTTTGATGGAACTAGTTGTTTCCTGTTGAATCTTGCTATATACTAAGGTTTTAAAATTTAAATGATTATCTGAGTTGAACAAGAAAATAAGCTTAAAGATTATCTGTGAAATTCTGAGAAAATAACAATATAAATGTATTGAGCATTTGTCATACAAAATTTATATGTATTAGTCAAGTTTTAGTCATTCAAAAGCAGTTAGTTTTGAAGAAAAATCTGGTTTCAATTTGGAATAATCTTTTGGTATTTAGTCACTTTTCTTTGATATATCTTGTGAAAGAATTCAAGTTCAGCTATGAGTTGTTTTGTAATGTATACATATACCTTAAAAGGCTTCAAGTATTTTGCAAGTGAAAGGCATTTTAAATTGACATGAATTAAAGTGTGAGTCTGGTTGACTCAGCCACATGGTTCAACCAGCTTCAAAAGAATGGAGCTTTGGTTGCTCATGTTGGTCTGCAACTTGAAAGTAAAAGGCATTTCAAAATCCTTTGTTGCTTTAGCAAGTGTTTTTATCAAAACTCTCTTTCAAATACTAATGACAAATATACATTTTGATTGATTAGTATTATTAGTCCAGGAAGCATTTTGAATTCAAAACATGGTACACTTTAAAACCTAATGATTGCACACTTATAAATCATTTTCAAGTCAAGTACTCTAGTCATAGAAAACTCAGAAACCAGCAATTAAATGATCAACTTATGGTGTGTCATATTGTATGAGTCAAGAACAGGAGAGGCTCAAAGAAAACTGTGAACTGAAAATGATAAATGAAAATATCATTTCTAGCCTTAATTGAATGGCAAAAAAATTTGAACTACATAATAAAAAAGGCTTTGAATTTTGAGATCATTCTGTCAAGATAAATTATTAGTAAATCTTAGTTAGAATAATCAAAGTTATTATTTAAAATAAATATAAGCATGATCTACTCACATATATTATAAGTAATAGTGGGTGGAAATTCAAATTCAAATTAAAATTCAAATCAAACAGAACATGCTCTTGTTTAATTACCATAACTCTGATTTAAACAAGAGGGGCACATGCATCTTCATATGTATGTGCATATCTTTTTGAACACACTGATATATTTATATTAGTAGTAATTTTGAATCTTGGATAAATTGATTGGAAGGAAAAATGACTTTGAGAATTTAAACTAAGTTTAATTGTGCAAATGTATATGTACATATTTACATGTATAAAAAAATCCTAGAAAAATATAGGTAAAATTGTGAGGGTCGTTTCAAATATGATGAAACATAAAACATAAAGGTTGAAGTTGATTGCCTTAGCTCAAAGATAGAAAAAGGATCACCTAATTCGGACTTACTTATCAAAGGTTATGGTAATTTCATTATCAGAACATAAAATTACAAAACTCTGAAAATCGACAGGGCTGCGACTTAAAGAGCCAATTAGACACTTAAAAACACAAAATTTGATAAAACTAAAATTATAAAAGTTGAGGAGGATTGCCTTAGCTCGAAGTCAAAAAAAGAATCACCTAATTCTAATTTAAGGTAAAAAGTTATGGCAATTACACCGTCATGACATAAAATTACAGAACTCTGAAAATCGACAGGGATGCGGCTTAAAGAGTCAATTAGATCCTTTAAAACATAAAAACAGATAAAACTCAAAACACAAAAGTTGAAGATGATTTCCTTAGCACCAAGTTAGAAAAAGAATCACCTAATTTGGACTTACGAATCAAAAGTTATGGCTATTTCATTATCAGAACATAGAGTTACAAAACTCTGAATAACTAAAAAAATGACTGAGCTACGACTTAAAGAGCCAATTAGACCCTTTAAACCTCAGAATCTGATAAAATATAAAACATAAAAGTTGAATTTGATTGTCATAGCTTAGTTTCGGAAAATGAATCATCCAATTTGGACTTACGAATCAAAAGTTATGCCCAAAAAATTCTCAGGTCTAAATTCATTGTCGCTGTCGTTTTACTCTCGGGACAGCAACAAAGAAGTGCAGTTTAGACTAATTTAACTTTAAACTTTTATAAAACTTGAAACATGAAACTTGTAGTAAAAAGTCTAAGCTTTCGATAACACAAAAAATTATCGAATTTGGATCAGTAACACAAAAGATATGGCCAAATTCGTTTCAGGTTCAATCTTAAAAAAAATATTCAGCAAATAGAAAACAAACAACTTATTATCAACATTCAGTACTTGTTTGAGTTAGAAGTGTGAGTTGATACTCACCTTATATGATTTTGAGCGATTTTATAAGCAAGGTGGAGTCTTTAGGCTTCACGGAGGTTTCAAAGACCAGTAGAGTTGTTAAATCTACTATCTTTAACTTAGTTTTAACTTTGATTTGGCTTAGGTTTGATAATTTATAGAGAGGAGTTTGTTTTAGTTTCTGGTTGGAGCAACAGAAGAAAGGAGGAGGAGGAGGAGGAGGAGGAGAGAAAATGTACGTACCCTCTAGGCCTTTCTCTTCTGCCTCTTTTCTCTTTGGGCTATTGGGTTTCGACTTGGTTGTAAACCTTGCCCAATATGCTTATGCAACACCATTATGTTATTAATTAACATATAAACCATGTTATTCATCATATAATTACACTATTTACTCTATTTCAACATATTTAACCAAATAACTTTCACAACTTAAGTTTTTGTATTCAATAATGTTATACGCCATATAAAATTATTTCTAATCATTTTAAACAAAGTTTATAGCAAAAATATTAATTTCACCATTAAAATTCTATTTTCCACATAAATAAACAAAGTTTTATAACAAAAATACTAATTTCACCATTAAAATTCTATTTTCCATATAAATGCTTTAATTAACCTTTTATTCACACAATTTGACATAAAAAAATCAAAATTTATATAAAAATTCATTTCTAGTCCAAACTAACATAATAAACAATGTTAAAATTATTTACACACTTAAATATTGATTTGAATCAATATTTCCCATATTTATATTTCAATATCACCAAATTGAATTTTAACATGTATTAAAAATAAGAAAAACCATTGTTTACATAACTTTACAACAAAACATCATAAACTTCATTTTATTAACTTAAATTCCACTGTTTATTCAAAATAAACAATTCTCAACAAATTCTCATCTCCAAATTTATTTTTATTTCTCCCCGTTTCCAATTAAAATCAACATTATAATTTATTACATTTAATCACAAAACCATGGTTGTTATGAAACCCCTCTCTTTCCAAGCTAAAGAACATGCACACCATACCCTTACACATCATACTTCCTTAATCGATGCCTTAATTTAGGGGTCCTTTAGTACTTTTTGTCTATATCTACTTTTACTATTATAACACTTGGTTTAATTGATTATTTGCTTAGGAAGCTGGAAGATTTAATTCTTGTTCATATGTGCATATGATAACTTAGTAGTATACAACTATCCAAACAACTTTTACTTAACAAAAAGTTGATTTTTAACATAGCGTTTTTCGGTCACATTTTCAGTATTTATTCAATTGTATATTTTTATAAACAAATTTCAAAAATAAGTTTTCTATCATTAATTATTAATTAAAAAAGTGTTTAACAAGGTTATGAAATCATATTTAATCATACTAAATCTTAGACACAAATATTTAAGTAATTCAAATATTTAAATACAACGTGTCTGAAATTCTAGGTCGTTAAAAATGTTAATAAGAATAACATCACAAATTTCAATTGTTGAGATTTGCGTAATAGACTCGTTATTCAAAGTGCTCAAGTTAATTCGGATTTACTCACAAAATTATCGTTTGGTATGACTTTGTGTTTTGGTACATATGTGTTGAAATGGAAAATTCTAAATAATGATTTATAATTGATTGTTTGCACATAACAACCAAAGTATCTCAAAGTTAGTGGGAGCGATATTGAGTTTGTGATTTTTTTGAATATGATCCAAGAACAGATACTAAAGTGTCATTCGACATGCATCAAAATTGAATAAGTGTTTTGATTGAAATATCAAATAATTTTGATTGTCAGTCAAAATGCAGAGAAAGCATGTATTCATAAGAAAGAAAGTTAAAAGGTACATATATATTTTTAAACTATAAGTAAACAACATACTGCTAATTGTTAACGATGTGCTTTTGTTAAAATCAGCTTTAGTTGTTTTAGTGCTTGACGTTGGATTTTCAAAATATGAAGGACATTGGGAATGTCCTAGACAATATGCAACAACACCTTATTAAAATGTTTAATAAGGAACTGTTGGGCGTGTTTTCACTAGACCGGTGCCACCGAACCAGCCCTTGCTACCAAGTCCCTGCCGAACCAACTCACTCTCCAAGTCCCTGTCGAACCAACTCACTCTCCAAGTCCCTGCCGAACCAACTCACTCTCCAAGTCCCTGCCGAACCAACTCACTCTCCAAGTCCCTGTCGAACCAACCTACCTCCCATGCCTGCCGAACCAACCTACTTCCCATGCCTGCCGAACCAACCTACTTCCCAACATACCACCGGACCAACATACTATCGAACCAGAGTAAAGAAGGTGCTACCGGACCAACATACAACTAGACCAATGTACTACCGGACCAAGGAGTACCGAACCAACTTTGCCAGGCCAGATTGCATCAGCCCAGGCCCACCAGCAGCTATATACATCCAAGACCCCTGCCCCCAGCCTCACTCTATAAATAGAGGGGCAGGGGTACAACAATGGTAGACAAGTTTGAGAGCTCAAGCACGGATAGAACTTTCAAACAACTTTCATACCCTTGTAATCAAATCTTTGTACTTGTAATCTGAATAGAAAAAGGAGGAATAACATATAAAGTGGACGTAGGCACGTTCTGGCCGAACCACTATAAATCTACGTGTCTTTTACAATTTAGTCCCTGCTTTTTACATATTTGCATAAATCACCCAAATCATTAAGAACAACATAAAATCGACTAAATCATATGACTTGGAGGTGTTTGTCCATTTTTTGTGCAAACATTTTTGGTGCTTTCACTGAGAAAACCGGAGCTCGAAGCTTCAGCTTCTCCCACTTGACCTTCTTTCCAACAGCATCGCTCATTGCTTGGAAGACATGCCTCCCAGGCAGAAGAAAGATGTTAACAAAGGAAAAAGCATCGTAACTAGCAGTATTCCAGATCCGGTGGTCACAGTCAAGGGAATCATCCCACCCCAGCAGATCAGGCAAATCCGACAGCCCCTGCCGCGGAGCAACCGGAAGCAATTACTAGGGCAGATCAAGACAGGGTTGTGGCTGAAGCGACTAACCGCTTCACATCCCAATAAGAAGCCTTGGTGGACCAACTCATGTCACACTTAAGGGATGCTAAAGAATCCAACCACAACACTGAATCATGGGGTGAGTCCCAGTCTGGAGGATCTAGGAGGCGACAAAGATCTTTCTTCTTCGAAGAGGCTAACAACAGAAACAACAGTGGTAGGAGCCGAGCCCGGACTCAGCCCGAATTCCGACCCAAGCAAACACTTGGAACCGAACCCAATGGGGGAGGTACCAGGCAGGGGTCGGATGTAGCTGAGCCTGTCATGCTACCTAACCATGGGAACACCAATGGATGGGGCCGAGCTGGAGTCCAGCCCGAAGTTGGACTCGAGGAAGTGCTTAGGACAGAACCTAGCAGGGGAAGATCAAGGCAAGGGCCAACTATGGATGACCCCAGCATGCCCCTGGAAGACCAAAGACAGCCACTGGAAAATGTTAGGAGTGATAGACGATACCATCCCTACAGGTTGTCTGGACGGAATCAATCCCGTAGAGAAGAACCAGATTCATTTCTATCCGCTCCAAATTCTGATGAAAGGATGGCATGATTGTTCAGAGAATGCGTCCAACGGGATCAAAGAGATCGAGGGATAGACGCTAGGGTAACCAGCCCTTTCGCCCGCAATATCGAAATTGCCATCACCCCCGAGAATGGAAAATGCCAACAATGGAACCTTACAGGGGAACCTCTGACCCCATTGTACACTTGACAAGATACACACAACATATGCTCATGAGCGGAGCAACAGAAGGAGTATTATGCAAATGCTTTCCACTATTCTTAGCAGATCTAGCTACCTCCTGGTTCTGCCATCTACCCCAAGGATCCATCAGCTCATGGGAAATGTTGAAAGAAAAATTCATCAGCCAGTTCTGCATTCATGTGGAACAACCCAAGGACGCTTATTCCTTATCTAATATCAAACAGAAGCCTGGAGAGACGGTGCAACAATACTTAACCCGATTCAATGCCGCGTCAGCCGCAGTCCAAGATGCCGATGAGAAACTTATCCTAATGGCCCTCTGCAGTGGTGTGCATCCGGATACTAAATTTGCTAGAAGATTAACAAAAGAAAAACCAGCTACCTTACTGATTTCTTCCACGAAGCCGGAAAATATATGAGGCTTGAAGACGCTGCCACTGAGAGGCAGACATGGCAACAAACTAAGACAACTCATGGCAACACACCCGCTGCAGCAAAGGACGTTCGAAGAAATGACTCTAGAGACACTACTGGGGGAAAGAAGGGAGAAAAGCGTCTTTATCGGCCAGGACCAAGATTTGACATTTACACGCCTTTGAATGAAACAATCGAAAACATCTTCCTGGCCACCCAAGACGAAGTTAGATACAAACGCCCCCTGCACAAGAAGGAATCAGATAACACAATTAAGTCTGGAAAGTTCTGTCGCTTCCACGAATCTCATGGGCATGACACCAATGAATGCCATCATCTTTAGGACTTAATTGAAGAACATATCAGAAGGAAGAGACTGGAACGCTATGTGAAAAGTCAGAACAGGACTCCAGCTCCTGCTAATGAAAACCCAAGGCTACCTCCCCCAGAAGTAGGTGGGGGAAATCGCAACACCAGTGGCTCCAGTCAAGAGAAGATAGTGGTCCATACCATATCGGGAGGACCACACATCGCCGACAGAAGCTGGGCAGAGATGGAGAGATATGGAAAGTCACTTAGAAACAATGAAGACTGCATTAATTCTGTTGTAGAAGAACGCCACCCGAAGCGGAAAGAAAATGATGACATCACATTCAGTAGGCGTGATCTAGAGGGAAGGCAGTACCCACACATCGATCCTATAGTCATCTCCGCCTGATTCGGTCCAGCCGAAGTTTTTCGAATCCTAATAGACACGAGAAGCTCAGTAAATATCCTATTCAAACATGCTTTCGACAAAATGAAGCTGTCTATGAAGGATGTGTCTCCCTGCAACAAACCACTACACGGTTTCACTGGAGTTGCGAAGATGCCCCTCGGGCAATTGGACCTCTTTGTTGAAATAGGAAGTCATCCCCGCTCCGTTGTGCGGAAACAAACATTTGTGCTAATAGAAAACCACTCGGCCTACAATGCCTTTTTGGGAAGACCAGCCTTGTCTGGCTTCCAAATTGTCCTGGCCCCGTGGTGCCTGGAGATGAAATTTCCAACAGATAACGGGATAGGGGAAGTAGAGGGAGATCAAGATACTGCTCGAGATTGCTATGTAACTGAACTTCGCAATAATCACAGGAAGGATAAAGGAAAGAATGCAGAGACTACTCTCTGCATGAAAAACTTGGAAGCATAGCAACTAAAGAAAGCCCCTCCTCTTCGATATACCAGTGATCCTTTCAACGAATTAGACCCTAGGGACAAAGAGGAGGAGACCACCGCCGAGCCTGCAGAGGCTATGGAGTTTGTATCTATAGACAAACATGACTCGAGTAGGTTATTGAAAATCGGATCTCAGCTAAAAGCGGAATTGAAGGATCAACTCATTGATTTTCTCCGTCACAACTCGGATGTCTCTGCATGGACGCACGCTGACATGACTGGGATTTCCCCAAACGTAGCATGCCATGCACTGAACATCGATCCTACCAAGGTGCCAGTAAAGCAGAAAAAGAGAAGTATGGGGGCAGAACGATCAGCAGCCCTCGATGAAGAAGTAAAAAACCTACTTGCCAATAACTTCATACGAGAAGCCATCTACCCAGAGTGGATCGCCAACCCGGTACTAGTAAAGAAGGCTAATGGAAAGTGGCGAGCGTGCATTGACTTCTCCAACTTAAACGACGCTTGCCCAAAGGATTGCTTCCCACTCCCCCGAATCGATCAGCTTGTGGACAGCACAGCCGGGCACGAACTCTTATCTTTTATGGACTCATACTCAGGATATAACCAAATTCCTATGCACGCCCCCGATCAAGACCACACTAGTTTCATCACTGACCAGGGATTGTACTGCTATAGAGTAATGCCTTTTGGACTTAAAAACGCCAGAGCTACTTATCAGCGCCTCGTCAACAAGATGTTTGCAGAACTAATGGGACGAACTATGGAGGTTTATGTGGACGACATGCTAGTGAAGTCGAGGAAAGCCAACGATCACGTAAGCCACCTGGGCGAGATGTTTCAGGTACTTTGCCAATATGGAATGAAGCTGAATCCTCTAAAGTGTTCCTTCGGAGTATCATCAGGAAAATTCTTAGGATTCATCGTCCATGCCAGAGGGATTGAAGCAAACCCCGAACAAGTCCGAGCTTTGAAAGATATCAAGATACCTTCCACTCGAAGGGAAATGCAAAGCCTAAACGGAAAAGTGGCCGCCCTGAGCAGATTCATCTCTAAAGCGACTGACAAGTGTGTCCCCTTCTTCGAAGCTCTAAAGAAAGACAAAGGAAGGTTCGAATGGAATGACGACTGCTTAACAGCCTTCCGTAACCTAATCGAACACCTCCAGAGACCACCAGTACTCTCAACTCCAGATGAAGGCGAAGAGCTATACCTATACCTTGCTGTATCATCTCATGCTCTAAGCGCTGCTTTGGTAAGAGAAGACAACCGCGTGCAGCGGCCGGTATACTTTGTTAGCAAGAGGTTTACGGGGGCAGAAGCCAGATATCCTAAGCTTGAGAAGCTAGCATACTGTTTACTAATCACATCACGGAAACTGCGACATTATTTCCAATCTCATTCCATCAGAGTTCTAACCGACCAACCGCTAAGGCAGGTACTCCATCGTCCCGACACTTCTGGGCGACTACTTAAATGGTGCATTGAACTGAGTCAATATGATATCACCTACCATCCTCGCACCGCCATCAAGGGACAAGCCATGGCCGATTTCATTGCCGAATTCACTACCAACGAAGGTAAGGAGCAATCCGAAATAGCAAAAGACATCAAGTGGAATCTCTTCGTGGATGGAGCATCAAATGAGCAAGGCTCGGGGGCAGGTATTGTGATAATCACCCCCAGGGGAAAGAAGCTGCACTATGCTCTAAGGTTGGAATTCGCCGCCACCAACAACGATGCAGAATATGAAGCAGTGATAGCTGGATTAGAACTTGCCTCAGAGATTGGAGTCAGCTCTTTATGTCTTCATGGTGATTCTCAACTTATTGTAAATCAAATACTAGGAGAATTTCAGACCCGAGGAGAATGACTCACAACATATCTGAAGAAGATCAAGCTGCTACTCGATTAATTGGATCACTATTTAATCAAACACATTCCTCGAGAAGAGAACCAAGAGGCCGACGAGCTGGCAAAGCGAGCTAGCATGAAAAACGGCACCGTTTCCGGGACAATTGCCATCTCAAAGCAACTAGCCCCGAGTTTCGAGCAAGTGAATATGATAGCTGTAATCGAAGAGTAAACTTGGATGACTCCCATCCGAAAATACTTACAAGATGGCACACTGCCTGACAAGCGTAACGAAGTTAAGAAAATCTTGAGGAAAGCTTCCCGCTACACAATACAAGAAGGCATCCTATATCGGCGCGGCTTCTCTAACCCCTTATTAAGGTGTGTCGCTGAGAGGAAAGCCAAGGAAATCTTATCCAACATCCATCAAGGAAGCTGCGGAGATCACACCGGAGGGCAGACTCTGGCAAAAAAGATACTTCGATACGGATATTTCTGGCCCACCTTGAACAAAGACGCCTTAGACTTCGTCAAAAAATGTGACAGATGTCAGAAGTTTGCTAAAATTCCTCGACTACCAACAAATGAGATTACTCAAATGACCAGCCCTTGGCCCTTTGCAGTATGAGGAATTGACTTGATTGGCGAACTGCCAATGGGCCGAGGCGGAGCCAAATATGCTATAGTAGCAGTCGACTATTTAACCAAATGGGTGGAAGCAGAGCCTCTAAATAAAATATCTTCGGCAAAAGTTATTAACTTCTTGATCAAAAATGTTCTATGCAGGTATGGAGTTCCACTCAAAATCGTATCGGACAATGGACTTCAGTTTGACAGCGAGGAATTCACCGACTGGTGCCAAGAGCACGAAATTCACAAAAGTTTCTCATCTGTAGCTTATCCCCAGACAAACGGACAAGTCGAAGCTGTCAACAAAATTCTCAAAACTCTAATCAAGAAGAAACTTGAAAAGTCGAAGGGCGCTTGGGTGGATGAACTTCCTACGGCACTTTGGGCCTACCGCACATCTTTCAGAACATCAACGGGGCATACTCCTTTCCCTTTGGCATACGGATCGGAGGCCATGCTCCCAGTTGAAACTGTAGTGCCTTCCCACCGTAGGATCCACTACAACCCAGAAGAGAACGAAGAACTCCTTCACATGTCTTTGGATCTAATTGAAGAGAGAAGAAACGATGCAGCACTCAAAGCAGCAGCTCACAAGCAAAAAGTGGCAGCACAATACAACTCCAAAGTCAAGCATCGTAGCTTACAAGAAGGAGATCTTGTCCTCAAGCGAATCTTCCCGCGCCCTGGAGCGCTAGACCCAATCTGGGACGGACCATGTGTAATTCATAAAGATCTCCACAACGGAGGTTATATTTTGTCAACAGTGGACGGAGAGGTGTTCCAAAGGGCATGGAACATCCAGCACCTTCGTCGATACTTTTCTTAACTTGTACTGCCCATATGAAGTGAATTAACAAAGAGAATCAGTGGACGTAGGCATTTTCGTACCGAACCACTTTAAAAAACTTGTCTCTTTTTAACTTGTTCCTTTATATCTTGGCTGCTCGTTAAATTTATCCTTTTCTGTTGAAAAAAATCCTGTGTAATGGCATTTCCATTCAAGACACATCGCGGTGCAACCTCACCTGGACAAGACCTAACAGGTACTATACGAATCTATGCCCTCGCCAATGAGACACTTTTGCTCCAGCATCCCTCTGCTGCGGGTTAACTCATTGCTCGCGATCGGCCCTTAAAGCCAACTGTAATGAGCCGATTATAAGCTACCGAGAAGGCCGACTATAGCCGAGGCAGCTCATTACGGCGTTCGGCTCGCCGGCAACTATGAACCTACTTTAAGCCCCAACATAAAGTGTGGCCAGCCAGGGGTAGTTCACGGTTGACGATCGACACCCACGCTAGCCGGCCAAATAATACCCACGATTACGGGCCATAATGGTCCGGGTAGTTACTGTGCACGATCTCGGCTCCGATGTGTCTTAAGTACGGCTGTGGTAAAAAAGATAAACTCCCCGCGGAGGCGTAAGATGGGTGACAAATGTCTCCAAGACCCACAGCTAGGGAAAGTGACTACAAAACCCGTTTGCCACGAACTTAAGCATATCGAAGGCCTTCCGTGATTGGAAGTTTTACTATTCCTTATATTTCCATTTTATTTAAAAACTTTCCTCCTATCCTCTATAACGATCCCTAAAGTACAGGTCACAAAATAGGAGACATTCACTAATGGGGATAGGAACTCACAACTGGATGACAGGACACTCAGCTGCATTCCATACTCAGTCACACAAGACATTCAAAGCTACCCTCCACAATTAAAATACAAGGGCGGTACTCTCTTCTTTTGTATATAACTACGTAGCTATAATTTATTCACACATTGCACTAACATTGCAAGATATGAAATTATATTTTAAGCAAGAACTTGACGTCAAACACAATTGAATCACAAGCATATGCACAGCTATATTACTTATGCAGCACATCAAAATAACGATAGCATTCAAATATGACAGAATCAGCTTATGTTAAAAAATTACATGTTAAGAATAAAGTCGTTCGTTAAAATGACATAATTACAGCCTGAAAGTACATTAATATTTTGAGACTAGTATAGACAGGAATATCAAGTGAACCGAAAAATGTCCAGATCAAGTCAGGGAGTCGGCTGCATCGGGGCTTCGCCTCTATCCTGCTGGCCCTCCGAGATCTACTTAACCGCAGGATCGGAACCCCCAGCATGTTGACCAGAGATAGTTGGCGCTTCAGAGGTCCCGCCTGTCCAATTCAGAAGAGAATCCATTAATAGTCATGGACAATAAGCAATCAGGTTACGAAAAAACTAAAAGGGAAAACTTACCAGCATCTTCTCCTTGACCATCCTGATCATCATCCTCTACCTGCACACCTACCTCCTCACCGGTAAGCAGCCGCATACCCTCCTTCACCGCCACTTTCTCCTCCTCGGTGAACTGGGCCGTAACCACATCCATTCTGAAGGCCACGCCACCCTCCTTATCCGCATCAGCCTTACCCTCCTCCAGAGCCCTGAGATAAATCCTGGCCATGACTCGGGGATAATCATCCATCCAAGACAAGTTGCCCTGTTTCCAAGTACGGAAGTACATATCCTGAAGCATCTCATCCATCATCCCCTCAGTCTCCTCGAACTCCTTCATTCGGACCTCAGAAGCCAGCAGCTTTGCAACGGCAGCATCCCTCTCCTATCGGTATCGTGAGCGGTCAGCCTGAAGGGATTTCCTCATCGCCTCCATCTACTCCTTTAGCTTGGCTTGAGAAAGCTCTGCGGCTTCAAGCTTCCCGGATAATTCCTCTAACCGCTCGAGATCCGCCTTCCGAACCTCATCCACCGTTGCAATAGCCATATCGATCCGCTCCTTGCAGGCAGCCTCCATTTTTCGTAATTCTGCTCTGCTAGCCTCTTCCATGGTTTTCTTTAGTCGCTTGGAGGCGACCTCATGCTGAGAGATCTGGATGGCCTGATCGGTGAGTTGCTTGGCCTGGTCAGAAACCAGTAACCGCAATCAAATGTTAGCCGATTTCCTCTCCAGCCTTGACCAGTCGGGCATGATGCCCATCAACTTCCTGGTCTCCTCAGCAACCCGTTCGATGTTTTCCTTAGCTTCGTCCCCCATGGTTATAATCCGAGTGGTAAGCAAATCAAGGTCCAGGGACTTAGCCTCATCAAGCACCCTTACCATAGGATTGCGAGGGAGAAGATGCTCACCAGTAGCCTCGTCGAAGGAAATGTCATGAGAGCCCGGGTCCAGATCCGGATGACCCGCAAACGGATTACGAGCCAAGCGGGGGTGATCTATTGGGGTGACGGTAGGATTTTCAGACGGATGCGGAGAGGGTATGAACTCAGTATCCTCCTCCGTGATATCCTGAAGAGGCTGGGTTGGGGGCTGAGGACCAAGTGAAGGTTCGAATAAGGAGCGACTCCTCCTCTTCTTTTGAATATCCTCTTCAATAACCCCAAGAAGAGGACGATAGCCGACTACGTCTCCGGAACGGTTGGTCGGAGGCTTTGGTTTAGTGGAAGCTTTGAGGAGTTTGTATTGTTCGAGACGGTGCCGAATGTCTGATGTCTTGGCCACCTTACCCGTTCCTGAAATAAAAACCAAGTGTTACAAGCATGCATTGAACTATAATTCAAGAAACATATCAAGTTAAGAAGAGTAAAGAGGTGCTTTGTTATACAAACCCTGGGGAGGAGTAGGATACTGCAGTAAGTCCTGGATCTCATTCCAGGACGGAAGCTGACCATAAAATATTCCTAAATCCCTATCATAAATGGAGTCTGCAGGAGTCAAAAATTCACCTTGAATCGCGGGAGTTGCCTCAGCCGAAGCACTCCTGGAAGATGAATCGGTGCCAGTCCCGGCCTTATCAGCTTTCTTGGGCTTCTCCACCAAAGTCGATCCTTCCTCCAACCCTTCGAAAGCTTGGCGGAGAGCATCATTGTCCACTCTTGAATCACACCTGCTTGCCCAGAAGACAAAGCCCCGGTGCCATCACCACTCTCTCCTTCGCCACCATCATCACCGTGACGATAACCATCACCCTCTCTACCACTTCCACTCTCTGCCTCACCTCCTTCATCCTTGCCTCTTTCCTCCTCCACATTTTCCTCCTTCGGAACATCTGGACATGTGCTGGGGGAGTGTCCATCGGAATTCTTGAGTTTCTTTCTCCCGGCGACTGGATGTATCGAGAAGGGTTTCCTTTTGCTGCTCTTCGCCGCATCCCCTCCTTTAGCCTTGGCAGCCCTCTCCTCAGCTGTGTCTCTCTGCTTGACCACAGACTGACGTGGTAGAATCAAATTGTGCCCCAGAAGAGTAGCATTCCTGATCAAGTAAGAAGCTGACCACTCCCTTCCCGAAATGGCTTCTATTTCCGTAGCCATCTGAACCAGGAGATCGTTCTCCACGACCGCAAAGCCACCTGTCGCTAGCAAGAAATAAAAACACATAAGAAGAAGCATTGCAGTCAGAACGGAAATTATAAATAAGCTTCAACTTACAGCCAGAGGTGAAGCGACGGATAGAAACAGAGTCATCCTTGACGAAAAACCATTCCTTCTTGAACATGCTGAACTTCGAATATAAATCCAGGACCGGCTTGAAGGACACGGCCGATTCTAAGCTAATGTAGGGAGACCCCTTCTTGTAGCCTCTCAAGTTGTACAGGTACCGAATCTCCCGGTTGGAAGGGGACGCCCGTACTTTCTCTGGAAGATGATAAATAGACTCACCAAGATAGCATAAGAGTTGGGCTGAAGCTAGAAAGGGGCCACCTTCAAGTAGGTAATGAAGCTGACTATCTAAGCATTGATCGGGGGAATAGCCCCACACATACAATGGTACCTGCTATAAGCAAAATGTCCTTCAAGAGGGTCATACGGCATAACTCCATTCCCTGGAAACACCATGTGTGCTCTGTCAATCCCAAAACAGCGAGAAATAACATCAAGCTGCTCATCTTTGAGGGAGCTAGGAAAGCAGTCGGGCGGAGAATTCAAGAGCTCCTGAGGGTCATACCCTTCTACTAATGACCTCGGAGTGGGTCCATGATGTTCTGCCCGAACTGGGGGCATTGTGGAGGACTCTTCTCTGTCCTTGGATTTCTTCTTATCTGATCGAGTTTCCACTTTATGAGACATATATCTGCAAACACAAAGAAGTACGTCGTTGGAATGAGGGAAGTAAACAAGCAAGTATATGTAGTCTGAAATTTCACTCGTAATTCAAAACATAAAAGGCATAAGGTCCATTCGGCATTCAAACTCCCGATCTCATTCGGCAATCATACTCCCTATGGTCATTCGGGAATTCAAGGCCAAGAATACATTCGGTACTTAAAGTCCCCGAGTTCATTCGGTAAGTCAAGTCCCAGAGTTCATTCGGTAGTTCAAAGCAAAAACTCATTCGGCAGAAGAGGGCCTCACCTGGTCCGGCAGTTGAGGTCTGGTTCAATAATACGTTTGATTCGGCAAAGACAAGAGTTTGGTTTGGCTAATACGTTTGATTCGGCAAAGACAAGAGTTTGGTTCGGCTGATAAGGAATAACGAAAGCATTAGGCCCATACTTATAGGCAAAAATAAACAACCGGACCAACTGGTTCGGCGCTCGAGACGGGACGAGAATGTCAAAGTTGAATGGCCTAAAACAAAGCACGGCATATGCTGGCATATGCCCCACTTTGGGGGGCAAATGTTGGGCGTGTTTTCACTAGACCGGTGCCACCGAACCAGCCCTTGCTCCACCTACCACCGAACCAACTCACTCTCCAAGTCCCTGCCGAACCAACTCACTCTCCAAGTCCCTGCCGAACCAACTCACTCTCCAAGTCCATGCCGAACCAACTTACCTCCCATGCCTGCCGAACCAACCTACTTCCCATGCCTGCCGAACCAACCTACTTTCCAACATACCACCGGACCAACATACTACCGAACCAGAGTAAAGGAGGTGCTACCAGACCAACATACAACCGGACCAACGTACTACCGGACCAAGGAGTATCGAACCAACTTTGCCAAGCCAGATTGCATCAGCCCAGGCCCACCAGCAGCTATATACATCCAAGACCCCTGCCCCCAGCCTCACTCTATAAATAGAGGGGCAGGGGTACAACAATGGCAGACAAGTTTGAGAGCTCAAGCACGGATAGAACTTTCAAACAACTTTCATACCCTTGTAATCAAAGCTTTGTACTTGTAATCTAAATAGAAAAAGGAGGAATAACATATAAAGTGGACGTAGGCACGTTCTGGCCGAACCACTATAAATCTGCGTATCTTTTACAGTTTAGTCCCCCTTTTACATATTTTCATAAATCACCCAAATCATTAAGAACAACATAAAATCGACTAAATCATACAACTTGGAGGTGTTTGCCCATTTTTTGTGCAAACAAGAACATATGAAACGAATTTCTTATGCATTGGCAATAGAAATAAGCATACAAGTTATGTTATTTACGATATCATTATTTATTTGTATATTTGATATATGAAGAAAATATCAAATCCAAATTGATATCACTAAATGGTTATTTGAGGCATTCTTGTGTATTTACGAAATATTAGAGAATTGTTTACAAAAATAACAAACTCCTTACAAAGGAGTGCTTAGACTCAAATTTCATAAGTGATATTGAGTATAATATGCTAATGAAAAATTCAAGTTAAGAAGTTATAAGTCGAAAATGTTAGAAACAAAATGTTATGGCTGATTCAATGACAATGTTATGTACATCTCCTTGAATATCGCCGCAATAAAAGCGAAGTATATGTATAAATGCACAAATTTATAGCCGAGCTAGAGGTGATTCCAAGTATTAAGAATATTATTGTTATATGATAACAATGTAATAATAAGATCTCATTAGAAATCGAGAAACATACTTTGGATAGTTCCACATGATAAAAGTAGTTGTTCGGCATCGGAGAGAGTTGATTGACATAGTAGATAATTAAACCAACATATCAGATCCATTCACGGAAGTTCTAACCTTTTCAGTTCTCATCAAACTAATTAAAGGGATGGACAAAGATTCCATAACTGACCCAATGTGCAAGTGAGAGATGATAGAGTTATAGACATTCCCTAGGTGCAATAGGTAATTCGTTACATATATCTAACTTAATAACCAATCTTGTTCGAAATAAAAGTGTTTTATTTCTATAATATACTTGATATAATGAGTTGTATTAATTAATTAATTTAATTAAAAATATATTTAATAGAAAATCCATAAATGGTATGCTTTGTGATAATAGTTACAAGGTGTTATAACCATCCTTTGAGACTAAAACATACTGTTTAAAATATTCTTAGTCAAGATGTATTGAGACTGGATATCGATACACCCTTTGAGACTAGAGTATGTAACGCTCTTCAACTGTTGGATGGTGTATTACTCATGAGTGCTGGGGGCACCAAGGGAATATGTACTGATAGTTATTGAATAACTATAAAATGACTCACTCCATAGTTTTTATTGGTTAATATAACTAAGGTCAAGTAGAAAATATCGATGTGATAAAATTACACAATTCGCTTGACTTGAGAATACTGTTGATCTTTAATGTGAAAACTCCGCTTTGATTATATTTACATCGTGGCTCGGCATCCATCAAACGACTAAAGTTAGGTCAAGTGGAAACATTGGAAGTGAGACATTATTCAAGTGAGGACTCGTCTCATCGGTTATATGAGGTTAGTATCATGGTTAACCGATGTCAACTCAAAGAAAAAGTCTCTGGCTAGAGCAGTTCGGTTAATAATACTTGTTATTATTGAACCAAGGACTTTGTGTTTGGACTATAAAGTTGAATATGGACGATATTCAGATTTTGACCATTACCAAATTCCATAAGTCCAAAGTGATATAGCTTTGACGAAGAGAAGTGGTATATGTGATTGTCACTACTAGGTAATGCTTGAATATGTAAAATTGGATTTTACTAAATGATGCGTAAGCGATAAATTCATCTAAAATATCACATCACTAGCTAATGTGACGTGTAAGTATTTATTCAAATTGATCAATATTAATCGCTGATTGAATTTACACCTTTGAATCGCACAACCATAATGATGATTACTCTGAATAAACCACACGATTTAATTAATTTATAATCATTGTAAATTAATTAATATTTTTGAAATATTAATTATTAAATTTTATTTGATTTGTTTATGTATCGTTAGCACTTAATAAAGTGCATAAATTACAGTTATAAATGCACGTATCGATATACGATATTGATAGATTGTTTAATTTGGATTTAAATGAAATAAATACTAGGTTGGTTTAGGATCACTTGAGGTCCATAATTCCTCCATGTTTGGTCTGCCACATAAGAAAGAGAGAGAGGATAAGTTTTCAAAAGAATAAATAAATGGAAAAGAATATTAAATAGAAGAAAGAAAATCTCTCTTTAATTGGTATTGATTGCCTTCTTTATTACATTCTTTTCATAACCTTTTGGCTATTCATTTTACTTTTCCGTACTTTTCTAGTTCTCTCCTTCCCCCCTAATGGCTGAGAGTATGAAAGCTTCCATAGCTTCAAAATTCCCAAAATCAAACACAAATTAAATCTATTCATCAAAAGTGGTTTATCCCTCTTGATCCTTGCAAAATCTGAAGGATGATTTTTGAATCTAGGAGCTTTGATTCATTGTTTAAGATGTGATTTTTTTTTTGCAAAGGCAAGAAGGGTATTATCTTGGTTCCCTACCAGCTCTTATTTAAAAAGGTAGACAAAGTCAACAGCGAGAGAATAAGCATGAAGGGAGACAAAGAAAACAGAAAAGAAGTAAACATACACACAAAAAAACTAGTTTTAGTCAGGGCATGTGTCAGTGCACTGCCCATGTCCTAATTGATGTAGTTTACTATTTCGCGATCCGCCACTGCATGTTTAGGGCAATATTATTTTTCAGTTCATTGAAGATGTCCAATGGCCTGCGATACTCGTTCTAAAAAATTCGCTTGTTCCTTTCTCTCCATATTATTCGAATAAAGGTTTTAATCGTACACAGAAGGGTTCTCGTCCTCTAGTCTAACAATTTTGTTTTCCTATAAATTCTTCTCCATTCACGAGTATGATCCTACTATGGTGGTGGCAGTTGTAAGTGGCCCAGAATGTTCATCAAAGTAGAATAGATTTCAATGCAATCGAAGAATAGGTGGGAGGAAGTTTCTGGGTGAGTATGACAGAAGACACATGTATTATCAGAAATAAGTGCGAGTTCATGTAATTTATATTTGGTCAGAATGGCATCATTTTTAATCTTCCATAGAAGTAGGTTTTCTCTTTGCTTGTCATCTGTAAAGGCCCTATACAGAAGGCTAATTGAGTGTTTTTTGTGTTGTGCGGTCCACAGAATGCTTTGATCCTCCGCTTTTTGATACTAGTGCTTGACAGTCTTCCATAGCTCATTAATTATAGGGTTGCTCGAGTTAGGGAGAGTAATAGCATCGTGGTTATTGAAGGCGCGTACCTAAGCGCTATCTGGAATTCTAGTCAAGAATTTGAGTTCATATCAGTTTCTGTTGTAGTATTTTTCCCATAACCACCCCCTCCCCCCCAAGGATCATGCCAAAAGGAATAGGTGTTGTGTGGGGATGATTGAGTATATGACATGGGGAAGTAAGATGGGATGAAGATTAAGAAGATTTCTAAAAAACCAGCTAGTATTCAGGGGCAAGTTCATGGTCCATAAATGTCTATGACGTAGATAGTTGTTCTCCGTCCATCTGACCAAAATGGTGTTTTTATGGTTTAGGAGTTCATTAATGTGTTTAGTAGCAGCTGCAATGTTCCAAAGTCTTAAATTTGGGTGCCAAGGCCCCCATACTTTTTGGGTTTGTAGATCTTCCGATAGGATATTGGAACAAGTTTCATGGAATGACATACACCATGCCACAGAAAATGATTAAGTGCAGAGTTTATCATACCTATGAGTTTTTTTGGCAGCATAAACATTCTAGACCAGTATGTTGTAATGACGAATGCTATAGAGGCGACGATGGTAAGTTTGCCTGCTTGTGAAAGGAAAGAACATGGCCAGGTCGTAAGTTTTGAGATGATGGTTTCATATAAAGGTATGCATTGGGAGGAGGTAATTCTAGAGGTAGTGAGGGGTATACCAAGGTATACAGAGTTGATCGTTGTAGGGTGAAGAGTAGATAAGGTAGTGATGTGGTTCTGATCTTGTTCATTAATCTCGACAACAAGGATGTGTGATTTTGATTTGTTGATATGGAGACCGGTCATGGAATGGAAGACTTGTAGGTACTGTAGTATGGAGTTTACAGAGGTGGTGTTCGATTTAGTGAAGATAACAAGATCATTAGCAAACATAAGTGAGGTGATCATGGGGTTTCTGCATTTAGGGTATAGAGAAAATACGTTATTTCAAACAGTTTCATTAATCATGCAATTAAGAGCTTCCATCACGGTGATGAATATGTAGGATAATAGCGGATCACCTTATCTAATACCTTTAGAGGATTTGAAGTAACCTGTTACAGAACCATAGATAATTTTTCCGTAGAGATACATGAGTAAATCCAGGCAATGCACAACTCAGGGAAGTTCATAGAGGCAAGTATGATAATAATAGAAAGCCAAAAGATAGAGTCAAATGCCTTTTGTATATCAAGCTTGAGCATACATCTGAGAGAAATTTTGTTAGTGTTGTATGCTCTTAGAAGTTCATGTGTGAGCAGGATGTTGTCGATATGTTTCTCGAGGTGAGAAAAGCAGTTTGGTTTCGATCAATGATTCTCGACAGGATAGGTTTAATTCTTGTTGCAATGATCTTAGTGATGCATTTATATATAACAGTACAACAAGCTATCGGTCTATAGTATTCAACTGAAGTGGGGTTTTTGATTTTGGGTATCATGGCTAGGTTAGTGGTATTGATACCATTGAGGAGCTTGTTTGTTTTGAAGAAATGTTCGATGGCATTGCAAAAGATAGGGGCAATGTGCTGCCAGGTATGTTTGTAGAAATGAGTATTAAAGCCATCTGGTCCTCCAGTGCTACAAGAGTTGAAACTAAAGAGAGCAGTTTTAATTTCCTCAATAGTAATAGGGGAGATAATGGTGCATGCTTCTCTATCGTTTATTATAGGCAGACCAATGGATGGAAAGTTTGAAATGTTTATGGGGAAGGAGGTGTCATTAAGGGTGTGTTGGAAGAAATCAACAAATGCTTCTTTAATTTCATGAGCTTCATCATGTTCAACACCATGCATGTCATGGATTTTGATTATTTTTGCTCTTGTTTGTTTTATATTAAGGGCAGTATGGAAGAAAGTGGTGTTTTTATCACCCTCAAAATGGTAGCCTTTCCCAAGTTTTTGATTTATCGTCTCAATTTCATCTTCCATGGCATTTGCAAGTTTGTTGGTCAGTTCATGCTCCACCGTAGAGAGGTGCTGGTTATCTGGTTATGCTAGCATTTGTGATTGTATGACCTAGAGCTGTTGTCTGATATCTGTGCAAATCTTAAAACCCTTTTCGAACGTTGTAATAGCCTATTGTCTTATTTGTTTCTTGTAATTCTTAAGCTGTTGCTGAAGTACACACATTAGGTTGCCAGTGATAGTAGTATTCCATCCCTGCAAGAAATCATGTTCAAATTCCCTGTGTTTAGTCCAAAAATTAAAAACATTAAAAGGAGGAAAGATTGTGTTGTTTCAAGCACCCCATTTGGAAATGATTAGATAGTGATCAGAAGTGAGAGGCGGTGAGACTTGGGTCGGGATGGTAGGCCAGGTATACATGGCATGGTGGTTGATGAAACAGTGGTCTAGGGTACAGAATTTTCGAGGGCCAAATTGTTTCTTATTATTCCAAGTATAGGATGGTCCAGCGGTGGGAGTTGGAAGGATAGCGGCTCTGGAGAGAGTTTGATTGAGGAGTGTGGTGTCATGTAGGGAGAGGGGAGTGCCACCATATTTCTGGTGTGAGAGATACATGCAGTTAAAATATCCCATGAGAAGCCATAGGACAGAAATTGGGTTAAGTGTGGTAAGATGTTGTAGCATGGTGCTTCTGTGTTCAAAGTTATTAGAGGCATACACGAAAGTGATAAAGAAGTGAGTAGTAGCATGGATGTGGGTGCAGGAGAGGTGTATGTACTGGTCGGTGGAGTGGATTGTGGTGGCAGAATAGATGGTAAGGTCCCAAAGAATCATGATACGGCCATAGGGGGCTTTATCAAGATTATCAGTGTGACTCCAGGAGGAGTTGATGTATATACAAGCTTTTTCGGTCAACGGTTTATTGAGTTTTGTTTTTGAAACTACAATCATAGCAAGATTTTGGTCTGATACTTTTATTTTATTGTCAGATGAGCGCCCCTGACATTCCAAGTACAAATGTTGTCTAACATGATGGATTTCTTTGTAGCTTCTTACCAAACTTACCAGATCTGGTGTTTCTGGTAGTGGAATTTGTATTTGGATTTATGTCTGTTTCATCATCAGTGTTGGGATGAACCAAGTTGTCCTGATCAATTGTTTGTTGTTTATCTCTGGTTTTTCCTTTCACTGATTTGTTTTTCTTTGTTTTGTGTTTACTGGTGGTGGAGGAAGAAGGTATGGTGGGTTCAAAGAATAGATGAGAGCTAGAGGAGGAGGTGTGATTAATGGAGAAAAGAGGTGGTGAGGAGGGGGGAGATGAGAGGGGGATGTCAGTAGTGTTATGTGTATGAAGTAGTATGTCAGAAATGTTATTATGTTGTTCCTGGAAGGTAGTAGGTTTGATGATCATGTTTTGAATGAGAGCAGAGGTGATAGGCAGCGGTAGGTGAATATTAGCAAAGAGGGTTGCTCCAAGAAAGGTGTTGGCGTTTTGAGCATCAGAGGCAGTAGCAGAGTGGTTGGGAATAATTGGGGTAGGGTCTGGTGGTGCAGTGTTGTTCAATATAGGGGGATGGTAGTTGTGTAGATGTAAAAGGCATGGGGCGTGCATGTCAGTGCACTTGCACACAATATCAGAGAGGGGTAGTAAATTGTTATGTAGTGTGGTAGGGGAGGGCTTGATGTGTTGAGCTATTTGAAAAGGTGGTGGTATGGTAGGGGCAGTGGAGAAGGTATGTATAGGGTGGGTGGGACGTGGACGAGCAACAGAGTGGTTTGCAGTGTTATGACGGTGGAGAGATGTTTTGATTGAGGAGTGTGATTGGCCATGGGTGTGAATGAAGAAGGTTTAAGTGTTGTACCAAGTTTAGTGAAGGGTGGGCTCGGGGCATGGGAAGTTGAAGGGGTGCTTCAAGACAGATTGGCCGGTGCTCCGAGTAAATTTTTATGTGGCTTTGGGGCATAGTACGTTGAAGGTGTGCTTCGAGACGACTTACTTGGTGCACCATGTGTTTTGTTGTATGGCTTCAAGACAGAGTGGGATGTGGTATGTAGTTTGACATTGGGAAGGACAAAAGTGATGTCAGGTTCAATGGTATCAGGAGAGGCATGATAATGCATTGTTTTGGTACACTGCTCCACTGTGTGGCCAAAAGCTTTGCATATCGTGCAAATATGAGGGATCCAACCATAAGTAACTTCCACCATATTAACTTTATCTTCTTCTCCAATAATAATTTGTTTAGGTAGAACTTTGATTGCATAAATTTCAATAAGACATTTTGCATAACCCAGTCTAGTCATTTTCTCTGTGGCTTTATTGAAACATATTAGATCACTCAAATGACATGCTAACTAGTTAATTTCTACAAGTGTCTACGTTTGGAGTGGTATGTTTGTTAAATTGTACCTAAATTGGAACCTTTTTTATGTGAGACTGGATGTTGCCAAAAACTGGTGACCAGTTAGCTATGATAAACATCTTGCCTCTAATCAATAGAGGGTCCGCATGTAGAATCTTGAGACGATTCTCCTCAGATGAGAAGTCGAAATAGAAATGAGCATTATCTTTCTTAACAGTGTACGTACCTTTAAGCTTCCATGCACGATTGAGATGGTTGACAATAGTAGTGTATGGCAAGCAGTAATCCAAGAAGAAGCACACTAACCAGTTCTGCCAGAAGATTTTACCTTCATCAATCACAGTGGACGGTACAGGAAGAGTCTGGCCAGAATAGTCCAGTTCAAATCGAAGTGGTGTATACTTGCCAGCATTTAGTGGTTTGGTTTTGAAGAGGGAGGACCACAGCAGTGGTGGTGGGTCAGGATCAGGGTCGGGGGTGGATGGTAGGGTGATGTTGCCAGAAGAGGAAGGTGGGAAGGTGGAAGCGTGATGTGAGCGGTTGGCCAGGGGTTCGACCGGAGGTTGTTGAGTAGCCATGTGATGATGGGGTAGAGGGTTGGTCGGAGTTAGTGGAAAGTAAGGGATGCCAGTATGGTCAGAACTGTTGAAGGACGAAGGAGCAGAGGAAATACATGTTATCAGGGATAGGGTATGGTGTGTAGGTACGGATGGGATGGTAAGTGTCATGGCATGGTCAAGGGTAGGGTCAGAGTTAAATGTCAAGGGAGGGGTGGCATTTTTGATTAGAGTGTGACAATCCACTTTTATTAAAGGTAGAAATATCATAAATGAGATTGTGAAATATAATAAATGTGGGATGGTAAGATGTGATTTATTGGTTACATCCAATTGTATTTTTCTCATTTAGATTCACTTATTTATTTATACAATTGATATAATTTGATTTTCTATGATTCACATCATGTTTTAATTATTCATCTTGCCACATGTAAATTAAATCTCCCTTACGTCTATTTTGACTAAAACATGTTTATTGTATTATTTTGATTTAGAAGCATGTTTGTTCATTATCTCCCTTTAGTGCATGTTCATGATAAATTGATGTGTTTTGAATCTCATATTATTTTTGATAACTAGACATTATTCTTTGTATTGTTTAGATCTGTAAATTCTTATCACAAATTTATACATGCCTACTTTATCCAAATTTCTTTTATTTTGTTTTGGAAATTTGTGGAATTGAAAGCTAATTTTGAATGGTTTTTTAATATAACTATATAACATTTACATACATAAATTTAAATGAATTGTATATGTTAAGTTATCTACTATTTGAAATTAATTTTAAATTTCATGTGGTAAACGGTTGAATATAATTGTTTCAATCCTTGTTAAAAACCCTTAACTTAAGCTTAATGAATGTACATTAGTGCAAATTCTAATTCTTTGTGGTTTTCTATATTTAAAGTCTCATGTAAAATCTGAAGTATTTTTTCATTGCTAATTAAAAGTTTAATAAAAACTATTAACTTTAAAATCAAAAGTTTTTGTATAAATGTATATATTCACACATCATATGCTACAATGTTTGCAAATACATGCTGTTTAGATCTAAATTATTAAACTATAATAATCATGTATATGGAAATTTATGTTTAGTTTAATTCAAATTTGTAAGAGGATTTTGTGCAACAATGTAATCTTTTGTTGTCAAACCTTCCTTTAACTGAAATCATTCCCATTAATGTAAATTTTGAATTTCAAATTATTTAAAATAGCTAATAAGGTCTCACTTTGTGTATATAAATACACACACATATGCGTGTGTGTGTAATTATAATGAATGTATGCGTATATTTCATTAATAAAAAACTTAGACAACAAAGGCGTGTGTAAAATTGGTTCATAAGTTATAAATGTCATTCAATATATTAATTATTACAATTAAAAATGGGGAGAAATGAAAGATTTCTCCTCTTCATATATTTCCATATTTTCTCTTTATTAATTGCATAGGGTATGGGAGGAAAACAAAAGGTTTCCTTCTTTAAATTCATTTATACATATTTCATTTACACATATGTACACCACTTATATACCGCACTTACACTTCACATAAACGAATGTATTTGATACATTCATTATAATACCTATAAATTTAAGTTATATTTAAATCTCCATTTTAACAAATTAAAAATATATATTTAGAATTATATTAGATTGGATCTAATACACATTTAGGCTATATAGGCCCAATAAAGATCCAAAATGATAAAAAAATTAGATTCACTCATTTCTTCCACTGCGGGCTGACCTAGTTCCTGCAAGAAAGACCTCGTCTCCGGGGATCCTGCTTGATGCAAATCGTCTTGAGCCCCTTAGTAGTCAGTTTGAAGATGTGTTGATCTCAAGCATTGTCCAAGACCATAAGAACAGGTCAATCTTCCCTTGAAGGGGTAGGACCATGAGGTTGAGCTATTGGAACATTATGAAGTTGAAGTTATTCTGTAATTAAGTGTCTTGCTCTTGACGGAGTAGAACTAAATGCCTAGGCAGTAGAAGAGCCATTTCTGGAGAAGTGGAAGGACTAGTGTTGATTCTAAGGTTAGGAGATCGTCTGGTCTCAATCATGACGAACGTGGACAGGTATGTTTTATTTTAATTTTCCACATTGATTAAAATCCATTTTGCCAATGTATAGAATCCAATAGATGTCAACGTATGTTGGTCAATCGGGTTATATACATCACTGGGACAATGTGAAGTGTTAATATATGCAGTGTATGTCATGTGTCCAGAGTAATTTATCTACATAGATAGCCCGCTCATGCTGTTAAATGAGCTTCACCACCTTATGGAGTCATGTGACAAATTTCGTCCATTATCGTAGAATATATGATAATGGAACCATTATCTGAGCGATATGGAGTTTTCTTTGCATGAACGTAGGATTATTATGTTCGACTTTAAAATTCTACACAATTTTTAGTCAAATGCCAGAGTGTGTTCAATGTGACCGTTTCTTGAGACCATCTCATCGAAATTAAATCATCAATCCAAATTCAACCGAATTTCAACAAGAGTTGATCTTTTCACTTTCGTGTGTGAAAACTTATCACAAGAGTGAAACTTAAGCCGACTTAAGGAAAACTAAAGGCGAAGCCCTTGATGACGTGAAGTGGACCAAGTATGAGTGAGAAGGAAGAACTTTGGGGCAAACCCTAGAAAACTTGGTGTCAACTTTGGGAAAATGAAATTACCCTCGAGCTAGTATCTCAATTCGTCCAAGGTGAATTATGGAGTACGCATTTCAAGTCGGACTTGAATCGATGATAGATGTGGCATGGCAGCAACGATGGCGACAATGAAATGATGGTGCAACGTAAGCAACATCTAACCTAAGGCCAAGAACCCATGTAGTTTGAATTTGAGATCTAGCGAAGATGTGGAATGAAATCGATGTCGATCTAGTTATAGTAAGCCAGGTGATTGCGATTCTAAGATTAACAGTGGTGGCCAATTTGGTGAAGACGACGGCAAAGCCAAAGAGATAACAACGTCGGCTGAAAGTTGAAGTTGCAAAGAAGAACGAAGATGCCTAGCAATGAAATGGAAAGTGGCAAAATTTTCCAAAATGTTAGTATATATAATACACTTTAATAATCATGATGGTATCGGCATGATATGGTCGGTGCCAACATGTTTTGGTCCTCATTTTTTAAAAAGAGAAAAAAGAAAGTTTACCTAGTTGAAATATGATGTAGTTTCCAAAAAGTTGAAAGCTCCGGCTTTGTTGCAAAAACAGAATGATCCGCTGACTGTCTGAAGTGACGAATGAGCATTCTTGGAATAGGCGCGATGATTCAAGGTGATGGTCGGTGAACGAATCTTATGCATTTGACATCATTTCGCTTGTCTTGATCCAAAACATGCTTTTTTCACAAAATCATACTTTAGAGGTCAAGTATTATCCGGCATATAGGCCAAGCAACTTCTTGATGGTTCTGGACCTTAAAATGATAAAGAAATGGATTAAAAACTAAAGGAGTTATTTGGAATGATGGAACGATGGAGTAAAGAAGTTAGAGAAAAAAATGGTGCAATTTAAATATGGTTTATATCGACATGATTTGGCAAGTACCGAGATGTTTTGATGGAGGACACACTTTTGATCGTGAACTACTCTAGTACTTTGCAGAAAAAAATAAGTCTCTCATATGACGAATAATGTCGGTACTGACATGATTTGTAGTAGTAATTTTTGATAACAAGCTTGGAAAATTGAAGACATGAACAAGTATGAAGAAAAAGTGGAGTAGAACTTAACAAAATATGGTCGATACCAAAATGATTGTAATCGGTACCGACATGATTTATGTTACGAGTGTCACTCGTTCTTCCTTCCTGATTGCATGGATATAAGCTTTTGCCTGATCTTCTGCGAGCTGGCAACTTCAGTGGATGGATTAGACTATAAATAGCAGTCTTAGAGCAACATAGAGATGTCTTTTCAACCCCTTTTCTCTTCTCTAATCTAATTTTGTCACCAAATGATGTCAAACTTGGATTTACTTTGTTTTCTAGATCTTAAACATTGTAACTTGTTTGTACTCGAGCAAAAACTCTAAAAATAAAATTTTAGTGGACGTAAACACTGATTTGTGACCGAACCACTATAAAATATTATGTGTCCAGGCTATTTCATTTTGAAATTTACTTTGTTTATTCTCGTTTTTTGATTCACTGGTGTGTTATGTCAATTTTGATCCAAAAATTGATCTCAGGCTTTTACTACACACACACACTAGTGTGTAATCCATGTTTTGAATACGGTAATATCGTTAAAAAATAGAATTTATATTTTAATTATTACCAGAATATATTTTATTATGCAATATATTATATATTTATCGTGATATATTAATCATAAATTAAAATAACATACGATGCTTGGATATAAGGTTGAGAGTTCAATTCTTGCTAACTATATATCTCTATAAAAATTAATGTCCTAACCCAAAAAAAATTATAAACTAAAATTGTTAATACAATATATTTAAATAATTTACGATTTTTCTTTGATGACATAAATAATTTATGTTATGTGATATATATTTTTATATGTATGAGTGAATAGGTAACTTTACCATTTTATTAATATGATTATTGTGTGTGTGTGTGTATTGAATTGTCATTTTTTTAATAGGATTAATAAATGGATTAATGAACATTAAATAATTGAATTTACTTAAATAATTTGAATTAATGACCAACATAACCAATTAAATATAAGGGGATGAATATAAAAAAATTGGAGAAAATTAAGAAGAACTTTGTACATATTTGTAATTGAGAAGAGCATCGGTCTTATTGTTAGATTATCTACATGTCTTTTATTCATTATTTAGTTCTCATTTTTAAATAATTTTATTCTTGTAATTAATCACAGATTTCATACTGTTGTAGGAGGACCATGCCTACTACTTTGCTGATTGCGAAATAATTTTATGTAGCATTTAATTGAGCAATGAGTTGCGTATGAGTATGATGGCATGTTGAAAGTGGGAATGTTTATATAATCGAATATCGGTGTAATCCATGCATTTACATCGTAATGTTGTAAAATATAAATTTATCTTTTAAAGGTCATTCAAAATAAAATCTATTAAATAATAGTAAAGTAGAAGAATTTTCAACTCACTTATTAGTTCTCGAAGTTTTCTCCATTCTCCTTAATTCTCTAGATATTTTATTTTCAAATTTTTATAATTTACCACTTTATAATTACTCTACTAAGCTTCTTGTTTCATTTTACATTCAAATGCTTGCCTTTCATAAAATATATAATTATTTATAAATCCCTTCTTGATTCTCTTCTAGTAATTTAAATTCAAACCCATAAATTTAAATTAACAACATAATTTAAAATTTAGACTGTTTGATAAACTCAATTAACGAATATTTAATCCAATAAATAAAATCTAAAAGATGAAAATTTCAATATGTATATCATAATCGTATCAACAAAAATTTAAAATTAAATTTTCATTTAGATACAAAGAAATATATATCACATAACATATTATATACATTAATATTATAATAAATTTATTTTATAATTCGTTTAACTCAATAAAGTTATCATGCACCACATTAAAAAATTCTATTTTCAATTTCAAATACCTACATTTTAAAATTTCTATAATTACTTACAAACTCTTCTCGATTCTCTCCTAATACTTCATATTAAAGCTCATATATTTAACTAATTATATAATCTTAAATTTAAACTATTTCAATAAATTCAATTAATTAATATTCATTAATTCATCTAATAAATCCAGAAATAAAACAATTGAAATACGTATACGGTGCTCATATATATGTGCAAAAATGATAAAAGTATTTTTTATTCAGGTATAAAGATATACAAATTACATAATATAAAAAATATACATAAATACTAATATTTTTTTGATTTATAATTCATTTATCTCAATAAAATTATTTTATCATCCAATGCATAAAAAAAATCGTTTTTAACAGCCTCTAAAGGATAAATTTATATTTTACAACATTGTAATGTAAACGTAGGGATTACACCAACAAAAACTAGGTTATATAAAACTCTCATTTTTAATATGATATTAAATCTTTCCCAACTTATAACTCAACTAAATGCTACAGAATATTATTTTATAATCATCAAAGTAGTAAACATGATACTCTTACAAGATGGAATCCATGGTTAGCTACAAAGTTAAAAAAGTTTAATAATTGAAATCCCAAATAATGGATAAAGATTTACATGTAAATAAGCTAGTCATAAGATGTTCTTCTTGACTATAATTATGTACAAAGCTTTTCTCATTTTTCTTCTACATTTGTACATTCAGTTTCCCATAAATTATTTAAATAAATTCAATTACGTAATATCATTGATTCATTTATAAATCCCTAAATTACAATTCAATATATATTAAACATTCATATTGACAAAAGTGGTAAAGTTACTTTTTCATTCATATAAAAATATGCATATCACATAACATCAACTGTTTATATGTACAATGATAACAATTGCGTGTGTGTGTAGAGTTAGGGCATTATTTACCATATAGATATGTTTTTGTAAGGATTGGACTCTTTATATTACATTTGAGCATCACATGTCATTTTAATTTTTAATTAATCTATCTCGCTAAATTTATCATATATTACATAATAAAAAAAAATTTGAGAAAAATGTGTGATCCTCTATGCATAGAGGAGAGCACACATGTGAATATATATATATATATATATATATATATATATATATATATATATAACCCGAACATAAGGAGCTGCCAACATGCCTGGTAGGTAACAAGAGCAAAAATACATATAGCTAGTCTCAGTACTCGAAAGATGAGATCCGGCAAAGCCACTACCCATCGCGCCTCAATATCAAGTTCCGGCATGGCCACCACCCGATATTAAGATGTTAGAAGTACCAAAAAGGCTAAAGAGAAAAAACATAAAAGTGAGAGACGACTCAAACAAATAAGAAAGCTCCAAAGGACTGAACCGGAAGAAGTGAATAAGCATCTGCTCTGAAGAGGATCTGCTGAATAGAGAGACCACTCTGAAGGCTCTAAACAAGAAGAAGGAGTGCCAAACTGGAGAAAAGAACATCTTGAAAAAGTACTCCATAGTGAAGATAACAGAATCCCATATCTGAGGGGATATCTGCAAGAAGTCCTGGATGAAGAAACTCTGCTCTGATGACCTCTTTACAAACTGATATCCAGCAATTTGAAGACAAGAGAAACCTGCAAAATGAACCTGATATCCTATCTCCCAAAACATGTATCTAAAACAAGACTAGGAAAAAAAATTAGAATGATACATATATATGTATATTTATATAGAAAATATACATGTATATGTATTTATAATGAATGAAATAAAAACCTAAATAAGACAAACAGGACAAAAAATATAGGAATGAATAAACTGTAAACAAAAACCAAAACAAAGACTAGAACAAAAATTAAGACGGATCAGACTTAATTATCTTTAATCATAAGTAAGCTATGATTTAAAGTGAGATTATCATATGAATTTGGAAAAATATTAACAATACTATTATTAGTGCTATAAAAGTTATTGTTATATTTAAAAAAGTTAATATTATAACTAACCTTGTTAAGATACCATTTGAAAAGGAAATTTTTAGCCAATTTATATTTGGGATTAGAAATCCAATTAAAACAAAATTTAGAAATTGAAAAAATCAATTTGTTAAGATGACTATTATTATTATTAAAAATTCTTTGATTTCTCTCAAACCAAATAAACCAACTAATTATAATAAATAAAGTGTCTAGTAAAAATCTAATATTTTTATTGAATTTGAATCTATAATTTTTCCAGTAGAATTCACAATCCGAAATTTTATTTATTATATTAAAGTTAAAAATTTTAAGAGTATTAATTAGAATGTAATTAGAGTCCAAACAATCATAATATAAATGATTTATGTCCTCAAGATGCAGATTGCAAAAGTAACATTTATTATCGTTTTGAATGTTTTTTCTCTTTAAAAAATCTATTGTATTAAGTTTTCCATGAAGTATTAACCACATGTGAATTTTGGATTTAGGAGGAGCATTAGATTTCCACATGTGTTTAAAAGAGTTATTTAAAGTTCCCAAAAATTTAAAAAATATATAAAAAGAATTTGGAGTATATTTCTTACTCTTATCCCATTCCCAACTAATAAAATCATTATCATTATCCATGTTATAAAGATTTAATCTGGCATAAAGCAAAGAAAGATGCCTAAGGTTAGATCCTATTAAAATTCCGTTAAAACTGAAATTCCAAGGAGGATCATTTTCCTGAGAATAAACTTCATTAATTAAAGCATACTTAAAGTTACAAATATCATACAATTCCTTAAATTCAAACTTAAGAGGCAATATCGAAATCCAACAGTCATGCCAAAAAGAAGTACAATTTCCTGAATGCACTATTGTCTTAGTTCCTAAGTTAAAATTTTCATAACATTTTAAAATGTTTTTCCAAAAATTAGAGAATTTATGGGAAAAGGAATAATCAATTTGGTGAAAATTGATATTACCCTTATAATAGTATTTGGAAATGATCAATTTCCAAATAGCGTTATCATTTACATCTTTAAACTTCCAAAGCCATTTACCTAAAAGAGACAAATTCATGTTACACAAATTTATAATTCCTAAACCACCCTCCTTTTTAGCTTTACAAACAGTTTCCCAGTTAACTAGACATTTTATACTGCTATTAATATTATCCCTACTCCATAAGAAATCTCTTCTAATTTTATCGATTTTATCAATAACCCAATCTGGAAACAGATGCATAGACATCCAATAGATCGGTAACGCTTATAAAACCGAGTTTATTAAAACAAGCCTACCTGCTCTAGATAGAAATCTCCCATTCCAATTAGATATCTTATTTTTAATTTTATCAATAATAATAAGCCAATCATCATGCTTGAGTTTTGTAGGTCTAATCACAAACCCTAGATATTCAAAAGGAAAATTCATACTTTTGCAATTTAGAGTATTAGCTACTAAGTTTTCTATTTTTTCAAAATCATTTAAAACTAGAACTGAACTTTTGTCAAAATTAATTTTTAAACCAGATAAAAGCTCAAAACTATAAAGAATAAACTTGAGAGTAATAATGTGTTTAGGAAGATGAGATGAGAAAAGTAAGGTATCGTCCGCAAATTGCAGAACCCATATACCATTACGCGATATGTCATTACCAACACTTCCTAGAGATCCATTATCCACTGCTCTCTTAATAATTTTGGCAAAAACATCAGCGGCTAAGTTAAACAACAAGGGTGATAAGGGATCCCCTTGCCTTAAATCTCTCTTAGACTGAATTTTATTACCTAGAATACCATTTACCATAATAGTAGAGTTTTCAGTTTTAAGCAAAGTCAAAATCCAACTAATCCATCTATGTCCAAATCCTCTTGCATGAAAAATATCTACAAGAAAATCCCAATCTACTGAATCAAAAGCTTTTGCAAAATCAAGTTTTAAAATCGCACAGGTTATGTTGTTCTTACAACAGTAATTAATATATTCTTGAACAGCAGCCACTCCATCAGTGATATTTCTCCCTTTAATAAAAGCCGACTGTGAACAATCAATTAAATCGTTCATTCTTTTACTAAGTCTATTAGCAAGAACTTTAGAAATGATTTTTACTGAACAGTTAATCAAAGAAATAGGCCTAAAATCTTTTAAGTTGTTAGCTCTTACTTTTTTATGCAGCAAAATAACATTTGCGAAATTGAATCTCCCTAATTGCAAATTACCATTATAAAAATCATTAAACAAATTAATTAAGTCAAATTTTAAAACATCCCAAAAAGTTTTGTAAAATAATATAGGAAACCCATCAGGTCCCGGTGATTTATCACTAGGCATATCATTAATTGCTTTCCTAATTTCATCTTCTGTAAAGAATTATCTAACTCTGATAAATCAACAATAGAATCCGATGGATACAGATCTGTCCATCTAACATTGATTCTATGTTTGATTTTAGAACCAAAAATACCCTTATAATAGTCTGTAAAAGCCTTGTTGAGGTCTCCTTGATCAACTAACTCTATATTGTTAACAAATATAGAGTTAATTGTATTAGAGCATTTTCTACCATTAGCAATATTATGAAAAAATTTGGTATCATTATCACCTTCGTTGATCCATTGAATTCTGGATCGCTGCTTCCACATCACCTCCTCTTTTTCTAAAATAGAATTTAGTTCATCTTTTAAATTAGAAAGAACATTACATTCACCTAGATTTAGGGGTCTAGATTCTTCTATCTTGTTAATTTTAAGCATTTCATTAAGAATATTATCTTTTTTAATTTTTAAATTACCAAAAACATTTTTGTTCCAATTTTTAAGAAAAATCCTAAGATCTCTAAGTTTAGAAATAAAAGCTTTTGCAGAATTTTCCTTATTTTTGAAATTATGAAAACTCAAAGAATTCCATTTACATATAACTAAGTTCACAAAATTAGGTTCTAAAAGCCACATCTTTTCAAATTTAAAATTGCTTATAATAGCTCTATGATACTCGTAAGAAAGGATAATAGGACAATAATGGTCAGAAAAGGTATAAGGTAAGCCATTGACTCTACAGATAGGAAATTTGTCCTCAATTTCATCGCTAACAAAAAATCTATCGAGAAGAGCCATGGATGGAGATTCTCTAGCGTTACTCCAAGTAAACTCTCTATTAGAGAGAGGAATTTCAATCAAATTAGAGTTAAAAATAAATTGGTCGAATTCCTCCATAGCAGAGTAATCCCCCTCCCTAGGAAAACGCTCACCTATGAAACGCGTAACATTAAAATCACCCCCCATAATCCAAGAACCCGGGGCTAGAGATCTAAATTCTAGGCATTTGTTCCATAAAATTCTTCTATTAATTTTAGAATTAGGCCCGTAGACATTAGAAATATTTAATAAAGAGCTATCAGAAAGATTAATAAGAATAACATGAAGAGAATGTTGCTTAACAATACACTGAAGAAATATAAAATAACTATCTCGCCAACCTATCATTAATCCCCCAAAAGAGCCCACGGAAGGTTAAAAAACCCATTTTCTAAAGTGATAACCACCTAATCTTCTAAAGAAATGGACATCAGGACAGTTAATTTTAGTTTCTTGAAGTAAAGCAATATCTATAGAGTAGTCTTTAAAAAATACTCTAACCTTATCACATTTGTTTAAATCATTCAAACCTCTAATGTTCCAACTAATGATCCTCATAGATGAACTGAACTAGCCCTCTCTAATTCCCTACATCTAATATACTCCCGATCTAACTCAATATCAGTAAAAATAAAAGATGTGTCACGAGCTAACCGACTAAACTCAGCAGAAGATAGACTACCTAAAGCATAAGTAGAAAACGTGCTACCTAAAGAAGAGCTCATACCTGAGCCTGGATACGTAGTACCACTTGTGGCACTCGATCCAAGTAACTCACCTAAAGGAGAATACTGGCAGTTGCGGATTCTGGCGCTTCGACGAACTGAAGCACTAGAAGCTACTGAACGTTTACGCTTTCCTCTCTTCGAAGATATGGAGTTAGGGACTGAACAAATATTACAATCCAAACTGTCAGACACAGTGTCATAATGCAAAACATCTGAAGAAGCAGCGATTGAAAACACGTCAGGAAATCGAGGCTCAAACTCAACAGCTATAACATCATCTTGATGGTCCAAGGTCAATAACCATTCGCGAACCAAGATATCAGAAACATTTTTGTCTTCTACTGCTGGAAAAGAGACATCATAAATATCTGCTACTGACAGAGCCCCAAAAACTTCCTCAACTAAATGTGAACTCTGTGTACCATGCACGCCATCTACAGCATGCTCAACTTCTAATGGAACCAAGGGTAAAAATGAAAACACACTAGAAAATTGAGATTCAAAGTCAACAGAACAAACATCTTCCTTCTGCTGTTCAAAGAACAAAATCTAGTCTCGAAAATCTTCTATTTCGAGCAAACGAACAACTTCTGACAAAACTTCTTCATTCTTGTTCATCTCAGCATCACCACTCACAAGACAAACTGGCCCTCCATTATAGTCATCTAAACATACTGACACATCACCAGTGGTGATCCTTTTACAGTTTACATTAACATCAATTCTATTTCCATCATTAATTATAAGATTAGATCTAGTTAATATAGGGGCAGTCAAATCCACTTCTCTTCTTAAAAAAGGATCGTCGTGAGTACTATTATCTTCTACTCTAACATCAGTTATGGCACCATTACAAACTATGATATCATCTGAGCTATCACTGCTATCTCTTGGAACATAAGCAGTTGAAGAAGTAGGGATATGTGAATCTATTTTTCCACTACAAACTGAGACACCAATTACACTGCTACCATTTAATCTATCAATAATATAATCAGTAGAGATATCCAAGTTTTCTTCTGAAGACACTGAAACATATCTCTCTGATTCGATAACATCAGAAACAATCACCATCTTGTCATTAGCAAGCAGCAACCCGAAACTATCATTTACAGAAACATTGTCTGATAGTGAACAACCTTCAGTATCTTTAACATTCCTTGACCTGTCAACTGAATTTGACAGTATGTTACCATCAACGGTAGTTATGCTAGAAGACTTTCGATATGTATCTTTAAAACTTTCTAATTGATAAACAGAACCCAGCCTATCATCAGATAAAGTAAGAGACCCAAGACAATCGAAGGAATTCTTAGTAGGTATTTCAAATGAGCAATTGTCATTAGGTAAAACTCTGTTTTTCCTCTTTAAAACCTGAGAAAACCCATCATCATTCATTCCAGACTTGATTTCAGAAACTAACGAGACATCTTCCATTACCAAATTTGAACTCGCAGACAAAGCAGTAACAACAGGATCTAGGAGCATTAAGTCAAATGCACGAAAGCAATCTATCATAATGCTGTCATTGAAAACCATAGTATTGATATTGCCTTCCCTTTCACTGTCAACATTCGAAACGAAGTTTTTAGAACAAGATTCAAGTTTGCCCAAAAGAGCAATCTATTATTTATTTTAATAATAATAAAATATAAATATTATTTTTAACAACATTATCGTGTGCAATGCACAAGTTACATACTAGTTTTGTTATGTAATGTGCGATAATTTTTGAGATAAATGAATTAAAAATTAAGAAAATCAATATTATTTATGTATACATTTTATGTCATTCGACTTAAATATCTTTATATATATCTAAATAAAGAAGAAATAATTTATCATTTTTTCCCATACATAGTAATATTGTATATTTTGAAATTCTCATTTTTTTTAGAATTTATTAGATGGATTAACGAATATTAGTTAATCATATTTATTTAAATAGTTCAAATTTACGATTACATAATTAGTTAAATATATGGACTTGAAAATATTAAAATATAATTGAGAAAGTTTACTATGTAATTGTAAAAAAAAATTATTAAAGTTAATAGAATTTTACAATGCAATGTATGATAAATTCATTTATCAAATAAATTATAAAAAAAAATTATTTTCATCAATGTATATAATTTATGTTATTTGTTTATATATATTTGCATCTAATGATTTTTTGAACCATTTTGTTGATGCGTCTTTGGCATACATATTGAAACTTGAATCTTTTAGGTTGATTAATAAATATCACTTAATTAACTTTAACAATTAGTTTAAATTTTGGATTATGTAATTAATTTAAATATGTGGACTTTAATTTAAAATTTTATGAGAGAACCGTGAAAAGTTTGTAAATAATTGTAGATTATTTTTTAAAAAGAAGTACGTATTTGGACGTAATATAGTGTGAGAAGTTTAGTAGGATAACAGTTGCTTAAAAGTGACAGTTCTTTTTACTTGTCAATTGATTGCCTGACATTTGGCTTTTGCTTAATTTTTTAGTTGCAAGTGGATCCCATAATTTTTTCATCAAACAATAAGAAAGCTAATGAATACACAATCGCGGTGTCACGAGTGCCCTTAGCATATCATCTATGTGAAATATAAATATTATGATTCACACCCTATCATTATATTACGAGCATTTAAATGTTGATTATCATTTTAGTTCCTTAAATTTGAAGATTACACCTTGAATATATTTTTTCACACTTTCATAATTTAGTAGTATTTAAAACAACAAGAAAATGGGTCGAAAGAAAAACATATCACGTTTTTTGCCTGACAGACGCACGGATTTTTTTTTTCCTTTTTTAAGGATGCGAGATTTACAATTTTGACTGAAGGAAAATCTTTACAAAAATTAAATCGTGTGTCTTCTTCAATCTCGTTCCTCTTCTATCTCGAACTCAAATCATGTCGACTAACAAAAATTAAATTGATCTTTGCTTCTCCTTGAATAAACTTCCTCACTCCGTCTTCCCAAACTCACTGTTGCTATTCGCTTGAAGATGCCGACTCAAAGATGCATCTCACTTCACCATTTCTCTCAGATGAAGATCGAGATCGTCGCTCCTTCATTCTAGATTGCTTGAGTCGAGTTCACTGTCCTTGCTGTGCTTTTTGATGTCGAGAATAGAAGACGCTGTCGTGAGCGCTTTGAGTTTGAGTGCGTCACCGCCTTCTTGTGAACGCTATGGAGTTCTAACACGATGTTGATCTTAACTGAAGGTTTGACATGTACTAGAATTATTGATGATTGGTAATGTTTTTTGATCAGTTTTTTGTTTCTGCATGTGATTGTTGTATCTTTCATATTATTATGATATATGAAACTCGCATTTCTGTGTATATTATGCAATTTAGTCTTTTATTGTTTTAGTATTTTGTATCTGATGTTGAATGTTGCTCTTTTTAGTTTCAGATGGTATATTTGATGTTGATTGTATTTCTGGTAAGCTTCAAACTGATGTTAAATTTGTTAAAGTGTAATGCTATATGTATATAGCATTTTATGTTAATAATTAACTATTTATATTACTCATAAATATTATGGAATTTATAGGTGTATTTAATATTTATGAACGTTTCTAAGTACTCAACGGTATATGGTGTTTATGATTTTCACAGTATAAATATTGAACATCAGATTGCATTATGCTAGCTGTATATAGCATTTCAGTATAATTGAAAGTAATAGGAATAAACATATTGTAGTGTAATTTAAAGTTGTATAACAAACTTTTCATACTTTTGCAATTATCCAGCAGTTCATCATTCTAGAAATATGACAATTGACTTCATACTTAAATGTCACATCAAACTATCATTTCTAATATCTTATAAATGCTACCGAACCTTGTAATTGCAACGCTACATTAAAATAGCACTTTGCATATTTTAAACATGCTAGTGGACTTCATAGGTAAAATGCCACAACGGACTATCATTTTAGAAATCATAAACATACCGGTAGGCTTTTTTTTTAAATGCATCATTAAACTATCACTTTTCATGTTATAAATATTCTAGTATATTTCATAGCTAAATTGTCATATGGAACTATCATTTCACATATAACAAATATACTACTTGACCTTGTACAAAAATACTACATTAAATTATCATTTTACATTTTTGTACAACTAGCATGATTAAAAAATGTAAAATGATAATTTAATGTAGTTAGGTTTGACATCCGATTTGCTTTTGCATCCATGCATACCCGATTCCGGTGTACTTTTTTATCCATACACATCCGATTAGGCTTGTCATCCGGTTAGCTTTTGGATCCATACGTACCTGATTAGGCTTAGCATCCGATTAGCTTTTACATTCGACTGTATGATCGGTTAAACAATATATCTCAGATATAGATTGGTTTCATATGTACCCGATTAGGCTTGACATCCGATTAACTTTTGCGTCCATATGTACCCGATTATCCTTGGCATTCGGTAAGCTTTTGCATTCATATGTACTCGATTAGGCTTGGGTTCACTGTTAGCTTTTGCATTCATACATACCCGATTAGGTTTGGCATTCGGTTAGCTTTTACATTCAATGGTACGCTCGATTAAAAAAAATATCTTGGGTATAGATTGGTTTCATATATACCCGATTAGGCTTGACATTCTGTTAGTTTTTGCATCCATACGTATCCGATTAGGCTTAGCATTTGGTTAGCTTATACATTCGATAGTACATTCGGAAAACAATATATCTTAGGTATAGATTGGTTTCATATATACCCGATTAGGCTTGGCATTCAGTTAGTTTTTGCACCCATACGTACCCGATTAGGCTTGGCATTTGGTTAGCTGTTGCATTCATATGTATTCGATTAGGTTTGACATCCGGTTTGCTTTTGCATTCATAAGTACCTGATTAGGTTTGGCATCATGTTGGATTTTGCATCCGTACGTACTCGATTAGGCTTGACATCTAGTTAGCTTTTTCATTCGATGGTACGCTCGGTTAAACAATATATCTCGATGACCGAGTCTATGACCAAGCCCGTGACCGATCTCATTACCTATCCCATGATCGAACCTTTGACCGAGCCCATGACATGATAGTGGTCTTTGCACTTAAAATGCTGCACTAAAATATCATTTTGAATATTTTACACATGATAGTGAACTTCATAACTATAATGCTACATTAAACTATCATTTTGCATATCCTAAACGTGTTTATGGACTTTTTAATTGAAATGCTATATTAGAATATCATTTTGCATATTGTAAACATGATAGTGGACTTGATAACTCAAATGCTATGTTAAACTATCATTTTGCACACCTTAAATATGCTAGTGAACTTTGTAATTAAAACGATAAATTAAATCTCATTTTGCATATTGTAATCATGATATTGGACTTCATAACTATAATGATATATTAAACTATCATTTTGCATATTGTAAACATGACAGCGGACTTCGTAACTCAAATGCTATGTTAGACTATCATTTTGTATACCTTAAATATGCCAGTGGACTTTGTGATTAAAATGCTACATTAAATATCATTTTGCATATTGTAACTTTGATATTGGACTTCATAAGTAAAATATTATATCAAACTATCATTTTGCATATTTTAAACATGATAGTGGACTTCGTAACTTAAATGCTGCATTAAACTATCATTTTGCATATCATAAACATGGTGATGGACTTTGTGATTAAAATGTTATATAAAATCCCATTTTGCATATTATAATCATAATATTGGACTTCAAATTAAAATGGTACATTAAACTATCATTTTGTTTATTTTAAACATGATAGTGGACTACATAACTCAAATGCTACATTAAACTATCGTTTTGCATATCATAAACATGATAATGAACTTTGTGATTAAAATGTTACATTAAAAATACGGATGCTATATGTAGTTATCATTTTGCATATTTTATTCATGATAGTTCTCTTTAGAAATACTTATTTCATTTTGTATATTCTATTCATGCTAGTTCATTTTAAATATACTTATGCTAAATTCAAGTATCATTTTGCATATTTTTTATATCCTTGTTCAATTGAAATATGCTTATGTTATATCCAACTATCATTTTGCATAGTCAGATATTGGTACTATATTTAAAAGTACAAATGCTATATTAGTCTATCATTTAGCATATTACACACAATCTACCGTGTTTCAAATATAGAAATTCTATATCTAAATATCATTCGAAATTCATGGTACTTTTTGGACTATTTTCTTCTTCTCCTAGATTCTGCTTTTCCATTCGTTTCTTACAACTTGAATTTGCAGCTCTTGAATTCAAAGGTCGAGTAATTTCTGACATATGTTTGGATTGAGGCGTCAAGTTAAGCTTTCACGATTTTGGAGAGATCGACATCGACAATGGAAGATTCAATTCGATTCGAACATCGATAACAGAGAGGCTTGGACGACGGCGACTTCAGACGACGACGGCTAGGGCAAGCAGTAGTTGAAGATAGACGGCAGCTAGGACAAGCTTGGACGAAGGGGGAGGAAACTGTCGAAGTTGGGAAATTGTAAAAACGCGCTACTGTCCTTCTACCTAAATTTTAAATGTTGCGTTTAAAAAATAGTTTAAAGTTTTTTCTTTAAACTAATTACCTCTTAAAACAAATGGTGGAGTGTATGAATTATTAGGGGTTTTTTTAGTGTGACTTACAAGATATTTGCCTAAAAGATAGTATTATTTGAACGAAAATATTAGGACTGTTACGATTGAATCGTTCAACCGCTCAACCGTACCAACCGTTCAAGCAGTTACCATCTATAACGGTTACGGTTACGGTAACGGTTGAAGAATTTGAAAACAGCGGTTAACCATACCAACCATACATGATTGTTTTATGTAATATTTAACATTAAAGTATAAAAATTAGTAATTTAAGTTAAAGGAATAGCTTGTACATTAATAATACGTGCCTTAATGAACTAATAACATGTGCATGCATATTGGTAGTTTTATAAACAAATAAATAAAGTTGCAAAAAACAATTAAAGCTATATCAATTTATCATCAATAATGCATATAATTGAAAATATATGTACGACATGCTTCAAAATTGAAAATACAACGGTTAACCATCATACACGGTTGCAGTAACGGTTATAAGAATTGATAACCATCAACTACGGTTACGGTTATGGTTGGTGGAAATAATGACGGTTACCACAACCGTAACACCCCTAGAAAATATATTTCAACAAAACAATTTAACCACTTTTTTAACAATCAACAGTCAATATTCAGTTCCACAATCCACATTAACACTAGTGGGTAACTCGTGCATTGCACACGTTATGTTGTAGAAAAATAATATTATAACCATTTTTAAAGAATTGATTTATTGTGCAATATTTGATGAATTTTGTTAGGATAAATAAGTTATAAATTGAAATTACTATATTTATAACTGTATTTTTGTTATGCAATTCGTATATTTTTGTATTTGAATAAAAATTAAATTATCGTTTTTGTTTATTAAAATGAGTTATATATCGATTTATTATTTTTTATGATTCATTATTTTTCAATCAAATAAATGAAAATAAGCATTCTTAATAAATATTAAAATTAATATTTTTATAAAATTTCATAAACAAATATTCATGTACATATATTATGAAATTGACATTTAGCATTAAATTTCAAATATTACTTGAGAAAATGATGACAAATACCAATGACTCAATGTATTTGTATGCATTTATAGTTCTTGCAACACCTATTTATCAAAATAATTATTTGATATTACCAGAGTGATAAAAAATATGTATTTATCTACTAAAAGGAATATTAGTGAAAATAAGACCCAAAACGTTACAAATCACGTTGTCGTTTTAATTATAGATATAAAAAAATGATTTTTAATCCATTGTTCCATACCTTATTATTTTTATCCTATAATAAAACGTTTCAATTTTTTTTAACATTAACGTAAAAATGATAATAAAATATGAAAGAAAAATATTTTTAATCAAAATATGGTATAATTTTTGTCCTTGATTAACTCGGATTACGAATATAAATATTTGAAATGCAACTTTTTGTACAAAAATGTACTAATTAAAAATATTTGTTCTTTCTTCAATATTACAGAATACATATATTCATCACTTATCATTAATTGTAATGTTATTCTTCATAAAATATAATTTAATAATGATAAGAGTCCATTTGACGTACCAATATTTGTGAAGGAAAAACATTATATATGTTTGTAATGATATATCAATTTTGAAAATAATTATATATATATATATATATATATATATATATATATATATATTTGTAATTATTCCAACTTTAGAAAGAAAAAATTATGTATATATATATATATATTTCTTTGTATTAAATAACTAATTTTAGAAAGAAAGAAATTTTATGAACTTAAATGTAAAAAAACGTAAAAGTATCAAAGATAATTTTGTATATAATTGTGAAAATGTTAAATTATATGGACTTGAATGAAAATATAGTCTTACAATTTATGTTAGTACAAATACAGTATACACATTAAATTATCATTTTTTATGATTTAATAGATCAATAAATAAATATATGTTAATTGGATTTAGTTAAAAAAATTAAATTCAAGATCAATTAATAAATTCAAATATATGGACTTGAATGTAAAATAATACAAGAAAACTTAGAAAAAATTCGTAAATAGTTGTTAAAATTATTGAATGTTGGCCTATAAATGCAAAATGATAGAAGAATTAGTTTTACCATTTTTGTCAATATGAATGCGGTACACATTGAATTGTCAATTTTAAAATTTTATTAGATCAATTGATGAATATTCGTTAATTGTATTTGTTTTAAAAGCATAAATTTAAGATCAGCTAACTAAAGTTAATATATATAGACTTAAATGTAAAATAACAAAAACAAACTTGAAAGAAATTTATAAATAATTATTAAAATGAGTTAAATTTTAATGATAGAAGAGAGAACCAATAGAAACATTGTTATAATTATAAATTGTGAGAAGGTAAAAGCAAAATATCTAAAGAGAATTAAGGAGATGAGAGGGAATTCCTAGAATTAATAAGAGTGCTTTAAATTCTTCTCCTTTACTATTATTTAATAGATTTGTAATAAACCGAGCCTAATTGTTCCAATACCTTAACACCATTTGATTCTTAAGGTATGAAACTTCACCCATGCCCATTTATGCAGTGATGTTTAGCTGTGTAACTAAATGTGATGACGGTATGGACTTACTGTGTGTAGGTATCTACAGTTGATAAAAAGTAGTGAAATTTTGAGTGTGCTGCTTCACGATATTTTTTTTGCCCCTTCTCAAAAAGTTCTTGATCATTCAATAATAGAGGCAACAATAAACCGGCACAAAACAACTTTCATCCAAGCAAAAAGCAAAGGCTATCCCACCAGACCACAAACTAAGTTGTAATACTGTAAGCTACACTGATTTATTTCCGGGTACTTTTGTCAAATTAGGCAAGCGTTAACTTTATCAACTTACCATTAAGTATGAACAACAACGACAAATTTCGAAAGCTCCAAAATCCAAACAAACAAACAAATGTAAGGTCAGACCCAATTGTTCAAGAGAAATCTGGCTCTTTTTATTCCTCTGCTAATCGATTCATAACCGGTTTCTGAAAAATATCAAAATATAAATAGGAGATAGGTCCAGAGCTGATATTTTTCTCATCCTTGCTCATGAATACAAAAGTGCAGTAAAACAAAAGCACGCATCCGTATCAAAGTTCAAGCACAGCCTCTTCTCTTAAGGTATCAGAAAACAAAGTGGAATATGTACAACTCTGCTCCTGCAAATAAAAGGACACAAATACGGAATTAGAATGAGAGAGAGAAGAAAATGAACAGTGGTGAGATACAGGGATGGAATAAATACAAGCATACAACAACTTACATTTGCCTATCATCTGCTGGAATCAGCAAAACTCCACTATACAATATGCCAACGCAAGTACTTGCAGTACATGAGTAAAAACATGTATGAAAGCACTCCTTACTGCATAACATATCTAACATAAAATAATATGTATGCAGTGTTTTTATGACTAACAGATATTCTTTATCCATTTTTGTTTGGCAACAAAAGAAGATATACATTGTGAGAGAAGAGCACAAATATCTCTTTTAACAGAAATTTTGACCCTTTTATTTCACATTCATTGCTGCAGCCATTTTCCTTAATTTTTGGGAAATTTCTGCAAAAGATGGACGTTCATTTGGATCAGCAGCCCAACAACTTTCCATTAAAGCTTTCCACTCAGGATCACACCACGTTGGGATTTGAGGGCGTAATGTATTATTCATGATACCACCTATGAAAAGCATCAAGTACAGCAAGTTAGTACCCCTTTTATATAATATATTGCTCTACATAAAGTGCATGTAGCCTAAGCTTAAAAAGTAATCACCGTTTAGTTCAGAATCAAATAACTTGTACCGTTGTTGATATAAGATAGTGATCAAAATTTCCTTGCTATTTATATGAGCTAGGAAGCCCCTTCTATTCAGCGCCCACACGCTTATCTCTACTACTAATAAAGAAAATTCGTTCAACTAATTTACTCGGTGTCTTTTTGAAATTCCAAAAATACTCTTGCTTTCCGTTTATAGGTTTGCGCTCAAACAAAATATCAACGTATACAATAATACAAACGGCCATTGTGCGAAGCACGGACCCACACTATTTTTAATTAATAGTATGATGTATTTAGAGGGAAGAAACAATAAACATTGAAATACAAAATTGTGGATGAAATTAGGGGCTGCGATTGAGAACTGTATACATGAGGAAAGTTCAATGGCACCCTTTTTTCGAACACCCCTTTAGCACATCTATCATATTTTGAGTTGCATGCTTTTAATACTACGAAATTTTGCAGATGTTTAATCTACATTATGAATATCATCGTGAATATCATCTCTACAAGTTATGAGAATTGTTTTGAAATTTCTAAACTCATCAAAATAACAAGTCAGTATTAACCGCTAAAATATTTATTTTATCCGTTGGTTTGAAACATCAAGTTTATCATGGTATGTACTTTTAAATACGCTCAAATTTTGTGGAGATGATCTTGAGTACAATATGAACATATCCACAAAATTCATAGCAACTAAAATCGTGTAACTCAAAACATGATAGAGTGCTAAAGGAGTGCTCCAAAAGAGGGGTGTCATTGAGTCTTCACACGCACACACGCGAAGGGATCGACTATGCCCCTTATGTTACACTTTAATCATTTTCAAGTTAGACAATTTGAAATGAAATCAAACTTTATGGATATGTTTCTACATAATTAAATAACGTGTTTACAAAAATTTGACTTGTTTCGATAATCTTTGACATTTTGAAAATAATATTCAATGTTGAAGGTTAAATTCAATAGTTAATATTTGACTAAATAATTAAACACTCTAGAAGTTTCAAAATAATCTCATATTTTGTGAACATGATGTTTATATTGTAGATGAACATCTCCAGAGTTTCATTTGATTTCGGATTTTGCAGCTCTCAAAACCTAATGGGGGTGTAGATAATGTGTAAAGAAGGTAGGGTGCAACGGTTCCATATACTCACACGTGTGTAGGTATGTGTGTGTATTGTATACAAGTATATGTATGTCTGTATGTATGGAGGATCCAAAGCCCCTCTTATATGGTCCCTTCGTAACCCCCGGCTTTCGTTTTAGGTTAAAAAATAAAATTAGAAAATGTTGGAGAAAATTTTAGTTTCAGAGACAAGAAGTTTGCTTTTTAGGCTGAAGGACAACTTTTAGTGTAAATCACAGAATGATAGTTACAACTATCAATTTTAGTTTACAATATTAAGTGTCCTTTAGACTAAAAAACAAACTTGTTGTCCCTGAGACTAAATTTTTTTGCAACTTCTTCCCTACGCCTATTTTCCTATCAAGATCATCGACACAATTTTGGATTGTTTTGAAACCTCCAATCTCATCAAAATTACATTTTCAACCTTTGTCCAGGGGGGTTTTGTGACTTGTGTTGATTTATGGTTTTGAAAGAGAGAAGCTTCAAAATAATCCAAATTTCAGTATATATTATCTCCGTAGCAAATAAATTATATGTACAAAATTTTGCTTCATTTCAAAAGTTTTTGACATTGCACGAATACCCACCCCCCCCCCCCCCCCCTTATGTTTGTGTGTGGTAATTTCATACTGTAAATTGTCAAATTCAAAAGTGTGCAAGATAATAATAATAAATTAAAACATATTTGCATCCTCACGTTGAAACACACAGATGCCTAATATCTGAAAAAATACAACATGTTGTAGTTAGCCTACTTTACAAGCTGAACTTTTACAGTTACTGTGAACTAGCACAACATGTATAATTAAACAGCTAAATCCAATTACAACTATTACAATAATAATGGACACTAAAAGTATACCTTTAATATATGGCAAGACTGTGTAGCCAATAATGGACACTAAAATCTGACACCAACTGACACAACAAATCTGAACCATAGTCATCAGTAAGGACAGTATGATAGTTTGTAGTGTTAAAAGTCCAGGCATGTTTATGAATTTCAAATTTAAACACTAAGCCCCATAAGTTAATTAAACAACTTACACCAAATGTAAGTTATTCAGCTAAAAATAAAGGAGGGGGGGTGGGGGGGTTTGGGGGGGGGGGGGGGGGTTTAAAAACACTTGGAGCAACGCCCCTTTCCTGGTTTCGATAGCACGAATTTGTTCTGAAGAAAGAGCATACGATCTCGTATGATAATAGGATTGATGGTAGGCATATGCCAGAATGCACGCAGCTACCTGATAGCAAAGGCTTACCCGCGTTTCCAAAACTCAGGTAAGTGCTACCTCGGAGAACGACAAAGAGATAAATTATACATATCAACTGATATGTATTTACATAGAATATATTATACATATATTAAATTTTGTATTAAAATATATTATATAAAGATGTGTGTGTGTGTGACTGATTATTTTTTAAAAGAAAATTAAAAATTACATTCTTAACATATATCGTCATCTGGATGAAAGGTCGACTGTCATGGAGCGTTTGTTAAACTAAGATCGTTGTATTAAAATTATTGAATTGAAATTGTTAAATTGCAATCGTTAACTTATTGTTAATTAAACTTAATTATGAATTCATACTTATTACAGTTAATTAAAATTTAATGTGAATTACTAAAATATAAATTTGAACTTATTACCTTATAAACAAGAAATACAAATTAACCAGATTAAATTCAATATGAAATATATGAGTGCTCTCCTCCCTGAGAGGATCACTCATTTTACTCCAAAAAAAATTCAATACGAAGTATTAATATAAGTATGAATTAATTTAAACTCAATATAATTCAATACAAATATGAATTTAAATTTAAGCTTAATATGAAATTTAATAAACTTAATATAAATATGAATTGTTGGGTAGCAGAGAGTATCATCTGTGCCACGCCACCATGACACCCAACTATGTTACAGTTCTGTTGGGGATGTTGTCATATTAAATTCAAGCTATTTAAGAATGTCTACAGCTACATTTAATGCAAGAATAGTTTCGAAGACAATAAATGAAATCAGTACTAGCAATATCAAGAACTAAGAGTATAACATAAGCAGTTAGGATTAGCGAATAGGCATTGGAGTGTTTTATCAAGTTATTTTGGTGTGCACTACGCAGAACATCGCAGAATGAAAAAGCTTTTAAATAGGAGGCCCACACGATGCTCAGTTGATGACTTTTAGTTGGAAGTCTGGTATTCAGTAAATTATTGACCGCGAACATAAAAAAGTTATGGCACACAATGCAAGACAATTGTGTGCTTTTATATTCTTGTCGACCTCCCTAGGGCTAAATGGTAAGGTGTTTACAAACATTGACAATTGAGCATACTATATTACCATTAAAGAAAATTCCAGATCTAAAATATGAATGAGAGGCTAGCGAGGGTTTATTGGTGCAGAAGTTTTATCCCCGACCTTAAGGCCAATATTCACTTCTCAATCCTCACCGTGTACTATTTAGTTTTAGTGGTCTGTGAAGTTATACTGGGTTTATGGGCCTATTCTAAAAAAAATTACCCGGTGGTAATAGTTCTTTGGAAAGGTACATTATGCAAATAGGTGATGAAGCACAAATTATGCCAAAAAACCTTCATGGATGAGTTTATGCAAAGAATTGAAGTCGTAATTATATACACACACAAACACATGCACACATGCATGCATGTATAGATGCGAGCATGCGCAAGCACATGTATAACAATCATACCAAGTATTGAACCACAGTGCATGTCTCCATAAGGTTGCTCCCCAGTAAGTAGTTCCCACATAACAATTCCAAATGAGTAAACATCAACCTGTTGAGGAAATAAAGAGACAATAATGTAAGAGAATAACATATATGTATATTTCCCTATGAACAAATTAAAGATAGTATGTGTAGACTTCAGTCAAAATATTACCTTCTCGGTTACCATATTCTTTCCGCTTAAAAGCTCAGGTGCCATCCACGGTAGTGTTCCACGAACTCCTCCTGACACTAGAGTGCGTTGCTTTACCTTTGATAATCCCAGATCTCCAATCTGAGAAAATTAACATGATTCAACTAAATTAACATATCTGATCATACAATTGTTTATCCTTTTCTGAATAAAGGCCATTAGCCATAATTTATGTCTATATTCCCACCAATATTCTTCCTGAACCAAAACTTTCGCCTTTCTTTTTATCTCTTTTGTTGCTCAAAACAGGTATAGGGCTCCTACTATATTGATGTTTCACACCGCAAATCCAATAATTGCTATGAAGCATAATTATTTTTACCAACCTTAATTACTCTATTATATTACAATTATTTCAAAACCCTGGTGGTTGGCACATGAAATTTATAAAATTAAACACTTAATCTTCAATGATTGTTATCTGTTAAGTAACTCTTCTATAATTGTTATAATGTAATTGGTGCAGACAGGATTATAACTGCTATCTAAGGCTACCGAGAAAAAGCAGAGTCTGGGAACAGTTTGTATTCAAGGATGATGCTTTTTTTCTCTGAAAAGGTGAATTCAAGGGTAGCCGAAAGACCAAAACAAATCAAAGACATCCAGGAGAACATAAAGAAGGTTTTATTCAAAAATGGAGCATTTGAGGTGCAATAATAAAATAGCCCCTACAAACAACAGCAGATGTAAGTAGGGACCAAACCGATCCTTCGACCGTCCAAGTTTTATTATAAACCGTATTAGGACCCCAATTGATTAATGACAGATCTTAATGCAAATAACAACATTTACTTTTTTAGATGTCAAATAGATTTGAAAACTCTCATCTCTTCATTTCTGTTTGAAGTTGAATAGATATCTCATCTCATTTTCAATCAACTTTAGTAATTGAGATCAACAATTAAAATTAGGGAAATTAGTTTCAGATTTTTAATGCTAAAACCGATATTTAACTGCACACTGATTTTTTATTTTTTATTTATTTCATTTTTTTGGGCTAGAAGTTAGGTTTTGCATTTAATGAGTATATAATTAGTATAAATACTGCTGGTTTTCGCATTCAACGGTCAAACCCTCTTAGCGCTGATATTGTGATAGGTAAATGAGTTTTGCATTCATATGTTTAGGTTATATGTTCAAGTACTTTAAAGTTGCATTGATATGATCCACCGAAGTACTTCAAAATCACATAATCTTTTGGCAGAGCTGAAAACAACTTTTAAACTCATCAAATCACAGCCAATGTCAGCTATGTCAAATGCTTATTTGCACGCACGTGCACGTGCACGCATACATATGTATGTACACACACACAGAGAAGTATGTTTGTATGTGTGTGTATATGAGATGTATGATATTAAGCACCAAACACCTCTTCCCTACCTTATCTCCACATATGTAACTTTTAATTCTGTGTGCACGCGTGCGGGCATGGTGCGTGTGTGTGGAGGGGGGGGGGGGGGGGGGGTGCGTGCATTATGCATGAGATGTATAATATTAAGCACCAAACACCTCTTCCCTACATTATCTCCACAAATGTAATTTTTAATCCAGAAACTGATATGGTATTTACTTGTGTAATACACAAGTAATAGCACATTTTAAGAGAAAATAACTACAGGATCTTTCAAATGTATACTGCATGATCACCGTTAACAAAATATCAAAAAATAAGAAATCTTTTGTTCTACCTTACATATTGGGCGCTGAGGATCACGCATGTTGACTAATAAATTCTCACATTTGAGATCAAAATGGACAATATTTCTTCCATGCACATACTCCATGCCAGAAGCAGCATCCAAAGCTATTATTACCCTTTTCCTGCGATCGATCGTTCTGCATAACAATCGATATTCATATTAGCTGACTCATTTAGTGCTGACATAAGAACACAAATAATTTGACTTGAAGGGGAGTACTGACTATTGCAAAATTTCACAAATCTTGTAATTAATTATATACAAAAACTGAACATTTTTCCCATGCAATGAATTACTGTTCAACCAACCACGGTAAGTTTATGCATGTTAGGTTCTAAATAGTTTTATTCAGGAATCAGGCTAGTACACGAGTATAATGTTAAAATGTTTCCAAAAACCAAATCATTCCAGGATTACAGTCTTACAGAGTTATGTAACTTTGATTCCAAAAGGGGGAAGGGGGAGGGGGAGGGGGGAGGGGGGGAGGGGGTGGGGGGTGGTTTTAAGCGAGATTTTGACTATGACTCCCAAAATCAAATTCTTCCAGGTTCATGTAGTTTATTCTGCGTAACATAATGTGCTAAATACATTAAGGTTGTCCCCATCTTTCTGTTGTAGAAATTGCTTAAGAGTTTGCAATCTCATTCATATGAAATGAAACTAACTTTTTGGAAGTACAAACTGGATATTATGATTCTCAAAACCAAATCCTTTTACGATCCTACAGTCTTTCTGTTTGCCGTAACTTTGATTCAAAAAATAATCATGCCTTTGTAGCATAATTGGCAAGTTGGCAACAAATACCTATTACTCTAACTTTGTTCTTTTTACATACAGAATACAAATGTTCATTGCATGTGCTCAGTATTATGAAGATTGTACCTATCTTTCTTTTGAAGAAATTGCTTCAGCGAACCATTAACCATGAATTCTGTAACAGTGGCTAAACTCCCATCAGGACCATCACGAACAACGCCATAGAAAGCTACAACATTAGGATGGTGGAGTGAGCTCATTGTTAAAGCTTCTTTCCAAAAATCAGCAATCTGAGAAGCAAAAAAAGAGTTTCAGTCAAAATACTTGATCTTTTCAGAAAATATGAACCATTAATTGAACGATATTTAATTTTAATAATACATCGAGTGGTATTCAAGTAATTAGAATAAGGAAGAAATGTATTGGAGAAGATACATATATTGGTGTGGACTTGTAGAAACCCTTGTCAGTCAGGAAGATACAACAATACATTTATCCTGCTCATTGGAAGATAAGGCATAGTTCAAAATTCAGATTATGGTAAGGGTAGTATTTTCCTACTGTGCATGGTAGGATAAAAAATAAAAATAAAAAGATTTTCCATCAATGTACAGCAAGATAGAGGTTGTATGATCAAAGAGGACAGGATTCTAAGTCTGTTGCGCAAAATCTTATATTAAGAATAATTTTATTGAAGCAAACAAGGGACCCAGCATTGGGTTTAAGCTAAAGCAATAATATAAAAACATAATTTTCACCGTTCAACTACATAACTACAAAGCTTTTAAAAAAGGCAACTAAATTTTATAACCCAAATAAACTAATGGTAAAAGAAATTCATTAATGTTCATTCTTATAATCTCATGTAAGGATGTGAAAACCCTTTTAACTGCCTCATATCCTTCTTAGGTTTATGATAATCTAATTGTCTGAATCTATCTTGATAATCTCGTGTGTTTCTCTATACATGGAGGGGATAAAAGAGATTTTATTTATTTATTTTTAAATTGGGTACTTAGATGGTAGTACATTGTTGTACTACAAATCTTATGCAGTATATAGTATACTACAAGTCAACATATGTCCAGTAGTTCGAATCACGCACTATGCGAGATTCGAACATGTGACCTCATGAACAAAAGCCAAAGCGTCTAACCACTGAGACAACGGTGCTGGACAAGAATCTAAGGTCATGCACAGAAACATTTCTACGTATAGAAAGATAAGAATTATATGATCAAAGAGGACAAAAATCTAAGTCTGTTTTGCAAAATCTTGTATTTAAAATAATTGGCAACGAAACAAACTAGGGACAGAGTGTTGGGTTTTAGCTAAAGCATAAATGGTAACATAAAAGTTTGCATACATAATTATAAAGCTTTTTAAAGGGCAACTATACATATAATAACCCAAATAAACTAATGCTAAAAGACATTTATTCATTTACAATCTTGTAATCTCATGCACGAATGCAAAATCCCTCTTAACTGCCTTATATCATTCTTAGGTTTATGATAATATAGTCAATTGATCTTATCATGATCATATTGTATTACATTATTATCGGTGCCTAGTTAATGAGAGGGAACAAAGGATAAAAAGATTCAAAACGGATTAATGGAACGAAAAGAGAATAAAGTTTGAACACACACAGACAAAAGATAATGAAAATGAGATCAGCTGTTGGTATTAGAAACTTGCGCCTTTTTATTCATCTTAGTGTTGACAATGAGCTACCCCTTTGGTTTTTGTCTCTCTCCTTTTTTTTTTGGGGGGGGGGGGGGGGGGGGGGGGGTTAACGACAAGTAGGAGTCTTTTTTTGGTTAGTGAAAATTCGAAGGGATCTTTTTTTTGTTTTCATATTAGTGTATTGTCAATGAGCTACCGTTGGGAGTTGTCCACTAAACTGTCAGAAGTTCATAGCTAATAGTTAAATTGTGACATTACGACTAAAATTATAGTCATGAAACTTTATCTCAAATTTCTATATAAGTTCTTTCAAAAGACCAAGAAGAACAAAACATTGTCTGTAAACTCTTGAAGTTATGCAATAACCACGCAACACATGAAATCAATCAAATGGATTACACCATCGAGATTCAAACTAGCGGCATCTCATTATGTGTCTTATCATTATGTCACTCTTACGAGGTAGCTCCTACACTACTTATTGGTGTGTATGTATGTGTGTATATAAACACACACACACACATATGTTTATATATGTATACACGTGTGTGTGTATTTATACACACACATACATACACACCAATAAGTAGTGTAGGAGTCTCTGTGTGTGTGTCTACACACACAGAGAGACTCACATATACATATACATACACACGCCCACGCATATTTAAACATAATTACATATACATATATGCATGCATGCATAGGGGGTTTTTTTTGTGGGGGGGGGGGGGGTTTGGGGTTAGCTCAACTACATAACTAGCTATGGTCAAGAATACATATAAAACTCCACTAGCTTTGTATAATTGTGCGCATCAATACATTGATGAACTCTAGAGCATACCAAGCGTCCTCTCTCAGATGGCTTTGCAGTGAAGCAGCTAGCTTTGATCCTTTTAATTGCAACATCAACGCCTTTCCACTTACCATGGTACACAGAACCGTAGGAACCAGAACCAAGCTCTCTTATCTCTTCCACGTCCTCATTTTTGATGGTCTAAATAAGATTTAAAATTCACCATCAACTTGTAGAGAAATTTAGTGCTACGAAGTCTAAATACTGTAGCTATTAACAAAGTACCTGTAATCCTTTAGCAAAAGCCTCTGCCTCAGCTGCTGTTGGCTCAATTTCAGACATTTCCTGTACATCTCCATCCACTTCAGCCTCCACTTCAGCTTGACAGATCTGCAAAATAATATATTGGTATCGTAAGTTTCCAAATTACAGTTTTACCTCTTCTACAAAAAACATGCAATTCATGCCTGGCTTATTCACTAACTAAATTATTAATTAATTAAGTTTACACTCATTTTATAGGAGTTCCGACTTCAGAGAGAAAACCCGTCAAGAAAAATAGTGCAAGTAACACGCTTGTTAAGAGTGTTAAAAAATGTGACCTGCTTTATATTTTAAAAACTGAAGGGGATAAAAATACTGCAAGGACTTCAGGCTTGTGATTAATAGTTATGAGATTAGCCGCTTATACAGTAGCACAGCTGCACACAAAGCTACTATAGGGAGTAAACCGCACGACGTCTAAAGGTGTGGAAGGTTGGGGTATTGTGCATATGATAAGGGGTTCGTTAGATTTATGTACAAAATGATGCGAAGTACAAATGAAGTTTTCCACTGAACTTGCTAGCATTTCACAACATAAGCGATAATTTTAAGGATTTCCATAGGTTCAAAAAATACACATGACAATAGAAATTTTGCACAACCATCATACAAATACTCACTCCAGCATCAACTTCAGGTGTTTCTTCCATTTTCTGCTCAGGATTCTCTTCAGCCATGGCTTTGATCTCCTGTGCACTCTCCAATGCTGCTTTCTTAACTGAAGCAATTAACTCAGGTAGATAAGTCAAACCTTCACCTTCATTGTCAACATTAGCATTAGAATCAACTTTCCCATCTTCTTTGACCTTACCAGCTTCCTCTTTAGTAATTATATTTGAGTTCATATTCAAATTCTGATTCATACTACCATTTTGACCAAACCAAGCACCTTGATTTCTCTCATCCAACACAGTTGGTGGAATTCTTGGACTTGGACTCCCACCTCTCACATACCCATTTGGGCTCATCGGCACCTGCACCATTCGCCTAATATTTGGAATTGGAGGAATGTTAGGTGGCACTTGATACATACTCTCAATTCCGTATTGTGGAATATGATTTCCATGCCCAACTACTTGCTGTCCAACAAACATTTCACCACCATAATCAGGCAAGTGCCCATGCACATGTCCCTCATAAAAATTCCCATGTCTGAAAGGCTGGTGCACCCTAACATCATGAATTGGTGGCATACCCTGTATATTCCATCCATATTCATGCCCGTGCCCATGTGCCTCGTTGTAAAACCTTGGAGTGGGTTCCCTACTCCGGAAACACTCACTGCAAGACCCATTATAATGTCCTACGTATTCATTTCCTCCTCCAACTACATACTGATTCCTAACGAAACCCATCTTACCACAATGATCACAACTCCCATCAAACATATGGTGCCCATGCGCTAAGTTCCCAGGAAACCCAGTACCACTTTCTTGCTTCCCATCAAAGTCGACAATGTTTCTTGCAGATGAAAAATATCCAGAAGAACCAGAACCATCTATATTATCCAGATCAGCAACACTATTTAAGGCATCGATGTACCTTCTTTCGTTCTCCCTTTCATCCAGCTCGAACTGTGCAGCTGCTGCATCAGGATCGTTACTATGATTGTTCGAAAACAAAAATATCCTCAACCTCGCAAAACCTAAATCAGAGGAAGTTAGGATCAACTTTTCATACTCGTCCATCATGTTGATAACGTCGTCATTGTTGACAACGGACACGAGGGCATCAAGATCCTCGTCAGGCTGCTGGTACTTGATGATGTGGCAGGCGGAGTATAGCTCGCGCATACGGGAGAGGAGCGCTTCGTAGGTAACGTCGCGAGGGAGGGAGATGATGCGTGTCTCTCCGCCGACGTAGCGGAGGCGGCCGTCGATTGGACGGGATAGGATGCTACCGCCGAAGCTGATAAGGAGCTTCGCACGAGGCGGATCTGGATCGTCCATGTGTTGTAGGGGTTTAGATCCGACAAGGGAGGATTCGATCAGGGAAGTTTAAATGATCGGATTTGTGCAAGTGGGTGTGATTTTAGTTCATGATGGGTTCGTGTTTTCCTTTTGGGAAAGAGCGAGAATTGGATGTGTTGCTTGCCGTATGTCCATACGTGTGTACAGATTGAATGATGCAATATATGACGGACGGTTAATGGTTAAGCTAACGTACAGATTAAGCTCGTGATTATGACGTTAGATACGTCTATAATCGGGCATAAAAAGGTTAAAGACAAGCTTTATCACAGCAAACTAGTTGTAAAGGCTAATGTCATATTGTACGAAGAAATCACATTCTTAAAAACGATCACAATAAAGCTCACGTATTCACGTGCACAAATTAAAGTCATATTTCCAGGTTCAAATGGAATTTCGTATTCAGCGTAAAATCATAAAATGTATGTTGTTTTTTTTAATAATATCTCTCTGTTGTATGTTTCGACAAATTTTTGTGTTTTATTTATCACTTGAAAGTATTTGCATTCCACTACAAATATGCAATCACTTTTCAAATGACAAGTAAAATCAGAAGAATATGCAATCACTTTTCAAATTGTAAAATGTGAATAACAATTTTTTATGAAATTATGTTGCATACGAATATTGCTGGAAAAGCTGAAAATTTTGTGATCAAATGGTGTGAACAAGGTTCAAATTGTGCGTTCCAAATTTGAGAAAAGTGCGAATATTTGATTGTGCATGAAAAATGCAAATATTAGCAAAACGAGTTTCACATTGTAAATATTTTTACAATATGCAAACGACAAACTTTCATTGAACATATAATATATGGATTTAGTTGGAAAACGTACAAAATTTGTAATTCAATAGTAAACTAAAATCCAATTAGAGGAATGTCACTTTTTTTTATTTGAAATCATATGGTGTAAGATTAATCACATGCAGGGCAGGCTCTGAGCCTACGCTAGTCGTCGAGCGGTGGCCCATGGCCCAATTTGAGAAAAGGGGTTCAAAGTTTTAATTCATGTTTCAAAAACAGTAGATAGACTATTTACTTCGGTAAATAAATGCAAAGTGTAATGTAGAGCAGTGGTAGAGTTGCATTTTACTAATTAATTGATGTGGGTTCAAATCCAGTTTTCATATTTTGTTCCCCAAAACCAAGCCCAGGGCCCAATAAATTTAATTTAATCACTCAGGGTCCAAATTTACCTTAGGCCTACTCATATGTGCCAATGTTGTAGATTTGATTTTAGAGACCTTATTTTAATTGTTTTATTATGATGAATTTTCGATAGAATCAACTTGAAAATGAGAATTAGAGTCAAATGCCTTTTTTTTTTAAAACCAGAGAACCCGACGGACTGGTAACCTCCAGAGGAGGGTATGGTAAAGCCGTCAATTGAGCCAAGCCTCTGTACCCCCGGGTAAATTTATATAGAATATGCAAGCGCATGGTAAGAATGGAACCTAGATCTTTTTACCAGAAACCAAGCCTCCTTTACATTGCGTCGCACCTACAGACTCCAGATGCCCTTTAAAATAAACTAAGCTCAATTATCTATTCTATTATTATATGTAGAAGAGAATATGCAACTAACTGAATTCTTAGTTCTCATTCAGAATCTTCTTCTCTCCTTAATTTGAGGAAAAAATTTCACGTAGCCCTTTGACAATTATTTATCATTACAAACACATAACTAAATTTTCATTTTACGGTAATATCTATAAGAGTATGTCCTTTCATTTTCTTTTTCATTTATTCACAAATATCTTCCACTTTCATTTTCTCTCATTTTACATTCATCTCTTTATCTTCTTTTTCTAATTTCATTCGCATAGAAATATCTACCACTTTCATTTCACCTTTTTACTTTCATTTTCTCCTCTTATTTATCTAAAATAAAATCTAAATTCTTAGTACTATCATCTCCTACTTTTTTTTTGCCTTTGAATCCAAATGGAAAATTTTCTCCTTTTGTTATTTGAATTTTCTTCTAGCTTTGGTTATATTCATAGAATTACATCTTCCATTATTCATAGCATGTGCCACAATGTTGGTATGTAATGTTAGAAACTGGGGTGGCTACAACACAATGTTGGATCTTAAGGCTATTCAGACACTAGAAGTGGTGAAATGTGTATTAACTACTTACTTATGAATATAAAACTGTATTTACTCAAATTGGAAACAGAAAGAAGTAATCAGAGAATAAGTAAGTAATAAAGTAAAATGCAGTAATGTAAATAACACCCGGATTTTTATACTTGTTCGGATTAACCAATCCTGCACTCAGTCCTGCACTCTATCATGCAGAATTCCACTATGATCGCTTGCTTTCCACGGGTGGCAAGAACACCTTTACAATCTAGATTTCACGGGCTACAAGACACACCCTCTTGATTTTACAGGCTACAAGAACACCTTCTTCTTATTACCAACAACAAACTATGGCAATTAGTCGTATCTTCAATACAGATTCTTGCAGATTTGGTACAATAATCCTAAAGACCTCCAACGGCAATATATCTTTGAATTCTTTGAGGAATAGGATGAAATCGGAGAGAGAATGATGTGAATTAAAGTACAACTTTCTGATATTGTGTGGTTTGCAAATCAGTGAAGAATTGGAGTGAAACAGTGTTGATTTGCAAGGAGATTGAAAGGATATGCAATGGATTTCTTTTGCAAATGTTTGGAGAAGAAGGAGTAAGAGAATAAGAATTCTTGATGTTAAAATTCGTTTTCAGATGCCTTTATATAGTGCTTGAAGAGACGTGTCTTTTGGTGAAGAGGTGGAGGGAAATGTCTCTTTATTTAAAATTTGAAATTCTGAAAAACGGCTAGCATGTCGACAAACCCCTACCCCCCCTCCCCCCCCCCCCCCCCGGCGACAATGGTGTGTTGCAAAATGAACAGCAACACTAATAAGTGTTGCGAATTTTCAGCATTTCAAATTACCTTATATTTATGGGTTTTTGTGATTCGGTTGAGGTCAATGGTTGATGATCTTCAAGTATAATTGCCATGAGATCTTTAACAAGATATTCTAAGGTTCAACCAACTCCTCATCACTTCAAACACCTTTATCCTTCAGCATCCTTCTCTAATTGGGTTTTGTTCTTCAATTGCTCTGATTAACCTTCTTCTATGATTCATCTGCTTCCACTGTATTCTTGTTAATCTCTGTAAATGTCTCCATAATATATCTGATATGACCGCATAACTCGAAGATACGCTAGTAGTAATATTTATATGGTTGTTGTCATCAAAATCAATACCTAGGGTATTAACAATCTCCCCCTTTTTGATGATGACAACCATATAAATATTTGAGAGATAAAATATAATACTTTTATATTTGACTCCCCCTAACTCTGTGCACTCCCCCTATCATTTTGCCTAGTATATTTTTACATTTTACTTCAAACACCTTTATCCTTCAGCATTCTTCTCTAATTGGGTTTTGTTCTTCAATTGCTCTGATTAACCTTCTTCTATAATTCATCTGCTTCCACAGTATTCTTGTTAATCTCTATAAATGTCTCCATAATATAGCTGATATGACTGATGTTAACCCGCCTTTTGGCAAGGCAACGGACATGCAAGATCCAACTAAAATAACCTCACAACTATCGAGGCAGAAATATGATGTATTTGGTTCAAATGGATGACGTGCACTCGGAGAGGTAATGGGTCGCTCGACATTCGAATGGTTTGGTCACAGGTGGCTCGGCCTCGATGTTGGTTCGGCATGGTTGAAGGTGGCCCGGTTGAAGATGTTCGGCATAGAAGTCATTCGGTATGGGAATCGTTCGGCAGTAGACATGGTTCGGCATAGTAGAGCGCTCGGCATCTGTGGAACGTTCGACATGGCAGAGTTGTGCGGCATCAACTATTGTTCGGCCTAAACCCTGTTCAGCCAAACTATCGTTCGGCCTAACTATTGGATGGCTCAAGAGTCGTTTGGCACAACACACTAGTCCGACTTCCAGTATCGTTCGGCGCAAATACTCCCCACGGCATTCAGAGTGTTTGGCCTCGCTTTGCTCGGCATCTAGGAGAACACTTCGCTCGGCATTCAGAGTGTTCGACATTCATAGTGTTCGGTATTAGATCGTTCGGTAGTGGATGGATCGATCGGCATCAAGGATTATTCGGCACTGGATGGATCGTTCGGCATTGGATGGGTCGTTCGGCATGGCTACCTCGTTCGTCCTACGAGTACGTTCGGCGTAGCTACCTCATTCGGCACACAAGTACGTTCGGCGTGGCATTTTGGTTCGGCATGGGCCGTTCGACCCTGATGGGCTCAGGTTATTCGGAGAGCCCAACAATTACCTAGGCGTGTCTATAAGTAGAGCATGTAGAGCTTCAGAAAGGGGATCTTCTTCTTCTCCTCTGTTTTTTGACTTTCTATTTTCTAAGGCTAAGTCTAGCCTAGCCTACCACTTTGTAACTGTAATTGGTTCTCATATTAATAAAAAATAAATAACTGGAGTGGACGTAGGCCATAGTTAGCCGAACCACTATAAAATCTGTTGTTCTTTACTGCTTTCATTTTAACTTTTACTGTTCTTCATATTATTACTCTCTACACACACTCTATCTGATATCATTGACTGTCGGTTGGTGCTTTCATTTACATTTGGGTGTTAGTGAGCAATTTTGGCGCTAACATTTTGGTGCTTTCACCGAGAACTGAAGCACTCGGGATTTTGGAGTTAGAAACTTGGATTCTAAGCACCAATGGCTAGGCCATCAACAAGGAAACAAGTGGCAGAAAGGAGTAATCTGGAAGAAAGTCAAGAGGCTTCCTCTGGAGATGGAGCAGGTGGAGCATCCATCTACATCACCAGAGAGGAGATGGAAGCAATGATGAAAAGACAAGAGGAGATGATGCAGGCTCTTCTCAGACAATTTGCACAAGCAGGAAATGCAGGAGCTCAGATCCATAGAGCGGGAGTAGAAGAACCAAACAGACAATCAAATGGAACGGCTCAACAAGACGTAATCCCAAATCAGCATACACCTGCTAATCCGGATGGACCTAGACTCGGGGGCACACCACCCAACAACGATGAACCAGTTCATGAGGGGATTCCAGTCAACGTCACACAACAGGGTACTAGTAGGGATACACGAGCAAGAGACGAAGAGTATGTACCAGAATTCCCTCGGGGACTCGGGAGGCATCCTTTGACGGACAATGCTGGATTAGCCGAGATCATTAGGAGAACTATGCGTGGAGGTTTGACCAATAGAGATCTGGAAGGAGTGAACAAGAGTCTGTTTACTCAGGAAATCAGGATAGCTCGAAATCCACCAGAGTTTAAGCTACCTAGCGTGGAGGTATACAATGGCAAAGTTGATCCAACTGATCATTTGATGAGATACACCAGACACATGGAAGTGCTGAGGGCATCGGAGAAAGTAATGGCCCGATGTTTCCCATTATACTTGACGGATATAGCTGCGATGTGGTTTAGATAGCTGGAAGAGGGATCAATCAGAACATGGACGGAGTTGGTGGACAGGTTTTTGAGGCAATTTCGGGTTCACATCAAGAGGCCGAAGAACGCGATGACGCTAACGTCAATAAAGCAAGGAATGGATGAGTCACTTAGAGCTTTCTTAACTCGGTTCAATGCGGCAGTTGCTTCGGTGGATCGGTCGGATCCATCGATGGTTCTAATGGCAGCGGTTTCAGGAGTCAAAGATGATTCAGATTTCAAAATGTCTCTAATACGGGATCCACTAATGGATCTCGGGGAATTCTTTCAGGAAGTTGAGAGGTTCCTTCGATAGGAAGACGCATGTTCAGATATGATGTTGAACTAGGCAAATGCAACTGAGGATGGAGGACCATTCAGTGGAAGCTCGGATAGAGATAAAGGAAAAAGGAAGCTGGATGAAGAAGCTGGAAAATCTAGGAGGCGGTGGAAAGAGCCAAAGTTCTCCACCTACACAGGGTTGAATGAGACGTTAGAGCGGACTTTCATGGAGACTCGAGATCGCCTTCCCTACAGAAGGCCGGCTAGGAGAGAACCCTCCGAACGTGAGAGGGCATCAGGAAGGCACTGTCTCTTCCATGATCTGGACGGACATGACACAAACAGCTATAGGCATCTAAAGGACATAATTGAGGAGCATGTTAGGAATGGACAGTTGCGACAATATGTCAAGACTCGGAATGTAGTGGTGGAGCAGGAGAAACCACCGCCTACCTCAAACAACAATGATGCGAGGCCCGGGAGTGATGGTCGATTGGTCATCAATTGACATGAATAATATAAAATAAGTAGCAAACTGCTGGTAAACGGCCAAGTCATTTACTCATGTACGGGGACGGAGATAGCCCCTAGGCATGCTCTAAATGGTGATAAACCGTGACGATATGGTTTGTGAAATCTGTTTTTTCCTTTTGATTTGGACATTTGCTTTTTCTACATTTACTTTTTCTGATTCTGTTTTTGAGTTTGGATTGAACTCCTGGTTTTGTTTGTTTCCTGATTTGGATTCCTGCTTTTCTGGTTTGGTTTTGGAGTTTGGTTCGAACTCCTGATTCTGTTTGTTTCCTGGTTTGAATTTTGGTTTGGATATTGGTTTGGATTTTCGATATGGATTTTTTGTTTCCTGATTTGATCTGGATCTCGGTTTGGCTTTGATTTGATTTTTATCCGGTTTTTGATAAACGGTCGTCATGTATGGATTGTGCCTGGCAAGGAGTAAGTCTCTTCGTCCGTATGTGGCAAATTGACTTATTCAGGTCGTCAAGTATGGACTATGCTCGGCATGGGTCCGGAGAGACCAGGATTCGGCCCAGGACTTAGGCCCTATATTATCGGTTACTATTTCAGGTCGTTGAGTATGTACTATGCTCAACAAGGGTCCGGAGCGACCAGGATTCGGCTTAGGACTTAAGCCGCGACATTACTTACGTCCAGGGACACTGGACCACGGTCGTCAAGTGTGGATTGCGCTTGGCAAGAACTCGGAGAGGTTACGGATTTGAATAGCAACCTAGGGAGGTCCAGGATTCGGCTTAGGACTTAAGCCACGGCATTACTTACGTTCAGGGACACTGGACCATGGTCGTCAATTGTGGATTGCGCTTGGCAAGAACCCGGAGAGGTTATGAAACAGGACGACCCAACGAGGTCTACGGATTCAAGGTTAAACCCGGAGAGGTCATGGATTTAATAATATGGTTATGAAAAGGACATGGACATTGGATATCATATTTGAGGCTATTCAAAACATGACTACCAATAGCAAGGCATGTTTGGGGGGCAAGTGTTAACCCGCCTTTTGGCAAGGCAACGGACAGGCGGATCCAACTAAAATAACTTCACAACTATCGAGGCAGAAATATGATGGATTCAGTTCAAATGGACGACGTGCACTCGGATAGGTGATGGGTCGCTCGGCATTCGAATGGTTCGATCGCAGGTGGCTCGGCCTCGATGTTGGTTCGGCATGGTTGAAGGTGGCCCGGTTGAAGATGTTCGGCATAGAAGTCGTTCGGCATGGGAATCGTTCGGCATTGGACATGGTTTGGCATAGTGGAGCGCTCGGCATCTGTGGAACGTTCGGCATGTATGAACGTTCGGCATGGCAGAAGTGTCCGGCATCAACTATCGTTCGGCCTAAACCCCGTTCGGCCAAACTATCGTTCGACGTAACTATTGGATGGCTCAAGAGTCGTTCGGCACAACACATTGGTCTGACTTCTAGTATCGTTCGGCACAAATACTCCCCGCGGCATTCAGAGTGTTTGGCCTCGCTTTGCTCGGCATCTAGGAGAACACTTCGCTCGGCATTCAGAGTGTTCGGCATTCATGGTGTTCGGCATCAGATCGTTCGGCAGTGGATGGATCGATCGGCATCAAGGATTGTTCGACACTGGATGGATCGTTCGGCATTGGATGGGTCGTTCGGCATGGCTACCTCGTTCGGCCTTTGAGTACATTTAGCGTAGCCACCTCGTTCGGCACACAAGTACGTTCGGCGTGGTATTTTGGTTCGGCATGGGCCGTTCGGCCCTGATGGGCTCAGGTTATTTGGAGAGCCCAACAACTACCTAGGCGTGTCTATAAATAGAGCATGTAGAGCTTCAGAAAGGGGATCTTCTTCTTCTCCTCTGTTTTCTGACTTTCTATTTTCTAAGGCTAAGTCTAGCCTAGCCTACCACTTTGTAACTGTAATTGGTTCTCATATTAATAAAAAAGAAATAACTGGAGTGGACGTAGGCCAGAGTTAGCCGAACCACTATAAAATCTGTTGTTCTTTACTGCTTTCATTTTAACTTTTACTGTTCTTCATATTATTACTATCTACACACACTCTATCTGATATCATTGACTGTTAGTTGGTGCTTTCATTTACATTTGGGTGTTAGTGACCAATTTTGGCGCTAACAACTGCATAACTCGAAGATACATTAGTAGTAATATTTATACGGTTGTTGTCATCAAAATCAATACCTAGGGTATTAACAATATCCCCCTTTTTGATGATGACAACCATAAAAATATTTGAGAGATAAAATATAACACTTTTATATTTGACTCCCCCTAACTCTATGCACTCCCCCTATCATTTTGCCTAGTAAATTTATACCTTTTCTTCCCCTTTGTCGTCAACAAAAAAGGGCGAAAAAGAGTCGCTTAAATCACTGCTAGACAATATGTAGAGTTTGTATGTAGAGATAAATGGTTATAAATAAAACACATGAGGGGAAACCAAATCAATTCAAAACATGAAATAAACTTATCTGATAATAAGATGAGTTTTAGAGTTACCGACTTTGTCGATGCCAATAACAAATCCTTTTCATATTTGTCCAATGTTCAATAGATTTCTTGTCATATTCTTTGAGCATCTGCTATCTGATATACATTGTTTGGTACCTGAAAAATTATAAAACATGCACATTGGCACCCTTTTTATTCTGGGGTTCATGGGGTTAAGTTTTGGAATGACAAACCGAAGAAGAGTTTGAATGTCCTTTCAAAATATAATCATTAGATGAATGAATCTTATTAATAAAATTGTCAATATGTTTTTCTTTTCCAATTTCATCCAACCTTTTTGGAACCCATAAATTAATGAATCTATTTGGAGGTTTTAACTTTAATTTCCTAGGTTTTGGTTTGAACTTGGTAGTCTTAACAAACTTAGTATTTTGAATACTATTTTTCTTTGGTTTAGCCTTAGGGGTGTATCCAAGTCCATGTTTATTCCTAGTATGTTTATATGTAGATAATAATTTTTCTAGATTATCCTTCCCTTTATTAAATTTATCAACATCGGTTTTCATTTTGTCAAAATCCTTATTACATTTAAGAATAACATTATTCAAAGATGTTGTTTTGTCATTCAGATCAGTGATCTGTGACTTCATTGAAAGATTTTCTGATTTTAAGGATTCATTTTCACTTTTTAGTTTTTCAAAACTTCCAAATGTCAAATCTTTTTCATCATTATACCCATTAAGTCTTTTAATTTCATCTTTTAGACATTGTTTTTCTTCAGTTAACCTTTCATTAAATATTTTTAATCTATCTATCTCTGCCAAACTATTGTTGTACTCTTTCCTAAGTATTTTATATCTCTGATTCATATCATTCAAAACATTAGTAATTTCTTTATTAAAATTCCATACCTGGTCATCCTTTGCCATGAAGCATATATTGGCATTTTCTGTTTCTGAATCGCTATCACTTGCTGATGTATCTGAATCATCCCATTTTGCATTGAATGCTTGTTTCCTCTCCTTATTGAAAGTGTTTGACTTTGATTTCTTCAGTTTGGGACAGTCTCTTTTCAAATGACCGGATTTATCACATCCGAAACACTTAACAACATTTTCATTTCTAGAATTATTTAGTTTTTCGAAGTTTGTTTGTTATCCAATACTTCAAGAATTTCTTGAACTTCTTGGTCATAAACTCGATATCATCATCAATAGCATTATCATCCGGTTCATTTTTGTCAATCATAGCATTGAGTGCTAGTAATTTCTTCTTATTTGCCTGATTCTCTTTTCTAATCTATAACTTTACTTCATAGGACATTAGGTTACAAATTAAATCTTCTAATTTCATAATACTAATATCATTGGCTTCTTCAATTGCCAGAGTCTTCTGATCCCATTCACTAGAAAGTGAATTCAAGATCTTTCTGACTTGGTCTTCTTCAGTAGTTTTCTTTCCTAATGATATTAAGGCATGTACTATATCTTGAAATATAGAATACATAAATAGACTCATTTGGTTTCATTTGAAAGAATTGAAACTGGTTAGTTAGCATAGATATCTTTGTTTTTTTACTTTATTGGTGCCTTCATGTGTGACTTGCAGAGTTCTCCAAATTTCATATGCAGAATTACAAAAAAACATTGGATTAAATTCATTTCTATCTAAGGAGCAAAATAAAATGTTCACGGCCTTAGAGTTATTAAGTGCTTGTGTCTTTTGGTCTAGCGTCCATTTTGAATATTCAGTTTGAGGCTCTATGTATTCTATTTGGGTAATGTTCCAAATATCCAAACCATTAGACTGCAAATAACATTTCATCGTACAAGCCCAATATGCATAACTACTACCATCAAATAGAGGGGGTCTAGTGGTAGATTGCCCTTCTACAAAAGTGTTAAAAATGTGTTACTAGTGTCATTAGCCATTTATACTTTTCAAAAACCAAGTTATGAATTTTTGAGAACCAAGGTTCCGATACCAAATGTTAGAAACCGGGGTGGCTACAACATAATGTTGGATCTTAAGGCTATTCGGACACTAGAAGTGGTGAAATGTGTATTAACTACTTACTTATGAATATAAAACTGTATTTACTCAAATTGGAAACAGAAAGAAGTAATCAGAGAATAAGTAAGTAATAAAGTAAAATGCAGTAATGTAAATAACACCGAGATTTTTATACTGGTTCGGATTAACCAATCCTACATCCAGTGCTGCACTCTATCATGCAGAATTCCACTAAGATCGCTTACTTTCCACGGGTGGCAAGAACACCTTTACAATCTTGATTTCACGGGCTACAAGACACACCCTCTTGATTTTACAAGCTACAAGAACACCTTCTCCTTATTACCAACAACAAATTATGGCAAGTAGTCGTATCTTCAATACATATTCTTGCAGATTCGGTACAATGATCCTAAAGACCTCCAATGACAATATATCTTTAAATTCTTTGAGAAATAGGATGAAATCAGAGAGAGAATGATGTGAATTAAAGTACAACTTTCTAATATTGTGTGGTTTGCAAATCAGTGAAGAATTGGAGTGAAACAGTATTGATTTGCAAGGAGATTGAAAAGATATTCAATGGATTTCTTTTGCAAATGTTTGGAGAAGAAGGAGTAAGAGAATATAAGATTTTTTGATGTTAAAATTCGTTTTCAAATGCCTTTATATAGTGTTTGAAAAGACGTGTCTTTTGGTGAAGAGGTGGAGGGAAATGTCTCTTCATTTAAAATTTGAAATTCTGAAAAACAGCTAGCATGTCGACAACCCCCTACCTCCCTTGTCGACAAGGGTGTGTTGCAAAATGAACAACAACACTAATAAGTGTTGCGAATTTTCAGCATTTCAAATTACCTTATATTTATGGATTTTTGTGATTCGGTTGAGGTCAATGGTTGATGATCTTCAAGTATAATTGCCATGAGATCTTTAACAAGATATTCTAAGGTTCAACCAACTCCTCATCACTTCAAACACCTTTATCCTTCACCATTCTTCTCTAATTGAGTTTTGTTCTTCAATTACTCTGATTAACCTTCTTCTATAATTCATCTGCTTCCACTGTATTTTTGTTAATCTTTGTAAACGTCTCCATAATATATCTGATATGACTGCATAACTCGAAGATACGTTAATAGTAATATTTATGTGGTTGTTGTCATCAAAATCAATACCTAGGATATTAACATGTAATATTTTATTTTATTTTATTCTATGTTAGTTTGGTATCAAGGAATTAGAGTTGGCTCTTTCAGAAAATTAATATGTAAATAAATCATTACTCAGTCTCTAATAAGTGGTCATTTAAAAGATATCATTCTTCCAAAAAGTTATTGTAGTTGTTATCTTTAGTTGCATGTAATCTATTTGTTAAAATGTCGAAGTGAAGAAATTGAAAGGGATTTTGATTCAACATCCATGGTAATTTCAATGCACATACCTTTTATTTATATTGAATAACTTCTCAAAACCATTCATTATAACTAAATGTTATAATCAAAACCCACTTATCCTTTTATAAAACACTTAACTTACTTTCTCAAACATTTATGTTTATAATTACTTTTAAAATACTTATAAATATATTTCAAATATCCATATAAAATATTACCTAAAATAATTAATTTAGAATTTAACAAAAATTATATAAAAAAACATGTTATATATATAACACCATTTTCTTTAAAAATTCATAAAAATTTATTAAAAATTTATTTAAACTTGAAACCACTTTTAAAATACTTTAATACATGTTATTAAACACCTTTAAAAAGATTTTAGAAAAAGATTTTATTTAAATGTCTTTTTTAAATACTTTTAGTCCACAACCCAGCCTATAATAACGACACACAACAAGTGCTGTAAAAAGGGTCTAGAACTACTACAACAGGTCAAAAGTCCTAATGTCAAGCGCTGTAACAAACCATGAACGATAACACTTTTAAACATTAGAAAGTTTGTCCCTTTTTCAACATGCTAAAAATCGTTTTATGGTCTAATTTTTTTACAGTATGTAGTACACATATAGTACATAATAACCATGCCAAAAACCCCTAAGAATGTCTTTATAAAATACTACAAAAAAATTCGTCAAAACATAGGATTTGAAAGTGTTTTTATAGCGACCTTTTGATCTCAAGGTTGAACAAGTCCACAAAGTCAGGCCGAAGCCACAAAATATCAGAATTGAAAAGGTTCACAAAGTCAAGCCGAAGCCGCAAATCACAGAGATAAACAAGTCAAATAATCATAGGCCGATCTGTATTCAAATCAAAATGCTTGGTTGATGGTAATCAAAATAAAAGCAAAAAATCAAGGTGGAAGCACTCGAATAGAAAATCATAAAGTATATGAAAATGTGAGAAGATTTTTTTTCTCAAATAAACTTCTATATAAACTAAATCATCATTAGTAATTTATGAAAGTTGAGTTTGAGTCAAATATACACATATAATTAGAAAATCAATATTATACCAAATTTAAAACTACAAATTAACTCAACCAAGGAAGCAATCACAACTAGCAATTACAAACTTATCAAAGAAATGAACTAACAAAAATGAAGCGACATGAATTCTTCAATCAATTTTGAAGCCGGCAACTTCCATATTCGAAGTGGAAAAACCTAAGGAGATAACAAAGAAAAGAGAAGGTCAGCCAAATAATAAAAAAGAGGGAAGTGATTTTGGGCCATTATATAGTTCAAGTTAGGGTTTTTTTTAATTTTAATTTCTATATTTTACTTTTAATAATTCAAAATGCTAGTTTTTACTTGGATTAAACTACGGTTTGTAGTTTGGAAAATTCTCAACTCAGGGACAGAGTTGAGGCAAGATTTCTAGGCATAAAATTAGAATAATCAAGTTAGCGATAGTTGCAAGTTTACAGGGAATTTGTAAACAGTCGATTGATTAATCTTAGTAGAAATCTTGAGGGCAGTAACATGTAGGTTTTGTCGAAACTGGGTAAATTTGGTGTTTTGTTTTTATTTTCACATTTACTCTATTATTACATGTGTTGCGACTTTATTATTCTGTGAATTTATAATAAACCCTATTCACCCTCCTCTAAGGTTAATTCATGCATCTGCAAGTTAACGGAAGTATATGGCCTGCAAAATGGCATAGGTTTACTACTATTCTTGTTTGGAATTTTCGTACCCAAACTCATTTATGCAAATTTTCGTGAATATCAACAGAAGTGCCTTTGGATCCCAAATTTATTTTGCTTTCCTATTTTTGTTCCTATATTGAGACGTGTTATGAGAATGTCCAATTTTTTTCATATTTTATACATTTTAGAAATGCACTTCTCCATTTAATCGTGTCATGATTATTTTATCAAACTTAATCAGTTTTCGTATACTAGTCTCTTTCGATTGTTTGCAAACAGTTGACTATTCAATAACATGTTAAATGATTTTTCATCCGAGGAATTTTTTTTGTAGTCAACTGAAGATTACGAACTTTGAATTTAAGTAAATGATTGACTAGTGTTGAATAATGAATAATGGAATCTTATCTCTTTTGGATTTCATTTTTCTTTAGGAGAGTGTTTTCTTTTTCTGTTTCTTTTACTTTGATCTTAATTTCGTCTATCTCCTTTTTAAATGTTTGACTTTTCTCCAATTTACAAATTTCAAACGTTGAGATTTTCAGTTTGTATCAAATTTTGATTTAAATTAATCATCGCATTATATCTTTATACAAAATTGTACCTTTTTACATTCAAGATTTTTGGATTTCTTGAGTTTCTAATTTTTATTTCTAACACATTAGTTTTGTGAAGTAGCTCGGTTTTGTCATTCTTTAGAACCTGATTTTCATTTTCGAGAATTTCAAACTTACCTTTGAAATAGTTTTTAAAAAAATTCGAAATTAGCGTATTTTTAGCATTCCATGTTTTCAAGTTTAAAATTTTCAAGTTCTTTCTCTAAAGAATTAATTTTGCAAAATAAGTCAATGTTCATTTTCATCAAAATATCATTTTCTTTTTCAAGCTATTGAGAAATATCATTAAAGTTAAACTTTTGTTCTTCTTTAAAATTTTCAAATTTGCTTTCTGACCAATCATTTATGCGAAGAAAATCTACCTTTTCAAATTTTAATCTTTTATTCTTTTGGATAAGGCTATCTGTCTTTCCATTTAGTTCATGACATAATAAAAGGAAATCTTCAGAGAATAATTAGCAATTTTACATACCTCGTCGTCACTATCGCTTTTGATTGACTTTCCTATCAAGCATCGATTTTCTTCATCTTCATCGCTCTTGGATTCTTCTTCTTGTCTTCATCACCCTAAGTTACTGCATATGCTTTTCTCTTCTTTTCTCTCCCTCATCAAGTTTATTTAACAGGCAATTTGTTTTGATGTGACCCGGTTTGTTACATTTTTAGCAAGTAAAACTTTCTTCCAAATCATCTAAAATTTTGATCAGCCTTGACCTTGCAATATTTCGATTCACCTCATTTTTTCATATATTTGGTCCAATTCCTCATGCCTTTCATTAATATTGCTAACTCTTCGATAGAATCACTATCATCCTCGTTGTCCACTGAACTTTTTAAGTCATTCAACCTTTTCTTTTCTGAAGCATCATGCTCTTCCCTGGCTTTAAGCTTTACCTCATAAATCATAGGGTTTCCTATTAATTCCTCTATACTTTTTTGTTCAAACCTTTTGGTTCTTGTATAGCCGTCACCTTCATATTGAAATTCATTGGAAGTATTCTTGAGATTTCACACATTAGTTCTACTTCAGAATAGATTTTTCCCAAGGCTCTAGAATTGTATACCAACGTTGAAACATGTTCGTACATTTCCTTTTTGTCATCATCTTTTCCCATTAATTTTTTTACGAATTCAATGTTGAACATGGCTGGACGTGATTCTTTAACCTATGAGGTTCTTTTGTGGTTACTTTGAATGTATACCATACTTTCTATGCTATCGAACAATGAGAAATTCGATTAAATTTAGTTTTATCAACATCACATATAAGAGAACCCATAGCTTTGGCATTTAAAGCATAAAGTTTTCTAGCATTTGCATCCCATTTGTCTATAGACTTAGGAAATTCTCGTTCATTTTCAATCATTAGAGGTGCAATTTAACTAGTTTCGATTATATTCAAAATCTCAAAGTCAACTGTTATTAAATAAATTTTCATACTAACTTTCCAATATGTAATAATCATTTCCATTAAAGATAGGTGACCTAGCTATAGACTGACTCTTAGAAAAAGCATTACTAGAATTAAACATGTCTAAAGGTTTCTTCTAGCAACCTTGCTCTGATACCACCTGTAGGATAGTGTAATATACCCTAAAAGGGGTGAATAGGATATTTAATAATCGCATATAACAGATAAAATAAAGTGCAAAAAACATAAAATGAAAAATCAAGAACATATAGATATACCCAGCTTCGGCCACTAACTCATTAGTGTCTAATGCTACCCTTAATGTTACTACTAGAATTATATATTTGATTGCTTACAACATCCGTAAACTTGTAGTTCATACTAAACTAAATATGTTAATCTTATGCCTAGTAACTCTGCCTCGATTCAAATCTTGAGTTGAGAACCCTTGAACTACAAACGTAGTAGTTTGATTATAGATAAATCTAAAGTTCCAAATTAGAAAAATACAAAATAAAACATAAAAATGCCCTTAAATTTGATAAATGATTTCTGTTGAAATTAATTGATGTGAGGCGCTTAGCTATTTAACTAGTGTGACCCCTTCTGCGCACATGGAGTTTAAAGTATAACAAAAGCGTATACTTGGAAAAAGCATGAAATAATAGTTTAGTTTTGGAAAATGAACATTATTAGTACAACATACATCACTGACAGACATATAAATATAACATCTATGCTAGAAATGCAAACTTTTCACAAAAATTAATCAATGCCCTGTAACGTACAAAATATTAATTTAAACATTGTCGTATTGAAGTTATATCATGTACATTAAAGCAAATATCAACTTCACTACTATGGGCTATTTTCCTATTATGACTCAAGAGTACAAAATTTCCACAGTAAAGTTAACTTCATACCCAACCCTAAAACATATATCGATTTAATAATATAACAAATATTCATCTTCCCATAATCAAATCTTCTTTTCCTTAGCCAAATGCTCAGCTGCTATAGTCTTAACACCGGATTTATAAGAGTGGGTGGTTAAACATAACTCTTAGGACCATCTTTTTTTATCTTGAATACCATACTATTTTGTTTGCGCCAAAACTGGTCACAAACCCTAAAAATAGTTAAAGCACTAATGTTTATACACAAATCTTCAATATCCAAACACAGATCTCAGATCCAGGCAATGTTGAGAATAAAAATGGAGAAATAGAAAAATTAAAATAAAAGAAAGCAAGAAAGAACACAAAGTTTATAGTGGTTTGGCTATCTCCAGCATACGTCCACTTTGAATTGATCCATTTATTCCTTTTTATATTTTAATTATAGTTACAAGCCTTTTGAAAGCAATAAACAAAAATGGCAAAGTTTCCTCTAAATGAGAAGACGAAGATCCCTCTTTTACTTGCCATAGGACCGCTATTGCGATGACCCGTAATTTATGGATATTTAAAATTGGATTATTTAATTGATTTTAAATATTTGAAAGTTAGTTTAACTTGAATTTCAAATATCATTGTTTATTTGGATAATTTAAATATTGAATTTAATAATTGAAAATTTGGTAAATTGCTGAATCAGGAATTTTGAGCTTGTTAAAAATAGTTTAAAGGATTGTAAAATTTATATTGATAATACTCAAAATGATAAAATTGGTAAAAGAGAATTTATAGGTGATTTGTTCAGTTTTTGAAAATATATCGTTGAAATTGATATTTAAAAATAGTCTTTCGAGACACAGTCTTAGAATTCGACGAAACTAGTTTCATTGGATCCGTAATAGTGTATTATTATCGGATTTCAAATTTCATAGTGCTTGAAGTTGTCGTGTGATCGTACGATAGATAAATACATTGAAATTTATATCGGAAATTCAATATAAATAACTGGTTCAAAAAGCTATCTTCTCCATATGATCGAATTAGGACTTGAAACCTTTTCAATTGTGTTCGGAATAGGAGTATAACATTATAAACGCCTAGCGACACACCTCGATAGGAGGTCGAGATTGTGAATTGCGAAAATCAAGACGATTTAAATTTAAAATTTAAATATAATTTGACTGCTCTAAATAATTCACATCAGCACTTTTTCCTTCAATTCAAATTACTATAGCAAGTTGGGTGAGCACGTAAGGCAGTTTACAACACGTGTCTCCCTGGTTAACACGCGTTTCCTTATAAAATATATAAGTTCGCAGAAGAAAATAATGGCCAAAAAAACATAATCGTCGCATACCCTTCTTCCTTCTCAAATTGAAATTCATGAAATAAACTACTATGTCTTATTCGAAATCAAATTCAGATTAAAATATATATATAATGGCGAGCTCATTTTTCATTTTCTTCAGTATTTGGAATACAGTTCTAGATCTTCAACTCGAATGCAAAAATGGTGGCCGAGTATTTGGGAATCACGGCAGTTCTTCGTGTTCCCTTTTTCCCAACCGAATTCAAAATTTCTTAACGTAAGCGAATTCGTTAATGTTGAGCGACTGGGGGAAGAGTGGCCATGCCTGAAGGTGGAGTTGCTCTAGGGGTGGCGGTTCGTTGATGGAGATGGGCGATCTCGAATCGCTTGCGAGTGCTATATTCCTCGGTAAGGGAGAGTTTGGGGGTCGCGTTGGTTTTGGTGGAGCAGCGGTGTTCGCGAGTGGATTGCGATGACGTCAAGGGCAGGGAGGCGAGCACATGGCGGTTGATGGCGCGTTCGTCGATGGAGGTCGTGATGGTCTAGAACTACCTAGTGCTCGATGTTGTGTTGAGCAGTAAGGTATATCCATGATCCCTTTTTGATTTTAAGCGATTACTTTTTTTTTGCAAATGCATGCCTATTTTAATTCGAATATTTATATATAGATGAGATTTCTGAAAAAGTTTTATATATAAAAATTAGATTTTGGAGTTTAAATAAAATCATTTTATGCATGCATGTAACTTACCTTTTCAGCTCTAAATATATATACAGAAATATTTTGAAAATATATAGGAATTTTAAAAATATTTGAAGGTTTATCTAAATTAAATTTTTATGAAATCTATATAGCTTTTTTTTATAAAATATATATGTAGTTTCAAAGTGAAAAAGAAATAAAAATACATATTTTCAATCTCTAGTCTATTTTATAATAATGTATTATGGAGATTAAACTTATTTAATTATTTTAGCCATTAAAGATTTCAAGGGAAAATTAGTTTCAATCAAATTATAAGTCAAAATTTAACGAGTAAATGGTGATTAATTATTTGATTAATTCAACTAGTAGTAAATTGTGAATTGTTTATATAAGGTCTAAAATCATGAAGAAAACAAGCTGGTTTGGATCAGATTACAAATGAAATAAAAAGGTGAGTTAATCTCACTCATTTTGATTACCATTCAAATTTAAATGGTTAAATTTATTTTTGGTTGAATGATTAAATTGATTGGATGTGGTATTATATATGTGTGTGTATATATATATATATATATATATATTGGAGTGATTGATTTTCTGCATTATATAGTGGATGACCCTTTATACCGCGATATCCCACCTTGAAGCGGGATTGGAATTTTACTTGTTGTGCTAACATCTGTGGATGTAGGGAAACAGGTTAGAGGGATCCAACTGGATTCCTCAAAGTAGTGGAATTTATTTTCATCGTTTGTGATTATTTGATAATCTGTGATAGATTATATTGATTATATTGGGAAGTGAAATTTATTTAATGCTATGGTTTGACTGAATATATTTTGGGTATATTGAGATATCAAAAATATAATGATTTGATTTTTAAAGGAAAATAGAAGAGAGAATTCTAAGTAAAATAAATATAGTAAAATTTGATAAATTAAAGAATGAATTTGGGAAAGGATAAAAAGTTGATTTTTAAATTCTGATAAATAAATTCCGAGTATGGGAAAGGAGATTTTTGAATAAATGGGAATAAATGAATTTTTAAACTTAAGCGATATTATTTAAAAGAATAAAAGATTTATTTTTAAATTCAAGGTTTAAAATAGTTGGAAGAGATAAGAAGAATTTTGGAAATGATTTAGTGTTTGAAACTATGTTTTAAAAGGAAGATGAGACCATGGAATTTATAAACTGGGATTATAAATCAAAATAAGATATCAGTGGATATTTGAAGATATAAATTCATGGTAGGAATTTATAAAGGAATGGGCGAGTTGTTTAAAAATAAATAGTGGTTTTATTTTTTAAAGGTTTGGGAAAGAAATTTACGGGTTTGAGATGTAAATTAAATTGGGATAAATTGAGAAGGATTTATAAAGGATTATATGGACTATATTAGAATGGAAAGTGTAATTTTCTGGAAAAGCCAAGTATGTTTTCAAAGAAGATTTTTAAGTATAAGTTAAAAGTTTTAAAGTTGTTTTAAAAGAATGTTTTTGAGAAATAATTATTTAAGTGTTTAAATTTTTAAAGATAAATATTTATTAAGTTAGTTATAGTAGTTATTATTTTAAAGATTAAATTGGTATTATGATTAAAAGATAATTATTAAATATTTATATTTTATAAAGTAGCTTTATTTTTTAAAAGTAGTTTGGTTAAAGTTTTTATTTGAAAAATTGGTATAGAATTTCATAACCTTTATTTTGAATAAAGTCTTTTAAGTAGTATTATTTTAAAATGTTTTAAGTATATTTTTTGGGTAAAATGGTTTAATTTGTTTAAAAATCTAATTCAATAAGATTTGGTGTTTTCTGTGAAAATAAACAGATGGTTAGAAATTGTTCCATAAGAATAAAAAGTGATTTGAAAACATTTTTTTCAAAGGGTTGAAGAGTGGAAATATATCTTGCAAAGATATTTTGAAATAAATAAATAATTTGGGAAATTATTAAGGCCTGATGGTTGTGTGTGAATGTTATATGATAGTTAAATAACGGACTATCGATATTGGCCAATGCGCTGATCATTTCAAAGAGACCGAGATCGGGATTAATTTCTCGAAAACCACTTTGATCCGGTTTGAACGTTTTCGTCAGGAAGACAAGAGCTTGGAGTCGAAGATGGAGTAGTGAAGTGCAAGGGCTAATCGCTACTAATCCAGATGGTGATTCCAAAATGGATGTAGTAGGTGTAGTGCCTTCGGTTTCGTTCGGACCCGGAACAGACTTGTATGGATGAATGCTTTCAGAACATCGTCAGGAGGACGATAAGCATTCTAAGTGAATGTGTGCTAAAAAGGTAACGCATAGCCTCGAGCCTCATCAATTGGGAATGGCTAAAATATGGGAGATGCAACAAGGCTAAGTGGTTAGCAACCAATTAGGGTAAGGTCATCCCTGTCTAGATGTCCCTTTTTATCCGGCTGTGTGGGCGGTCGCTGATCCCAACCGCGGGGCGATCTTACTTGGACTATCCAGTAGGGGGTAGCTCCGGTCTTGTACAGTAGGGGATCATGGTGGATTCTCGGTACGTTGATCTAGACCACGTATTGTGACAGGCGATACCTGAGTAGTCCTGCCATTAATGGAGACCCAATCTCCTATAAGTGCCTTCAGACTTATTTGTATACCTGTTATGCTGGAATTTAATGAATGTAACAATTTCGACTATTTGAATAAGTATTTGTATATATACACTACTATAATATCAGAAGATTTGATAAGAAAAGTTTTGGTTATCGTAAGGTAAAAACCCGTCATGTTTATTTGTGGCGTGGTCTTACGAGATACCTTTGATTTCAAAGGATTTTGAAACTTTAATAATCCAATTTAGTGTGTTTTCTCACTTTGGTTTTCCAGACTGACTCAGGTGTTATTTAACTATAATGCTCGGGTCAGACTGAGTATTATAGATACATGAAAAGGATGCCGTGGAGCTCAAGAGACGAGCTATATGGCAAGACGTATCATATGTATTATGTATTATCTGATGTGTATAGTTTGCTGCATAATCAGTTCCTATGTAGACAAGTTATCATAACTGTCCAGTGTTGTGTTATTGTTTGATGTTGTACTCTGATGATGTAATATATAAAATAGTTACAGTTCTTTTGTATAAAAATTTGTTGTTATCTATTATATGTTATTCCGATGCCTTTGTAAGATTCTGATGTTGTTTCTATTTCTTCTTCTACCTCCTTCTTCTTTAACCCTAATGGTTCGGTTTTCCAGCATTCGATTGTTCGACATTTGATACAATGGATGTATTGAAGTCGGTTTTCGGGCGTCGAAAAATCGGGTCGTTACTTTGGTATCAAAGCTGAAGATTAAGCGAGAACCTTGGCTATGGTGGAGATTACTCATTAAAAATAGAGCCGTAGTAGTCTAGAATGAGTTTGAGTGTATTAATAGATATGAGCGCGTATTTGTTAGTAAATATAAAAATTGTTTTTATATTGTGTTGACTTATCGGTTGAGTGTTTATGGATTCTGATCGATATATGGGACGCTATGTCATCGATAGGTGTTTCTAAACTCTTAAACAAGATAAACTGACATAGTATTATTTTAAAATAGGGCAAATGAAATAATTTTACCCAAACCATTTTTGTATATAAAAGAAATAATTTTTGTAAATTATTATAGTATGCGGTTGCTTGGTTGTTAGGGAATGGTAATATTAAATTATTATCATTATTGTGTAGAAATTGAATAAGAAATTGAAAATCATAACTAAAATCTAAGAAATAAATTCATATACAAATGGGATTTGTAAATGTGAATTGTAAATGTGATTTGTAATTGAAAATGAAATAACAATTCCAGAGTAATGTTTGAATATGTATTGAAAGAATTTGGTATTTGGAATTCTGGGAAAAGTTTAAATTCCTTTGGTTTGAAAATGGTTTTCAAAGATTTTGGAGAAATAATAGTGATATTATTTCAGAATATTTCTGAATTGGATTTGAAATTTGGTGAAATTTGAAATTTAAAAATATTTAAAAGGGTTTTTGAAAAGATAAAGCACTAAACTCTTTTTGGTCGCTGGAAAATAATTTCGATGATGATTGCAACATTATCGATGTTCATTTTCGAGTTTCCAAGAGAGGAATACCCGAATGTTCTAAATTGGAGTTTTTTTGCAAAACTTGGTTTAGTTTTAAAATTCAAAGGATAATTTGATATGCAAATGGATTATATATATAATTGATTTCAAAAATGATTTTGAAATATGTTAAAGACTCTGGAGTTTAATTAAAATGTTTAAGTAATAGCTTGAACTCTGAAATCTTATTTAAAAATGTTTGTGAAGACAAATGGGTTAGAATCAAATTTAATTTGGAAAGAGTTAAGTAAAGGGAAGTGTGACAACAAAATGCAAGAGTAAGTAAACGGATTGGATGAAGTAAAAAGATTAGTAAATGGAATGTAAATTAGTTGGAAAACCTATAGAAGTTTAAAAATTTGAATTGAATTGGAGTGTAATTAAATCTTGTTAAGTAAAAACAAATTTAAAGAAAAGTCTAAGGGGACTAAGTGAAATGGTTACTTAAATAAAAAGTTATAAGTTGGAAATAAAATTGTAAATAAACAAATGAATTTGAAATTGTAAGTAAATGGGATTGAAACTGAATATGCGAATTTAATTTGAATTGTGTAAAATGTCTTGAGATAAGATGAATTGAAATTTGAAATAAATTAGCAAGTGAAACTAATTTAAAGAATGAATAGAATTCAATAATGAAAGGTAAAATGAATTCAAAATGGAATTGAGAATCTAAGTTAAATAAAAATAGATGTGAAAGCTTAAGTAATGAAGTGAAAATAAATTTTTATGTGGGTAAAATATTTATATTGAACTTAAGAAATGGATGGTAAATTCTGAAGTAAATCAGAATTGAGAAATATACCAAGTAAAAATGCGAATAAAGGTTTAGTAAGGGTGTGTGAAATGATGATTGTGAATAAGTGAATAGAATCAAAATAAATGTGAATAAAAGAGAATTGATATAGCTAATAATCAATTAAGATAAATACGTAGGATATACGTATATTATTTTATTCGCATAGTGATTTGATCTAGTTTCGAGCACAGAATTTCGAGATAGTTATATCGATCCGAGTTGGGATTTTTCACTCAATTTTCGACGGCGAACCCTAAATATGGATTTTTGATTGATTCTAAAATTCTTTATCATAGTATATGGCTATGCAAGGAGAATAACAGTTTCTGATCAAGAAACCAGATCTGAATCCGCGCTAGGAAGTCGGGTGGACGATACTAGTTCGGAAGTGAAATTATATGATCAAGCGAGCGATCGGAATTGATATTGCGTACAAATGATATGTATGCATCGTACTAAGTAAAGAAAATATTGAAAATTTTGTAAAGCGGTGAATAAAATGATTTTGGCTGTAATTGGATATTATGGCTATTTAGGATACATAGGTATTTAAAAGCAAAGGAAAATTGATGATTTTGAATTCAGAAGATAAGTTGAGTTGCTCGACAAAAAGGTATGTATTTAAATTTCTGTATGAAATTTGATGATTTTCTGGTCTAACCACTTGGCATTTTGTTTTCTTTTGGAATTTGGACGCCCATAGAGACGTTTTGTAGTTATACCGATCTAGACGCGCAAAGGAGACGCTGGCGAAATTTTTCGAAAATTTAGGGAGTTAGAAAACTTTTTAAGAAAATTGTGATAGTTTAAATTCGGTTTTAAATTATAATTTGAACTGTTGATTAAATAATATTGTTTGGAAGTTATGGATGAGTTTGGAGAGTAAGTAAGAGTAATTTTGCGTCTTTAATAAAAAGATTGTTTTGGGTATTGTTAAAAACATTTGGATTGGGAAAATAGTTAACGGGTTATGGACCATTCTTCTCAACTAGTAATTTCGGGGACGTAATTCTTTTAGGGGGGAGGAATGTGACGATCTGGAATTTTTGAATATTTGAAATTGGAATATTTAATTGATTATAAATATTTGAAAGTTAGTTTAACTTGAATTTCAAATATCACTGTTTATTTGGATAATTTAAATATTGAATTTAATAATTGGAAATTGGGTAAATTGATGAATCGAGAATTTTAAGCTTGTTAAAAATAGTTTAAAGGCTTTTAAAATTTATATTGATTATACTGAAAATGATAAAAATAGTAAAATAGAATTTAAAGGTGATTTGTTCAGTTTTTGAAAACATATCATTTAAATTGATATTTAAAAATAGCCTTCCGAGGCACAATCTTGGAATTCGATGAAATCAGTTCCATCGGATCCGTAATAGTGTATTATTATCGAATTACAAATTTTGTGGCGTTTGAAGTTGACGTGTGATCGTACGATAGATAAACGCGTTGAAATTTATATCGAAAATTCAATATAAATAACTGGTTTAAAAAGCTATCTTCTCTATATGATCGAATTAGGATTCGAAACCTTTTCCATTATGTTTGGAATAAGGGTATAACATTATAAACGCCCAGCGACATGCCTCGATAAAAGGTCGAGATTGTGAATTGCGGAAATTGAGATGATTTAAATTTAAAATTTAAATATAATTTGACTGATCAAAATAATTCACATCAGCACTTTTTCCTTCAATTCAAATTACTGTAGCAAGTTGGGTGAGCACGTAAGGTAGTTTACAACACGTGTCTCCCTGGTTAACACGCGTTTCCTTTATAAAATATATAAGTCCGCAGAAGAAAATAATGGCCAAAAATAATAATTAATTATCGCATACCCTTCTTCCTTCGTAAATTGAAATTCAAGAAATAAACTGCTATGTCTAAGTCGAAATCAAATTCGAATTCAATATATATATATATATAGTGGCGAGCTTATTTTCCCTTTTCTTCATTATTTGGAATACAGTTCTAGATCTTCAACTCGAATGCTAAAATGGTAGCCGAGTATTTGGGAATCACGATAGTTCTTTATGTTCCCTTTTTCCCAATCGAATTCAAAATTTGTTAAAGAAATCGAATTCGTTAATGACGAGCGACTGGGGGAAGGGTGGCCATGCTTAAAGGTGGAGCTGCTCTAAGGGTGGCGGTTCGTTGATGGAGATGGGCGATCTCGAATCGCATGCAAGTGTTGTTAGTCTCGATAAGGGAGAGTTTAGGGGTCGCATTGGTTTTGGGGGAGCAGCGATGTTCGCAAGTGTATCACGGTGACGTCTAGGGCAGGGAGGTGAGCACGTGGCGGTCGATGGCGCGTTCGTCGATGGAGGTCGCGATGGTTTGGAACCACCTAGTGCTCAATGTTGTGTTGAGCAATAAGGTATATCCACGATCCCTTATCGATTTTGAGCGATTACTATTTTTGCAAATGCATGCCAATTTTAATTCGAATATTTATATATAGATGAGATTTCTGAAACAAGAGTTGTATACAAAAATTGGATTTCGGAGTTTAAAAAATATCATTTTTGTGCATGCGTGTAACTTACCTTTTTAACTTTAAATATATACACATAAATATTTTGAAATTATAGAGGAATTTTAAAAATATTTGAAGGTTTATATAAATTAAATTTTTATGAAATCTATATAGCTTTTTTTTATAAAATATATATGTTGTTTCAAAGTGAAAAAGAAATAAAAATATATATTTTCAATCACTAGTCTATTTTATAATAATGTACTATGGAGATTAAACTTATTTAATTATTTTAGTTACTAAAGATTTCAAGGGAAAATTAGTTTAAATCAAATTATAAGTCCAAATTTAATGAGTAAATGGTGATTAATTGTTTAATTAATTCAAATAATAATAAACCGTGAATTATTTATATAAGGTCTTAAATCGTGAAGAAAACAAGCTAGTTTGGATCAGATTACAAATGAAATAAAAAGGTGAGTTAATCTCACTCATTTGGATTACCATTTAAATTTAAATAGTTAGATTTAAATTTTTGGTTGAATGATTGAATTGACTGGATGTGGTATTATATATAATAGTATATATATATATATATGTATGTATATATATATATATTGGAGTGATTGATTTCCTGTATTATATAGCGGATGAGACCCTCTGCGCCCCGATAGCGGCTGACCTTTTATACCGCGATATCCCGTCTTGAAGCGGGATTAGTATTTTATTTGTTGTGCTAACATCTGTGGATGCAGGGAAAAAGGTTGGAGGGATCCAACTGGATTCCTCAAAGTTGTGGAATTTATTTTCATAGTCTGTGATTATTTGATAATCTGTGATAGATTATATTGGGAAGTGAAATTTATTTACTGCTATGGTTTGACCGAATATATTTTGGTATATTGAGATATCAAAAATATAATGATTTGATTTTTAAAGGAAAATAAAAGAGAGAATTCTAAGTAAAATAAGTATAGTGAAATTTGATAAATTAAAGAATGAATTTGGGAAAGGATAAAAAGTTGATTTTTAAATTCAAATAAATAAATTCCAAGTACGGGAAAGGAGATTTTTGAATAAATGGGAATAAATGAATTTTTAAACTTAAGTGATATTATTTAAAAGAATAAAGGATTTTTTTTTAAATTCAAGGTTTAAAATACTTGGAAGAGATAAGAAGAATTTTGAAAATTGATTTAGTGTCTGAAACTGTGTTTTAAAAGGAAGATGATACCATGGAATTTATAAACTGTGTTTGTAAAGTAAAATAAGATATCGGCGGATATTTGGTGGTATAAATTCACGTTGGGAATTTATAAAGGAATGGGTAATTTGTTTAAAAATAAATAGTGATTTTATTTTTTTTAAAGGTTTAGGTAAGAAATTTACGGGTTTGAGACGTAAATTAAATTGGGATAAATCGAGCAGGATTTATAAAGGATTAAATGGACTATATTGGAATGGAAAGTGTATTTTCCTGGAAAAGCCAAGTATGTTTTCAAAGCAGATTTTTAAGTATAAGTTAAAAGTTTTAAAGTTGTTTTAAAAGAATGTTTTTGAGAAATAATTATTTAAGTGTTTGAATTTTAAAGATAAATATTTGTTAAGTAAGTTAAAGTAGTAATTATTTTAAAGGTTAAATTGGTATTATGATTTAAAAAGTAATTATTAAATATTTATATTTTATAAAGTTGCTTTATTTTTTAAAAGTAGTTTGGTTAAAGTTTTTATTTGAAAAATTAGTATAGAATTTCATGACCTTTATTTTGAATAAAGTCTTTTAAGTAGTTTTATTTTCAAATGTTTTAAGTATGTATTTTTGGGTAAAGTGATCTAATTTGTTTAAAAACCTAATTCAGTAAGATTTGGTGTTTTCTATGAAAATAAACAGATGGTTGGAAATTGTTCCGTAAGAATAAAAAGTGATTTGAAAACTTTTTTCCCAAAGGGTTGAAGAATGGAAATATGTCTTGCGAAGATATTTTGAAATAAATAAATAATTTGGAATATTAAGGCCTGGTGGTTGTGTGTGGATGTTATATGATAGTTAAATAACCTACTATCAATATTGGCCAATGCGCTGATCGTTTCGAAGAGACCGGGATCAGGATTAATTTCCCGAAAACCACTTCGATACGGTTTGAACGTTTTCGTGAGGAAGACAAGAGCTTGGAGTCGAAGATGGAGTAGTGAAGTGCAAGGGCTAATCGCTACTAATCCTGAGGGTGATTCCAAAATGGATGTAGTAGGAGTAGTGCCTTCGGTTCCGTTCGGACCCAGAACGGATTTGTATGGATGAATGCTTTCAGAACATCATCAGGAGGACAATGAGCATTCTAAGTGAATGTGTGCCAAAATGGTAACGCATAGCCTCGAGCCTCATCAACCGAGAATGTCTAAAACAGGGGAGACGCAGCAAGGCTAAGTGGCTAGCAACCAATTAGGGTAAGGTCATCCCTGTCCAGATGTCCCTTTTTATTCGGCTATATGGGCGGTTGCTGATCCCAACCGCAGGGTGATATTACTCAAACTATCCAGTAAGGGGTAGTCCGGTCTTGTGTAGCAAGGGATCAGGGTGGATCCTCGGTACGTTGATCTAGACCACGTACTGTGACGGGCGGTACCGTATAGCCCTGCCATTGATGGAAACCCAATCTCCAGTAAGTGCCTTCGGACTTGTTTGTATACCTATTATGCTGGAATTTAATGAATGAACAATTTCGGCCATTTGAATAACTATTTGTATATAGACACTAGTATAATATCAGAGGATTTGATTAGAAATATTTTGGTTGTCGTAAGGTAAAAACCCGACATGTTTATTTGTGGCGTGGTCTTATGAGATAGCTTTGATTCCAAATGATTTTGAAACTTTAATAATCCAATTGAGTGCGTTTTCTCACTCTAGTTTTCCAGACTGACTCGGGTGTTATTTAACTATAATGCTCGGGCCAGACCGAGTATTATAGATACCAGAAAGGATGCTATGGAGTTCAGGAGATGAGCTGGATGGCAAGACGTATCACACGTATTATGTATTATCCGCTGTGCATGGTTTGCTGCATAATCTGTTTCTATGTGGACAATTTATCATAACTGTCCAGTGTTGTGTTATTGTTTGATTTTGTACTCTGATGATGTTATATATAAAACAGTTACAGTTCTTTTGTATAAAAATCTGTTGTTATCTATTATATGTTATTCCACGGCGTTTGTGAGATTCTGATGTTGTTTCTTTTTCTTCTTCTACCTCCTTCTTCTTTAACCTTAACGGTTCAGTTTTTCGACATTCGATTGTTTGGCATTTGATATAGTGGACGTATTGATGTCAATTTTTGGGCGTCGAAAAATCGGGTCATTACAGCTATTTATAGGTGTAGATTCGAAAATATCTGCCTCAAAACCTGTAATACCTTTTCTCTTGCGTAGCTGGTCCCGCCAAATCGATCCAGATTGATTTTGGATCGATCCAAGTACAATTCGTATCTATCTAAAAATGGTCCAAACAAGATGAGATCGATCATGTACGTCCCTGTGTGAACAAGAAAGCGCCTGTGAAAATTTCGTAGCATTTGGACTTGTAGAATGAGAGTTATGATCGATCCAAGTTTGCATTTGCGAGTAGGCTGGAACCTTTGTATCCATCGAACATTGCGTATCCATCGCTTTCGCCTCCACCAATTCATATCCATGCCTCTGTTCGTATCGATCCCTGAATGCTTGCCTTTCATATCCATCACCTGTGCTTTTGTTCGTATCCATCAATTTGGCTCCATCAATTCATATCGATCAATGATGGATCGATACGAAATGCCTTCCCAAACTCCTTCAACCGTCGCCTCGTGTCCATGCTCTATTCCTACTTTTGCATCAATCCTGAATGTCCTATTGAAGTCACATGACTTCGTATCCATCGGTCGCTCCTCTATTTATGTCTTTTATATCGATCCAATCCCTGATCGATATGAAATGCTCTTTAAAACTCCTGTGGTCGCTGCTTCATTCTTCGTATCGATCCCAACGTTGATCAATACAAAGTATGCTGCCATACCGATGTCGTGTCCAACCAAATCGATGCACATTGCATCGATACAAAATCCACCAATCCCAAGAACAATCGATCCAAACTACCTACGACCATGATCGATACGAAGAGATTGATACACAATCACTTCTTATCAATATTGATCCATCCATAACTCGATCATACGAACTCCATTTGATTGGAAATTTGAAATGTAGACTTTCCTAGCCTTGCTCATCATTCCCAATCGATCCCATCTTGATTGGAGCTCCGTCAAATTTTGAGGGTATTGATCATAGTCTTGCTTCTAATCGATCTCCAATCCTGATATCCATTCTTTCCAGCCAATTTGTCAATATCCTGGCATTGATCAAAAGGCGGGGTAACATATTTCACTTGCATATACTTCATTGCTATGTTTCTACTGTTATATCCCCTTAACTGTGAGATACCATTACAACTATGAAATATGAGCTATGCGCCGATGAATTACAATGATTAATTTTATCTCTTTTGATAATATTTTCTATAATAGATTACTAAAGCTTCTTTATGGGTATAAGGCCTTTAAGACATTCCCTGACAGGAATAAATATAAATTCAATAAATACATAACACGGTGTATTTGTGTGCCTATATAACCTAAAATTAAATATGGAACATGCACGTAGACCTCCTATGACATTTACAGTCCAAGTTTGATAACATCAAAAGGAAACAAATTGTGTAACATCTGTTGCAACCGAGTCCAAATTCACATATTATATACATTCAAAATATCACATCTCCTTTTTAGTAAATTCATCGTTTGGCTCCTACAAAAATAAAAAAACATAAAATATTATATTATATAAAGTCATATACTTTATTGCTGGTAAAAAATAAGAATAGTGTGTGTGTATATAATTTGAAAGTTTATAATACATAATTATTATTATAAGGTAATATCCATTTAGAAGAAAACTAACCACTATTAGAAGAAAACAAATTGTAGTCAGTATTTTGATATTATGACTATAAGATTAACAATATATTGAGTCAGTAAGCACTTGATCATGGATATCCCATCTGATCCTACCTTTTAGTCACGACCGTGAATTTGCAAAAGAGAACTAAATCTAATATCACCGCTTAACTGAAACAATACTAATAAATCACCTTGCAATATTGTATTACATTGTATTTTTGTTACCAACTTTAGACGTTCAGACTATAGAGGTGTTTGTAAACTAAAAATCAGTTAAATATGCAGTATAGTATGTAGTCCTCCGTTTGTATGATTTATTCCTCATTTTGTAATCGATCGATTGGTTTTTCTTCTCACCGTTTCATGTACTACATGTGTGTGTGTGTCAAGTTAATTCTATGATGTGATACTTCCCATTTTATGCTACAACGATTAGGGAAATTCATAGGGAAAAATTATGTTTATCATTTGATTATATACACATTATTTCAAAACTCTTGGACCAATTAGTTACAGTTAATTTAGACTATATTTATCCTTATCCATAGAAAACATATAAGTAATGTAAGACAAATTTGGATCTGAACACAAAGATCGATAAATGTAGTGAGTAACATGTCTTCATGTGATTATTGAGAAAATTGTGGATTTATAAACTGATGTGCTTTGCCATATTAAATGTGTTGCTTTGGAAAATTATAGATCTATAAATTTAATTTATTAATTTATTACTTCTTTTTGTATAATTTTGAACCTAATCATCAAACCACATTCAGAACAATTATACAAAAAAGATCATCACTTCAATTTATATAACAAATAGGTAAAAAAAATTACTAAGTAGATATTGTAGTAAAAATTTACATATTACCAAGGTAGGAAAATTCTAGTATGTACCATCTGGAACCTATAACCGGGAGTTCCTTTTATATTTACTTTTAAGTAAAAAAAATAATTAGTGTAAAACTATAGGAAAATTATTCACTTTTAAATCGAATACTTTCTTTGTATAGCTTTAAATAGGCATGTTAATGGATAGTGTCATAACCGCATCTATACCAAAAATCAATTTCGAATATCGGATATCTGTATCTACGAATACAAACAAATATTGCATATTTATCCACTTTGTTCATAACTAATAAATTCAAAAAAGTAAATGAATTTTTTTGGTACAACATAAATCTTTTTTAGTAATAATGCTAATATATACAAAGAATAAAAATTACGATGATAAAAATCGGTTTTAGACATTAAACATTTATTTATACACTCATGATATTAGTTATTACCATGATAAAATAGTAATATTAGTCATTTTATATACTAAAATATGCGAACTTTTTGTTGTACATAACCTATGGCATTAGGACATGAATTTTGTTCAATGTAAAGGTTTCGTATATGAGTGATATTATAACGATCCGTAAATTAATCGCTTTTATTTTGAATATTTAAATCATTTTTAAATATTTAAATAATGGATTTCAATAACCAAATAAAAATCTTTTGAATAATAATTAATGATGTTAAAAATCACTTTCAAAATTTATTTACAAAAATATTTAGTTCGATGTAAAATTTAAAATGTGACCAAAATTCATTTTTCGAATTTTTAGTTTCTCATCGACTAAATGTTATCTGAAATGTCATAACACTTTTGTACATTAACACACATTTATATATTGCTTACAAATGTTTGAATGCATATTTGTATATGTATATATGCTTAAGGAAACAAATTAAATAAAGAAGCTTTCTATATAAGCTACCAAATTAATTTAAAAGAAGCTTCCTTTATTAACTTTGCCTTCTTATAAACGAAATAATTCTTCCCAATTCCTTTCATTTTTCCTCACTTCTTAAAATTCACTTTCTTAAGCTTCTCAAAGAAGCTCTAAGGCTTCTTCTTTTAGCTTTGAGAAAAAAACATGGCTTTCAAAATCCTTAAAAACTTATTTTCAAATCACACCATCTTCTCCATTTTTACCTCATTTTCTCACGGCCACAACCTCCTCCACAATACTTAAAATAAAGTTATTCTTTTTTCTAATCCATAGAGAATTCCAATGGCTTCAATATTCATTTGTACCACTTTCTCAAATTTTTAGGTTAGCTATGTCAAAATATCAATTCTTTACAGAGTGTTTTCGGACCTAGAATTTCAAGTCCGAAAATAGTCTTTCTTCTTCCGATCATATCTTCTTCAAAAATAGTCCAATTTTAGTGATTATTTTTTTGAAATGATAAAGAAAATAATTTTATAAAACTTTCCTCCATATTACTATTTCAAAATCTGAGAGTAATTAGTTCAAAAACCAGTTAGGAAATGACCTATTTTTGGGTTTTGTTTTGAGAATTCGATGATTATCTAAAGTCACTCCACCTTACCAAAACAAGTTTTACTTCCTTCTCCTTTCTAGGGAGAGCTTACCTAGCGCAATAAGGGTCAAAAAATACATCTTTTTACTTTGGAATGGAAGTTCTAGGTTATATCCTAATTTAGTAAGAGTTTGGATAGCTTTTCGGTGAGTAAAAGTCCCAACTTTTTGGAAAAGGTTATCTTTAGTTGTATTGTGTTATATATAGCTTGTTTGGTTTGGATATGATGTGGTTTTTTTATGTTTGGTTTGGAGATGTATATGTTGTGATGGTTGCAAACATGTTAAGTTAAGTTAGTAAGATAAACTAGTTGTAATTTAGTAAACTTGTTAGAAAAGGTTAGTTAGCAAACTAGGCAGTGAGTAAAATTTTACCTTCAAATCCGAAGTTATCAAACTATATTCGTGCTCATATTTATTGAATATGAATGCTGGTTTTACATGTTTGATGATTGTTTGGTTGTTGTTTTGGTTCATGCTTTAGAAAAGTTGTTGCTTTGTTAGTTAGAGTATAAGTAGTATGCATTATGTAAAAATAGTTGCCAAAGTTAATTATTTTGTTAGTAAATCTACATTATATTTCGTATTATCATTCTTTACCTAGTATGTATGCTTAAAACATTGCTTTGTGATGTTTGGTTGTGTTGATAATGTCGTAAACTTGTTTTTCGAACTGCCCGTATAGCGGTAGTCGTTATATCGGCACTTTCGGAAAAAAATATTCTTATCGAAACCGATTGGTTTCATATCGAGATTGGTTTGTTTTACAACTTAAGCAAGTTTTTAGTTAATGGTGTTTTCAAAGATAATTAACCATTTTAATAATGATTATTTAATTTAGTTATTTTATTGTTCAATTAATAAGGGTTAAGGTTAACTAATTACTTAGTTAATGAAGGTTTTTAATTTAATTAATAATTTTATTTAGTAATGTTTAAATTTATTTACTCTTTTATTTAGTGATACTTAAGGGAAATTAATCATTCAATAATAGATTATGGTTAATTAATTTGCTAATGATGTTTTTAAATTTATAAATCTATTTAATAAATGATTTTTATAATCAATCAACTTGTTTTAGTTCTAATTAATCCTTCATTTAATGATGTTTATAATTAATAAATAATTTTTTTATAATAAGATTTATTATTTATTAGTTAATTTAATTATTTATATTTAAATTATTAATTAATCGAATTAATGATATTTTAAAGGTGATTTACCCTCTTTAATTAAGGATTATTATAGTTAATTATATCAACTTAGTTAAAGAAGTTTAAAGTTGATTAATAAAAGTAATAAGGATGTTTTAAGTTATTAAATCCTTTTTAAAATGATGTTCAAAGTTAGTGAACTCTTTTAACAAAGTGTTTTAAACTAATACTTGTAATGTGAAGCCCAAGTACAAATTCAGTTTTAAAAAGTAAACGTTTGATTCGGTTATGGAAATAAATTAAGTTTCGTAAAGCGGTATCACTTATATGGAAATGATTTATTTGTATGCTTAACATTAAATGTCGATGAAGTAGACTTGTCCCTATTTCAAAATTTAAGAATAGTCGTGAGACATGACATGAGGGTAATACTACCTTGACTTGTCCGGTATTATTATTAACCAAGGAATAATACAAGTTTGAATGTGATGAGTATACAAAACTTAATTTCCATATATGATCGTTTTATATCCTCGATAGTTGGTTTCTCGGCTATCGGTTACTTCAGGTTTTTGTTAGCATCATTTTAAGACAATGTGTGGCTATGTTGAGCTTTGTTCCTTTGTCAAAAAATGACTAAACCCAAAGAGCGAGTAGAAGCCAAGCTATGTCAGGTTGCTCCCATTAGGATAATTTCATATCTACTCTAGATTTGGTTTGGATATTTTTGCACTCAGATGTGAATTACTCGGATACTCGCTAACCATTTACGGGGTCCGTCTTGGACTTGTCTGAGAACCATCGGAGTTCTCAAGTATATTTCTAGACGTACACTTTTCGGTAGGGGGTGCACCCTCCTAGTCATTGTTGGAGATTTTCCTTTCGATATTTGATTCGAACTTTTAAATCTATTTTCTTTAATTGCAATGGGAACAGTCAACCACTCTTTACGATGATAATTATTGATTCGGTCCAGTCTATTGAGTTTGGACTGTTATCCTATTTAGGCCATTCTATTGAGTTTGGACTATTATCTAGTTTAGTCCATTTTATCGACTTTGGACTGTTATCTTGTTTTATCCATTCTGTCCAGTTTGGATTTTTATTCACACTGTTTCCATTATTTCAGGTTTGGATGTATATAAATTATTCCCATCATCTATTTTTGGATTTCTTCTCTATTGTTCATTTCCATTTTTGTTATGTTTGGTCGTTGTTTATGTAGGAGAAAAACTGTTCCACTTTAGCGACGTGGTCCTATATGTTATTGATTAAATGCACCCCCATTTGTTTTAGAGTATTACTCATACCAGAGATTTTATCTGACCTGAGTTGTTTATTTTCCCTAAACCCTTGGGAACTTAATTATATTTGCGTATTCCGAGAATAGCAGGTTTCTCTTTGGAGCTCTTTGAAAATGATGATTGAGGAAGCGACTCCTTAGTTATCTAGTTATTTATTTCCATGGTATGATTATGTAGGTGTATTTTATATCCGAAAATGACAAGTCAGAATATATAACTGCAAATCTATTAGATGCATCACTTTTGTGTAACTCTGATAACTCTATATAAGGGGTAACATTTTGTACCATGTCATTTTATGTTATATGTAATTATTCCGTTGTGAAGTTTGTCTATTCAGTCTTGTTCTATTCTTTATTTTACCTAAGACAACTTTCCTTTCGGATGTTTGGACAACGACACATGAATACGATGGATGTATTAAGTGTTGTCCCTAGGATTCCGAAGGCTAGGTCATCACAGTTGGTATTAGAGCATAGGTTTAGTGAACCCTTAAGCCCTGGTGGGGTAAAATCTCTAAGGATAGGATTAGTAATGTCCTAGGTCAAGTTTGAGAGTATAAATCTATATTGATTGCGTATATGTTAGTGTTATAAAAATGTTTTATATTATGTTGTTTGATCTATTGAGTGGTATATGAATTCTGGTCGATGCGTTTGGTCAGCGTTAACAATAAGGATTCCCACTTGAATAGAGCTACCAACACAGTATTGTTTTAAAATGGTAAATGAAATAATTTTACTTAGGAATATATTTTATATATACAAGAAGGGTTTCCAATTAATATAGTTGTATAGTTAAGTAGATTATTATTAAATGGTAATATCTTCTTATTATCATTTAGGATTTGTTTGGTTATGCTTGTCCAGTTTGAGCATTAGTTATTGTTTAATAGTTCATAAGGAATTTTCCTTAGTAAGGTATAGGTCGGATAGATGCGAAATAGGGAACCTTGGAACGAACCTCTTGTGAATTAAGTTTCTCAGTTTGACTATAAGGTGTTTGGTGAAAGGGTTAAGTTAAAAGTCATCTATTAATAGTGTTAACTTAAAGTAAACTTTTAATAAAAAGTTGTTTAATATAATCTAAATGGTAAAAAAATAAAAATAAATAAATAATAAAATTAAACTAAAAATATGGGATAAATATTTGAGAAAATTTAATTATAATAAGGAGAATTATTTAAATGTAAGTTTAACTGCATCCAAATTTGTTGTATCATATCTATGATGCTATAAACTACTGTTGATTTATTGGATGATGGTTAGATTTGTTAGATTGATTGTTTAATCGAAATTGATTTGGATATTCCATTTAAACCATTTAAGTGTCATTATAGCAATTTTCGCTATACTGTCATTTATTGAACATCACCCCCTAAAACTTTGGGTGCGTTGATGTTTAAAATGAATTAATTTTTTATTGATGAGATTTGGATTTAATTAGATCAATTTAACAATTGGTATTGAATTTTAATTAATCATTTTAATTAATTATTGGTTAAGTTTAATTAATTATTTTAACTAATACTATGTTGGAAATTTAGTTAGTCATTTTAGTTAATGATATTTGAAATATAATCAATCATTTGTAAATTTGACTAATTATCTTTTGGAATAATATTGTTTTAGATTTATAAAAGCGATTAAAAATGTGATTAATTATCTTTTGGGATAATCATTGTTATTTTAGGTCTAATAAAAGATTTTAAATTTGATTTATTTTCTTAGAGAAAATTTATGTGGTTATAAGGTTTTAAAAATAATTTTATGAAGCATCCCTAGGACGATTAATATCGTTTATAAAATTTATAAATGAGAAAATTCTTTAAAAGGAATTGTTTAAAATAAAACATAGTGTAAATTGTTTTAGGATTATGATTTAAAATGATATTTTGTTTTTGACCTTTTTTCAATACACTTAGTATTATAAATTTGTAAAAGAACATTTTAGAGAGATTTGAAAAAATTATATCTCAAAATTGTTTTAAATAATTTCATAAGATTTTGAGAAAAGTAATAGCGGTATTATTTGAAAATATTTCTAAAGTATAAATATTTTCGAAAAGAAATTTTAAGTAGAGTGATTTTTCTTTGAATAATTTGGAGGAAAACCTTTTGATTAGTTTTAAGGTGATCCAATAATCTTGACAATCAGATGTTTGTTTAAGCGAACGTTGTGGAGTACATAGTAAATTATTCTCCTTACCGTTGTGTGATCGAGGTGAGTTCAAAATCAAAAAAAACACAACGTAAATTTTAGTAAATAAAATTGTTTAAAGTTATTTTATAAAGGGAGTTTCAAAAGAAAAAACAAATAATTAGTTCTTAAGTTCCCCTAAAGTGAACTGATTTAATAATATTTTTGGTAAGAGATTGTTTTGATATATGAAGTTTTACCCTTAGATAAGATAAGAGATAATTTAACACTAATTTAAATGCGTAAGATTGGATAGGAAGGTTTTGATAACATTGTTTTATCAAAACATAGATTTTATTTAAGCATCTAAGCAGTGTCAACTAACTGCTATTATTGGTCCAGTCCAAAAACATCATCATTTTAACACTCCAAGATAAAAAGGTCGAGAGGTTGATTATGTCTTAAAAGACCCAAATTCTGATTAGATCTTCACCTAAATTGTGAAAAGTAAGACAAAATCTGGACTTATAGCACTCTTAAGATGTAGAAGAGTATTATACAAGTACATAAGGTGCAATAAGTTGTTATTTGATGTTTTATAAAGAAATTACTTTATAAAATATATTTTTAAACTTAGGTGAAAATTTATGAAATAATTCGTAAATGATTTTGGTATTAAATAAATACTAGATACAAATTTATGTGATTTAGAAATATTGGTATAATTAAGAAACTAATAATTATGGAGTATAACTTTCAATTTTGTCCAAGTTAGTTTGGATAATCTTTTAAGCAACAACCAAAGGCTAATGAGCAAAGAATGGTATGGTTAGATAATTATCTATATTTTTGGGAAATCAAGATAGTTTTGAAACGAAGTTAGATTTGGGTGTTAGTCATTTAGCATTTAAAATAATGTTGACTGTAGTTTATTCCTTTATGAAATTTGTTTTGATATGATTTGATTGATTGTGTGATTATGTATATATACATACCATAGTTTATAAAGTTTAAATTTATAAACAATGGATTTCGGAACTGTTGTTTATTAGAACTTAAATCTCATGATTTTGAAAATTTTGGAAGAAATAATAATTGTTTACTCTAGCTTTGTATTTGGAGGAGCTGGAATACCATTGGATGCTCCATGTTGTTTTATTTTAGAGTTATACCATGCTTCGGTTGGGAGAGCCCTCTCCTTGTCATAATCAATTTTTGATTTTGATTTATTCATCTTTTAAGGAATTTGAAAAATATATTTTGAATATAAAAACCCAAGCATTTAATTCTAAATTTTGTAAGTATTTTTGAAAATGTTTGATGCATAGCATTTATTATAAAATATTCCCTTTATTTTGTTGCATATGTTTGTTACATTATTTTTGATTGCATCATGTTACTCGATTGTATGTGGTTTTTATAGTGTTTATATTACATTTGTGTATGATAGGAAAAATATAATTAATTAGGTTTACCGAAAACCAAGTAAGTAAATCGATTTTCTTAGGATGATTATTAATTCTTCCACTCCATAATAAATTTGGGGGTGAAATTCTTTTAAGAGGGGAGAGTGTAACGACCCATAAATTAATCACTTTGAATTTGAATTTTTAAATAATTTTTAAATACTTAAATAATGGATTTAATAACCAAATAAAAATCTTTTAAACAATAAGTAACGATGTTAAAAATCACTTTCGAAATATGTTTACAAAATATTTAGTTCGATGTAAAATTGAAAATGTGATCGGGAATTCGTTTTTTGAATTATCGATTTCTCGTCAACTAAAAGTTATCTGAAATGTCATAACACTTTTATACACTAACATACATTTATATATTTCTTAGAAATGTTTGAATGCATATGCATATATGTATGTATGCATAAGGAAACAAATTAAATAAAAAAGCTTCCTACATAAGCTACCAAATTAAATTAAAATCAAGAAGCTTCCTTCGGAAGCTTTGCCTTCTTATAAAAGAAACAGTTCTTCCTAATTCCTTTCATTTTTGCTCACTTCTAAAATTCACTTTCTTAAGCTTCTCAAAGAAGCTCTAATGGCTTCTTCTTTTAGCTTTGAGAAAAAAACATGGCTTTCAAAATCCTTAAAAACTTGTCTTAAAATCACACCATCTTCTCCATTTTTATTTCATTTTCTCATGGCTATAACCTCCTTCATAATACTTCAAATAAAGTTATTCATTTTCCTTAATCCATAGAGAATTCCAGTGGCTACACCATTCATTCATACCGCTTTCTCAAATTTTGAGACTAGGTATGTCAAAATATCAAATCTTTACCGAGTGTTTTCGGACCCATAATTTCAAGTCCGAAAATGGTCCTTCTTCTCCCAACCATATCTTCTTCAAAAATAATCCAATCTGAGTGATTATTTTTTGAAACGATAGAGAAAATAATTTCTAAAACTTTCGTCTGTACAACTTATCAAAATCCTAGAATAAATAGTCCAAAAACCAGTTGAAAAGTGCTCTATTTTGTGGTTATGTTTTATTAATTTGATGATTATCTAAAGTCATTCCACCTTACCAAAATGAGTTTCACTTCCTTCTCCTTTCAAGGCTGAGCTTACTTAGTGCAGTGAGGGTCAAAAAACTTAATATTTTTTGCTTAGGAATGGAAGTTCTATGTTATACTCTAATTTAGTAAGAGTTTGGATAGCTTTTCAGTGAGTAAAACTCCTAACTTTTTGGAAAAGGTTATCTTTAGTTGTATTTTGTTATATGTAGCTTGCTTGTTTTGGATATGATGTGATTTTTTTTATGTTTGGTTTGGACATGTATGTGTTTTAATGGTTGCAAACATGTTAAGTTAAGTTAGTAAGATAACTAGTTGAAAGTTAGTAAACTTGTTAGAAAAGGTTAGTTAGCAAACTAGTTAGTGAGTAAAATTTTACCCACAATACCAAAGTTATTAAACTATATTCATGCTCATATTTATTGCCTATGAATGTTGGTCGTATGTTTTTTATGATTGTTTGGTTGTTGGTTTGGTTCATGCTATGGAAAAGTTGTCGCTTTGGTTGTTAGAGAATAAGTAGTAAGCATTATGTAAAATTAGTAGCCAAAGTTAATTATTTTGTTAGTAAATCTACATACATGTCGTAATATCATTCTTTACCTTGTATGTATTTTAAACCATTTCTTAGGAATGTTTGGTTGTGTCGATAATGTCATAAACTTATTTTCCAAACTGCCCGTATAGCGATCGTCGCTATATCAGCACTTTTTGAAAATATCTTCTTATCGAAATCGATTGGTTTCGTATCGAGCTTGGGTTTGTTTTATAAGTTAATTAAGTTTTAGTTAATTTTGTTTTCAAAGAAAATTAATCATTTTAAAAATGATTATTTAATTTATTTATTTAAAATTTTAATTAATAAGGGTTACGGTTAACTAATTACATAGTTAATGAAATTTAATCATTTTATTTAATAACGCTTAAGGAAAATTAATCATTCAATAATGATGGATTATCGTTGATTTGAGACGCCCCACCCCGAGACCCACATTAACAAAGAGTATTACTGGGTACTGTCTAATAATGTGGAGAATAGGGCTGGTTAGGATCGATATCTATAGCTTTGTCCTAAACCTCTACCGAATACGTCGATTTAGTGCTTTATATTTTTTTTTCAATTCTCAAGTGGATCGACATATTCAATAAATGCTTAATACAAAACTATAGTGGCTAATGGATCTACCAGAATAAAATACAACAACAATAACACATCATAGAACAACAAACATACACACACACACTAATACATCCCAGTATAATACAAATGTGAAAACCCGGAATTTTTGGCAATATTGATTTGATGATCTTCTTTTATAATCATTTATAATGTGCCAAAATTATTCTCTTCAAACAAATAAAATATGTGTTTTCAAATTACTATTGTTTATATGTAGATTGTAAATAAAACTTTGATTTGAAATTCAAAAATAATATCTTTAAAATTAATTAGATTTGAAACTCTATATTTTTAAATACTAGTATATATTTAAATATTGATTTAAAATATTTATAATCTTAGTTTAAAATTAAAATAAGGATAAATAAAAAGGGAATGTATTAATAAAAATAGAAAATATAATATAAAAACATAAATAAACATAAATGCATGCAAAAGACATTTTTAAGCTAAGTAAGCATGCAAAAATACAAGTGTCAAACTTAAGTATTCTCTTCATTTTTAAAAAAATAATAAAACAATGCTATATATTCATCTCCACTCCTTCTCTTTTCATTTTTATTTCATTTGTTCATATCTCAAAATTTAACCAGAGAATAAAATAAAACTAAAACAACCAAACAAACTCTTTTCAATTTCAAACTGAAACTAAAGCAAAGATCCAGGATTCAACACTATTAAGTACAAGCAAATCAAGTTTCCAGTTGCAAAATTCAAAAGCATTTCCAGTTTTCAAGATCAAAACAATTTCCAGGCTTCTCTGTTCAAACCAATACTATGAGTAAACTAACTTTTAAAAAGTAAATCTGTTATATCTTGATGCATGAGATTAATACTTGAAGTTTTATTATGAAATGTTGCATGAATATATGAATATGCTTGCATGTATATAAATGTGAAATGGATTGTGTGCATGTCTATATATATATATATATATATATATATATATATATATATATATATATATATATGTCTCTGCTTTTGAGTTAACAGGTTAAAACAAGTTAAAAATTTAAATCCTCTTCCTCTAATCTCTTATAGCTTATGATGTATAAACAAAATGTGATTGAATTAACTAAATCTAAATTTTAAAAATATTTTTAGGTGAAGATAGAAGGTAGAATTACTGGGAAATAGAAAGAACAGTAGGAATTAAATTAAGTCAGAAATTTATTGTTTAAAATTTTATTTTTTGTTTACATAATCTGATTCGTATTCAAGAACTGTGATTTATAAAATTAAAATCAAGATTTTTAAGTTTGGAAATCATGAGATTTTGCAAAGTGATCAGAATCATGAGTTTGCTCATTTTCTGGCGATCGGCGAAGGGTGGAGTCTCGGGATTATTGCTGTAGCATGCTTGTGGGTCAGGGGCCTTGGCAAAAATGGTCGGTGGATTTATCGATCACCATAGAGGTCGATCGGCGTCGTTGTAGGGTTTTAGGACCTATTTTGGTCGACGTCGTTCTCGAGGCTAGTTAGTCGACAAGGATGCATCGGACTTGACCGGAGCAAGGGGATAGGTGTGTGGGTCTATGGCGAAGCCTTGGTCGGGGTTTCGAGGCCTCTGGTGATCTGAGGTGGCGGGACGTGGAAGTTCTTGGGTGATTAGTTCGTTCTAGGGGAGTTCGATGTGCTCGTTTTCAATTTGGTGGTCGATTCGAAGATTTGGGTAGTCGAAGTGATGGTGTGACGATTAGGATTCGAACGCCCGAAAATCAACATCCATACATCACCCGTATTCGAATGCCGCAGATTTAAACGTTGAAATCCGATTCGCTGGAGCTTATAACACATTAGGTGAAAACAACACAACGGAAAACAAAGAAGAATGAATTTTATTAATACACAACAATTGATTACAACAATGATACAATATGAAGTGATCAACATTATCAGAGATATATACAACAGTGGAAAAACAAAGCAGCGGAAAACAACAGCAACAGCAGCGGAACGATAATATCTTCATGATCTTCAAGAGAGAGAGAGAGAGAGAGAGAAAGGTACTCCAACAGACTGCATCTTCATGCCAAAGCTCTAAAGCTCAAATCAAAAAGCTTGAACCATTATCCTGCTATAGTGAAACAAATGCGATCCCGATCCACAGACTTCATAGATTACCAAAAGCTACACCAACTGGCTGACTATCTGATAACCTGACTCTAGGCTGCCCGTGTGGAAAATTATGTGCATCCAGAGTTTAGAAAGGGAACAATAAACTCCAGGTCAATCATGGGACTGGTGTGAGCAAACAAAAACAGTTGTTTGGTACAAAAACAAACAAAAGAAATAAAAAGAAATCCGCTATGCTTTGGAAAATGAAACTACCATAAGGCCTCCCGCCACACACACAATGCAATCGTACACTTGGGGGAGATTTCTCCTTATGATAGTCAAACATGCTTGATACACGAAAATTCTTTTGATATTATTATTAGTGCATAGTATGGAAAACATTTCGAAAGTATAATATTAATCTTAGCCAGCATACGTACCATTATAGTATGCCTACTATAGATACCATGTTAAATGGCAAGTTCTACAACTAAAACCATACAGGGCTCGTATTGGGTGATTGGATTTCCAACAAATGGCCAAGGCTAAGGAACTTCCTTTCCGAAAGGGTATGCCTCTAGAGGGACGCCCCGAGAACCTAACCGGATCTCTGCCAACACAAGGCCAGTTTACCTCTATAAATAGGTAACCACAGACATGAGTATGCCATCCCCCGGTCATCACCGACCTTTACCGAGGCCTCACCAACAAATTCCAACAATCACATAAGTTAAATATACGGGCTCCATACCATGATACCACTTTTTATCCACAAGGAAATGCACATAATCTAAGGGGCGCGACCCCCGTAACCTTGTCGCATCCTTCCTGTTTCGACCATTTCCGGGATGTGAGGTTCGATGAAGTCTCGTCCCACAAAGCTATGCTTTTCTCAATTTCCATGCTTCGATCAACCAATGATTAGCACTTAGCATGCCACATTACCAAATTGGGAATATATCACTAGTAAATATCAACTACATAACCTTTGAGCTTGCACGTCTCAGAAAAGGGTGTTAAGCTAATAGAATAAATTCTCCACCACTAAACAGAAATTTATTTGATAGAAACCAGCTTTACATCTCAAAGTGTAATGTCAGACATATATCCATATAAGTCCATCCTGGGTCTGAATGGAACCGAAGGCACTTCAAAAGAAGTCCTTGCAAATCCGGATATCCGCCAATCACGTCCCGACTCCCCATCATATAAGGTAATTTAAATCTCTATACTGGTGCCACTCGGTGCAGAGACATTCAACAATTAATCCTTTCATTTTCGTAAATACCCGGTCTTCAACCATCGTCTTCAAATGCTGTCCAATTCGTCGTATCATTAATTTGGAATGGGTTTTATGACATAAAGTCCTCTTCTCGCTTAATCGAATAATGTGTGCTTATTTAAAAACATATGGATACATTCGGATCTTAGTTAAGTCACGACTTTTTAGCCTACCAAAACCTTTCCTTTTGAATGGTTTTAAACAAATTTCCATTCTAAAACAAAAGGTCCATACTTAAGATCCACTTCAATTTGAAACATGGTTTACCCAAATCTTTAACAAAGATTCATTCATAGCTTTCAAAACTATTTCCAATTTTATTCACCCATAACTTGAAATCCTTTCAACAGAAACTGAAAATTCTTTCTTTATATGAAAGCTATTATCATTTGAAAACAAAGATTTTTTATTTCAAAAAAATCCGATCAAATAAGCACAAGTTATGGTCTTTTAAAGTATAAATCAGAAAATCAGCGAACTACCGTATCCTCGGCAAGTTCTATTTGGGTTAAATTCAAATTCCCAATATACTTCGTTTAAAATACTTCAAAAATGGTTTAAAAATCCATATATATACATTTTATAACCTGTACAATCCTTTTTAAACCATATTATTATTTTAATTTCAAAACTTTGATAAACCATATTATATTCAAAATAATTTTAATTCCAAAATTCCCTTTTCAAAAGTTTAACCCAAATCACCTCCAAACCATTTTGGATTCAAAATTCAATTTTTAAATAAAATAATATTAAATTCAAAATACCCATGACTTAACCAATTTCCTGTGAAATCCATATTTGTGTGTGTGTTGTGTGTAGGGGTTTTGCATACAACAATAAACAACCATCATAAATCCAAGCACAACAATATAAATAAGCGGTATAATCCCATAATGCTTATTTTTCATTCACAGATAAGTAAGTAAATTCATCATAGATAAATAAATCACAGTTCACAGCTCAATCCAAAATAATTCATATCATAGAACATTACATATCAGAGATAACAACAATTCAAGGCATTCAATATAATCCAATCATCCATAAGCAAGATAAATCAATTACAAAATTTTATAATTAATTTAAACCAATTAAATTAATTACTTATGAATAAATTACTTATCCCTGCTTAATTAACATTAATTTCAAACCATCGGTATTATATAAATTAATTAATGAAATCAATTAATCGATCTTAAATAATTATCCTAAATTACTTACATTCATTAATTATATAAATTGATTAACCTTAAGTTAATTACATTAATAAATTAACACTCAATTAATTAATTAACCCTTAATTACTAATTAATCTCATTAATTAATTAACCCTTAATTAATTAACAAATTAACTCTTTACTTAATTAATTAAGCTTTAATTAATTAACCTTTAATTAATTACATTAAGTAATTACCCTTAATTACTTACATTAATTAATTATCAATTAATCAATAAATTATCCTTTAATTATTTTCATTAATTAATCAACCTTTAATTAATTAATTATCCTTTAATTTATCACATTACGTAATTAACCTTATGTTGATTACATTAATTAATTAACCTTTAATTAATGACATTAATTAATTTTTTTAAAGATAAACCATTTATCTTTATTAATCACTTAATCACATTATTAAATTTTTATTTAATAAACCTTTAAAATAATTTTTCATTTACATATGAATTAACTAACAACCTTTATGTTAATTAATAATCAAAAACATTTTCACTTTCATAGTCATCTAATTAATTACACCATTTTTGTAACGTTTACGATTACTTGTTGCCCAAAAACCGAATAGTTATGGTTGAAGAAGAAGAAGAAGGTAGAAGAAGAGAGAAAAAGATAGAAGAAGAACAGAAAAGAAACAACAAAACAATATCAGAATCTCACAATCGTAGCGGAACAACATATAATAGATAAATGAATATCATTAAAACAAAGAACTGTATATTTTATACATTACATCATTATCAGAGTTTACAACAACAATGGACAACAGAGTCAATACATCAATGGAAAGTCATATAAACTTGTCCTCATACAGAATACACAGCGGAATAATACTGTTTGCGTAAAAAATGGCCGCAAACACCCAAAGTCGTGAAAGCACCAGTGTATGAATATAATTCAGCGATATTCAAACACAAATTACAGATCTCAGCAAATAACCCAAATATGTTTGCACAAAAGATGAACAAACAACTCCAAGTCGTATGAATTAGTTGATTTTATGTTGTTCGTATTGATTTAGGTGGTGTATGCAAATACGTAAAAAGTAGGGGCTAAACTGTAAAAGACACACAGATTTATAGTGGTTCGGCCAAAGTGTGCCTACGTCCACTTTATATGTTATTCTCCTTTTCCGATCCGATTACAAGTACAAAGCTTGTAGTACAAGTGTATGAAAGTTGTTTGAAAGTTCCTTCCAGGTTTGAGCTCTCAAACTTGTCCCCCATTGTTGTACCCCTGCCCCTCTATTTATAGAGTGAGGCAGGGGGCAGAGGTCTTGGAAGTATATAGCTGCTAGCGGGCCTGGGCTGAAGCAATCTGGTCCAGCATCATCTGGTTCGGCATGGCTTTCATTCGGCTATGCTTGGATAAGTTGGGGTTTGGTTCGGCCAAGGTGGTCCGATGGTGGTGTTGAAGTTGGTCCGGTAGTCTTCTGGATCGGTCGTAGTGGAAGGTTGGTTCGGTGATCACCTTGGTCCGGTGATTGGTTGGTGATAGTTTGGACCGGCTTCGGAGTCGTTTGGTTCGGTAGGACTATGGGGGAGGCCGGTCCGGTAGTGCTTGGGATGCCGAATGAGCTTGGTTTAGGGAGTGCCGAATGAACCAAGGGGAGGCCGGATATGATATGCCGAATGAAGCATGCCTTTGCTCTGCCGAATGAACTTGAGATTTTAGTGGAATTCCGGACTTATGCATGCTTGCTTGTTTATATCTCTGTACTTCCTGGTTTGTTCGTGGTGGAAACGCGTACAACATTGATATTCCAGCTTTGTCCAAAAAATGGGATAACACTTTGCCCCCCAAAATATGCCTTGCGGTAGGAAGGCGTGTTTTGTATAGTCCCGAATCCAATATCCAAAGTCAATAGCCATATTGCCAGAGTAGATCATCCTTGACTGCTCCGAGTTGATATCCAGTTCCAAATCCAATAACCAAAGCTTGAGCCAATTCCATGTCCATCCGAACTCGACAACAGAGTCCCAAACCATCCTTATCCAATAGCCAACAACCGAATCCAGGACCTCTTTGGGTCGCGGTCCAAATTTATAACCTCTCCGGGCTCTTGCCAAGCGCAATCCACACCTGACGGTCGTGATCCAGGCACAATCCACACCTGACGGTCGTGATCCAGCGTGTTTGGACGCTGAGCCATGCGTAATCCATACTTGACGATCTTGGTCCAGTGTCCCTGGACGTTGAGCCAACCTCTCCGGGTTCTTGCCAAGCGTAATCCATGCTTGACGATCTTGGTCCAGTGTCCCTGGACTTTGAGCTAACCTCTCCGGGTTCTTGCCATGCCTAATCCACACATGACGACCTTGGTCCAGTGTCCCTGGATGTTGTACAATGCCATGGCTTAAGTCCTAAGCCGAATCCTGGTCTCTCCGGACCCTTGCCGAGCATAGTCCATACTCGACGACCTGAAAATAACGATTGATAATATAGGGCCTAAGTCCTAGGCCGAATCCTGGTCACTCCGGACCCTTGCCGAGCATAGTCCATACTCGACGACCTGAATGAGTCAATTTACCACGTTCGGGCAAAGCGACTCACCCCTTGCCAGGCATAATCCATACCCGACGACCGTTTATCAAAAGTCAGATAAAAATCCAATTAAAATCCAACTCAAAATCCAAGTCCAAAATCCAAATCGAGAATCCAAATCCAAAATCCAAATCCAGAATCCAAATCCAAAATCCAAATCCAGAATCCAAATCCAAAATCCAAATCCAAAACCATAAAAACAGAAATCCAAACTAACATCCAAAACCGAAAACAATTGTCCAAAGGAAAATCCAAATCAAAAAGCAAGAAAAACCAGGAGCTCAATCCAAGCTCCAAAACCGAAAACCAAAAAGAAAAGCAGTGTCCAATCCAAAAGCGAAAGATAAATTTCACAAACCATAGCATCGCAGTTTATTATCATTCAGAGCATGCCTAGGGGCTATCTCCGTCCCCGTACATGTGTAAATGACTTGGTTGCTTGCCAATAGTTTGCTACTTATTTCATATTAACCTGGTCAAGGGACGATCAACCGACCATCATTCCTGGGCCTCCCACCATCGTAGCTTGAGGTAGGCGGCGGTTGCTCCTGCCTCGCCGTTGCGTTCCGAGGTCCAACATATTGCGGCAGTTGTCCACTTCTTACATGTTCCTCAATTATGTCCTTTAAGTGCCTGCAGCTGTTGGTGTCGTGTCCATCCAAATCATGGAAGAGGCAGTGCCTTCCTGATGTCCTTTCCCGTTCTGTTGGTTCTCTCCTAGCCGGCCTCCGGTAGTGAAGGCGATTTCGAGTATCCAGGTATATCCGTTCCAGTGTTTCGTTCAATCCTGTGTATGTGGAAAACTTTGGATCCTTCCATTGCTTCCTAGCATTTCCAGAATCATCGTCCAACTTCCTTTTTCCTTTGTTTTTATCCGAACCATTGCTGGATGGTCCTCCCCCTTCAACTGCATTAACCTTTTTCAATTTTAAATCCGTACTCGCATCTTCTTGTCGAAGGAACCTTTCTGCCTCATGAAAGAATTCGTCGAGATTCCGTGGGGGATCTCGTATCAGAGATACCTTGAAATCCGAGTTCTCCCTGACTCCTGATACTGCTGCCATTAAAACCATCGATGGATCGGGCCGATCCACCGAAGCAACTGCGGCACTGAATCGAGTTAGAAAAGCTCTAAGCGATTCATCCATCCTTTGCCTTACCGATGTCAATGTCATCACGTTCTTCGGTCTCTTGACATGAACCCGAAACTGTCCCAGAAACCTTTCCACCAATTCCCTCCAAGTCCCGATGGATCCTTCTTCCAGCTGCCTGAACCACATCGCAGCTAAGTCCGTCAAGTACAAAGGGAAGCATCGGGCCATCACCTCCTCTGATGCCCCCAGCACCTCCATGTGTCTAGTGTATCTCATCAAGTGATCCGTAGGGTCTTCCTTGCCATTGTATACCTCCACGCTAGGTAGCTTGAACTTAGGTGGGTTCTGAGCCATCCTTATTTCCCGAGTGAACGGACTCCTGTTTACTCCTTCCAAGTCTCCGTTGGTCAAACCACCTCGCACAGTCTTCCTGATTATATCTACCAATCCACCGTTGTCTGTCGGGGGTTGCCCCCGAGGGAACTCCGGTACATACTCTTCGTGTGGCTCGTTAGCAGCAACGTTGGTTCTAGCCTGTTGAACTCCTTCCAAAGGTTCTCCTGTGTTGAATCCTGTGGGCCTGCCCCCAAGCCCTTGTTGATTGCCACCTGGCTCCGTATCTTGTCCTTCATTGGGTTCCATAACCCTAGCTTCTTGTCCTGCATCCATAGCCGTTGTAGCTGTTCCTAAATTCTGCATTCCTGCAGCTCTCATTTGCTCCAAGAAAGTTTGCATCATTTCCTGTTGACTTTTCAGCAACCTCTCTTGCAGTGAATTTGTTATGGCTTCCATTTCATCCCGGGTTATGTAGATCGAAGCCGGTCCTTCCTCACCTCTGGAGGATGCTTGTTGACTTCCTCCTTGTTGGCTTCTCTCAGCCCTTAGCCTTCTACTGTTTTGCCTAGTCATTGTCTTCCAAATCCAAACTTCTATCCGATGTAGTGGGAGCTGGTTGTTCTCAGTGAAAGCACCAAAATGTTTGCGTAAAAAATGGCCGCAAACACCCAAAGTCGTGAAAGCACCAGTGTATGAATATAATTCAGCGATATTCAAACACAAATTACAGATCTCAGCAAATAACCCAAATATGTTTGCACAAAAGATGAACAAACAACTCCAAGTCGTATGAATTAGTTGATTTTATGTTGTTCGTATTGATTTAGGTGGTGTATGCAAATACGTAAAAAGTAGGGGCTAAACTGTAAAAGACACACAGATTTATAGTGGTTCGGCCAAAGTGTGCCTACGTCCACTTTATATGTTATTCTCCTTTTCCGATCCGATTACAAGTACAAAGCTTGTAGTACAAGTGTATGAAAGTTGTTTGAAAGTTCCTTCCAGGTTTGAGCTCTCAAACTTGTCCCCCATTGTTGTACCCCTGCCCCTCTATTTATAGAGTGAGGCAGGGGGCAGAGGTCTTGGAAGTATATAGCTGCTAGCGGGCCTGGGCTGAAGCAATCTGGTCCAGCATCATCTGGTTCGGCATGGCTTTCATTCGGCTATGCTTGGATAAGTTGGGGTTTGGTTCGGCCAAGGTGGTCCGATGGTGGTGTTGAAGTTGGTCCGGTAGTCTTCTGGATCGGTCGTAGTGGAAGGTTGGTTCGGTGATCACCTTGGTCCGGTGATTGGTTGGTGATAGTTTGGACCGGCTTCGGAGTCGTTTGGTTCGGTAGGACTATGGGGGAGGCCGGTCCGGTAGTGCTTGGGATGCCGAATGAGCTTGGTTTAGGGAGTGCCGAATGAACCAAGGGGAGGCCGGATATGATATGCCGAATGAAGCATGCCTTTGCTCTGCCGAATGAACTTGAGATTTTAGTGGAATTCCGGACTTATGCATGCTTGCTTGTTTATATCTCTGTACTTCCTGGTTTGTTCGTGGTGGAAACGCGTACAACATTGATATTCCAGCTTTGTCCAAAAAATGGGATAACAAATACATAGTATAATATCATATACAAGTGGTACGTCTCGATATGCAGCTCGCCTCCTGATCTCCATAGCACTCTTAAATCCAGAATAACCTGATAACCAAACTCTAGATTGCCCGCGTGGAAATTGGTGGGCACCCAGAGTTTAGGAAGGGAACAATAAACTCCAGGTCAGTCATGGGACTGGTGTGAGAACTTAAAACAGTTTATCTTTAAAATAAAGAACAGGATAATTTTTTTTAAATAGATTCGCAATGCTTTTTAAAAATGTAACTACCATAAGACCTCCCACCACACACACAATGCAAACGCAGACTTGGAGGAGATTTCTTCTTATGTTAGTCAAAGATGCTTACTACGCAAAATCAAATCATTTTTGATATTATTATTAGTGCATAGTGTAGAAAACATTTCGATAGTAGAATATAAATCTTAGCCAGCATAGGTACCATTATAGTATGCTTACTATAGCTACCATATTAAATGGCAGGTTCTACAACTAAAACCGTACAAGGCTCGTATTGTTTCTTTGGATTTCCAACAAATGGTCAGGCCAAGGAACTTCCCATTGCCACATGGGTACGCCTCTGGAAAGACGCCCCAAGAACCAAACCGGATCTCTGCCAACACAAGGCCGGGTTACCCCTAACTGGGTAACTACTGACACGAATATGTCATTCCCCGATCGTAACCGATCTATCCGAGGATCCTCGATTTCCAACAACCACAAAGTAATAAATTTGCAGCAACCACATATGTTAAGAATCTGGGCTCCGTACCATGATACCACCTCTATACAGAAGGAATGACATACACTAAAGGGGCGCTACCCCCTAATAACCTTGCCGCATCCTTCCTGTTTTGACCATTTCCGGGGTGTGAGGTTCGACGAAGTCTCGTCCACAAAGCCACGCTTTATACAAAAGCTGTGCTTTGGGTCAACAAATGATCAAAGTAATGATCACCAAGATAAATGATCAAGCAAATGATCGTATCACAAATGATCAAACAATGATCATCCCACAGCAACACTCAGCATGCCACATTACCAATTTGGGAATATATCACTAGTAACCATCAACTACATAACCTCTGAGCTCGTACGTATCAGAGAAGGGTGTTAAGCTAAGAGAATAAATTCTCCGCCACCAACAGAAATATATTTGATAGAAACCAGCTTTACATCTCAAATTGTAACGTCAGACATACAATCCATACAAGTCTGTTGTGGGCTCGAACAGAACCGAAGGCACTTCCAAAGAAGCCCTTGCAATCCGGATATTCACTAATCACGTCCGGACAACCCGTCACTAAGGGTGATAAAACCTCTATATCGGAGATCAGCCGATGCAGAGTAACTCGACGGTAATCCTTCCGTTTTCACAAATATCCAGTCTTCAACACCGGTCTTCAAATGCAGTCCATAACGACTTATCACATATTCAGAATGGGTTATACGACCCCAAGGTCCTTTCCCGGCTAAACCGAATAGTGAGCGCTTATTTCAAAATTAAGTGTGGCATTCAAATTCAAGCAATTCACAACAAATACCCATTCAAGGGTAAATATTGATAGTCGGTTATTTAACTATCAATAGAGATGCGCAACATCACCAGGCTCCAAATAATTTCCCAAATTATTTATTTTCCAAAAATATCTTTACGAGATATATAATTTTCCACACTTAAAAAAAAAAAAAATCAACGTTTATTTTTAAACCAATTTTCCCTTTCTTTTATAAATTCCATAGTGAATTTACATTTCCAAAATATCTATGAATATATGATTTTTCAAATCGATTTCTAATATTCACTTTCAATTTATCTTTACAAAGATAAATTCTAAAACGTTCATTTCATATTGGAAAACATTTCCATACTTATTTAATAATAAGTATTCACAAATCTATTTATTTTCAACATTTGAAAATATCCAATATACTTAGATCAAAATTAAGTATATTTTTCATTCTTTAAGGAAAACATTCCCTTAAACACATTTATTTGGGTCAAAACGAATGTTGCGTAAAACATCGTTACGACAACCCAAAATCACTAGTATAGGGATTCAAAATTAAGATAGGTATATAAATCCCAATACTATATAAAACATTTACCTTCGGAAATCATTTACCATAACAACAGTGTTATAGTCCACCATTTCCTTATATTTCTCGAAAACGTCTATTTCAACAATGAATGTTGAAATCTATGGTTTCGATAGTTAATACATTTTAAAACATCTTTTAAACAATTAACTTCATTTCATAATATCTCTTTCCCAAAACGTATCCATTTCATTCAATAATATATTCACTGTCCAAAATCGTGAATATACCTTATTTACCCAATTCAGTATTTCTACACTTTTATCAAAAGTTTATCCACTGTCCAAAGTCATGTATATAATTCCTTTCATATATTCCTATATCCAACTTATCAAATTCAATTGATTTCGGATTTATAAAACAACGTTTATAAACTCCATTTATATTTTTATAAACTTCTATTTATAAAAATCCTTTTTATATCTCATTTTAAATGCCAAAATCCGATTTATAAGTTAATTACTTATAAATCTTTTACTTTACAAAATCTATTCATTTTAAAATTTCATAATTTATAAATCTATAAATTTCATTTACTTATAAAAACAATTTATACTTCATTTTAACACTTATAAAAACTCGTTTTGTAATTCTAATATTCATAATTTATAAATATCAATTTTTTTAAATCCTTTATTTAAACCGTTTATAATAATTCAAAAATCCCAATTTAAATCCTTTTACAAAAATCTATAATTTTTATAACATAAAAATTTATAACGTTTTAATTATTTTAAATGAATCAATTCAAAAATTTAATAAAACGTATACTTTCAAAAATCACTTTAAAAAACCTTTTAAATTCAAAACCATTACTTTAACATTTTTAAAACTCCAAAAATGGATCCGATGATGCAACGCACCATATAGTCAATCACGACTTCCAAAACATCATATATCGATATGATAATCAATCAAATATCACAATATCTGAAATCAAATAAATATTTGTGAGGAATCCAGTTGGATCCCTCCAACCTGTTTCCCTGCATCCACAGATGTTAGCACAATACCAATTCCGCTTCAAGACGGAATATCATGGTATATGGAATTTAAAAAAATATTATCCGCTTAATAGGCGGCAATAGGGTCTCATCCGCTATAGAAGTGCGGGAAATCAACTCCAATATATACATATGCCAATTTATATATATATATATATATATATATATATATTGTATAGATATATCCTACTATATATACTATCACAATCAAACAACAATTAATAACTGCAATCATCATTCAACATACATTCAAGCAAATTTTAAATCTAACTATTTAAAATTTAAATCGAAACTGTTCGATTGAGTAAGAAGTTCTCACCTTGATTTTAATTCTGTTTCAGCGTTTTATTTCGAACAAAATTAAACAAGCGTTTAATTTTACCCGAAATTCTCACTGACTCCAATCGCTTCCAATCCAGCTCCATAGCGTAGTGTTCGTCCATATGAACCCAACGCAACTTGTTTCGTAATTTTTCAACCTCCTACGAAAAAGATATGTAATTTTAAAGTTTGTACAATTTATAAATAATAATATTTACAAATTTATTTAACTTTCAAACCCTACTCTATATCGTGGCCGCACATTCAAGTATGATGAGATCAGGGTTGTCAAAATCTTCTTCTTCTTCTTAGTAAAAACACGAACAACCCTACCCATCGGCCGCCGCCTTCCCCTAATTATCGTGACCAAACTACTCGCCTTGAAGACGATCGATCGAACTACGGGCCTTCGAAGCCCACGACGTGAGCTACCATCGCCTTGATTTGCTCAAAGCTCGGTCAGCCCCTGATGTGGAAAAACGTGCACAAAACGCTCGTGAACGTGGCCCTTTTTCTTGCCCCATGGTCGACGATACAAGATCTCGGCCGTATAGATCGATAGAGCTCGCGAAGCCCTGTAATTCCCTAGTTGGAGATTTCTGGAGAAAGCTATTGGATTGAGAGAGAAAGAGGGAGGAACGAGAGTGATTTATGGCCTTTGAAATGCAAGCGGCGGCCGGCCATGAATTTCGAAACCCTAGCCTCTTTTTTTTTTTTGGTGAAAGAAAAGGGTATATTTATAGAAATTTATCGAAACACTATTCATCCCGGATTTTTCGAACTCCGATTTACGCGCAATGACCGGCGTTTTTAGGGTTTATCCCGTGTTCCGGACACAATGGAAAAGGTTTCGGGAGCCAATTCAATCATCTGTGTGAGTTACGGCAATAAACGATCGATTTTAAATTAAACCGATTAAACGATTTTATATGCGTTTTAGCTTGCGCCGGACAAAGGGTATATCCAATTGACACAAACTTTGAAACCATACAATAATATCACATTTCGGATCCGATGAAACTGGTTTCGTTGAAATCCGATACTGTTTGAAAAATGACTATTTTAACTTGCCAAATTAATATTAAAACAATTTCAATGCGTTTCGAACTGCCATGTTCAGATGATAACTCCGATTGCTACGAAAATTGAAATCTGATAAAAAAAACTATTATGGATCCAATGGAACTAGTTTCGTCCAATTCTGAGACTGTTCGAAAATTGGTTATTTTTCAGTCGATAATTAAATATTAAAATATTCAATTTCCACAAATAAACCTTTAATTTGATTTTAAAAGTTCTAAAATATCGTTCTAACTCCAATATGATAAAATAAAATTTTACAAATCATTCTCAACCATATTTAACCCAATATTCAATTATTTACATAATATCAACTATTAAATAATCGATTTAATTATTCAATTAAATCCAATATTCGAATTTAAATTCATTTGACTTATAAATCTTACTTATTAATATTTAAAATTAATTAAATATTTGAATTTAAATTATCAAAAATTCTGGGTCGTTACTATCTTCCCTCCTTAAAAGAATTTCGTCCTTGAAATTACAAAGTAAGAAAGAGATACAGAATTCATTAACTTTCCAAAACAAATCGTTCAATTTAGATTTTACAAATCTCTTAAGTGTTTAGCTTTTTCAAAATTCATAGTTAAACTTCTTACAAAATCTTTACTAAATTTCCAAAATTTTCAAATTTCTCAAAAATATTCTAACGCCTTAAATTTTCGAAAAATTTCGCCATAGCATCCTTTGCGCGGCTTGATCCGAAAAAAAATGACAGTGTATATATATCACAAATATACATCTCATCAAGTGATGAGGCATCCCGCAGGGAAAAAAGTGTAAAAGTACGATATTTAATCCGAAATATGTACCTTATTTATTATTAGCGAGCGTATACGGCTAATATAGCGCGAAAACGAGCTCCAAATGCGAAGCAAGCGCAATCCGCACCTACTAAACACTAAATCAAACATATGAGAACATGTAGATATGAAAATAATATCAATATACATCATATAGCAACATAGCAACTACATGTGCCAATATAGCAAATGCACTCAAAAGCAACAATGCAATCATCAAACAACTATCATCCTACAAATCCATAACCAAATCAATATTCCCATTAATATTCATTGAATTGGTTTTCAATTTAATCACATTTGATTCATTAATATTGGATTTTACTGACATTCATTTTCAATTAGTTTACATTCACTAATTTAAATTCAAGTTAGCTTACTTTCCATTCAATCAAATTCAATTCTATTAAATTTTTTTACGTCACTTTCAATTTGAATTCAATTACATAGCTTTCAATTTCGCTAATTCAATTTCATTAACACTTAATGAATTTATATACAATCAACTAACAACCAATGTATTTTCAACACAACCAAATTATTAAATTTACATTCAATTTGGTTCAACACTTTTAATTTCAATTGGTCTGATATTCTATTGACTTTCATTCAATCATTCAACTTCCAATAACATTAACTTTTAATGAATTAACACTTATATCCATTACTTTATATCAATTCTATCTACATTCAATTGATTTACATTCCATTCATTTATTAATTCAATGGCTGATTCATTTTACAAATAAAATTGAATTCCATTTATATAACTTAAGTTCACATTTATCACTTCATTTCATTAATTTACTTTATTAATTTCAACTTCATCACTTAAGTTATATTCCATTTAAACATCATTTGTTCATCTTCACTTAAATTTCCATTTCTAAATCCAATTGAAATTCTAATTCTAAAGTAAATTCTATTTAACTTTTTACCGAAGTCAAATTCCATCACTTATTCAAATTTCATCTCATTTTACTTAACAAAATTGTTTAACCATTTCAGTAATTGGTTTCACTTACATCTTCACATTTAATAAGTTATACAACTTATTTATTTAAACTTCCAAATCTGATTTAATTCATTTAACTTCCTTTAGTTAAATTTCACATCATATATCTAGTTATGCCAACTCAAATTCATTTCAATTTTACCAAAGCTTAAAAATATATTATCTCATATTATAAGTTAAAAACTCATTTCACTTATATTTACCAACTTCAACTTAGATTTTTAATTTCAAATTTGTTTATCACAACAAAATTTCAATTTTCAATTAGTATGGTAGCAAATTAATCACATAGAAACTCGAAAATGATACTGATGATGCTGCAGTCATCACCCTTATTATTTCTCAGTAACAAAAGTGAAATCAGTGCTAATTATTCTTTTAAAATTTTTCCTTTTTCGTTTATAAATCACACTTATAAATCTTTTACTCATAAAATTTCACTATTTTATATATAAGATTATTTCACAATTGTAAATCACTTAAATTATAATTCCATCTTATAATTCATTTTCTTATACAATTATTCTTTTACAATTGTTGTTTTTATTTAATTTATTCAAACAACTTTCATTGACTTATATATATATATATATATATTCAATAACCAAACAATCAATTTTATACACTTTAATAATTCTAAAAAATTATTCCTTTACATAGAAAATATAATCGAGGTAAAATTATTTCATTTACCCAATTTTAAACAATATTGTGTCGAATTGTTCTATTCAAGTGTTTAGAAACCCCTTCGATACAGTTGCGCAGACTGTGCCAACGAAAGTTCATATGCCACTCAATAAACCAATCATCATAATATAAAAAAATTTAATATTCACTAACAAATACGCGCTTGTATCGATTGTTACACTCACACTCATTCTAGAGTACTACTGACTCTATCTCTAATGAGTAACACCCAACAGAGCAGGGTTGTCGCTTAACCATATGCTCTTATACCAAATGTAACATTTACGATTTTTCGTTGCCGAAAAACCGAATAGTTATGGTTGAAGAAGAAGAAGAAGGTAGAAGAAGAAAGAAAAAGATAGAAGAAGAACAGAAAAGAATCAACAAAACAATATCATAATCTCACAATCGCAGCGGAACAACATATAATAGATAAATGAATATTATTAAAACAAAGAACTATATATTTTATACATTACATCATTATCAGAGTTTACAACAACAATAGACAACAGAGTCAATACATCAATGGACAGTCATATAAACTTGTCCTCATACAGAATACACAGCGGAATAATACATAGTATAATATCATATAAAAATGGTACGTCTCGATATGCAGCTCGCCTCCTAATCTCCATAGCACTCTTAAATCCAGAATAACCTGATAACCAAACTCTAGACTGCCCGTGTGGAAATTGGTGGGCACCCAGAGTTTAGGAAGGGAACAATAAACTCCAGGTCAGTCATGGGACTGATGTGAGAACTTAAAACAGTTTATCTTTAAAATAAAGAACAGGATTTTTTTTAAAAATAGATTTGCAATGCTTTTTAAAAATGTAACTACCATAAGACCTCCCACCACACACACAATGCAAACGCAGACTTGGAGGAGATTTCTTCTTATGTTAGTCAAAGATGCTTACTACGCAAAATCAAATCATTTTTGATATTATTATTAGTGCATAGTGTAGAAAACATTTCGAAAGTAGAATATAAATCTTAGCCAGCATAGGTACCATTATAGTATGCTTACTATAGCTACCATATTAAATGGCAGGTACTACAACTAAAACCGTACAAGGCTTGTATTGTTTCTTTGGATTTCCAACAAATGGTCAGGCCAAGGAACTTCCCATTGCCACATGGGTACGCCTCTGGAGAGACGCCCCGAGAACCAAACCGGATCTCTGCCAACACAAGGCCGGGTTACCCCTAACTGGGCAACTACTGACACGAATATGTCATTCCCCGATCGTAACCGATCTATCCGAGGATCCTCGATTTCCAACAACCACAAAGTAATAAATTTGCAGCAACCACATAGGTTAAGTATCTGGGCTCCATACCATGATACCACCTCTATCCAGAAGGAATGACATACACTAAAGGGGCGCTACCCCCTAATAACCTTGCCGCATCCTTCCTGTTTTGACCATTTCCGGGGTGTGAGGTCCGACGAAGTCTCGTCCACAAAGCCACGCTTTATACAAAAGCTGTGCTTTGGGTCAACAAATGATCAAAGTAATGATCACCAAGATAAATGATCAAGCAAATGATCATATCACAAATGATCAAACAATGATAATCCCACAGCAACACTCAGCATGCCACATTACCAATTTGGGAATATATCACTAGTAACCATCAACTACATAACCTCTGAGCTCGTACGTCTCAAAGAAGGGTGTTAAGCTAAGAGAATAAATTCTCCGCCACCAACAGAAATATATTTGATAGAAACCAGCTTTACATCTGAAATTGTAACGTCAGACATAAAATTGTAACGTCAGACATAAAATTGTAACGTCTGAAATTGCAATCCGGATATTCACTAATCACGTCCGGACAACCCGTCACTAAGGGTGATAAAACCTTTATATCGGAGATCAGCCGATGTAGAGTAACTCGACGGTAATTGTAACGACCCGGAAATTTCGATCCCGAAATTTCCAGATAGTTAGTGAAAAGAAGAAAGATAGAAGAAAAAGAAACAGAAATAAGACACAGGAAACCTCACATTCGCAGCGGATAAAATATAATATCACATAATAAAAGTTTACAAAAAAAACTGTATTCTGTACATTTTACATTTATATACATCAGAGTTACAATATCCCATACAAACTGGATAGTTAAACAACTTGTCCAGATAACAACAATACTATATCAAAATCCCTCCATACGCTCCTGCCATCTAGCTCGCCTCCTGAGCTCCAGAACGTCCTTACCTGAAAGCTGTAATACTCGGTCTGACCCGAGCATTACATCAAAGTAACACCCGGGTCAGGCTGGAAACCAGCGTGAGTAAACCCATCTAATATGGAATACCAAATCATACTACTTATATAAACCCGGGGTAACTTATCAATTTACAACTTCACAAGCTGTTATAAACATTACTTATTTCACACATCGATTTCCAAGTGCCAAACTTAGATTAAAAGATCAAATTTACTTAAATCATTCCATATCAACCAATTTATTTCACATATCCATCTATAAGAATCGAAGTGGTTTCGGGTATTTACTAGTACCCGACTCCGGTCTCTTCGAAACCATTGTCAACTTAACTTAAATTATTCAAGTGAAATACAATTCAACCTTTAAATTCAAGACGTTACTTTTTATACAACAATTTATTATCGACCGATAACCACACAATCATTATTCAAGACAAACGTATCATATCACAAACATTTCATATCAGAAATATCCACCAATCATTCATAAGCAAGATTTGTTAGCTACCCACTACTAATTAAAGCTTATTAATTACTTTAATCATTATTAAATCTTGCTTACTTAACAATAATTAATTACTAACCATTAATTAATCATCCCCTAATTATTATCTCTAATTACATTCAGTAATTAGCCTTTAATTAAGTTACCACATTCATTAATCAACCTTGATTAATCACATTCAGTAATTAATTATTATCAGTACTTAACTACCCTTAATTACTTCATTAATTACTCCTAAATTGATTACATTTAATAACTAATTATATTTATTAATCATCCTTGATTAATCTCATTAGTAATTAATTACTCTTAATTAATTATATCACTTAATTATTTTTTTCACATAACTTAATCAATCAATGCTTAAATTAATTACACTAAGTAATTAATTACTTCCACAAAGTAATTATTCTCGTATTAATTACACAAAAATATTAATCTCAAACTCTTCCATACTTCAATTAATTACCTCCAGTAATTTACTTTTCTTAATTACTTCTCTAAGTAATTATTCCTCATTGATTACTTATCAACCCATCCAACGACTATTCTAAATTAATTAAACTTAATTAATTAATTTAAACTAATCTAATCTAATTAATTAATTACAATGAGTAATTAATACTTTTAATTACTTTCATAAAGTAATCATAATAACCAAATACCATAAATGATTACCTATATTAACTAGTCCAATTTATTATCAAAATTAATTACATTAATTAACTAATAAATAATCCCAAGTTAATGACCTTCACTGACTTATTACCAATTCTTTAATTACTTTTCTTAAGTAATTAACTTAAATTAATTAATATTAAGTTTAATTAATCTTAATTACTTAACTTAACCTTAATTAATTTATTTCGAACCCTTATTAAATAAATTAAATTAATTAATTATCTTATTTAAATTACCTTACCAATTTAATGAATCAAAATTCATTAAATTCTTTGATTTGCTTTAAAATAAAAGCATTTCTTATTATGATTAAATTATCATTAACAAAGCAATTTAAAACAAATTACTTTAAATTTATTTCAAATTTTATTTTAAATTTAATATTTAAGTGAAGTCAAACTTAACTTAACTTAACAAAGTTTAAAACATTTAAAACCCTTTAAAACCTATGCTAAAGATTTTATTATTTTATAAAAGAAGTTTAAAGGAATTTTAAACCCAAACTCATTTTAAAATGTAAATCATATTTTAAATTACCTTAAACATTCAAAGTTGTTTTAAATCAATTTAAATTTAAAAACTTCCTTTATTTCTAGACTATGATTCAAATTTGGCTTTGAACACAGATTTAGATTTAAGTAAAAAAATTTTTTTTGCCTTTAGATTAAACTATTTAATCCCCCTTTTATTTGAGTTGTTTTTAAAACATTTTTAATTTATAAAATTTAAATTAAATTAAAAAAACTGGGATTCAAACACCATACTTTAAATTTAGGATTTAAATTCTGTTTTGAACTTGTTCCAGATTTTTAAAACTAAACTTGAATTGGAATTAAACAGGTTTCCAAAGAAATCTGTAAACATTTTCTACCCGAGCTCCACTACAGTTACTCCGAGAAAACCCCTTAAAAATTTCGAGCAAAAACTCGAATTACTCGAGTATAACTCGAGTCAACACACAGCAACACCAACCTCTTCCCAGACTCTCTTTGTGACGCCCCATCTCTATACCCACGCTAGCCAAGAACACTACGGTGTAATGCTGTCAACTAGCATGGAGAATAAGGCTGTTGAGGAGCGACCATCCGTGTAATTGCTTTGTGCGAGCATCGATATGTCAGATAATATAACATGCATTTCTTTTCAAGAGGAAATCCGACATGCCGACAAAAACTCAAAGCTATCACACAGTGGCTATATAAAATCTTCGGAAACAAATATAGAAATAAACATAACATAAATCAGTCACAGACAACTCATATCACAAAGGCGGAATAAGATATGAATATTACACATAAAAGTGTATATCAGAGTAGTGGTCAGAAAGATCCACAATAACACAAAATAATAGCAACATGTGCTATACAAAAGAATACATCAATGAGTCAATATCTCAAGAGTATACAACAAAAACTACTAATCTAAGTAGTTAGCAAAAGGTCAGAGTAATGGATCCCTGGAGAGAAGTCAAGTCGAAGCACCTGCAACATCTCGGTCTGACCCGAGTATTATTTATAAGAAAATAATAAACGGATCAGTCTAGCTATAAATATCAGATAACATGATATAGAACGAAAGATATGGCATGGACGTATAATATCCATAATGGCATACTACTATAAGTATGTAAATGATAATCAACAAACGATTAATCAATATCAAAAATCTTCTCAAAGATCCAAAAAGGGTATCATACCCAAAACTTGTATTCACAACAAGTTAATGACACACGAATTCACCAATGCACAAAAATTGATAAATCATATCAATGAAAATCACTAAAATTGGTGAAGCATAAATTCTAGAATTCAACACACGAAATCCAGAAATCATAAAAAGGGGGAGGCCTATCACACGAACGGGAGCATGAAAACTCACCAACAGCTGTAACACACGAACGAGAAGCTATCTCATGATAGCTAGCCATTAATTTGACACACGAATGGTCCGAAGACCTGACACACGAATGGTCCGAAGACCGTGGGTTGCTACCCCACAAATTTGAGTCGAAACTCCACAAAACGGGGTTTAGTCTCCCTCGCAGACAAAGAGACATCGCACATTGCTAGTCTAAATCACAAAAATGGTCGTCAATAACCATCAAGAAGTGTCAATTACACTAAGCTAGTAAATATATGAGTTTAACATCATGTCCCATAACCACTAGCTTAACTTAAATATTTACGAACAAATTGTATATCTCCACTAGAAAATTGTCATAAGAGATTCAATCGAACAAGTCCAAGAATTAACCGACGAAGTAAACGCAAGCGTTTCATACCACTTGTTTTACTAAGTCGTTTAATTAGATTTCTCATACGAGTGAGGTAAAGGTTTGTATATACTAATAGATTGGAAATCGGTTTGAGAAAACGAGCTTTGTAATAAAATAGTGTTGAAATCATTTGATGAAAGAGTTTTGATATTTTCTATTAATATAGAAACCTTTATATTTTTAAAGTGACAAATCACAAAAATGATTGTAGAACAATCAATCACAAAAATTCACATACGAAGACGTGAATAAAATCCAAAGAAATCGATAAAGAATCCATCGAAATGGATATTCAAAAATCCCTAAAAAGGAGTCATCAAAGTCATAATAAATGATAACAACCTATAGGAAACCACACGAATCGATAAAAATTGGAAAACCAATCAATATATGCAAAAATAGGCAAAACAGGCAAACATGAGCAGGTCGGTCGACCGGCTGCAGGGCTCGGTCGGCTGGCCAGATGCAGAAATTAAAACAAGGCTCGGGGTAGCAGGTCGGTCGACCGGCTGCGGGGCTCGGTCGGCCGAACTGCAAATTTCTGCAGTTTCTGCCCTTTTCCAATGAAATGCAAATTCTACCAAATCGCGACCGTTCGAGCAATGGACCTAAGGAGCCTTAGCCAATAGATACCCCAGCTCCATTAGCTCTCCGATTCGCTACCAAAAACATGTTCAAATATCAAAGTTGGGATCTTTAAGGAATTGAACCCAAACACTAAATATTTGGAATATTCACAAAACCAATCCAAATCCATATCAAATGCACAAGAATAAGTGTTAGGAATTTATACCTAACAATCGAAGAGAATTATAAGCATAGATGTGAGATTAAAAATCTCGCCTCTTTTACAAAATCAAACAAGAAGAAGCTTGAAAGCAAATGGAGAATCAACCTCTCTTCAACACAACCCAAATGAGCTTGAATCTATGTTCAAAACAAGAACATTCCCAAAATTAGGTTTAGGAATTTCTGAAATTGGTAAGTGAATAAGTTGGAGAAGAAGAAGAGAATGCTTACCAATGGGTTCTCTTGAATTTGGAGCTAGGAATTTGAAGTTGCAAGAGGAACTAGGGTTTTGGAGTTTTAATTTTCAATTTCTCCCGCCATTATTACCTTAGAACTGAAAAGAGGAAGAAGTGAGGATGAATGGGGAGAGTGGTTCAGTTTTGAGTATAAGTTGGCTAGTGGGCTGAACCCAAACTCAAACCCAAAGTGGAAAAGGTCAAATTTTTGACTAACTCCAAATATATCAAAGTTTATACTCAAAAAGTTTGCAAACAACATTCTGAACTCAATGGAGGTGGTCTCGAGTCCTAATTCGGCTATTTGCAAAAAGTAGCTTTTTGGACTAAAATCCGACTAACGATAAAATATTTAAATAAACTATTTAAATATAAAATCGATAAATATGCGGGTTGTTACAGACTCCCCTCCTTAAAGAAATTGCGTCCTCGCAATATTTAAGAAGAAGATATGTAGTAACAACCATAAAGCATATTCAACACAAAAGAAATTTGAAATAAGAAGTTCACCTCAAAGAGCACGAGAAAGTAAGTCCGGATGTGTTCGCTCGATGTACTCTCTAGATTCCCAAGAACAATCCTTAGGATTTGAAGACCATTGAACTTTAACAAGCGAAACATCTATTTCGAAGTCGTTTGACCTCCGAAGTAATGATACGAATAGGATGTTGCTCATAAGTTAAATTAGGCGAAACTTCAATCTCTTCCACAACACCGGGCTCAAGAATAGAATCTGAATCTCGAAGACATTTGCGAAGTTGAGAAACATGAAACACGTCTGAATAGCAGAAAATTGAGCCGGTAATAAGAGGCGATAAGCCATGGAACCAATACGTTCAGTGATAGGAAATGACCCAATATATCGAGGCGCTTACTTTCCCGAGCGACTGAAACATACAACACCTTTCATAGGCGAAACACGAATAAAGACAAGATCTCCAACAGAAAATTCTAATCTCCTTCTTCGATTATCGGCATAGGATTTTTGTCTACTCTGGGCTTCTCTCATCCTATGACGAATAATTTCAATCTTTTCTGTGGAATCACGAATAAAATCTGGACCTAAAACGAGCCTCTCACCGGCTTCAAGCCAACAAGAAGGAGATCGGCATGGCCTTCCGTAGAGTGCCTCGAAGGGTGCCATACCAATACTAGATTGGAAGCTATTATTATAGGAAAATTCAACAAGAGAAATATGTTCTTCCCAACTTCCACCGAAATCAAGCACACAAGCACGAAGAAGATCTTCAAGAGTTTGATTCACACGCTCGGTTTGTCCATCGGACTAGGGGTGATAAGCGGTGCTAAAATTAAGCTTCGTTCCTAAAGCTTTTTGAAGAATCTTCCAAAATCCAATAGTAAACAATGGATCATGATCACTTACAATAGAAGTAGGAACTCCATGAAATTTAACAATTTCTTTGAGAAAGAGTTTGGCCAAAAGAGGAACGGTTCGGTTAGACCGAACGAGAATAAAATGGGCGGATTTAGTAAGTCTTTCAACGATCATCCATAAGCTATCATGACCCGAACGAGAACGGGGAAGGCCATCTATAAAATCCGTGGAAATCTGGTCCCACTTCCAAATAGGAATTTCTAAAGGTTGCAATAACCCACCAGGCCTTTGATGTTCGGCTTTAACGAGCTGGCAAGTCATGCAACACTTAACAAAGTTAGCAATATCAGATTTCATTCCCTCCCAATAATATAGTCGCTTCATATCCGCGTACATTTTATTACTTCCGGGATGAATGGTAAATTTAGAACGATGAGAATCTTCTAAAATATCTTTGCGAAGATCACTAATATTTGGCACGATAAGTCTACCAAATTTTCGAATGCCGCCACGAAAATCAATATCGAAGTCTTTCAAACCTTCAATATCAATTTTATCCCTCAATTTTTGGCTAAGGAGAGCCAATTTGGGATCCAGCTTTTGAGCTTCAAGAATGCGGTCTTAAAGAGTAAAACAAGAGATGGACATAAATCGGCTACACGATCTTGAATCTCACAAGTGGATAAAATTCTGAGGTCATTCCATTTGGATATCATCATGGAAACAACCGCTTGTTGCTTACGACTAAGTGCATCGGCAACTCGATTTCCCTTTCCGGGGGTATAAAGAATGTCAAGATCATAAGGTGCAAGGAACTCGAGCCAACGCTGTTGACGCAAATTAAGTTCCTTCTGAGAGAATAAATATTTCAAAGATTTATGATCGGTATAAAGAATGAATTTTTCTCCCAAGAGATAATGACGCCAAATACGAAGAGTGAAAACAATAGCCGCGAGCTCTAAATCATGAGTGGCATATCTAGTCTTAGCCGGCTTCAATTGCCTAGAAGCGTAAGCAATAACACGTTCTTTTTGCATAAGAACGGCACCCAAACCAATGTGACTAGTATCGGTATAAACAATAAAATCTTGATTCCCTTCGGGAATAACAAGAATAGGAGCATTAGATAGGAGTTCTTTTAATTTCTGAAAAGAAGTTTCACATTTGTCCGACCAAATGTATTTAACGCCTTTCTTGGTTAAGCCAGTAAGAGGCACGTCAATTTTAGAAAAGTCCTTTATAAAAAGGCGGTAATAACCCGCCAATCCAAGAAAGCTACGGATTTCCGTTACACTCTCCGGTCTCTTCCAATCTTGAATTGCTTCGATCTTTGAAGGATCCATGGAAATTCCAGATTCGGAAATAATGTGACCAAGAAACTTTACCCGAGATTGCCAAAAATGGCATTTGGAAAATTTTTCTTTTAATTGATTACTCCTAAGAGTTTCCAATATAATCCGAAGATGCTCTTCATGTTCCTCCTCGGTTTTTGAATACACAAGAATATCATCAATAAAGATGAGAACAAATCGATCGAGAAAATCTTTAAAAACCCGATTCATAAGGTCAACGAAATATGCCGGAGCATTCGTCAAACCAAATGGCATGACAAGCCATTCATAAGATCCATAACGAGTACGGAAGGATGTCAAAGGAATGCTATCCTCTGCAATACGAAGCTGATGAAAACCGGTAGCCAAGTCTAATTGTGAAAAGACTTTAGCACCACTAAGCTGATCGAATAGATCATCAATCCGAGGTAGAGGATATTTATTTTTGATCGTGAGATCATTAAGCTTACGATAGTCAACGCAAAGCCTAAGAGTACCATCGGATTTCTTTACGAAAATAGCTGAAGCTCCCCAAGGCGAGGAACTAGAGCGAATGAATTGCTTCGTCTCCAACTCGGATAGTTGTTTGCGCATCTCTTCGTTCTCCTTATTGGACATGCGATAAGGAGAACGAGTAATAGGTTGAGCTCCAGGGATAAGATTAATTTTGAACTCAATTGCTCGCTTAGGTGGTAATCCCAAAACGGGCTCAAATATGTCGGAAAATTCACGAACGACATGAATAATAGAAATGACATCTTCCTCGTCATCATCATCCTCATCACGGGGATTTAAAGAATATAAAGATGCAGCGACGCTTGAATCCGAATTTTTGAGAATAATAGAAATCTTCTTAACAGATAAAGGACGTCGAAGATGAATAGTCCGCTCAGGACATAGGATATGAGCTTCATAACGGTTAAGCCAATCCATTCCCAAAATCATTCCAAAGCCTAAGTAGCGCATAACATGCAAATCGGCTAGGAAAGAAAAATCACATAAAATAATCTCCACATCTTTACAAAGCAAACTAATTGTTGCAGATCCACTAACCGGATTCGAAATTCTCAAAGAAGTCATTAAACATAAAACATCCAAAGAAAAAGTGTCAACAAGTTCTTTTGAAATGAAAGAATGGGATGCACCCGTATCAAAGAGAACTCTAATAGGTTGATCGTGAAATATAATAGTACCATCAAGGATAGAATGAGAAATACCTTGGCCACGAGATGTGTTGCCAGGGGCTTGAGCAACGTTTAACTTTCCCTCCTTCTTGCCTTCAAGTTTAAGGCATTGATGAATAAAATGATCTGGACTTTTACAATAGCGACAAGATCGAGGCTTTGAACACTTGTTCGCAAAATGGTCCTTAGAACCACAGTTGTAGCATTTCCCTTCACTAGAGGAAAAAGTCTTAGCAGTAGGAATTGATTGTTTCCCCTTTTTGTTGGGGTAAGGACCTTTGAATTTGTTAGGCCTCTTTTTGTTGTTGAAGCTAGGTTTGGAGGTTACTACTTCAACACTACTTTCTTTATCAGCCTCTTCAAGACGAAGAGCGATATCTATAAGTTGATCAAAAGAAAATTCTAACTTTAGAAGTAATGGCTTCTTGAGATTTTTTTTAAGCCATAAACAAATCTCTGATTTTTCTTCAGAGGGGTGTTGATGTATTCAACCCCATATTTGGAAAGTGATTCAAAAGAAGCAACGTAGTCCGTCACGGAAGAATCGCCTTGAACAAGGTCAATGAAACGACGAGCCATCGTCACTTTCTCAGCTTCTGGCACGAATTTTAATTCGAAACGTTCTCGGAATTGCTCCCAGGTGAGATCCGCTTCATTAATCTCAGAAATAAGAAGTTCGTACCAGTCCAATGCTCTCTCTTGGAGCATAGTGGAGGCCACCTGAACTCGGTGAAGATCGATAAGATTCATGCGCGAAAAGATGCGATCGCATGTTCTAAGCCAAGCTTGGACTTCAATTATAGTTTCGGAACCTTTGAATGGTTTCCCACCCAAATTAGTGTCATCGCTGTACAAGCGTGCAAATCCCGACTTTGGGTGAGTAGGTTCCGGGTTAGCTCCAGCTGCTTGAGCATTAGTTACCAAATCAAGAAGCTGTTGAGCAGTCATAAAAACTCTATCCTGGGGTGGAGTGCTAGATGGCACGGCTCTGGGGCGGCCTGGTCTAGACATTTCTCTTCCTTTAGAAAGAAAGAAAGAAAGAAGAAGAAGAAAAAGGTTATTCACCAAATAATTATCAAGAAATCTTGATAAATAAAACAAGGAATCATAAAAGAAAATAGGATAGAAAGGTACGAAGACTCGAATTAATCCTAAGGTATAACTCCTAAGATGGACTTAGGACGATGATCCTTGTTAAGTTATTCTACATTGTTCCGAAGTTTGGCTCTGATACCAAGCTGTGACACCCCACCTCTATACCCACGCTAGCCAAGAACACTACGGTGTAATGCTGTCAACTAGCACGGAGAATAAGGCTGTTGAGGAGCGACCATCCGTGTAATTGCTTTGTGCGAGCATCGATATGTCAGATAATATAACATGCATTTCTTTTCAAGAGGAAATCCGACATGCCGACAAAAACTCAAAGCTATCACACAATGGCTATATAAAATCTTCGGAAACAAATATAGAAATAAACATAACATAAATCAGTCACAGACAACTCATATCACAAAGGCGGAATAAGATATGAATATTACACATAAAAGTGTATATCATAGTAGTGGTCAGAAAGATCCACAATAACACAAAGTAATAGCAACATGTGCTATACAAAAGAATACATCAATGAGTCAATATCTCAAGAGTATACAACAAAAACTACTAATCTAAGTAGTTAGCAAAAGGTCAGAGTAATGGATCCCTGGAGAGAAGTCAAGTCGAAGCACCTGCAACATCTCGGTCTGACCCGAGTATTATTTATAAGAAAATAATAAACGGACCAGTCTAGCTATAAATATCAGATAACATGATATAGAACGAAAGAAATGGGATGGACGTATAATATCCATAATGGCATACTACTATAAGTATGTAAATGATAATCAACAAACGATTAATCAATATCAAAGAATCTTCTCAAAGATCCAAAAAGGGTATCATACCCAAAACTTGTATTCACAACAAGTTAATGACACACGAATTCACCAATGCACAAAAATTGATAAATCATATCAATGAAAATCACTAAAATTGGTGAAGCATAAATTCTAGAATTCAACACACGAAATCCAGAAATCATAAAAAGGGGAGGCCTATCACACGAACGGGAGCATGAAAACTCACCAACAGCTGTAACACACGAACGAGAAGCTATCTCATGATAGCTAGCCATTAATTTGACACACGAATGGTTCGAAGACCTGACACACGAATGGTCCGAAGACCGTGGGTTGCTACCCCACAAATTTGAGTCGAAACTCCACAAAACGGGGTTTAGTCTCCCTCGCAGACAAAGAGACATCGCACATTGCTAGTCTAAATCACAAAAATGGTCGTCAATAACCATCAAGAAGTGTCAATTACACTAAGCTAGTAAATATATGAGTTTAGCATCATGTCCCATAACCACTAGCTTAACTTAAATATTTACGAACAAATTGTATATCTCCACTAGAAAATTGTCACAAGAGATTCAATCGAACAAGTCCAAGAATTAACCGACGAAGTAAACGCAAGCGTTTCATACCACTTGTTTTACTAAGTCGTTTAATTAGATTTCTCATACGAGTGAGGTAAAGGTTTGTATATACTAATAGATTGGAAATCGGTTTGAGAAAACGAGCTTTGTAATAAAATAGTGTTGAAATCATTTGATGAAAGAGTTTTGATATTTACTATTAATATAGAAACCTTTATATTTTTAAAGTGACAAATCACAAAAATGATTGTAGAACAATCAATCACAAAAATTCACATACGAAGACGTGAATAAAATCCAAAGAAATCGATAAAGAATCCATCGAAATGGATATTCAAAAATCCCTAAAAAGGAGTCATCAAAGTCATAATAAATGATAACAACCTATAGGAAACCACACGAATCGATAAAAATTGGAAAACCAATCAATATATGCAAAAATAGGCAAAACAGGCAAACATGAGCAGGTCGGTCGACCGGCTGCAGGGCTCGGTCGGCTGGCCAGATGCAGAAATTAAAACAAGGCTCGGGGTAGCAGGTCGGTCGACCGACTGCAGGGCTCGGTCGGCCGAACTGCAAATTTCTGCAGTTTCTGCCCTTTTCCAATGAAATGCAAATTCTACCAAATCGCGACCGTTCGAGCAATGGACCTAAGGAGCCTTAGCCAATAGATACCCCAGCTCCATTAGCTCTCCGATTCGCTACCAAAAACATGTTCAAATATCAAAGTTGGGGTCTTTAAGAAATTGAACCCAAACACTAAAAATTTGGAATATTCACAAAACCAATCCAAATCCATATCAAATGCACAAGAATAAGTGTTAGGAATTCATACCTAACAATCGAAGAGAATTATAAGCATAGATGTGAGATTAAAAATCTCACCTTTTTTACAAAATCAAACAAGAAGAAGGTTGAAAGCAAATGGAGAATCAACCTCTCTTCAACACAACCCAAATGAGCTTGAATCTATGTTCAAAACAAGAACATTCCCAAAATTAGGTTTAGGAATTTCTGAAATTGGTAAGTGAATAAGTTGGAGAAGAAGAAGAGAATGCTTACCAATGGGTTCTCTTGAATTTGGAGCTAGGAATTTGAAGTTGCAAGAGGAACTAGGGTTTTGGAGTTTTAATTCCCAATTTCTCCCACCATTATTACCTTAGAACTGAAAAGAGGAAGAAGTGAGGATGAATGGGGGAGAGTGGTTCAGTTTTGAGTATAAGTTAGCTAGTGGGCTGAACCCAAACTCAAACCCAAAGTGAAAAAGGTCAAATTTTTGACTAACTCCAAATATATCAAAGTTTATACTCAAAAAGGTTGCAAACGGCATTTTGAACTCAATGGAGGTGGTCTCGATTCCTAATTCGGCTATTTGCAAAAAGTAGCTTTTCGGACTAAAATCCGACTAACGATAAAATATTTAAATAAAACATTTAAATATAAAATCGATAAATATGGGGGTTGTTACACTCTTCCTTGCACCGTGCATATGCGCGGTGGTCCTGATCACCTGCGGTCACTCACGCCACCACCCACAAGTCATCAACGACTCAGTCAAGCCTCACAACCCCTTAGATCGGCTCGCACCACGACAAATCAAAATCGAGCTATGCGAGTGCCTGAAACCCAAAAATGCTATGTCCAGAAAAACCCTTTGCCGACGATGAAACGACCACCGAAATTATTGTCCTTCTGACTACAACTACGCCACGACCCTAGTAACAATTTCCCCCCTACGCGATCGTCACCACACTTCCCACGGCTTCGCAAAAGCCTCGACAACTCCGGCTACCCAACACCTCCACTAAACCCTTCTACGCCCCTTCTTGGCCACCGTGGCCATTAGTAAAATACCAAAGTATTTTTCTTGTAATCATCACTCCCCAGTCCAGCTTCGGCCTGAACGACCATCCTCCATACACCGCCGATCATCGGCACTTTCCCAAAATGTCTCGATCGTTCATCTCGAGATCACTCACCAAATACTTCCCTAAAAATTCTGTTTTAAATCCCTAAATTCAACATTTACTATCAAAAATCCAATTATGGATTCAATTCATAATTTTAAGATATTTGATTTATACTGATCAACTTAATCTCGACTAAAAGAAACATTTCCATAATTTCATCTGAAACTATATTTTAAAAAAAATTGTTTACATAGCTATAATCATCTCCACTTTAAAAACCAAGTTCTGAAATTATTTAATTTAGAAGATATAAATTTGTAAATGGATTAAGTTCCTATTTCTAAACACAGGATATACTTACCTCAGAACAATATTCACAGGAATATTCTATTTACAAGTCACAGCTATCATTCATGCAACAACTATACCATCTCACTGCAAAATTTTATCCTGCATGTCAAAACTAATACCAGATTTAAACTTTACAAAACAATTTGTTTACTCACCTGCTTTTTGTTGATGGCAGAGAATAAAGAGCTGGAAATGTTGAATTTTTACTTGCTATAGACACTGAAATGCTTTGATTTATAAATTTGCATTTGTCCCCAAGTTTGCATGCAGTAGCTTGAATCTTGAATCTACTTTTGTTTACAAATGAGTTTTGCATGCCTTTGGCCTTGCTTGTAGATAAAGCTGAGTTGAGTTTCTTGAGTTCAGATTTGAGGTATTATTAGTGTTAGCTTGATTCCAGTTTGGAATTTGAGCTGAATCTGCTTTAAGTTGATCAAATTTTTAGACTTGAGTTTGTTGTTCAGATTTTGATTTTTTTTTTCTTCTTCAAGTTTTAGCCTTTGAGAATAAAATAAAAAAAATTCAAACCAAGAAAACCAAGATGACACTTGTTATCTTTGCATGTCATTAATGCTACAAATGTTAAATTTATGATGAGATGATTACATTTGTTAACTCTTGTAATGTATTTGCCTCACATTTGTTTTAAATGCATTTATCTTGTTTTTAAATGTTTGCATATATATGTATATGCATACAAATTAAATTTTACATCATGTTATTTATTTATCTAAAACAATTTTATAAAGCTTTGGTATTTATTTTACTATTTAATAAATATCTTTCTTAATTTATAAAATAAAATTCTTTAAGAAAATAAAATAATATAAAACAATCTTATTCATATATTTTTAAATCCAAGATATTTTAAAACATCTATCCTTTGAATTTCAACTTCAATTTAAAATTACCTTAAATATAAACAACATAAATTTTAATTTGTAAAAGAATAATCCTATTTTTTTTTTCATTACTACAATTATTTATTTAACTTATAAATTAGTATTCCTACTAATTAAATTCAGTTAATAGATACTTCAAAGCTCGGGTTATCACATTCCTCCCCCATTTGAATCTTTTCGTCCTCGAAAAGGAACGAAGCTAGAATTTATTAAATATTTTAAAACCAGTTAAAATATTCTTTGGTCATTTTAAAACACTTTTAAAATCTATATATATAGTATTGCCAAAATAGTTTTATAAAGATATCATTTTATAACTCGATGTTTCAACAAGTCCGTTCTCGTCCTTGTAGAAATTCGGTCATACGTTGATCAGGCGTAGGACTGAAAATCTATAAGTACTTAGTAGACCCATCTTCAACACCCAGTGAAAATACTTAGAAAATAATTTTATTGAAAATATAGAAAACAGTTTTTGAAAATAGAGGATATATCTTTTGGTGAGAATGCTCTGGAAATCATCACCCCTATCCATGGTCATAGTTAACCCGATGATTACGTTGCCGTCCCGACAAAATCCACAGATAACTGTAGGCCTCCGCGCCCCACGATTACACCATGGAACCCCGCTACAGATCGCAGCTACAACTGGGATTACGTAGCTATCACAGCTAAAACCCATATAACTGTAGGCATCAGCGCCCTCAACTTTCGCTGCCAAAAATGAAACTTCTCCACTCCACTTGACCATAGATCGCAGTCTACCGATGTTGCGTTGCCTTCCCGGCAAAATCAAGTGTAGACCGTTGACACTCATCCTCCACACGATTTTCGCTATGGTTCCCATAGTAGATCGCAGTGACATCGAGTTACACTATCGTCACAGCATAACCCAAATGCCCCTGTAGGCATCAGCGCCATCGACTTTCGCTACCCAATAATCCTCAGGAACTAGTTTTGTCCGGACTCCTCACAGGATCAACTTTAGAAACCCCCCCTTGGGGCTCAAGGCAGCACCACCCGGTGGTACTCCTGAGAAGTCCATTCCAAGGGAGCGCCTTTTTCCCCAAAGCATCATCAAAACATTTTATACTATACATATATAGTATCTTTAAATCATACACCAAGTATGATCTCATACAAAGCTCCTTTACTCAAAATCGATTATCCCAAAATCGATAATTCTCAAACTAGGCTTTCCAAATTCTCATATTGATTTTACCCAAAAATCAAAAGCCTTTTCAATTCCATAGGTTCCCAAAACCTTTTTCCAAAATCCTCATATGATCCTTTATATATGGAGATATATATAAAATCCTTAATAAAAATCTTTGGATCATTATAAACTTGTATACTTCAAACACTTCCAAAAACCATTTCCTTCCGGCAGAAGATTCATCAAGGGGAGTTTTTATCTTATATAACAAAGATATATAACTTTGTTTATTCAAAATCAAATATTCAAATTTGATTATTTCTTTCAATATCATATTCACTCAAATCCGTACAATGTACACATATCATCCGTACGCTATACCAATCTGATCGCTTACTCGATCACACAATTTCACTTCCGAACTAGTATCGTCCACCCGACTTTCTAGTGCGGACACAGATCTGGTTTCTTGATCAGAAACCGTCATTCTCCTTGCATAGTCATAACTATGATAGAGAATATCCAGAACCAATCAACAATCCATATCCAGGTTCGCCGTCGAAAATCGAGCGAAAAATCCCACTCGGATCGATATAACTATCTCGAAATACTGTGCTCGAATCTGGATCAAATCACTATGCGAATAGAATAACATACGTACACCCTATGTATTTATCTTTATTGGTTATTAGCCAAATCATTTCCATTTCTATTCACATTCACTTAAATTTTCATTCACTTACTCACAATTGCTTCAATCTATCTGGATTATCACCTCTATTCTTATCTTGATTGGGTATCCATCCAATAACAGTTTAAACTCTGTCCGGTTTAAATTTTGAAAATAACTTGAAAGTTAAAGAAATAGACAAGTAGTTGGAAAATAATTACTAGTTTGTAAAATAGCTGTAAAATAGTCCAGTAATTGTAAAATAATTTGAAAATAGTTAAATAGTCATAGAAATTTTAAATAATTGCAAAATACTATAAAATAGAAATTAGTAGTTGAAAACAGTAATTAGTTTATAAAACAGTTGAAATATAGTAATTAGTTTATAAAACAGTTGGAAAACATTTTCAAAAATAATTGTAAAACAAGTATAAGATAGTTTGTCTTTTAAAAGAAAGGTTGTATATATATAATATATAGTTTGGAAAAATATGTTTATATTAAAACAATTTATATTAAAAATAGTCCAGAGTCAAAACTGTTCACTTTCCAATCTCTATTCTCATCAATTAAAATTAAATTTCCTCTATCGTTTAAATTGATCCAATTCCAATTTTAAATAACTCCAATTTCCATTGGACTTGATTTATTCCCAATTCAAGTTGAATTAATTCTCAATTCCTTTTCAAATTTAAATCAAATTCCATTTGATTTTAAACATATTCAACTTTAATTACAATTCCAAGTTATTCCAATCACTTTGGACCAATATCCATTCAATTGAACTCACTTCAATCCCAATCCATTCCAACTCCAGTATGAATTAATCCCAATTTAAAATTCCATTTCCAATCAAGTTGAATTATTCTTGATTTTCTTCCAAAATTAATTCAAATCCATTTGAATTTAAAATCATTCAGTCTTTAATTACCATTCCAAATTATTCAAATCAATTTGGACTAACTTCAAATTTTAAATTTAAACCATCTCGAATTATATAAATTCGAGTTAATACTTCAAATGTTGATTTAATTTCTTTAAATCAATTTACCCTTTTTATCCCAACTAGATTACCATACTCCATTCCTCATTCATTTAAACAAATCCAATTCACATTTTAAAGATTATTAATAACAATAGGATGATATCATCCAATTATTTCAAAACATCCATCCATTTCCAATTTTCGGATCTCAAACCCAAATTTGAGATCACTCAACTCTCAAATATAATCAATCATTTAACTTACTATGTTAAATCTTAATTTCATCTTGAAATTTCCAAATCAGGTTGATCATTTCAACTTATTTAACCTTTCCCAAGTTAAACTCAATTCACTTAATCCAGTCAACCTTACCTAGTTTGAACTTCCATTTCAAATTCTAAACGTCACATTAATAATCTTTCTATTTATAAGTTCAAAAACTTATCACCTTGGGTATCACATCTTATTCCAAATTCAAAATTCACCATTTAGAGTTTATTTCCAATCACCTTTGATATTATGTATATCCACATGTATACATATTAATTTCTTTTACTTACCAAGTTATACTTTAAAATTTTAAACCACCTTTGGTTTTAATTCAAAACAAATTCCCTTTAAATTTCAAACAACTCTTGTTTGAAATAGGACCATTTCATTCAAATGCATTAAATAATATTATTTGTTATTTATTTAAATTAATTACGTCATTAATTAATCTCATTCGTAATTAACTTATTTCTTAATTACCTTCATTAAGTAATTGTCCTTTGAATTACTTATCTCTAGTTTCTTCGTGAAGTAACTTTCTCTTAATTTATCATTTCCAATTATTATCCATTAATTAATCTTATTAAATAAAGTTTAATTAATTACATAAATTAATTGATTCTCCTTATCCTGAAATCTTTCCCAAATTCAAGATTTAATTTTCAGTTTGAATTCATTTCAAACTTATCTTTATTTAATTTCAATTTTAGTTTGGTTGTATTTCTATTACTTCTTAATTTAATTCTAATAATTTAACAACCAATTTCCTTAATATAATAGATAATCTATTTATTATATAAGATTCATTTACTTTTGAAATCATTTAAAAAACTTTATATAAGAAAATAACAAGTACGCTCTCTCATATTTATACACTCAACTCATTATAGGGTACCACTTACCCTATCCTTAATGAGTAATCCCACCAGAGCCAAGGTTCTCGCTTAACCTTCAGCTCTGATACCAAATGTAACGACCCGGAAATTTCAATCCCGAAATTTCCAGATAGTTAGTGAAAAGAAGAAAGATAAAAGAAAAAGAAACAGAAACAAGACACATGAAACCTCACATTCGCAGCGGATAAAATATAATATCACATAATAACAGTTTACAAAAAGAGCTGTATTCTGTACATTTTACATTTATATATATCAGAGTTACAATATCCCATACAAACTGGATAGTTAAACAACTTGTCCAGATAACAACAATACTATATTAGAATCCCTCCATACGCTCCTGCCATCTAGTTCGCCTCCTGAGCTCTAGAACGTCCTTACCTGAAAGCTGTAATACTCGGTCTGACCCGAGCATTACATCAAAGTAACACCCGGGTCAGGCTGGAAACCAGCGTGAGTAAACCCATCTAATATGGAATACCAAATCATACTACTTATATAAACCCGGGGTAACTTATCAATTTACAACTTCACAAGCTGTTATAAACATTACTTATTTCACACATCGATTTTCAAGTGCCAAACTTAGATTAAAAGATCAAATTTACTTAAATCATTCCATATCAACCAATTTATTTCACATATCCATCTATAAGAATCGAAGTGGTTTCGGGTATTTACTAATACCCGACTCCGGTCTCTTCGAAACCATTGTCAACTTAACTTAAATTATTCAAGTGAAATACAATTCAACCTTTAAATTCAAGATGTTACTTTTTATACAACAATTCATTATCGACCGATAACCACACAATCATTATTCAAGACAAACGTATCATATCACAAACATTTCATATCAGAAATATCCACCAATCATTCATAAGCAAGATTTGTTAGCTACCCACTACTAATTAAAGCTTATTAATTACTTTAATCATTATTAAATCTTGCTTACTTAACAATAATTAATTACTAACCATTAATTAATCATCCCCTAATTATCATCTCTAATTACATTCAGTAATTAGCCTTTAATTAAGTTACCACATTCATTAATCAACCTTGATTAATCACATTCAGTAATTAATTATTATCAGTACTTAACTACCCTTAATTACTTCATTAATTACTCCTAAATTGATTACATTCAATAACTAATTATATTTATTAATCATCCTTGATTAATCTCATTAGTAATTAATTACTCTTAATTAATTATATCACTTAATTATTTTTTTCACATAACTTAATCAATCAATGCTTAAATTAATTACACTAAGTAATTAATTACTTCCACAAAGTAATTATTCTCATATTAATTACACAAAAATATTAATCTCGAACTCTTCCATACTTCAATTAATTACCTCCAGTAATTTACTTTTCTTAATTACTTCTCTAAGTAATTATTCCTCATTGATTACTTATCAACCCATCCAACGACTATTCTAAATTAATTAAACTTAATTAATTAATTTAAACTAATCTAATCTAATTAATTAATTACAATGAGTAATTAATACTTTTAATTACTTTCATAAAGTAATCATAATAACCAAATACCATAAATGATTACCTATATTAACTAGTCCAATTAATTATCAAAATTAATTACATTAATTAACTAATAAATAATCCCAAGTTAACGACCTTCACTAACTTATTACCAATTCTTTAATTACTTTTCTTAAGTAATTGTAACGGAAGCGATTTTTCGTTGCCGAAAAACCGAACCATTATGGTTTTTAAGAGAAGAAAGAGGTAGAAGAAGAGAGAAAGAAAAACAGAACAGAAAGAAACAACATTAGAATCTCACAATTCGTAGCGGAACAACATATAATAATAAATGAATAATCTTTAAACAAAGAACTATATCAGTTATTACATTACATCACATTTCATTACATCATATCATCATCAGAGTGTACAACAATATACAACAAACAGTGCAGCGGAAAAGAAATACTATATAAAGTAGTAATACGCCATGCCATCCAGCTTGCCTCCAGCAACTCCAGAATATCCAGAATATCTTGATAAACCTAACTCTTGACTGCCCGTGTGGAAATTGGTGGGCACCCAGAGTTTAGGAAGGAAAACAATAAACTCCGAGTCAGTCATGTGACTGGTGTGAGAACTCAAAACAGTTTATTTATCTTTAAAATCAAAATAGAGGAATATTTTTAAAGTCAATTCGCAATGCTTTTAAAAATGAGACTACCATAAGGCCTCCCGCACACACACACATGCAAACGCAGAATCGGAGGAGATTTCTCCTTATGATAGTCAAAGATGCTTGATACGCATTTAAAAGAACATTTTATATTATTACTAGTGCATAGTGTAGGAAAAATTTAGTTCGAAAGTAGAATATAAATCTTAGCCAACATACGACCATTATCGTATGTCTACTATAGCTAACTATGTTCAATAGCAGGTTACCGCCACATTCCATAGCAGGTTATACAACTAAAACCGTACAAGTTTCGTATTGTTTCTTTGGATTTCCAACAAATGGTCAGGCCAAGGAACTTCCCATTGCCACATGAGAATGCCTCTGGAAGGACATTCCCGAGAACCAAACCGGAACTCTGCCAACACAAGGCCGGGTTACCCCTAACTGGGTAACTACTGACACGAGCACGCCATTCCCCGATCGTAAACGACCTTTCTCACGGGATCCCGATAACCAACAACCACAAAGTAATAAATTTGCAGTAACCACATAGGTTAAATATCTGGGCTCCATACCATGATACCACCTCTATCCATAAGGAAATGCACATACCCTAAAGGGAGCTACCCCTCATAACCTTGCCGCATCTTTCCTGTTTTGACCATTTCCAGGGTGTGAGGCTCGACGAAGTCACGTCCACAAAAACATACTTTATACAAAAGCCATGCTTTGGGTCAACAAATGATCATAGAAATGATCACCAAGATAGACGATCAAATAAATGATCCTATCACAAATAATCAACACAATGATCATTTACAGCTACACTCAGTATGTCACATTACCAAGATTGGGAGTATATCGCTGATAACCTTCAACTATATAACCTCTGAGCTCGTACGTCTCAGAGAAGGGTGTTAAGCTAAGAGAATAAATTCTCCGCCACCAATAGAAATATATTTGAAAGAAATCGGCTTTACGTCTCAATTTGTAATGTCAGACACACAATCCATACAAGTCTGTTCCGGGCTCGAACAGAACCGAAGGCACTTACAAAGAAGTCCTTGCAATCCGAATAATCTCTAATCACGTTCGGATTTCCCATCACATATGGAGATCTCAATACCAGGGATCAGCCAGTGCAGAGACAATCAACAAGAAACCCTTTCGCTTTCGAAAATATCCGGTCTTCAACACCGATCTTCGAATGCAATTCATAACGACGTATCACATATTCGGAATGGGTTATACGACCCCAAGGTCCTTTCCCGGTTAACCCGAATAGTGAGCGCTTATTTAAAAAAAAAAATAAGTGTGGCATTCAATTTCAAACAAATCACAACAAATACCTATTTAAAGGTAAATATTGATAGTCGGTTATTGAACTATCAATAGATATGCCAACATCACCAGATTCCAAATAATCTTCCAAATTATTTATTTCCCCAAAAATATCTTTACAAGATATATATATTTTCCATTCTTCAAAAATAAATCAATATTTATTTTTAAACTCATTTTCCCAAATTCCATTTATAAATTCCATATTGAATTTACATTCCAAAATATTTATGAATATACGATTTTCATTCGTTTTCAAATATTCATTTCAATTTATCTTCAAAACGATAAATTCAAAATATTCACTTAATATGAAAAAAAAACATTTCCATGCTTATTTATTTATAAGTAATTCACAAGCCCTTTTTATTTTCTACACTTAGAAAATATTTAATATACTCTAATCGAAATTAAGTATATATAAGGAAATCATTCTCTTTAACATATTTATTTGGGCCAAAACGAATGTTGCGTAAAACATCGTTACGACGTCCCAAAATCACTAGTAAAGGGATTCGAAATTAAAATAGATATATAAATCCCAATACTATACAAAACATTTCCTTTCGGAAATCATTTACTATAACAACAGTGTTATGGTCCACCATTTCCTTTTATTTCTCGAAAACGTCTATTTCAACAATGAATGTTGAAATCTATGGTTTCGATAGTTAATATATTTTAAAATATCTTTAGATCGTTTTAATTCTATTTAAAACACCACCTCCAAAACAATTTCTTTAACATATTATTCACTATTCAAAAACGTGAATATACCTTGTTAATAAATTTCATCACTTCTATTCATTTTATTTTAAAGGATTATCCACTGTCTAAACATGAATATAATTCCATTAACAAATTACAACAATTCCTTATCAAAATAAGTCGTTGCGGATTTATAAAACAACGTTTATAAATTCTATTTCTATTTATTTTGTAACAACTTCCTTTTATAAATTTCCTTTACAAATCTATTCAATTTCATATCTCAATGATATACTAAAATTTCATATTATAAGTTAAATACTTATAATTTATTTGTTTATAAAATCGTTCCTTTAAACTTCATAAATTTATAAATCTTATAACTTATAAGATTCATTTATTTATCCAAATTCCATTCCTTTAATAACTTTATAAATTTTATAAACCTACTGCTTACAAAATTTCATTTATAACTTCACTGTTTATAATTCTATAAATTTCATTCATTTATGAAATTCGTTTACAATTCATCCTAACACTTATAAAAGCTCGTTTTATAATTCCAATATTTTAGTTTACAAATATCAATTTATAAATCTTTTAATACAAATGAATTTGTATTATTATTTTAAAACATCTTTTAAACTCTTTTAGAATTCCATCATTTTGATTTATAAAATAAACCAATCTTATAAATCCTATTTTTAGACTTTTTATAATAGATTCAAAAATCCCAGTTTAAGCTATTTTATAAAATCATAGATCCCATATTTTCATAAATCAACTTTTAACTATATTTCTCAAAAATATAATTTTTATAACATTAAGATTTATGACGTTTATTTATTTATAATGGATCAATTCCGAAAATATTTATAAAACGAATATTTTCACAATCACTTTAGAAATCCTTTAAAAATCAAAATCGTTATTTTTAAACTTCAAAAATTGGATCCGATCATGCAACACATCAATAGTCGATCACGACTTTCAAACATCATATATTATCCATGATAACAATCAAATATCACAATATATGAATCAAACAAATATTTGTGAGGAATCCAGTTGGATCCCTCCAACCTGTTTCCCTGCATCCACAGACATTAGCACAATACCAATTCCGTTTCAAGACGGAATATCGCGGTATATGGGATTTTATAAATATATATCCGCTTACTAACGGCGCATAGGGTCTCATCCGCTAAAAAAAATGCGGGAAATCAATCAACTGCAATATATACATATGCCAATATATATATATTGCTATATATATAATATAATACCAATTCCACTTCAAGGTGGAATATCGCGGTATATGTGTGTAATAAATAACCTCCGCTTACTAACGGCGTATAGGGTCTATTCACATCCAATATATATATATATATATATATATATATATATATATATATATATATATATATAACAATCATCATTCAAGCATTCAATCAATACAGTCAAGCAAATTTTAAATCTAACTATTTAAAATTTAAATAAACAATAAAATTCCTTTTGAGTGAGAAGTTCTCACCTTTATTCCTGTTTGCAATCCACTTCCAATTCAACTTGTTTTCTTCATTTATACCTTGTATAAATATTTACACAATTTATTAATATTCGAAATAAATCGAATAAACATTTTCATTTGAAAATTTCAATTCATCGGCGATTTTATTTTAAACCAATTTTCTTCTTTAAAATTATCTAATCGAAGAATTAAATCTTAAACTAGAATTCCTTTAATAAATTTATTCAACTAATAAATTTAATTTCAAACTAGTGATTTAAATTTTTAACCAAAGAATCTAAATTTTAAACTAATTCCCTATTAATTTTAAACAGATTACTCTTAACAAATTTATCAAATAAAATTTAAATTTCAACTAAATTTACTTAAATAAATTTATTTAACTACAATTTAATTTTAAAACTAAATTTTCTTCTTTTAATAAATTATTCTTAGTAACACAAAAATAAATTTAGATTTAATTAACTCACCCTATAATTAAATTTATCCAACTAACTATTAAATTTCTTTTTCTTATCAATTAATAATTTTAATTGACAAATCTTAAATTTATACAAATTTTCTGGTTTCAAACTAAAAATCTGAATTCAAACTGATTTTTCTTTAATTAAATTTGTTTAACTAAATATTGAATTAAAACTAAACTTCCTTTTTACAAATACATATATTTAAACTATAGGATTTTTCCTTTTCTCAGTTTTATCCATATAAATAATTCTCGTTTATAAATTTATTAAAAAATTAAATCTTAAACTACATTTCAAGAACTTATAATTAATTAAGAGGCATATATAAATTTCTCTTTACTGCAAATTTCTCTCTTTAACCTTACTGTATTATTATTTTTCTATTTTATAAACAGGATTTGCTTTACTGTAAACATTTTTTTTTCTTTAAACGTATATATATCTATATATCCTAAATTTAAATAATAAGTAAATAAAAAAAAATTAGCAAATAACTTACTGTATTTCACGAACTCAAACCATTGCTCGACCTCGAATCCCCAATCATGCGCGCACGAGCTCGTCTCCACCACAACCATCGCCTGTGCACCCTCCTACGCGCCCGAGCCTCCCACCTGACAACGCCGCCTCGCCGTGCCTCGAGCGCGCTCTGTCTTGAATCGCACGCGCAAGCACAACTCCAAGCGTCGCCTTGCAATTGCCGTGCCCTAGTCGTCGCCTTCGATCCCCCCCCATGCCGCGCGCACGCTCGCCTTGCTCCTCCACGACAGGCCGATACCATTGAACCTCGCCCCCCTCTACGCTCGCGCTCGCGACTTAAATTAAGGTCGGCCATGGATTTTAAAACGAACGAGTTGATTTTTTTTTTTTTTTTTGTAAATTGAAGAATGATGGAAGAAGGGAACGGAACGAATTTGGTTTTGAATTAAAGAGGCTCGGCCATTAATTTTTCTTCTTCGTTCAAATGATTTTGAACGAGAGTGAAGGGGTATTTAAAAATCGTAAAGAACATGGGCATCACGATTTCTATCGTGATTTTCTGCGTGATCCTAGGCGTGAGTAAAGGAAAGAGAACGTGCTGTGTTTGTTTATAAATCTAAATTAAAATTTTAAATTGAGTTCGATAAAATCCCAATGCGTTTACTCACCGTGTACTCATATATCAACTCCGAAAAATACGAAATTTGAAATCCGAGAATAATCCAATATTACGGACCCAATGGAACTGGTTTCGTCGAATTCCGAGACTGTGCCTCGGACGGCTATTTTAAATATCGATTCAAACGATTTAATTTCAAAACTGAACAATTCACTTCCAAATTAAATTCTGAAGCTTCTATTATCTTCAATATTATCAATATGAATTTTACAAGCCTTTGAAATATTTTTAAATCAGCTTAAAATTGAAGATTCAATTTTTTTATTCAACTCTTAATAGATTAAATTCTATAATTTAATCGCCATATTCAAAGTTATACTGAAAATTCAATTCAAACCATCATTCAAATATTTAAAATTAATTAAATATTTTCAAATTAAATTATTAAAAATTCTGGGTCGTTGCAGTAATTAACTTAAATTAATTAATATTAAGTTTAATTAATCTTAATTACTTAACTTAACCTTAATTAATTTATTTCGAACCCTTATTAAATAAATTAAATTAATTAATTATCTTATTTAAATTACCTTACCAATTTAATGAATCAAAATTCATTAAATTCTTTGATTTGTTTTAAAATAAAAGCATTTCTTATTAACGCTTAAATTATCATTAACAAAGAAATTTAAAACAAATTACTTTAAATTTGTTTCAAATTTTATTTTAAATTTAATATTTAAGTGAAGTCAAACTTAACTTAACTTAACAAAGTTTAAAACATTTAAAACCCTTTAAAACCTATGCTAAAGATTTTATTATTTTATAAAAGAAGTTTAAAGGAATTTTAAACCCAAACTCATTTTAAAATGTAAATCATATTTTAAATTACCTTAAACATTCAAAGTTGTTTTAAATCAATTTAAATTTAAAAACTTCCTCTATTTCTAGACTATGATTCAAATTTGGCTTTGAACACAGATTTAGATTTAAGTAAAAAAAAAACTTTGCCTTTAGATTAAACTATTTAATCCCCCTTTTATTTGAGTTGTTTTTAAAACATTTTTAATTTATAAAATTTAAATTAAATTAAAAAAAACTGGGATTCAAACTCCATACTTTAAATTTAGGATTTAAATTCTGTTTTGAACTTGTTCCAGATTTTTAAAACTAAACTTGAATTGGAAATAAACAGGTTTCCAAAGAAATCTGTAAACATTTTCTACCCGAGCTCCACTATAGTTACTCCGAGAAAACCCCTTAAAAATTTCGAGCAAAAACTCGAATTACTCAAGTATAACTCGAGTCAACACACAGCAACACCAACCTCTTCCCAGACTCTCTTCCTTGCACCGTGCATATGCACGGTGGTCCTGATCATCTGCGGTCACTCACGCCACCACCCACAAGTCATCAACGACTCAGTCAAGCCTTACAACCCCTCAGATCGGCTCAAACCACGACAAATCAATATCGAGCTATGCGAGTGCCTGAAACCCAAAAATGCTATGACCAGAAAAACCCTTTGCCGACGATGAAACGACCACCGGAATTATTGTCCTTCTGACTACAACTGCGCCACGACCCCAGTAACAGTTTCCCCCCTACGCGATCGTCACCACACTTCCCACGGCTTCGCAAAAGCCTCGACAACTCCGGCTACCCAACACCTCCACTAAACCCTTCTACGCCCCTTCCTGGCCACCGTGGCCATTAGTAAAATACCAAAGTATTTTTCTTGTAATCATCACTCCCCAGTCCAGCTTCGGCCCGAACGACCACCCTCCAGACACCACCGATCATTGGCACTTTCCCAAAATGTCTCGATCGTTCATCTAGAGATCACTCACCAAATACTTCCCTAAAAATTCTGTTTTAAATCCCTAAATTCAACATTTACTATCACAAATCCAATTATGGATTCAATTCATAATTTTAAGATATTTGATTTATACTGATCAACTTAATCTCGACTAAAAGAAACATTTCCATAATTTCATCTGAAACTATATTTTGAAAAAATTTGTTTACATAGCTATAATCATCTCCACTTTAAAAACCAAGTTCTGAAATTATTTAATTTAGAAGATATAATTTGTAAATGGATTAAGTTCCTATTTCTAAACACAGGATATACTTACCTCAGAACAATATTCACAGGTATATTCTATTTACAAGTCAGAGCTATCATTCATGCAACAACTATACTATCTCACTGCAAAATTTTATCCTGCATGTCAAAACTAATACTAGATTTAAACTTTACAAAACAATTTGTTTACTCACCTGCTTTTTGTTGATGGCAGAGAATAAAGAACTGGAAATGTTGAATTTTTACTTGCTATAGAAACTGAAATGCTTTGATTTATAAATTTGCATTTGTCCCCAAGTTTGCATGAAGTAGCTTGAATCTTGAATCTACTTTTGTTTACAAATGAGTTTTGCATGCCTTTGGCCTTGCTTGTTGATAAAGCTGAGTTGAGTTTCTTGAGTTCAGGTTTGAGGTATTATTAGTGTTAGCTTGATTCCAGTTTGGAATTTGAGCTGAATCTGCTTTAAGTTGATCAAACTTTTAGACTTGAGTTTGTTGTTCAGATTTTGATTTTTTTTCTTCTTCAAGTTTTAGCCTTTGAGAATAAAATAAAAAAAATTCAAACCAAGAAAACCAAGATGACACTTGTTATCTTTGCATGTCATTAAAGCTACAAATGTTAAATTTATGATGAGATGATTACATTTGTTAACTGTTGTAATGTATTTGCCTCACATTTGTTTTAAATGCATTTATCTTGTTTTTAAATGTTTGCATATATATGTATATGCATACAAATTAAATTTTACATCATGTTATTTATTTATCTAAAACAATTTTATAAAGCTTTGGTATTTATTTTACTATTTAATAAATATCTTTCTTAATTTATAAAATAAAATTCTTTAAGAAAATAAAATAATATAAAACAATCTTATTCATATATTTTTAAATCCAAGATATTTTAAAACATCTATCCTTTGAATTTCAACTTCAATTTAAAATTACCTTAAATATAAACAACATAAATTTTAATTTGTGAAAGAATAATCCTATATTTTTTTTTCATTACTGCAATTATTTATTTAACTTATAAATTAGTATTCCTACTAATTAAATTCAATTAATAGATACTTCAAAGCTCGGGTTATCACAGTAATCCTTCCGTTTTCACAAATATCCGGTCTTCAACACCGGTCTTCAAATGCAGTCCATAACGACGTATCATATATTCGGAATGGGTTATACGACCCCAAGGTCCTTTCCCGGCTAACCCGAATAGTGAGCGCTAATTTCAAAAATAAGTGTGGCATCCAAATTCAAGCAATTCACAACAAATACCCATTCAAGGGTAAATATTGATAGTCGGTTATTTAACTATCAATAGAGATGCGCAACATCACCAGGCTCCAAATAATTTCCCAAATTATTTATTTTCCAAAAATATCTTTACGAGATATATAATTTTCCACACTTTAAAAAAAATAAATCAACGTTTATTTTTAAACCAATTTTCCCTTTCTTTTATAAATTCCATAGTGAATTTACATTTCCAAAATATCTATGAATATACGATTTTTCAAATCGATTTATAATATTCACTTTCAATTTATCTTTACAAAGATAAATTCTAAAACGTTCATTTCATATTGGAAAACAGTTCCATACTTATTTAATAATAAGTATTCACAAATCTATTTATTTTCAACATTTGAAAATATCCAATATACTTAGATCAAAATTAAGTATATTTTTCATTCTTTAAGGAAAACATTCTCTTAAACACATTTATTTGGGTCAAAACGAATGTTGCGTAAAACATCATTACGACAACCCAAAATCACTAGTATAGGGATTCGAAATTAAGATTGATATATAAATCCCAATACTATATAAAACATTTCCCTTCGGAAATCATTTACTATAACAACAGTGTTATAGTCCACCATTTCCTTATATTTCTCGAAAACGTCTATTTCAACAATGAATGTTGAAATCTATGGTTTCGATAGTTAATACATTTTAAAACATCTTTTAAACAATTAACTTCATTTCATAATATCTCTTTCCCAAAACGTATCCATTTCATTCAATAATATATTCACTGTCCAAAATCGTGAATATACCTTATTTACCCAATTCAGTATTTCTACACTTTTATCAAAAGATTATCCACTGTCCAAAATCGTGGATATAATTCCTTTCATATATTCCTATATCCAACTTATCAAATTCAATTGATTTCGGATTTATAAAACAACGTTTATAAACTCCATTTATATTTTTATAAACTTCTATTTATAAAAATCCTTTTTTATATCTCATTTTAAATGCCAAAATCCGATTTATAAGGTAATTACTTATAAATCTTTTACTTTACAAAATCTATTCATTTTAAAATTTCACAATTTATAAATCTATAAATTTCATTTACTTATAAAAACAATTTATACTTCATTTTAACACTTATAAAAACTCGTTTTGTAATTCTAATATTTATAATTTATAAATATCAATTTTTTTAAATCCTTTATTTAAACCGTTTATAATAATTCAAAAATCCCAATTTAAATCCTTTTACAAAAATCTATAATTTTTATAACATAAAAATTTATAACGTTTTAATTATTTAAAATGAATCAATTCAAAAATTTAATAAAACGTATACTTTCAAAAATCACTTAAAAAATCCTTTTAAATTCAAAACCATTACTTTAACATATTTAAAACTCCAAAAATGGATCCGATGATGCAACGCACCATATAGTCAATCACGACTTCCAAAACATCATATATCAATATGATAATCAATCAAATATCACAATATCTGAAATCAAATAAATATTTGTGAGGAATCCAGTTGGATCCCTCCAACCTGTTTCCCTGCATCCATAGATGTTAACACAATACCAATTCCGCTTCAAGACGGAATATCGCGGTATATGGGATTTAAAAAAATATTATCCGCATAATAGGCAGTGCAATAGGGTCTCATCCGCTATAGAAGTGCGGGAAATCAACTCCAATATATACATATGCCAATATATATATATATATATATATATATATATATATATATATTGTTATATATAGATATATCCTACTATATATACTATCACAATCAAACAGCAATCAATAACTGCAATCATCATTCAACATACATTCAAGCAAATTTTAAATCTAACTATTTAAAATTTAAATCGAAACTTTTCGATTGAGTGAGAAGTTCTCACCTTGATTTTAATTCTGTTTCAGCGTTTTATTTCTAATAAAATTAAATAAGCGTTTAATTTTACCCGAAATTCTCACTGACTCCATCGCTTCCAATCCAGCTTCATAGCGTAGTGTTCGTCCATACGAACCCAACGCAACTTAATTCGTAATTTTTTGACCTCGTACGGAAAAGATATGTAATTTTAAAGTTTGTACAATTTATAAATAATAATATTTACAAATTTATTTAACTTTCAAACCCTACTCTATATCATGGCCGCACGTTCAAGCATGATGAGATCAGGGCTGTCAAAATCATCTTCTTCTTCCCAGTAAAAACACGAGCAACCCTACCCATCGGCCGCCGCCTTCCCTAATTATCGTGACCAAACTACTCGCCTTGAAGACGATCGAACTACGGCCCTTCAAAGCCCACGACGTGAGCTACCATCGCCTTGATTTGCTCAAAGCTCGGTCAGCCCCTGATATTGAAAAACGTGCACGAAACGCACGTGAATGCGGCCCTTTTTCTTGCCCCATGGTCGACGATACAAGATCTCAGCCGTATAGATCATTAGAGCTCGCGAAGCCCTATAATTCCCTAGTTGGAGATTTCTGGAGAAAGCTATTGGATTGAGAGAGAAAGAGGGAGGAACGAGAGTGATTTCTGGCCTTTGAAATGCAAGTGGCGGCCGGTCATGAATTTTGAAACCCTAGCCTCTTTTTTTTTTTTTGGTGAAACAAAAGGGTCACTACAAGAAAAGTTATTTTTGATAACGCCAATTGATAACGCCTTATTCTACAGTGTTATTGTTTTTGTTGATTTGTTTTATTAAAAGCATGTAACGCTTTCAGAAAATCAGACCCTTCAATTATTTTGATGGCCGCCGATTCTTTCAACTATTTCCCTCTTTTTTTTCGTTCCCTTTCCTCCCCCTCTCCCTCTCAAACCAGAAGAAACTATTCTCTCTGCCTTACAATTCCTAAAGCACTTGTTCGTAAACCCTTATTATCAGATCTAGTTCAAAGAAGAGCGTAGAGCACCTGGATCTATCACTATAGCAATGGCAACAACAACAACAATTAACAACAATAATAATTTCTCCCTCGTAGACGAGAAACTGTTACAAATAAAGATGCGACTTTGCAAGCTTTCATTTTAGTCATCCTCGCAATAAGCTCGATTGGTATTGAATCAACACTCAATATTATTTATGTCTATAACAATTTATTACTGGTTGATTGGTAGGAACTATTACTGATTTCAATGCTTTTCTTGTTTTGATTTTTAGTTTGTGGCGACGATTCGGATGATGTATCAGAACTCCAAATTGGTGTAAAGGTTATATTTTTATTTAAAGAAGGATTACTTTCGAAGACTTTGGTCCTTGGAAGATGAGATAATACTTTGGAACTCCATTCTTGAATTCCGTCTTGAAAAGGGTAAAGAAGTAGATCCTTCCACTCTAGATTTATTCTGCGATTTCTTGAAAGGAAAGCCGAGTTTTGCAGACAAGCCTAAGAGTAGCCAAGTATCTGAAAAGATAAGGGCTTTGAAAAAGAAGTATTACAAAAATACAGTGGATTGTTTTACTGCAGAACATGATTTGAAAATGAAAAATATTGCTAGTCAGGTGTGGCTAATAACGGTGAAGAGTAACCCTAGAAAAAGGAAGTTTCCTTTGGTGGAGGAAGAGGTGCGGAAATTGAACATTTTCGATCCAAGTAAGGAACTTAAATTTGGGGAAGAAGCTGAAGCTTTTGGAAGAAAAGCTTAGAAACCAGAAAATCTCGGATAAAAAGCAGGAACTGAAAAGAAAGAACCTAAAAAGGGAGACTATAGAGCTTATTTTGAAGGGAATTGGGAAGTCAAATTGTTCTGTATTGGCCAAAATGCCCATTGCGTAAAGCACTTTATCCAATAAGCATTGCTTTGAAATATCATAATATAATTTTTTTTATGATTACTATATTTCAAAATAAATACCTTAATCTACTTCAACTTTTAGTTTTCTTTTCCATGCAAATCTTTTATTTCATTTATAGTAACTGAATTTGCACACATACACTTGGTACAATTACTTCAAAACGCAATGTTGTCTAACGTCACCAGAGCTTGATATGCTGAAAGTGGTCATTTGTGTCATGATCCCCATATTCAACACACATAGGCACAAATTTTGCTGCTTGACCCTTGATTGCAGCTGTTACAAGCAATATGTCCCTTTAATAAATATAAGCATCTTGTTTTTCATCTACAAAAATGAATTTGGCATTCAATAGACTTTTAGTTTATTAAAGAGTCGACCGTGAATGTGACAAATGGTAGACAACTGAACATTATAATTTGCAAGTAGTATTAAGCTAGGAGTAATGCTAGGTATACTCGGTTGTAAAGGTTGAGATAGTTTAATTGAATCTTAGTAAGTTGCAGAGGCTGTAGAGTAAATATTACTCGAATGATGGGGAAACAACTATTTTTTATTATCGATTCTTAGTAAGTTGCACTCTTATTTTTTGTACATGGAAATATTGGATGAGATGATTAAATGCCGCAAAGTAAATTTTAAACAATGGACCGATTATTTCTTTCAGATTACTTTTGATCTCTGTTAAAAGATATGATTTTGTATAGCTTATCTTTTGTACATCCAAATCCAACTCAACTATGATCCCAAGCTTTCAATTTGCAAGATTAACACCATTCTTTGTATTTTGGAACAGCCTACGATAATGAATCGTGGAGTAATTATTTTAATATCATCTCTTAATTATCCCCAATCTTTACCATTGCTGCAGTTACTCACAAAATTAGCGTTTCATAGTGAAAATAATCATAAACAATAGCATCTTAAAATCATATTGTAATATATATAGATGGTTGTAATTTTATTGCAGTTCAAGCCAAGTACTTGTGAGATCAAAGACTCGGGTTGGTGACAAAATCAAAGTTCACTATGATGTAAGAATTTCTTGATTTACCAAATTAATTTTACATGTTATTCCTATTGGTATATCTGTTACTTTACAGAGTTGGTTAGAAGATGAAGCAATATGGAAATTAATCTAATTTCCAACTGTGATTTCTTCTCATTATATTATGTATATCCTTGATGTTAACTTTTGGCTCTGTGACCAACTAATAACGTCATGAATAAGGATATTCATTTTTATACATTCTAGTATACATAATGTCTACTTTTAACTTTACTACGTATCATTTATTTAAATCAAAATTTATTGATTATATGTGAGGTGGTCTATTCATATTTTTATGATTGCTCGCATCTCAGTATTTCCCAAAACTATTATATCATCAACACCGACATGAATGTACAGTAAAATTTACTACCCATAGAAGACATGAACGTATAGTAAAACCATGTTTATAAATATTAACCAAGTTACATAACATTTAATTAAGTTTAGAATAATACTAAATTATAAAATATTAACCGAGTTAATTCTTCAGTTAACAGTAGAAGACACTATACTCAAAGTAGTAATGCTTTTTAATTCTTCAGTTAACAATAAGCGTATTTCCTTCAATATTTATTAAACTATATTATACCATCTTTTACATTATATTTGCTAGTTTGTATGACTGGAAGAATATGACTTAAGAGTTTTTCAATGTTTTGCTTGGATTTTATGTTATGATGTGGTTTCTTATTCATTTTACTTTGGACTTGTTCAATATTTATACTAAAGAACAACTTGTGATGTGCTACAAGTTATTTTTAGATTTTTAGATAAATATACATTGGACATGATTCAGCTGTGTAGATGGTAGATGCGCTCAAGGATAAACTAAAATCGAAGAATTGTACTACTCAAAGCTCGGATGTTACTGCGGTGAGTTAACATCGATGACACAACTTACAATATACAATTTTTTTTTTGTAGAATTGGATAAGCACATTGGGATTGTGAATTTTGACAATGAGCGCATATAAAGACTACGCTCTTTTTTTTTACTAGTGAATAATTAACACTTGCATGCCACAGTGACCTTTGACTCATATAGTACATATCAGTTTGTAGAAGTTTTAGGAAGCAGCGGTTTCATGCCCTCACTACTGCTTCAAATAGGTACATTTTACTGATTTAACTTGTACCCTGTATACTTATTAAATAAAGCAATTCTTAAACTCTAATCTCTATGAATCTGAATATGGAAAGAGTGGCATTTATTTTCCATTTCTATCAAAATACCATCTTCTGTAGTAATTTAAATGCAATCAAAGTTAAATCCTGGTAATTTATTAGAAAAAATCGTTATTCACAATAGACTTCTTAGTCATTTGAAATACCAGTGCACTAACCAACATTTTCATGTATACTGAATTACCAAACTGAACAAAGAATCTCAGTCACAACTAACTAATGTTGTTTCTGGATAATAATAATAATAATAACAATACCCAAAGTGAGCAAAAGTATTTGAAACTATACCTCTAGTATAGTGGTATACATGGAAGGTAACCGAGGAAAACGTTTTAGGTGAAATATATCGTGTGAGTATGATTTAAGTCCCTTCTTTTATCTGTGTTACAATAAAACAAAAAATAAGTTTTACAGTGTATCAAACACAATGCTAAAGTACCTAGTTGAAATGGTAAGCAATGCTTCGGCATGTATGACAGTTGAAGGTGAACACATAAATACAATTTTGATATATAGGTAAAAAAAAGGTTTACAAAACAGAAATAAATAAGCATATGAAATAGCGCTAACAGATGTCCTGTAAGTAAAATAAATCCAGAACAAAAAATTCCTCTAGAAACAGAAATAAGGATTTATTGATCATAGTACCGAATGGATGTTGTCGTATTAACCAAAGCCCTCTACTTAATTAAATTGGAGACAAGGAATGCTCAAAATGAATTAGGCAGCGATAGTTTATATTTAGCAGTAAGCAACATAGGGATAGAATGAGGAGGATAGCAATCATCATAAAAATACCTGAGGTTAAATCGTAGGTAGAGAAATGATGGTGCTTGATCAGACGGTATCTTTGGTTTTGATTAGCAACTAGCCTATTTCAATTTGACGGCGAAAGATTTCCATTGGCGTTAGAATAAACAAAGTAGTCAATAGTACATGCATAATTTTTTTTATTTTGGCAAAGATAATAAGTTGCATGAACAACTTATGATTTCAGTAAAGAATGGATACACAAACTGGAAGTTTATACTGTCTTTTATATTCATGAATAAGTTGTAATAATAAAAAAATACAATGAAATGCAATTCACATAATCTTCTAGATCATAGAAAATTTTAAATTGAATGGATTGGTATAATCACTCATAGTTTACAGTATCTTCAAAAGTCTAACAGACTACAATAGCTTCAAAAGTATTATGTTACATCCAACGTCTGCACGGCCTTAGCACTAAATAACTGAAAAGATAACAAGACAACACGATCACTATGAACAATTTCTTTGAAAATAAAACAAGATATTTTTCTTAATACTGGCTAGCTGTTAATTAAATAATGTGGCTGAATTTATATGAAGGGAAACATTCAAATAGAATGGGGCCGAAATGAACAAAGCAGCAAGGAACAAAATCAGTACAGTTGATGTTGAACTGATTGATAATTGCAGAAGAAAATTACAAATTACGATCAGCAATAAGCATTTAACCAAACAATTGGGAATCTTTATATTTTAGTTGTTGATTACAGGTAGAAGTGAGAGATATTGCTCTTTTGAGGTAAAAAAACTCTATGGCGATGGTGGTAGTTCGCAATATTCAAAAACAAATCAAGAGGTATGCTATTTATACAAGCTTATAAATCACCAACCCACCCGCTCTCTTTTTATTTATCGATGGAATGTCGTTGATAACGCTGAAACTAAAAATTTAAACCTTTTAATAATAATCTCGTTTATTCTTCTATACATTTTAATACTTATATGTTCTTTATTAGGTAAATCCTTTTAAATGCTCATAAGTAGATTAATTGACTACTCAAGTATTTTGTTCATGTTTGTCACTACTCCCATATTGCTGGCGGAATCTAAATTAAGAATATAAGTGCACCATATAAGGCAACTGTCTTATTAAGTTGGGGAATGCTACTATAGTTCTTTACTTTTGATCCTATCATTACGAAGGTTCATCGCAAAAATTTTGCCAATTTTTTATGTGAAATTTATGCAAGTTTTCAAGCCTAACAATCATCCTACTACCGCACTATTTTCCATGAATTTATGATCATTTTGGTACTTTTAAGCCATATGCACAATATAACCCTTCAGTTAATGCAGTCACTTTGTGCCATGGTCTTCAGATTTGAAAACTAGGCAGGTCTTATTTTTTCAATTATGTACATCTTGTGATAAAAAGGCTATTTTATTTTAGGATAAACAAGAATGCCTTTTATGGCTAGCAAATTCTTGTTATAATTAATTTAGGAGGTGTTCATAGATTTACTCAATGCAAGAAACTGTATTTTGTAACTATGTATCTAACTGTTTATGTTAGGTCTTAAAAAAGAAGCATGCATTTACACTCTGGTGTTCAGGGAAAAAGAAAAGGTCAAGGAGGCTAAAGGGCGTTGAACAAGGCCGACCCAATATTTTGGTATGTCACATTTTGATAACATATATCCTCATGTGTGCCTTTACAAATTAACAATTCGTCATAATAATTGTATATACATAATTACAGTGAAGTGCAGAAGTGAAGGCAGGTTGGTGGTGATAACTGTGGCAGTGGAGGTTCTGGTGGTGGAATGTGGATGGTGGTAGGTGCAGTGGAAAGGACTTGTTGTTGTAAGTGAGGTAGTTTTTTTTTCAATTTTAGTGAGGAAGTGGTAGGGTAAAGTTGTTTGATAATAGAAATGTCGTTTTTGGTCGAAGTGTTGAATGATGAGGCTGGGGATTGATAAGTGAAGTGGCGCTCTGTAGTGGCAGCAGTCAGCAGAAAAGCTGAGTTTGGTGATGGGAAAATGTAGACAAGTGATGGATAGAAGTGTTTGTACAGAAGCTTGAAGTGTAGTTGAGATGGTTTATGTTGGTGGGCAGTTTGTGATGTATTAACAGGTAGAACATTGAAGTGAAGAAGGAATATGTGCAGCAATTATAAGCAGAAAAAAGATAGTGAGTTTGGGCTATGGATGGAGATGGTGGTAAGGCTGTGGTTGATGAAGTTGAGGCTGTGGTTGATGAAGTTGAGGCTGTGGTCGATAAAGTGTGCACTGGGGTTGCTGTGGTTTGTATAAGCAGTGGTGAGGAATGGTCGAAGTGGATTGTTTATGGTATTCACGTTTGTATGATGTATGAAATATGGTAGTATGGATTGTATGATGACAGACCATAAAATTTTATGATTGATTATCTTTTATGATTATTATTGTGCTTTTTGATGTTGGTATTTAATACTGCAGTTTATTAGTAGGATGTAGAAAATTTTTGAACTGTGAAATTAAATTATAGCACTTCAAAACCGATATAATATTTAATAGCGCCTAATGGCCGCTATCAAATCTGTTAGTATTAAAGATGCAGACCATAAAAAGCGCTATGATATTACAATAAGCGCTATAAAATAAGATATTATAGCAGAGTACAATCGTTATTGTAGCTGACTTTTTATAGCGGCATATTGGAGTTGTGACAAGTCACCGTCTACAATAACCTATTCAAATACAGCGCTAATAATCCGCTATTAACACTTTCTATAGCGCAATATTAGTGCTATCTTTGAAAAAACAAAAAGTATTTTGTGGCTAATAACGAATTTCATAGCGGGCTAATAGCGCTGTGATATTAATCAATAACGCCTATTTTGCCGCTATAAAAATAAATAACATAGCGCAATATTTGCGCTATGAAATTAACAATTTTTATAGCGCTTTTTTTGTGCTATCTAATGTTGGTTGTTTTTAATCACATGTCGTTATACAGCGTTTATCGAACCGCTATAATATTCTTTAATAGCGTTTTTCGGGCGCTATCGTAGGGTCTTTTTGTTGTCTCGGGTTTTTCGAAATCCGATTTACGCACGGTGACTGGCGTTTTTAGGGTTTATCCCGCATTCTGGATACAATGGAAAAGGTTTCGAGAGCCAATTCAATCATCTGTGCGAGTTACGACAATAAACGATCGATTTTAAATTAAACCAATTAAACGATTTTATATGCGTTTTAGCTTGCACCGGACAAATGGTAAATCCAATTGACACGAAATTTGAAACCATACAATAATATCACATTACGGATCCGATGAAACTGGTTTCGTTGAAATCCAAGACTGTTTGGAAAATGAATATTTTAACTCGCCAAATTAATATTAAAACAATTTCGATGCGTTTCAAACTGCCATGGTCAGATGATAACTCCGATTGCTACGAAAATTGAAATCCGATAATAACAAACTATTACGGATCCAATGGAACTAGTTTCGTCCAATTCTGAGACTGTTCGAAAATCGGTTATTTTTCAGTCGATAATTAAATATTAAAATATTCAATTTCCACAAATAAACTTTTAACTTGATTTTATAAGTTCTAAAATATCGTTCTAACTCCAATATGATAAAATAAATTTTTACAAATCATTCTCAATCATATTTAATCCAATATTCAATTATTTACATAATATCAACTATTAAATAATCGATTTAATTATTCAATTAAATCTAATATTCGAATTTAAATTCATTTGACTTATAAATCTTACTTATTAATATTTAAAATTAATTAAATATTCAAATTTAAATTATCAAAAATTCTGGGTCGTTACAATTTTAAATAAACTTATTAATTAATTAATTTAAGTTAAAACAAATTATACAACTCTCATCTATCCAAACATTTAAATAAACATCTATTATTTACAAGAAATTTATTTAAGAAAATAGTTCAAAACTTTGTTTATTTAAGTTTTGAAAACTTGATTTTGTTTTAAAATTTTAATGCTTCTCCTATGTTAACCCGAGTCAGACCCGTATCTATCTCAAGACCAAACCCGAGCTAAACTATAAATTCCCAAGCAACCTTTTTTCTGTTTAGTTTTAAATTATTAAATCCTGTACATATAAAACCCACGCAAACTACCCAGACAAAAACCCGAGACATTGCCACCCTTCCTCGAGTTCATCTTCGAGCTCCCTCCTTCTTCCTCAAACTAAAACAACCCAAACATCACCGTGCACATGTGCACATGCACCGATGAACCGACCACCTCCGGTCTACACTCCGACCACCTACATGTCGGCGACAACTTTCCTGATGAAATCGAGCTCCCAGTTCCATAAATTCACCTGGAAATCAAAATCGAGAAAGTCATGCTCTATCAGAACCCAACTCGATCATCGAAAAGCCCTCGTGCCGCCGCCAACGTCCATCAGAATCCACGCTGACCTACCCAGAGCAGCGCCACAGACTCGAGCTTCGATCCCACCACCACCGAACTATTCCGATGCACCCATGATGCTGCAGCAACCAAATTTTCGGCATCGACTAAAAACTGGGTTAAAACCCTACATTGCCAACGTTCAGCCACCACGGTGGTTTAAAAATCCACCTAATATTTTTCCTAGGTTCGCCAACATCCAGGATACCCACTGTGATGAACACGAGATCCCCCACCCTTCGATCGCCAGAAATCAAAGAAAGATCGATTTCTATTCATCTCACGATTTCTCCATGATTACGTACTTAAAAATCATGATTCCACTTTTAGAAATCACCGTTTTCGAAAACATTTTAGATAATATAATTGAAACCAGAAATCATGATGCTTGAATTTCCAATATACATTGAGTTTTCCTGCATTTTCCAATTTCCAGCAAATCCACTTATTATTTATACTCAAAAGCATTTTTAAATTTTAAATCATGTTAATTCAAACACATTTGGTTTAAACATTGAAGCCTATAAGAGGATAGGTGAAGAGATTTTGATTTTTAAGTTTGGTTTTAAACACTATAAACCTGGAATAGAGGAAATGTTCTTGTTTCCAGACATGCACACATCATTTTCATGTATATATATAAATGTAGCATATTTTACATCCATGCAACAGTAACAAATTATCACTATCATTCATCATCACATGAAAACCAAGATCCGAGCCTTTATATAAAAATCGTTTACTCACAGTTTTTTTGAAAGAAACAAAGAACATGCTTAAATTATTTGATCAGGAATTTGATGTATTTGATTTGAAACTAGAGCTTTGATTGTTGAATTTGAATCTGAAAATCTAGGAATTTGGTTTTGATCCTGGAAATTAAAAATTAGCCTTGGACTTTGATGTTAAAACTTTGATCTGGACTTGATTAGTTGCTAAATTGATGATGATCTAATCATCAACTTGCTTGCTCTTTGATCTTGTATTTAGCTTCAGGTTTGAAAAGAAAGTTGAAGTTGTTTGCTGTTTGTATTTTAATTTTCTGGCTTTAAGTTTTCACAAGTTTTAGTTTTGAAATTTTTTGAGAACATAAGAATGAAAGACTTAAGAAAGTAGGAGTAGATGGGTATATATAACTTATTATAATTTTATTTATTATTTTGAAAATAAAAAGACTAATGACACTTGTTGTATTTGCATGTTAATATTATTACAAATGTTTTAAATGTATTTTGAAACACTTACACTTGTTTAATTTCATGATGAAATGCTTACATATATAATTTTGCATGCATTAAAGGTTTAAATATGATCTTATATAATTTTATATTATATTTATTATTTAGTTTTATATATATATATGTTTTTATATTTTTTAAGTTTATATTAACATATGTTTTTATGTTATATATATATATGTGTGTGTGTGTGTTATATATATAAAAACTATATTTTATTTCATGTATACATTTAAAAGAAAATGATTTTAAAACTATTTATACATTAATAAATAAACACATGGATATTATATATATAATTTTTTTAAAATATAGAATTTAACTTAAAATAGATTTGAAAATTGTTATTATATTAAATTCAAATCATAACTTTCAAATCACAATACGCACACACACACACACATATATATAATTTAGAAAACAAATTCTTATTAATTTTAAAATATAAAGTTTTTAAATCCAATTAATTTATAAGATATTTATTTTTGAATTTCAAATCCAAAATTCTATTTCCAATCAAACATATATCTATTTGTTTTGGAAAATTTCAAACAAATTCACAAACTAATTCAAAAATTTATACTAATTTTTGAATTAAATTTGGCTTAAAAACGGGATCGTTATAGATTCCCCCTTAAGAAAATTTCGTCCTCGATATTTGCTTGACAGGGAGACAAACAAAGAACAGATGAACACACAGAGTAATAGCTTTCCAGATCAAGATGAAATATTTATTCTACATTTGGCATACCAAATCAAAATATCATCAGTAAATACGAGAATGAACTTATTCAATACTTCATGAAATACTTGGATCACTAGATCTGTGAAATATGCAGGGGCATTGGTTAGTCCGAAGGGCATAACTAACCATTCGTAGAATGAATCAGGACCCCTTAAGAATAGACAAATGAATACAATTTTCCGCAATTCTCAACTGATGGAATCCTTGGGCTAATCTAGATGGTTCTTGGTTCTTTTTCAAGATGGACCTAGCCCATGTCATTGATCGAACAGATCGGAATACCCTAAAGTATACACTAGCTTGTCCCTCTTCGGACTTGGATCCTCACAAGAAATCACAACAAAATTTCAAAATTTGGTTTTGACCGAATTGTTTTATTGATACGATCTAATTTAGCTTTGTAATTTGTTAACCAATTTATTTCAAATAAAATTTCAAATTTATTAAAGCTAAGAACGAAAAGACTGATAGGAAACTGTTGGAAAGAATACGAAATAGGAACCTTTCTACAACGTAAACAAAAATTCGCAGGCCACCACCATACCAAAGCGCCTTCTTGTAGCTGCAAGGAAGCCATCAAAGAATTGAAATTGGATGATGATCAAAGATTGATTGATGGGAAAAGTTGTTCCTTGTTGTTACAGGGTATCGACCATTTGTAGTGGTATTCCCCTATCCCCTACCTCGTCCTCTTCTTGCACTCATTCTCACTATCAGTGAATAGTAAGAGAATTGACTGAGGCATATGAACAAGATATCTTAGGGAATATACTCAGTCTAGGGCATTTCTACCCTATCTCTAATGAGTCACCTAATGTGTTATACTCCAAATCTAAAGTTCTTACTCAACCTTTAGCTCTGATACCAAATGTGACGACCCGAATTCGAACGCCCGAAAATCAACATCCATACATCACCCGTATTCAAATGTTGAAATCCGATTCGCCGGAGCTTATAACGCATTAGGTGAAAACAACACAGCGAAAAACAAAGAAGAATGAATTTTGTTGATATACAATAATTGATTACAACAATGATACAATATGAAGTGATCAACATTATCAGAGATATATACAACAGTGGTAAAACAAAGCAGCGGAAAACAATAGCAACATCAGCAGAACGATAATATCTTCATGATCTTCAAGAGAGAGAGAGAGAGAGAAAAAGATACTCCAACAGACTGCATCTTCATGCCAAAGCCCAAAGCTAAAATCAAAAAGCTCGAACCACTATCCTGCTGTAGTGAAACAAATGCGATCCCGATCTACAGACTTCAAAGATTGCCAAAAGCTACACCTACCAGCTAACTATCCGATAACCTGACTCTAGGCTGATCGTGTGGAAAATTATGGGTACCTAGAGTTTAGATAGGGAGCAATAAACTCCAGTTTAGTCATGGGACTGGTGTGAGCAAACAAAAACAGTTGTTTGGTACAAAAACAAACAAAAGAAATAAAAAGAAATCCGCTATTCTTTTTGGAAAATGAAACTACCATAAGGCCTTCCGCCACACACACTATGCAATCGCATACTTGGAGAGATTTCTCCTTATAATAGTCAAACATGCTTGATACGCGAAAATTCTTTTGATATTATTATTAGTGCATAGTGTGGAAAACATTTCGAAAGTATAATTTTAATCTTAGCCAGCATACGTACCATTATAGTATGCCTATTATAGCTACCATGTTAAATGGAAGGTTCTACAACTAAAACCGTACAGGGCTCGTATTGGGTGATTGGATTTTCAACAAATGGCCAAGGCTAAGGAACTTTCTTTTCGAAACGGTACGCCTCTGGAGAGACGCTCCGAAAACCTAACCGGATCTCTACCAACACAAGGTCGGGTTACGTCTGTAACTAGGTAACTACTGACACGAGTATGCCATCCCTTGGTCATCACCGTCCTTTACCGAGGCCTCACCAACAAATTCCAACAACCACATAAGTTAAATATCTGGGCTCTATATCATGATACCACTTTTTACCCAGAAGGAAATGCACATACCCTAAGGGGCGCGACCCCCATAACCTTACCGCATCCTTCCTGTTTCAACCATTTCTGGGATGTGAGGTTCGATGAAGTATCGTCCCACAAAGCTACGCTTTTCACAAAATCCATGCTTCGATCAACCAATGATCAGCACTTAGCATGCCACATTACCAAATTGGGAATATATCACTAGTAAATGTGAACTACATAACCTCTGAGCTCGTACGTCTCAGAGAAGGGTGTTAAGCTAAGAGAATAAATTCTCCGCCGCCAAATAGAAATGTATTTGATAGAAACCAGCTTTACATCTAAAAGTGTAACGTTAGACATACATCGATACAAGTCCATCCTGGGTCTGAATGGAACCGAAGGCACTTCAAAAGAATTCCTTGCAAATTCGGATGTCCCCTAATCACGTCCGGACTCCCCATCACATAGGGTAATTTTAATCTCTATACCGGGGCCACTCGGTGCAGAGACATTCGACAAGTAATCCTTTCATTTTTGAAAAGACCCGGTCTTCAACCACCATCTTCAAATTCTATCCAATTTGTCATATCATTAATTCAGAATGGGTTTTATGACATAAAGTCCTCTCCAGGCTTAACCGAATAATGAGCGCTTATTTAAAAACATATGGATATATTCGGATCTTAGTCAAGTCATAATTTTTTAACCCCTTAAAACCTTTCCTTTTGAATGGTTTTAAACAAATTTCCATTTTAAAACAAAAGATCCATCTTTAAAACGATCCATCTTTAAGATCCACTTCAATTTGAAACAAGGTTTACCCAAATCTTTAACAAAGATTCATTCATAGCTTTCAAAACTATTTCCAATTTGGTTCACCCGTAAGTTGAAATCCTTTCAACAAAAACTAGAATTTTTTTCTTTATATGAAAGCTATTATCATTTGAAAAAAAAGGTTTTTCGTTTCGAAAAAATCCGATCAAATATGCACAAGTTATAGCCTTTTAAAGTATACATCGAAAAATCAGCGAATTACCGTATCCTCTGCAAGTTCTATTTGGGTTAAATTTAAATTCCCAAAATACCTCATTTAAATTATTTCAAAAATGGTTTAAAAATCCATATATATATATATATACATATTTTATAACCTGTATAACCCTTTTTAAACCATATTATTATTTTAATTTAAAAATTTAACAAACCATATTATATTCAAAATAATTTTGATTCCAAAATTCCCTTTTCAAAATTTTAACCTAAATCACCTGCAAATCATTTTGGATTCAAAATTTAACTTTTAAATAAAATAATATTAAATTCAAAATACCCATGAATTAATTAATTTCCTGTGAAATCCATATTTGTGTATGTGTTGTGTGTAGGGGTTTTGCATACAACAATAAACAACCATCATAAATCCTAGCACAACAATACCAATAAGAGGTATAATCCCATAACGCTTATTTTTCATTCACAGATAAAACAAGTAAATTCATCACAGATAAATAAATCATAGTTCACAGCTCAATCCAAAATAATTCATATCACAGAACATTACATATCAGAGATAACAAACAATTCAAGACATTCAATATAATCCAATCATCCATGAGTAAGATAAATCAATTACAAAATTTTATAATTAATTTAAACTACATAAATTAATTACTTATGAATAAATTACTTATCCCTGCTTAATTAACATTAATTTCAAACCATTAGTTATTATATAAATTAATTAATGAAATCAATTAATCCATCTTAAGTAATTATCCTAAATTACTTACATTAATTAATTATATAAATTGATTAACCTTAAGTTAATTACATTAATAAATTAACCCTCAATTAATTAATTAACCCTTAATTATTAATTAATCTCATTAATTCATTAACCCTTAATTAATTAAAAAATTAACTTTTTAATTACTTAATTAATTATCCTTTAATTAATTACATTAAGTAATTATCCTTAATTACTTACATTAATTAATTATCCATTAATCAATAAATCATCCTTTAATTATTTTCATTAATTAGTCAACCTTTAATTAATTAATTATCCTTTAATTTATCACATTAAGTAATTAACCTTAGGTTGATTACATTAATTAATTAACCTTTAATTAATGACATTAATTAATTTTGTTAAAGATAAACCATTTATGTTTATTAATCACTTAATTACATTATTATTTTTTTATTTAATAAACCTCTGAAATAATTTATCATTAACATATGAATTAACTTACGACCTTTAAGTTAATTAATAATCAAAAACATTTTCACTTTCTTAATCAACTAATTAATTACACCATTTTAAATAAACTTAAGAATTAATTAATTTAAGTTAAAAAAAATATACAACTCTCATCTATCCAAACATTGAAATAAACATCAATTATTTATAAGAAATTTGTTTAAGAAAATAGTTCAAAACTTGGTTTATTTAAATTTTTAAAACTTGATTTTGTTTTAAAATTTAAAAGTTGCTACTATGCTAACCCGAGTCAGACCCGTACTATCTCGAGACCAAACCCGAGCCAAACTACAAATTTCCCAAGCAACCTTTTTTTCTGTTTAGTTTTAAATTTTTAAATCCTGTACATATAAAACCCACGCGAACTACCCAGACACAAACCCGAGACATTGCCACCCTTCCTCGAGTTCATCTTTGAGCCCCCTCCTTCTTCCTCAAACTAAAACAACCCAAACATCACTGTGAACATGTGCACGTGCACCGATGAACTGACCACCTCCGGTCTACACTCCAACCACCTACATGTCGGCGACAACCTTCCTAATGAACCCGAGCACCTAGTTCCATAAATTCACCTGGAAATCAAAATCGAGCAAGTCATGCTCTATTAGAGCCCAACTCGATCATCGAAAACCCCTCGTTCCACCACCAACATCTATCAAAAACCATGCCGACTTACCAGAGCAGCGCCACAGACTCGAGCTTCGATCCCACCACCACTGAACTATTTTGATGCACCCACGATGCTGCAACAACCAAATTTCCGGCATCAACTAGAAACTCGGTTAAAACCCTACATTGCTAACATTAAACCACCACGGTGGTTTAAAAATCCACCCAGTATTTTTCCTAGGTTCGCTAATCTACAAGCTACCCTCTGTGTTGAACACGAGACCTCACCACCCTTCGATCGCCAGAAATCGAAGAAAGATCGATTTCTGTTCAACTCACAATTTCTCCATGAATACATACTTAAAAATCATGATTCCACTTTTGAAAATCATCATTTTCGACAACGTTTTAGATAATAGAATTGAAACCAGAAATCATGATGCTTGAATTTCCAACATATATTGAGTTTTCCTGTATTTTCCAATTTCCAGCAAATCCACTTATTATTTATACTTAAAAGCATTTTTAAAATTTAAATCATGTTAATTCAAACACATTTGGTTTAAACATTGAAGCTCATAAGAGGATAGGTGACGAGATTTTGATTTTTGAGTTTGGTTTTAAACATTGTAAACCCGGAACAGAGGAAAGGTTCTTGTTTCCAGACATGCACACATCATTTTCATGTATATATATACATGCAACATATTTTTTTTTTTGAAAAGCAATGGGCTAAGGAGCCCTGCCCAATATATTCATATACTCAGAAATGTATTACATGAAATTTACAGCCTTATATCAGATAGTACATGTACACTATATAACAAATTCATATCAAAATCTTAACAACTGATAATACAACAATTACATCACATCATTCAATTTAGCCCATTCAATCTTTTGCGAATTCTCTTATACATTGTACTGTATAAGGTATGTGCAGTTTCCATTTTCAGATCAAAGATCCTTCTATTCCTTTCATTTCATATCTCATATGCAAAAATCTTTAAAATTATCATAAGAATCTCTGTCTTCGAAGACTTCCACCTTGTTGCCTTGAATATATTAAACCATTCTATTCTCGAGCTTTTAACAGGTTTGTGATAGTTCCTGATGCAGCTCCGGCTAGAGAAGAAACTACACAAACAATAATTTCCCAAGACATGAGTCGTACACGACTCAAGAAAGGCCTAAGTCGTCCACGGCTTAAGATGAGAGCTATAGGTCATCTACGACCTAATGAATCACGTGATAACAAGCCACGAGTTAACAATGAGTTACAGGAATCGAAGCATGTTTTAGATCGGCCACGACCTAAGGAGTCACTTGAAAAGACGCTACGACCTAATGAAGCCTTAAGTCGTCTGGAAATTTTAGATCGTTTACGACCTATGGCTACAGAAGCTAATGATGAAGACTTAACTCGCTCAGAAGATGGGGACGAGCTACGACCTAAGTCGAGCGACCTAACTCCTAGGTCGCTCGAAGAATTCCCGTGCCGCTTCGTTAGGTCGCGAACGACCTAACACATAGGTCGCGTGAAGAATCTTTGTACTGCTTCTATAGGTCGTTAACCGACCTACCGACCTATGATAAGTCGCGTGAAGAGACGCAGCAGCTTTCTTTTGAGTCGCTGAATTGTAGGTCATGGCAATGTTAACTCGGGAGCATTTTTAAGTCGTTGTGTTTTTTAGGTCGAACCTGGTTAGGTCGTCCATGTGCTTTAAGTCGTTAATATGTAACTTGTAGGTGTTGTATTTCTTAATTCGTTGTACATGTGTTGTCTAAGTCGTAGGTCGGCATGTATCTAGGTCGGTCGAATATATGTTGTGTTGTAATAGGATGAGGTGCCTATTGATAGGTCGGTAACAACCTAACTTAGGTCGTAAGTCGCGGCTAAAGTTAAGTCGGAGAAGATGAGTCATGTTAGGTCGGTAAAATGGCTAAGTCGTGTGGGTTGTAAAACGCTATAAATAGCGAATGTGTGGTCATTTGTAAGTTGTTGATTTTTGAATAAAATTCTTGTTTGACTGCTGTGTGCTTTCATCCTAAATTGGTAGTTGAGTGTAATCTCCTATCTCCACTTTCGGTTATTCGAGTGCGCTCGAATCAACGATTGTTGAAGCCGATTCGCGGAATCAAGTGCGCTTGAGCAATGCTTGAAGAATTGAAGATCTTCTTTCACGGTATCGTGCGCGATCAACGTGAAGAGGATAACTAGAATTCGGTATCTACGGATCAACGAATTTGGGACTTGTAGTATTTTCAATCCACCGATTTGCTACTTTCATCGATTCATATCGTTTTGTTAAATATCCGCTGCGTCAGTTTGGTATCGAAGCTTGTTTTAGCCAATCATAGCTAAATCGGGTCTTGGAGCCAAGTATTTGAAGTTTGAAGTTGTTCGTCGTGTTCATCTTGAAGTTGCAACGAGAGGAGAACTTTTGATCCATTCCATTTTGGATCGAGGTGTTGGACATTGTTCGAATTTAGCTAGTGGGAAGTTGCGCGCCAATTTTTTTTTGAAGTGTTTGAAGCCGTGAAGTTTAAGGCCGAGCCGAGTTAGATTGTATCTTGACGCAAGCTACTTTGTGCCGAGCCAAGGAGTTTTGTGCGAGCTAGTGTGAGCCGTGACTTGTTGTTTGTTGAAGTTAAGTTGTAAAATTTTGAAGATTGTGTTGATTCAATCATGCCACCGAGAAGAGCTAACCGACATCAAAATGTTGAAGCGTTGTATAGAAGGAAAGAAGTCGAGCAATTGGAGCAACGCATTAATGAGAAATTTGATGAAGGGATTGGAAAGTTAGAGAAGTTGATGATTGATATGAATCAAACTCAAAGGAGGAGATCGCCAATCTCGAACCATGGAGGAAACCGAGTTTCGCCATCGGTTACGGAAGCGAGAAGGGTATCACCACAATCTTTTAGAGAAAGAAGAGTAACATCAATTTCATCGAGAAGAGATCACCATGACAATGGACATGAAGAAAGAAGAACTCCACGTGAGTTTGAAGAAGAGCCATATAGAGAAGAAGAGAGACATAGTAGAATAGACATGTGTGATCGAAGGGATGTTGATGGTCGAGATCGATATAGACGTACATTTGATTTTGATGAAGAGGGTGATAGAGCTAGTATTCACTATCGAGATCGAGACCATGTTCGAAATTCATATCGTGATGTAGAAGAAGATCGACGATGAGAGTCAGGTATGAAGACAGAAATTCCGGAATTTAAAGGTGGGATGGTAGCTGAAGAGTTCTTAGACTGGTTGTCAAATGTTGAAGAGATCTTTGATTTCAAGGAGGTTCCGGAGAATCGTCGAGTGAAGTTGGTTGCTACTAGGTTGAGGGGAAGAGCTTTGGCGTGGTGGCAGCAAACTAAACTTACAAGGGAGAGAATGGGAAAGTCAAAGATTGAATCTTGGGAGAAGATGAAAAAGTTGATGAGAGCTACATTCTTACCATACAACTATCAATCACTTATGTACTAAAGGTTGTAGAATCTGAGGTAAGGGACAAAGACAGTTAATGATTATGCCGATGAATTTTACCAACTCATTGCCAGGAATGATATAATGGAGACGGACGAATAGTTGACTGCTAGATTTGTTGGAGGATTGAGAATGCAGATCCAGGATATGGTGAATATGTTCGATCCAAGATCTGTGGCGGAGGCACATCAGAAAGCATTGGCTTGGGAGAAGCAGGGAAGGCGAGGAGGTGGTGTGTTTACTAATTCCAATAATCCAGTGAAGGGTGTTAGTGGGAGTTCTAATGTTCCTAAACCTGTAAGTAAGCCAGTTGTGAGGGAGGTTGAGAAGACAAAGAGTAATAGCAGTTTCAAATGTTACAATTGCCAGGAGTTGGGTCACAAAAGCAATGAATGTCCGAAGCCGAAGAAGAGAGCAATGGTTGCTGAGATTGAAGAAGAGGACGTGGAAGCTGAATATTCAAATGCACCTTATGATGAGAAGAAAGAAGAATTGTCCGGAGATGAAGGGTGTAATTTGATGATGAGGAGGTCTTGTCTGACACCGAAGCAGGAGGTCGATTCTAGTTGATTGAGGAATAACATATTTCAATCTTCATGCACTATTCTTGGAAAGGTCTGTAAGTTCGTTATTGATGCTGGGAGTTGTGATAATATTATCTCTATAGATGCTGTGAAGAAATTGGAATTGAAAACCGAGAAGCATCCTAAACCGTATAAATTAGCTTGGTTAAGAAAGGGTGGTGAAGTGAAAGTTGGACGAAGAGTTTGCGTGAATTTTTCAATAGGGAAGAAGTACAAAGATGAAATCTGGTGTGATGTAGTAGACATGGATGTGTGTCATCTGTTGTTGGGCAGACCATGGCAGTTTGATAGAGCAGTACAACATGATGGTCGTGCTAATAGCTACAGTTTCATGTTTGAAGGTACTAAAATCACGTTAGTTCCCAAGAAACAGCAACAGAAAGAAAGCAAGCTGGAGGAGATTGAAGAGCTGAAAACTTTACTATCTTTGAAGGAGTTCATTAAGGAAGTTGAAGAGGAACCTGAGGTATTCTTGTTGATTGGGCGGGAGTGTAACGAAAAGGTTGAAATTCCAGAAGAAGCGAAGCCAGTTTTGAAAGAATTTGAAGATGTATTTCCAGAAGAGTTGCCTAAGGAGTTACCGCCACTAAGAGACATCCAACATCAAATCGATCTTGTTCCGGGAGCAGTATTACCACATAGACCACATTATCGGATGAGTCCGAAGGAACATGAAGAATTGAGGAGGCAGGTGGAAGAGTTGCTTGAACAGGGACGTGTGCAGGAAAGTTTAAGTCCATGTGCTGTGCCAGCTTTGTTAGTACCGAAGAAGGACGGAACGTGGAGGATGTGCACTGACAGTCGAGCATTGAACAAGTTAACTGCGAGATATAGATTTCCAATGCCGAGGTTGGATGACATGTTAGATCAGTTGAGTGGGGCTACTATCTTTTCAAAGATTTATTTGAAAAGCGGTTATTATCAAATTCGAATCAGACCACCAGACGAATGGAAGACAGCTTTCAAGACCAGGGAAGTATTATATGAATGGCTGGTTTGCCATTTGATATATCGAACGCGCCAAGTACATTCATGAGGGTGATGAATCAAATCTTTAGACCATTCATTGGGAAATTCGTAGTGGCATATTTCGATGATATTCTGATATATAGTGGAAGTACAGAGGAGCATGTAGAGCATTTGCGGAAGGTGTTAATTATTCTTCGTGAAGAACAGTTCTATGCCGCAACAAAGAAATGCGTCTTCATGACGCATAGTGTTTTATTTCTGGGTTATGTTATTTCAGGAGAAGGTATACAGGTGGACCAGAATAAAGTTGAAGCAGTCAGGAATTGGCCACAGCCAAAGACAATTACGGAAGTGAGAAGTTTTCATGGGCTAGCGCCATTCTACCGAAGATTCATTCCACACTTCAGTAGCGTGATGGCTCCAGTTACTGATTGCATGAAAGGAAAACAGTTTGTATGGTCAGAGGAAGCGGGGGTTGCTTTGAGAAGATTAAGGAACTATTGACGATAGCGCCGATTCTTGTTTTACCAAATTTTCAGTTATTGTTTGAATTTCATACTGATGCGTCGAAGGTGGGAATTGGTGGAGTCTTGAGTCAGAGTGGGAAACCCGTTGCTTATTTCAGTGAGAAGTTATCAGGAGCAAAGATGAGGTATAGCACGTACGATGTGGAGTTTTACGCAATTGTTCAGGATGTTAAGCATTGGAGACACTATCTGTTTCAGAAAGAATTTGTTCTGTACACTGATCATGAGGCGTTGAAGCATATGCAAGGGCAGGACAAGATTTCAGCGAGACATGCATCATGGATTGCTTATTTGCAGCAGTTTACTTTTGTCGTTAAACACAAATCAGGGGTGACGAACCGTGTAGCTGATGCTTTGAGTAGGAGGAGTCATTTATTAACAACAATGAAAGTTGAAGCGACAGGTTTCGAACTATTACCAGAGCTGATTGAAGAAGATCCATATTTTATGAAGTTCGTTGAAAAGGTCAAGGAAGGAAGTACTGATGAATATGTGTTAGTTGATGGTTTTCTGTTCAAGGGGGACAAGTTATGTATTCCAGATAGCAGCTTGAGAATGAAGATTATCATAGAGTTACATGACGAAGGCCATGTAGGCAGAGATCGTACTTTGCAGTTGATTTCACAATCTTACTTTTGGCCGCCAATGAGGAAGGAGGTTGAAAGGTTTGTGGAGAGATGTCATATATGCCAGGTTTCGAAGGGAACAGCGACCAATGAGGGTTATATATGCCGTTACCTGTAACGACTAAGCCTTGGGTTGATTTGAGTATAGATTTTGTTTTGGGGTTGCCTAGAACTCAAAGGGGAAACGATTCCATTTATGTGGTGGTTGATCGATTTTCAAAAATGGCACATTTTATTGCTTGTAAGAAGACGATGGATGCTGTTCATGTTGCTCAGTTGTATTTCAAAGAGATTTATAGACTTCATGGATTACCATAATCTATCGTTTCGGACAGGGATACCAGATTTTTAAGTCATTTTTGGCTTAGTTTGTGGAAGATGGTGGGAACGAAGTTGAACTTTAGCAGCGCTTATCATCCACAGACGGATGGACAGACCGAAGTTGTTAACAGATCGTTGGAAAATTTGTTACGATGTCTTGTAAAGGACAATCTGAAGAGTTGGGACATGAAGTTATGCCAAGCAGAGTGTGCTCATAATCATGCAGTGAATCGTAGTACGAGATTCAGTCCATTTCAGATTGTATATTCAAATTTGCCCAAGGGACCGTTGGATTTGGCGGTAATACCTCAACCAAAGGGGACGATTAAACGGGCTGTTGATTTTGTTGATGATGTCATAAAATCGTTCAGGAACGATTGGTGAAGGCAAATGACAGGTATAAACGATCTGCAGATCTGAAACGAAGAAATGTTGAGTTTAATGAAGGAGATTTGGTATATGCTGTGTTAACGAAGGATCGTTTTCCAGTAGGTGCTTATAACAAGTTGAAAGCCCGAAAAATTGGTCCCGTAGAAGTGGTGAAACGGATTAATGAAAATGCTTATAAGTTGAAGCTACCGGAGGATGTTTACACTTTTGACGTGTTCAATGTTAAGCATCTTGTACCATATTACGAAGGTGAACAATCTGATGTGGAAGAATTTCCAAATTCGAGGACGAATTTTTCTCAACCAGGGGAGGATGATGCAGCTCCGGCTAGAGAAGAAACTACACAAACAATAATTTCCCAAGACATGAGTCGTACACGACTCAAGAAAGGCCTAAGTCGTCCATGGCTTAAGATGAGAGCTATAGGTCGTCTACGACCTAATGAATCACGTTATAACAAGCCACGAGTTAACAATGAGTTACAGGAAGCATGTTTTAGATCGGCCACGACCTAAGGAGTCACTTGAAAAGACGCTACGACCTAATGAAGCCTTAAGTCGTCTGGAAATTTTAGATCGTTTACGACCTATGGCTACAGAAGCTAATGATGAAGACTTAACTCGCTCAGAAGATGGGGACGAGCTACGACCTAAGTTGAACGACCTAACTCCTAGGTCGCTCGAAGAATTCCTGTGCCGCTTCGTTAGGTCGCGAACGACCTAACACATAGGTCGCGTGAAGAATCTTTGTACTGCTTCTATAGGTCGTTAACCGACCTACCGACCTATGATAAGTCGCGTGAAGAGATACAGCAGCTTTCTTTTGACCACTACTCTGATATACACTTTTATGTGTAATATTCATATCTTATTCCGCCTTTGTGATATGAATTGTCTGTGACTGATTTATGTTATGCTTATTTCTATATTTGCTTCTGAAGATTATTTATAGCCACCGTGTGATAGCTTTGAGTTTGTATCGGAATGTCAGATTTCCTCCTTAAAAGAAATGCATGCTTTACTATCTGACATATCGATGCTCGCACAAAGCAATTACACGGATGGTCGCTCCTCAACAGCCTTATTCTCCGTGCTAGTTGACAGCATTACACCGTAGTGTTCTTGGCTAGCGTGGGTATAGAGGTGGGGCGTCACAGCTTGGTATCAGAGCCAAACTTCGAAACAATGTAGAATAACTTAACAAGGATCATCGTCCTAAGTCCATCTTAGGAGTTATACCTTAGGATTAATTCGAGTCTTCGTACCTTTCTATCCTATTTTCTTTTGTGATTCCTTGTTTTATTTATCAAGATTTCTTGATAATTATTTGGTGAATAACCTTTTTCTTTTTCTTCTTTCTTTCTTTCTAAAGGAAGAGAAATGTCTAGACCAGGCCGCCCCAGAGCCGTGCCATCTAGCACTCCACCCCAGGATGGAGTTTTTATGACCGCTCAACAGCTTCTTGATTTGGTAACTAATGCTCAAGCAGCTGGAGCTAACCCGGAACCTACTCACCCAAAGTCGGGATTTGCACGCTTGTGCAGCGATTACACTAATTTGGGTGGGAAACCATTCAAAGGTTCCGAAACTATAATTGAAGTCCAAGCTTGGCTTAGAACATGCGATCGCATCTTTTCGCGCATGAATCTTATCGATCTTCACCGAGTTCAGGTGGCCTCCAGTATGCTCCAAGAGAGAGCATTGGACTGGTACGAACTTCTTATTTCTGAGATTAATGAAGCGGATCTCACCTGGGAGCAATTTCGAGAACGCTTCGAATTAAAATTCGTGCCTGAAGCTGAGAAAGTGACGATGGCTCATCGTTTCATTGACCTTGTTCAAGGCGATTCTTCCATGACGGACTACGTTGCTTCTTTTGAGTCGTTTTCTAAATATGGGATTGAATACATCAACACCCCTCTGAAGAAGAATCAGAGATTCGTTTATGGCTTGAACAAGAGCCTTAAGAAACCACTACTTCTAAAGTTGGAAGTTCCGTTCGACCAACTTATAGTTAACGCTCTTCGTCTTGAAGAGGCTGATAAAGAAAGTAGTGTTGAAGTAGTAACTTCCAAACCTAGCTTCAACAACAAAAAGAGGCCTAACAAATTTAAAGGTCCTTATCCCAATAAAAAGGGGAAACAAGCAATTCCTACTGCTAAGACTTTTTCCTCTAGTGAAGGGAAATGCTACAACTGTGGTTCTAAGGACCATTTTGCGAACAAGTGTTCAAAGCCTCGATCTTATCGCTATTGTAAAAGTCCAGATCATTTTATTCATCAATGCCTTAAACTTGAAGGCAAGAAGGAGGGAAAGTTAAATGTTGCTCAAGCCCCTGGCAACACATCTCGTGGCCAAGGTATTTCTCATTCCATTCTCGATGGTATTATTTTATTTTGTGATCAACCAATTCGAGTTCTTTTTGACACGGGTGCATCACACTCTTTTATTTCAAAAGAACTTGTTGATACTTTTTCTTTGGATGTTTTATGTTTAATGACTTCTTTGAGAATTTCGAATCCGGTTGGTGGATCAGCAACAATTAGTTTGCTTTGTAAAGATGTGGAGATTATTTTATGTGATTTTTCTTTCCTGGCTGATTTGCATGTTATGCGCTACTTAGGCTTTGGAATGATTTTGGGAATGGATTGGCTTAACCGTTATGAAGCCCATATCCTATGTCCTGAGCGGACTATTCATCTTCGACATCCTCTATCTGTTAAGCAGCTTTCTATTATTCTCAACGATTCGGATTCCAGCGTCGCTGCATCTTTATATTCTTTAAATCCCCGTGATGAGGATGATGACGACGAGGAAGATGTCATTTCTTGTATTCATGTCGTTCGTGAATTTTCCGACATATTTGAGCCCGTTTTGGGATTACCACCTAAGCGAGCAATTGAGTTCAAAATTAATCTTATCCCTGGAGCTCAACCTATTACTCGTCCTCCTTATCGCATGTCCAATAAAGAGAACGAAGAGATGCGCAAACAACTATCCGAGTTGGAGACGAAGCAATTTATTCGCTCTAGTTCCTCTCCTTGGGGAGCTTCGGCTATTTTCGTGAAGAAATCCGATGGTACGCTCAGGCTTTGCGTTGGCGATCGCAAGCTTAACGATCTTACTATTAAAAACAAATATCCTCTACCTCGGATTGATGATCTATTCGATCAACTTAGTGGTGCTAGAGTCTTTTCACAATTGGACTTGGCTACCGGTTTTCATCAGCTTTGTATCGCAGAAGATAGCATTCCATTGACCTCGTTCCGTACTCGTTATGGATCTTATGAATGGCTTGTCATGCCATTTGGTTTGACGAATGCTCCAGCGTATTTCGTTGACCTTATGAATCGGGTTTTCAAAGATTTTCTCGACCGATTTGTTCTCATCTTTATTGATGATATTCTTGTGTATTCTAAAACCGAAGAGGACCATGAAAAGCATCTTCAGATTGTGTTGGAAACTCTTAGGAGTAACCAATTAAAAGCAAAATTTTCTAAATGCCACTTTTGGCGATCTCGGGTGAAGTTTCTCGATCATATTATTTCCGAATCCGGAATATCAGTGGATCCTTCAAAGGTTGAAGCGATTCAAAATTGGAAAAGACCGGAAAGTGTCACAGAAATCCGTAGCATTCTTGGATTGGCAGGATATTACCGCCGTTTTATCAAAGACTTTTCTAAAATTGCCGTGCCTCTCACTGGCTTAACCAAGAAAGGCATTAAATACATTCGGTCGGACAAATGTGAAACTTCTTTTCAGAAATTAAAAGAACTCCTTTCTGATGCTCCTATTCTTGTGATTCCCGAGGGAAACCAAGATTTTATTGTTTATACTGATGCTAGTCGCATTGGTTTGGGTGCCGTTCTTATGCAAAAAGAACGTGTTATTGCTTATGCTTCTAGGCAATTGAAGCCAGCCGAGACTAGATATGCCACTCATGATTTAGAGCTCGCGGCTATTGTTTTCGCTCTTTGTATTTGGCGTCATTATCTCTTGGGAGAAAAATTCATTCTTTATACCGATCATAAATCTTTGAAATATTTATTCTCTCAGAAGGAACTTAATTTGCGTCAACAGCGTTGGCTCGAGTTCCTTGCGCCGTATGATCTCGACATCCTTTATACTCCCGGAAAGGGAAATCGTGTTGCCGATGCACTTAGTCACAAGCAACAAGCGGTTGTTTCTATGATGATATCCGAATGGAATGATCTCGAGATATTATCCTCTTGTGAGATTCGAGGCCGTGTCTCCGATTTATGTTCATCACTTGTGTTATGTAGCCTTGAGACTCATCCTTCTCTTTTAGACCGCATTCTTGAAGCTCAAAGGCTAGATCCCGGAATGGCTCTTCTTGGCCAAAATATTAGGGATAAAATTGATATTGAAGGATTGAAAGAATTTGATATCGATTCTCGTGGCGGCATTCGAAAATTTGGTAGACTTATCGTACCAAATATTATTGATCTTCGTAAGGATATTTTAGAAGATTCTCATCGTTCTAAATTCACCATTCATCCCGGTAGTAGTAAAATGTACGCGGATATGAAGCGACTATATTATTGGGAGGGAATGAAATCTGACATCGCTAACTTCGTTAAGCGTTGCATGACTTGCCAACTCGTTAAGGCCGAACATCAAAGGCCCGGTGGGTTGTTGCAACCTTTAGAAATTCCAATTTGGAAGTGGGACCAAATTTCCATGGATTTTATAGATGGCCTTCCTCGTTCTCGTTCAGGTCATGATAGCTTATGGGTGATCGTTGATAGACTTACTAAATCCGCCCATTTTATTCCCGTTCGGTCTAACCGAACCGTTCCTCTTTTGGCCAAGCTCTTTATTAAAGAAATTATTAAATTGCATGGAGTTCCTACATCCATTGTTAGTGATCGTGATCCATTGTTTACTAGTGGGTTTTGGAAGAGTCTTCTAAAAGCTTTGGGAACGAAGCTCAATTTTAGCACCGCTTATCATCCTCGGTCCGATGGACAAACCGAGCGTGTGAATCAAACACTTGAAGATCTTCTTCGTGCTTGTGTGCTTGATTTTGGGGGAAGTTGGGAAGATCATATTTCCCTTGTTGAATTCTCCTATAATAATAGCTTCCAATCTAGTATTGATATGGCAGCTTTTGAGGCACTCTACGGAAGGCCATGCCGATCTCCTTCTTGTTGGCTTGAGACCAGTGAGAAGCTGGTTTTAGGTCCAGATTTTATTCGTGATTCCACAGAAAAGATTGATCTTATTCGACATAGGGTGAAAGAAGCCCAGAGTAGATAAAAATCCTATGCCGATAACTGGAAAAGGAAATTAGAGTTTTCTGTGGGAGACCTTGTTTTTATTTGTGTTTCACCTATGAAGGTGTTGTGCGTTTCAGTCGCTCGGGAAAGTTAGCGCCTCGATATATTGGGCCATTTTCTATCACTGAACATATTGGTTCCATGGCTTATCGCCTCTTGTTACTGGCTCAATTTTCTGCTACTCATGACGTGTTTCATGTTTCTCAATTACGGAAATGCCTTCGAGATTCCGATTCTATTCTTGAGCCCGGTGTTGTGGAAGAGATTGAAATTTCGCCTGATTTAACTTATGAGCAACATCCTATTCGTATCATTGCTTCGGAGGTCAAACGACTTCGAAATAAAGATGTTCCGCTTGTTAAAGTTCAATGGTCTTCAAATCCTCAGGATTGTTCTTGGGAATCTAGAGAGTACATCGAGCGAGCACATCCGGACTTACTTTCTCGTGCTCTTTGAGGTGAACTTCTTATTTCAAATTTCTTTTGTGTTGAATATGCTTTTATGGTTGTTACTACGTATCTTCTTCTTAAATATTGCGATGACGCAATTTCTTTAAGGAGGGGAGTCTGTAACAATACGCATATTTATCGATTTTATATTTAAATATTTTATTTAAATATTAATCGTTAGTCGGATTTTAGTCCGAAAAGCTACTTTTTGCAAACAGCCGAATTAGGACTCGAGACCACCTCCATTGAGTTCAAAATGCCGTTTGCGACCTTTTTGAGTATAAACTTTGATATATTTGGAGTTAGTCAATAATTTGACCTTTTTCACTTTGGGTTTGAGTTTGGGTTCAGCCCACTAGCCAACTTATACTCAAAACTGAACCACTCTTCCCCATTCACCCTCACTTCTTCCTCTTTTCAGTTCTAAGGCAATAATGGTGGGAGAGATTGGAAATTAAAACTCCAAAACCCTAGTTCCTCTTGCAACCTCAAATTCCTAGCTCCAAATTCAAGAGAACCCATTGGTAAGCATTCTCTTCTTCTTCTCCAACTTATTCTCTTACCAATTTCAGAAATTCCTAAACCTAATTTTGGGAATGTTCTTGTTTTGAGCATAGATTCAAGCTCATTTGGGTTGTGTTGAAGAGAGGTTGATTCTCCATTTGCTTTCAAGCTTCTTCTTGTTTGATTTTGTAAAATGGTGAGATTTTTATCTCACATCTTAGTTTATAATTATCTTCGATTGTTAGGTATGAATTCCTAACACTTACTCTTGTGCAATTGATTTTGGTTTGGATTGATTTGGTGTATATTCCAATTTTGGTATTTTGAAATCCAAATCTATGAAAATCCTTTTATGGATATTTGGGCATTGATATTTGAGGCGTATCGAAGAGCCGTTTAGGCTGGGTTGTCGCTCGACGTAATTCCTTAGTCGTCGTCGCTCGATCGATCGTTTCCGGTATCCGTTTGGCCATTTTTGGCCTAGGTTCAGGGAATGCCCTGAACCCTTGATTCAGACGTCTGAAACGTAATATTCAGACGTCTGAATATTGTTCTGGGAAGATTTCTATTCCCAGATTCAGACGTCTGAATATATGATTTCAAACGTCTGAATTGGTTCATTTGGAACCAGAAAGGAAATAGGCTAAAATTTGTCTATTTCAGACGTCTGAAACACTTGATTCAGACGTCTGAATTGTGTTCTGGAAATCTTTATATTTCCAGATTCAGACATCTGAACCACTTGTTTCAGACGTCTGAAACTGCAGTGTTTTGCCTGCTTGCCTATTTTGTTTACGAATTCCAATTTTATCGACTTGTGTTGGTTCCCTTCTATTGTTGTCATTTAATTATCGACTTTGGTGACATTTTCTTGGGAATTTTTGGAAATATCCACTTCGATGGATTTAATATCGATTTCTTTGGATTTGATTCACGCCTTCGTATGTGAATTTTTATGATTGATTGTTTCTACAATCACTTGTGTGATTTGTCACTTTAAAAATATAAAGGTTTCTATACTAGTAGTAAATATCAAAACCCTTTTCATCAAAACAATTTCAACTCTATTTTCAATTACAAAGCTCGTTTCCTAAACCGTTTTCCAATCTACTAGTATATACAAACCATTACCTCACTCGTATGAGAAATCTAATTAAACGACTTAGTAAAACAAGTGGTATGAAACTCTTGCGTTTACTTCGTTGGTTAATTCTTGGACTTGTTCGATTGAATCTCTTGTGACAATTTTTCTAGTGGAAACTTACAATTTGTTCGTAAATATTTAAGTTAAGCTAGTGGTTATGGGACATGATGCTAAACTCATATATTTACTAGCTTAGTGTAATTGACACTTCTTGATGGTTATTGACGACCATTTTTGTGATTTAGACTAGCAATGTGCGATGTCTCTTTGTCTGCGAGGGAGACTAAACCCCGTTTTGTGGAGTTTCGACTCAAATTTGTGGGGTAGCAACCTACGGTCTTCGGACCATTCGTGTGTCAGGTCTTCGGACCATTCGTGTGTCAAATTAATGGCTAGCTACCATGAGATAGCTTCTCGTTCATGTGTTACAGCTGTTGGTGAGTTTCCATGCTCCCGTTCGTGTGATAGGCCTCCCCCTTTTTATGATTTCTGGATTTCGTGTGTTGAATTCTAGAATTTATTCTTCACCAATTTTAGTGATTTTCATTGATATGATTTATCAATTTTTTTGCATTGGTGAATTCGTGTGTCATTAACTTGTTGTGAATACAAGTTTTGGGTATGATACCCTTTTTGGATCTTTGAGAAGATTCTTGTGATATTGATTAATCGTTTGTTGATTATCATTTACATACTTATAGTAGTATGTCATTATGGATATTATATGTTTATACCATATCTCTTATTTTATATCATGTCGTCTGATATTTATAGCTAGACTGATCCGTTTATTATTTTCTTATAAATAATACTCGGGTCAGACCGAGATGTTACAGGTGCTTGTGCTTGACTTCTCTTCAGGGATCCATTACTCTGACCTTTTGCTAACTACTTAGATTAGTAGCTTTTTGTTGTATACTCTTGAGACATTGACTCATTGATGTATTCTTTTGTATAGCACATGTTGCTGTTGTTTTGTGTTATTGTGGATCTTATTGGACCACTACTCTGATATACACTTTTATGTGTAATATTCATATCTTATTCCGCCTTTGTGATATGAATTGTCTGTGACTGATTTATGTTATGCTCATTTCTATATTTGCTTCCGAAGATTATTTATAGCCACCGTGTGATAGCTTTGAGTTTGTATCGAAATGTCGGATTTCCTCCTTAAAAGAAATGCATGCTTTACTATTTGACATATCGATGCTCGCACAAAGCAATTACACGGATGGTCGGTCCTCAACAGCCTTATTCTCCGTGCTAGTTGACAGCATTACACCGTAGTGTTCTTGGCTAGCGTAGGTATAGTGGTGCGGCGTCACACTGGAATTGAATAAATTATGTAACATGGCCATTTAAATAAGTAACGGTACGTAGTATTGTAGTGAAATGTGTGGTTGGATACAACAAGATAAGAACTCGTAGCGATGAACGAGTTACCCTGGGTTTTCAAAGAAGCTTTACAACCTTAGTATTTCAATTTGAATGGGTTTAATCATGCTGGTTTCCAGCCTGACTTGGGTGTTACTTTATTGTAATGCTCAGGTCATATCGAGTATTACAGATTTTCAGGTTGGGATGTTTTGGAGCTCAGGAGGCAAGCTAGATGGCAGGAACGTATGGAGTATATTCCGCTGTATATTTGAGATTGTATTAATAGTAGTCAGGGACAAGTTGTTACAACTATCTAATTTATTTGTAAATGGTTGTACTGTGATATTTTGTTTGTAAACTGACAGTTACAACCTTTTCTTTATATAAGTGCTATTATTTGATATTATGTTTATCCCGCTGCAATTGTGAGATTCTGTGCTTTGTTTTCTGTTTCTTTTCCTACCTCTTTCTCTTCTTTATCCTAGTAACATGAAATTTTCGACTCTCGGCACTCTATACCGTGAACGTATTAGTGTCGAATTTTCGGGTCGAAAATTTTGGGTCGTTACGTTTGGTATCATAGCTGAAGGTTAAAAGAGAACCTTGGCTCTGGTAGGGTTACTCATTAGAGATAAGGTCAGCAAAATCCTAATATGAGTTGAGCGTATTATATGAGAGCGTACTTGTTATTTTCTTATATAAAGATTTTTTTAAAACAGTTTTAAAACGATTTTTTATATAAGCTTATATTTTGATATATAAAGTAATAATTTTTCTAATTATTATATATATTAAGATATAAGTTGTTGATTATCGAAATTAAATATAATAACAAGAATTAAGTGGTAATATATATATATATATATATATATATATATATCCAAATAGGAATTGGATAATATGAACTATGTAAGTAAGTTGAGCTAAAATGGATTCAAATCAGAAATTAAAATCCTGAAATTTGTCGAAGGGTTTTCAGAACACTGAATTAAGTTACCCTGATTTTATTTTCCAATAAATTATGAGATAATATATTGTGAATTGGTTTCCACAAATGATAATCTTGGTTAACCATAAAATGATTGTTGTGACTAAATAAAGGGATGTTTGTTATCTAATAATAATTAATGATAAACCGAAATGGAATGTTTTAAGGAAGTAACAATTTAGATAAGAATGACTTATAAATTAAAAAGGATTTAAATTGTGAAGTTTTAAAAGCTAAGTCCAGAAAGTTTGAAATTGTTTCAAAATGTTAAAAGAAATAATAAATAATATGATTCAGATTATTTTTGAATGTGGGAATCTTATTTTAAAATAAGAGTTGTTTTAAATTTTTTAAAAGAATTTGATTGAATTAAAACCAAGAATGGTTTAAAATTTTAAAGTATGACTTGGTGAGCTAATGAAATAAATATGTATATATGTGAATATACATAATATCAAAGTTAATTTGAGGTAAACACTAAGTGTTGAGTTTTGAATTTTTCCCCTAAAATGTAAAACCCAAAGAGAAATAAGTTTTGAACTTATAAGTGGGAAAGGATATTGATAAGAAGTTTAAAATTTGAAATGGAGAATTCAAATTGAGTAATGTTGACTGGATTAAACGAATTGAGATTTAAATTAGGGAATTTAAATGGGTTGAATTGAAATGAGAGTTATGTGTGATCTCAAAACAAGTTTGAGTTTTTGAAATTTATAATGGACGCTATTGATGGATGTTTTAGATAATTTGGATGTTTATTTACCTTGACTTATCCTGATATCATCCTGTTGTTATTAATAATCTAGGGAACTGTAAATTGGAATATTTAAATGAATTAAGAAGTAGGCTGAGATAATATATATATATACATATATATATATATATATCCATTACTGAAGTTAAATAGAGATAAAACTTTAATTTAAAATTATTTAAATGATTTTGTTTTTTAGAAATAAAATAGAAAATTATGGGAATGTAATCACTTTAAACTTAAGATTTAAATGTTAAGAATGAACTTGCAAACTGATTTTTTTTTAAGAATTGGTTTCAAGTTAGTAGTTAAAATTGGGTAATAAATTGGATTCTGAAGATTAAATTGTTTAGAAGGTTTTGAACTCTTATTTGAACCTTGAAATAAGTTAAGTAAAAGTAATTTAAATGAATGTTAAAAATTTGGACTCAAAATTTAATTTTTTAAATACTTAGGTTATTAAATTAAAAGAAAAGGTTAATTTGATTTAAGGGATTAAGTCATCATTTAAAAAATTTAACTCGAATTTATATAGTTCGAGATGGTTTAAAGTTAAGATTGGAATTGAAATTAGTCCAAATTGAATTCGATTTGAATAATTTAGGAATTGTGATTGGAGTTGAATAAGTTTAACTCAAATGGAAAATAATTTGAATTTAGGAAAGAAATGGAAGCTAACTCAAATTTAATTGAAATTGAATCAATTATAATGGAAGTAGAAATTGAAAATTGATTGGAAGTGGAGATTGGGAAATTGAACCAGTTTGACTCTGAAACTATTTTTGAATAAATTGTTTTAATATAAATTGTTTTTAATCCATTTTCCTAGCTATTTTCTATACAAACTTTCTTTTTAAAACCCAAACTATCTTATACTTCTTTTACAACTATTTTGAAAACTAATTAATATTTTACATCTGTTTTATAAACTAGTTACTATTTTACAACTATTTCGCAACTATCCAACTATTCTACAACTATTTGACTATTTTACAACTATTTTATGATTACTTAACTATTCTACTGCTATTTACAAATAATAACTATTTTACAACTACTTATCTATTTTAAACCTTTTCAAGCTATTTTCTAAATTCAAGTTGGTCAGAGTGCAAACTGTTTAGAATTGAAGTGATAACCCAAATGGAAACTGAAGCAATTATGAATAAGTGAATAGAAATCATAAATGGGAATAAAAAGGAAATTGATTTAGCTAATAATCAATGAAGATAAATACGTAGGATGTACGCATATTATCCTATTCTCATAACGATTTGATCTAGATTCGAGTACAGAATTTTGAGATAGTATATCGATCCGAGTTGGGATTTTTCACTTGATTTTCGACCGTGAACCCTGGATATGGATTTTTTTATTGATTCTGGAAATTCTCTATCATAGTTATGAATATGCAAGGAGAATGATGGTTTCTGATTATGAAACCAGATCTGAGTCTGCACTAGGAAGTCAGGTGGACGATACTAGTTTAGAAGTGAAATTGTGTGATTGAGTGAGCGATCGAATTTGATATTGCGTACGGATGATATATGTACATCGTACATGTTTGAATGAAATAGATATTGAAATTTTGGAAATAAATGTAAAATATGTTTTGAAATAGTAAAGTATATTTTGAGAAATATATAAGAGTGGAAACTGGATATCACTATAACTGAAACTCATTTTATAAAAGTAAGTAATGTGGCAAGTAACTTTATAAAAGAAATCGAATTTGAATATTGATTTGGCATAAGTAAAGTTATATATTTATATATGTTTTATATGATAACAACCCTTATTGGAATTTTAACCAAAAGATGTGATATTTGAAAAATATTTTGTTCTAGTTAAAGGAATAAACTTATATATATCTATATATAAATGATTTTTGAAAATGGAACTGAAAAGGTTTTTGGAACCCATTGATTTTGAAAGGCTTTTGATTTTGAGTGAAAATCAATTTTGGAATTTGGAAAGCCAAGTTTGAAACTATCGAATTGAGATATCGATTTTGTGTAAATGGGATTTATATGTGGTACATATAAAAAGCATGATTTGAAAGATACTATATATGTATAGTATAAAATGTTTTGAGAATGCTGTGGGGAAAAAGGCCCTCCTATTTAGGGTGAAACTTCTAGTAGGATATCCACGAGGTGTTTCTGCCTTGAGCCCTAAGGGAGGGTTCTAAATTTGATCCTAAGAGGATGTCCGGACAAACTGAAGTTCCCGAGGATTGTGGTTGGGATAGCGAAAGTCAAGGGCGCTGATGCCTGCAGAGACATTGGGTTATAATGTGACGACAGTGTAACTCGGTGTAACTCGGTGTAACTGTGATCTACTACGCACCATAGCAAAAGTCGAGGGGTAGTGAATGCCTAAGGTCTACGTTTGATTTCGCTGGGAGAGCGACGTAACATCGATTGACTGCGATCTATGAAGACATAGCGAAAATCGTGTGGCAGTGAGTGCCTACAGGCTACATTGGGACTCGACTGATGTAGTCTGCGATCTATGTGGTCTGTGTGGAGAAGTTTCATTTGGCAACGAAATTCGAGGGTGTTGATGCCTACAGTTACATGGGTTTTTGTCATGATGGCACTGTAACCTTTGGTGTAGCTGCGATCTGCGGTGGTTCCATGGTGTAATCGAGGGGTGCGGATGCCTATAGTTTTCTATGGTTTTGCCAAGATGGCGACATAATCATCGGGCTAACTGCTACCATGGAGGGGGTGATGATTTCCAGAGAATTCTCACCAAAAATGTTTTCTACATTTTCACAAAATGTATTCTAAGTATTTTTAGTGGGTGTTGGAAATGAGTCTGCTAAGTACTTATAGATTTTCAGTCCTACGCCTGATCAACGTATGACCGAATTTTTGTAAGAATAAGGATGGACTTGTTGAAACATCAAGTTATAAAAAGTATTTTTATAAAACAGTTTTGATAATATTATGTTGATTTTTAAAAGTGTTTTAAAAATTAAAAAAGGGTTAAGAGTTAAAAATGTCTGGATAGTTAGGATTGTTTGTTTGAATGAATTGTTTGCTTAAGTTATTAGTATATGGTTAATGTGTATGCCTTGTTGTTGTGTATAAAAGCTTTTGGATTATAGTTTTCTTTTAAAATTTCGGGTACGAATTTCTTTTAAGGGGGAGGAATGTGACAACCCAGAATTTTTGGCAATATTGATTTGATAATCTTCTTTTATAATCATTTAAAATGTGCCAAAATTATTCTTTTCAAACAAATAAAATATTTGTTTTCAAATTACTATTGTTTATATTTAGATTGTAAATAAAACTTTGATTTGAAATTCAAAAATAATATCTTTAAAATAAATTAGATTTGAAACTCTACATTTTTAAATACTAGTATATATTTAGATATTGATTTAAAATATTTATAATCTTAGCTTAAAATTGAAATAAGAATAAATAAAAAGGGAATGTATTAATAAAAATATAAAATATATTTATAACATAAATGCGTGCAAAAGACATTTGTAAGCTAAGTAAGCATGCAAAAATACAAGTGTCAAACTTAAGTATTCTCTTCATTTTTTTAAAAAATAATAAAACAAGGCTATATTTTCATCTTCACTCCTTCTCTTTTCATTTTTCTTTCATTTTTTCATATCTTAAAATTTAACCAGAGAATAAAATAAAACTAAAATAACCAAATAAACTCTTTTCAATTTCAAGCTGAAACTAAAGCAAAGATCCAGGATTCAACACAACTAAGTATAAGCAAATCAAGTTTCCAGTTGCAAAATTCAAAAGCATTTCCAGTTTTCAAGATCAAAACAATTTCCAGGCTTCTCTGTTCAAACCAATACCGTGAGTAAACTAACTTTTAAAAACTAAATCTGTTATAACTTGATGCATGAGATTAATACTTGAAGTTATGTTGTGAAATATTGCATGAATATATGAATATACTTGCATGTATATAAATGTGAAATGGATTGTTTGCATGTCTTTATATATATATATATAAGTCTCTACTTTTGAGTTAACAGGTTAAAACGAGTTAAAAAATTAAATCCTCTTCCTCTAAACTCTTATAGCTTATGATGTATAAAAAATATATGATTGAATTAACTAAATCTAAATAAAAAAATATATTTTTAGGTGAAGATAGAAGGTAGAATTACTGGGAAATAGAAAGAACAGTAGGAATTAAATCGAGTCATAAATTTATTGTTTAAATTTTGGTTTTTTTACATCATCTGATTCGTGTTCAAGAACTATGATTTTTAAAAGTAAAATCAAGATTTTTAAGTTTGGAAATCATGACATTTTGCAAGTTGATCAGAATCGTGAGTTTGCTCACTTTCTGGCAATCGACGAAGGGTGGAGTCTCGAGATCGTTGCTGTAGCATGTTTGTGGGTCATGGGCCTTGGCAAAAATGGTCGGTGGATTTATCAATTAATATGGAGGTCGATCAGCGTCGTTGTAGGGTTTAGGACATATTTTGGTCGACGTCGTTCTCGAGGCTTGTTCGTCGATAAGGATGCATCAGACCTGACCAAAGCAAGGGGGATAGGAGTGTGTGTCGATGGGGAAGCCTTGGATGGGGTTTCGAAGCCTCTTGTGATCTGAGGCTTTGGGATGTGGAAGTTCTTGAATGATTAGTTCGTTCCAGGAGAGTTCGATGTGCTCGTTTTCAATCTAGAGGTCGATTCGAAGATTTGGGTAGTCGAAGTGATGGAGAGGGTCATGGGTGACTGAGTGGTGCCGTCGACGTCGACCGGAGTTGCTCCGACCATACGTGCACGTGCACGTGGTTGTATGTGTATCTTTGTGGCCATAGGATTTGGGTAGAAGGAAGAAGAAGGAGTAGTCTCGGGAGGAACTCGGGAAGATTTGGATTTGGCTCGAGTTTTGTATCGGGTGTACGCGAGATTTTACCAGTTGTATCAGTTTTTTGTATTTTTAAACCAAAACAAAGTTTAAAAAGAAAGAAGAAGGAAAGGATCGGGAAAGATGGAGATTGACTCGAGCGATGGATCAGGATTTTTGAGCCTAACCCGTGTGATTTTAGGAAGGGAATTGTTTTTCACCAAGCTTTTTAAAAGTTAAGTAAAACAAGTTTTGAAAACAATTTTCTTTACTAATTCTTTAAATAATAAATGGTTTATTTAAGTTTTGTATTAGATAAAGGTTTTAAAATAAATTATTGCAAATTAATTAATTTTAAGGTATTTTGTTGTATGTCCTTTATTTTATTAATTCTTAAGTTATTAAATGAAATTAAATATAATAATTAAGTAGTTGTTTTAAAGAAGTAAAATGTTTTTAATTATTAGTTAATTTAAGGTCTTAAGTTAATTCATATATTAATGATAATTTAATTCCAAAGGTTTATTAAATAAAACTTAAATGATAACTAAGTAAAATGATTAAGATAAATGGTTTAACTTATAATTAATTAAGTGGTTTATCTTTAATTAATTTAACGTCTTAAGTAATTAAAGGATAATTGATTAATGTCAATAATTAATTAAAGTAAAAATAAATGGTTTGCAATTAATTAATGTTGCTTAAGCAGGATTTAAAAGTAATTAATTTATTGTGTTAATTAAATTAATTAGAAATGGTGTGACCAAGTTATCTTGCTTACGGATGATTAAATTGTATCGAATGCTTGGATTGATTAATATCTCTAGTCTAATAATTTGTGATGTTCTGTTGTATGAAATGACTGGATTGGTCTGTTAATAAATGTGAATCATTTATTTAATATGTGATGAATTTCTGTGTGCATATGACATTCTGAAGTAAATTAAACCGTTGAAACTTAAACAATCTGGCTTAAAGAATGGCATTGAATTCGAAAATATCGGGGTCGGATATCAGCAATATTCGGTACCAATTCGATTAGTAAATACTATAATTCTTTGTAGATTTGATTATGGAATCAAATGGGCTGGAATGGAATAAATTATGTAACATGGCCATTTAAACTAAGTAACGGTACTTAGATATTGTTGTGAAATGAGTGGTTGGATACAACAAGATAAGAACTCGTAGTGATGAACGAGTTACCCTGGGTTTTCAAAGAAGCTTTACAACCTTAGTATTTCAATTTAAATGGATTTACACACGCTGGTTTCTAGCCTGACTCGGCTGTTACTTTATTGTAATGCTCGGGTTAGACCGAGTATTACAGATTTTCAAGTTGGGATGTTTTGGAGCTCAGGAGGCGAGCTGGATGGCAGGAACGTATGGAGTATATTCCATTGTATGTTTGAGATTGTATTGATAGTAGTCAGGGACAAGTTGTTACAACTGTCCAGTTTATTTGTAAATGGTTGTACTCTGATATATTATTTGTAAAATGGCAGTTATAACCTTTTCTTTATATAAATGCTTTTATTTGATATTATGTTTATCCCGCTGCGATTATGAGATTCTATGCTTTGTTTTCTGTTTCTTCTCCTACATCTTTCTCTTCTTTACCCTAACAATCTGAAATTTCCAACGTTCGATTGCTCGACACTTTATACCATGAACGTATTAGTATCGAATTTTTGGGTTGAAAATTTCGGGTCGTTACAACAAAACGATACAACAGAAGTGGTACGAAGACCACACTATATATACAAAAAGTCAAAATAATATACATATCAGAGTCAATCAAAACGACTACAAAACTACATAAAAAGAGATAAGCTGTTATCCAAGCGGAAGCATTAAGCAAAGTCCAAAAGTAGGTATCTAACCTGAAACCACTCGGTCTGACCCTAGTATAAAGTACATGGGTCAATCTAGCTAAAACATCAGATTAGTAAGAATAAATGAAGCATAAGTTAAAGGGGTGATAATTCTTCTCGAATGAGAAGAAGTAATTCAATTAACATGACGTTACTTCAAGTGAGGTGGTTTCACTAAGGGTAAATCCTCAAAAGAGATAAACTCATAGATAAAATCAAATAAGTTTAATAAATGCCTCATATCATCGGCATAATCCCAAAAGCAACTATAATAGTTTCTCTAGACTATAACTCCTAATAGGAGAAATCTAAAATCACAAATCCTGCCATAATGACAAACACAATATGTCTTCAAAATAGAATAATCCTAAAACTCAAAATAGGCCTCATCTCATTGGCATATACAAATCTCAAAAAGGCCATATAATGGAAATATAAATAACAGTATAAACAGAATTCGACTAAGAGTTTAAAACTCCAAATGTAATCACCATATAATCAATACTGTAGCACTCAGGATAAATAAATAACTCAACAAAGGCGGCTACGATGAAAACATATATAAAATTATAGAAATCATCAAAAATCATTACTCGAGGAACTCAATTAAGAGTTCAAAACCTTATAAATGAAATCATTATATATAAATAAAATCTCATATAGCTCTAGGCTATAAAATATACAAAACAACATCTTGAAATAGTGAAATAATAAAACATCAAAACTCAGAAAAATCCCGGATTGGCCAGATCTCCGATTGCATGCCAAAGCAATGCTGCATATGCTATCCTCGTGTCTAGTACTATATATATTAGGTACCTATCTCTTGGTGATCGAAGTCACATAAACATTGTGACGACCGAAGTCGTAATCATCGTGATGACCGAATTCGTAATACATCATGACGACCGAAGTCGTAATACATCGTGATGACCTAAAGGTCTATAGTACTGGCATAATATCTTGAATGTGTCACAAACTCTCAGATAGGAACCTGAAAAGTATTAACGTGTGTCCTATACCGCATGTTCTCACTTAGCGGTTTACTAACCGCTAGTCAATGCCACACTAGAAAACAACATCATCAAAATCATAAAATCTCAGAAAGCTCATAACTTTCCTCATATCATCGGCAAGTACAAAATACATCGTGATGGTTTTCGCAAATCATAACTCCTAAAATAGGAGATCTCAACTCATAACTTGCCTTGTATGATCGGCGGTACAAATGACATCGTGATGGTTTTCACAAACCATAGCTCCTAAAATAGGAGATCTCAAACCCATAACTTGTCTCATATCATCGGTAAGTATAAAAGACATCGTGATGGTTTTCACAAACCATAGCTCCTAAAATAGAAGATCTCAAACTCATAACTTGCCTCATATCATCGGCAATTATAAAATACATCGTGATGATTCTCATTGACCATAACTCCTAAAAATAAAAGATCTCAAACCTCAAAGCTCGCCATAGAATGGAAATCACAAATACTAACCCGAAGGTCTATACTTCAATAGCTTTGAACGAACAAGTTCCGAAATAGCCGAAAAAGTAAACGCATGTGTTTCTTACCACGTGTTTTACTACATCGTTTAATTTTCTTCCTCATACGCTGGAAGAATGCAAAAATGTGTATTATATATATAAAATAATTTGTTTGGGAAAACAGGCTTTTAAAACCATTTTTCAAAATTGTTTTTGGACAACTTTGAAAATTCCCTTATTATAGAGAATATATATAGTTTTTTCTAGCTTTAAAATAGTTTAAAAAATATTATATAATAAATAATTCAAAAGCCAATTTATTTTTAAAAATTACTTTAAAATTATTTGGAAAACACGTGCTCGAAATCAAATAAAAACATCGAAAAAACTCAAAACCGATACTCAAATTCCACCTCAAAAACGATTCATTTAGAATCCCAACTTCACCAAAATATGGGCTCTTTTTTTGATGGGCTTCATGGCCACCAAAACATCACAAAAATATCACAGATTCAAGTTACAAAGGTGAAGAAATAAGCTAAAAAGAATAGTCAGAACACACAAAAGAAAGCGCAGACAAAGAGCACCATAGGTCGGCCATCAGGTCGACCCTTGAAGGCCTTAGGTCGACCTTATGGTCAACATAAGTTTTCTATGGTCGACCCCTATGTCGACCTCTAAAGATGCTGAGTCGACCTAGGTATCGGGATTTTCTTCTAGGTGCATTTCCTGCTTCGAACTCATTTTCAAGCAATAGTTTCAAGTAGCATCTAAGTGAATTAAGTAATAAAATTTTACATGCGAAGACTACAACATCTAATCTATAATTCGGGACAATTCCGACAGCATTTCAACATAGGAATCAAGAGATATTATCACTCAAAGAAGAAACTCAAACAAGAAGTATAATGTAAACTAGAAAATTAACCGGAACATTTGAAGTAAACAATTTTTCACAGTTTTCAGCTTGTATTGCACTGATTTAGCTAGAGAATGTGAGTTACTAACTCACCTTGTAATCCTTGAAGGTTAACCTAAATAAACTTGATGAAAACTGAAGCAAGTTGGAGGCTTTGGCAAGAGAAAACTTAAGCAACCTATAGAAACTCAATTCACAGACATGCAACCCAAACCAAGCAATTACTGACAATCCAAACTCATAAATTAGGATTTGATGAAATAATATAGTTTTGGAATAGATTACCTGTAGAAATAAGCTTTAGATTGATAAATAATAGCAAGAGATTGATTTTATTTGGATATTAAAGCTTGGATTTTAAGAAGAGGAATAGCTTTCTCCTTTTATTTTCAACTTTTACTGTAAGAATAGAAATGAACATACAGGAGAAAAATGAAGAGAGAAACTTCCTCACTTTTCTTTTCTAGTTTGTTCTACTAAGTGGGCTTAGACCCAAACTAAATAATTAGCTAAGTAAACAAATTATCAATTAAAAACATAAATACACTTATGTAATTAATCAAAACTTCATATTTTCTCAAAGTTTCTTCACAATAAAATCATGCAAACATATTTCTATGTTTAATAAAACATTTTACAACTAATAAAAAGATAATTTTGTTATAAAAATATTTTATTATCAGAAATTCTCATATTTAAATAAATACACACTTTATTCAAATATTTACATTAATCACTATTTTAACTCCCAAACACAAAACTAATTTTCTTGTGTAATAAAATATAACAAACCATTTTCCATCATTTTTATAATCAAAAATTATTTTTAAACCAAATTTCAACTTTTTATTTATAATAAACATATTTTAAAACAAATACTTCTTTTAAAAATAATTAAAAGAAATATTTGGCAATAATTACAAGAATTATTGCATTTTCTCAGATAAAAATCATCTTTCACTCATTTTTAACTCAAATAAACAAAAATGAAATTCTTATAACTTTATTTCCTCATTTTATTTCTAAAATTCATTGTTTAATCCAATAAACAATTTAAATCTCCAATTTTTTTATTAATTCATAATATTAAATTATAACCACCGTTATAATTTAACATTTATGGTAATCACCGAAACCAGGGTTGTTACATGATTAATTTGCTAATGATGTTTTCAAATTAATAAATCTTTTTAATAAATGATTTTTATAATTAATAAACTTATTTTAACTCTAATTAATCCTTCATTTAATGATGTTTATAAATAATAAATCATTTTTTATAATAAGATTTAATTAATTATTAATTAATTTAATTGATTATATTTAAATTATTTATTAATTGAATTAACGATGTTTTAAAGGTGATTTACCCTTTTTAATTAAAGGTTATTATAGTTAATTTAATCAACTTAGTTAACAAAGTATAAAGTTGATTAATAAAAGTAATAAGGATGTTTTAAGTTATTAAATCCTTTTTAAAATGAAAGTTAGTGAACTCTTTCAACAAAATGTTTTAATGTTAATACTTGTATTGTGAAGCCCAATCACGAATTTGGTTTTAAAAAGTAAACGTTTGATTCGGTTATGGAACTGAATTTAGTTCCGTAAAGCGATATCACTTACAAAGAAACGATTTATTTATGTGCTTAACACTAAATGTCGATGAAGTAGACTTGTCCCTATTTTGAAAGTTAAGAATAGTCGTGAGACATGACTTTAGGGTAATACTACCTTGACTTGTCCGGTATTATTGTTGACCAAGGGATAGTACAAGTTTGAATGCGATGAGTGGTGATATGTACGTAAGACTAATTTCCATATACGATCGTTTAATATCCTCAATAGTTGGTTTCTCAGCTATCAGTTACTTCCGCTTTTTATTAGCGTCATTCTAAGACGATGTGTGGCTCTGCTGAGCTTTGTTATCCTTTGTCGGAAATGACTAAACCCAATGGGTGAGTGGAAGCCAAGCTATGTTGGGTTACTCCCATTAGGGTAATTTCGCATCTACTCTAGATTTGGTTTGGATATTTGTGCACCCAGATATGAATTACTTGGATACTTGGTAATTGTTGGCGAGGTCTAGCGAGAACCATCGAAGTTCTCAAGTATATTTCTAGAGGTATACTTTTCAGTATGGGAGTGCACCTTCCCAGTCATTGTTGGAGATTTTCCTTTCCTTATTTGATTCAAACCTTTAAATCTGTTTTCTTTAATTGCAATGGAAAGAGGTAACCACTCTTTGTGGTGTTAATTATTGATTCAGTCCATTCTATCGAGTTTGAATTATTATCTGGATTAGCCTATTCTATCGAATTTGGACTATTATCTTGTTTTATCCACTCTGTCTAGTTTAGATTTCTATTCAGATTGTTTCCATTCTTTCAGGACTGAATGTATATTAATTATGTCCATCATCTATGTATGGATTTGTTATCTATTATGCGTTTCCATTTTTGTTATATTTGGTTTTTGTTTGTATGGGGGAAAACTCGTTCTATGTTAACGGCATTGTAACAACCCGCATATTTATCGATTTTTATATTTAAATATTTTATTTAAATATTTTATCGTTAATCGGATTTTGGTCCGAAGCTACTTTTTGCAAACGGTCAAATTAGGACTCGAGACCACTTCCATTGAGTTCGAAACGTCGTTTGCAATCTTCTAAGTATAAACATTGATATGTTTGGGGTTAGTGGAATTTCACCACTTTTTCACTCGAGCCTTTGGTTTGGACTTTTAGCCCATTAGGCCCAAGTTCCACCCCCCTTCTTCTTCATTGCTTCATTTCATTTCCTAACACTAAAGCTTCAACAAAAATGGTGAATGGAATGAGAAATTAAAACTCCAAAGTCTTTGTTTTATTGCAACTCCGACATTCAACTCCAAATTCAAGAAGAAGACATCGGATTCAAGCTTGTGGTTGCTTCTCCATTTGCCTTCAAGCTTTGTTCTTCATTTTCATTGGGTTTTGGAGCAAAGGTGAGATTTTTATCTCACAAATCTAGTCTATAACTATATTGGACTGTTGGGAATGATTCCCTATCACTTTTGCATGCACATTTGCATTTGGTTTGGATTGGATTGGCGAAAAACTCCAATTTTTAGCGTTTTGTTAAATTTTCTGCACTTGAGTCGTTCTGGCCATTTTTAGGTCGTTCGGAGTTAAGTCGTTCGTCCATGAGTCGCTGAGTCGTTGGAGCCTTGAGTCGCTGAGTCGTTGGACCCTTGAGTCGCTGAGTCGTTGGAGCCTTGAGTCGCTGAGTCGTTGGACCCTTGAGTCGCTGAGTCGTTGGACCCTTGAGTCGCTGAGTCGTTGGAGCCTTGAGTCGCTGAGTCGTCGGACCCTTGAGTCGCTGAGTCGTCGGACCCTTGAGTCGCTGAGTCGTTGGACCCTTGAGTCGCTGAGTCGTTGGACCCTTGAGTCGCTAGGTCGTTGGACCCTTGAGTCGTTAGGTCGTTAGACCCTTGAGTCCTTAGGTCGTTAGACCTCATTTTATCTTCACTAGGTCGTACCGTTTTGGTCGGGGCGCTGCCCCGCACCCCGCCGGGGGCGCTGCCCCCTGGACCCCCGCGACCTGACCGGGCAGGTCGAACCCCGTAAGCGGTGGCGTTGCCCCCGCACCCCCACCTTGGGGGGTTGCCACCCCCCCTGGACCCCCCCTCCGTAGGCGATCTTATCTGAAAAACATTCAACAGAACTTGCTTTGTTGAGATGCTGAGTTGACCATTCTTCGAGACAAACCATCTCTGGTTATCTCGGCCACGTTTGGTCGTTGGGGAACTTCCACTTTGATGCTTTTGAGCCGATTTCCTTGGATTTTATTCACATCTCCGAATGTGATCTTTGTGATGATTGTTTCTACAATTGCTTCTGTGTTTTGTCACTTTATAATATAAAGGTTTCAATACTAGTAGTAAATATCAAAACTCTTTTAACAAACAATTTCAACTCTATTTTTAATAACAAAGCTCTTTTCTTAAACCGTTTTCCAATCTATTAGTATATACAAGCCTTTACCTCACTCGGATGAGAAATCTAATTAAACGACTTAGTAAAACAAGTGGTATGAAACGCTTGCGTTCACTTCGTCGGTTAATTCTTGGACTTGTTCGATTGAACCTCTTGTGACAATTTTATTAGTGAAGATTTACAGTTTGTTCGTAAATATTTAAGTTAAGCAAGTGGTTATGGGACATGAAGCTAAACTTCTATATTTACTAGCGTAGTGTAATTGACACTTCTCGTTGATCTTGATGATCGCTTTATGAATTAGACTAGCAATTGCGCGATGTCTCTTTCATTGCAAGGTTAGGCTAGACACCACTTGTGTGATTCCACTCACACATACCTTTTTGCTTTTTGGTTAGCCTTGACCTCATTCGGGTGACTCAGACTCATCCATATGGGGTAGCTCCCCATGGTCTTCGGACCGTCATGTGATAGGCCTCTTTCCCTTTTTATGATTTCTGGATTTCTTGTGTTGATTTCTAGAATTTATCTCTTTGACTTGTCATGAGTACAAGTTTAGGGTATGATGCCCTCTTTGGATATTTGAGAAGATTCTTGTGATATTGATATATCTCTTATCGGTTGATCTCCTGTTGATCATTATTTGCATACTTATAGTAGTATGTCAGTATGGATATTTTATGTTTATGCCATATCTTTTATGTTATATCATGTCATCTGATATTTATAGCTAGACTGATCCGTTTATTATTTTCTTATAAATAATACTCGGGTCAGACCGAGATGTTACAGGTGCTACTGCTTGACTCCTCCCCCAGTGATTCACTACTCAGACTTTTGGCTACTTGTTTAGATTAGCAGCTTTTGTTGTTTACACTTGAGTTATAGACTCATAGTTGTATTCTTTTGTATAGCACGCGTTGCTATTCTTTTGTATTATCGTGGATCTTTTTAGACCACTTCCCTGATGTACACTTTTATGTGATATATATTCATATCTCTTTCCGCCTTTGTGATATGGATATCTGTGATTGATTCGCATGTTATGCTTACTTCTATATTTGTTTCCGAAGATTATTTTATAGCCACCGTGTGATAAGAAATTACATGGATGGTCGCTCCTCAACAGCCTTATTCTCCGCGCTAGTTGACAGCACTACACCGTAATGTTCTTGGCTAGCGTGGGTATAGAGGTGGGGCGTCACAGGCATGGTCCCACATGTGTTGATTAAATACACCCATGTTTGTTTTAGAGTTTTACTCATACTAGACATTTTGTCTGACCCGAGTTGTTTATTTTCCCTAAACTCTTAGGAACTAAATTATATTTGAGTAGTCCGAGAATAATAGGTTTCTATTTAGAGCTCTTTGAAGATGATGATTGAGCAAGCAGCTCCTTAGTTATCTAGGTGTTTATTTCCATGGTATGATTATGTAGGTGTATTTTATATCTAAAAATGACAAGTCAGAGTGTATAACTGCAAATCTGTTAGATGTAGTACTTTTTTATAACTCTGATAATTCTGTATAAGGAGTAACCTTTTATACTATGTCATTTTGTATTGCATGTAACCATTCCGTTGTGAGGTTTATCCATTCTGTCTTGTCTATTCTTTATTTTACCCAAGACAACTTACCTTTTGGACACATAGGCAATGGGACATGAATATCGTGGATGTATTAAGTGTTGTTCCTAAAAGTCAGAAAGCAGGGTCATCACAATAATATAGTTTGATTTTAATGATTTGGCTAAGAAAAATTATTCACTATTAATGTTTTTTATATATGCAGGCAATACCGAAGGTAGTTTTAGTTGAATTATGGAGTGAGAGGAGAAACCGATTGTAAAGGAGAAAGGTCGAAGAGATTATTTTGAACTGTGTTAAAGCTATCATGGGGAAGATATTTACGTAGAGTGACAAAGAAGTTATCACAACAAATGATACGAGAATTCACAGTATATGGCTTGGGTTTTGTATTTAACCACCATGTGCTTTTGTATGAACTATTTATTTAATTTCTTAAGTGTGATAAGGGCCCTCATTAAAAAACCATACTTGAATTCCAAAAAAAAAAAAGTTGATTTTTTTATTGTATGGTCATATAGAGTCTGAAAATAAATTTCTTAGTTTCAGCTTCTCCATTAAGCATGAAATTTGTATCATGCTATTTCGTTTTCTCGATATAGTAATATTTTTGAGCAAGCATATTGTAATAATATTAAAACTGTAAAAGGAAAATGTATCACAATTTGTAAAAAATAGTGTTTTGGTATGTGCATAATTTTTTTTTCTTATGTGTGTATGTAGGAAGAAAGATGTTTTTCCATTATTCACCTTAGTTTCTAACTATAACGTAGGATTTGTGAAGCATGTAATTAATATAATAATAATTTTGAGCTATATACCATTAATTTTCATAGAGAAAGAGATGCATTTATTAATAATAATCAAAGAGAATGGGATAAGTATAGATTTATCACATCTTAGATTTAAATGAGATGCTTTCTGATTATGCAAGGATTTTTTTACAAGAAAAGAGCCATATATCCCATTTTTTGATGTTCTTATAAGGAAAGTCCGTGCAGAAATGAATATGTAAATTTGGTCTCTATTTTTGAAAAATAGAAAATGCAAGGTGCCCTACACTTTTCTACCACAAAATGCCAGGTAACTTGCAGATTTTTTTTTGAATTTTTTTTTTGAAATTTTTGAAAAACGCAAGTTAACTTTTACTTTCTATCAGGAAACTAAAAGCTAGTTTGCACTTTTAATTTAGAAAATTTTGAGACCTAATTTACATACTCATTGCTATAGGAACTTTCTTGTAACAACATCAAAAATAGGAACCTGCTGTGCAAAACCCCTTGCAACATCAAAAACACCTTGTGTTTTTAATTTTTCAAAAATAGGATCCAAATTTACGTATTCATTTCTACAGGGACTTTTCTTATAACTACATCAAAAATATAAACCTGTAGCTCTTTTCTTCAATTGAAAATGTAATATTAATCATTTGTTATGTAAGTAAATTTTGTTTCTGTTTAATTTTTTTATTTTTAATGCGGAAAGGAATATAACTTCTTTATTTCCTTTCAATAATAAGACATTAATAAGGAATAAATTGTAATCATTGAGAGTGAAAAAAGGTAAGTCTGTAGCATTTCAAATTCATAAAATAATGTTTGTTTAGGTATGCACATAGTTTTTTTACCTATTCATGTGGGAAGGAAGAAAATTTCCCATTATTCACCTTACTTTTAAATTATAACGTAGGATTTGTGAAGCATGTAGTTAGGCAAATAATAAAAATTCTAAGCATGTATATACTGGTGGAAATTTTCAATATGTGGGCCACATATGCAAAATAAACGTGTTATGCTATTTCAGTGTAAAGCCTAATTAAAGTGATCAAATTTTAAATTAAAGCTAAAAGGTTTAAGGACACAGTTGTCATGATATTAATATGTAGATACCTAAGTAATTCTAATTTGTTGAAGGGCCAAATTAGAAAATGAAAACATTATAAATAAGGGATTATGGTACTTAAATTACACAAGCTCTAGTTATTCTCCTAATCTCTTCTATGAAAATATCCAACTTACACAAGCTCTAGTTGTTCTCTTAATCTCTTCTATGGAAATAATTTAGATCTAGAGCTTGTGTCAATTTAGAAGATCAAATCAAATCTTTTTCTCTTTAAATCAGCAACTATGGATTCAGGTACGACTTCCGCTAATCTATTTACCTTCCTTTGATTGCTTCTTAATAAAATCAATATGGGTCACATATTCAAACCTAGTGTTTTATGATTAATAAATCCTAAAGAATATTGAAATCCTAACATGTGGTATGAGAACCACCCATTAATGATTTCCTCAGGAATTTTTATGTTTTTTCACTATGAGTAAGTTTTGAATAAAACTTCATTCAGATGTCATTAAATTTCACTAAAGTTTCAGATTTGCTTGATCTATGTGTAACGATTTGGAAATTCGAATACTTCATCTTCGAATATTGTAACGTTCAGAAATATAATTAAGCGCTATAAATATGATTTTATTATCTTATTAAACATTATTCAATCAATAAATAATGATAAGTAACATGTTTTCAAAAATTATTTACAAAAAAATATATTCCCCAAAAAAAATTGATAACGTGATCGAAAATCAGTTTATCAGTAAACAACTTTTCAATCGATATAAGTTGTTCGAACTCTTATGCACTTGACTAGTGATCAAATGAACACATTAAAAACTAGTTAACACACACGTCTTCATAAAGCTTGTAAGGTTCTAGAAGCTTCCATATGGATAAGAGATATAATTATAAGAGGGGTATAATGCTAATTAGTATAAAGGAGAAGTGGCTTAAAGGAGAAATGATGGGAGGTGAGTCTTCTATGGCATGGAGGGTGATGAATACAAGCTTAGAAAACATCATTCTTGTGCATATATAAGGAGAGGCATACCCTAAAGTTATAATCACAAATTCATAAAGCTTAAAGTAAGAAAATCTATGGCTTCTTCTTCTTCTCTTATGTGCTAAAGAAAATATTTGCAAATATTGTCCAAATCATCTCAAATTTGGAGTGAAGTCTTAGAGGAAGATTATAACATCCTCCACCTAGTTAGAAGTTGAAGTAGCAAGGTACAATTCACCCCACTTGGAATGGATGTAAGCAATTGTAAGGGAAGAAGATGAATTCAAGTGCAAAAGCAAGGAGAAGGAGGAGGGAAAGGTGGTTGCAAGGTGATGGTTTGACTTGGGTTCTTGGAACTGGGTTATTTGTTGGGTTAAAGGTTAGTTAATACCTCACTTTGAATGGAACACATAACATATATGTTGTATTTTGATTGTGTTTAAATTGTTGATTGTTGTTAACATATATTAAAGCATTGATTTGAATTCTTACTTTAAAAGTAAATGACATAAGTGATCCATGTATATGGACATGAAAAAACTTGAAATGGACTTTAATGGACTTGTATGACACATAGGATGGTCTTGAAAGAAAGCACTTGGGTCGTAGTTGAACATAGGTTTGAATATAACTCGGATTTAGAAGCGCACTTATAGCGATAGTCGTTATAGATGCAGTTTGGAATTGTCTAGTATTCGACAATTTCTATGGAACTTTGTATAGAGATTCTTAAGGGTTTCTCACCATATTTATAATATTCTGTATGTATATTTGTTTCTATTTAAATCTTAGATAGTGAAAAGTTAAGTAACAGCTCGAAAATGACCAAAACTTCACTTGTGCAAAATTGCTCCATTTAGATTTGATTTTTGGACTTAAAAGATTTGAAAAGATATATAAATATAATATTTTTTTCATTCAAGTTTTTAATAACTATTATTATAGTATTTTAAAAGTGGTTTGAGGTCTTTATGAATTTTTAAGAATTAGTTATGAACTTTTAAAGAAGAGATTTTTATAACAAACCATGTTCTTTTCCAAGTTTTGAATATTTTACAAACTTGTTATTAAAAAGCAATATTTTGGATAATTGTTTTAAAAGTTATTTTAAGTATTTTAAAGTATTTCAAAAGTGTACACAAATGTTTCCAAAAATGGGCTAAGAATTGGTTAGTGGTTAAATAGTTTTATTTTGCGATTACTTGTTAAGAAGTAATTAATTATGCTTAACACTAAAAGCCGATGAACTAAGGCTTATCTATTTGTCATAATTAAGATTGATGTTCGAGTAGGATGGAGTAATAAAGCTCTAACCTATTGGGTTCTGTAACGACCCAGAATTTTTGATCGTTAGATTTTGAACATTTAATTCATTTTAAATGTTGAATGTGAATTATAATTCGATTCCGAATAAGAAGATTTTGGTCAAATTAATAAAATTAGTTAAATTTCAAATATGGCAATTCAATTAAAATTGAATAATAATAATTAAGCATTTGGAATTGGGATAATTAGTGAACCTGGGGTAAATAGATATAAAATATGGTTTCTAAAATTTATTTTAAGTCTATTTGGATTTAAATAATGATGTTGGACTTTTGGATGAAATCAGAAAAATTTGGAATTTTATATTATTTTTATAATGAAATTTAATATTTAAATAATGTGAATAATCAGATTTTGATTCGAAATGGGTCAAAATGATTTCTAATGTGATTATAAATTCTATTTGATTTATAATTAAGTTAGTAAAATTTTAAAAGTGAAATTTTAGGTGATTTCGACGATTTTGGAAATCGCTCGAATTTATCGACCAGTTAAATAGCCTTCCGGGGCACAGTCTTGGAATTCGACAAAACAAGTTTCATTGGATCCGTAATACTTAGTTATTATCGGATTTCAATTTTCATAGCAATCGGAGTTGTCGTTTGACCCTGACAGCTCAAAACGCATAGAAACTATTATAATCGATTTAATTTAAAATTTATCGTTTATTTCTGTAACTCGCGCATATGATCGAATTAGCTTCCGAAACACGTTCCATTGTGTTTGGAATGCGGGTAAAACCTTAGAAACGCCTGTCGGCATGTGTCGTTTGGAGATCGTGTGAAAAAGTTGTTTAAAATGAATTTAATATTAAAATTATATTTTACACACACACACACACAGATATATATATATATATATACGTACTTAAACCCTCTTAACCTAACCCTAACTTCAGCCGCCGTTTACATCATTTTAATGGCCGAAGTTTAATCTCATTCCACCTAAAATTTCTCTCAATCCATTCGTTTTTAGCGAAAATCTCCAACATGAAGGTCGAAGAGCGTGGCGTCGGCTTCACATCCGTACGGTGGGTCAACATGAAGCTTGAGGAGATGGCCAGAATTTTGCCAGGAAGCACGTGCATTCATGCTCGATGTTGGGGTGATAGTGGCGATCGAGTTCGCCCGCGTTCTGGGTGGAAGTCGAGGTGGCGTTGAGCTTCGGAGTGGGGGCCTCCGATCGAGGCGAACGACACTAGGGAGGGTCGCGATTTTCAATTTGGGAAGCGGTTTTGGGTTCTTTCGAAACAATGTCGTGTGCGAAGAAGAAGGGATGCAGCCTGATATTTTTGTTCGGTATATTAATAAAAAAAAAGAATTTTGTTTTAAAAATTCTATACAAACTTTATAAATTCATATCTTTTGCATACATTATCAGATTCCGACGACTTTGGTAGCACCGGAATCGCAGCGACGAGTACTACGCAGTGGAGCAATTCTGGGATCATTCCGAGCAAGTAAAATTTTAGGTTAAATCGAACGCGTTCGATTTAATTTAAAATTTGAACGCTTGTCGAAAATTCAAGGTGAGTTAATCTCACTCACATCTGGATACCAATTAATTTAAATAGCTAATATTTAAATGTTTGATTGGTTTTTTAGCTGAATCTGATAATTATTATCAGATTGGATCGATATTTATTGGTTGTGCTAATATCTGTGGATGCAGGGAAACAGGTTGGAGGGATCCACCTGGATTCCTTACAAATAGAAATTTTATATATATTCTGTGATATATCTCATTGATATACTGTGATAAATTGATTAGGATCTTGTTATGCTGTGTTATGGTTGGATAAATATAATTTGGTATTTTAAAAATATCAATAAATAAATTAGGATTAAAGGAAAATGAAAGGAATTTTTTAATGAATTTAAGGGGATTAAATTCGAGAAATTTGGGTTGAAATTTGTAAATGGTTTTGAAACTGAGATTGGAATGGAAATGAGAAATAGAAATTTATAAATTGGGTTTATAAATAAATTGGTATATTTATCAGTGGGTAAGTTTGGAAATATTGATTTCCAGTGGGAAATTCTATAAGAAAGGTATAATTGTTTTAAAAATAAAGATGAGGTTTTCTTTAAAGGATGGGAAGTGTACTTTTTCCTCGAAATTTAGTACGTTTTAAAGAAAATCTTTCAAAATATAAATAGGCAGTTTAAAATGTGTTTTGGAATATTTTAGAAAGAAAATATTATTTTAATCGTTTAAAGTGTAAGTAAACATTTATTTATGTAATTATGATATTTAATTATTTTAAAAAGTAAAGTAGTGTTAAGTTTTCAAAAAGGGAATTATAATGTAAATATTTGATTTAATGACTTTATTCTAAAAGTTAAATTTTGCTTAAATTACTTAGAAAACCTCAATATATTTCCTTAAGTATTATTTTCAATTAAGTAATTTCCAGAAGCTTTATTTAAAATACTTTAAGCATGTATTTTGAAAGTGATATTCCAGGAAATAGAAACGTGTTTAAAAATAAAAAGAGGGTTTATTTTTAAAGTGTTGGAGGAATTTATGGGATTTAAATGTAAATTTGAATTGAGGTAAATCGTGTAGGATTTGCAAAAAGATTCTTTGGTTTATTCGGAAAATGGGAGTGGTGTAACGACCCGGTAAATTCGAAGGTATTGAATGAATTAATTTAATATGATTTCTAATCTAATTTAGAATGAAATAAAAGTCTTAAGATTTTATTTGAGTAAATGTAGGAATTTGATATAGTAATTTGTAATTTAATGTAACAATTTAATATTTATATGGCAATAGATTTGAATAATGTAAATTTCATACTTAGTTTTAAGTTAAATATAAGAAACCAATATAAATGTTGAATTAGTGAATATTAATAAAAATATTAACTTGAATGGGATTCATTTATATAAAAAATAAATAGTGGAGATTGTACATTTGGTTGTAAAATAGGTAGTGATTAAATAAAAGTGACCGTTGAGTAAACTAATGCAATAAGTGTAGATAAGTAATTTTAATAAGTATTGTTGATATTAAACGTACTTAAATAGGAATAAATTGAATATAAGAAATCTTATTAAGGATGAAACCAGGAAAATAAATTAATTAAGGATATACATAGTAAATGTGTGGACATGGTTGGTAAATATAACTAAATAATATGAAATAAGTATGCATTTATGATATGAAATATAAGTCAATGTTAATTTCACCTATAAATGTTCATTTATTTAATAGCAGGGTTTTAAATCAAGTAACGGATTTGTTAAAGTTTAATTGATAATTTATAAAATTTAATGTGAAATTTATTGCAGTTAAGTGACCTAATTTTCAGTTAGGATAAATTGATTTTTCATAAAAGAATTCTAATTCCAGAGGATGTAACCAATGTTAATTTCATTAATAATATAACAAGTTGGATCTATTGTAGTAAATGGAATTTAATATTCAACCATTTGAATTAAGAAAAATGAGAATTTAAGGCAATAGTCACCAGATATGAAGGGAATAGGATGAATTGAAATGTAGTCTATTTGTAAAACAATAAGTGATGTAATATAGGAATGAAATCAAAGTAGATAAGTTTAAGTGAGACTTTAATTTCAAATAACGGATGAAATTGACAAAAATATAGTAATGGAAATATGATGGTCAATATAAATATAGTCAATAGTAAATGGAATGAGAGCATTTAATGTAATGAATGTAAAATAGATATTAACTATGATTATAGAAAGGGTTCATAGAGAATGGAAGGATTGAAATCAGGTTTAAAGCAATGTATTGTGGGTAATTATAAATAATTAGATTTATTAAATTGAAAATAAATGGATTTAAACATCTAAATATTTCATTAATAGAGATTTAAATGAAATCTAAGAATATTGAAATAATAGATTTTGAATCCAATAGTAGATCCATATATTTAAATTTTATGGATGGAATAATCCTTGATTTATTTGATTTAATAGAATTTTTGGAGATTTAATTTATAATTTTGAATATAATGAAATGTAAGATTAACACTGAAATTTATAGACCTATAAATTGTTAATTCACATATAAACTTGTTAAATCATTTGATTGTGAAATATATAAGCGTTAAAATTTGGCCAATTTTAGAATTTGGATATAAAATTGGATTTTTATAATTTATTTTAAATTTATTTAATGAATATAAAAATAGCCATTTTGGCCACGGACTCGGATTTTGACGAAACCAGTTTCAGCGGATCCGTATCGGTGAATTATTATAGGGTTTCAAGTTTCGTATCGATCGGACCTGTCGTTTGATCGTACGGACGCGAAACGCCTTGAAATCGATTTAATTAAAATCAATTTGAAATCAATTTGGAAATTTTGTTTTCAGCATAACTTCTTCATACGATCGAATTTGGACGTGAAACTTTTTCCATCGCGTTCAGAATATTTTAGAATACCTATTTGGATATATGGGTTTAATAAATTTCGTTCCGGGGTCAGAACGGGCTTTTTGGGCCATGGTTTGTTCCGCACGTTCGTAATTCGTGCCCTCCTAGCCTTTTATTATTTGTCTATAAATATGCCGTGATAAACCCTAGCCTCCATTCTATTCTCTTCTGATGTACGTTCTTTTCTTCAGTTCCTTCTCCTCCTCAAATGGTTGCAAAACCTAGATCTATCTTCAATTCAAAAATCAAATGACAATTCAAACCCTCCAAAAAAATTCCACAAAAATATATATCGTAGTTCTCGAAACACGTAACCTCAGGGTGTAATTCGTTTTTCAATTGGAGTTACCGTTTTCTCTGGATTTGCCGATTGATTTTCGGCCATTCATCATCGCCGCGTTGAAATTCGTCAGATCGGGAAATCGTTTCTGGGTATTGTGGAGAGGCTCGTACGCTTCGCATCGGTGTCATTAGTTTGGGATTTTGACGGCTAGATCAAGCTAAAGAATTCAATTAGGGTTTAATGTTAAGGGACGGCGGTCGGCTCTGGGGGTCTCATGGACGTCCGCGGGTAACCAGGGGGAAGCGGCATGAGGTGCAGGTGGTGATGGTGGGTTTCGTTCGAAGGATAGTGGCGAGGGGCGGTGGTAAAACGCGGTCAAAGGTGGTCGTTGACTGGCCATGCGTTCGAAGGATCAGGTCGCTCCCTGTGTGTTTCTCGTGCGCGTGAAGAAGATGCTGGGTGATGGGTGCTGACGTGGCGGTTAGGTTGGGTGAGTTTGTTTTAATTTAATTTTGAAATTCAAATCGTTTTATCGCCATAACTTTTACATACGACATCTTATTCACGCGAAATTTCTTTTGTTAGGATCGTAATTAAATTTCGGATCTGATGACGCTGGTTTGGACTGATTTGGAGACTGTGAAATTTTTGGGTTTAAATCGAATTAAATTCGATTTAAATTCAAAAGGTGAGTGTTTTAACCCACTCACAACTTCTAAAAGTTTTTATGTTTGTTAAATTTATTTTAGATATGAGTAGAAATTTATTTATGACTGTTTGGCATGTTTTATCTAGCAAATCTGTTAATTCTCATTTATTTAATTTAACTGTTAATTTAGTTTATTTATTGCATATTAATTGACAGTTAGGATTTATTTATTTGCATATAAACAGCTAGAAAACAGTTATAAAAATTTATTACAGCATATAAATTGTTAGTTTAATAGTTGTTAAATTTATTTTGAATATAACTGCCAGTTATTACCTGTTATATATTATCAGATATATATATTGATATTGTTTTATTATTGGATGATTTTTGTGATTGGGATGATGGATGATGTTGATGAATGGATGTTTTATTTTATATCATTTAAACTGCAAGTTATCATGCATTTTTCGTTTCATCCGGGATTGTGGTTTGAAATGATATATAACCGCAAAATTTTATTTTAAATTGCGGATTGAAATGATAAATATCCGTATCACTTGACCATAGGATAGAAAATTATATACAGGCACCGTGGTACATATATAAAATATTATAAAGTGATTTCTATGGTTTGGATGGATACGGTTTATCAAAATTTTTAACTTTGATATTTTATAAATATTATTTTTCTTCTACATATATACATATGAAGTTAGAAATATTGAATTTAAACTGTGTATAAATCTCTTAAATAAAGATGGAAAAATTGAGAAAATGGAGTTTGATAACTTATATCATATGTTTAGTGTTTAAGTTTGGAAATTTTAAGATATGATACTTATAACTGGATTTTTCCAAGATAAATTTAAAATGAATATTTTCGTATAAATTAAATTGAAGAAAATATTTAATTGCTAGAAATTGGAGTTTTATTTATGGATTTTATGTAAATATTCAAGACTAAATAATAGTACGTTTAATTTGCTGAAAGAATAAATTCCAACTTTAGTTTTGAAATATTAATACTCCAAATGGATATATATATATATATATATATATATATATATATATATATATATATATATATATAGTAATTGAAGCTGTTTTGGAACTTGAAAATGATATTTAAATTTTGGTTTAGACTTTAAATAAAGAATATATTTGTAAAGCCCTGGAAATTATTTTCTTTACAAAGTAACCTTAAAGTTAAACCATTTGTTTCATATACCGTTGAGTATCCAAACCATTCCAGTTTTAAAAGTTATGGTTTTAAATTATGAATTCTGAAATATTATGTTTTGAAAGTATAATTCAAATATTTGGTTTCCAGATATTATAAATTTTAAAGCAGTATGATTTTTGGAAAAGAATGATATTTGAGATAAAATGATATCATATTGTTTTGGGTTTAAATGATATCGTATTCATAGTTTTGAAATGGAAATTTTTATTCTGGTTTTAAAGTATAAACTATTTTTAAATGACCGCGGTGTTATAATAACGATGGGTTGGCAAAGAGACCGGGATCGGATATGGACATACTCTCTGTCGATACCGAAAACCACTTTGACTAACCGTGTACGCGGTGGAGATTCCAGAATGAAGTAGGTTGGTGGCGACGTTTCCTGTAAGGTAAATACGTGGACCCAACTCCCGTGAGTTGGCATAAGGTGGCTAAAACAGGAGCGATCGACGGGTTAATGAGGTCATTCCTCTGATCGGACACTCCTCTTCGATATTATACTTTGACTTTGGATTGATTCATTGGCCACTTTTACTTTGATTTTTGGGGAGTTTGTTCGAGGTGGGCGGTAGCTGCGGCTACGCGTTACCATCGGCCCGAAAGCGTAATTGGTATATCTACCCTGGCATTGCCTAGTTGTGCCGTGTCACCTACCATACCGAGCTTTTACTACGAGTTTTGTTTTGTACCATACCTATGGAGTGCCCTCTGACGACGCCCAGTACGGGGGAGATTACGGTACTGTATAGACTATGGGAATATATTCTGTGTTAAGGGCTATATGGGTAACCCCTTAACGCTATTAAAAAGTAAGTTTATTTTACAATTAGACACTACTATAGTAGCGCAATATACTACATAGTAAATAGTTTAACGGATCCTTAGGAGATGTAAATCCCGAGCATCTCTTGAGTTACTGTACTCATATTTATTTCTGTTGATTTAACTCACATAAGATCTTTTAGTTCTGACTCGAGTGTTTTTGTCTTTTCAAATTCGCTCGGGTCAGTCCGAGCGTTTCAGGATCGAAGACTTTAGCTTTGGAGGACGAAGACGAAGAATTCGTATTATTATTATCTATATTGTTGCACCACACTCATACTGTTCCGCTGCATTTTTATTGGTATGTGAACTCTGATAGTTATTGTATAAAGAAGAATCAAGTGTTTTATAAACGGTTTATGAACTGTATATTTATTATTATATTTTATCCTTCCGCTGTGAGATTCTGTTTCGTTTTATTTCTTCTCTGTTTTTCTTATTTACCCCATAACAATCCACCCTTCCGTATGGTTTGAATCGGCACGTGTGTCGGTTTAAAGTGTGCGAAAAGGCGGGATGTTACAGTTGGTATCAGCGCTTTGGTTTAGCGATAAACCTTGGCTTTGTGGGGTTTGACTCTTTGTTAATAGGGTAGAAATACCCTATGGGTGTCGCTGAGTGTATTTATATGAGAGAGCGTATTTGTTAGTGTTATAAAAGAATTTTTATATTGTGTTAATCTGTTTCGTTTTGTATTTATAAATTCTGGTTGATACATGGGACGCTATGTCATCAATAGGGATTTCTAAACACTTAATAGGACAGACCGACATAATATTTGTTTTAATATAGGTGAATGAAATAATTTTGCCTATTATATTTTCTATATATAAAGTAAATTTTTAAATGATATTATATATATATATATATATTTTGGTTGCAATAGATTGGTTGTTAGGAATAAAATTTATAAATAATAGGTAAAATAAGATTGAATTTAAAATCAATGAAATTTGAAAATTTTAGAACTTAAGTCCGGGATTTTGAAAATCTGCTTTCAAAGGATCTATGAAATATAATGATTTGGTTTATAAGTATTTTCTTATATAAATATTTAGTATAATTCGGAAGAATTGTTTTAAAGAAGATTTTAGAGAAAATAAATTTTGTACTTTCCTCTCTGTCGCTGGAAAATAATTTCGGTGATGGCGGCCGCATCATCGACTTTCATTTTCGAGTTTCGAAGGGGAAAGGCCACTGTAGTAGATTCTACTGTAGATTTATTTTGAAATTATTTAAAATTTTAATTGTTTTAAATATAATTAAAGATATAAAAGTTGTAAGAAATTATTTATCTATTATTTTTAAAAATATTTTGAAATTTGACCCGGTATTTAATTCTTAAATTTCCATTAATAAATTGTTTAAATTACTTTAGTGAAATAAAAGGTAAGTAATTAATGAATTGAATCCCCTAATTTAGGCAAGAAATTAATGCAAAGCTATAAAGGGAAATTTGAAATTTTAACATATGAGACAAAAAAGTAATATTGTTGAACATTAAATTTAATCAAAAGATGAGATAAAACTTGTATAAGTTCTTTTGCATTTTCTTTAACATATATAACTTACCAAATATGAAAAGTTAAAATGTTAAATAAGAGATTGGAATTGAATATTATACAAGTAGAAATTTTGGAAATAGTGAAGTATTCAATGATATGCTATTTTAAATAAGAATTTAATGGTATAAACTTAAGTTATAGTTGAAATTTTACCGAAATTAAAGGTAAGTATTATGAATAGGTGATTTTAAACTTAAGTGAATAAAATGAAATTCTTTAATAAATAAAGATTGATGAGTAGGGTTATAAACTTAAGTATGATGGAAAGTAGGTAATATAAATAAATGAGTACAAACCCTAAGTAATAAATTAATAAAATCCTTTATTTATAAGAATGGAGGTTATAAGGTTAAGAATTTAAGTGTAATTAAAAAAGGGTTGCTATAATTAAATTTATTATAAATGTAAGCATAGAATAAATGATTTAAATTGAGAAGTGTATTAAATATAATACAAATAAAAGAAACTTACATGACCTGAATAAATAAATTTTTTGAATAATCGCAAGTAATAAGTAGAAATAAAGGAAACAACCACTGGATGAGTAAATAAAGTTAAAAGTTGTTAGAAATAAATGTAGATTTTAAAAGGATAATTTATGTGGTATATGAACGAAAATAAATGAAAATAAAAGATAAACTGTTATATGAATGAAAGGATCAAACAGATAGTGTATGGAATAAAAATTTATATAAGTTAAATTGATTTGTTGGTTTAAATCGACTTTGTTTGATCTATGGTTGGTTGGGTAAGGAAATTTGAAGTTGTTGGATGAATAAATAATCTATTTTGTTCCATCTAAGACTGTTGAGTAAATGATGCACTGGATAGTTATTTTTCATTCCGTACCATTTCAAGTTTTGAACCCGAACAACTATTTGTTTGTTTGATTGAATGATTGTTTGCTTAGTTGTGCGTGCTGTTTGCTGAAATTGATGGTTGTTGTATTGATTTGTTGTTAGTGATTGAAACCACTTAAATATTTCACTTGAGATAAATTGTTAAACCTTTGGATTTTTATAAGTGAAATGCAGATATGAAAGCAATTGCTACTGCTTTTGGTTCCATAATAATAAGCGTAATATGCCCGACAAATAGGTACGTTTCGGATTACGTTTTATAACGCTATTTATATATTTTTCCCGTGTTGGGAAATTTTATTTTGAATATTATATGTGATATTTTATAATATTTAATAGTATATTTTTCTCTCCAGAACCTCTCCGTACAAAGGAGACTGCCAAAATTTTCCGAAAATTTTGGACTCAGAATTTTGTTGAAAATGTTTCCAAACTCTAATTGTTTAAGTATAAAAGGATATAATGATATAAAACGGGTAAACTTCATTTAAGGAAATTAATTTAGTAAATTATTGTTTATAAGTTAATATTTGAAGTAAAGATGTACTGTTTTTAATTCTTCCTTCTCCCTTCTTTTTCCTTTTCGGGGACAAAAAGTTTTGAGTGGGGGAGAGTGTAACGACCCGGTAAATTCAAAGGTATTGAATGAATTAATTTAATATGATTTCTAATCTAATTTAGAATGAAATAAAAGTCTTAAGATTTTATTTGAGTAAATGTAGGAATTTGATATAGTAATTTGTAATTTAATGTAACAATTTAATATTTATATGGCAATAGATTTGAATAATGTAAATTGTCATACTTAGTTTTAAGTTAAATATAAGAAACCAATATAAATGTTGAATTAGTGAATATTAATAAAAATATTAACATGAATGGGATTCATTTATATAAAAAATAAATAGTGGAGATTGTACATTTGGTAGTAAAATAGGTAGTGATTAAATAAAAGTGACCGTTGAATAAACTAATGCAATAAGTGTAGATAAGTAATTTTAATAAGTATTGTTGATATTAAACGTACTTAAATAGGAATAAATTGAATATAAGAAATCTTATTAAGGATGAAACCAAGAAAATAAATTAATTAAGGATATACATAGTAAATGTGTGGACATGGTTGGTAAATATAACTAAATAATATGAAATAAGTATGCATTTATGATATGAAATATAAGTCAATGTTAATTTCACCTATAAATGTTCATTTATTTAATAGCAGGGTTTTAAATCAAGTAACGAATTTGTTAAAGTTTAATTGATAATTTATAAAATTTAATGTGAAATTTATTACAGTTAAGTGACCTAATTTTCAGTTAGGATAAATTGATTTTTCATAAAAGATTTTTAATTCCCGAGGATGTAACCAATGTTAATTTCATTAATAATATAACAAGTTGGATCTATTGTAGTAAATGGAATTTAATATTCAACCATTTGAATTAAGAAAAATGAGAATTTAAGGCAATAGTCACCAGATATGAAGGGAATAGGATGAATTGAAATGTAGTCTATTTGTAAAACAATAAGTGATGTAATATAGGAATGAAATCAAAGTAGATAAGTTTAAGTGAGACTTTAATTTCAAATAACGGATGAAATTGACCAAAATATAGTAATGGAAATATGATAGTCAATATAAATATAGTCAATAGTAAATGGAATGAGAGCATTTAATGTAATGAATGTAAAATAGATATTAACTATGATTATAGAAAGGGTTCATAGAGAATGGAAGGATTGAAATCAGGTTTAAAGCAATGTATTGTGGGTAATTATAAATAATTAGATTTATTAAATTGAAAATAAATGGATTTAAACATCTAAATATTTCGTTAATAGAGATTTAAATGAAATCTAAGAATATTGAAATAATAGATTTTGAATCCAATATTAGATCCATCTATTTAAATTTTATGGATGGATTAATCTTTGGTTTATTTGATTTAATAGAATTTTTGGAGATTTAATTTATAATTTTGAATATAATGAAATGTAAGATTAACACTGAAATTTATAGACTTATAAAATTTTAATTCACATCTGTACTTGTTAAATCATTTAAATTGATTATGAAATATATAAGCGTTAAAATTTGGCCAATTTTAGAATTTGGATATAAAATTGGATTTTTATAATTTATTTTAAATTTATTTAATGAATATAAAAATAGCCATTTTGGCCACGGACTCGGATTTCGACGAAACCAGTTTCAGCGGATCCGTATCGGTGAATTATTATAGGGTTTCAAGTTTCGTATCGATCGGACCTGTCGTTTGATCGTACGGACGCGAAACGCCTTGAAATCGATTTAATTAAAATCAATTTGAAATCAATTTGGAAATTTTGTTTTCAGCACAACTTCTTCATACGATCGAATTTGGACGTGAAACTTTATCCATCGTGTTTAGAATATTTTAAAATACCTATTTGGATATATGGGTTTAATAAATTTCGTTCCGGGATCAGAACGGGCTTTTTGGGCCATGGTTTGTTCCGCACGTTCGTAATTCGTGCCCCCCTAGCCTTTTACTATTTGTCTATAAATATGCTGTGATAAACCCTAGCCTCCATTCTATTCTCTTCTGCTGTACGTTCTTTTCTTCAGTTCCTTCTCCTCCTCAAATGGTTGCAAAACCTAGATCTATCTTCAATTCAAAAATCAAATGAAAATTCAAACCCTCCAGAAAAATTCCACAAAAATATATATCGTAGTTCTCGAAACACGTAACCTCAGGGTGTAATTCGTTTTTCAATTGGAGTTACCGTTTGCTCAGGATTTGCCGATTGATTTTCGGCCATTCATCATCGCCGCGTTCAAATTTGTCAGATCGGGAAATCGTTTCTGGGTATTGTGGAGAGGCTCGTACGCTTCGCATCGGTGTCATTAGTTTGGGATTTTGACGGCTTGATCAAGCTGAAGAATTCAATTAGGGTTTAATGTTAAGGGGCGGCGGTCGGCTCTGGGGGTCTCACGGACATCCGCGGGTAACCAGGGGGAAGCGGCATGAGGTGCAGGTGGTGATGGTGGGGATCGTTCGAAGGATAGTGGCGAGGGGCGGTGGTAAAACGCGGTCAAAGGTGGTCGTTGACTGGCCATGCGTTCGAAGGATCAGGTCGCTCCCTGTGTATTTCTCGTGCGCGTGAAGAAGATGCTGGGTGATGGGTGCTGACGTGGCGGTTAAGTTGGGTGAGTTTGTTTTAATTTAATTTTGAAATTCAAATCGTTTTATCGCCATAACTTTCACATACGACATCTGATTCACGCGAAATTTCTTTTGTTAGGATCGTAATTAAATTTCGGATCTGATGACGTTGGTTTGGACTGATTTGGAGACTGTGAAATTTTTGGGTTTAAATCGAATTAAATTCGATTTAAATTCAAAAGGTGAGTGTTTTAACCCACTCACAACTTCTAAAAGTTTTTATGTTTGTTAAATTTATTTTAGATATGAGTAGAAATTTATTTATGACTGTTTGGCATATTTTATCTAGCAAATCTGTTAATTCACATTTATTTAATTTAACTGTTAATTTAGTTTATTTATTACATATTAATTGACAGTTAGGATTTATTTATTTGCATATAAACTGCTAGAAAACAGTTATAAAAATTTATTACTGCATATAAATTGTTAGTTTAATAGTTGTTAAATTTATTTTGAATATAACTGCCAGTTATTACATGTTATATGTTATCAGATATATATATTGATATTGTTTTATTATTGGATGATTTTTGTGATTGGGATGATGGATGATGTTGATGAATGGATGTTTTATTTTATATCATTTAAACTGCAAGTTATCATGCATTTTTCGTTTCATCCGGGATTGTGGTTTGAAATGATATATAACCGCAAAATTTTATTTTAAATTGCGGATTGAAATGATAAATATCCGTATCACTTGACCATAGGGTAGAAAATTATATACAGGCACCGTGGTATATATAAAATATTTTAAAGTGATTTCTATGGTTTGGATGGATACGGTTTATCAAAATTTTTAACTTTGATATTTTATAAATATTATTTTTCTTCTATATATATACATATGAAGTTAGAAATTTTGAATTTAAACTGTGTATAAATCTCTTAAATAAAAATGGAAAAATTGAGAAAATGGAGTTTGATAACTTATATCATATGTTTAGTGTTTAAGTTTGGAAATTTTAAGATATGATACTTATAACTGGATTTTTCCATGATAAATTTAAAATGAATATTTTAGTATAAATTAAATTGAAGAAAATATTTAATTGCTAGAAATTGGAGTTTTATTTATGGATTTTATGTAAATATTCAAGACTAAATAATAGTACGTTTAATTTGCTGAAAGAATAAATTCCAACTTTAGTTTTGAAATATTAATACTCCAAATGGATATATATATATATATATATATATATATATATATATATATATATAGTAATTGAAGCGGTTTTGGAACTTGAAAATGATATTTAAATTTTGGTTTAGACTTTAAATAAAGAATATATTTGTAAAGCCCTGGGAATTATTTTCTTTACAAAGTAACCTTAAAGTTAAACCATTTATTTCATATACCGTTGAGTATCCAAACCATTCCAGTTTTAGAAGTTATGGTTTTAAATTATGAATTCCGAAATATTATGTTTTGAAAGTATAATTCAAATATTTGGTTTCCAGATATTATAAATTTTAAAGCAGTATGATTTTTGGAAAAGAATGATATTTGAGATAAAATGATATCATATTGTTTTGGGTTTAAATGATATCGTATTCATAGTTTTGAAATGGAAATTTTTATTCTGGTTTTAAAGTATAAACTATTTTTAAATGACCGCGGTGTTATAATAACGATGGGTTGGCAAAGAGACCGGGATCGGATATGGACATACTCTCTGTCGATACCGAAAACCACTTTGACTAACCGTGTACGCGGTGGAGATTCCAGAATGAAGTAGGTTGGTGGCGACGTTTCCTGTAAGGTAAATACGTGGACCCAACTCCCGTGAGTTGGCATAAGGTGGCTAAAACAGGAGCGATCGACGGGTTAATGAGGTCATTCCTCTGATCGGACACTCCTCTTCGATATTATACTTTGACTTTGGATTGATTCATTGGCCACTTTTACTTTGATTTTTGGGGAGTTTGTTCGAGGTGGGCGGTAGCTGCGGCTACGCGTTACCATCGGCCCGAAAGCGTAATTGGTATATCTACCCTGGCATTGCCTAGTTGTGCCGTGTCACCTACCATACCAAGCCTTTACTACGAGTTTTGTTTTGTACCATACCTATGGAGTGCCCTCTGACGATGCCCAGTACGGGGGAGATTACGGTACTGTATAGACTATGGGAATATATTCTGTGTTAAGGGCTATATGGGCAACCCCTTAACGCTATTAAAAAGTAAGTTTATTTTACAATTAGACACTACTATAGTAGCGCAATATACTACATAGTAAATAGTTTAACGGATCCTTAGGAGATGTAAATCCCGAGCATCTCTTGAGTTACTGTACTCATATTTATTTCTGTTGATTTAACTCACATAAGATCTTTTAGTTCTGACTCGAGTATTTTTGTCTTTTCAAATTCGCTCGGGTCAGTCCGAGCGTTTCAGGATCGAAGACTTTAGCTTTGGAGGACGAAGACGAAGAATTCGTATTATTATTATCTATATTGTTGCACCACACTCATACTGTTCCGCTGCATTTTTATTGGTATGTGAACTCTGATAGTTATTGTATAAAGAAGAATCAAGTGTTTTATAAACGGTTTATGAACTGTATATTTATTATTATATTTTATCCTTCCGCTGTGAGATTCTGTTTCGTTTTATTTCTTCTCTGTTTTTCTCATTTACCCCATAACAATCCGCCCTTCCGTATGGTTTGAATCGGCACGTGTGTCGGTTTAAATTGTGCGAAAAGGCGGGATGTTACAAGTGTAGTTCCCTGAAAAGCCAAGTACGTTTTAAAGCAGATTATAAGTAAAAGTTACTGCATATGCTTTTCTCTTCTTTTCTCTCCCTCATCAAGTTTATTTAACATGCAATTTGTTTTGATGTGACCCGGTTTGTTACATTTTTAGCAAGTAAAACTTTCTTCCAAATCATCTAAAATTTTGATCAGCCTTGACCTTGCAATATTTCGATTCACCTCATTTTTTCATATATTTGGTCCAATTCCTCGTGCCTTTCATTAATATTGCTAACTCTTCGATAGAATCACTATCATCCTCGTTGTCCACTGAACTTTTTAAGTCATTCAACCTTTTCTTTTCTGAAGCATCATGCTCTTCCCTGGCTTTAAGCTTTACCTCATAAGTCATAGGGTTTCCTATTAATTCCTCCATACTTTTTTGTTCTAACCTTTTGGTTCTTGTATAGCCGTCACCTTCATATTGAAATTCATTGGAAGTATTCTTGAGATTTCACACATTAGTTCTACTTTAGAATAGATTTTTCCCAAGGCTCTAGAATTGTATACCAACGTTGAAACATGTTCGTACATTTCCTTTTTGTCATCATCTTTTCCCATCAATTTTTTTACGAATTCAATGTTGAACATGGCTGGACGTGATTCTTTAACCTATGAGGTTCTTTTGTGGTTACTTCGAATGTATACCATACTTTCTATGCTATCGAATAATGAGAAATTCGATTAAATTTAGTTTTATCAACATCACATATAAGAGAACTCATAGCTTTGGCATTTAAAGCATAAAGTTTTCTAGCATTTGCATCCCATTTGTCTATAGACTTAGGAAATTCTCGTTCATTTTCAATCATTAGAGGTGCAATTTAACCAGTTTCGATTATATTCAAAATCTCAAAGTCAACTGTTATTAAATAAATTTTCATACTAACTTTCCAATATGTAATAATCATTTCCATTAAAGATAGGTGACCTAGCTATAGACTGACTCTTAGAAAAAGCATTACTAGAATTAAACATGTCTAAAGGTTTCTTCTAGCAACCTTGCTCTGATACCACCTGTAGGATAGTGTAATATACCCTAAAAGGGGTGAATAGGATATTTAATAATCGCATATAACAGATAAAATAAAGTGCAAAAAACATAAAATGAAAAATCAAGAACATATAGATATACCCAGCTTCGGCCACTAACTCATTAGTGTCTAATGCTACCCTTAATGTTACTACTAGAATTATATATTTGATTGCTTACAACATCCGTAAACTTGTATTTCATACTAAACTAAATATGTTAATCTTATGCCTAGTAACTCTGCCTCGATTCAAATCTTGAGTTCAGAACCCTTGAACTACAAACGTAGTAGTTTGATTATAGATAAATCTAAAGTTCCAAATTAGAAAAATACAAAATAAAACATAAAAATGCTCTTAAATTTGATAAATGATTTCTGTTGAAATTAATTGATGTAAGGCGCTTAGCTATTTAACTAGTGTGACGCCTTCTGCGCACATGGAGTTTAAAGTATAACAAAAGCGTATACTTGGAAAAAGCATGAAATAATAGTTTAGTTTTGGAAAATGAACATTATTAGTACAACATACATCACTGACAGACATATAAATATAACATCTATGCTAGAAATGCAAACTTTTCACAAAAATTAATCAATGCCCTGTAACGTACAAAATATTAATTTAAACATTGTCGTATTGAAGTTATATCATGTACATTAAAGCAAATATCAACTTCACTACTATGGGCTATTTTCCTATTATGACTCAAGAGTACAAAATTTCCACAGTAAAGTTAACTTCATACCCAACCCTAAAACATATATCGATTTAATAAAATAACAAATATTCATCTTCCCATAATCAAATCTTCTTTTCCTTAGCCAAATGCTCAGCTGCTATAGTCTTAACACCGGATTTATAAGAGTGGGTGGTTAAACATAACTCTTAGGACCATCTTTTTTTATCTTGAATACCATACTATTTTGTTTGCGCCAAAACTGGTCACAAACCCTAAAAATAGTTAAAGCACTAATGTTTATACACAAATCTTCAATATCCAAACACAGATCTCAGATCCAGGCAATGTTGAGAATAAAAATGGAGAAATAGAAAAATTAAAATGAAAGAAAGCAAGAAAGAACACAAAGTTTATAGTGGTTTGGCTATCTCCGGCATACGTCCACTTTGAATTGATCCATTTATTCCTTTTTATATTTTAATTATAGTTACAAGCCTTTTGAAAGCAATAAACAAAAATGGCAGAGTTTCCTCTAAATGAGAAGACGAAGATCCCTCTTTTAGTTGCCATAGGACCGCTATTGCGATGACCCGTCATTTATGGATATTTAAAATTGGATTATTTAATTGATTTTAAATATTTGAAAGTTAGTTTAACTTGAATTTCAAATATCATTGTTTATTTGGATAATTTAAATATTGAATTTAATAATTGAAAATTTGGTAAATTGCTGAATCAGGAATTTTGAGCTTGTTAAAAATAGTTTAAAGGATTGTAAAATTTATATTGATAATACTCAAAATGATAAAATTGGTAAAAGAGAATTTATAGGTGATTTGTTCAGTTTTTGAAAATATATCGTTGAAATTGATATTTAAAAATAGCCTTTCGAGACACAGTCTTAGAATTCGACGAAACTAGTTTCATTGGATCCGTAATAGTGTATTATTATCGGATTTCAAATTTCATAGTTCTTGAAGTTGTCGTGTGATCGTACGATAGATAAATACATTGAAATTTATATCGGAAATTCAATATAAATAACTGGTTCAAAAAGCTATCTTCTCCATATGATCGAATTAGGACTTGAAACCTTTTCAATTGTGTTCGGAATAGGAGTATAACATTATAAACGCCTAGCGACAGACCTCGATAGGAGGTCGAGATTGTGAATTGCGAAAATCAAGACGATTTAAATTTAAAATTTAAATATAATTTGACTGCTCTAAATAATTCAGATCAGCACTTTTTCCTTCAATTCAAATTACTATAGCAAGTTGGGTGAGCACGTAAGGCAGTTTACAACATGTGTCTCCCTGGTTAACACGCGTTTCCTTATAAAATATATAAGTTCGCAGAAGAAAATAATGGCCAAAAAAACATAATCGTCGCATACCCTTCTTCCTTCTCAAATTGAAATTCATAAAATAAACTGCTATGTCGTATTCGAAATCAAATTCAGATTAAAATATATATATAATGGCGAGCTCATTTTCCATTTTCTTCAGTATTTGGAATACAGTTCTAGATCTTCAACTCGAATGCAAAAATGGTGGCCGAGTATTTGGGAATCACGGCAGTTCTTCGTGTTCCCTTTTTCCTAACCGAATTCAAAATTTCTTTACGTAATCGAATTCGTTAGTGTTGAGCGACTGGGGGAAGAGTGGCCATGCCTGAAGGTGGAGTTGCTCTAGGGGTGGCGGTTCGTTGATGGAGATGGGCGATCTCGAATCGCTTGTGAGTGCTATATTCCTCGGTGAGGGAGAGTTTGGGGGTCGCGTTGGTTTTGGTGGAGCAGCGGTGTTCGCAAGTGGATTGCGATGACGTCAAGGGCAGGGTGGCGAGCACGTGGCGGTTGATGGCGCGTTCGTCGATGGAGGTCGCGATGGTCTAGAACTACCTAGTGCTCGATGTTGTGTTGAGCAGTAAGGTTTATCCATGATCCCTTTTTGATTTTAAGCGATTTTTTTTTGCAAATGCATGCCTATTTTAATTCGAATATTTATATATAGATGAGATTTCTGAAAAAGTTTTATATATAAAAATTAGATTTTGGAGTTTAAATAAAATCATTTTATGCATGCATGTAACTTACCTTTTCAGCTCTAAATATATATACAGAAATATTTTGAAAATATATAGGAATTTTAAAAATATTTAAAGGTTTATCTAAATTAAATTTTTATGAAATCTATATAGCTTATTTTTATAAAATATATATGTAGTTTCAAAGTGAAAAAGAAATAAAAATACATATTTTCAATCACTAGTCTATTTTATAATAATGTATTATGGAGATTAAACTTATTTAATTATTTTAGCCATTAAAGATTTCAAGGGAAAATTAGTTTCAATCAAATTATAAGTCAAAATTTAACGAGTAAATGGTGATTAATTATTTGATTAATTCAACTAGTAGTAAATTGTGAATTGTTTATATAAGGTCTAAAATCATGAAGAAAACAAGCTGGTTTGGATCAGATTACAAATGAAATAAAAAGGTGAGTTAATCTCACTCATTTTGATTACCATTTAAATTTAAATAGTTAAATTTATTTTTGGTTGAATGGTTAAATTGATTGGATGTGGTATTATATATGTGTGTGTGTGTGTGTGTGTGTGTATATATATATATATATATATATATATATATATATATATTGGAGTGATTGATTTTCCGCATTATATAGCGGATGACCCTTTATACAGCGATATCCCACCTTGAAGCGGGATTGGAATTTTACTTGTTGTGCTAACATCTGTGGATGTAGGGAAACAGGTTAGAGGGATCCAACTGGATTCCTCAAAGTAGTGGAATTTATTTTCATCGTTTGTGATTATTTGATAATCTGTGATAGATTATATTGATTATATTGGGAAGTGAAATTTATTTAATGCTATGGTTTGACTGAATATATTTTGGGTATATTGAGATATCAAAAATATAATGATTTGATTTTTAAAGGAAAATAGAAGAGAGAATTCTAAGTAAAATAAATATAGTAAAATTTGATAAATTAAAGAATGAATTTGGGAAAGGATAAAAAGTTGATTTTTAAATTCTGATAAATAAATTCCGAGTATGGGAAAGGAGATTTTTGAATAAATGGGAATAAATGAATTTTTAAACTTAAGCGATATTATTTAAAAGAATAAAGGATTTATTTTTAAATTCAAGGTTTAAAATAGTTGGAAGAGATAAGAAGAATTTTGGAAATGATTTAGTGTTTGAAACTATGTTTTAAAAGGAAGATGAGACCATGGAATTTATAAACTGGGATTATAAATCAAAATAAGATATCAGTGGATATTTGAAGATATAAATTCATGGTAGGAATTTATAAAGGAATGGGCGAGTTGTTTAAAAATAAATAGTGGTTTTATTTTTTAAAGGTCTGGGAAAGAAATTTACGGGTTTGAGATGTAAATTAAATTGGGATAAATCGAGAAGGATTTATAAAGGATTATATGGACTATATTGGAATGGAAAGTGTAATTTTCTGGAAAAGCCAAGTATGTTTTCAAAGAAGATTTTTAAGTATAAGTTAAAAGTTTTAAAGTTGTTTTAAAAGAATGTTTTTGAGAAATAATTATTTAAGTGTTTAAATTTTTAAAGATAAATATTTATTAAGTTAGTTATAGTAGTTATTATTTTAAAGATTAAATTGGTATTATGATTAAAAGATAATTATTAAATATTTATATTTTATAAAGTAGCTTTATTTTTTAAAAGTAGTTTGGTTAAAGTTTTTATTTGAAAAATTGGTATAGAATTTCATAACCTTTATTTTGAATAAAGTCTTTTAAGTAGTATTATTTTAAAATGTTTTAAGTATATTTTTTGGGTAAAATGGTCTAATTTGTTTAAAAATCTAATTCAATAAGATTTGGTGTTTTCTGTGAAAATAAACAGATGGTTAGAAATTGTTCCATAAGAATAAAAGTGATTTGAAAACATTTTTTTCAAAGGGTTGAAGAGTGGAAATATATCTTGGAAAGATATTTTGAAATAAATAAATAATTTGGGAAATTATTAAGGCCTGATGGTTGTGTGTGAATGTTATATGATAGTTAAATAACGGACTATCGATATTGGCCAATGCGCTGATCATTTCAAAGAGACCGAGATCGGGATTAATTTCTCGAAAACCACTTCGATCCGGTTTGAACGTTTTCGTGAGGAAGACAAGAGCTTGGAGTCGAAGATGGAGTAGTGAAGTGCAAGGGCTAATCGCTACTAATCCAGATGGTGATTCCAAAATGGATGTAGTAGGTGTAGTGCCTTCGGTTTCGTTCGGACCCGGAACAGACTTGTATGGATGAATGCTTTCAGAACATCGTCAGGGGGACGATAAGCATTCTAAGTGAATGTGTGCTAAAAAGGTAACGCATAGCCTCGAGCCTCATCAATTGGGAATGGCTAAAATATGGGAGATGCAACAAGGCTAAGTGGTTAGCAACCAATTAGGGTAAGGTCATCCCTGTCTAGATGTCCCTTTTTATCCGGCTGTGTGGGCGGTCGCTGATCCCAACCGCGGGGCGATCTTACTTGGACTATCCAGTAGGGGGTAGCTCCGGTCTTGTACAGTAGGGGATCATGGTGGATTCTCGGTACGTTGATCTAGACCACGTATTGTGACAGGCGATACCTGAGTAGTCCTGCCATTAATGGAGACCCAATCTCCTATAAGTGCCTTCATACTTATTTGTATACCTGTTATGCTGGAATTTAATGAATGTAACAATTTCGACTATTTGAATAAGTATTTGTATATATACACTACTATAATATCAGAAGATTTGATAAGAAAAGTTTTGGTTATCGTAAGGTAAAAACCCGTCATGTTTATTTGTGACGTGGTCTTACGAGATACCTTTGATTTCAAAGGATTTTGAAACTTTAATAATCCAATTGAGTGTGTTTTCTCACTCTGGTTTTCCAGACTGACTCAGGTGTTATTTAACTATAATGCTCGGGTCAGACTGAGTATTATAGATACATGAAAAGGATGCTGTGGAGCTCAAGAGACGAGCTATATGGCAAGACGTATCACATGTATTATGTATTATCTGCTGTGTATAGTTTGCTGCATAATCAGTTCCTATGTGGACAAGTTATCATAACTGTCCAGTGTTGTGTTATTGTTTGATGTTGTACTCTGATGATGTAATATATAAAATAGTTAGAGTTCTTTTGTATAAAAATTTGTTGTTATCTATTATATGTTATTCCGATGCATTTGTAAGATTCTGATGTTGTTTCTATTTCTTCTTCTACCTCCTTCTTTAACCCTAATGGTTCGGTTTTCCAGCATTCGATTGTTCGACATTTGATATAATGGATGTATTGAAGTCGGTTTTCGGGCGTCGAAAAATCGGGTCATTACTTTGGTATCAAAGCTGAAGATTAAGCGAGAACGTTGGCTCTGGTGGAGATTACTCATTAAAAATAGAGCCGTAGTAGTCTAGAATGAGTTTGAGTGTATTAATAGATATGAGCGCGTATTTGTTAGTAAATATAAAAATTGTTTTTATATTGTGTTGACTTATCGGTTGAGTGTTTATGGATTCTGATCGATATATGGGACGCTATGTCATCGATAGGTGTTTCTAAACTCTTAAACAAGATAAACTGACATAGTATTATTTTAAAATAGGGCAAATGAAATAATTTTACCCAAACCATTTTTGTATATAAAAGAAATAATTTTTGTAAATTATTATAGTATGCGGTTGCTTGGTTGTTAGGGAATGGTAATATTAAATTATTATCATTATTGTGTAGAAATTGAATAAGAAATTGAAAATCATAACTAAAAGCTAAGAAATAAATTCATATACAAATGGGATTTGTAAATGTGAATTGTAAATGTGATTTGTAATTGAAAATGAAATAACAATTCCAGAGTAATGTTTGAATATGTATTGAAAGAATTTGGTATTTGGAATTTTGGGAAAAGTTTAAATTCCTTTGGTTTGAAAATGGTTTTCAAAGATTTTGGAGAAATAATAGTGATATTATTTCAGAAATATTTTTGAATTGGATTTGAAATTTGGTGAAATTTGAAATTTAAAAATATTTAAAAGGGTTTTTGAGAAGATAAAGCACTGAACTCTTTTTGGTCGCCGAAAAATAATTTCAATGATGACTGCAACATTATCGATGTTCATTTTCGAGTTTCCAAGAGAGGAATACCCGAATGTTCTAAATTGGAGTTTTTTGCAAAACTTGGTTTAGTTTTAAAATTCAAAGGATAATTTGATATGCAAATGGATTATATATATAATTGATTTCAAAAATGATTTTGAAATATGTTAAAGACTCTGGAGTTTAATTAAAATGTTTAAGTAATAGCTTGAACTCTGAAATCTTATTTAAAAATGTTTGTGAAGACAAATGGGTTAGAATCAAATTTGATTTGGAAAGAGTTAAGTAAAGGGAAGTGTGACAACAAAATGCAAGAGTAAGTGGTCGGATTGGATGAAGTAAAAAGATTAGTAAATGGAATGTAAATAAGTTGGAAAACCTATAAAAGTTTAAAATTTTGAATTGAATTGGAGTGTAATTAAATCTTGTTAAGTAAAAACAAATTTAAAGAAAAGTCTAAGGGGACTAAGTGAAATGGTTACTTAAATAAAAAGTTATAAGTTGGAAATAAAATTGTAAATAAACAAATGAATTTGAAATTGTAAGTAAATGGGATTGAAACTGAATATGCGAATTTAATTTGAATTGTGTAAAATGTCTTGAGATAAGATGAATTGAAATTTGAAATAAATTAGCAAGTGAAACTAATTTAAAGAATGAATAGAATTCAATAATGAAAGGTAAAATGAATTCAAAATGGAATTGAGAATCTAAGTTAAATAAAAATAGATGTGAAAGCTTAAGTAATGAAGTGAAAATAAATTTTCATGTGGGTAAAATATTTATATTGAACTTAAGAAATGGATGGTAAATTCTGAAGTAAATCAGAATTGAGAAATATACCAAGTAAAAATGCGAATAAAGGTTTAGTAAGGGTGTGTGAAATGATGATTGTGAATAAGTGAATAGAATCAAAATAAATGTGAATAAAAGAGAATTGATATAGCTAATAATCAATTAAGATAAATACGTAGGATATACGTATATTATTTTATTCGCATAGTGATTTGATCCAGTTTCGAGCACAAAATTTTGAGATAGTTATATCGATCCGAGTTGGGATTTTTCACTCAATTTTCGACGGCGAACCCTGAATATGGATTTTTGATTGATTCTAAAATTCTTTATCATAATATATGGCTATGCAAGGAGAATGACGGTTTCTGATCAAGAAACCAGATCTGAATCCGCGCTAGGAAGTCGGGTGGACGATACTAGTTCGGAAGTGAAATTATATGATCAAGCGAGCGATCAGAATTGATATTGCGTACAAATGATATGTATGCATCGTACGGCATAAGTAAAGAAAATATTGAAAATTTTGTAAAGCAGTGAATAAAATGATTTTGGCTGTAATTGGATATTATGGCTATTTAGGATACATAGGTATCTAAAAGCAAAGGAAAATTGATGATTTTGAATTCAGAAGATAAGTTGAGTTGCTCGACAAAAAGGTATGTATTTAAATTTCTATATGAAATTTGATGATTTTCTGGTCTAACCACTTGGCATTTTGTTTTCTTTTGGAATTTGGACGCCCATAAAGACGTTTTGTAGTTATATCGATCTAGCCGCGCAAAGGAGACGCTGGCGAAATTTTTCGAAAATTTAGGGAGTTAGAAAATTTTTAAGAAAATTGTGATAGTTTAAATTCGGTTTTAAATTATAATTTGAATTGTTGATTAAATAATATTGTTTGGAAGTTATGGATGAGTTTGGAGAGTAAGTAAGAGTAATTTTGCGTCTTTAATAAAAAGATTGTTTTGGGTATTGTTAAAAACATTTGGATTGGGAAAATAGTTAACGGGTTAGGGACCATTCTTCTCAACTAGTAATTTCGGGGACGTAATTCTTTTAGGGGGGAGGAATGTGACGATCTGGAATTTTTGAATATTTGAAATTGGAATATTTAATTGATTATAAATATTTGAAAGTTAGTTTAACTTGAATTTCAAATATCACTGTTTATTTGGATAATTTAAATATTGAATTTAATAATTGGAAATTGGGTAAATTGATGAATCGAGAATTTTAAGCTTGTTAAAAATAGTTTAAAGGCTTTTAAAATTTATATTGATTATACTGAAAATGATAAAAATAGTAAAATAGAATTTAAAGGTGATTTGTTCAGTTTTTGAAAACATATCATTTAGATTGATATTTAAAAATAGCCTTCCGAGGCACAATCTTGGAATTCGATGAAATCAGTTCCATCGGATCCGTAATAGTGTATTATTATCGAATTACAAATTGTGTGGCGTTTGAAGTTGACGTGTGATCGTACGATAGATAAACGCGTTGAAATTTATATCGAAAATTCAATATAAATAACTGGTTTAAAAAGCTATCTTCTCCATATGATCGAATTAGGATTCGAAACCTTTTCCATTATGTTTGGAATAAGGGTATAACATTATAAACGCCCAGCGACATGCCTCGATAAAAGGTCGAGATTGTGAATTGCGGAAATTGAGATGATTTAAATTTAAAATTTAAATATAATTTGACTGGTCAAAATAATTCACATCAGCACTTTTTCCTTCAATTCAAATTACTGTAGCAAGTTGGGTGAGCACGTAAGGTAGTTTACAACACGTGTCTCCCTGGTTAACACGCGTTCCCTTTATAAAATATATAAGTCCGCAGAAGAAAATAATGGCCAAAAATAATAATTAATTATCGCATACCCTTCTTCCTTCGTAAATTGAAATTCAAGAAATAAACTGCTATGTCTAATTCGAAATCAAATTCGAATTCAATATATATATATATATAATAGCGAGCTTATTTTCCCTTTTCTTCATTATTTGGAATACAGTTCTAGATCTTCAACTCGAATGCTAAAATGGTAGCCGAGTATTTGGGAATCATGACAGTTCTTCATGTTCCCTTTTTCCCATTCGAATTCAAAATTTGTTAAAGAAATCGAATTCGTTAATGACGAGTGACTGGGGGAAGGGTGGCCATGCTTAAAGGTGGAGCTGCTCTAAGGGTGGCGGTTCGTTGATGGAGGTGGGCGATCTTGAATCGCGTGCAAGTGCTGTTAGTCTCGATAAGGGAGAGTTTAGGGGTCGCATTGGTTTTGGGGGAGCAGCACTGTTCGCAAGTGGATCACAGTGACGTCTAGGGCAGGGAGGTGAGCACGTGGCGGTCGATGGCGCGTTCGTCGATGGAGGTCGCGATGGTTTGGAACCACCTAGTGCTCAATGTTGTGTTGAGCAATAAGGTATATCCACGATCCCTTATCGATTTTGAGCGATTACTATTTTTGCAAATGCATGTCAATTTAATTTACTAGTCGATGCAAGTCAATTTAACATACTAGTCGAAAGTTAGTAAACTTGTTAGAAAAGGTTAGTTAGCAAACTAGTTAGTGAGTAAAATTTTACCCACAATACCAAAGTTATTAAACTATATTCATGCTCATATTTATTGCCTATGAATGTTGGTCGTATGTTTTTTATGATTGTTTGGTTGTTGGTTTGGTTCATGCTGTGGAAAAGTTGTCGCTTTGGTTGTTAGAGAATAAGTAGCAAGCATTATGTAAAATTAGTAGCCAAAGTTAATTATTTTGTTAGTAAATCTACATACATGTCGTATTATCATTCTTTACCTTGTATGTATGTTTAAACCATTTCTTAGGAATGTTTGGTTGTGTCGATAATGTCATAAACTTATTTTCCAAACTGCCCGTATAGCGATCGTCGCTATATCAGCACTTTTTGAAAATATCTTCTTATCGAAATCGATTGGTTTCGTATCAAGCTTGGTTTTGTTTTATAAGTTAATTAAGTTTTAGTTAATTTTTTTTTCAAAGAAAATTAATCATTTTAAAAATGATTACTTAATTTATTTATTTAAAATTTTAATTAATAAGGGTTAAGGTTAACTAATTACATAGTTAATGAAATTTAATCATTTTATTTAATAACGCTTAAGGAAAATTAATCATTCAATAATGATGGATTATCGTTGATTTGAGACTCCCCACCCCGAGACCCACATTAACAAAGAGTATTACTGGGTACTGTCTAATAATGTGGAGAATAGGGCTGGTTAGGATCGATATCTATAGCTTTGTCCTAAACCTCTACCGAATACGTCGATTTAGTGCTTTATATTTTTTTCAATTCTCAAGTGGATCGACATATTCAATAAATGCTTAATACAAAACTATAGTGGCTAATGGATCTACCAGAATAAAATACAACAACAATAACACATCATAGAACAACAAACATACACACACACACACTAATACATCCCAGTATAATACAAATGTGAAAACCCGGAATTTTTGGCAATATTGATTTGATGATCTTCTTTTATAATCATTTATAATGTGCCAAAATTATTCTCTTCAAACAAATAAAATATGTGTTTTCAAATTACTATTGTTTATATGTAGATTGTAAATAAAACTTTGATTTGAAATTCAAAAATAATATCTTTAAAATTAATTAGATTTGAAACTCTACATTTTTAAATACTAGTATATATTTAAATATTGATTTAAAATATTTATAATCTTAGTTTAAAATTAAAATAAGGATAAATAAAAAGGGAATGTATTAATAAAAATAGAAAATATAATATAAAAACATAAATAAACATAAATGCATGCAAAAGACATTTTTAAGCTAAGTAAGCATGCAAAAATACAAGTGTCAAACTTAAGTATTCTCTTCATTTTAAAAATAATAATAAAACAATGCTATATATTCATCTCCGCTCCTTCTCTTTTCATTTTTATTTCATTTGTTCATATCTCAAAATTTAACCAGAGAATAAAATAAAACTAAAACAACCAAACAAACTCTTTTCAATTTCAAACTGAAACTAAAGCAAAGATCCAGGATTCAACACTATTAAGTACAAGCAAATCAAGTTTCCAGTTGCAAAATTCAAAAGCATTTCCAGTTTTCAAGATCAAAACAATTTCCAGGCTTCTCTGTTCAAACCAATACTATGAGTAAACTAACTTTTAAAAACTAAATCTGTTATATCTTGATGCATGAGATTAATACTTGAAGTTTTATTATGAAATGTTGCACGAATATATGAATATGCTTGCATGTATATAAATGTGAAATGGATTGTGTGCATGTCTATATATATATATATATATATATATGTCTCTGCTTTTGAGTTAACAGGTTAAAACAAGTTAAAAATTTAAATCCTCTTCCTCTAATCTCTTATAGCTTATGATGTATAAAAAAAATGTGATTGAATTAACTAAATCTAAATTTTAAAAATATTTTTAGGTGAAGATAGAAGGTAGAATTACTGGGAAATAGAAAGAACAGTAGGAATTAAATTAAGTCAGAAATTTATTGTTTAAAATTTTATTTTTTGTTTACATAATCTGATTCGTATTCAAGAACTGTGATTTATAAAATTAAAATCAAGATTTTAAAGTTTGGAAATCATGAGATTTTGCAAAGTGATCAGAATCATGAGTTTGCTCATTTTCTGGCGATCGGCGAAGGGTGGAGTCTCGGGATTATTGCTGTATCATGCTTGTGGGTCAGGGGCCTTTGCAAAAATGGTCGGTGGATTTATCGATCACTATAGAGGTCGATCGGCGTCGTTGTAGGGTTTTAGGACCTATTTTGGTCGACGTCGTTCTCGAGGCTAGTTAGTCGACAAGGATGCATCGGACTTGACCGGAGCAAGGGGATAGGTGCGTGGGTCTATGGCGAAGCCTTGGTCGGGGTTTCGAGGCCTCTGGTGATCTGAGGTGGCGGGACGTGGAAGTCCTTGGGTGATTAGTTCGTTCCAGGGGAGTTCGATGTGCTCGTTTTCAATTTGGTGGTCGATTCGAAGATTTGGGTAGTCGAAGTGATGGTGTGACGATTAGGATTCGAACGCCCGAAAATCAACATCCATATATCACCCATATTCGAATGCCGCAGATTTAAACGTTGAAATCCGATTCGCTGGAGCTTATAACACATTAGGTGAAAACAACACAACGGAAAACAAAGAAGAATGAATTTTATTAATACACAACAATTGATTACAACAATGATACAATATGAAGTGATCAACATTATCAGAGATATATACAACAGTGGAAAAACAAAGAAGCGGAAAACAACAGCAACAGCAGCGGAATGATAATATCTTCATGATCTTCAAGAGAGAGAGAGAGAGAGAGAAAGATACTCCAACAGACTGCATCTTCATGCCAAAGCTCTAAAGCTCAAATCAAAAAGCTTCAACCATTATCCTGCTATAGTGAAACAAATGCGATCTCGATCCACAGACTTCATAGATTACCAAAAGCTACACCAACTGGCTGACTATCTGATAACCTGACTCTAGGCTGCCCGTGTGGAAAATTATGTGCATCCAGAGTTTAGAAAGGGAACAATAAACTCCAGGTCAATCATGGGACTTGTGTGAGCAAACAAAAACAGTTGTTCGGTACAAAAACAAACAAAAGAAATAAAAAGAAATCCGCTATGCTTTGGAAAATGAAACTACCATAAGGCCTCCCGCCACACACACAATGCAATCGTACACTTGGGGGAGATTTCTCCTTATGATAGTCAAACATGCTTGATACACGAAAATTCATTTGATATTATTATTAGTGCATAGTATGGAAAACATTTCGAAAGTATAATATTAATCTTAGCCAGCATACGTACCATTATAGTATGCCTACTATAGATACCATGTTAAATGGCAAGTTCTACAACTAAAACCATACAGGGCTCGTATTGGGTGATTGGATTTCCAACAAATGGCCAAGGCTAAGGAACTTCCTTTCCGAAAGGGTACGCCTCTAGAGGGACGCCCCGAGAACCTAACCGGATCTCTGCCAACACAATGCCAGTTTACCTCTATAAATAGGTAACCACAGACATGAGTATGCCATCCCCCGTTCATCACCGACCTTTACCGAGGCCTCACCAACAAATTCCAACAATCACATAAGTTAAATATACGGGCTCCATACCATGATACCACTTTTTATCCACAAGGAAATCCACATAATCTAAGGGGCGCGACCCCCGTAACCTTGTCGCATCCTTCCTGTTTCGACCATTTCCGGGATGTGAGGTTCGATGAAGTCTCGTCCCACAAAGCTATGCTTTTCACAATTGCCATGCTTCGATCAACCAATGATTAGCACTTAGCATGCCACATTACCAAATTGGAAATATATCACTAGTAAATATCAACTACATAACCTTTGAGCTTGTACGTCTTAGAAAAGAGTGTTAAGCTAATAGAATAAATTCTCCACCACCAAACAGAAATTTATTTGATAGAAACCAGCTTTACATCTCAAAGTGTAATGTCAGACATACATCCATATAAGTCCATCCTGGGTCTGAATGGAACCGAAGGCACTTCAAAAGAAGTCCTTGCAAATCCGGATATCTGCCAATCACGTCCGGACTCCCCATCACATAAGGTAATTTAAATCTCTATACCGGGGCCACTCGGTGCAGAGACATTCAACAATTAATCCTTTCGTTTTCGTAAATACCCGGTCTTCAACCATCGTCTTCAAATGCTATCCAATTCGTCGTATCATTAATTTGGAATGGGTTTTATGACATAAATTCCTCTTCCCGCTTAACCGAATATTGTGTGCATATTTAAAAACATATGGACACATTCGGATCTTAGTTAAGTCACAACTTTTTAGCCTACCAAAACCTTTCCTTTTGAATGGTTTTAAACAAATTTCCATTCTAAAACAAAAGGTCCATACTTAAGATCCACTTCAATTTGAAACATGGTTTACCCAAATCTTTAACAAAGATTCATTCATAGCTTTCAAAACCATTTCCAATTTTATTCACCCATAACTTGAAATCCTTTCAACAGAAACTGAAAATTCTTTCTTTATATGAAAGCTATTATCATTTGAAAACAAAGATTTTTTATTTCAAAAAAATCTGATCAAATAAGCACAAGTTATGGTCTTTTAAAGTATAAATCAGAAAATCAGCGAACTACCGTAACCTCGACAAGTTCTATTTGGGTTAAATTCAAATTCCCAATATACTTCATTTAAAATACTTCAAAAATGGTTTAAAAATCCATATATATACATTTTATAACCTGTATAATCCTTTTTAAACCATATTATTATTTTAATTTCAAAATTTGATAAACCATATTATATTCAAAATAATTTTAATTCCAAAATTCCCTTTTCAAAAGTTTAACCCAAATCACCTCCAAACCATTTTGGATTCAAAATTCAATTTTTAAATAAAATAATATTAAATTCAAAATACCCATGACTTAACCAATTTCCTGTGAAATCCATATTTGTGTGTGTGTTGTGTGTAGGGGTTTTGCATACAACAATAAACAACCATCATAAATCCAAGCACAACAATATAAATAAGCGGTATAATCCCATAATGCTTATTTTTCATTCACAGATAAGTAAGTAAATTCATCATAGATAAATAAATCACAGTTCACAGCTCAATCCAAAATAATTCATAGAATAGAACATTACATATCAGAGATAACAACAATTCAATGCATTCAATATAATCCAATCATCCATAAGCAAGATAAATCAATTACAAAATTTTATAATTAATTTAAACCAATTAAATTAATTACTTATGAATAAATTACTTATCCCTGCTTAATTAACATTAATTTCAAACCATTGGTATTATATAAATTAATTAATGAAATCAATTAATCGATCTTAAATAATTATCCTAAATTACTTACATTCATTAATTATATAAATTGTTTAACCTTAAGTTAATTACATTAATAAAGTAACACTCAATTAATTAATTAACCCTTAATTACTAATTAATCTCATTAATTAATTAACCCTTAATTAATTAACAAATTAACTCTTTAATTACTTAATTAATTAACCTTTAATTAATTACATTAAGTAATTATCCTTAATTACTTACATTAATTAATTATCAATTAATCAATAAATTATCCTTTAATTATTTTCATTAATTAATCAACCTTTAATTAATTAATTATCCTTTAATTTATCACATTACGTAATTAACCTTATGTTGATTACATTAATTAATTAACCTTTAATTAATGACATTAATTAATTTTTTTAAAGATAAACCATTTATCTTTATTAATCACTTAATCACATTATTAAATTTTTATTTAACAAACCTTTAAAATAATTTTTCATTTACATATGAATTAACTTACGACCTTTATGTTAATTAATAATCAAAAACATTTTCACTTTCATAGTCATCTAATTAATTACACCATTTTTGTAACGTTTACGGTTACTCGTTGCCGAAAAACCGAATAGTTATGGTTGAAGAAGAAGAAGAAGGTAGAAGAAGAGAGAAAAAGATAGAAGAAGAATAGAAAAGAAATAACAAAACAATATCAGAATCTCACAATCGTAGCGGAACAACATATAATAGATAAATGAATATCATTAAAACAAAGAACTGTATATTTTATACATTACATCATTATCAGAGTTTACAACAACAATGGACAACAGAGTCAATACATCAATGGAAAGTCATATAAACTTGTCCTCATACAAAATACACAGCGGAATAATACATAGTATAATATCATATACAAGTGGTACGTCTCGATATGCAGCTCGCCTCCTGATCTCCATAGCACTCTTAAATCCAGAATAACCTGATAACCAAACTCTAGATTGCCCGTGTGGAAATTGGTGGGCACCCAGAGTTTAGGAAGGGAACAATAAACTCCAGGTCAGTCATGGGACTGGTGTGAGAACTTAAAACAGTTTATCTTTAAAATAAAGAACAGGATAATTTTTTTTAAAAATAGATTCGCAATGCTTTTTAAAAATGTAACTACCATAAGACCTCCCACCACACACACAATGCAAACGCAGACTTTGAGGAGATTTCTTCTTATGTTAGTCAAAGATGCTTACTACACAAAATCAAATCATTTTTGATATTATTATTAGTGCATAGTGTAGAAAACATTTCGATAGTAGAATATAAATCTTAGCCAGCATAGGTACCATTATAGTATGCTTACTATAGCTACCATATTAAATGGCAGGTTCTACAACTAAAACCGTACAAGGCTCGTATTGTTTCTTTGGATTTCCAACAAATGGTCTGGCCAAGGAACTTCTCATTGCCACATGGGTACGCCTCTGGAAAGACGCCCCAAGAACCAAACCGGATCTCTGCCAACACAAGGCCGGGTTACCCCTAACTGGGTAACTACTGACACAAATATGTCATTCCCCGATCGTAACCGATCTATCCGAGGATCCTCGATTTCCAACAACCACAAAGTAATAAATTTGCAGCAACCACATATGTTAAGTATCTGGGCTCCATACCATGATACCACCTCTATCCAGAAGGAATAACATACACTAAAGGGGCGCTACCCCCTAATAACCTTGCCGCATCCTTCCTGTTTTGACCATTTCCGGGGTGTGAGGTCCGACGAAGTCTCGTCCACAAAGCCACGCTTTATACAAAAGCTGTGCTTTGGGTCAACAAATGATCAAAGTAATGATCACCAAGATAAATGATCAAGCAAATGATCATATCACAAATGATCAAACAATGATCATCCCACAGCAACACTCAGCATGCCACATTACCAATTTGGGAATATATCACTAGTAACCATCAACTACATAACCTCTGAGCTCGTACGTCTCAGAGAAGGGTGTTAAGCTAAGAGAATAAATTCTCCGCCACCAACAGAAATATATTTGATAGAAACCAGCTTTACATCTCAAATTGTAACGTCAGACATACAATCCATACAAGTCTGTTCCGGGCTCGAACAGAACCGAAGGCACTTCCAAAGAAGCCCTTGCAATCCGGATATTCACTAATCACGTTCGGACAACCCGTCACTAAGGGTGATAAAACCTCTATATCGGAGATCAGCCGATGCAGAGTAACACGACGGTAATCCTTCCGTTTTCACAAATATCCGGTCTTCAACACCGGTCTTCAAATGCAGTCCATAACGACTTATCACATATTCAGAATGGGTTATACGACCCCAAGGTCCTTTCCCGGCTAACCCGAATAGTGAGCGCTTATTTCAAAAATAAGTGTGGCATTCAAATTCAAGCAATTCACAACAAATACCCATTCAAGGGTAAATATTGATAGTCGGTTATTTAACTATCAATAGAGATGCGCAACATCACCAGGCTTCAAATAATTTCCCAAATTATTTATTTTCCAAAAATATCTTTACGAGATATATAATTTTCCACACTTTAAAAAAAGTAAATCAACGTTTATTTTTAAACCAATTTTCCCTTTCTTTTATAAATTCCATAGTGAATTTACATTTCCAAAATATCTATGAATATATAATTTTTCAAATCGATTTCTAATATTCACTTTCAATTTATCTTTACAAAGATAAATTCTAAAACGTTCATTTCATATTGGAAAACATTTCCATACTTATTTAATAATAAGTATTCGCAAATCTATTTATTTTCAACATTTGAAAATATCCAATATACTTAGATCAAAACTAAGTATATTTTTCATTCTTTAAGGAAAACATTCTCTTAAACACATTTATTGGGTCAAAACGAATGTTGCGTAAAACATCGTTACGACAACCCAAAATCACTAGTATAGGGATTCGAAATTAAGATAGGTATATAAATCCCAATACTATATAAAACATTTACCTTCGGAAATCATTTACCATAATAACAGTGTTATAGTCCACCATTTCCTTATATTTCTCGAAAACGTCTATTTCAACAATGAATGTTGAAATCTATGGTTTCGATAGTTAATACATTTTAAAACATCTTTTAAACAATTAACTTCATTTCATAATATCTCTTTCCCAAAACGTATCCATTTCATTCAATAATATATTCACTGTCCAAAATCGTGAATATACCTTATTTACCCAATTCAGTATTTCTACACTTTTATCAAAAGATTATCCACTGTCCAAAGTCATGGATATATTCCTTTCATATATTCCTATATCCAACTTATCAAATTCAATTGATTTCGGATTTATAAAACAACGTTTATAAACTCCATTTATATTTTTATAAACTTCTATTTATAAAAATCCTTTTTATATCTCATTTTAAATGCCAAAATCCGATTTATAAGTTAATTACTTATAAATCTTTTACTTTACAAAATCTATTCATTTTAAAATTTCACAATTTATAAATCTATAAATTTCATTTACTTATAAAAACAATTTATACTTCATTTTAACACTTATAAAAACTCGTTTTGTAATTCTAATATTCATAATTTATAAATATCAATTTTTTTAAATCCTTTATTTAAACCGTTTATAATAATTCAAAAATCCCAATTTAAATCCTTTTACAAAAATCTATAATTTTTATAACATAAAAATTTATAACGTTTTAATTATTTTAAATGAATTAATTCAAAATTTTAATAAAACGTATACTTTCAAAAATCACTTTAAAAATCCTTTTAAATTCAAAACCATTACTTTAACATTTTTAAAACTCCAAAAATGGATCCGATGATGCAACGCACCATATAGTCTATCACGACTTCCAAAACATCATATATCGATATGATAATCAATCAAATATCACAATATCTGAAATCAAATAAATATTTGTGAGGAATCCAGTTGGATCCCTCCAACCTGTTTCCCTGCATCCACAGATGTAAGCACAATACCAATTCCGCTTCAAGACGGAATATCATGGTATATGGAATTTAAAAAAATATTATCCGCTTAATAGGCGGCAGTAGGGTCTCATCCGCTATAGAAGTGCGGGAAATCAACTCCAATATATACATATGCCAATATATATATATATATATATATATTGTATAGATATATCCTACTATATATACTATCACAATCAAACAACAATCCATAACTGCAATCATCATTCAACATACATTCATGCAAATTTTAAATCTAACTATTTAAAATTTGAATCGAAACTGTTCGATTAAGTGAGAAGTTCTCACCTTGATTTTAATTCTGTTTCAGCGTTTTATTTCGAATAAAATTAAACAAGCGTTTAATTTTACCCGAAATTTTCACTGACTCCAATCACTTCCAATCCAGCTCCAGAGCGTAGTGTTCGTCCATATGAACCCAACGCAACTTGTTTCGTAATTTTTCGACCTCGTACGAAAAAGATATGTAATTTTAAAGTTTGTACAATTTATAAATAATAATATTTACAAATTTATTTAACTTTCAAACCCTACTCTATATTGTGGCCGCACATTCAAGTATGATGAGATCAGGGCCGTCAAAATCTTCTTCTTAATCTTAGTAAAAACACGAGCAGCCCTACCCATCGGCCGCCGCCTTCCCCTAATTATCGTGGCCAAACTACTCGCCTTGAAGACGATCGAACTACGGGCCTTCGAAGCCCACGACGTGAGCTACCATCGCCTTGATTTGCTCAAAGCTCGGTCAGCCCCTGATGTTGAAAAATGTGCACAAAACGCTCGTGAACGCGGCCCTTTTTCTTGCCCCATGGTCGACGATACAAGATCTCGGCCGTGTAGATCGATAGAGCTCGCGAAGCCCTATAATTCCCTAGTTGGAGATTTCTGGAGAAAGCTATTGGATTGAGAGAGAAAGAGGGAGGAACGAGAGTGATTTCTGGCCTTTGAAATGCAAGTGGCGGCCGGCCATGAATTTCGAAACCCTAGCCTCTTTTTTTTTTTTTGGTGAAAGAAAAGGGTATATTTATAGAAAATTATCGAAACACTATTCATCCCGGGTTTTTCGAACTCCGATTTACGCGCAATGACCGGCATTTCTAGGGTTTATCCCATGTTCCGGACACAATGGAAAAGGTTTCGGGAGCCAATTCAATCATCTGTGTGAGTTACGGCAATAAACGATCGATTTTAAATTAAACCGATTAAACGATTTTATATGCGTTTTAGCTTGCACCGGACAAACGGTATATCCAATTGACACAAAATTTGAAACCATTCAATAATATCACATTTCGGATCCGATGAAACTGGTTTCGTTGAAATCCGAGACTGTTTGAAAAATGACTATTTTAACTTGCCAAATTAATATTAAAACAATTTCGATGCGTTTCGAACTGCCATGGTCAGATGATAACTCTGATTGCTACGAAAATTGAAATCTGATAAAAACAAACTATTATGGATCCAATGGAACTAGTTTCGTCCAATTCTGAGACTGTTCGAAAATTGGTTATTTTTCAGTCGATAATTAAATATTAAAATATTCAATTTCCACAAATAAACTTTTAATTTGATTTTAAAAGTTCTAAAATATCGTTCTAACTCCAATATGATAAAATAAAATTTTACAAATCATTCTCAATCATATTTAACCCAATATTCAATTATTTACATAATATCAACTATTAAATAATCGATTTAATTATTCAATTAAATCCAATATTCGAATTTAAATTCATTTGACTTATAAATCTTACTTATTAATATTTAAAATTAATTAAATATTCGAATTTAAGTTATCAAAAATTCTGGGTCGTCACTATCTTCCCTCCTTAAAAGAATTTCGTCCTCGAAATTACAAAGTAAGAAAGAGATACAGTATTCATTAACTTTCCAAAACAAATCGTTCAATTTATATTTTACAAATCTCTTAAGTGTATAGCCTTTTCAAAATTCATAGTTAAACTTCTTACAAAATCTTTACTAAATTTCCAAAATTTTCAAATTTCTCAAAAATATTCTAACGCCTTAAATTTTCGGAAAATTTCGCCATAGCATCCTTTGCGCGGCTCGATCCGAAAAAAATGACAGTGTATATATATCACAAATATACATCTCATCAAGTGACGAGGCATCCCGCAGGGAAAAAAGTGTAAAAGTACGATATTTAATCCGAGATATGTACCTTATTTATTATTAGCGAGCGTGTACGGCTAATATAGCGCGAAAACGAGCTCCAAATGCGAAGCAAGCGCAATCCGCACCTACTAAACACTAAATCAAACATATGAGAACATGTAGATATGAAAATAATATCAATATACATCATATAGCAACATAGCAACTACATGTGCCAATATAGCAAATGCACTCAAAAGCAACAATGCAATCATCAAACAACTATCATCCTACAAATCCATAACCAAATCAATATTCCCATTAATATTCATTGAATTGGTTTTCAATTTAATCACATTTGATTCATTAATATTGGATTTTACTGACATTCATTTTCAATTAGTTTACATTCACTAATTTAAATTCAAGTTAGCTTACTTTCCATTCAATCAAATTCAATTCTATTAAATTTTTTTTACATCACTTTCAATTTGAATTCAATTACATAGCTTTCAATTTCGCTAATTCAATTTCATTAACACTTAATGAATTTATATACAATCAACTAACAACCATATAACAACCAATGTATTTTCAACACAACCAAATTATTAAATTTACATTCAATTTGGTTCAACACTTTTAATTTCAATTGGTCTGATATTCTATTGACTTTCATTCAATCATTCAACTTCCAATAACATTGGCTTTTAATGAATTAACACTTATATCCATTACTTTATATCAATTCTATCTACATTCAATTGATTTACATTCCATTCATTTATTAATTCAATGGTTGATTCATTTTACAAATAAAATTGAATTCCATTTATATATCTTAAGTTCACATTTATCACTTCATTTCATTAATTTACTTTATTAATTTCAACTTCATCACTTAAGTTATATTCCATTTAAACATCATTTGTTCATCTTCACTTAAATTTCCATTTCTAAATCCAATTGAAATTCTAATTCTAAAGTAAATTCTATTTAACTTTTTACCGAAGTCAAATTCCATCACTTATTCAAATTTCATCTCATTTTACTTAACAAAATTGTTTAACCATTTCAATAATTGGTTTCACTTACATCTTCACATTTAATAAGTTATACAACTTATTTATTTAAACTTCCAAATCTTATTTAATTCATTTAACTTCCTTTAGTTAAATTTCACATCATATATCTTGTTATGCCAACTCAAATTCATTTCAATTTTACCAAAGCTTAAAAATATATTATCTCATATTATAAGTTAAAAACTCATTTCACTTATATTTACCAACTTCAACTTAGATTTTTAATTTCAAATTTGTTTATCACAACAAAATTTCAATTTTCAATTAGTATGGTAGCAAATTAATCACATAGAAACTCGAAAATGATACTGATGGTGCTGCAGTCATCACCCTTATTATTTCTCAGTAACAAAAGTGAAATCAGTGCTAATTATTCTTTTAAAATTTTTCCTTTTTCGTTTACAAATCACACTTATAAATCTTTTACTCATAAAATTTCACTATTTTGTATATAAGATTATTTCACAATTGTAAATCACTTAAATTATAATTCCATCTTATAATTCATTTTCTTGTACAATTATTATTTTACAATTGTTGTTTTTATTTAATTTATTCAAACAACTTTCATTGACTTATATATATATATTCAATAACCAAACAATCAATTTTATACACTTTAATAATTCTAAAAAATTATTCCTTTACATAGAAAATATAATCGAGGTAAATTATTTCATTTACCCAATTTTAAACAATATTGTGTCGAATTGTTCTATTCAAGTGTTTAGAAACCCCTTCGATACAGTTGCGCAGACTGTGCCGACGAAAGTTCATATGCCACTCAATAAACCAATCATCATAATATAAAAAAATTTAATATTCACTAACAAATACGCGCTCGTATCGATTGTTACACTCACACTCGTTCTAGAGTACTACTGACTCTATCTCTAATGAGTAACACCCAACAGAGCAGGGTTGTCGCTTAACCATATGCTCTTATACCAAATGTAACATTTACGATTTTTCGTTGCCGAAAAACCGAATAGTTATGGTTGAAGAAGAAGAAGAAGGTAGAAGAAGAAAGAAAAAGATAGAAGAAGAACAGAAAAGAATCAACAAAACAATATCATAATCTCACAATCGCAGCGGAACAACATATAATATATAAATGAATATCATTAAAACAAAGAACTATATATTTTATACATTACATCATTATCAGAGTTTACAACAACAATAGACAACAGAGTCAATACATCAATGGACAGTCATATAAACCTGTCCTCATACAGAATACACAGCGGAATAATACATAGTATAATATCATATACAAATGGTACGTCTCGATATGCAGCTCGCCTCCTGATCTCCATAGCACTCTTAAATCCAGAATAACCTGATAACCAAACTCTAGACTGCCCGTGTGGAAATTGGTGGGCACCCAGAGTTTAGGAAGGGAACAATAAACTCCAGGTCAGTCATGGGACTGATGTGAGAACTTAAAACAGTTTATCTTTAAAATAAAGAACATGATTTTTAAAAAAATAATAGATTTGCAATGCTTTTTAAAAATGTAACTACCATAAGACCTCCCACCACACACACAATGCAAACGCAGACTTGGAGAAGATTTCTTCTTATGTTAGTCAAAGATGCTTACTACGCAAAATCAAATCATTTTTGATATTATTATTAGTGCATAGTGTAGAAAACATTTCGAAAGTAGAATATAAATCTTAGCCAGCATAGGTACCATTATAGTATGCTTACTATAGCTACCATATTAAATGGCAGGTACTACAACTAAAACCGTACAAGGCTCGTATTGTTTCTTTGGATTTCCAACAAATGGTCAGGCCAAGGAACTTCCCATTGCCACATGGGTACGCCTCTGGAGAGACGCCCCGAGAACCAAACCGGATCTCTGCCAACACAAGACCGGGTTACCCCTAACTGGGCGACTACTGACATGAATATGTCATTCCTCGATCGTAACCGATCTATCCGAGGATCCTCGATTTCCAACAACCACAAAGTAATAAATTTGCAGCAACCACATATGCTAAGTATCTGGTCTCCATACCATGATACCACCTCTATCCAGAAGGAATGACATACACTAAAGGGGCGCTACCCCCTAATAACCTTGCCGCATCCTTCCTGTTTTGACCATTTCCGGGGTGTGAGGTCCGACGAAGTCTCGTCCACAAAGCCACGCTTTATACAAAAGCTGTGCTTTGGGTCAACAAATGATCAAAGTAATGATCACCAAGATAAATGATCAAGCAAATGATCATATCACAAATGATCAAACAATGATCATCCACAACAACACTCAGCATGCCACATTACCAATTTGGGAATATATCACTAGTAACCATCAACTACATAACCTCTGAGCTCGTACGTCTCAAAGAAGGGTGTTAAGCTAAGAGAATAAATTCTCCGCCACCAACAGAAATATATTTGATAGAAACCAGCTTTACATCTAAAATTGTAACGTCAGACATACAATCCATACAAGTCTGTTCCGGGCTCGAACAGAACCGAAGGCACTTCCAATGAAGCTCTTGCAATCCGGATATTCACTAATCACGTCCGGACAACCCGTCACTAAGGGTGATAAAACCTTTATATCGGAGATCAGCCGATGCAGAGTAACTCGACGGTAATTGTAACGACCCGGAAATTTCGATCCCGAAATTTCCAGATAGTTAGTGAAAAGAAGAAAGATAGAAGAAAACGAAACAGAAACAAGACACAGGAAACCTCACATTCGCAGCGGATAAAATATAATATCACATAATAACAGTTTACAAAAAGAACTGTATTCTGTACATTTTACATTTATATACATCAGAGTTACAATATCCCATACAAACTGGATAGTTAAACAACTTGTCCAGATAACAACAATACTATATCAGAATCCCTCCATACGCTCCCGCCATCTAGCTCGCCTCCTGAGCTCCAGAACGTCCTTACCTGAAAGCTGTAATACTCGGTCTGACCCGAGCATTACATCAAAGTAACACCCGGGTCAGGCTGGAAACCAGCGTGAGTAAACCCATCTAATATGGAATACCAAATCATACTAGTTATATAAACCCGGGGTAACTTATCAATTTACAACTTCACAAGCTGTTATTAACATTACTTATTTCACACATCAATTTCCAAGTGCCAAACTTAGATTAAAAGATCAAATTTACTTAAATCATTCCATGTCAACCAATTTATTTCACATATCCATCTATAAGAATCGAAGTGGTTTCGGGTATTTACTAGTACCCGACTCCAGTCTCTTCGAAACCATTGTCAACTTAACTTAAATTATTCAAGTGAAATACAATTCAACCTTTAAATTCAAGATGTTACTTTTTATACAACAATTCATTATCGACCGATAACCACACAATCATTATTCAAGACAAACGTATCATATCACAAACATTTCATATCAGAAATATCCACCAATCATTCATAAGCAAGATTTGTTAGCTACCCACTACTAATTAAAGCTTATTAATTACTTTAATCATTATTAAATCTTGCTTACTTAACAATAATTAATTACTAACCATTAATTAATCATCCCCTAATTATCATCTCTAATTACATTCAGTAATTAGCCTTTAATTAAGTTACCACATTCATTAATCAACCTTGATTAATCACATTCAGTAATTAATTATTATCAGTACTTAACTACCCTTAATTACTTCATTAATTACTCCTAAATTGATTACACTCAATAACTAATTATATTTATTAATCATCCTTGATTAATCTCATTAGTAATTAATTACTCTTAATTAATTATATCACTTAATTATTTTTTTCACATAACTTAATCAATCAATGCTTAAATTAATTACACTAAGTAATTAATTACTTCCATAAAGTAATTATTCTCATATTAATTACACAAAAATATTAATCTCGAACTCTTCCATACTTCAATTAATTACCTCCAGTAATTTACTTTTCTTAATTACTTCTCTAAGTAATTATTCCTCATTGATTACTTATCAACCCATCCAACGACTATTCTAAATTAATTAAACTTAATTAATTAATTTAAACTAATCTAATCTAATTAATTAATTACAATGAGTAATTAATACTTTTAATTACTTTCATAAAGTAATCATAATAACCAAATACCATAAATGATTACCTATATTAACTAGTCCAATTTATTATCAAAATTAATTACATTAATTAACTAATAAATAATCCCAAGTTAATGACCTTCACTAACTTATTACCAATTCTTTAATTACTTTTCTTAAGTAACTAACTTAAATTAATTAATATTAAGTTTAATTAATCTTAATTACTTAACTTAACCTTAATTAATTTATTTCGAACCCTTATTAAATAAATTAAATTAATTAATTATCTTATTTAAATTACCTTACCAATTTAATGAATCAAAATTCATTAAATTCTTTGATTTGTTTTAAAATAAAAGCATTTCTTATTATGATTAAATTATCATTAACAAAGCAATTTAAAACAAATTACTTTAAATTTGTTTCAAATTTTATTTTAAATTTAATATTTAAGTGAAGTCAAACTTAACTTAACTTAACAAAGTTTAAAACATTTAAAACCCTTTAAAACCTATGCTAAAGATTTTATTATTTTATAAAAGAAGTTTAAAGGAATTTTAAACCCAAACTCATTTTAAAATGTAAATCATATTTTAAATTACCTTAAACATTCAAAGTTGTTTTAAATCAATTTAAATTTAAAAACTTCCTTTATTTCTAGACTATGATTCAAATTTGGCTTTGAACACAGATTTAGATTTAAGTAAAATTTTTTTTTGCCTTTAGATTAAACTATTTAATCCCCCTTTTATTTGAGTTGTTTTTAAAACATTTTTAATTTATAAAATTTAAATTAAACTAAAAAAAACTGGGATTCAAACTCCATACTTTAAATTTAGGATTTAAATTCTGTTTTGAACTTGTTCCAGATTTTTAAAACTAAACTTGAATTGGAATTAAACAGGTTTCCAAAGAAATCTGTAAACATTTTCTACCCGAGCTCCACTACAGTTACTCCGAGAAAACCCCTTAAAAATTTCGAGCAAAAACTCGAATTACTCGAGTATAACTCGAGTCAACACACAGCAACACTAACCTCTTCCCAGACTCTCTTTGTGACGCCCCACCTCTATACCCACGCTAGCCAAGAACACTTCGGTGTAATGCTGTCAACTAGCACGGAGAATAAGGCTGTTGAGGAGCGACCATCCGTGTAATTGCTTTGTGCGAGCATCGATATGTCAGATAATATAACATGCATTTCTTTTTAAGAGGAAATCCGACATGCCGACAAAAACTCAAAGCTATCACACAGTGGCCATATAAAATCTTCGGAAACAAATATAGAAATAAACATAACATAAATCAGTCACAGACAACTCATATCACAAAGGCGGAATAAGATATGAATATTACACATAAAAGTGTATATCAGAGTAGTGGTCAAAAAGATCCACAATAACACAAAATAATAGCAACATGTGCTATACAAAAGAATACATCAATGAGTCAATATCTCAAGAGTATACAACAAAAACTACTAATCTAAGTAGTTAGCAAAAGGTCAGAGTAATGGATCCCTGGAGAGAAGTCAAGTCGAAGCACCTGCAACATCTCGGTCTGACCCGAGTATTATTTATAAGAAAATAATAAACGGATCAGTCTAGCTGTAAATATCAGATAACATGATATAGAACGAAAGATATGGCATGGACGCATAATATCCATAATGGCATACTACTATAAGTATGTAAATGATAATCAACAAACGATTAATCAATATCAAAGAATCTTCTCAAAGATCCAAAAAGGGTATCATACCCAAAACTTGTATTCACAACAAGTTAATGACACACGAATTCACCAATGCACAAAAATTGATAAATCATATCAATGAAAATCACTAAAATTGGTGAAGCATAAATTCTAGAATTCAACACACGAAATCCAGAAATCATAAAAAGGGGGAGGCCTATCACACGAACGGGAGCATGAAAACTCACCAACAGCTGTAACACACGAACGAGAAGCTATCTCATGATAGCTAGCCATTAATTTGACACACGAATGGTCCGAAGACCTGACACACGAATGGTCCGAAGACCGTGGGTTGCTACCCCACAAATTTGAGTCGAAACTCCACAAAACGGGGTTTAGTCTCCCTCGCAGACAAAGAGACATCGCACGTTGCAAGTCTAAATCACAAAAATGGTCGTCAATAACCATCAAGAAGTGTCAATTACACTAAGCTAGTAAATATATGAGTTTAGCATCATGTCCCATAACCACTAGCTTAACTTAAATATTTACGAACAAATTGTATATCTCCACTAGAAAATTGTCACAAGAGATTCAATCGAACAAGTCCAAGAATTAACCGACGAAGTAAACGCAAACGTTTCATACCACTTGTTTTACTATGTCGTTTAATTAGATTTCTCATACGAGTGAGGTAAAGGTTTGTATATACTAATAGATTGGAAATCGGTTTGAGAAAACGAGCTTTGTAATAAAATAGTGTTGAAATCATTTGATGAAAGAGTTTTGATATTTACTATTAATATAGAAACCTTTATATTTTTAAAGTGACAAATCACAAAAATGATTGTAGAACAATCAATCACAAAAATTCACATACGAAGACGTGAATAAAATCCAAAGAAATCGATAAAGAATCCATCAAAATGGATATTCAAAAATCCCTAAAAAGGAGACATCAAAGTCATAATAAATGATAACAATCTATAGGAAACCACACGAATCGATAAAAATTGGAAAACCAATCAATATATGCAAAAATAGGCAAAACAGGCAAACATGAGCAGGTCGGTCGACCGGCTGCAGGGCTCGGTCGGCTGGCCAGATGCAGAAATTAAAACAAGGCTCGGGGTAGCAGGTCGATCGACCGGCTGCAGGGCTCGGTCGGCCGAACTGCAAATTTCTGCAGTTTCTGCCCTTTTCCAATGAAATGCAAATTCTACCAAATCGCGACCGTTCGAGCAATGGACCTAAGGAGCCTTAGCCAATAGATACCCCAGCTCCATTAGCTCTCTGATTCGCTACCAAAAACATGTTCAAATATCAAAGTTGGGATCTTTAAGGAATTGAACCCAAACACTAAAAATTTGAAATATTAACAAAACCAATCCAAATCCATATCAAATGCACAAGAATAAGTGTTAGGAATTCATACCTAACAATCGAAGAGAATTATAAGCATAGATGTGAGATTAAAAATCTCGCCTTTTGTACAAAATCAAACAAGAAGAAGCTTGAAAGCAAATGGAGAATCAACCTCTCTTCAACACAACCCAAATGAGCTTGAATCTATGTTCAAAACAAGAACATTCCCAAAATTAGGTTTAGGAATTTCTGAAATTGGTAAGTGAATAAGTTGGAGAAGAAGAAGAGAATGCTTACCAATGGGTTCTCTTGAATTTGGAGCTAGGAATTTGAAGTTGCAAGAGGAACTAGGGTTTTGGAGTTTTAATTTTCAATTTCTCCCACCATTATTACCTTAGAACTGAAAAGAGGAAGAAGTGAGGATGAATGGGGAGAGTGGTTCAGTTTTGAGTATAAGTTGGCTAGTGGGCTGAACCCAAACTCAAACCCAAAGTGGAAAAGGTCAAATTTTTGACTAACTCCAAATATATCAAAGTTTATACTCAAAAAGGTTGCAAACGGCATTTTGAACTCAATGGAGGTGGTCTCGAGTCCAAATTTGGCTATTTGCAAAAAGTAGCTTTTTGGACTAAAATCCGACTAACGATAAAATATTTAAATAAAATATTTAAATATAAAATCGATAAATATGCGGGTTGTTACAGACTCCCCTCCTTAAAGAAATTGCGTCCTCGCAATATTTAAGAAGAAGATATGTAGTAACAACCATAAAGCATATTCAACACAAAAGAAATTTGAAATAAGAAGTTCACCTCAAAAAGCACGAGAAAGTAAGTCCGGTTGTGTTCGCTCGATGTACTCTCTAGATTCCCAAGAACAATCCTTAGGATTTGAAGACCATTGAACTTTAACAAGCGAAACATCTTTATTTCGAAGTCGTTTGACCTCCGAAGCAATGATACGAATAGGATGTTGCTCATAAGTTAAATTAGGCGAATCTTCAATCTCTTCCCCAACACCGGGCTCAAGAATAGAATCTGAATCTCGAAGACATTTCCGAAGTTGAGAAACATGAAACACGTCATGAATAGCAGAAAATTGAGCCGGTAATAAGAGGCGATAAGCCATGGAACCAATACGTTCAGTGATAGGAAATGGCCCAATATATCGAGGCGCTAACTTTCCCGAGCGACTGAAACGTACAACACCTTTCATAGGTGAAACACGAATAAAGACAAGATCTCCAACAGAAAATTCTAATCTCCTTCTTCGATTATCGGCATAGGATTTTTGTCTACTCTGGGCTTCTCTCATCCTATGACGAATAATTTCAATCTTTTCTATGGAATCACGAATAAAATCTGGACCTAAAACGAGCCTCTCACCGGCTTCAAGCCAACAAGAAGGAGATCGGCATGGCCTTCCGTAGAGTGCCTCGAAGGGTGCCATACCAATACTAGATTGGAAGCTATTATTATAGGAAAATTCAACAAGAGAAATATGATCTTCCCAACTTCCACCGAAATCAAGCACACAAGCACGAAGAAGATCTTCAAGAGTTTGATTCACACGCTCGGTTTGTCCATCGGACTAGGGGTGATGTGCGGTGCTAAAATTAAGCTTCGTTCCTAAAGCTTTTTGAAGACTCTTCCAAAATCCACTTGTAAACAATGGATCACGATCACTTACAATAGAAGTAGGAACTCCATGAAATTTAACAATTTCTTTGATAAAGAGTTTGGCCAAAAGAGGAACGGTTCGGTTAGACCGAACGGGAATAAAATGGTCGGATTTAGTAAGTCTTTCAACGATCACCCATAAGCTATCATGACCCGAACGAGAACGGGGAAGGCCATCTATAAAATCCATGGAAATCTGGTCCCACTTCCAAATAGGAATTTCTAAAGGTTGCAATAACCCACCAGGCCTTTGATGTTCGGCTTTAACGAGCTGGCAAGTCATGCAACACTTAACAAAGTTAGCAATATTAGATTTCATTCCCTCCCAATAATATAGGTGCTTCATATCCGCGTACATTTTACTACTTCCGGGATGAATGGTAAATTTAGAACGATGAGAATCTTCTAAAATATCTTTGCGAAGATCACTAATATTTAGCACGATAAGTCTACCAAATTTTCGAATGCCGCCACGAAAATCAATATCGAAGTCTTTCAAACCTTCAATATCAATTTTATCCCTCAATTTTTGGCTAAGGAGAGCCAATTCGGGATCCAGCTTTTGAGCTTCAAGAATGCGGTCTAAAAGAGAAGGACGAGCCTCAAGGCTACATAAAACAAGAGATGGACATAAATCGGCTACACGATCTTGAATCTCACAAGTGGATAAAATTCTGAGGTCATTCCATTTGGATATCATCATGGAAACAACCGCTTGTTGCTTGCGACTAAATGCATCGGCAACTCGATTTCCCTTTCCGGGGGATAAAGAATGTCAAGATCATAAGGTGCAAGGAACTCGAGCCAACGCTGTTGACGCAAATTAAGTTCCTTCTAAGAGAATAAATATTTCAAAGATTTATGATCGGTATAAAGAATGAATTTTTCTCCCAAGAGATAATGACGCCAAATACGAAGAGCGAAAACAATAGCCGCGAGCTCTAAATCATGAGTGGCATATCTAGTCTCAGCTGGCTTCAATTGCCTAGAAGCGTAAGCAATAACACGTTCTTTTTGATAAGAACGGCACCCAAACCAATGCGACTAGCATCGGTATAAACAATAAAATCTTGATTCCCTTCGGGAATAACAAGAATAGGAGCATTAGATAGGAGTTCTTTTAATTTCTGAAAAGAAGTTTCACATTTGTCCGACCAAATGTATTTAACGCCTTTCTTGGTTAAGCCAGTAAGAGGCACGACAATTTTAGAAAAGTCCTTTATAAAAAGGCGGTAATAACCCGCCAATCCAAGAAAGCTACGGATTTCCGTTACACTCTCCGGTCTCTTCCAATCTTGAATTGCTTCGATCTTTGAAGGATCCATGGAAATTACGGATTCGGAAATAATGTGACCAAGAAACTTTACCCGAGATTGCCAAAAATGGAAATTGGAAAAATTTTCTTTTAATTGATTACTCCTAAGAGTTTCCAATATAATCCAAAGATGCTCTTCATGTTCCTCCTCGGTTTTTGAATACACAAGAATATCATCAATAAAGATGAACAAATCGATCGAGAACATCTTTAAAAACCCGATTCATAAGGTCAACGAAATATGCCGGAGCATTCGTCAAACCAAATGGCATGACAAGCCATTCATAAGATCCATAACGAGTACGGAAGGATGTCAAAGGAATGCTATCCTCTGCAATACGAAGCTGATGAAAACCGGTAGCCAAGTCTAATTGTGAAAAGACTTTAGCACCACTAAGCTGATCGAATAGATCATCAATCCGAGGTAGAGGATATTTATTTTTGATCGTGAGATCATTAAGCTTACGATAGTCAACGCAAAGCCTAAGAGTACCATCGGATTTCTTTACGAAAATAGCTGAAGCTCCCCAAGGCGAGGAACTAGAGCGAATGAATTGCTTCGTTTCCAACTCGGATAGTTGTTTGCGCATCTCTTCGTTCTCCTTATTGGACATGCGATAAGGAGGATGAGTAATAGGTTGAGCTCCAGGGATAAGATTAATTTTGAACTCAATTGCTCGCTTAGGTGGTAATCCCAAAACGGGCTCAAATATGTCGGAAAATTCACGAACGACATGAATAATAGAAATGACATCTTCCTCGTCATCATCATCCTCATCACGGGGATTTAAAGAATATAAAGATGCAGCGACGCTTGAATCCGAATTTTTGAGAATAATAGAAATCTGCTTAACAGATAAAGGACGTCGAAGATGAATAGTCCGCTCAGGACATAGGATATGAGCTTCATAACGGTTAAGCCAATCCATTCCCAAAATCATTCCAAAGCCTAAGTAGCGCATAACATGCAAATCGGCTAGGAAAGAAAAATCACATAAAATAATCTCCACATCTTTACAAAGCAAACTAATTGTTGCAGATCCACCAACCGGATTCGAAATTCTCAAAGAAGTCATTAAACATAAAACATCCAAAGAAAAAGTGTCAACAAGTTCTTTTGAAATGAAAGAATGGGATGCACCCGTATCAAAGAGAACTCTAATAGGTTGATCATGAAATATAATAGTACCATCAAGGATAGAATGAGAAATATCTTGGCCACGAGATGTGTTGCTAGGGGCTTGAGCAACGTTTAACTTTCCCTCCTTCTTGCCTTCAAGTTTAAGGCATTGATGAATAAAATGATCTGGACTTTTACAATAGCGACAAGATCGAGGCTTTGAACACTTGTTCGCAAAATGGTCCTTAGAACCACAGTTGTAGCATTTCCCTTCACTAGAGGAAAAAGTCTTAGCAGTAGGAATTGATTGTTTCCCCTTTTTGTTGGGGTAAGGACCTTTGAATTTGTTAGGCCTCTTTTTGTTGTTGAAGCTAGGTTTGGAGGTTGCTACTTCAACACTACTTTCTTTATCAGCCTCTTCAAGACGAAGAGCGTTAACTATAAGTTGGTCGAACGGAACTTCTAACTTTAGAAGTAGTGGTTTCTTAAGGCTCTTGTTCAAGCCATAAACGAATCTCTGATTCTTCTTCAGAGGGGTGTTGATGTATTCAATCCCATATTTAGAAAACGACTCAAAAGAAGCAACGTAGTCCGTCATGGAAGAATCGCCTTGAACAAGGTCAATGAACGACGAGCCATCGTCACTTTCTCAGCTTCTGGCACGAATTTTAATTCGAAACGTTCTTGGAATTGCTCCCAGGTGAGATCCGCTTCATTAATCTTAGAAATAAGAAGTTCGTACCAGTCCAATGCTCTCTCTTGGAGCATACTGGAGGCCACCTGAACTCGGCGAAGATCGATAAGATTCATGCGCGAAAAGATGCGATTGCATGTTCTAAGCCAAGCTTGGACTTCAATTATAGTTTCGGAACCTTTGAATGGTTTCCCACCCAAATTAGTGTAATCGCTGTACAAGCGTGCAAATCCCGACTTTGGGTGAGTAGGTTCCGGGTTAGCTCCAGCTGCTTGAGCATTAGTTACCAAATCAAGAAGCTGTTGAGTAGTCATAAAAACTCTATCCTGGGGTGGAGTGCTAGATGGCACGGCTCTGGGGCGGCCTGGTCTAGACATTTCTCTTCCTTTAGAAAGAAAGAAAGAAAGAAGAAGAAGAAAAAGGTTATTCACCAAATAATTATCAAGAAATCTTGATAAATAAAACAAGGAATCATAAAAGAAAATAGGATAGAAAGGTACGAAGACTCGAATTAATCCTAAAGTATAACTCCTAAGATGGACTTAGGACGATGATCCTTGTTAAGTTATTCTACATTGTTCCGAAGTTTGGCTCTGATACCAAGCTGTGACGCCCCACCTCTATACCCACGCTAGCCAAGAACACTACGGTGTAATGCTGTCAACTAGCACGGAGAATAAGGCTGTTGAGGAGCGACCATCCGTGTAATTGTTTTGTGCGAGCATCGATATGTCAGATAATATAACATGCATTTTTTTTCAAGAGGAAATCCGACATGCCGACAAAAACTCAAAGCTATCACACAGTGGCTATATAAAATCTTCGGAAACAAATATAGAAATAAACATAACATAAATCAGTCACAGACAACTCATATCACAAAGGTGGAATAAGATATGAATATTACACATAAAAGTGTATATCAGAGTAGTGGTCAGAAAGATCCACAATAACACAAAATAATAGCAACATGTGCTATACAAAAGAATACATCAATGAGTCAATATCTCAAGAGTATACATTAAAAACTACTAATCTAAGTAGTTAGCAAAAGGTCAGAGTAATGGATCCCTGGAGAGAAGTCAAGTCGAAGCACCTGCAACATCTTGGTCTGACCCGAGTATTATTTATAAGAAAATAATAAACGGATTAGTCTAGCTATAAATATCAGATAACATGATATAGAACGAAAGATATGGCATGGACGTATAATATCCATAATGGCATACTACTATAAGTATGTAAATGATAATCAACAAACGATTAATCAATATCAAAGAATCTTCTCAAAGATCCAAAAAGGGTATCATACCCAAAATTTGTATTCACAACAAGTTAATGACACACGAATTCACCAATGCACAAAAATTGATAAATCATATCAATGAAAATCACTAAAATTGGTGAAGCATAAATTCTAGAATTCAACACACGAAATCCAGAAATCATAAAAAGGGGGAGGCCTATCACACGAACGGGAGCATGAAAACTCACCAACAGCTATAACACACGAACGAGAAGCTATCTCATGATAGCTAGCCATTAATTTGACACACGAATGGTCCGAAGACCTGACACACGAATGGTCCGAAGACCGTGGGTTGCTACCCCACAAATTTGAGTCGAAACTCCACAAAACGGGGTTTAGTCTCTCTCGCAGACAAAGAGACATCGCACATTGCTAGTCTAAATCACAAAAATGGTCGTCAATAACCATCAAGAAGTGTCAATTACACTAAGCTAGTAAATATATGAGTTTAGCATCATGTCCCATAACCACTAGCTTAACTTAAATATTTACGAACAAATTGTATATCTCCACTAGAAAATTGTCACAAGAGATTCAATCGAACAAGTCCAAGAATTAACCGACGAAGTAAACGCAAACGTTTCATACCACTTGTTTTACTATGTCGTTTAATTAGATTTCTCATACGAGTGAGGTAAAGGTTTGTATATACTAATAGATTGGAAATCGGTTTGAGAAAACGAGCTTTGTAATAAAATAGTGTTGAAATCATTTGATGAAAGAGTTTTGATATTTACTATTAATATAGAAACCTTTATATTTTTAAAGTGACAAATCACAAAAATGATTGTAGAACAATCAATCACAAAAATTCACATACGAAGACGTGAATAAAATCCAAAGAAATCGATAAAGAATCCATCAAAATGGATATTCAAAAATCCCTAAAAAGGAGTCATCAAAGTCATAATAAATGATAACAATCTATAGGAAACCACACGAATCGATAAAAATTGGAAAACCAATCAATATATGCAAAAATAGGCAAAACAGGCAAACATGAGCAGGTCGGTCGACCGGCTGCAGGGCTCGGTCGGCTGGCCAGATGCAGAAATTAAAACAAGGCTCGGGGTAGCAGGTCGGTCGACCGGCTGCAGGGCTCGGTCGGCCGAACTGCAAATTTCTGCAGTTTCTGCCCTTTTCCAATGAAATGCAAATTCTACCAAATCGCGACCGTTCGAGCAATGGACCTAAGGAGCCTTAGCCAATAGATACCCCAGCTCCATTAGCTCTCTGATTCGCTACCAAAAACATGTTCAAATATCAAAGTTGGGATCTTTAAGGAATTGAACCCAAACACTAAAAATTTGAAATATTCACAAAACCAATCCAAATCCATATCAAATGCACAAGAATAAGTGTTAGGAATTCATACCTAACAATCGAAGAGAATTATAAGCATAGATGTGAGATTAAAAATCTCGCCTTTTTTACAAAATCAAACAAGAAGAAGCTTGAAAGCAAATGGAGAATCAACCTCTCTTCAACACAACCCAAATGAGCTTGAATCTATGTTCAAAACAAGAACATTCCCAAAATTAGGTTTAGGAATTTCTGAAATTGGTAAGTGAATAAGTTGGAGAAGAAGAAGAGAATGCTTACCAATGGGTTCTCTTGAATTTGGAGCTAGGAATTTGAAGTTGCAAGAGGAACTAGGGTTTTGGAGTTTTAATTTTCAATTTCTCCCACCATTATTACCTTAGAACTGAAAAGAGGAAGAAGTGAGGATGAATGGGGAGAGTGGTTCAGTTTTGAGTATAAGTTGGCTAGTGGGCTGAACCCAAACTCAAACCCAAAGTGGAAAAGGTCAAATTTTTGACTAACTCCAAATATATCAAAGTTTATACTCAAAAAGGTTGCAAACAACATTTTGAACTCAATGGAGGTGGTCTCGAGTCCTAATTCGGCTATTTGCAAAAAGTAGCCTTTTGGACTAAAATCCGACTAACAATAAAATATTTAAATATAAAATCGATAAATATGCGGGTTGTTACAGACTCCCCTCCTTAAAGAAATTGTGTCCTTGCAATATTTAAGAAGAAGATATGTAGTAACAACCATAAAGCATATTCAACACAAAAGAAATTTGAAATAAGAAGTTCACCTCAAAGAGCACGAGAAAGTAAGTCCGGATGTGTTCGCTCGATGTACTCTCTAGATTCCCAAGAACAATCCTTAGGATTTGAAGACCATTGAACTTTAACAAGCGAAACATCTTTATTTCGAAGTCGTTTGACCTCCGAAGCAATGATACGAATAGGATGTTGCTCATAAGTTAAATTAGGCGAAACTTCAATCTCTTCCACAACACCGGGCTCAAGAATAGAATCTGAATCTCGAAGACATTTCCGAAGTTGAGAAACGTGAAACACGTCATGAATAGCAGAAAATTGAGCCGGTAATAAGAGGCAATAAGCCATGGAACCAATACGTTCAGTGATAGGAAATGGCCCAATATATCGAGGCGCTAACTTTCCCGAGCGACTGAAACGTACAACACCTTTCATAGGTGAAACACGAATAAAGACAAGATCTCCAACAGAAAATTCTAATCTCCTTCTTCGATTATCGGCATAGGATTTTTGTCTACTCTGGGCTTCTCTCATCCTATGACGAATAATTTCAATCTTTTCTATGGAATCACAAATAAAATCTGGACCTAAAACGAGCCTCTCACCGGCTTCAAGCCAACAAGAAGGAGATCGGCATGGCCTTCCGTAGAGTGCCTCGAAGGGAGCCATACCAATACTAGATTGGAAGCTATTATTATAGGAAAATTCAACAAGAGAAATATGATCTTCCCAACTTCCACCGAAATCAAGCACAAAAGCACGAAGAAGATCTTCAAGAGTTTGATTCACACGCTCGGTTTGTCCATCGGACTAGGGGTGATAAGCGGAGCTAAAATTAAGCTTCGTTCCTAAAGCTTTTTGAAGACTCTTCCAAAATCCACTAGTAAACAATGGATCACGATCACTTACAATAGAAGTAGGAACTCCATGAAATTTAACAATTTCTTTGATAAAGAGTTTGGCCAAAAGAGGAACGGTTCGGTTAGACCGAACGGGAATAAAATGGGCGGATTTAGTAAGTCTTTCAACGATCACCCATAAGCTATCATGACCCGAACGAGAACGGGGAAGGCCATCTATAAAATCCATGGAAATCCGGTCCCACTTCCAAATAGGAATCTCTAAAGGTTGCAATAACCTACCAGGCCTTTGATGTTCGACTTTAACGAGCTGGCAAGTCTTGCAACACTTAACAAAGTTAGCAATATCAGATTTCATTCCCACCCAATAATATAGTCGCTTCATATCCGCGTACATTTTACTACTTCCGGGATGAATGGTAAATTTAGAACGATGAGAATCTTCTAAAATATCTTTGCGAAGATCACTAATATTTGGCACGATAAGTCTACCAAATTTTCGAATGCCGCCACGAAAATCAATATCGATGTCTTTCAAACCTTCAGTATCAATTTTATCCCTCAATTTTTGGCTAAGGAGAGCCAATTCGGGATCCAGCTTTTGAGCTTAAAGAATGCGGTCTAAAAGAGAAGGACGAGCCTCAAGGCTACATAAAACAAGAGATGGACATAAATCGGCTACACGATCTTGAATCTCACAAGTGGATAAAATTCTGAGGTCATTCCATTTGAATATCATCATGGAAACAACCGCTTGTTGCTTGCGACTAAGTGCATCGGCAACTCGATTTCCCTTTCCGGGGGTATGAAGAATGTCAAGATCATAAGGTGCATGGAACTCGAGCCAACGCTATTGATGCAAATTAAGTTCCTTCTAAGAGAATAAATATTTCAAAGATTTATGATCGGTATAAAGAATGAATTTTTCTCCCAAGAGATAATGACGCCAAATACGAAGAGCGAAAACAATAGCCGCGAGCTCTAAATCATGAGTGCCATATCTAGTCTTAGCCGGCTTCAATTGCCTAGAAGCGTAAGCAATAACACGTTCTTTTTGCATAAGAACGGCACCCAAACCAATGTGACTAGTATCGGTATAAACAATAAAATCTTGATTCCCTTCGGGAATAACAAGAATAGGAGCATTAGATAGGAGTTCTTTTAATTTCTGAAAAGAAGTTTCACATTTGTCCGACCAAATGTATTTAACGCCTTTCTTGGTTAAGCCAGTAAGAGGCACGTCAATTTTAGAAAAGTCCTTTATAAAAAGGCGGTAATAACCCGCCAATCCAAGAAAGCTACGGATTTCCGTTACACTCTCCGGTCTCTTCCAATCTTGAATTGCTTCGATCTTTGAAGGATCCATGGAAATTCCAGATTCGGAAATAATGTGACCAAGAAACTTTACCCGAGATTGCCAAAAATGGCATTTGGAAAAATTTTCTTTTAATTGATTACTCCTAAGAGTTTCCAATATAATCCGAAGATGCTCTTCATGTTCCTCCTCGGTTTTTGAATACACAAGAATATCATCAATAAAGATGAGAACAAATCGATCGAGAAAATCTTTAAAAACCCGATTCATAAGGTCAACGAAATATGCCGGAGCATTCGTCAAACCAAATGGCATGACAAGCCATTCATAAGATCCATAACGAGTACGTAAGGATGTCAAAGGAATGCTATCCTCTGCAATACGAAGCTGATGAAAACCAGTAGCCAAGTCTAATTGTGAAAAGACTTTAGCACCACTAAGCTGATCGAATAGATCATCAATCCGAGGTAGAGGATATTTATTTTTGATCGTGAGATCATTAAGCTTACGATAGTCAACGCAAAGCCTAAGAGTACCATCGGATTTCTTTACAAAAATAGCTGAAGCTCCCCAAGGCGAGGAACTAGAGCGCATGAATTGCTTCGTCTCCAACTCGGATAGTTGTCTGCGCATCTCTTCGTTCTCCTTATTAGACATGCGATAAGGAGGACGAGTAATAGGTTGAGCTCCAGGGGTAAGATTAATTTTGAACTCAATTGCTCGCTTAGGTGGTAATCCCAAAACGGGCTCAAATATGTCGGAAAATTCACGAACGACATGAATAATAGAAATGACATCTTCCTCGTCATCATCAACCTCATCACGGGGATTTAAAGAATATAAAGATGCAGCGATGCTTGAATCCAAATTTTTGAGAATAATAGAAATCTGCTTAACGGATAAAGGACGTCGAAGATGAATAGTCCGCTCAGGACATAGGATATGAGCTTCATAACGGTTAAGCCAATCCATTCCCAAAATCATTCCAAAGCCTAAGTAGCGCATAACATGCAAATCGGCTAGGAAAGAAAAATCACATAAAATAATCTCCACATCTTTACTAAGCAAACTAATTGTTGCAGATCCACCAACCGGATTCGAAATTCTCAAAGAAGTCATTAAACATAAAACATCCAAAGAAAAAGTGTCAACAAGTTCTTTTGAAATGAAAGAATGGGATGCACCCGTATCAAAGAGAACTCTAATAGGTTGATCATGAAATATAATAGTACCATCAAGGACAGAATGAGAAATACCTTGGCCACGAGATGTGTTGCCAGGGGCTTGAGCAACGTTTAACTTTCCCTCCTTCTTGCCTTCAAGTTTAAGGCATTGATGAATTAAATGATCTGGACTTTTACAATAGAGACAAGATCGAGGCTTTGAACACTTGTTCGCAAAATGGTCCTTAGAACCACAGTTGTAGCATTTCCCTTCACTAGGGAAAAAGTCTTAGCAGTAGGAATTGATTGTTTCCCCTTTTTGTTGGGGTAAGGACCTTTGAATTTGTTAGGCCTCTTTTTGTTGTTGAAGCTAGGTTTGGAGGTTACTACTTCAACACTACTTTCTTTATCAGCCTCTTCAAGACGAAGAGCGATATCTATAAGTTGATCAAAAGAAACTTCTAACTTTAGAAGTAATGGCTTCTTGAGATTTTTGTTTAATCCATAAACAAATCTCTTATTCTTCTTCAGAGGGGTGTTGATGTATTCAACCCCATATTTGGAAAGTGATTCAAAAGAAGCAACGTAGTCCGTCACGGAAGAATCGCCTTGAACAAGGTCAATGAAACGACGAGCCATCGTCACTTTCTCAGCTTCTGGCACGAATTTTAATTCGAAACGTTCTCGAAATTGCTCCCAGGTGAGATCCGCTTCATTAATCTCAGAAATAAGAAGTTCGTACCAGTCCAATGCTCTCTCTTGGAGCATACTGGAGGCCACCTGAACTCGGTAAAGATCGATAAGATTCATGCGCGAAAAGATGCGATCGCATGTTCTAAGCCAAGCTTGGACTTCAATTATAGTTTCGGAACCTTTGAATGGTTTCCCACCCAAATTAGTGTAATCGCTGTACAAGCGTGCAAATCCCGACTTTGGGTGAGTAGGTTCCGGGTTAGCTCCAGCTGCTTGAGCATTAGTTACCAAATCAAGAAGCTGTTGAGCAGTCATAAAAACTATATCCTGGGGTGAAGTGCTAGATGGCACGGCTCTGGGGCGGCCTGGTCTAGACATTTCTCTTCCTTTAGAAAGAAACAAAGAAAGAAGAATAAGAAAAAGGTTATTCACCAAATAATTATCAAGAAATCTTGATAAATAAAAGAAGGAATCATAAAAGAAAATAGGATAGAAAGGTACGAAGACTCGAATTAATCCTAAGGTATAACTCCTAAGATGGACTTAGGACGATGATCCTTGTAAAGTTATTCTACATTGTTCCGAAGTTTGGCTCTGATACCAAGCTGAGACGCCCCACCTCTATACCCACGCTAGCCAAGAACACTACGGTGTAATGCTGTCAACTAGCACGGAGAATAAGGCTGTTGAGGAGCGACCATCCGTGTAATTGCTTTGTGCGAGCATCGATATGTAAGATAATATAACATGCATTTCTTTTCAAGAGGAAATCCGACATGCCGACAAAAACTCAAAGCTATCACACAGTGGCTATATAAAATCTTCGGAAACAAATATAGAAATAAACATAACATAAATCAGTCACAGACAACTCATATCACAAAGGTGGAATAAGATATGAACATTACACATAAAAGTGTATATCAGAGTAGTGGTCAGAAAGATCCACAATAACACAAAATAATAGCAACATGTGCTATACAAAAGAATACATCAATGAGTCAATATCTCAAGAGTATACAACAAAAACTACTAATCTAAGTAGTTAGCAAAAGGTCAGAGTAATGGATCCCTGGAGAGAAGTCAAGTCGAAGCACCTGCAACATCTCGGTCTGACCCGAGTATTATTTATAAGAAAATAATAAACGGATCAGTCTATCTATAAATATCAGATAACATGATATAGAACGAAAGATATGGCATGGACGTATAATATCCATAATGGCATACTACTATAAGTATGTAAATGATAATCAACAAACGATTAATCAATATCAAAGAATCTTCTCAAAGATCCAAAAAGGGTATCATACCCAAAACTTGTATTCACAACAAGTTAATGACACACGAATTCACCAATGCACAAAAATTGATAAATCATATCAATGAAAATCACTAAAATTGGTGAAGCATAAATTCTAGAATTCAACACACGAAATCCAGAAATCATAAAAAGGGGGAGGCCTATCACACGAACGGGAGCATGAAAACTCACCAACAGCTATAACACACGAACGAGAAGCTATCTCATGATAGCTAGCCATTAATTTGACACACGAATGGTCCGAAGACCTGACACACGAATGGTCCGAAGACCGTGGGTTGCTACCCCACAAATTTGAGTCGAAACTCCACAAAACGGGGTTTAGTCTCCCTCGCAGACAAAGAGACATCGCACATTGCTAGTCTAAATCACAAAAATGGTCGTCAATAACCATCAAGAAGTGTCAATTACACTAAGCTAGTAAATATATGAGTTTAGCATCATGTCCCATAACCACTAGCTTAACTAAATATTTATGAACAAATTGTATATCTCCACTAGAAAATTGTCACAAGAGATTCAATCGAACAAGTCTAAGAATTAACCGACGAAGTAAACGCAAGCGTTTCATACCACTTGTTTTACTAAGTCGTTTAATTAGATTTCTCATACGAGTGAGGTAAAGGTTTGTATATACTAATAGATTGGAAATCGGTTTGAGAAAACGAGCTTTGTAATAAAATAGCGTTGAAATCATTTGATGAAAGAGTTTTGATATTTACTATTAATACAGAAACCTTTATATTTTTAAAGTGACAAATCACCAAAATGATTGTAGAACAATCAATCACAAAAATTCACATACGAAGACGTGAATAAAATCCAAAGAAATCGATAAAGAATCCATCGAAATGGATATTCAAAAATCCCTAAAAAGGAGTCATCAAAGTCATAATAAATGATAACAACCTATAGGAAACCACACGAATCGATAAAAATTGGAAAACCAATCAATATATGCAAAAATAGGCAAAACAGGCAAACATGAGCAGGTCGGTCGACCGGCTGCAGGGCTCAGTCGGCTGGCCAGATGCAGAAATTAAAACAAGGCTCGGGGTAGCAGGTCGGTCGACCGGCTGCAGGGCTCGGTCGGCCGAACTGCAAATTTCTGCAGTTTCTGCCCTTTTCAATGAAATGCAAATTCTACCAAATCGCGACCGTTCGAGCAATGGACCTAAGGAGCCTTAGCCAATAGATACCCCAGCTCCATTAGCTCTCTGATTCGCTACCAAAAACATGTTCAAATATCAAAGTTGGGATCTTTAAGGAATTGAACCCAAATACTAAAAATTTGGAATATTAACAAAACCAATCCAAATCCATATCAAATGCACAAGAATAAGTGTTAGGAATTCATACCTAACAATCGAAGAGAATTATAAGCATAGATGTGAGATTAAAAATCTCACCATTTTTACAAAATCAAACAAGAAGAAGCTTGAAAGCAAATGGAGAATCAACCTCTCTTCAACACAACCCAAATGAGCTTGAATCTATGTTCAAAACAAGAACATTCCCAAAATTAGGTTTAGGAATTTCTGAAATTGGTAAGTGAATAAGTTGGAGAAGAAGAAGAGAATGCTTACCAATGGGTTCTCTTGAATTTGGAGCTAGGAATTTGAAGTTGCAAAAGGAACTAGGGTTTTGGAGTTTTAATTTCCAATTTCTCCCACCATTATTACCTTAGAACTGAAAAGAGGACGAAGTGAGGATGAATGGGGGAGAGTGGTTCAGTTTTGAGTATAAGTTGGCTAGTGGGCTGAACCCAAACTCAAACCCAAAGTGAAAAAGGTCAAATTTTTGACTAACTCCAAATATATCAAAGTTTATACTCAAAAAGGTTGCAAACGACATTTTGAACTAAATGGAGGTGGTCTCGAGTCCTAATTCGGCTATTTGCAAAAAGTAGCTTTTCGGACTAAAATCCGACTAACGATAAAATATTTAAATAAAACATTTAAATATAAAATCGATAAATATGCGGGTTGTTACACTCTTCCTTGCACCGTGCATATGCACGGTGGTCCTAATCACCTGCGGTCACTCACGCCACCACCCACAAGTCATCAATGACTCAGTCAAGCCTCACATCCCCTCAGATCGGCTCAAACCACGACAAATAAAATCGAGCTATGCGAGTGCCTGAAACCCAAAAATGCTATGACCAGAAAAACCCTTTGCCGATGATGAAACGACCACCGGAATTATTGTCCTTCTGACTACAACTGCGCCACGACCCCAGTAACAATTTCCCCCCTGCGCGATCGTCACCACACTTCCCACGGCTTCGCAAAAGCCTCGACAACTCCGGCTACCCAACACCTCCACTAAACCCTTCTACGCCCCTTCCTGGCCACCGTGGCCATTAATAAAATACCAAAGTATTTTTCTTGTAATCATCACTCCCCAGTCCAGCTTCGGCCTGAACGACCATCCTCCATACACCGCCGATCATCGGCACTTTCCCAAAATGTCTCGATCGTTCATCTCGAGATCACTCACCAAATACTTCCCTAAAAATTCTGTTTTAAATCCCTAAATTCAACATTTACTATCACAAATCCAATTATGGATTCAATTCATAATTTTAAGATATTTGATTTATACTGATCAACTTAATCTCGACTAAAAGAAACATTTCCCTAATTTCATCTGAAACTATATTTAAAAAAAAATTGTTTACATAGCTATAATCATCTCCACTTTAAAAACCAAGTTCTGAAATTATTTAATTTAGAAGATATAAATTTGTAAATGGATTAAGTTCCTATTTCTAAACACAGGATATACTTACCTCAGAACAATATTCACAGGTATATTCTATTTACAAGTCACAGCTATCATTCATGCAACAACTATACTATCTCACTGCAAAATTTTATCCTGCATGTCAAAACTAATACCAGATTTAAACTTTACAAAACAATTTGTTTACTCACCTGCTTTTTGTTGATGGCAGAGAATAAAGAGCTGGAAATGTTGAATTTTTACTTGCTATAGAAACTGAAATGCTTTGATTTATAAATTTGCATTTGTCCCCAAGTTTGCATGCAGTAGCTTGAATCTTGAATCTACTTTTGTTTACAAATGAGTTTTGCATGCCTTTGGCCTTGCTTGTTGATAAAGCTGAGTTGAGTTTCTTGAGTTCAGGTTTGAGGTATTATTAGTGTTAGTTTGATTCCAGTTTGGAATTTGAGCTGAATCTGCTTTAAGTTGATCAAATTTTTAGACTTGAGTTTGTTGTTCAGATTTTGATTTTTTTTTCTTCTTCAAGTTTTAGCCTTTGAGAATAAAATAAAAAAAATTCAAACCAAGAAAACCAAGATCACACTTGTTATCTTTGCATGTCATTAATGCTACAAATGTTAAATTTATGATGAGATGATTACATTTGTTAACTCTTGTAATGTATTTGCCTCACATTTGTTTTAAATGCATTTATCTTATTTTTAAATGTTTGCATATATATGTATATGCATACAAATTAAATTTTACATCATGTTATTTATTTATCTAAAACAATTTTATAAAGCTTTGGTATTTATTTTACTATTTAATAAATATCTTTCTTAATTTATAAAATAAAATTCTTTAAAGAAAATAAAATAATATAAAATAATCTTATTCATATATTTTTAAATCCAAGATATTTTAAAACATCTATCCTTTGAATTTCAACTTCAATTTAAAATTACCTTAAATATAAACAACATAAATTTTAATTTGTAAAAGAATAATCCTATATTTTTTTTTCATTACTACAATTATTTATTTAACTTATAAATTAGTATTCCTACTAATTAACATCAGTTAATAGATACTTTAAAGCTCGGGTTATCACATTCCTCCCCCCTTTGAATCTTTTCGTCCTCGAAAAGGAACGAAGCTAGAATTTATTAAATATTTTAAAACCAGTTAAAATATTCTTTGGTCATTTTAAAACACTTTTAAAATCTATATATATAGTATTGCTAAAATAGTTTTATAAAGATATCATTTTATAACTCGATGTTTCAACAAGTCCGTCCTCGTCCTTGTAGAAATTCGGTCATACGTTGATCAAGCGTAGGACTGAAAATCTATAAGTACTTAGTAGACCCATCTTCAACACCCAGTGAAAATACTTAGAAAATAATTTTATTGAAAATATAGAAAACAGTTTTTGAAAATAGAGGATATATCTTTTGGTGAGAATGCTCTGGAAATCATCACCCCCATCCATGGTCGCAGTTAACCCGATGATTACGTTGCCGTCCCGACAAAATCCACAGATAACTGTAGGCCTCCGCGCCCCACGATTACACCATGGAACCCCGCTTCAGATCGCAGCTACAACTGGTATTACGTAGCTATCACAGCTAAAACCCATATAACTGTAGGCATCAGCGCCCTCGACTTTCGCTGCCAAAAATGAAACTTCTCCACTCCACTTGACCATAGATCGCAGTCTACCGATGTTGCGTTGCCTTCCCGGCAAAATCAAGTGTAGACCGTTGACACTCATCCTCCACACGATTTTCGCTATGGTCCCCACAGTAGATCGCAGTGACATCGAGTTACACTGTCGTCACAGCATAACCCAAATGCCCCTGTAGGCATCAGCGCCATCGACTTTCGCTACCCAATAATCCTCAGGAACTAGTTTTGTCCGGACTCCTCACAGGATCAACTTTAGAAATCCCCCCTTGGGGCTCAAGGCAGCACCACCCGCTGGTACTCCTGAGAAGTCCATTCCAAGGGAGCGCCTTTTTCCCCAAAGCATCATCAAAACATTTTATACTATACATATATAGTATCTTTAAATCATACACCTAGTATGATCTCATACAAAGCTCCTTTACTCAAAATCGATTATCCCAAAATCGATAATTCTCAAACTAGGCTTTCCAAATTCTCATATTGATTTTACCCAAAAATCAAAAGCCTTTTCAATTCCATAGGTTCCCAAAACCTTTTTCCAAAATCCTCATATGATCCTTTATATATGGAGATATATATAAAATCCTTAATAAAAATCTTTGGATCATTATAAACTTGTATACTTCAAACACTTCCAAAAACCATTTCCTTCCGGCAAAAGATTCATCAAAGGGAGTTTTTATCTTATATAACAAAGATATATAACTTTGTTTATTCAAAATCAAATATTCAAATTTGATTATTTCTTTCAATATCATATTCATTCAAATCCGTACAATGTACACATATCATCCGTACGCGATACCAATCTGATCGCTTACTCGATCACACAATTTCACTTCCGAACTAGTATCGTCCACCCGACTTTCTAGTGCGGACACAGATCTGGTTTCTTGATCAGAAACCGTCATTCTCCTTGCATAGTCATAACTATGATAGAGAATATCCAGAACCAATCAACAATCCATATCCAGGTTCGCCGTCGAAAATCGAGCGAAAAATCCCACTCGGATCGATATAACTATCTCGAAATACTGTGCTCGAATCCGGATCAAATCACTATGCGAATAGAATAACATACGTACACCCTATTTATTTATCTTTATTGGTTATTAGCCAAATCATTTCCATTTCTATTCACATTCACTTAAATTTTCATTCACTTACTCACAATTGCTTCAATCTATCTGGATTATCACCTCTATTCTTATCTTGATTGGGTATCCATCCAATAACAGTTTAAACTCTGTCCAGTTTAAATTTTGAAAATAACTTGAAAGCTAAAGAAATAGATAAGTAGTTGGAAAATAATTACTAGTTTGTAAAATAGCTGTAAAATAGTTCAGTAATTGTAAAATAATTTGAAAATAGTTAAATAGTCATAGAAATTTTAAATAATTGCAAAATACTATAAAATAGAAATTAGTAGTTGAAAACAGTAATTAGTTTATAAAACAGTTGAAATATAGTAATTAGTTTATAAAACAGCTGGAAAACATTTTCAAAAATAATTGTAAAACAAGTATAAGATAGTTTGTCTTTTAAAAGAAAGGTTGTATATATATAATATATAGTTTGGAAAAATATGTTTATATTAAAACAATTTATATTAAAAATAGTCCAGAGTCAAAACTGTTCACTTTCCAATCTCTATTCTCATCAATTAAAATTAAATTTCCTCTATCATTTAAATTGATCCAATTCCAATTTTAAATAACTCCAATTTCCATTGGACTTGATTTATTCCCAATTCAAGTTGAATTAATTCTCAATTCCTTTTCAAATTTAAATCAAATTCCATTTGATTTTAAACATATTCAACTTTAATTACAATTCCAAGTTATTCCAATCACTTTGGACCAATATCCATTCAATTGAACTCACTTCAATTCCAATCCATTCCAACTCCAGTATGAATTAATCCCAATTTCAAATTCCATTTCCAATCAAGTTGAATTATTCTTGATTTTCTTCCAAAATTAATTCAAATCCATTTGAATTTAAAATCATTCAATCTTTAATTACCATTCCAAATTATTCAAATCAATTTGGACTAACTTCAAATTTCAAATTTAAACCATCTCGAATTATATAAATTCGAGTTAATACTTCAAATGTTGATTTAATTTCTTTAAATCAATTTACCCTTTTTATCCCAACAATAGATTACCATACTCCATTCCTCATTCATTTAAACAAATCCAATTCACATTTTAAAGATTATTAATAACAATAGGATGATATCATCTAATTATTTCAAAACATCCATCCATTTCCAATTTTCGGATCTCAAACCCAAATTTGAGATCACTCAACTCTCAAATATAATCAATCATTTAACTTCCTATGTTAAATCTTAATTTCATCTTGAAATTTCCAAATTAGGTTGATCATTTCAACTTATTTAACCTTTCCCAAGTTAAACTCAATTCACTTAATCCAGTCAACCTTACCTAGTTTGAACTTCCATTTCAAATTCTAAACATCACATTAATAATCTTTCTATTTATAAGTTCAAAAACTTGTCACCTTGGGTATCACATCTTATTCCAAATTCAAAATTCACCATTTAGAGTTTATTTCCAATCACCTTTGATATTATGTATATCCACATGTATACATATTAATTTCTTTTACTTACCAAGTTATACTTTAAAATTTTAAACCACCTTTGGTTTTAATTCAAAACAAATTCCCTTTAAATTTCAAACGACTCTTGTTTGAAATAGGACCATTTCATTCAAATGCATTAAATAATATTATTTGTTATTTATTTAAATTAATTACGTCATTAATTAATCTCATTCGTAATTAACTTATTTCTTAATTACCTTCATTAAGTAATTGTCCTTTGAATTACTTATCTCTAGTTTCTTCGCTAAGTAACTTTCTCTTAATTTATCATTTCCAATTATTATCCATTAATTAATCTTATTAAATAAAGTTTAATTAATTACATAAATTAATTGATTCTCCTTATCCTGAAATCTTTCCCAAATTCAAGATTTAATTTTCAGTTTGAATTCATTTCAAACTTATCTTTATTTAATTTCAATTTCAGTTTGGTTGTATTTCTATTACTTCTTAATTTAATTCTAATAATTTAACAACCAATTTCCTTAATATAATAGATAATCTATTTATTATATAAGATTCATTTACTTTTGAAATCATTTAAAAAACTTTATATAAGAAAATAACAAGTACGCTCTCTCATATTTATACACTCAACTCATTATAGGGTACCACTTACCCTATCCTTAATGAGTAATCCCACCAGAGCCAAGGTTCTCGCTTAACCTTCAGCTCTGATACCAAATGTAACGACCCGGAAATTTCAATCCCGAAATTTCCAGATAGTTAGTGAAAAGAAGAAAGATAAAAGAAAAAGAAACAGAAACAAGACACAGGAAACCTCACATTCGCAGCGGATAAAATATAATATCACATAATAACAGTTTACAAAAAGAACTGTATTATGTACATTTTACATTTATATACACCAGAGTTACAATATCCCATACAAACTGGATAGTTAAACAACTTGTCCAGATAACAACAATACCATATCAGAATCCCTCCATACGCTCCTGCCATCTAGCTCGCCTCCTGAGCTCCAGAACGTCCTTACCTGAAAGCTATAATACTCGGTCTGACCTGAGCATTACATCAAAGTAACACCCGGGTCAGGCTGGAAACCAGCGTGAGTAAACCCATCTAATATGGAATACCAAATCATACTACTTATATAAACCCGGGGTAACTTATCAATTTACAACTTCACAAGCTGTTATAAACATTACTTATTTCACACATCGATTTCCAAGTGCCAAACTTAGATTAAAAAATCAAATTTACTTAAATCATTCCATATCAACCAATTTATTTCACATATCCATCTATAAGAATCGAAGTGGTTTCGGGTATTTACTAATACCCGACTCCGGTCTCTTCGAAACCATTGTCAACTTAACTTAAATTATTCAAGTGAAATACAATTCAACCTTTAAATTCAAGATGTTACTTTTTATACAACAATTCATTATCGACCGATAACCACACAATCATTATTCAAGACAAACGTATCATATCACAAACATTTCATATCAGAAATATCCACCAATCATTCATAAGCAAGATTTGTTAGCTGCCCACTACTAATTAAAGCTTATTAATTACTTTAATCATTATTAAATCTTGCTTACTTAACAATAATTAATTACTAACCATTAATTAATCATCCCCTAATTATCATCTCTAATTACATTCAGTAATTAGCCTTTAATTAAGTTACCACATTCATTAATCAACCTTGATTAATCACATTCAGTAATGAATTATTATCAGTACTTAACTACCCTTAATTACTTCATTAATTACTCCTAAATTGATTACATTCAATAACTAATTATATTTATTAATCATCCTTGATTAATCTCATTAGTAATTAATTACTCTTAATTAATTATATCACTTAATTATTTTTTTCACATAACTTAATCAATCAATGCTTAAATTAATTACACTAAGTAATTAATTACTTCCATAAAGTAATTATTCTCATATTAATTACACAAAAATATTAATCTCGAACTCTTCCATACTTCAATTAATTACCTCCAGTAATTTACTTTTCTTAATTACTTCTCTAAGTAATTATTCCTCATTGATTACTTATCAACCCATCCAACGACTATTCTAAATTAATTAAACTTAATTAATTAATTTAAACTAATCTAATCTAATTAATTAATTACAATGAGTAATTAATACTTTTAATTACTTTCATAAAGTAATCATAATAACCAAATACCATAAATGATTACCTATATTAACTAGTCCAATTAATTATCAAAATTAATTACATTAATTAACTAATAAATAATCCCAAGTTAATGACCTTCACTAACTTATTACCAATTCTTTAATTACTTTTCTTAAGTAATTAACTTAAATTAATTAATATTAAGTTTAATTAATCTTAATTACTTAACTTAACCTTAATTAATTTATTTCGAACCCTTATTAAATAAATTAAATTAATTAATTATCTTATTTAAATTACCTTACCAATTTAATGAATCAAAAGTCATTAAATTCTTTGATTTGTTTTAAAATAAAAGCATTTCTTATTAATGATTAAATTATCATTAACAAACAAATTTAAAACAAATTACTTTAAATTTGTTTCAAATTTTATTTTAAATTTAATATTTAAGTGAAGTCAAACTTAACTTAACTTAACAAAGTTTAAAACATTTAAAACCCTTTAAAACCTATGCTAAAGATTTTATTATTTTATAAAAGAAGTTTAAAGGAATTTTAAACCCAAACTCATTTTAAAATGTAAATCATATTTTAAATTACCTTAAACATTCAAAGTTGTTTTAAATCAATTTAAATTTAGAAACTTCCTTTATTTCTAGACTATGATTCAAATTTGGCTTTAAACACAGATTTAGATTTAAGTAAAAAAAAACTTTGCCTTTAGATTAAACTATTTAATCCCCCTTTTATTTGAGTTGTTTTTAAAACATTTTTAATTTATAAAATTTAAATTAAATTAAAAAAAACTGGGATTCAAACTCCATACTTTAAATTTAGGATTTAAATTCTGTTTTGAACTTGTTCTAGATTTTTAAAACTAAACTTGAATTGGAAATAAACAGGTTTCCAAAGAAATCTGTAAACATTTTCTACCCGAGCTCCACTATAGTTACTCCGAGAAAACCCCTTAAAAATTTCGAGCAAAAACTCGAATTACTCGAGTATAACTCGAGTCAACACACAGCAACACCAACCTCTTCCCAGACTCTCTTCCTTGCACCGTGCATATGCACGGTGGTCCTGATCACCTGCGGTCACTCACGCCACCACCCACAAGTCATCAACGACTCAGTCAAGCCTCACAACCCCTCAGATCAGCTCAAACCACGACAAATCAAAATCGAGCTATGCGAGTGCCTGAAACCCAAAAATGCTATGACCAGAAAAACCCTTTGCCGACGATGAAAGGACCACCGGAATTATTGTCCTTCTGACTACAACTGCGCCACGACCCCAGTAACAGTTTCCCCCCTGCGCGATCGTCACCACACTTCCCACGGCTTCGCAAAAGCCTCGACAACTCCGGCTACCCAACACCTCCACTAAACCCTTCTACGCCCCTTCCTGGCCACCGTGGCCATTAGTAAAATACCAAAGTATTTTTCTTGTATTCATCATTTCCCAGTCCAGCTTCGGCCTGAACGACCACCCTCCAGACACCGCCGATCATCGGCACTTTCCCAAAATGTCTCGATCGTTCATCTCGAGATCACTCACCAAATACTTCCCTAAAAATTCTGTTTTAAATCCCTAAATTCAACATTTACTATCACAAATCCAATTATGGATTCAATTCATAATTTTAAGATATTTGATTTATACTGATCAACTTAATCTCGACTAAAAGAAACATTTCCATAATTTCATCTGAAACTATATTTTAAAAAAAATTGTTTACATAGATATAATCATCTCCACTTTAAAAACCAAGTTCTGAAATTATTTAATTTAGAAGATATAATTTGTAAATGGATTAAGTTCCTATTTCTAAACACAGGATATACTTACCTCAGAACAATATTCACAGGTATATTCTATTTACAAGTCACAGCTATCATTCATGCAACAACTATACTATCTCACTACAAAATTTTATCCTGCATGTCAAAACTAATACTAGATTTAAACTTTACAAAACAATTTGTTTACTCACCTGCTTTTTGTTGATGGCAGAGAATAAAGAACTGGAAATGTTGAATTTTTACTTGCTATAGAAACTGAAATGCTTTGATTTATAAATATGCATTTGTCCCCAAGTTTGCATGCAGTAGCTTGAATCTTGAATCTACTTTTGTTTACAAATGAGTTTTGCATACCTTTGGCCTTGCTTGTTGATAAAGCTGAGTTGAGTTTCTTGAGTTCAGGTTTGAGGTATTATTAGTGTTAGCTTGATTCCAGTTTGGAATTTGAGCTGAATCTGCTTTAAGTTGATCAAATTTTTAGACTTGAGTTTGTTGTTCAGATTTTGATTTTTTTTTCTTCTTCAAGTTTTAGCCTTTGAGAATAAAATAAAAAAAATTCAAACCAAGAAAACCAAGATGACACTTGTTATCTTTGCATGTCATTAATGCTACAAATGTTAAATTTATGATGAGATGATTACATTTGTTAACTCTTGTAATGTATTTGCCTCACATTTGTTTTAAATGCATTTATCTTGTTTTTAAATGTTTGCATATATATGTATATGCATACAAATTAAATTTTACATCATGTTATTTATTTATCTAAAACAATTTTATAAAGCTTTGGTATTTATTTTACTATTTAATAAATATCTTTCTTAATTTATAAAATAAAATTCTTTAAAGAAAATAAAATAATATAAAACAATCTTATTCATATATTTTTAAATCCAAGATATTTTAAAACATCTATCCTTTGAATTTCAACTTCAATTTAAAATTACCTTAAATATAAACAACATAAATTTTAATTTGTGAAAGAATAATCCTATATTTTTTTTCATTACTGCAATTATTTATTTAACTTATAAATTAGTATTCCTACTAATTAAATTCAGTTAATAGATACTTCAAAGCTCGGGTTATCACAGCAATGCTTCCGTTTTCACAAATATCCGGTCTTCAACACCGGTCTTCAAATGCAGTCCATAACGACGTATCACATATTCGGAATGGGTTATACGACCCCAAGGTCCTTTCCCGGCTAACCCGAATAGTGAGCGCTAATTTCAAAAATAAGTGTGGCATCCAAATTCAAGCAATTCACAACAAATACCCATTCAAGGGTAAATATTGATAGTCGGTTATTTAACTATCAATAGAGATGCGCAACATCACCAGGCTCCAAATAATTTCCCAAATTATTTATTTTCCAAAAATATCTTTACGAGATATATAATTTTCCACACTTTAAAAAAAATAAATCAACGTTTATTTTTAAACCAATCTTCCCTTTCTTTTATAAATTCCATAGTGAATTTACATTTCCAAAATATCTATGAATATACGATTTTTCAAATCGATTTCTAATATTCACTTTCAATTTATCTTTACAAAGATAAATTCTAAAATGTTCATTTCATATTGGAAAACATTTCCATACTTATTTAATAATAAGTATTCACAAATCTATTTATTTTCAACATTTGAAAATATCCAATATACTTAGATCAAAATTAAGTATATTTTTCATTCTTTAAGGAAAACATTCTCTTAAACACATTTATTTGGGTCAAAACGAATGTTGCGTAAAACATCATTACGACAACCCAAAATCACTAGTATAGGGATTCGAAATTAAGATAGATATATAAATCCCAATACTATATAAAACATTTCCCTTCGGAAATCATTTACTATAACAACAGTGTTATAGTCCACCATTTCCTTATATTTCTCGAAAACGTCTATTTCAACAATGAATGTTGAAATCTATGGTTTCGATAGTTAATACATTTTAAAACATCTTTTAAACAATTAACTTCATTTCATAATATCTCTTTCCCAAAACGTATCCATTTCATTCAATAATATATTCATTGTCCAAAATCGTGAATATACCTTATTTACCCAATTCAGTATTTCTACACTTTTATCAAAAGATTATCCACTGTCCAAAATCGTGGATATAATTCCTTTCATATATTCCTATATCCAACTTATCAAATTCAATTGATTTCGAATTTATAAAACAACGTTTATAAACTCCATTTATATTTTTATAAACTTCTATTTATAAAAATCCTTTTTATATCTCATTTTAAATGCCAAAATCCGATTTATAAGGTAATTACTTATAAATCTTTTACTTTACAAAATCTATTCATTTAAAATTTCACAATTTATAAATCTATAAATTTCATTTACTTATAAAAACAATTTATACTTCATTTTAACACTTATAAAAACTCGTTTTGTAATTCTAATATTTATAATTTATAAATATCAATTTTTTTAAATCCTTTATTTAAACCGTTTATAATAATTCAAAAATCCCAATTTAAATCCTTTTACATAAATCTATAATTTTTATAACATAAAAATTTATAACGTTTTAATTATTTGAATTGAATCAATTCAAAAATTTAATAAAACGTATACTTTCAAAAATCACTTTAAAAATCCTTTTAAATTCAAAACCATTACTTTAACATATTTAAAACCCCAAAAATGGATCCGATGATGCAACGCACCATATAGTCAATCACGACTTCCAAAACATCATATATCGATATGATAATCAATCAAATATCACAATATGTGAAATCAAATAAATATTTGTGAGGAATCCAGTTGGATCCCTCCAACCTGTTTCCCTGCATCCATAGATGTTAGCACAATACCAATTCCGCTTCAAGACGGAATATCGCGGTATATGGGATTTAAAAAAATATTATCCGCATAATAGGCAGCGCAACAGGGTCTCATCCGCTATAGAAGTGCGGGAAATCAACTCCAATATATATATATATATTGTTATATATAGATATACCCTACTATATATACTATCACAATCAAACAGCAATCAATAACTGCAATCATCATTCAACATACATTCAAGCAAATTTTAAATCTAACTATTTAAAATTTAAATCGAAACTTTTCGATTGAGTGAGAAGTTCTCACCTTAATTTTAATTCTGTTTCAGCGTTTTATTTCTAATAAAATTAAACAAGCATTTAATTTTACCCGAAATTCTCACTGACTCCATCGCTTCCAATCCAGCTTCATAGCGTAGTGTTCGTCCATACGAACCCAACGCAACTTAATTCGTAATTTTTTGACCTCGGACGAAAAAGATATGTAATTTTAAAGTTTGTACAATTTATAAATAATAATATTTACAAATTTATTTAACTTTCAAACCCTACTCTATATCGTGGCCGCACGTTCAAGCATGATGAGATCAGGGCCGTCAAAATCATCTTCTTCTTCCCAGTAAAAACACGAGCAACCCTACCCATCGGCCGCCGCCTTCCCTAATTATCGTGACCAAACTACTCGCCTTGAAGACGATCGAACTACGGCCCTTCAAAGCCCACGACGTGAGCTACCATCGCCTTGATTTGCTCAAAGCTCGGTCAGCCCCTGATATTGAAAAACGTGCACGAAACGCACGTGAATGCGGCCCTTTTTCTTGCCCCATGGTCGACGATACAAGATTTCAGCCGTATAGATCGATAGAGCTCGCGAAGCCCTATAATTCCCTAGTTGGAGATTTCTGGAGAAAGCTATTGGATTGAGAGAGAAAGAGGGAGGAACGAGAGTGATTTCTGGCCTTTGAAATGCAAGTGGCGGCCGGCCATGAATTTTGAAACCCTAGCCTTTTTTTTTGGTGAAACAAAAGGGTCTATTTATAGAAATTTATCGAAACACTATTCATCCCAGGTTTTTCGAAATCCGATTTATGCACGGTGACCGGCGTTTCTAGGGTTTATCACGCGTTCCGGACACAATGGAAAAGGTTTCGAGAGCCAATTCAATCATCTGTGCGAGTTACGACAATAAACGATCGTTTTTAAATTAAACCAATTAAACGATTTTATATGCGTTTTAGCTTGCACCGGACAAATGGTAAATCCAATTGACACGAAATTTGAAACCATACAATAATATCACATTACGGATCCGATGAAACTAGTTTCGTTGAAATCCAAGACTGTTTGGAAAATGACTATTTTAACTCGCCAAATTAATATTAAAACAATTTCGATGCGTTTCGAACTGCCATGGTCAGACGATAACTCCGATTGCTACGAAAATTGAAATCCGATAATAACAAACTATTACGGATCCAATGGAACTAGTTTCGTCCAATTCTGAGACTGTTCGAAAATCGGTTATTTTTCAATCGATAATTAAATATTAAAATATTCAATTTCCACAAATAAACTTTTAACTTGATTTTATAAGTTCTAAAATATCGTTCTAACTCCAATATGATAAAATAAAATTTTACAAATCATTCTCAATCATATTTAACCCAATATTCAATTATTTACATAATATCAACTATTAAATAATTGATTTAATTATTCAATTAAATCTGATATTCGAATTTAAATTCATTTGACTTATAAATCTTACTTATTAATATTTAAAATTAATTAAATATTTGAATTTAAATTATCAAAAATTCAGGGTCGTTACTATTTTAAATAAACTTATTAATCAATTAATTTAAGTTAAAACAAATTATACAACTCTCATCTATCCAAACATTTAAATAAACATCTATTATTTACAAGAAATTTATTTAAGAAAATAGTTCAAAACTTTGTTTATTTAAGTTTGAAAACTTGATTTTGTTTTAAAATTTTAATGCTTCTCCTATGTTAACCCGAGTTAGACCCGTATCTATCTCAAGACCAAACCCGAGCTAAACTATAAATTCCCAAGCAACCTTTTTTCTGTTTAGTTTTAAATTATTAAATCCTGTACATATAAAACCCATGCAAACTACCCAGAAAAAAACCCGAGACATTGCCACCCTTCCTCGAGTTCATCTTCGAGCTCCCTCCTTCTTCCTCAAACTAAAATAACCCAAACATCACCGTGCACATGTGCACATGCACCGATGAACCGACCACCTCCGGTCTACACTCCGACCACCTACATGTCGGCGACAACTTTCCTGATGAAACCGAGCTCCCAGTTCCATAAATTCACCTGGAAATCAAAATCGAGAAAGTCATGCTCTATCAGAACCCAACTCGATCATCGAAAAGCCCTCGTGCCGCCGCCAACGTCCATCAGAATCCACGCCGACCTACCCAGAGCAGCGCTACAGACTCGAGCTTCGATCCCACCACCACCGAACTATTCCGATGCACCCATGATGCTGCAGCAACCAAATTTTCGGCATCGACTAAAAACTGGGTTAAAACCCTGCATTGCCAACGTTCAGCCACCACGGTGGTTTAAAAATCCACCTAATATTTTTCCTAGGTTCGCCAACATCCAGGATACCCACTGTGATGAACACGAGATCCCCCACCCTTCGATCGCCAGAAATCAAAGAAAGATCGATTTCTATTCATCTCACGATTTCTCCATGATTACGTACTTAAAAATCATGATTCCACTTTTAGAAATCATCGTTTTCGAAAACATTTTAGATAATATAATTGAAACCAGAAATCATGATGCTTGAATTTCCAATATACATTGAGTTTTCCTACATTTTCCAATTTCCAGCAAATCCACTTATTATTTATACTCAAAAGCATTTTTAAATTTTAAATCATGTTAATTCAAACACATTTGGTTTAAACATTGAAGCCTATAAGAGGATAGGTGAAGAGATTTTGATTTTTAAGTTTGGTTTTAAACACTGTAAACCAGGAACAGAGGAAATGTTCTTGTTTCCAGACATGCACACATCATTTTCATGTATATATATAAATGTAGCATATTTTACATCCATGCAACAGTAACAAATTATCACTATCATTCATCATCACATGAAAACCAAGATCTGAGCCTTTATTTAAAAATCGTTTACTCACAGTTTTTTTGAAAGAAACAAAGAACATGCTTAAATTATTTGATCAGGAATTTGATGTATTTGATTTGAAACTAGAGCTTTGATTGTTGAATTTGAATCTGAAAAACTTGGAATTTGGTTTTGATCCTGGAAATTAAAAATTGGCCTTGGACTTTGATGTTGAAACTTTGATCTGGACTTGATTAGTTGCTAAATTGATGATGATCTAATCATCAACTTGCTTGCTCTTTGATCTTGTATTTAGCTTCAGGTTTGAAAAGAAACTTGAAGTTGTTTGCTATTTGTATTTTAATTTTCTGGCTTTAAGTTTTCACAAGTTTTAGTTTTGAAATTTTTTGAGAACATAAGAATGAAAGACTTAAGAAAGTAGGAGTAGATGGGTATATATAACTTATTATAATTTTATTTATTATTTTGAAAATAAAAAGACTAATGACACTTGTTGTATTTGCATGTTAATATTATTACAAATGTTTTAAATGTATTTTGAAACACTTACACTTGTTTAATTTCATGATGAAATGCTTACATATATAATTTTGCATGTATTAAAGGTTTAAATATGATCTTATATAATTTTATATTATATTTATTATTTAGTTTTATATATATATATATATATGTTTTTATATTTTTTAAGTTTATATTAACATATGTTTTTATGTTTTATATTTATATATATATATATATGTTATATATATAAAAACTATATTTTATTTCATGTATACATTTAAAAGAAAATGATTTTAAAACTATTTATACATTAATAAATAAACACATGGATATTATATATATAATTTTTTTAAAATATAGAATTTAACTTAAAATAGATTTGAAAATTGTTATTATATTAAATTCAAATCATAACTTTCAAATCACAATACGCACACACACACACATATATATATAATTTAGAAAACAAATTCTTATTAATTTTAAAATATAAAGCTTTTAAATCCAATTAATTTATAAGATATTTATTTTTGAATTTCAAATCCAAAATTCTATTTCCAATCAAACATATATCTATTTGTTTTGGAAAATTTCAAACAAATTCACAAACTAATTCAAAAATTTATACTAATTTTTGAATTAAATTTGGCTTAAAAACGGGATCGTTATAGATTCCCCCTTAAGAAAATTTCGTCCTCGATATTTGCTTGACAGAGAGACAAACAAAGAACAGATGAACACACAGAGTAATAGCTTTCCAGATCAAGATGAAATATTTATTCTACATTTGGCATACCAAATCAAAATATCATCAGTAAATACGAGAATGAACTTATTCAATACTTCATGAAATACTTGGATCACTAGATCTGTGAAATATGCAGGGGCATTGGTTAGTCCGAAGGGCATAACTAACCATTCATAGAATGAATCAGGACCCCTTAAGAATAGACAAATGAATACAATTTTCCGAAATTCTCAACTGATGGAATCCTTGGGCTAATCTAGATGGTGTTTGGTTCTTTTTCAAGATGGACCTAGCCCATGTCATTGATCGAACAGATCGGAATACCCTAAAGTATACACTAGCTTGTCCCTCTTCGGACTTGGATCCTCACAAGAAATCACAATAAAATTTCCAAATTTGGTTTTGACCGAATTGTTTTATTGATACGATCTAATTTAGCTTTGTAATTTATTAACCAATTTAGTTCAAATAAAATTTCAAATTTATTAAAGCTAAGAACGAAAAGACTGATAGGAAACTTTTGGAAAGAATACGAAGTAGGAACCTTTCTACAACGTAAACAAAAATTCGCAGGCCACCACCATACCAAAGCGCCTTCTTGTAGCTGCAAGGAAGCCATCAAAGAATTGAAATTGGATGATGATCAAAGATTGATTGATGGGAAAAGTTGTTCCTTGTTGTTACAGGGTATCGACCATTTGTAGTGGTACTCCCCTATCCCCTACCTCGTCCTCTTCTTGCACTCATTCTCACTATCAGTGAATAGTAAAAGAATTGACTGAGGCATATGAACAAGATATCTTAGGGAATATACTCATTCTAGGGCATTTCTACCCTATCTCTAATGAGTCACCTAATGTGTTATACTCCAAAGCTAAAGTTCTTACTCAACCTTTAGCTCTGATACCAAATGTGACGACCCGAATTCGAATGCCCGAAAATCGACATCCATACATCACCCGTATTCAAATGTTGAAATCCGATTCGCCGGAGCTTATAACGCATTAGGTGAAAACAACACAGCGAAAAACAAAGAAGAACGAATTTTGTTGATATACAATACTTGATTACAACAATGATACAATATGAAGTGATCAACATTATCAGAGATATATACAACAGTGGTAAAACAAAGCAGCGGAAAACAATAGAAACATCAGCAGAACGATAATATCTTCATGATCTTCAAGAGAGAGAGAGAGAGAGAAAAAGATACTCCAACAGACTGCATCTTTATACCAAAGCCCAAAGCTAAAATCAAAAAGCTCGAACCACTATCCTGCTGTAGTGAAACAAATGCGATCCCGATCCACAGACTTCAAAGATTGCCAAAAGCTACACCTACCAGCTAACTATTCGATAACCTGACTCTAGGCTGCTCGTGTGGAAAATTATGGGTACCTAGAGTTTAGATAGGGAGCAATAAACTCCAGTTTAGTCATGGGACTGGTGTGAGCAAACAAAAACAGTTGTTTGGTACAAAAACAAACAAAAGAAATAAAAAGAAATCCGCTATGCTTTTTGGAAAATGAAACTACCATAAGGCCTTCCGCCACACACACTATGCAATCGCATACTTGGGAGAGATTTCTCCTTATAACAGTCAAACATGCTTGATACGCAAAAATTCTTTTGATATTATTATTAGTGCATAGTGTGGAAAACATTTCGAAAGTATAATTTTAATGTTAGCCAGCATACGTACCATTATAGTATGTCTATTATAGCTACCATGTTAAATGGAAGGTTCTACAACTAAAACCGTACAGGGCTCGTATTGGGTGATTGGATTTTCAAAAATTGGCCAAGGCAAAGGAACTTTCTTTTCGAAACGGTACGCCTCTGGAGAGACGCTCCGAGAACCTAACCGGATCTCTACCAACACAAGGCCGGGTTACGTCTGTAACTAGGTAACTACTGACACGAGTATGCCATCCCTTGGTCGTCACCGTCCTTTACCGAGGCCTCACCAACAAATTCCAACAATCACATAAGTTAAATATCTGGGCTCTATACCATGATACCACTTTTTACCCAGAAGGAAATGCACATACCCTAATGGGCGTGACCCCCATAACCTTGCCGCATCCTTCCTATTTCAACCATTTCCGGGATGTGAGGTTCGATGAAGTATAGTCCCACAAAGCTACGCTTTTCACAAAATCCATGCTTCGATCAACCAATGATCAACACTTAGCATGCCACATTACCAAATTGGGAATATATCACTAGTAAATGTCAACTACATAACCTCTGAGCTCGTACGTCTCAGAGAAGGGTGTTAAGCTAAGAGAATAAATTCTCCGCCGCCAAATAGAAATGTATTTGATAGAAACCAGCTTTACATCTAAAAGTGTAACGTTAGACATACATCCATACAAGTCCATCCTGGGTCTGAATGGAACCGAAGGCACTTCAAAAGAATTCCTTGCAAATTCGGATGTCCCCTAATCACGTCCGGACTCCCCATCACATAGGGTAATTTTAATCTCTATACCGGGGCCACTCGGTGCAGAGACATTCGACAAGTAATCCTTTCATTTTTGAAAATACCCGATCTTCAACCACCATCTTCAAATTCTATCCAATTTGTCATATCATTAATTCAGAATGGGTTTTATGACATAAAGTCCTCTCCAGGCTTAACCGAATAATGAGCGCTTATTTAAAAACATATGGATATATTCGGATCTTAGTCAAGTCATAATTTTTTAACCCCTTAAAACCTTTCCTTTTGAATGGTTTTAAACAAATTTCCATTTTAAAACAAAAGATCCATCTTTAAAACGATCCATCTTTAAGATCCACTTCAATTTGAAACAAGGTTTACCCAAATCTTTAACAAAGATTCATTCATAGCTTTCAAAACTATTTCCAATTTGGTTCACCCGTAAGTTGAAATCCTTTCAACAAAAACTAGAATTTTTTTCTTTATATGAAAGCTATTATCATTTGAAAACAAAGGTTTTTCGTTTCGAAAAAATCCGATCAAATATGCACAAGTTATAGCCTTTTAAATTATACATCGGAAAATCAGCGAATTGCCGTATCCTCTGCAAGTTCTATTTGGGTTAAATTTAAATTCCCAAAATACCTCATTTAAATTATTTCAAAAATGGTTTAAAAATCCATATATATATATATACATATTTTATAACATGTATAACCCTTTTTAAACCATATTATTATTTTAATTTAAAAATTTAACAAACCATATTATATTCAAAATAATTTTGATTCCAAAATTCCCTTTTCAAAAGTTTAACCTAAATCACCTGCAAATCATTTTGGATTCAAAATTTAACTTTTAAATAAAATAATATTAAATTCAAAATACCCATGACTTAATTAATTTCCTGTGAAATCCATATTTGTGTATGTGTTGTGTGTAGGGGTTTTGCATACAACAATAAACAACCATCATAAATCTAAGCACAACAATACCAATAAGCGGTATAATCCCATAACGCTTATTTTTCATTCACAGATAAACAAGTAAATTCATCACAGATAAATAAATCATAGTTCACAGCTCAATCCAAAATAATTCATATCACAGAACATTACATATCAGAGATAACAAACAATTCAAGGCATTCAATATAATCCAATCATCCATGAGCAAGATAAATCAATTACAAAATTTTATAATTAATTTAAACTACATAAATTAATTACTTATGAATAAATTACTTATCCCTGCTTAATTAACATTAATTTCAAACCATTGGTTATTATATAAATTAATTAATGAAATCAATTAATCCATCTTAAGTAATTATCCTAAATTACTTACATTAATTAATTATATAAATTGATTAACCTTAAGTTAATTACATTAATAAATTAACCCTCAATTAATTAATTAACCCTTAATTATTAATTAATCTCATTAATTCATTAACCCTTAATTAATTAAAAAATTAACTTTTTAATTACTTAATTAATTAACCTTTAATTAATTACATTAAGTAATTATCCTTAATTACTTACATTAATTAATTATCCATTAATCAATAAATCATCCTTTAATTATTTTCATTAATTAGTCAACCTTTAATTAATTAATTATCCTTTAATTTATCACATTAAGTAATTAACCTTAGGTTGATTACATTAATTAATTAACCTTTAATTAATGACATCAATTAATTTTGTTAAAGATAAACCATTTATGTTCACTTAATTACATTATTATTTTTTTATTTAATAAACCTCTGAAATAATTTATCATTAACATATGAATTAACTTACGACCTTTAAGTTAATTAATAATCAAAAACATTTTCACTTTCTTAATCAACTAATTAATTACACCATTTTAAATAAACTTAAGAATTAATTAATTTAAGTTAAAAAAAATTATACAACTCTCATCTATCCAAACATTGAAATAAACATCAATTATCTATAGAAATTTGTTTAAGAAAATAGTTCAAAACTTGGTTTATTTAAATTTTTAAAACTTGATTTTGTTTTAAAATTTAAAAGTTGCTACTATGCTAACCCGAGTCAGACCCATACTATCTCGAGACCAAACCCGAGCCAAACTACAAATTTCCCAAGCAACCTTTTTTTCTGTTTAGTTTTAAATTTTTAAATCCTATACATATAAAACCCACGCAAACTACCCAGACACAAACCCGAGACATTGCCACCCTTCCTCGAGTTCATCTTTGAGCCCCCTCCTTCTTCCTCAAACTAAAACAACCCAAACATCACTGTGCACATGTGCACGTGCACCGATGAACTGACCACCTCCGGTCTACACTCCAACCACCTACATGTCGGCGACAACCTTCCTGATGAACCCGAGCACCCAGTTCCATAAATTCACCTGGAAATCAAAATCGAGCAAGTCATGCTCTATTAGAGCCCAACTCGATCATCGAAAACCCCTCGTTCCACCACCAACATCTATCAGAAACCATGCCGACTTACCCAGAGCAGCGCCACAGACTCGAGCTTCGATCCCACCACCACTGAACTATTTTGATGCACCCACGATGCTGCAACAACCAAATTTCCGGTATCAACTAGAAACTCGGTTAAAACCCTACATTGCTAACGTTAAACCACCACGGTGGTTTAAAAATCCACCCAGTATTTTTCCTAGGTTCGCTAACCTACAAGCTACCCTCCGTGATGAACACGAGACCTCACCACCCTTCGATCGCCAAAAATCGAAGAAAGATCGATTTCTGTTCAACTCACGATTTCTCCATGAATATATACTTAAAAATCATGATTCCACTTTTGAAAATCATCATTTTCGAAAACGTTTTAGATAATAGAATTGAAACCAGAAATCATGATGCTTGAATTTCCAACATATATTGAGTTTTCCTGTATTTTCCAATTTCCAGCAAATCCACTTATTATTTATACTTAAAAGCATTTTTAAAATTTAAATCATGTTAATTCAAACACATTTGGTTTAAACATTGAAGCTCATAAGAGGATAGGTGACGAGATTTTGATTTTTGAGTTTGGTTTTAAACATTGTAAACCCGGAACAGAGGAAAGGTTCTTGTTTCCAGACATGCACACATCATTTTCATGTATATATATACATGCAACATAATTTTTTTTTTTGAAAAGCAATGGGCTAAGGAGCCCTGCCCAATATATTCATATACTCAGAAATGTATTACATGAAATTTACAGCCTTATATCAGATAGTACATGTGCACTATATAACAAATTCATATCAAAAGCTTAACAACTGATAATACAACAATTACATCACATCATTCAATTTAGCCCATTCAATCTTTTGCGAATTCTCTTATACATTGTACTGTATAAGGTATGTGCAGTTTCCATTTTCAGATCAAAGATCCTTCTATTCCTTTCATTTCATATCTCATATGCAAAAATCTTTAAAATTATCATAAGAATCTCTGTCTTCGAAGACTTCCACCTTGTTGCCTTGAATATATTAAACCATTCTATTCTCGAGCTTTTAACAGGTTTGTGATAGTTCCTGATGCAGCTCCGGCTAGAGAAGAAACTACACAAACAATAATTTCCCAAGACATGAGTCGTACACGACTCAAGAAAGGCCTAAGTCGTCCACGGCTTAAGATGAGAGCTATAGGTCGTCTACGACCTAATGAATCACGTGATAACAAGCCACGAGTTAACAATGAGTTACAGGAACCGAAGCATGTTTTAGATCGGCCATGACCTAAGGAGTCACTTGAAAAGACGCTACGACCTAATGAAGCCTTAAGTCGTTTGGAAATTTTAGATCGTTTACGACCTATGTCTACAGAAGCTAATGATGAAGACTTAACTCGCTCAGAAGATGGGGACGAGCTACGACCTAAGTTGAACGACCTAACTCCTAGGTCGCTCGAAGAATTCCTGTGCCGCTTCGTTAGGTCGCGAACGACCTAACACATAGGTCGCGTGAAGAATCTTTGTACTGCTTCTATAGGTCGTTAGCCGACCTACCGACCTATGATAAGTCGCGTGAAGAGATGCAGAAGCTTTCTTTTGAGTCGCTGAATTGTAGGTCATGGCAATGTTAACTCGGGAGCATTTTTAAGTCGTTGTGTTTTTTAGGTCGAACCTGGTTAGGTCGTCCATGTGCTTTAAGTCGTTAATATGTAACTTGTAGGTGTTGTATTTCTTAATTCGTTGTACACGTGTTGTCTAAGTCGTAGGTCGGCATGTATCTAGGTCGGTCGAATATATGTTGTGTTGTAATAGGATGAGGTGCCTATTGATAGGTCGGTAACGACCTAACTTAGGTCGTAAGTCGCGGCTAAAGTTAAGTCGGAGAAGATGAGTCATGTTAGGTCGGTAAAATGGTTAAATCGTGTGGGTTGTAAAACGCTATAAATAGCGAATGTGTGGTCATTTGTAAGTTGTTGATTTTTGAATAAAATTCTTGTTTGACTGCTGTGTGCTTTCATCCTAAATTGGTAGTTGAGTGTAATCTCCTATCTCCACTTTCGGTTATTCGAGTGCGCTCGAATCAACGATTATTGAAGCCGATTCGCGGAATCAAGTGCACTTGATCAACGCTTGAAGAATTGAAGATCTTCTTTCATGGTATCGTGCGCGATCAACGTGACGAGGATAACTAGAATTCGGTATCTACGGATCAACGAATTTGGGCCTTGCAGTATTTTCGATCCACCGATTTGCTACTTTCATCGATTCATATCGTTTTGTTAAATATCCGCTGCGTCAGTTTGGTATCGAAGCTTGTTTTAGCCAATCATAGCTAAATCGGGTCTTGGATCCAAGTATTTGAAGTTTGAAGTTGTTCGTCGTGTTCATCTTGAAGTTGCAACGAGAGGAGAACTTTTGATCCATTCCATTTTGGATCAAGGTGTTGGACATTGTTCGAATTTGGCTAGTGGGAAGTTGCGCGCCAATTTTTTTTTGAAGTGTTTGAAGCCGTGAAGTTTAAGGCCGAGCCGAGTTAGGTTGTATCTTGAACCAAGCTACTTTGTGCCGAGCCAAGGAGTTTTGTGCGAGCTAGTGTGAGCCGTGACTTGTTGTTTGTTGAAGTTAAGTTGTGAAATTTTGAAGATTGTGTTGATTCAATCATGCCACCGAGAAGAGCTAACCGACATCAAAATGTTGAAGCGTTGTATAAAAGGGAAGAAGTCGAGCAATTGGAGCAACGCATTAATGAGAAATTTGATGAAGGGATTGGAAAGTTAGAGAAGTTGATGATTGATATGAATCAAACTCAAAGGAGGAGATCGCCAATCTCGAACCATGGAGGAAACCGAGTTTCGCCATCGGTTACGGAAGCGAGAAGGGTATCACCACAATCTTTTAGAGAAAGAAGAGTAACATCAATTTCATCGAGAAGAGATCACCATGACAATGGACATGAAGAAAGAAGAACTCCGCGTGAGTTTGAAGAAGAGCCATATAGAGAAGAAGAGAGACATAGCAGAAGAGACATGTGTGATCGAAGGGATGTTGATGGTCGAGATCGATATAGACGTACATTTGATTTTGATGAAGAGGGTGATAGAGCTAGTATTCACTATCGAGATCGAGACCATGTTCGAAATTCATATCGTGATGTAGAAGAAGATCGACGATGGGAGTCAGGTATGAAGACAGAAATTCCGGAATTTAAAGGTGGGATGGTAGCTGAAGAGTTCTTAGACTGGTTGTCAAATGTTGATGAGATCTTTGATTTCAAGGAGGTTCCGGAGAATCGTCGAGTGAAGTTGGTTGCTACTAGGTTGAGGGGAAGAGCTTTGGCGTGGTGGCAGCAAACTAAACTTACAAGGGAGAGAATGGGAAAGTCAAAGATTGAATCTTGGGAGAAGATGAAAAAGTTGATGAGAGCTACATTCTTACCATACAACTATCAATCACTTATGTACTAAAGGTTGCAGAATCTGAGGCAAGGGACAAAGACAGTTAATGATTATGCCGATGAATTTTACCAACTCATTGCCAGGAATGATATAATGGAGACGGAAGAATAGTTAACTGCTAGATTGTTGGAGGATTGAGAATGCAGATCCAGGATATGGTGAATATGTTCGATCCAAGATCTGTGGTGGAGGCACATCAGAAAGCGTTGGCTTGGGAGAAGCAGGGAAGGCGAGGAGGTGGTGTGTTTACTAATTCCAATAATCCATTGAAGGGTGTTAGTGGGAGTTCTAATGTTCCTAAACCTGTCAGTAAGCCAGTTGTGAGGGTGGTTGAGAAGACAAAGAGTAATACCAGTTTCAAATGTTACAATTGCCAGGAGTTGGGTCACAAAAGCAATGAATGTCCGAAGCTGAAGAAGAGAGCAATGGTTGCTGAGATTGAAGAAGAGGATGTGGAAGCTGAATATTCAAATGCACCTTATGATGAGAAGAAAGAAGAATTGTCCGGAGATGAAGGGTGTAATTTGACGATGAGGAGGTCTTGTCTGACACCGAAGCAGGAGGTCGATTCTAGTTGATTGAGGAATAACATATTTCAATCTACATGAACTATTCTTGGAAGGGTCTGTAAGTTCGTTATTGATGTTGGGAGTTGTGATAATATTATCTCTACAGAGGCTGTGAAGAAATTGGAATTGAAAACCGAGAAGCATCCTAAACCGTATAAATTAGCTTGGTTAAGAAAGGGTGGTGAAGTGAAAGTTGGACGAAGAGCTTGCGTGAATTTTTCAATTGGGAAGAAGTACAAAGATGAAATCTGGTGTGATGTAGTAGACATGGATGTGTGTCATCTGTTGTTGGGCAGACCATGGCAGTTTGATAGAGCAGTACAACATGATGGTCGTGCTAATAGCTACAGTTTCATGTTTGAAGGTACTAAAATCACGTTAGTTCCCAAAAAACAGCAACAGAAAGAAAGCAAGCTGGAGGAGATTGAAGAGCTGAAAACTTTACTATCTTTGAAGGAGTTCATTAAGGAAGTTGAAGAGGAACCTGAGGTATTCTTGTTGATTGGGCGGGAGTGTAACGAAATGGTTGAAATTCCAGAAGAAGCGAAGCCAGTTTTGAAAGAATTTGAAGACGTATTTCCAGAAGAGTTGCCTAAGGAGTTACCGCCACTAAGAGACATCCAACATCAAATCGATCTTGTTCCGGGAGCAGTATTACCACATAGACCACATTATCGGATGAGTCCGAAGGAACATGAAGAATTGAGGAGGCTGGTGGAAGAGTTGCTTGAACAGGGACGTGTGCAGGAAAGTTTAAGTCCATGTGCTGTGCCAGCTTTGTTAGTACCGAAGAAGGACGGAACGTGGAGGATGTGCACTGACAGTCGAGCATTGAACAAGATTACTGTGAGATATAGATTTCCAATGCCGAGGTTGGATGACATGTTAGATCAGTTGAGTGGGGCTACTATCTTTTCAAAGATTTATTTGAAAAGCGGTTATCATCAAATTCGAATCAGACCAGGAGACGAATGGAAGACAACTTTCAAGACCAGGGAAGGATTATATGAATGGCTGGTTATGCCATTTGATATATCGAACGCGCCAAGTACATTCATGAGGGTGATGAATCAAATCTTTAGACCATTCATTGGGAAATTCGTAGTGGTATATTTCAATGATATTCTGATATATAATGGAAGTACAGAGGAGCATGTAGAGCATTTGCGGAAGGTGTTAATTATTCTTCGTGAAGAACAGTTCTATGCCGCAACAAAGAAATGCGTGTTCATGACGCATAGTGTTTTATTTCTGGGTTATGTTATTTCAGGAGAAGGTATACAGGTGGACCAGAATAAAGTTGAAGCAGTCAGGAATTGGCCACAGCCAAAGACTATTACGGAAGTGAGAAGTTTTCATGGGCTAGCGCCATTCTACCGAAGATTCATTCCACACTTCAGTAGCGTGATGGCTCCAGTTACTGATTGCATGAAAGGAAAACAGTTTGTATGGTCAGAGGAAGCGAGGGTTGCTTTTGAGAAGATTAAGGAACTATTGACGACAGCGCCGATTCTTGTTTTACCAAAGTTTCAGTTATTGTTTGAATTGCATACTGATGCGTCGAAGGTGGGAATTGGTGGAGTCTTTAGTCAGAGTGGGAAACCCGTTGCTTATTTCAGTGAGAAGTTATCAGGAGCAAAGATGAGGTATAGCACGTACGATGTGGAGTTTTACGCAATTGTTCAGGCTGTTAGGCATTGGAGACACTATCTGTTTCAGAAAGAATTTGTTCTGTACACTGATCATGAGGCGTTGAAGCATATGCAAGGGCAGGACAAGATTTCAGCGAGACATGCATCATGGATTGCTTATTTGCAGCAGTTTACTTTTGTCGTTAAACACAAATCAGGGGTGACGAACCGTGTAGCTGATGCTTTGAGTAGGAGGAGTCATTTATTAACAACAATGAAAGTTGAAGTGACAGGTTTCGAACTATTACCAGAGCTGATTGAAGAAGATCCATATTTTATGAAGTTCGTTGAAAAGGTCAAGGAAGGAAGTACTAATGAATATGTGTTAGTTGATGGTTTTCTGTTCAAGGGGGACAAATTGTGTATTCCAGATAGCAGCTTGAGAATGAAGATTATCAAAGAGTTACATGACGAAGGCTATGTAGGCAGAGATCGTACTTTGCAGTTGATTTCACAATCTTACTTTTGGCCGCCAATGTGGAAGGAGGTTGAAAGGTTTGTGGAGAGATGTCATACATGCCAGGTTTCGAAGGGAACAGCGACCAATGCAGGGTTATATATGCCGTTACCTGTAACGACTAAGCCTTGGGTTGATTTGAGTATAGATTTTGTTTTGGGGTTGCCTAGAACTCAAAGGGGAAACGATTCCACTTATGTGGTGGTTGATCGATTTTCAAAAATGGCACATTTTATTGCTTTTAAGAAGACGACGGATGCTGTTCATGTTGCTCAGTTGTATTTCAAAGAGATTTATAGACTTCATGGATTACCAAAATATATCATTTCGGACAGGTATACCAGATTTTTAAGTCATTTTTGGCATAGTTTGTGGAAGATGGTGGGAACGAAGTTGAACTTTAGCAGCGCTTATCATCCACAGACGGATGGACAGACCGAAGTTGTTAACAGATCATTGGGAAATTTGTTACGATGTCTTGTAAAGGACAATCTGAAGAGTTGGGACATGAAGTTATGCCAAGCAGAGTTTGCTCATAATCATGCAGTGAATCGTAGTACGGGATTCAGTCCATTTCAGATTGTATATTCAAATTTGCCCAAGGGACCGTTGGATTTGGCGGTAATACCACAACCAAAGGGGACGATTAAACGGGCTGTTGATTTTGTTGATGATGTCATAAAATCGTTCAGGAACGATTGGTGAAGGCAAATGAGAGGTATAAATGATCTGCAGATCTGAAACGAAGAAATGTTGAGTTTAATGAAGGAGATTTGGTATATGCTGTGTTAACGAAGGATCGTTTTCCAGTAGGTGCTTATAACAAGTTGAAAGCCCGAAAAATTGGTCCCGTAGAAGTGGTGAAACGGATTAATGGAAATGCTTATAAGTTGAAGCTACCGGAGGATGTTTACACTTTTGACGTGTTCAATGTTAAGCATCTTGTACCATATTACGAAGGTGAACAATCTGATGTGGAAGAATTTCCAAATTCGAGGACGAATTTTTCTAAACCAGGGGAGGATGATGCAGCTCCGGCTAGAGAAGAAACTACACAAACAATAATTTCCCAAGACATGAGTCGTACACGACTCAAGAAAGGCCTAAGTCGTCCACGGCTTAAGATGAGAGCTATAGGTCGTCTACGACCTAATGAATCACGTGATAACAAGCCACGAGTTAACAATGAGTTACAGGAACCGAAGCATGTTTTAGATCGGCCACGACCTAAGGAGTCACTTGAAAAGACGCTACGACCTAATGAAGCCTTAAGTCGTCGGGAAATTTTAGATCGTTTACGACCTATGGCTATAGAAGCTAATGATGAAGACTTAACTCGCTCAGAAGATGGGCACGAGCTACGACCTAAGTTGAACGACCTAACTCCTAGGTCGCTCGAAGAATTCCTGTGCCGCTTCGTTGGGTCGCGAACGACCTAACACATAGGTCGCGTGAAGAATCTTTGTACTGCTTCTATAGGTCGTTAACCGACCTACCGACCTACCGACCTATGATAAGTCGCGTGAAGAGATGCAGCAGCTTTCTTTTGAGTCGCTGAATTGTAGGTCGTGGCAATGTTAACTCGGGAGCATTTTTAAGTCGTTGTGTTTTTTAGGTCGAACCTGGTTAGGTCGACCATGTGCTTTAAGTCGTTAATATGTAACTTGTAGGTGTTGTATTTCTTAATTCGTTGTACATGTGTTGTCTAAGTCGTAGGTCGGCATGTATCTAGGTCGGTCGAATATATGTTGTGTTGTAATAGGATGAGGTGCCTATTGATAGGTCGGTAACGACCTAACTTAGGTCGTATGTCACGGCTAAAGTTAAGTCGGAGAAGATGAGTCATGTTAGGTCGGTAAAATGGCTAAGTCGTGTGGGTTGTAAAACGCTATAAATAGCGGATGTGTGGTAATTTGTAAGTTGTTTATTTTTGAATAAAATTCTTGTTTGATTGCTGTGTGCTTTCATCCTAAATTGGTAGTTGAGTGTAATCTCCTATCTCCACTTTCAGTTATTCGAGTGGCTCGAATCAACGATTGTTAAAGCCGATTCGCGGAATCAAGTGCGCTTGATCAATGCTTGAAGAATTGAAGATCTTCTTTCACGGTATCGTGCACGATCAACGTGACGAGGATAGCTAGAATTCGGTATCTACGGATCAACGAATTTGGGCCTTGCAGTATTTTCAATCCACCGATTTGCTACTTTCATCGATTCATATCGTTTTGTTAAATATCCGCTGCGTCAGTTCCCATTTGCAAGTAATCTGCACCATATTCCAAAAGTGTAGTTGCACTCAAAAATTAAATGAGTATTTGTTTCAGGATGCTTTTGACAGAAAACACAATCTTCACTGCTTATTAAACCAAGTCTTGTTAATTTCTGCTTAGTATTAAGTGCATTTGCCATAATTTTCCAAAGCAACAGATTTTCTTTAGCAGGTGATTTCTCCATCCAAATTCTAGTTGCCCAAGGGAAACTCTCTGTATTTGCATTATTTAACAAAGCTTTGTATACTTCAGAAATTGTATGCTTCTTTCCATTATTAGTCCAAAGGACTTTAAGATTTGAAGATGGCAATGGCAAAGATGATATATATTGCCATAAATTCCTGACTTATTTAGAACTACAATATGGTAAATCAATTGAGCCATCATTAATATAGGAAGAAACTTTAGCATTAAGAGGAATGCCAGACTGTAGTTTTAAGAAGTATGGAAGAATTTCCTGAATAATCAAACCAGGTCTTGCCCAAGGAGATGACCAGAAATATAGTTCATTGTTCTCAAGTGGATTGCATTGTATGATGGGCAGAAAAGTAGTTCTTAATTTCAGAATATTACGCCAACTCCAGCTGCTTAAGTTTGGAATATTCATAGTCTAGAAATTCTTACCTTTTAATAATTTTTTTAATATCCATTGTGTCCAGAGGTCTTGACTTCTTGAGAAAATTTTATCATAATATAATGAGATAGCTGCAATGTTCCAAATTTTTATATTAGTAATTCCTGGACCACCTCTATCCTTTGGTAATTGAATCTTCTTAAATGATATTGGAATTAACTTTTTAAAAAAAGGATAACCATGTCACAGAAATCTATTTAGAGCACTATTAATCATTGATACAAATTTACATGGAAGAATGTAGTGTGTCATCCAAAAATTAACCATAGCAGTAGCAATACTCTGAACAATGATTAATCTTCCTGCTTGAGTTAGCTTAGTGTTAGGCCAAATGGATAGCTTTTCAGTAATTTTTTCATAAAGGGGCAAGCAGTAAGATTTTGTTATTCTTGCAGAAATAAGAGGTAATCCAAGATATCTGGCATTGTGTTGCATCTCATTAAGACCAGAGTGTGAAATAATCTCTACCTTTAAACCATCACTAAGACTAGCTATTAGTATGTGTGATTTATTAAAATTTATCTTGAACCCAGAGATTGCATAAAATTGATCCAATACCTCAAATATAGTGGTAATATTTGATATAATTGGTTTAGTAAAAATGAAAAGATCATCAACGAATAGTAGATGGGTTATGAGTGGTTCCTTGCACTTTGGATGCAACTCAATCTTCTTAGCTTTCACTTGTTCAATTATCAAAGAATTTAGAACTTCCATTACTATAATGAACAGATAAGCAGATATTGGATCACCTTGCCATACCCCTTGAGTTCCTTCGAAGAATCCTCTAGAATATCCATTTCTTAGTATGGAGAAGTGAGATGTAGAAATACAAGTGTAAATCCATGCTAGCATTGGTTTAGGAAAATTCATCCTTGAAAGAATTGCTATAATAGAACTCCAAGTAATAGAATCAAAAGCTTTTTGAATGTCAAGTTTCAACATACATCTAGGTGATATATTCCCAATACCATATCCTCTTATAAGCTCTTGAGTTAGCAAAATATTATTACTGATATTTCTGTGAGGCATGAAAGCAACTTGATTGCTAGATATTATTGATGGCAATACACTTTGGAGTCTATTTGTTATTATCTTGGATATGATTTTATAAAGAACATTGCAGCATAAAATAGGTCTAAAATCAGAAACACTGCTTGTATTTGGACATTTTGGCACAAGAGCTATATTAGTTGCATTTACACCAGTTGGCAATTTTTTATGACAAAAGAAATATTGTATTGCTTTGTTGACATCATGCTTAATTATTTTCCATGTGTGCTGGTAGAAAAAAGCATTAAAACCATCAGGACCACCACTACTATCAGATTTTAATGAGAACACTACCCTTTTAATCTCCTCAGGTAAAACTTCTCTTATCAAATCACTTGCTTTTTTTTGTTCAGGAAGGGTACTTGCATTTTAAAGAGAGGGGATAGATTTGGAATCAGTGGAGTTGGATTAGCAAGTATAGCAGAGAAATAATCAATAAAAGCCTTTGAGATGGAATCATCATTATCTTGTATTACTCCATTCATATCAGATATACTCAAAATTCTTTCTTTGCCCTGTTTGATCTTGATTGAGTTATGATAATATCTTGTATTCCTATCACCTTGCTTATCAATAATATCATGCAGAACTTCTTTTCTCATCAAAGCTTCAAACTCCAATGCCTCATGTAAATCTTTTGATAAATCTGCTTCTTGGCTAGCCAATAAATAACTTATTGGATCATTCTGTAGTTGCTGTTGAATATAAAATGATTTCTCTATTATTCCATCAGAGACTTTAGATCCTTCTCCAAAAATTTCTTTTGCCCAGATTTTAAGCTTTGCCTTCATCTTCTGAAGCTTTGTCTTTAGAATATAAGGAGGATTTCCAAAAATTATCTCCTGCCAAACCTGCATAACAATGCTAAGGAAATTTTTATGACTAGTCCAAGATTTATAAAATTTAAAGAATGGATTCCTCCTTATTGCATTCTCTCCCCAAGATAAAATAATAGGAGAGTGATCAAATATAGAGGGATTTAAGAATTTGCAAAGAAGATTTTGCCATAAATTTATAGAATGGATATTATGAAATGCATGATCAAGTTTATAGAAAGTTCTAGGACCATTTTTACTTTTATTATTCCACATAAATACAGCTCCATTAGATGAGATATGACTAAGAGATGAATTGATAAGGGCTTGCTTTAAAGGAGATATATCTTTCAAAGAGAGAGGGTTTCCTCCAATTTTATGACCAGAGGAGTACATACAGTTAAAGTCTCCAAGAATTAGCCAAGGTAAATTTGGATGAGCAAGAGAAGAGAGATTAGAGAGAAATGAGAGTCTTTTATCAAGGTTATTTTGAGCATAGACAAAGGAAATCAAAATGAAGTGTTTGAAGGTAATGATATGGCACTGAAATGAATTATTTGATCATCCTCCTGTAACTTTGTCATTTTGAAAACATCTGAATTCCTTAAAACCAAGATTCTTCCATACGGGGCACTTTGCAAATTGTCTTCATATGCCCAATCAGGAGCAATATTTTTACAAGCTAATCCAACCTTTGATTTATTTAACATTGTTTCACTGATAGCAATAAGTTGTATTTTTTGATCTTTAATCAATTTTTTCACTTCAGATTGCTTTGATGATAAATTCCCTCCTCTGATATTCCAATATGCTATATTATTGTTCGTTATCATAATAGTTTGGGAGATATGAGAAATGTTGGGTGCTTCTTTGTATGCCTAATACCACTTGATTGAGAGGAATATTCTTTAAATGATATTGCAGACTCATTATTATTTCTTGGTTGTATTTCATCAATTTTGTAGTTGCTCCCATTGTTAAGATCTTTATTAATTTATTGAATGAGACTTTCTTTTTACCTCTTTTTCCTTTTTTATTTGATAAAACCTGTTCCACTATATTATACTTTGAATTACAAGGAGGTGGTAAGATCAGATGGTTAGGAGGAGTAATATTGATATATGGGGAAGATTGTTCAGTAATATCATCATTCCTTGCTGCTTCCTTAGGATTATCCTTATTTACATCTGAACTCTCAACCAAAATCTATGAATGTACCAGTATCTCAATTGCATTTGAAGGATTCTTTGCAACTAAATTACTATCAAACATGTTATCCTCAACAGTGCCATGGTTTCCACTTGATACAACATTTTTCTGATTGTTTCCAGATTGTGAGTTAGAGATCTCATTTTCTTTTATTAACTCATTATTATTAGCTTCTTCACCAATATCTGACAATACCAAAAAAGAATTTGAAGTTGTACTATTTTCCTTATATCCCATTCCGTCCAAATTGATTTTCTCATTACTAATACCTGATATACTGCTGTCAATATTTGACTCTGCTTCCTTTTGCACTTTCTGATTATGATCCAAATTCTTCTCTCTAACATCAGATAAAAGATTATTAGATTTCATATTCCAATTATTACAATCTTTAAGAATTTCTTAATCTTTATCCTTCCTTCTCCAGACTTTCATAGTCTTCATATTTATATTTCCAGCATTGTGAGTCTTCTGCACCTTATATTAGCCTGTTCCATGCATTCACTGTAATCAGTTACTCCAATATCACTTCCATCTTGCATATCATATCTCTTAACCTTACCATTTCTTGAACAATCCTTAGTTTCATGACCAAACACTTTACATTTACAATAGATTTTTGGTTTCCAATCATAAACAACCTTTACATGAGGGCAGCAATCACCTAAATCATCAATTGCAATAAACTCAGGAAGCTCCTGATCTGGAGATACTTCAATCAAAGCTTTAGCATACTTGAATCTAGTCAGTTTTTCTGTGTTTTCATCAAGACAGATCAATTTACCAACATGACAAGCCAACCAATTAATTCTAATTAAGGTCCAAGCAATCAAAGGAATCCTATAAAAATGTACCCATACTGGAACTTTTTTAATTTGCTCTTGAACATAACCGTATGATGGATCCCATGTTGTTATAATGAACATTTTACCTTTAATGAAGATAGGATCATATTGCAAGATCTTCATTTTGTCTAGATCATTCGAGAAATTGAAAAAGAAATTTTCATTATCAGATTTTATATCAACTTCACCTTTCAATCTCCAAATACTTCTCAAATACTTTGTTACAATCAGATAAGAAAGAGATCCATCCAAGAAAAATCCAACTACATGATCACACCAGTATTTAATTCCTTCTCTTTTGACTTCTTTAGGTAAAGGATTCGGAAACCCATCTTTCTTAATATCAAAATGCCTAGGCACAAATACTTCAGCATTTCTTAGCTTTTTCTTGAATAGGGATGACCACTTATTATCAATATCAGAAAATTTTGAGAAATGTACCGGATTATTGATCTGCTATGGATTCACATTATCAGATAAAGAAGGAAAATTCTTATCTAATAACAATGATGATTGATTTTCAGAATTCAAACATGTTTTCAAATAAGACAAAGAAATAAGAGGAATCGAAGGACAAGAGTTAGGAGGAGGATTGTGGGAAGATAAAAGAGGTTGAGCCAAAGAAGTGGGAGGAGAATGATGAATCAGGGAGGAAGAAGGAGATAAAGAAGAAGAAACGAAAGGTAGAGGAGGGACTAAGGGAGGCAGAGAATGGGGAGGAGGAATCGATGTGGTAGAGAAAGGAGGGGGTATCGGGGAAGAGGGAGAAGGGGGTATCGGGGAAGAAGGAGGAGATGCCGCCATTATTCAAAAGCCATTCTCTTATTAGCGTAAAATAAATTGGAAATGGATTGTATGTTATACAAGCATATTTTACATCCATGCAACGGTAGCAAATTATCACTATCATTCATCATCACATGCAAACCAAGATCTGAGCCTTTATATAAAAATAGTTTACTCACAGTGCTTTTTGAAAGAAACAGAGAGCAGGCTTAAATTCTTTGATCTGGAATTTGATGTATTTGATTTGAAACCGAAGCTTTGATTGTTGAATTTGAATCTGAAAATCTGGGAATATGATTTTGATCCTGGAAACTAAAAATCAGCCTTGGACTTTGACGTTGAAACTTTGATCTAAACTTGATTAGTTGCTAGATTGATGATGATCTGATCATTAACTTGCTTTCTCTTTGATCTTGTATTTAGCTTCAGGTTTGAAAAGAAACTTGAAGTTGTTTGCTGTTTGTATTTTAATTTTCTGCTTTTAAGTTTTCATAAGTTTTAGTTTTGAAATTTTTTGAGAACATAAGAATGAAAGACTTAAGAAAGTAGGAGTAGATGGGTATATATAACTTATTTTAATTTTATTTATTATTTTGAAAATAAAAGGAGAAATGACACTTGTTGTATTTGCATGTTAATATTATTACAAATGTTTTAAATGTATTTTGAAACACTTACACTTGTTTAATTTCATGATGAAATGCTTACATATATAATTTTGCATGTATTAAAGGTTTAAATATGATCTTATATAATTTTATATTATATTTATTATTTAGTTTTATATATATATGTTTTTATATTTTTTAAGTTTATATTAACATATGTTTTAATGTTTTATATATATATATATATTTGTGTTATATATATATACAAACTATATTTTATTTCATGTATACATTTAAAAGAAAATGATTTTAAAACTATATATACATTAATAGATAAACACATGTATATTATATATATAATTTTTTAAATATAGAATTTAACTTAAAATAGATTTGAAAATTATTATTATATTAAATTCAAATCATAACTTTCAAATCACAATACACACACATGTATTTATATAATTTAGAAAACAAATTCTTATTAATTTTAAAATACAAAGTTTTTAAATCCAATTAATTTATAAGATATTTATTTTTGAATTTCAAATTCAAAATTCTATTTCCAATCAAACACATATCTATTTGTTTTGGAAAATTTCAAATTAATTCAAAAATTTATACTAATTTTTGAATTAATTTGGCTTAAAAACGAGATCGTTACAAATGGAGAGGGTCGTGGGTGATCGAGTGGTGCCATCGACTTCGACCGGAGTTGCTCCGACCATGCGTGCACGAGCACGTGGTTCTGTGTGTATCTTTATGGCTGTAGGATTTGGGTAGAAGGAAGAAGAAGGAGTAGTATGGGGTGTAACTCGAGAAGATTTGGATTTGGCTCGAGATTTGTATCGGGTGTACGCGAGGGTTTACCAATTGTATCAGTTTTTTTATTTTTAAACCAAAACAAAGTTTAAAAAGAAAGAAGAAGGAAGGGGTCGGGAAAGATGGAGATAGGCTCGAGTTATGGATTGGGATTTTTGAGCCTGGCCCGAATGATTTTAGGAAGGGAATTGTTTTTAACCAAGCTTTTTAAAAGTTAAGTAAAACAAGCTTTGAAAACCATTTTCTTTGCTAATTCTTTTAAATAATAAATGGTTTATTCAAGTTTTGGATTAGATAAAGGTTTTTAAATAAATTATTTTTAATTAATTAAGTTTAAGGTATTTTATTGTATGTCCATTTTTTATTAATTCTTAAGTTATTAAATGAAATTAACTAGAATAATTAAATAGTTGTTTTAAAGAAGTAAAATGTTTTAATTATTAATTAATTTATGGTCTTAAGTTAATTCATATGTTAATGATAAATTAATTCCAAAGGTTAATTAAATAAAACTTAAATGATAGCTAAGCAAAATGATTAAGATAAATGGTTTAGCTTATAATTAATTAAGTGGTTTATCTTTAATTAATTTAAGGTCTTAGGTTATAAAAGGATAATTGATTAATGTCAATAATTAATTAAATTAAAAATAAATGGTTTGTAATTAATTATGTTGATGAAGTAGGATTTAAAAGTAATTTACTTATTTGTGTTAATTAAACTGATAAAAAATGGTGTGACCAAGTTATCTTGCTTATGGATGATTAAATTGTATCGAATGCTTGGATTGATTGATATCTCTAGTCTGATAATTTGTGATGTTCTGTAATATGAAATGACTAGATTGATCTATTAATAAATGTGAATCATTTATTTAATTAAGATATCTATGATGAATTTCTGTGTGCATATGACATTCTGAAGTAAATTAAATTGTTGAAACTTAAACAATCTGGCTTAAAGAATGACATTGAATTCGAAGAGATCGGGATCGGATATCAGCAATATCCGGAACCACTTCGATTAGTAACTACTATAATTCTTTGTAGATTTGATTATGGAATCAAATGGGCTGGATGTAAAAAACCGCAAATTTATCGATTTTATATTTAAATATTTTATTTAAATATTAATCGTTAGTCGGATTTTAGTCCGAAAAGCTACTTTTTGCAAACAGCCGAATTAGGACTCGAGACCACCTCCATTGAGTTCAAAATGCCGTTTGCGACCTTTTTGAGTATAAACTTTGATATATTTGGAGTTAGTAAAAAATTTGACCATTTTCACTTTGGGTTTTAGTTTTGGTTCAGCCCACTAGCCAACTTATACTCAAAACTGAACCACTCTTCCCTATTCACCCTCACTTCTTCCTCTTTTCAGTTCTAAGGCAATAATGGTGGGAGAGATTGGAAATTAAAACTCCAAAACCCTAGTTCCTCTTGCAACCTCAAATTCCTAGCTCCAAATTCAAGAGAACCCATTGGTAAGCATTCTCTTCTTCTTCTCCAACTTATTCTCTTACCAATTTCAGAAATTCCTAAACCTAATTTTGGGAATGTTCTTGTTTTGAGCATAGATTCAAGCTCATTTGGGTTGTGTTGAAGAGAGGTTGATTCTCCATTTGCTTTCAAGCTTCTTCTTGTTTGATTTTGTACAAAGGTAAGATTTTTATCTCACATCTTAGTTTATAATTATCTTCGATTGTTAGGTATGAATTCCTAACACTTACTCTTGTGCAATTGATTTTGGTTTGGATTGATTTGGTGTATATTCCAATTTTGGTATTTTGAAATCAAAATATATGAAAATCCTTTTATGGATATTTAGGCATTGATATTTGAGGCGTATCGAAGAGCCGTTTAGGCTGGGTTGTCGCTCGACGTAATTCTTTAGTCGTCGTCGCTCGATCGATCGTTTCCGGTATCCGTTTGGCCATTTTTGGCCTAGGTTCAGGGAATGCCCTGAACCCTTGATTCAGACATCTGAAACGTAATATTCAGACGTCTGAATATTGTTCTGGGAAGATTTCTATTCCCAGATTCAGACGTCTGAATATATGATTTCAGACGTCTGAATTGGTTCATTTGGAACCAGAAAGGAAATAGGCTAAAATTTGCCTATTTCAGACGTCAGAAACACTAGATTCAGACGTCTGAATTGTGTTATGGAAATCTTTATATTTCCAGATTCAGATGTCTGAACCACTTGTTTCAGACGTCTGAAACTGCAGTGTTTTGCCTGCTTGCCTATTTTGTTTACGAATTCCAATTTTATCGACTTGTGTTGGTTCCCTTCTATTGTTGTCATTTAATTATCGACTTTGGTGACATTTTCTTGGGAATTTTTGGAAATATCCACTTCGATGGATTTAATATCGATTTCTTTGGATTTGATTCATGCCTTCGTATGTGCATTTTTTATGATTGATTGTTTCTACAATCACTTGTGTGATTTGTCACTTTAAAAATATAAAGGTTTCTATACTAGTAGTAAATATCAAAACCCTTTTCATCAAAACAATTTCAACTCTATTTTCAATTACAAAGCTCGTTTCCTAAACCGTTTTCCAATCTACTAGTATATACAAACCTTTACCTCACTCGTATGAGAAATCTAATTAAACGACTTAGTAAAACAAGTGGTATGAAACTCTTGCGTTTACTTCGTTGGTTAATTCTTGGACTTGTTCGATTGAATCTCTTGTGACAATTTTTCTAGTGGAAACTTACAATTTGTTCGTAAATATTTAAGTTAAGCTAGTGGTTATGGGACATGATGCTAAACTCATATATTTACTAGCTTAGTGTAATTGACACTTCTTGATGGTTATTGACGACCATTTTTGTGATTTAGACTAGCAATGTGCGATGTCTCTTTGTCTGCGAGGGAGACTAAACCCCGTTTTGTGGAGTTTCGACTCAAATTTGTGGGGTAGCAACCCACGGTCTTCGGACCATTCGTGTGTCAGGTCTTCAGACCATTCGTGTGTCAAATTAATGGCTAGCTACCATGAGATAGCTTCTCGTTCATGTGTTACAGCTGTTGGTGAGTTTCCATGCTCCCGTTCGTGTGATAGGCCTCCCCCTTTTTATGATTTTTGGATTTCGTGTGTTGAATTCTAGAATTTATGCTTCACCAATTTTAGTGATTTTCATTGATATGATTTATCAATTTTTGTGCATTGGTGAATTCGTGTGTCATTAACTTGTTGTGAATACAAGTTTTGGGTATGATACCCTTTTTGGATCTCTGAGAAGATTCTTATGATATTGATTAATTGTTTGTTGATTATCATTTACATACTTATAGTAGTATGTCATTATGGATATTATATGTTTATGCCATATCTCTTATTTTATATCATGTCGTCTGATATTTATAGCTAGACTGATCCGTTTATTATTTTCTTATAAATAATACTCGGGTCAGACCGAGATGTTACAGGTGCTTCTGCTTGACTTCTCTTCAGGGATCCATTACTCTGACCTTTTGCTAACTACTTAGATTAGTAGCTTTTTGTTGTATACTCTTGAGACATTGACTCATTGATGTATTCTTTTGTATAGCACATGTTGCTGTTGTTTTGTGTTATTATGGATCTTATTTGACCACTACTCTGATATACACTTTTATGTGTAATATTCATATCTTATTCCGCCTTTGTGATATGAATTGTCTGTGACTGATTTATGTTATGCTCATTTCTATATTTGCTTTCGAAGATTATTTATAGCCACCGTGTGATAGCTTTGAGTTTGTATCGGAATGTCGGATTTCCTCCTTAAAAGAAATGCATGCTTTACTATCTGACATATCGATGCTCGCACAAAGCAATTACACCGATGGTCGCTCCTCAACAGCCTTATTCTCCGTGCTAGTTGACAGCATTACACCGTAGTGTTCTTGGCTAGCGTGGGTATCGAGGTGGGGCGTCACAGCTTGGTATCAGAGCCAAACTTCGGAACAATGTAGAATAACTTAACAAGGATCATCGTCCTAAGTCCATCTTAGGAGTTATACCTTAGGATTAATTCGAGTCTTCGTACCTTTCTATCCTATTTTCTTTTGTGATTCCTTGTTTTATTTATCAAGATTTCTTGATAATTATTTGGTGAATAACCTTTTTCTTCTTCTTCTTTCTTTCTTTCTAAAGGAAGAGAAATGTCTAGACCAGGCCACCCCAGAGCCGTGCCATCTAGCACTCCACCCCAGGATGGAGTTTTTATGACCGCTCAATAGCTTCTTGATTTGGTAACTAATGCTCAAGCAGCTGGAGCTAGCCCGGAACCTACTCACCCAAAGTCGGGATTTGCACGCTTGTGCAGCGATTACACTAATTTGGGTGGGAAACCATTCAAAGGTTCCAAAACTATAATTGAAGTCCAAGCTTGGCTTAGAACATGCGATCGCATCTTTTCGCGCATGAATCTTATCGATCTTCACCGAGTTCAGGTGGCCTCCAGTATGCTCCAAGAGAGAGCATTGGAATGGTACGAACTTCTTATTTCTGAGATTAATGAAGCGGATCTCACCTGGGAGCAATTTCGAGAACGCTTCGAATTAAAATTCGTGCCTGAAGCTGAGAAAGTGACGATGGCTCGTCGTTTCATTGACCTTGTTCAAGGCGATTCTTCCATGACGGACTACGTTGCTTCTTTTGAGTCGTTTTCTAAATATGGGATTGAATACATCAACACCCCTCTGAATAAGAATCAGAGATTCGTTTATGGCTTGAACAAGAGCCTTAAGAAACCACTACTTCTAAAGTTAGAAGTTCCGTTCGACCAACTTATAGTTAACGCTCTTCGTCTTGAAGAGGCTGATAAAGAAAGTAGTGTTGAAGTAGTAACCTCCAAACCTAGCTTCAACAACAAAAAGAGGCCTAACAAATTTAAAGGTCCTTATCCCAATAAAAAGGGTAAACAAGCAATTCCTACGTCTAAGACTTTTTCCTCTAGTGAAGGGAAATGCTACAACTGTGGTTCTAAGGACCATTTTGCGAACAAGTGTTCAAAGCCTCGATCTTGTCGCTATTGTAAAAGTCCAGATCATTTTATTCATCAATGCCTTAAACTTGAAGGAAAGAAGGAGGGAAAGTTAAATGTTGCTCAAGCCCCTGGCAACACATCTCGTGGCCAAGGTATTTCTCATTCCATTCTCGATGGTATTATTTTATTTTGTGATCAACCAATTCGAGTTCCTTTTGACACGGGTGCATCACACTCTTTTATTTCAAAAGAACTTGTTGATACTTTTTCTTTGGATGTTTTATGTTTAATGACTTCTTTGAGAATTTCGAATCCGGTTGGTGGATCAGCAACAATTAGTTTGCTTTGTAAAGATGTGGAGATTATTTTATGTGATTTTTCTTTCCTGGCTGATTTGCATGTTATGCGCTACTTAGGCTTTGGAATGATTTTGGGAATGGATTGGCTTAACCGTTATGAAGCCCATATCCTATGTCCTGAGCGGACTATTCATCTTCGACATCCTCTATCTGTTAAGCAGCTTTCTATTATTCTCAACGATTCGGATTCCAGCGTCGCTGCATCTTTATATTCTTTAAATCCCCGTGATGAGGATGATGACGACGAGGAAGATGTCATTTCTTGTATTCATGTCGTTCGTGAATTTTCCGACATATTTGAGCCCGTTTTGGGATTACCACCTAAGCGAGCAATTGAGTTCAAAATTAATCTTATCCCTGGAGCTCAACCTATTACTCGTCCTCCTTATCGCATGTCCAATAAAGAGAACGAAGAGATGCGCAAACAACTATCCGAGTTGGAGACGAAGCAATTTATTCGCTCTAGTTCCTCTCCTTGGGGAGCTTCGGCTATTTTCGTGAAGAAATCCGATGGTACGCTCAGGCTTTGCGTTGGCTATCGCAAGCTTAACGATCTTACTATTAAAAACAAATATCCTCTACCTCGGATTGATGATCTATTCGATCAACTTAGTGGTGCTAGAGTCTTTTCACAATTGGACTTGGCTACCGGTTTTCATCAGCTTTGTATCGCAGAAGATAGCATTCCATTGACCTCGTTCCGTACTCGTTATGGATCTTATGAATGGCTTGTCATGCCATTTGGTTTGACGAATGCTCCAGCGTATTTCGTTGACCTTATGAATCGGGTTTTCAAAGATTTTCTCGACCGATTTGTTCTCATCTTTATTGATGATATTCTTGTGTATTCTAAAACCGAAGAGGACCATGAAAAGCATCTTCAGATTGTGTTGGAAACTCTTAGGAGTAACCAATTAAAAGCAAAATTTTCTAAATGCCACTTTTGGCGATCTCGGGTGAAGTTTCTCGATCATATTATTTCCAAATCCGGAATATCAGTGGATCCTTCAAAGGTTGAAGCGATTCAAAATTGGAAAAGACCGGAAAGTGTCACAGAAATCCGTAGCATTCTTGGATTGGCAGGATATTACCGCCGTTTTATCAAAGACTTTTCTAAAATTGCCGTGCCTCTCACTGGCTTAACCAAGAAAGGCATTAAATACATTCGGTCGGACAAATGTGAAACTTCTTTTCAGAAATTAAAAGAACTCCTTTCTGATGCTCCTATTCTTGTGATTCCCGAGGGAAACCAAGATTTTATTGTTTATACTGATGCTAGTCGCATTGGTTTGGGTGCCGTTCTTATGCAAAAAGAACGTGTTATTGCTTATGCTTCTAGGCAATTGAAGCCAGCCGAGACTAAATATGCCACTCATGATTTAGAGCTCGCGGCTATTGTTTTCGCTCTTCGTATTTGGCGTCATTATCTCTTGGGAGAAAAATTCATTCTTTATATCGATCATAAATCTTTGAAATATTTATTCTCTCAGAAGGAACTTAATTTGCGTCAACAGCGTTGGCTTGAGTTCCTTGCGCCGTATGATCTCGACATCCTTTATACTCCCGGAAAGGGAAATCGTGTTGCCGATGCACTTAGTTGCAAGCAACAAGCGGTTGTTTCTATGATGATATCTGAATGGAATGATCTCGAGATATTATCCTCTTGTGAGATTCGAGGCCGTGTCTCCGATTTATGTTCATCACTTGTGTTATGTAGCCTTGAGGCACATCCTTCTCTTTTAGACCGCATTCTTGAAGCTCAAAGGCTAGATCCCGGAATGGCTCTTCTTGGCCAAAATATTAGGGATAAAATTGATATTGAAGGATTGAAAGAATTTGATATCGATTCTCGTGGCGGCATTCGAAAATTTGGTAGACTTATCGTACCAAATATTATTGATCTTCGTAAGGATATTTTAGAAGATTCTCATCGTTCTAAATTCACCATTCATCCCGGTAGTAGTAAAATGTACGCGGATATGAAGCGACTATATTATTGGGAGGGAATGAAATCTGACATCGCTAACTTCGTTAAGCGTTGCATGACTTGCCAACTCGTTAAGGCCGAACATCAAAGGCCCAGTGGGTTGTTGCAACCTTTAGAAATTCCAATTTGGAAGTGGGACCAAATTTCCATGGATTTTATAGATGGCCTTCCCCGTTCTCGTTCAGGTCATGATAGCTTATGGGTGATCGTTGATAGACTTACTAAATCCGCCCATTTTATTCCCGTTCGGTCTAACCGAACCGTTCCTCTTTTGGCCAAGCTCTTTATCAAAGAAATTATTAAATTGCATGGAGTTCCTACATCCATTGTTAGTGATCGTGATCCATTTTTTACTAGTGGGTTTTGGAAGAGTCTTCTAAAAGCTTTGGGAACGAAGCTCAATTTTAGCACCGCTTATCATCCTCGGTCCGATGGACAAACCGAGCGTGTGAATCAAACACTTGAAGATCTTCTTCGTGCTTGTGTGCTTGATTTTGGGGGAAGTTGGGAAGATCATATTTCCCTTGTTGAATTCTCCTATAATAATAGCTTCCAATCTAGTATTGGTATGGCAGCTTTTGAGGCACTCTACGGAAGGCCATGCCGATCTCCTTCTTGTTGGCTTGAGACCAGTGAGAAGCTGGTTTTAGGTCCAGATTTTATTCGTGATTCCACAGAAAAGATTGATCTTAATCGACATAGGGTGAAAGAAGCCCAGAGTAGACAAAAATCCTATGCCGATAACCGGAGAAGGAAATTAGAGTTTTCTGTGGGAGACCTTGTTTTTATTCGTGTTTCACCTATGAAAGGTGTTGTGCGTTTCAGTCGCTCGGGAAAGTTAGCGCCTCGATATATTGGGCCATTTCCTATCACTGAACGTATTGGTTCCATGGCTTATCGCCTCTTGTTACCGGCTTAATTTTTTGCTACTCATGACGTGTTTCACGTTTCTCAATTACTGAAATGCCTTCGAGATTCCAATTCTATTCTTGAGCTCGGTGTTGTGGAAGAGATTGAAATTTCGCTTGATTTAACTTATGAGCAACATCCTATTCGTATCATTGCTTCGGAGGTCAAACGACTTCGAAATAAAGATGTTCCGCTTGTTAAAGTTCAATGGTCTTCAAATCCTAAGGATTGTTCTTGGGAATCTAGAGAGTACATCGAGCGAACACATCCGGACTTACTTTCTTGTGCTCTTTGAGGTGAACTTCTTATTTCAAATTTCTTTTCTGTTGAATATGCTTTTATGGTTGTTACTACATATCTTCTTCTCAAATATTGCGAGGACGCAATTTCTTTAAGGAGGGGAGTCTGTAACAACCCGCATATTTATCGATTTTATATTTAAGTATTTTATTTAAATATTAATCGTTAGTCGGATTTTAGTCCGAAAAGCTACTTTTTGCAAACAGCCGAATTAGGACTCGAGACCACCTCCATTGAGTTCAAAATGCCGTTTGCGACCTTTTTGAGTATAAACTTTGATATATTTGGAGTTAGTCAAAAATTTGACCTTTTTCACTTTGGGTTTTAGTTTGGGTTCAGCCCACTAGCCAACTTATACTCAAAACTGAACCACTCTTCCCCATTCACCCTCACTTCTTCCTCTTTTCAGTTCTAAGGCAATAATGGTGGGAGAGATTGGAAATTAAAACTCCAAAACCCTAGTTCCTCTTGCAACCTCAAATTCCTAGCTCCAAATTCAAGAGAACCCATTGGTAAGCATTCTCTTCTTCTTCTCCAACTTATTCTCTTACCAATTTCAGAAATTCCTAAACCTAATTTTGGGAATGTTCTTGTTTTGAGCATAGATTCAAGCTCATTTGGGTTGTGTTGAAGAGAGGTTGATTCTCCATTTGCTTTCAAGCTTCTTCTTGTTCGATTTTGTAAAATGGTGAGATTTTTATCTCACATCTTAGTTTATAATTATCTTCGATTGTTAGGTATGAATTCCTAACACTTACTCTTGTGCAATTGATTTTGGTTTGGATTGATTTGGTGTATATTCCAATTTTGGTATTTTGAAATCAAAATCTATGAAAATCCTTTTATGGATATTTGGGCATTGATATTTGAGGCGTATCGAAGAGCCGTTTAGGCTGGGTTGTCGCTCGACGTAATTCCTTAGTCGTCGTCGCTCGATCGATCGTTTCCGGTATCCGTTTGGCCATTTTTGGCCTAGGTTCAGGGAATGCCCTGAACCCTTGATTCAGACGTCTGAAACGTAATATTCAGACGTCTGAATATTGTTCTGGGAAGATTTCTATTCCCAGATTCAGACGTCTGAATATATGATTTCAGACGTCTGAATTGGTTCATTTGGAACCAGAAAGGAAATAGGCTAAAATTTGCCTATTTCAGACGTCTGAAACACTTGATTCAGACGTCTGAATTGTGTTCTGGAAATTTTTATATTTCCAGATTCAGACATCTGAACCACTTGTTTCAGACGTCTGAAACTGCAGTGTTTTGCCTGCTTGCCTATTTTGTTTACGAATTCCAATTTTATCGACTTGTGTTGGTTCCCTTCTATTGTTGTCATTTAATTATCGACTTTGGTGACATTTTCTTGGGAATTTTTGGAAATATCCACTTCGATGGATTTAATATCGATTTCTTTGGATTTGATTCACGCCTTCGTATGTGAATTTTTATGATTGATTGTTTCTACAATCACTTGTGTGATTTGTCACTTTAAAAATATAAAGGTTTCTATACTAGTAGTAAATATCAAAACCCTTTTCATCAAAACGATTTCAACTCTATTTTCAATTACAAAGCTCGTTTCCTAAACCGTTTTCCAATCTACTGGTATATACAAACCATTACCTCACTCGTATGAGAAATCTAATTAAACGACTTAGTAAAACAAGTGGTATGAAACTCTTGCGTTTACTTCGTTGGTTAATTCTTGGACTTGTTCGATTGAATCTCTTGTGACAAATTTTCTAGTGGAAACTTACAATTTGTTCGTAAATATTTAAGTTAAGCTAGTGGTTATGGGACATGATGCTAAACTCATATATTTACTAGCTTAGTGTAATTGACACTTCTTGATGGTTATTGACGACCATTTTTGTGATTTAGACTAGCAATGTACGATGTCTCTTTGTCTGCGAGGGAGACTAAACCCCGTTTTGTGGAGTTTCGACTCAAATTTGTGGGGTAGCAACCCACGGTCTTCGGACCATTCGTGTGTCAGGTCTTCGGACCATTCGTGTGTCAAATTGATGGCTAGCTACCATGAGATAGCTTCTCGTTCATGTGTTACAGCTGTTGGTGAGTTTCCATGCTCCCGTTCGTGTGATAGGCCTCCCCCTTTTTATGATTTCTTGATTTCGTGTGTTGAATTCTAGAATTTATGCTTCACCAATTTTAGTGATTTTCATTGATATGATTTATCAATTTTTTTGCATTGGTGAATTCGTGTGTCATTAACTTGTTGTGAATACAAGTTTTGGGTATGATACCCTTTTTGGATCTTTGAGAAGATTCTTGTGATATTGATTAATCGTTTGTTGATTATCATTTACATACTTATAGTAGTATGTCATTATGGATATTATATGTTTATGCCATATCTCTTATTTTATATCATGTCGTCTGGTATTTATAGCTAGACTGATCCGTTTATTATTTTCTTATAAATAATACTCGGGTCAGACCGAGATGTTACAGGTGCTTTTGCTTGACTTCTCTTCAGGGATCCATTACTCTGACCTTTTGCTAACTACTTAGATTAGTAGCTTTTTGTTGTATACTCTTGAGACATTGACTCATTGATGTATTCTTTTGTATAGCACATGTTGCTGTTGTTTTGTGTTATTGTGGATCTTATTTGACCACTACTCTGATATACACTTTTATGTGTAATATTCATATCTTATTCCGCCTTTGTGATATGAATTGTCTATGACTGATTTATGTTATGCTCATTTCTATATTTGCTTCCGAAGATTATTTATAGCCACCGTGTGATAGCTTTGAGTTTGTATCGGAATGTCGGATTTCCTCCTTAAAAGAAATGCATGCTTTACTATTTGACATATCGATGCTCGCACAAAGCAATTACACGGATGGTCGGTCCTCAACAGCCTTATTCTCCGTGCTAGTTGACAGCATTACACCGTAGTGTTCTTGGCTAGCGTGGGTATAGTGGTGCGGCGTCACACTGGAATTGAATAAATTATGTAACATGGCCATTTAAATAAGTAATGGTACGTAGTATTGTAGTGAAATGAGTGGTTGGATACAACAAGATAAGAACTCGTAGTGATGAACGAGTTACCCTGGGTTTTCAAAGAAGCTTTACAACCTTAGTATTTCAATTTGAAGGGGTTTAATCATGCTGGTTTCCAGCCTGACTTGGGTGTTACTTTATTGTAATGCTCAGGTCATATCGAGTATTACAGATTTTCAGGTTGGGTTGTTTTGGAGCTCACGAGGCAAGCTAGATGGCAGGAACGCATGGAGTATATTCCGCTTTATATTTGAGATTGTATTAATAGTAGTCAGGGACAAGTTGTTACAACTATCCAATTTATTTGTAAATGGTTGTACTGTGATATTTTGTTTGTAAACTGACAGTTACAACCTTTTCTTTAAGTGCTATTTTTTGATATTATGTTTATCCCGCTGCAATTGTGAGATTCTGTGCTTTGTTTTCTGTTTCTTTTCCTACCTCTTTCTCTTCTTTATCCTAGTAACATGAAATTTTTGACTCTCGGCACTCTATACCGTGAACGTATTAGTGTCGAATTTTCGGGTCGAAAATTTTGGGTCGTTACGTTTGGTATCATAGCTGAAGGTTAAAAGAGAACCTTGGCTCTGGTAGGGTTACTCGTTAGAGATAAGGTCAGCAAAATCCTAATATGAGTTGAGCGTATTATATGAGAGCGTACTTGTTATTTTCTTATATAAAGATTTTTTTAAAACAGTTTTAAAACGATTTTTTATATAAGCTTATATTTTGATATATAAAGCAATAATTTTTCTAATTATTATATATATTAAGATATAAGTTGTTGATTATCGAAATTAAATATAATAACAAGAATTAAGTGGTAATATATATATATATATATATATATATATATATATATATATATCCAAATAGGAATTGGATAATATGAACTATGTAAGTAAGTTGAGCTAAAATGAATTCAAATCAGAAATTAAAATCCTGAAATTTGTCGAAGGGTTTTCAGAACACTGAATTAAGTTACTCTGATTTTATTTTCCAATAAATTATGAGATAATATATAGTGAATTGGTTTCCACATATGATAATCTTGGTTGACCATAAAATGATTGTTGCGACTAAATAAAGGGATGTTTGTTATCTAATAATAATTAATGATAAACCGAAATGGAATGTTTTAAGGAAGTAACAATTTAGATAAGAATGACTTATAAATTAAAAAGGATTTAAATTGTGAAGTTTTAAAAGCTAAGTCCAGAAAGTTTGAAATTGTTTCAAAATGTTAAAAGAAATAATAAATAATACGATTCAGATTATTTTTGAATGTGGGAATCTTATTTTAAAATAAGAGTTGTTTTAAATTTTTTAAAAGAATTTGATTGAATTAAAACCAAGAATGGTTTAAAATTTTAAAGTATGACTTGGTGAGCTAATGAAATAAATATGTATATATGTGAATATACATAATATCAAAGTTAATTTGAGGTAAACACTAAGTGTTGAGTTTTGAATTTTTCCCCTAAAATGTAAAACCCAAAGAGAAATAAGTTTTGAACTTATAAGTGGGAAAGGATATTGATAAGAAGTTTAAAATTTGAAATGGAGAATTCAAATTGAGTAATGTTGACTGGATTAAACGAATTGAGATTTAAATTAGGGAATTTAAATGGGTTGAATTGAAATGAGAGTTATGTGTGATCTCGAAACAAGTTTGAGTTTTGGAAATTTATAATGGATGCTATTGATGGATGTTTTAGATAATTTGGATGTTTATTTACCTTGACTTATCCTGATATCATCCTGTTGTTATTAATAATCTAGGGAACTGTAAATTGGAATACTTAAATGAATTAAGAAGTAGGCTGAGATAATATATATATATATATATATATATATCCATTACTGAAGTTAAATAGAGATAAAACTTTAATTTAAAATTATTTTAATGATTTTGTTTTTTAGAAATAAAATAGAAAATTATGGGAATGTAATCACTTTGAACTTAAGATTTAAATGTTAAGAATGAACTTGCAAACTGATTTTTTTTTTAAGAATTGGTTTCAAGTTAGTAGTTAAAATTGGGTAATAAATTGGATTCTGAAGATTAAATTGTTTAGAAGGTTTTGAACTCTTATTTGAACCTTGAAATAAGTTAAGTAAAAGTAATTTAAATGAATGTTAAAAATTTGGACTCAAAATTTAATTTTTTGAATACTTAGGTTATTAAATTAAAAGAAAAGTTAATTTGATTTAAGGGATTAAGTCATCATTTAAAAATTTTAACTCGAATTTATATAGTTCGAGATGGTTTAAAGTTGAGATTGGAATTGAAATTAGTCCAAATTGAATTCGATTTGAATAATTTTGGAATTGTGATTGGAGTTGAATAAGTTTAACTCAAATGGAAAATAATTTGAATTTAGGAAAGAAATGGAAGCTAACTCAAATTTAATTGAAATTGAATCAATTATAATGGAAGTAGAAATTGAAAATTGATTGGAAGTGGAGATTGGGAAATTGAACCAGTTTGACTCTGAAACTATTTTCGGATATTTTTTTTAATATAAATTGTTTTTAATCCATTTTCCTAGCTATTTTCTATACAAACTTTCTTTTTAAAACCCAAACTATCTTATACTTCTTTTACAACTATTTTGAAAACTAATTACTATTTTACATCTGTTTTATAAACTAGTTACTATTTTACAACTATTTCTCAACTATCCAACTATTCTACAACTATTTGACTATTTTACAACTATTTTATGATTACTTAACTATTCTACTGCTATTTACAAATAATAACTTTTTACAACTACTTATCTATTTAAAACCTTTTCAAGCTATTTTCTAAATTCAAGTTGGTCAGAGTGCAAACTGTTTAGAATTGAAGTGATAACCCAAATGAAAACTGAAGCAATTATGAATAAGTGAATAGAAATCATAAATGGGAATAAAAAGGAAATTGATTTATCTAATAATCAATGAAGATAAATACATAGGATGTACGTATATTATCCTATTCTTATAACGATTTGATCTAGATTCGAGTACAGAATTTTGAGATAGTATATCGATCCGAGTTGGGATTTTTCACTTGATTTTCGACCGTGAACCCTGGATATGGATTTTTTTATTGATTCTGGAAATTCTCTATCATAGTTATGGATATGCAAGGAGAATGATGGTTTCTGATTAAGAAACCAGATCGAGTCTGCACTAGGAAGTCAGGTGGACGATACTAGTTTAGAAGTGAAATTGTGTGATTGAGTGAGCGATCGAATTTGATATTGCGTACGGATGATATATGTACATCGTACATGTTTGAATGAAATAGATATTGAAATTTTGGAAAGAAATGTAAAATATGTTTTGAAATAGTAAAGTATATTTTGAGAAATATATAAGAGTGGAAACTGGATATCACTATAACTGAAACTCATTTTATAAAAGTAAGTAATGTGGCAAGTAACTTTATAAAAGGAATTGAATTTGAATATTGATTTGGCATAAGTAAAGTTATATATTTATATATGTTTTATATGATAACAACCCTTATTGGAATTTTAACCAAAAGATGTGATATTTGAAAAATATTTTGTTCTAGTTAAAGGAATAAACTTATATATATCTATATATAAATGATTTTTGAAAATGGAACTGTAAAGGTTTTTGGAACCCATTGATTTTGAAAGGCTTTGGATTTTGGGTAAAAATCAATTTTGGAATTTGGAAAGCCAAGTTTGAAACTATCGAATTGAGATATTGATTTTGTGTAAATGGGATTTATATGTGATACATATAAAAAGCATGATTTGAAAGATACTATATATGTATAGTATAAAATGTTTTGAGAATGCTGTGGGGAAAAAGGCCCTCCTATTTAGGGTGAAACTTCTAGTAGGATATCCACGAGGTGTTTCTGCCTTAAGCCCTAAGGGGGGTTCTAAATTTGATCCTAAGAGGATGTCCGGACAAATTGAAGTTCCCTGATTGTGGTTGGGATAGCGAAAGTCAAGGGCGCTGATGCCTGCAGAGACATTGGGTTATAATGCGACGATAGTGTAACTCGGTGTAACTCGGTGTAACTGTGATCTACTACGCACCATAGCAAAAGTCGAGGGGTAGTGAATGCCTAAGGTCTACGTTTGATTTCGCTGGGAGAGCGACGTAACATCGGTTGACTGCGATCTATGAAGACATAGCGAAAATCGTGTGGCAGTAAGTGCCTACAGGCTGCATTGGGACTCAACTGATGTAGTCTGCGATCTATGTGGTCTGTGTGGAGAAGTTTCATTTGGCAGCGAAATTCGAGGGTGTTGATGCCTACAGTTACATGGGTTTTTGCCATGATGGCAATGTAACCCTTGGTGTAGCTGCGATCTGCGGTGGTTCCATGGTGTAATCGAGGGGTGCGGATGCCTATAGTTTTCTATGATTTTGCCAAGATGGCGACGTAATCATCGGGCTAACTGCTACCATGGAGGGGGTGATGATTTCCAGAGCATTCTCACCAAAAATGTTTTCTACATTTTCACAAAATGTATTCTAAGTATTTTCAGTGGGTGTTGGAAACGGGTCTGCTAAGTACTTATAGATTTTCAGTCCTACGCCTGATCAACGTATGACCGAATTTTTGTAAGAATAAGGATGGACTTGTTGAAACATCAAGTTATAAAAAGTATTTTTATAAAACAGTTTTGATAATATTATGTTGATTTTTAAAAGTGTTTTAAAAATTTAAAAAGGGTTAAGAGTTAAAAATGTCTGGACAGTTAGGATTGTTTGTTTGAATGAATTGTTTGCTTAAGTTATTAGTATATGGTTAATGTGTATGCCTTGTTGTTGTGTATAAAAGCTTTTGGATTATAGTTTTCTTTTAAAATTTCGGGTACGAATTTCTTTTAAGGGGGAGGAATGTGACAACCCAGAATTTTTGGCAATATTGATTTGATAATCTTCTTTTATAATCATTTAAAATGTGCCAAAATTATTCTTTTCAAACAAATAAAATATTTGTTTTCAAATTACTATTGTTTATATTTAGATTGTAAATAAAACTTTGATTTGAAATTCAAAAATAATATCTTTAAAATAAATTAGATTTGAAACTCTACATTTTTAAATACTAGTATATATTTAGACATTGATTTAAAATATTTATAATCTTAGCTTAAAATTGAAATAAGAATAAATAAAAAGGGAATGTATTAATAAAAATATAAAATATAATTATAACATAAATGCGTGCAAAAGACATTTGTAAGCTACGTAAGCATGCAAAAATACAAGTGTCAAACTTAAGTATTCTCTTCATTTTTTAAAAAAATAATAAAACAAGGCTATATTTTCATCTTCACTCCTTCTCTTTTCATTTTTCTTTCATTTTTTCATATCTTAAAATTTAACCAGAGAATAAAATAAAACTAAAATAACCAAATAAACTCTTTTCAATTTCAAGCTGAAACTAAAGCAAAGATCCAGGATTCAACACAACTAAGTATAAGCAAATCAAGTTTCCAGTTGCAAAATTCAAAAGCATTTCCAATTTTCAAGATCAAAACAATTTCCAGGCTTCTCTGTTCAAACCAATACCGTGAGTAAACTAACTTTTAAAAACTAAATCTGTTATATCTTGATGCATGACATTAATACTTGAAGTTATGTTGTGAAATATTGCATGAATATATGAATATACTTGCATGTATATAAATGTGAAATGGATTGTTTGCATGTCTTTATATATATATATATATATATATATATATATATATATATATATATATATATAAGTCTCTACTTTTGAGTTAACAGGTTAAAACGAGTTAAAAAATTAAATCCTCTTCCTCTAAACTCTTATAGCTTATGATGTATAAAAAATATATGATTGAATTAACTAAATCTAAATAAAAAAAATATATTTTTAGGTGAAGATAGAAGGTAGAATTACTGGGAAATAGAAAGAACAGTAGGAATTAAATCGAGTCATAAATTTATTGTTTAAATTTTGGTTTTTTTACATCATCTGATTCGTGTTCAAGAACTATGATTTTTAAAAGTAAAATCAAGATTTTTAGGTTTGGAAATCATGACATTTTGCAAGTTGATCAGAATCGTGAGTTTGCTCATTTTCTGGCGTTCGAAGAAGGGTGGAGTCTCGAGATCGTTGCTGTAGCATGTATGTGGGTCATGGGCCTTGGCAAAAATGGTCGGTGGATTTATCAATTAATATGGAGGTCGATCAGCGTCGTTGTAGGGTTTAGGACATATTTTGGTCGACGTCGTTCTCGAGGCTTGCTCGTCGATAAGGATGCATCAGACCTGACCGAAGCAAGGGGGATAGGAGTGTGTGTCGATGGGGAAGCCTTGGATGGGGTTTCAAAGCCTCTTGTGATCTGAGGCTTTGGGATGTGGAAGTTCTTGAATGATCAGTTCGTTCCAGGAGAGTTCGATGTGCTCGTTTTCAATCTGGAGGTCGATTCGAAGATTTGGGTAGTCGAAGTGATGGAGAGGGTCATGGGTGACTGAGTGGTGCCGTCGACGTCGATCGGAGTTGCTCCGACCATACGTGCACATGCACGTGGTTGTATGTGTATCTTTGTGGCCATAGGATTTGGGTAGAAGGAAGAAGAAGGAGTAGTCTCGAGAGGAACTCGGGAAGATTTGGATTTGGCTCGAGTTTTGTATCGGGTGTACGCGAGGGTTTACCAGTTGTATCAGTTTTTTGTATTTTTAAACCAAAACAAAGTTTAAAAAGAAAGAAGAAGGAAAGGATCGGGAAAGATGGAGATTGACTCGAGCGATGGATCAGGATTTTTGAGCCTAACCCGTGTGATTTTAGGAAGGGAATTGTTTTTCACCAAGCTTTTTAAAAGTTAAGTAAAACAAGTTTTGAAAACAATTTTCTTTACCAATTCTTTAAATAATAAATGGTTTATTTAAGTTTTGTATTAGATAAAGGTTTTAAAATAAATTATTGCAAATTAATTAATTTTAAGGTATTTTGTTGTATGTCCTTTATTTTATTAATTCTTAAGTTATTAAATGAAATTAAATATAATAATTAAGTAGTTGTTTTAAAGAAGTAAAATGTTTTTAATTATTAGTTAATTTAAGGTCTTAAGTTAATTCATATATTAATGATAATTTAATTCCAAAGGTTTATTAAATAAAACTTAAATGATAACTAAGTAAAATGATTAAGATAAATGGTTTAAGTTATAATTAATTAAGTGGTTTATCTTTAATTAATTTAACGTCTTAAGTAATTAAAGGATAATTGATTAATGTCAATAATTAATTAAAGTGAAAATAAATGGTTTGCAATTAATTAATGTTGCTTAAGCAGGATTTAAAAGTAATTAATTTATTTGTGTTAATTAAATTAATTAGAAATGGTGTGACCAAGTTATCTTGCTTACGGATGATTAAATTGTATCGAATGCTTGGATTGATTAATATCTCTAGTCTAATAATTTGCGATGTTCTGTTGTATGAAATGACTGGATTGGTCTGTTAATAAATGTGAATCATTTATTTAATATGTGATGAATTTCTGTGTGCATATGACATTCTAAAGTAAATTAAACCGTTGAAACTTAAACAATCTGGCTTAAAGAATGGCATTGAATTCGAAGATATCGGGGTCGGATATCAGCAATATTCGGTACCAATTCGATTAGTAAATACTATAATTCTTTGTAGATTTGATTATGGAATCAAATGGGCTGGAATGGAATAAATTATGTAACATGGCCATTTAAACTAAGTAACGGTACTTAGATATTGTTGTGAAATGAGTGGTTGGATACAACAAGATAAGAACTCATAGTGATGAACGAGTTACCCTGGGTTTTCAAAGAAGCTTTACAACCTTAGTATTTCAATTTAAATGGGTTTACACACGCTGGTTTCTAGCCTGACTCGGGTGTTACTTTATTGTAATGCTCGGGTCAGACCGAGTATTATAGATTTTCAAGTTGGGATGTTTTGGAGCTCAGGAGGCGAGCTGGATGGCAGGAACGTATGGAGTATATTCGATTGTATGTTTGAGATTGTATTGATAGTAGTCAGGGACAAGTTGTTACAACTGTCCAGTTTATTTGTAAGTGGTTGTACTCTGATATATTATTTGTAAAATGGCAGTTATAACCTTTTCTTTATATAAATGCTTTTATTTGATATTATGTTTATCCCGCTGCGATTATGAGATTCTATGCTTTGTTTTCTGTTTCTTCTCCTACATCTTTCTCTTCTTTACCCTAACAATCTGAAATTTCCAACGTTCAATTGCTCGACACTTTATACCATGAACGTATTAGTGTCGAATTTTTGGGTTGAAAATTTCGGGTCGTTACAACAAAACGATACAACAGAAGTGGTACGAAGACCACACTATATATACAACAAGTCAAAATAATATACATATCAGAGTCAATCAAAACGACTACAAAACTACATAAAAAGAGATAAGCTGTTATCCAAGCGGAAGCATTAAGCAAAGTCCAAAAGTAGGTATCTAACCTGAAACCACTCGGTCTGACCCTAGTATAAAGTACATGGGTCAATCTAGCTAAAACATCAGATTAGTAAGAATAAATGAAGCATAAGTTAAAGGGGTGATAATTCTTCTCGAATGAGAAGAAGTAATTCAATTAACATGACGTTACTTCATGTGAGGTGGTTTCACTAAGGGTAAATCCTCAAAAGAGATAAACTCATAGATAAAATCAACTAAGTTTAATAAATGCCTCATATCATCGGCATAATCCCAAAAGCAACTATAATGGTTTCTCTAGATTATAACTCCTAATAGGAGAAATCTCAAATCACAAATCCTGCCATAATGACAAACACAATATGTCTTCAAAATAGAATAATCCTAAAACTCAAAATAGGCCTCATCTCATTGGCATATACAAATCTCCAAAAGGCCATATAATGGAAATATAAATAACAGTATAAACAGAATTCGACTAAGAGTTTAAAACTCCAAATGTAATCACCATATAATCAATACTGTAGCACTCAGGATAAATAAATAACTCAACGAAGGCGGCTACGATGAAAACATATATAAAATTATAGAAATCATCAAAAAATCATTACTCGAGGAACTCAATTAAGAGTTCAAAACCTTATAAATGAAATCATTATATATAAATAAAATCTCATATAGCTCTAGGCTATAAAATATACAAAACAACATCTTGAAATAGTGAAATAATAAAACATCAAAACTCAGAAAAATCCCGGATTGGCCAGATCTCCGATTGCATGCCAAAGCAATGCTGCATATGCTATCCTCATGTCTAGTACTATATATATTAGGTACCTATCTCTTGGTGATCGAAGTCACATAAACATTGTGACGACCGAAGTCGTAATCATCGTGATGACCGAATTCGTAATACATCATGACGACCGAAGTCGTAATACATCGTGATGACCTAAAGGTGTATAGTACTGGCATAATATCTTGAATGTGTCACAAACTCTCAGATAGGAACCTGAAAAGTATTAACGTGTGTCCTATACCGCATGTTCTCACTTAGCGGTTTACTAACCGCTAGTCAATGCCACACTAGAAAACAACATCATCAAAATCATAAAATCTCAGAAAGCTCACAACTTGCCTCATATCATCGGCAAGTACAAAATACATCGTGATGGTTTTCGCAAATCATAACTCCTAAAATAGGAGATCTCAACTCATAACTTGCCTTGTATCATCGGCGGTACAAATGACATCGTGATGGTTTTCACAAACCATAGCTCCTAAAATAGGAGATCTCAAACCCATAACTTGCCTCATATCATCGGTAAGTATAAAAGACATCGTGATGGTTTTCACAAACCATAGCTCCTAAAATAGAAGATCTCAAACTCATAACTTGCCTCATATCATCGGCAATTATAAAATACATCGTGATTATTCTCATTGACCATAACTCCTAAAAATAAAAGATTTCAAACCTCAGAGCTCGCCATAGAATGGAAATCACAAATACTAACCCGAAGGTCTATACTTCAATAGCTTTGAACGAACAAGTTCGAAAATAGCCGAAAAAGTAAACGCATGTGTTTCTTACCACGTGTTTTACTACATCGTTTAATTTTCTTCCTCATACGCTTGAAGAATGCAAAAATGTGTATTATATATATAAAATAATTTGTTTGGGAAAACAGGCTTTTAAAACCATTTTTCAAAATTGTTTTTGGACAACTTTGAAAATTCCCTTATTATAGAGAATATATATAGTTTTTTCTAGCTTGAAAATAGTTTAAAAAATATTATATAATAAATAATTCAAAAGCCAATTTATTTTTAAAAATTACTTCAAAATTATTTGGAAAACACGTGCTCGAAATCAAATAAAAACATCGAAAAAACTCAAAACCAAAACTCAAATTCCACCTCAAAAACGATTCATTTAGAATCCCAACTTCACCAAAATATGGGCTCTTTTTTTGATGGGCTTCATGGCCACCAAAACATCACAAAAGTATCACAGATTCAAGTTACAAAGGTGAAGAAATAAGCTAAAAAGAATAGTCAGAACACACAAAAGAAAGCGCAGACAAAGAGCACCATAGGTCGGCCATCAGGTCGACCCTTGAAGGCCTTAGGTCTACCTTATGGTCAACATAAGTTTTCTATGGTCGACCCCTATGTCGACCTCTAAAGATGCTGAGTCGACCTAGGTATCGGGATTTTCTTCTAGGTGCATTTCCTGCTTCGAACTCATTTTCAAGCAATAGTTTCAAGTAGCATATAAGTGAATTAAGTAATAAAATTTTACATGCGAAGACTACAACATCTAATCTATAATTCGGAACAATTCCGACAGCATTTCAACATAGGAATCAAGAGATATTATCACTCAAAGAAGCAACTCAAACAAGAAGTATAATGTAAACTAGAAAATTAACCGGAACATTTGAAGTAAACAATTTTTCACAGTTTTCAGCTTGTATTGCACTGATTTAGCTAGAGAATGTGAGTTACTAACTCACCTTGTAATCCTTGAAGGTTAACCTAAATAAACTTGATGAAAACTGAAGCAAGTTGGAGGCTTTTGGCAAGAGAAAACTTAAGCAACCTATAGAAACTCAATTCACAGACATGCAACCCAAACCAAGCAATTACTGACAATCCAAACTCATAAATTAGGATTTGAAGAAATAAGTTTTGGAATAGATTACCTGTAGAAATAAGCTTTAGATTGATAAATAATAGCAAGAGATTGATTTTATTTGGATATTAAAGCTTGGATTTTAAGAAGAGGAATAGCTTTCTCCTTTTATTTTCAACTTTTACTGTAAGAATAGAAATGAACATACAGGAGAAAAATGAAGAGAGAAACTTCCTCACTTTTCTTTTCTAGTTTGTTCTACTAAGTGGGCTTAGACCCAAACTAAATAATTAGCTAAGTAAATAAATTATCAATTAAAAACATAAATACACTTATGTAATTAATCAAAACTTCATATTTTCTCAAAGTTTCTTCACAATAAAATCATGCAAACATATTTCTATGTTTAATAAAACATTTTACAACTAAGAAAAAGATAATTTTGTTATAAAAATATTTTTATTATCAGAAAGTCCCATATTTAAATAAATACACACTTTATTCAAATATTTACATTAATCACTATTTTAACTCCCAAACACAAAACTAATTTTCTTGTGTAATAAAATATAACAAACCATTTTCCATCATTTTTATAATCAAAAATTATTTTTAAGCCAAATTTCAACTTTTTATTTATAATAAACATATTTTAAAACAAATACTTCTTTTAAAAATAATTAAAAGAAATATTTGGCAATAATTACAAGGATTATTGCATTTTCTCAGATAAAAATCATCTTTCACTCATTTTTAACTCAAATAAGCAAAAATGAAATTCTTATAACTTTATTTCCTCATTTTATTTCTAAAATTCATTGTTTAATCCAATAAACAATTTAAATCTCCAATTTTTTTTATTAATTCATAATATTAAATTATAACCACCGTTATAATTTAACATTTATGGTAATCACCGAAACCAGGGTTGTTACATGATTAATTTGCTAATGATGTTTTCAAATTAATAAATCTTTTTACTAAATGATTTTTATAATTAATAAACTTATTTTAACTCTAATTAATCCTTCATTTAATGATGTTTATAAATAATAAATCATTTTTTATAATAAGATTTAATTAATTATTAATTAATTTAATTGATTATATTTAAATTATTTATTAATTGAATTAACGATGTTTTAAAGGTGATTTACCCTTTTTAATTAAAGGTTATTATAGTTAATTTAATCAACTTAGTTAACAAAGTATAAAGTTGATTAATAAAAGTAATAAGGATGTTTTAAGTTATTAAATCCTTTTTAAAATGAAAGTTAGTGAACTCTTTCAACAAAATGTTTTAATGTTAATACTTGTAATGTGAAGCCCAATCACGAATTCGGTTTTAAAAAGTAAACGTTTGATTCGGTTATGGAACTGAATTTAGTTCCGTAAAGCGATATCACTTACAAAGAAACGATTTATTTATGTGCTTAACACTAAATGTCGATGAAGTAGACTTGTCCCTATTTTGAAAGTTAAGAATAGTCGTGAGACATGACTTTAGGGTAATACTACCTTGACTTGTCCGGTATTATTGTTGACCAAGGGATAGTACAAGTTTGAATGCGATGAGTGGTGATATGTACATAAGACTAATTTCCATATACGATCGTTTAATATCCTCGATAGTTGGTTTCTCGGCTATCAGTTACTTCCTCTTTTTATTAGCGTCATTCTAAGACGATGTGTGGCTCTGCTGAGCTTTGTTATCCTTTGTCGGAAATGACTAAACCCAATGGGTGAGTGGAAGCCAAGCTATGTTGGGTTACTCCCATTAGGGTAATTTCACATCTACTCTAGATTTGGTTTGGATATTTGTGCACCCAGATATGAATTACTTGGATACTTGGTAATTGTTGGCGAGGTCTAGCGAGAACCATCGAAGTTCTCAAGTATATTTCTGGAGGTATACTTTTCAGTATGGGAGTGCACCTTCCCATTCATTGTTGGAGATTTTCCTTTCCTTATTTGATTCAAACCTTTAAATTTGTTTTCTTTAATTGCAATGGAAAGAGGCAACCACTCTTTGTGGTGTTAATTATTGATTCAGTCCATTCTATCGAGTTTGAATTATTATCTGGATTAGCCCATTCTATCGAATTTGGACTATTATCTTGTTTTATCCACTCTGTCTAGTTTAGATTTCTATTCAGATTGTTTCCAATCTTTCAGGTCTGAATGTATATTAATTATGTCCATCATCTATGTATGGATTTGTTATCTATTGTGCGTTTCCATTTTTGTTATATTTGGTTTTTGTTTGTATGGGGGAAAACTCGTTCTATGTTAACGGCATGGTCCCACATGTGTTGATTAAATACACCCATGTTTTTTAGAGTTTTACTCATACCAGACATTTTGTCTGACCCGAGTTGTTTATTTTCCCTAAACTCTTAGGAACTAAATTATATTTGAGTAGTCCGAGAATAATAGGTTTCTATTTAGAGCTCTTTGAAGATGATGATTGAGCAAGCAGCTCCTTAGTTATCTAGGTGTTTATTTCCATGGTATGATTATGTAGGTGTATTTTATATCTAAAAATGACAAGTCAGAGTGTATAACTGCAAATCTGTTAGATGTAGTACTTTTTTATAACTCTGATAATTCTGTATAAGGAGTAACCTTTTATACTATGTCATTTTGTATTGCATGTAACCATTCCGTTGCGAGGTTTATCCATTCTGTCTTGTCTATTCTTTATTTTACCCAAGACAACTTACCTTTTGGACACATAGGCAATGGGACATGAATATCGTGGATGTATTAAGTGTTGTTCCTAAAAGTCAGAAAGCAGGGTCATCACAATAATATAGTTTGATTTTAATGATTTGGCTAAGAAAAATTATTCACTATTAATGTTTTTTATATATGCAGGCAATACCGAAGGTAGTTTTAGTTGAATTATGGAGTGAGAGGAGAAACCGATTGTAAAGGAGAAAGGTCGAAGAGATTATTTTGAACTGTGTTAAAGCTATCATGGGGAAGATATTTATGTAGAGTGACAAAGAAGTTATCACAACAAATGATACGAGAATTCACAGTATATGGCTTGGGTTTTGTATTTAACCACCATGTGCTTTTGTATGAACTATTTATTTAATTTCTTAAGTGTGATAAGGGCCCTCATTAAAAACCCATACTTGAATTCCAAAAAAAAGTTGATTTTTTTATTGTATGGTCATATAGAGTCTGAAAATAAATTTCTTAGTTTCAGCTTCTCCATTAAGCATGAAATTTGTATCATGCTATTTCGTTTTCTTGATATAGTAATATTTTTGAGCAAGCATATTGTAATAATATTAAAACTGTAAAAGGAAAATGTATCACAATTTGTAAAAAATAGTGTTTTGGTATGTGCATAATTTTTTTTCTTATGTGTGTATGTAGGAAGAAAGATGTTTTTCCATTATTCACCTTAGTTTCTAACTATAACGTAGGTTTTGTGAAGCATGTAATTAATATAATAATAATTTTGAGCTATATATCATTTATTTTCATAGAGAAAGAGATGCATTTATTAATAATAATCAAAGAGAATGGGATAAGTATAGATTTATCACATCTTAGATTTAAATGAGATGCTTTCTGATTATGCAAGGATTTTTTTACAACAAAAGAGCCATATATCCCATTTTTTGATGTTGTTATAAGGAAAGTCCGTGAAGAAATGAATATGTAAATTTGGTCTCTATTTTTGAAAAATAGAAAATGCAAGGTGCCCTACACTTTTCTACCACAAAATGCCAGGTAACTTGTAGTTTTTTTTTTGAATTTTTTTTGAAATTTTTGAAAAACGCAAGTTAACTTTTACTTTCTATCAGGAAACTAAAAGCTAGTTTGCACTTTTAATTTAGAAAATTTTGAGACCTAATTTACATACTCATTGCTATAGGAACTTTTCTTGTAACAACATCAAAAATAGGAACCTGCTGTGCAAAACCCCTTGCAACATCAAAAACACCTTGTGTTTTTAATTTTTCAAAAATAGGATCCAAATTTACGTATTCACTTCTACAGGGACTTTTCTTATAACTACATCAAAAATATAAACCTGTAGCTCTTTTCTTTAATTGAAAATGCAATATTAATCATTTGTTATGTAAGTAAATTTTGTTTCTGTTTAATTTTTTTATTTTTAATGCGGAAAGGAATATAACTTCTTTATTTCCTTTCAATAATAAGACATTAATAAGGAATAAATTGTAATCATTGAGAGTGAAAAAAGGTTAAGTCTGTAGCATTTCAAATTCATAAAATAATGTTTGTTTAGGTATGCACATAGTTTTTTTACCTATTCATGTGGGAAGGAAGAAAATTTCCCATTATTCACCTTACTTTTAAATTATAACGTAGGATTTGTGAAGCATGTAGTTAGGCAAATAATAAAAATTCTAAGCATGTATATATTGGTGGAAATTTTCAATATGTGGGCCACATATGCAAAATAAACGTGTTATGCTATTTCAGTGTAAAGCCTAATTAAAGTGATCAAATTTTAAATTAAAGCTAAAAGGTTTAAGGACATAGTTGTCATGATATTAATATGTAGATACCTAAGTAATTCTAATTTGTTGAAGGGCCAAATTAGAAAATGAAAACATTATAAATAAGGGATTATGGTCCTTAAATTACACAAGCTCTAGTTATTCTCCTAATCTCTTCTATGAAAATATCCAACTTACACAAGCTCTAGTTGTTCTCTTAATCTCTTCTACGGAAATAATTTAGATCTAGAGCTTGTGTCAATTTAGAAGATCAAATCAAATCTGTTTCTCTTTAAATCAGCAACTATGGATTCAGGTATGACTTCCGCTAATCTATTTACCTTCCTTTGATTGCTTCTTAATGAAATCAATATGGGTCACACATTCAAACCTAGGGTTTTATGATTAATAAATCCTAAAGAATATTGAAATCCTAACATGTGGTATGAGAACCACCCATTAATGATTTCCTCAAGAATTTTTATGTTTTTTCACTATGAGTAAGTTTTGAATAAAACTTCATTCAGATGTCATTAAATTTCACTAAAGTTTCAGATTTGCTTGATCTATGTGTAACGATTTGGAAATTCGAATACTTCATCTTCGAATATTGTAACGTTCAGAAATATAATTAAGCGCTATAAATATGATTTTATTATCTTATTAAACATTATTCAATCAATAAATAATGATAAGTAACATGTTTTCAAAAATTATTTACAAAAAAATATATTCCCCAAAAAAAATCGATAACGTGATCGAAAATCAGTTTATCAGTAAACAACTTTTCAATCGATATAAGTTGTTCGAACTCTTATGCACTTGACTAGTGATCAAATGAACACATTAAAAACTAGTTAACACACACGTCTTCATAAAGCTTGTAAGGTTCTAGAAGCTTCCATATGGATAAGAGATATAATTATAAGAGGGGTATAATGCTAATTAGTATAAAGGAGAAGTGGCTTAAAGGAGAAATGATGGGAGGTGAGTCTTCTATGGCATGGAGGGTGATGAATACAAGCTTCGAAAACACCATTCTTGTGCATATATAAGGAGAGGCATACCCTAAAGTTATAATCACAAATTCATAAAGCTTAAAGTAAGAAAATCTATGGCTTCTTCTTCTCTTATGTGCTAAAGAAAATATTTGCAAATATTGTCCAAATCATCTCAAATTTGGAGTGAAGTCTTAGAGGAAGATTATAACATCCTCCACCTAGTTAGAAGTTGAAGAAGCAAGGTACAATTCACCCCACTTGGAATGGATGTAAGCAATTATAAGGGAAGAAGATGAATTCAAGTGCAAAAGCAAGGAGAAGGAGGAGGGAAAGGTGGTTGCAAGGTGAAGGTTTGACTTGGGTTCTTGGAACTGGGTTATTTGTTGGGTTAAAGGTTAGTTAATACCTCACTTTGAATGGAAAACATAACATATATGTTGTATTTTGATTGTGTTTAAATTGTTGATTGTTGTTAACATATATTAAAACATTGATTTGAATTCTTACTTTAAAAGTAAATGACATAAGTGATCCATGTATATGGACATGAAAAAACTTGAAATGGACTTTAATGGACTTGTATGACACATAGGATGGTCTTGAAAGAAAGCACTTGGGTCGTAGTTGAACATAGGTTTGAATATAACTCGGATTTAGAAGCGCACTTATAGCGATAGTCGTTATAGATGCAGTTTGGAATTGTCTAGTATTCGACAATTTCTATGGAACTTTGTATAGAAATTCTTAAGAGTTTCTCACCATATTTATAATATTCTGTATGTATATTTGTTTCTATTTAAAGCTTAGATAGTGAAAAGTTAAGTAACAGCTCGAAAATGACCAAAACTTCACTTGTGCAAAATTGCTCCATTTAGATTTGATTTTTGGACTTAAAAGATTTGAAAAGATATATAAATATAATATTTTTTTCATTCAAGTTTTTAATAACTATTATTATAGTATTTTAAAAGTGGTTTGAGGTCTTTATGAATTTTTAAGAATTAGTTATGAACTTTTAAAGAAGAGATTTTTATAACAAACCATGTTCTTTTCCAAGTTTTGAATATTTTACAAACTTGTTATTAAAAAGTAATATTTTGGATAATTGTTTTAAATGTTATTTTAAGTATTTTAAAGTATTTCAAAAGTGTACACAAATGTTTCCAAAAATGGGCTAAGAATTAGTTATTGGTTAAATAGTTTTATTTTGCGATTACTTGTTGAAAAGTAATTAATTATGCTTAACACTAAAAGCCGATGAAGTAAGGCTTATCTATTTGTGATAATTAAGATTGATGTTCGAGTAGGATGGAGTAATAGAGCTCTAACCTATTGGGTTCTGTAACGACCCAGAATTTTTGGTCGTTAGATTTTGAACATTTAATTCATTTTAAATGTTGAATGTGAATTATAATTCGATTCCGAATAAGAAGATTTTGGTCAAATTAATAAAATTAGTTAAATTTCAAATATGGCAATTCAATTAAAATTGAATAATAATAATTAAGCATTTGGAATTTGGATAATTAGTGAACCTGGGGTAAATAGATATAAAATATGGTTTCTAAAATTTATTTTAAGTCTATTTGGATTTAAATAATGATGTTGGACTTTTGGATGAAATCAGAAAAATTTGGAATTTTATATTATTTTTATAATGAAATTTAATATTTAAATAATGTGAATAATCAGATTTTGATTCGAAATGGGTCAAAATGATTTCTAACGTGATTATAAATTCTATTTGATTTATAATTAAGTTAGTAAAATTTTAAAAGTGAAATTTTAGGTGATTTCGACGATTTTGGAAATCGCTCGAATTTATCGACTAGTTAAATAGCCTTCCGGGGCACAGTCTTGGAATTCGACAAAACAAGTTTCATTGGATCCGTAATACTTAGTTATTATCGGATTTCAATTTTCATAGCAATCGGAGTTGTCGTTTGACCCTGACAGCTCAAAACGCATAGAAACTATTATAATCGATTTAATTTAAAATTTATCGTTTATTTCTGTAACTCGCGCATATGATCGAATTAGCTTCCGAAACACGTTCCATTGTGTTTGGAATGCGGGTAAAACCTTAGAAACGCCTGTCGGCATGTGTCGTTTGGAGATCGTGTGAAAAAGTTGTTTAAAATGAATTTAATATTAAAATTATATTTTACACACACACACACACACAGATATATATATATATATATATATATATATATATATATATATACACACACACGTACTTAAACCCTCTTAACCTAACCCTAACTTCGGCCGCCGTTTACATCATTTTAATGGCCGAAGTTTAATCTCATTCCACCTAAATTTTCTCTCAATCCATTCGTTTTTAGCGAAAATCTCCAACATGAAGGTCGAAGAGCGTGGCGTCGGCTTCACATCCGTACGGTGGGTCAACAAGAAGCTTTAGGAGATGGCCAGAATTTTGCCAGCAAGCACGTGCATTCATGCTCGATGTTGGGGTGATAGTGGCGATCGAGTTCGCGCGCGTTCTGGGTGGAAGTCGAGGTGGCGTTGAGCTTCGGAGTGGGGGCCTCCGATCGAGGCGAACGACACTAGGGAGGGTCGCGATTTTCAATTTGGGAAGCGGTTTTGGGTTCTTTCGAAACAATGTCGTGTGCGAAGAAGAAGGGATGCAGCCTGATATTTTTGTTCGGTATATTAATAAAAAAAAAGAATTTTGTTTTAAAAATTCTATACAAACTTTATAAATTCATATCTTTTGCATACATTATCAGATTCCGACGACTTTGGTAGCACCGGAATCGCAGCGACGAGTACTACGCAGTGGAGCAATTCTGGGATCATTCCGAGCAAGTAAAATTTTAGGTTAAATCGAACGCGTTCGATTTAATTTAAAATTTGAACGCTTGTCGAAAATTCAAGGTGAGTTAATCTCACTCACATCTGGATACCAATTAATTTAAATAGCTAATATTTAAATGTTTGATTGGTTTTTTAGCTGAATATGATAATTATTATCAGATTGGATCGATATTTATTGGTTGCGCTAATATCTGTGGATGCAGGGAAACAGGTTGGAGGGATCCAACTGGATTCCTTACAAATAGAAATTTTATATATACTCTGTGATACATCTCATTGATATACTGTGATAAATTGATTAGGATCTTGTTATGCTGTGTTATGGTTGGATAAATATAATTTGGTATTTTAAAAATATCAATAAATAAATTAGGATTAAAGGAAAATGAAAGGATTTTTTTAATGAATTTATGGGGATTAAATTCGAAAAATTTGGGTTGAAATTTGTAAATGGTTTTGAAACTGAGATTGGAATGGAAATGAGAAATAGAAATTTATAAATTGGGTTTATAAATAAATTGGTATATTTATCAGTGGGTAAGTTTGGAAATATTGATTTCCGGTGGGAAATTCTATAAGAAAGGTATAATTGTTTTAAAAATAAAGATGAGGTTTTCTTTAAAGGATGGGAAGTGTACTTTTTCCTTGAAATTTAGTACGTTTTAAAGAAAATCTTTCAAAATATAAATAGGCAGTTTAAAATGTGTTTTGGAATATTTTAGAAAGAAAATATTATTTTAATTGTTTAAAGTGTATGTAAACATTTATTTATGTAATTATGATATTTAATTATTTTAAAAAGTAAAGTAGTGTTAAGTTTTCAAAAAGGGAATTATAATGTAAATATTTGATTTAATGACTTTATTCTAAAAGTTAAATTTGGCTTAAATTACTTAGAAAACCTCAATATATTTCCTTAAGTATTATTTTCAATTAAGTAATTTCCAGAAGCTTTATTTAAAATATTTTAAGCATGTATTTTGAAAGTGATATTCCAGGAAATAGAAACGTGTTTAAAAATAAAAAGAGGGTTTATTTTTAAAGTGTTGGAGGAATTTATGGGATTTAAATGTAAATTTGAATTGAGGTAAATCGTGTAGGATTTGCAAAAAGATTCTTTGGTTTATTCGGAAAATGGGAGTGTTGTAACGACCCGGTAAATTCGAAGGTATTGAATGAATTAATTTAATATGATTTCTAATCTAATTTAGAATGAAATAAAAGTCTTAAGATTTTATTTCAGTAAATGTAGGAATTTGATATAGTAATTTGTAATTTAATGTAACAATTTAATATTTATATGGCAATAGATTTGAATAATGTAAATTGTCATACTTAGTTTTATGTTAAATATAAGAAACCAATATAAATGTTGAATTAGTGAATATTAATAAAAATATTAACTTGAATGGGATTCATTTATATAAAAAATAAATAGTGGAGATTGTACATTTGGTTGTAAAATAGGTAGTGATTAAATAAAAGTGACCGTTGAATAAACTAATGCAATAAGTGTAGATAAGTAATTTTAATAAGTATTGTTGATATTAAACCTACTTAAATAGGAATAAATTGAATATAAGAAATCTTATTAAGGATGAAAGCAAGAAAATAAATTAATTAAGGATATACATAGTAAATGTGTGGACATGGTTGGTAAATATAACTAAATAATATGAAATAAGTATGCATTTATGATATGAAATATAAGTCAATGTTAATTTCACCTATAAATGTTCATTTATTTAATAGCAGGGTTTTAAATCAAGTAACGGATTTGTTAAAGTTTAATTGATAATTTATAAAATTTAATGTGAAATTTATTGCAGTTAAGTGACCTAATTTTCAGTTAGGATAAATTGATTTTCATAAAAGATTTTTAATTCCAGAGGATGTAACCAATGTTAATTTCATTAATAATATAACAAGTTGGATCTATTGTAGTAAATGGAATTTAATATTCAACCATTTGAATTAAGAAAAATGAGAATTTAAGGCAATAGTCACCAGATATGAAGGGAATAGGATGAATTGAAATGTAGTCTATTTGTAAAACAATAAGTGATGTAATATAGGAATGAAATCAAAGTAGATAAGTTTAAGTGAGACTTTAATTTCAAATAACGGATGAAATTGACCAAAATATAGTAATGGAAATATGATAGTCAATATAAATATAGTCAATAGTAAATGAAATGAGAGCATTTAATGTAATGAATGTAAAATAGATATTAACTATGATTATAGAAAGGGTTCATAGAGAATGGAAGGATTGAAATCAGGTTTAAAGCAATGTATTGTGGGTAATTATAAATAATTAGATTTATTAAATTGAAAATAAGTGGATTTAAACATCTAAATATTTCGTTAATAGAGATTTAAATGAAATCTAAGAATATTGAAATAATAGATTTTGAATCCAATATTAGATCTATCTATTTAAATTTTATGGATGGAATAATCCTTGATTTATTTGATTTAATAGAATTTTTGGAGATTTAATTTATAATTTTGAATATAATGAAATGTAAGATTAACACTGAAATTTATAGACTTATAAATTTTTAATTCACATCTAAACTTGTTAAATCATTTAAATTGATTATGAAATATATAAGCGTTAAAATTTGGCCAATTTTAGAATTTGGATATAAAATTGGATTTTTATAATTTATTTTAAATTTATTTAATGAATATAAAAATAGCCATTTTGGTCACGGACTCGGATTTCGACGAAACCAGTTTCAGCGGATCCGTATCGGTGAATTATTATAGGGTTTCAAGTTTCGTATCGATCGGACCTGTCGTTTGATCGTACGAACGCGAAACGCCTTGAAATCGATTTAATTAAAATCAATTTGAAATCAATTTGGAAATTTTGTTTTCAGCATAACTTCTTCATACGATCGAATTTGGACGTGAAACTTTTTCCATCGCGTTCAGAATATTTTAAAATACCTATTTGGATATATGGGTTTAATAAATTTCGTTCCGGGGTCAGAACGGGCTTTTTGGGCCATGGTTTGTTCCGCACGTTCGTAATTCGTGCTCCCCTAGCCTTTTACTATTTGTCTATAAATATGCTGTGATAAACCCTAGCCTCCATTCTATTCTCTTCTGATGTACGTTCTTTTCTTCAGTTCCTTCTCCTCCTCAAATGGTTGCAAAACCTAGATCTATCTTCAATTCAAAAATCAAATGAAAATTCAAACCCTCCAGAAAAATTCCACAAAAATATATATCGTAGTTCTCGAATCACGTAACCTCAGGGTGTAATTCGTTTTTCAATTGGAGTTACCGTTTGATCAGGATTTGCCGATTGATTTTCGGCCATTCATCATCGCCGCGTTGAAATTCGTCAGATCGGGAAATCGTTTCTAGGTATTGTGGAGAGGCTCGTACGCTTCGCATCGGTGTCATTAGTTTGGGATTTTGACGGCTAGATCAAGCTGAAGAATTCAATTAGGGTTTAATGTTAAGGGGCGACGGTCGGCTCTGGGGGTCTCATGGACGTCCGCGGGTAACCAGGGGGAAGCGGCATGAGGTGCAGGTGGTGATTGTGGGTTTCGTTCGAAGGATAGTGGCGAGGGGCGGTGGTAAAACGCGGTCAAAGGTGGTCGTTGACTGGCCATGCGTTCGAAGGATCAGGTCCCTCCCTGTGTGTTTCTCGTGCGCGTGAAGAAGATGCTGGGTGATGGGTGCTGACGTGGCGGTTAGGTTGGGTGAGTTTGTTTTAATTTAATTTTGAAATTCAAATCGTTTTATCGCCATAACTTTCACATACGACATCTTATTCACGCGAAATTTCTTTTGTTAGGATCGTAATTAAATTTCGGATCTGATGACGCTGGTTTGGACTGATTTGGAGGCTGTGAAATTTTTGGGTTTAAATCGAATTAAATTTGATTTAAATTCAAAAGGTGAGTGTTTTAACCCACTCACAACTTCTAAAAGTTTTTATGTTTGTTAAATTTATTTTAGATATGAGTAGAAATTTATTTATGACTGTTTAGCATGTTTTATCTAGCAAATCTGTTAATTCACATTTATTTAATTTAACTGTTAATTTAGTTTATTTATTGCATATTAATTGACAGTTAGGATTTATTTATTTGCATATAAACTGCTAGAAAACAGTTATAAAAATTTATTAATGCATATAAATTGTTAGTTTAATAGTTGTTAAATTTATTTTGAATATAACTGCCAGTTATTACATGTTATATATTATCAGATATATATTTTGATATTGTTTTATTATTGGATGATTTTTGTGATTGGGATGATGGATGATGTTGATGAATGGATGTTTTATTTTATATCATTTAAACTACAAGTTATCATGCATTTTTCGTTTCATCCGGGATTGTGGTTTGAAATGATATATAACCGCAAAATTTTATTTTAAATTGCGGATTGAAATGATAAATATCCGTATCACTTGACCATAAGATAGAAAATTATATACAGGCACCGTGGTATATATATAAAATATTTTAAAGTGATTTCTATGGTTTGGATGGATACGGTTTATCAAAATTTTTAACTTTGATATTTTATAAATATTATTTTTCTTCTATATATATACATATGTAGTTAGAAATTTTGAATTTAAACTGTGTATAAATCTCTTAAATAAAAATGGAAAAATTGAGAAAATGGAGTTTGATAACTTATATCATATGTTTAGTGTTTAAGTTTGGAAATTTTAAGATATGATACTTATAACTGGATTTTTCCAAGATAAATTTAAAATGAATATTTTAGTATAAATTAAATTGAAGAAAATATTTAATTGCTAGAAATTGGAGTTTTATTTATGGATTTTATGTAAATATTCAAGACTAAATAATAGTACGTTTAATTTGCTGAAAGAATAAATTCCAACTTTAGTTTTGAAATATTAATACTCCAAATGGATATATATATATATATATATATATATATATATATATATATATATATATATATATATATATATATAGTAATTGAAGCGGTTTTGGTACTTGAAAATGATATTTAAATTTTGGTTTAGACTTTAAATAAAGAATATATTTGTAAAGCCATGGAAATTATTTTCTTTACAAAGTAACCTTAAAGTTAAACCATTTACTTCATATACCGTTGAGTATCCAAACCATTCCAGTTTTAGAAGTTATGGTTTTAAATTATGAATTCCGAAATATTATGTTTTGAAAGTATAATTCAAATATTTGGTTTCCAGATATTATAAATTTTAAAGCAGTATGATTTTTGGAAAAGAATGATATTTAAGATAAAATGATATCATATTGTTTTGGGTTTAAATGATATCGTATTCATAGTTTTGAAATGGAAATTTTTATTCTGGTTTTAAAGTATAAACTATTTTTAAATGACCGCGGTGTTATAATAACGATGGGTTGGCAAAGAGACCGGGATCAGATATGAACATACTCTCTGTCGATACCGAAAACCACTTTGACTAACCGTGTACGCGGTGGAGATTCCAGAATGAAGTAGGTTGGTGGCGACGTTTCCTGTAAGGTAAATACGTGGACCCAACTCCCGTGAGTTGGCATAAGGTGGCTAAAACAGGAGCGATCGACGGGTTAATGAGGTCATTCCTCTGATCGGACACTCCTCTTCGATATTATACTTTAACTTTGGATTGATTCATTGGCCACTTTTACTTTGATTTTTGGGGAGTTTGTTCGAGGTGGGCGGTAGCTGCGGCTACGCGTTACCATCGGCCCGAAAGCGTAATTGGTATATCTACCCTGGCATTGCCTAGTTGTGCCGTGTCACCTACCATACCGAGCCTTTACTACGATTTTTGTTTTGTACCATACCTATGGAGTGCCCTCTGACGACGCCCAGTACAGGGGAGATTATGGTACTGTATAGACTATGGGAATATATTATGTGTTAAGGGCTATATGGGTAACCCCTTAACGCTATTAAAAAGTAAGTTTATTTTACAATTAGACACTACTATAGTAGCGCAATATACTACATAGTAAATAGTTTAACGGATCCTTAGGAGATGTAAATCCCAAGCATCTCTTGAGTTACTGTACTCATATTTATTTCTGTTGATTTAACTCACATAAGATCTTTTAGTTCTGACTCGAGTATTTTTGTCTTTTCAAATTCGCTCGGGTCAGTCCGAGCGTTTCAGGATCGAAGACTTTAGCTTTGGAGGACGAAGACGAAGAATTCGTATTATTATTATCTATATTGTTGCACCACACTCATACTGTTCCGCTGCATTTTTATTGGTATGTGAACTCTGATAGTTATTGTATAAAGAAGAATCAAGTGTTTTATAAACGGTTTATGAACTGTATATTTATTATTATATTTTATCCTTCCGCTGTGAGATTCTGTTTCGTTTTATTTCTTCTCTGTTTTTCTTATTTACCCCATAACAATCCGTCCTTCCGTATGGTTTGAATCGGCACATGTGTCGGTTTAAAGTGTGCGAAAAGGCGGGATGTTACAAGTGTAGTTCCCTGAAATGCCAAGCACGTTTTAAAGCAGATTTTAAGTAAAAGTTAAAAGTTTTAAATTTGATTTTAAAAGAATGTTTTTAAGAAAATTCTTATTTTTTTTTGAGAAAAATGTGTGATCCTCTAATAAAAGAGGAGAGCACACATGTAGCGCTATATATAAAACAAATAATAAGGAGCTGCCAACATGCCTGGCTGGTGGCACATCTATAAAACTAGAAAAAATAAAGAAATAGAAACCCGTCAAATGAGCTTCGGCAAAGCCACCGCCCATTTCACCCTAATACCGAGCTCCGGCAACGCCACCGCCCAATACTAGGGTGTTAGAGGTATCTAAAATCCGAAATGCTAAAGTACAAAACTCAAAGAAAAAGCCACAGAAGGTCCGAATAGAAGAACTCCAAAAGATGAACCAAAATGAAAAACTCCACACTAAAGACCTGGAGTAATCAAGAAGAAATGCCAGATGCAATCCGAATCCCTGCGAAAAGCTACCCTGCCAACCAGAATAAAGCTGCAAGCTATCCTACAAACCAACCAAGAGAAAAACCAGCAACCAACCTAATCCAAACCTGTAACATAACTAGGAAATCAAGTTATAAAGAATCACATATATGTATATAAATAGAATTTATATACATATATGTGAGAATAAAAACCAAAGAGAAAAATAAAACAAGGAAAAACTAGAACAAAAAACAAACAGTTCTAAAAAACTAGAAATGAATTTATGGGCCTAATATTGTAAGAGAATTATGATGCATCGAGTGATCATTATTATAATCAGCAAAGGGATAAATATAAGAATTATTAGAAACAAAATTATTGATGTTAAGTTTGTAAATGTTAATATTATTTCTAACCTTGTTAAGGTAAACCTTAAAGCCATTATTTTTGGCTAATTTATATTTGGGATTAGAAATCCAATTTAAGCAGAAATTAAGAATTAAAATAATCAAATTATTATAATGTTGATTTTTATTATTAAAAATCCTTTGATTTCTTTCAAACCAAATGAACCAACAAGAAATAATGAATAAAGTATCAAGCAAGAATCTAAAATCCTTATTAAACAAAAATCTAAAGGAGTCCCAATAGAAAAAACAGTCAAAAATTCTAGAACTAATATTAAACTCAAAATATTAAGGGTCTTAATAAGAATATAATGAGTATCCAAACATTCGTAATAAATATGATTAATATCTTAAGAGTGTGTGTTGCAAAAATAACATTTATTATCAATGATAATATTTTTCCTTTTTAAAAATTCAATAGTATTTAATTTACCATGAATGATGAGCCACATATGGATCTTTGATTTAGGAGGAGCATTAGACTTTCAAATAAATTTAAAACAATTGACAAAAGTCCCCGAAAAGTTAATAAATTTGTAAAAGGAGTTAGAAGAATATTTCTTACTCTTATCCCACTCCCAACTAATATAGTCATTATCATTGTCAATGTTATAAAGATTAAGCTTAGCATAAAGCAAGTAAAGTTGTCTATGGGTAGGGCCTACTAAAATACTATTAAAGTTGAAAAACCAAGGAGGGTCACTATCAGAGTTAAAAACATCAGAAATAAGCGCAAATTTAAAGTTACAAATATCATATAAATCTTTGAACTCATTCTTAAGCAGAATAGAGGAAATCCAACTATCGTGCCAAAAAGATGTATTATTACCAGAATGAACAATAATATTAATACCTAAGTTAAAAGTATCACAACATTTTAAAATAGATTTCCAAAAATAAGAAAGCTTATTATACATCGAAGGACTAATATGATATAGATTATGACTACCATTGTAGTAATATCTAGAAATAGTCTCCTTCCAAATGGCATTATCACTAGAATCTCTAAATTTCCATAACCATTTACCAAGAAGAGACAGGTTCATATTATGTAAATTAATGACTTCTAAACCACCCTCTTTTTTAGACTTACAGACAGTATCCCAATTAACTAAACATTTAATGCTACTGTTAGGATTATCACCACTTCAAAGGAAATCCCTTCTAATTTTATCTATCACCCAATCTGGAAAAAGATGCATAGACATCCAATAGGTAGGGAGAGCAGATAAGACAGAAATAATCAAAACCAGTCTACCTGCTCTAGATAAGAATCTCACATTCCAATCACAAATCCTATTTTTAATTTTATAAATGATAATTAACCAATCATCATGCTTAAGTTTTGAAGGTCTAATAACAAAACCAAGATAATCGAAAGGAAAACTCATAGTTTTACAATTTAAATTATTAGCAACTAAATTTTCAACATTATTAAAATCATTTGAAACTACGACAGAACTTTTATCAAAGATTATTTTTAAACCTGATAAAAGTTCAAAACTATAGAGAATAAACTTGAGAGCAATGATGTGTTTGGGAAGATGGGAGGAAAAAAGCAAAGTATCATCAGCAAATTGAAGGACAGACAAACCAAAACTTGAAATATCATTACCAATAAAACCCAAAAGATTATTGCTAACAGCATTCTTATAAAATTTTAGAAAAGACATCAGCCGCTAAATTAAACAGAAGGGGCGATAAAGGATCCCCTTGCCTTAAACCTTTCTTGGATTGAATTTTATTACCTAAAACACCATTAACCATGATACAAGAGTTACCCGTTTTAAGCAAGTTAATAATCCAGTTAATCCATCTATTACTAAAGCCTCTTGCAAGGAAAATGTCTATAAGAAAATCCCAATCAACCGAGTCAAAAGCTTTAGCAAAATCTAATTTAAAATAGCACAAGTAACATTATTTTTACAACAAAAATTAATATATTCTTGAACAACAGCTACACCATCAGTAATATTTCTACCTTTAATGAAAGCTGATTGAGAACAATCAATTAGATTGTTCATTTTTAAACTAAGTCTGTCAGCTAAAACTTTAGAAATAATTTTAACCGAGCAATTAATCAATGAAATAGGTCTAAAATCTTGTAAAGAATTAGTACCAACTTTTTTATGTAATAAAATAACATTAGCAAAATTAAAACAACCTAATTGGAGTTTACCATTATAAAATTCATTAAACATACAAATTAAGTCTAATTTAAAACCTCCCAAAAAGATTGATAAAAGAAAATAGGAAAACCATTCGGGCCCGGAGATTTATCTCCAGGTAGATCAAAAATGGCTTTCCGGATTTCCTCTTCAGTAAAAGTAACATCTAAATCAGAAAGATTAATGTTAGAGACAGATGGATAAAGATCATTCCGTCTAACACTAACTCTATCCTTATTTTTCATGCCAAAGATTTCTTTATAATATTCAGTAAAAGCATTGTTGAGGTCACGTTGATCAACTAATTCCACATTATTAACTAAAATGGAATTAATTGTATTACTACGTTTTCTACAATTGGCAATATTACGAAAAAATTTGGTATTATTGTCACCTTCATTAATCCAATGAAAATTTGATCTCTGTTTCCACATAACTTCCTCTTTATCAAGAATAGAATTAAGTTCATTTTTTAAGTTATTAAGAACATTTCTCTCACCTAAACTTAACTGTCTAGATTCTTCAATCTTATTTAGTTTGAGCAACTCATTAAGAATATTATCTTTTTTAATTTTAATGTTACCAAAAACGTTTTTATTCCAGTTTTTAAGAAAAAACCTAAGTTTTCTAAGCTTGAGCACAAAAGCTTTGGCAGAATTGTCACAATACTTAAAACTATAAAAACTCATAGAAGACCATTTATTGATGATTAAATTTGAAAAACCTGGTTCTAGAAACCACATTTTTTCAAATTTAAAGGCTCTACTAATTATCCTATGACTGTCACAAGAAAGGATAATGAGACAATGATATGAAAGAGTGTAAGGTAAACCCGACACTCTACAGATAGGAAATTTATCCTCAATTTCTTCACTAACGAAAAATCTATCTAATAGAGCGAAAGAGGGAGAATCCCTATTATTGCTCCAAGTAAAAACTCTATTGGATAGAGGAATTTCGATCAAATTAGAATGAATAATAAATTGATCAAATTCCTCCATAGCCGAATAATCTCCTTCCCGGGGAGAACGCTCCCCAATGAAACGAGTAACATTAAAATCACCCCCCAATATCCAAGATCCGGGGGCAAGAGATCTAAACTCGAGACATTCATTCCAGAGAATCCATCTATCGATGTTAGAGTTAGGCCCATAAACATTAGAAATATTTAAAAAAGAATTATCTGCTAAATTAATTAAAATAATATGCAAAGATTGCTGCTTTTGAATACAATGTAATAATTTAAAGAGGTTATCTCTCCAACCAATCATTAAACCCCCTGAGAAACCCACCGAAGGAAGAAAAACCCATTTACTAAAACGAAAGCCACCTAATCTTCTAGAAAAACGAAAGTCAGGACAATCAATTTTAGTCACTTGTAAAAGAGCAATATCAATAGAAGAGTCTTTAAAAAAGATTTTAACTTTATCACATTTATTAAGGCCATTTAAACCTCTAATGTTCCAACTAATGACTCTCATAAGCCCATAGATCTAGCCCTATCAAGTTCCTTATTTCTAATAAACTCACGATCTAGCTCAAAGCCGGAGAAAATAAAAGCAGAGCTACTAGCTAACTGACTAAAATCAGAAGCAGATAAGTCACCCAAAGCATAAGACGAATAAATGCTATCCAAATCGAAATGCGTACCTGAGCCTGATTCCGAAACACCGCTCACGGTGTTCGAACAAGGAAACTCACCCGATGGTAGAGAGCAACTGTCACGAATCCTGACACTCCGACGAACCAACCCGCTAGAAGCTGTAAACTTTTTACGTCTACCTCTCCTCGAAGAAGAAATAGAAGGGGCAAAAGCACCACCAGACACACCTAACTGACCAGACAAAACACACCCAGAAACACTAACCAAATCACCAGATACAATAGAGACAGCGGGACCCTTATATTCCACTATCTTATTCACAATTCCATCCAATTGAACTGCAGAGGAAGAATCCATGATATCACCAAAATCACAAGAGATAGGATCCAATTTATCACTGAGACCACTATCCACCAAGTAATTAACCAATTTCGAAGTATTAACTGTAGGGGAAATCACATCAGACATAACCTCTCTATCCAATAAGTTGTAAAGATTTCAGAAGTAAATATTTACTAAATCAGTTATAGTAGTAATTATTTTAAAAGGATTAATTGGTATATTCTTCTAAAGAAGGTCATTAATATTTATATTTTACGAACTAGTTTTATTGTTTAGTAAAAGTTTTATTTGAATAACTTGTATAGGATTTCATAACTTTATTTTAAAATTTAGTATGACTTAACTTTATTTTGAAGAAAATAGTTTATATTTTATAAAGCGGCTTTATTCGAAATATTTTTAAAAGTACATATATATATTAAATTAAGTATGTGAGTAGTTTTGATATAATTGTTTTAATGTATTTTCAAGAATAAAGAATTTAAATTATTTTAAATCTTAAGTATTGGTACTTGGATGTTTTCAGAGGAAGTAAAGATTTAGGAATTTATTCCATGAGAAGAGTTGGGTTTGAAAACTGTTTTCAAAAGAGTTTGAAAATGGAAGTATATCTTGCCAAGATATTTTTAAGGAAATAAATAACGTGGGAAATTATTTATTGTGTGATGGATGTTTGTGATTGTTAATTGATAGTTAAATAACCGACTATTAATACTGGCCAATGCGTTGATCGTTTCGAAGAGACCGGGATTGGGATTAATTTCTCGAAAACCACTTCGATCCGGTTTGTACGTTTTCGTGGGAAAAACAAGTTCGGAGTTGAAGATGGAGCAGTGACGTGCAAGGGCTAGTCGCTACTAATCCTGAGGATGTTTCCAAAAGGATGTAGTAGGAGTAGTGCCTTCGGTTCCATTCGAACCCGGGACGGACTTGTATGGATGATTGCTTTCGAAACATCGTCAGGTGGACGATGGGCAATCTAAGTGAAACGTTTTAAATGGTAACGCTTAGCCTCAAGCCTCATTAACCGGGATTGACATAAATCAGGGGTTATGCAGCAAGGCTAGGTGGGTAGCGCCCATTAGGGTGAGGTCATCCCTGTCTAGATGTCCCTTTTTATTCGGCATAGTGGTGCGGTTGCTGATCCCAACCGTGGGGTGATCTTACTCGGGATTATCCAGTAGGGGGTAGTCCCGGTCTTGTGTTGCAGGGGATCGGGAGTGGTCCTCGGTACAGTGATCTAGGCTACGTACTGTGATAGGTGGTACCCCAGTGCCTAGTCATTAGTTGGAAATCCATTTTTCCCTACAAGCCTTTTACAAGTTTTGTTTGTATAACCCACTTTGTGGCTAGTAGCTGGAATTTAATCATGTAATAATTTCGGCTATTTTAGCAAGTATTTGTTTATAGACCTTATTATAATATTAGAGGATTTTGATAGAAATATTTTAGCTATCGTAAGGTAAAAACCCGACATGTTTATTTGCGACGTGGTCTTACGAGATGCTTTTATTTTCAAAGGATTTTGAAAACTTTAATAATCAATTTGGGTGTATTTTATCAGCTGGTATTCCAGGCTGACTCGGTTGTTATTTCATTATAATGCTCGGGTCAGACCGAGTATTATATATTACAGGAAAGGATGCTATGGAGCTCAGGAGAGGAGCCGGAGACCGAGACGTATTATCCGTACTTGTTTATATCCGCTGCTGAGATTGTTTGTAATTGTCAGGCTAGTAATTGTTGTTTGTTTGAGATATACTCTGATGATATATTATATAAAATAGATATAGTTTTCATTTTGTGTAAAGATCTGTTATTGACTATTATATTTATTCCGCTGCGATTGTGAGATTCTGTTATTGTTTAGTTCCTTCTTCTTCTACCTTCTTTATTTTTCCTCAACAATTTGTCTTTTCCGACACTTGATCGTCGGCATATTATACTGTAGAGAATTTTGTGTCGATTTTCGTGGATAGAGAAGGGCAGGTCATGACAGTGGTATCAGAGCTTAGGTTGACGATAACCTTGGCTGTGGTGGGAAATTACTCATTAAACCGAGTCGATAGTACTCTATAATGAGTTGAGTGTATTAATAGCTATGAGCGCGTACTTGTTAGTGAATATAAAAATTATTTTTATACTGTGTTGACTTATCGGTTTAGTGTTTATGAATTCTGGTCGGTACGGGAAGTACAACCAGATCGATAGGGGTTTCTAAACTCTTAAACAAGATAAACCGACATAGTATTGTTTTTAAAGAGGGTAATGAAATAATTTTACCCAAAATTTTATTTTGATATAAAGGAAATAATTTCCTGAAATTATTATATATATTTGATTGTTTGGATGTGGATATCTTAATCAAATAAGAATCTAAAATTTGATCTAAAATTTGAAATGGTTATAACCAAATAGAATTCTATAACTATAAATTATCCAAAAAAGGAATAACTAAAATTTGATTTAAACCAGAATTTAAATCCCAGAAATTTTGAAAAGTGTTTTAAATGAATTTAAACAAAAGGTTTAGGAATTTTAAATCTTGGGAATGTTTGAAATATTTTCCAAAGTGTTTGAAGGAAATAATGATGTATTATTTTGGGAAATATTTTTGAATGGAAATTGTTTGAAAGAAATTGTGGAAGTAAAGAAGCATTGAACTCACTTCAGATGCTGGAAAATAATCCTGATGATGATGGCCACATCATCATAATTAATTTTCGAGTTTCTTAAGTGATGGATTGCTTCCGTGGTGATTGGTTATGATATTTGTTTGGACTTGTTGGGTATACAAGGTGTTTTAGAAATTTCAAAAGGTAAATTTATTTTGGTAAAACCAAATGTTTTGGAATTCGGAGACTTGATCTGATATACCAAGTGGGAATGTGTTGATTTTTATTTCAAAATGGTTTTGGAATAAAATCGGGCAATTGGATTCTGGAAATTCTATCTAAAAATAATGTGTAAAGTTAAAATGAATCAATTATTGAACTTATAAGATGAAACTGATTTAAATACTAAGCGAAAATGAAATTTTTAATCCTGGATTTACATTTAACTTGAGTAAATGGTAGTGAATAAAATATATTTGAATTTAACTCAAGACAAGTTAAATAAAATTTGAAATTGAAATTGAGTTAAATTGAATGTAAATTTGAAATGTAAAATGACTTTGTAATTGAGAGTTATAATTGTGTAATGGAAATTTATACCCTTAAGCTATTAAGTGATATATATAGATAATTTGGAATCGTGATTATAAGGTGAAAATGACTCAAATGAGAAATATAAACTTTTAAATAAATAAGTTAGTGAACTTAAGAATAGGAAATGGAAGTTGTAAAACCAAAATAAAATGGATGGATGTTATGATAAAAAGAATGGAAAGTTTAAGGATTGTACTCTAAATGACATGTAAATTGAGATAAGGCGAAGGAAAATATAAAAGGTGTATGGACATAAGTTAGTAAATAATTTCTGAACTTATATATAGAGAAATAAAATTGGATTGAATTGGATTTAATTTAAGATTAAAGGGAAATGAGTTGAATTTGGATTGAATTGAAATCAAAACTCAGTTGTGTTATAAATAATCTTGAATAGAATTAAATTCTTATTTAAATTAGTAAAGGAAATGATATTAATTTAGATGGCTAACTCAAATTTGGTTGAAATTGAATTAAATTTGGAAAAGAATTGAATTGAAAGAAAATTTAATTTAGTTGAAATGACATTGAATGGATAAAATTCTCACTCAACTAAATCCAAAGGGTATTGTTTGAAGATGAAATTAGCGTAAGCTAAATTAAATGAAATTCGACATATACGGTAAATGAATTAATTATGATGTGAATATTGTCGAATGAAAGGAAGTTGGGTTAACATGGATCGAATTGCAAATAAATTCAGTTTGGGTATAAGATAATTAAAAATGGTCATATTAATAAAATAAATTCAGAAATGAATTGAGAAGGTGAATTAAAATTTAAAATGGATTGAGTAAGTAAACAAATTGAATTAAAATTTGTAGTAGATTGGAATTTGGTTGGATAAGAATCAAATTAAATTGAAATGAGATTGATGTAAGAAAGAAAACGAGATGAAATAGAGTTGTGATAACTTAAGAAAATTGTGAAATGGTTGTTGTCGAGCTTAAGAAATGGTTTTGAATGAACCCGTATGGATAAACGAATTGAATTAAAATATGTAAATGGATAATGAATTTGAAATGTAAGAATAGGAATTTAATTTGATCATTGTGATGAAGTAAAAAATGTATGGGTTGTAAATAATTCAGAATGAATGAAATTAATATAAATTTAAGTTGAAACTAATTTAAAATGACTTTAAGCTTAAGTCATGGTTATTTGCATGAATAATATCAAAATGAGCATAAAAATTTGTCGTTGGACATAAAAAAAGGAAGTAAATTGTTTAAAGAAGCAAATTAAGCTGGTTTTTGAATCAATTGGATTAAGGGAAATCTAATTAAGTGAATTTGCATATGAATGAAAGTGGATCATTAAAGAATTGCAAATATATCAAATTGAAAATAAAATTTGATTGTAAATCAATTTGGAATTGAATTGAATAAATTGATGTAAGTAAAGCATATGTTAATCAAATTGAAGTGAGAGTGAATTAGTTGTAGTAAATATGAATTGTGAAAAGTAAACTTGAATTTAAATCATTCGAGAAGATTAAAAACAAAGTTTGGATTTGTCAGGAAATTAAAATGGCGATTGAAATCTTTGGATTGCTGACAAAATATGGTTAACATGTTAAATTATGGGGTTTATCGGTTTAAACTATGTAACTTATGTGTTTGGCTAGTTTAATGAATAGAATGTTATTAAAAATTCTCATATTATTGAACTGATGTGTTTGTTTAAGTAAGTACAGGTACGGGAGGCAATCGATAGAGTTGGAGCGTGTATATGCAATATAATTAGCCGCTTGCTTTTGAAATGCTAATCAAAAGGTACGCCTACACAATAAAATTGGGAAATGATAATATATTGTGGTATATTTTATTTTTCGACCGTGTGGGTCGATGTATATATATTTATGTCTTTTGTGATATTGCAAAAGCTGCTCCGTACAAAGGAGACGCTGTCAAAAAATTTCTAAAATTTTGGGAGTTAGAAATTTTTTGGAAATTTTGAAAATTTTGGTTAACTAGTAAAGTTGTTTTTGAAAGGATAGTGAAAACAAAGCTTTTAGGTTAAAATAAGCATGATTTTGAAATTGAGCTAAAGGTTTTTGTAACATCCCGGGAATTTTGAATTTAAAACTTTGGAAATTTATAGGAACTTTTAAATGTAGATCTGAGAAATTCAAAAGAAATAAAATATTGAAATAAAATTTCATAGTTATTTAATGTTAATAACTAAAAAAAACAACTTTTCTTTTTAACAAAGTAAAATAATAAATTGTGATAGATGAGCTTTTAATAGAAATAAAATTGTAAAGTAAGTTATGATGAAAATTATAAAATTTAAATCACATAATTATAATCTAACATCTAAACAAATAAACAAATAATTAAACAAATAAACAAATAAACAAATAAATAAACAAATAAACAAATAAACAAATGAACAAGTAAATAAATAATTAAACAAATAACAAAACAGTAAGAAGAAATAATAAATTAAGATTTCTGTAAGCATACAAGGGAGCAAATGAACATGGCATACATACTTACAATTAATGCTATTTCTCCTCAGCCCATACACAAACATACATCAGCCTAAATCAAAGCATGAAACACGGCATGCTGTAGATGTGCAAGGAAGCTTCACCAAACATACTTGCATTAAATGCCATTTACTCTTCTGCATAAACCAGATCACATCAGCCAATTTAAAGCATGGGTTTATTCATCTTGTACTTGCCTATACTTTAGCTTGCATACAACCTTTTATATATACGTGCAACTTAGTATAGTTTGTTCAAAGGCAAACCCTAACAAGATCAGAACATAAAAAGAAAAGAAGAGAAGAATCAAAAAGAAAAAAAAACTGCAGATTTCAAAACAAAACAAAAGTATCCTCTGTTTTCAAATATTTCCAGGTGAGTACACATCTGTTTCTTTTTCAAAGTCTAAAACTTGTGTATTGCTTTACAATGATATATGCTTGCTGAATAATTTTGAAATAAAAACAACTCTCTGTGAATATCCATAGGATTGCAAACCTTGTTTTGTTTTTTTGTTTTTCCTGGTTTCAGAGTGAAATAGACTATATAAAACTCAATACATCTGCATCCAATTACCATTAGGCTTAAATTCTAAAACAAACCTGGTTGTTAAAACATAGAACAAGAGCTAAAGCTTGGTTTTAAAGAGGTTGGTGAAATATTACAGTAAGAAACATTGTTTTACAGAGCAAAATGATACAATGTGCCAAATTCAAATGTCACGAAACCTTGATTCACTTATATAACTTGAATCCACACTGCAAGAAATGATTTTCAAAACGAAAATGAAGATTTTTAGATTTGTATTTAAGGGACAGTTTGAATATGAACAAAAATAGCAATTTGATCATTATCTGGTGATAGAATCGAAATCGTATGCTAAGATTTTGGTTAAAGCAAGATTGATCATCGTTGAGTTCAGGAAAAATGTTGAATTTTTTCTATTGCATAAATTTTGAATTCGAATCTAAACTAGGGTTTAAGAACTGTTTCCAGCTCGCGTTGTAAATGGGATCGCCGCTCCACCTATGGGCGATCGGAATTCACGTCTCCGGTGCCAGTCGAGGCATCACATCTCGATGAAGCTTCAGTAAGATTTTTGTGGCTTCTGATGGCCCTACGTGGGAAGACGAGATGATTTAGTGGTGGTGTGCCGTTGGGTTTGTTCGATTGAACCACCTGAAGTTGAACCACGGTGGTATCAAAACTTCTGGGTGGTCGGCTAGGTTGAGATAGTCGTCATCGACTTGCTGATGGTCGCGAGGAAGGTCGGAACGTCACCGTTCAGGCGTACACGTATACGCGTATCATCGCGTATCTGAACAATTGTGGGTTGTGGAAGAAGAAGTGGCATGGGGGAAGACTCGAAGTATTTCTCGGGGGAACTGGGGTTAGACTCGAAGGATGACTCGCGTCGTTTTAGTGGAATGTTGAGTAGGTTTCTGGACTTAGAAAAAATAAAGGAAAATATTTTCCCTCGGGTTAAATTTCTGAGTAGCCCGAAGCAAAGGCAAGTATTTCTCGGGGGTGACTCGGAGTAGTTACAGGGGCCACTCAAAAAAAAAACAGTTTGTATTTTGAAGTTTTTCTACTTTTCAACAATTTTAAATAAAAACCCAAGTTTTAAAATAAGGAGATGATTTAAGTTTTAAATAATTAAAGTTTAAATAAAGGATTTTCAAAATGATTTAGTTTTAAATTTATTTAATCCAGATACATTATTTTACAAAATTGTTTAATAAATAAATAATGTAGTTTAAAAAGATAATTAAGGTAAATAATTGTTATTAATCAATGATTTTGAAAAGAAATTAAGAATGATTTACAAACTTGTAATTAAATTGATTTATAAACAATTAAGTGTTTAAATAAATTTGTAAGTAAGAATTTGTAAATTTTGAAACAATAAATTGAGTAATCAAAATTTAGTTTATTTATCCAAATTCTTATCATTAAATTAAATTAATTTAGTGGTAAATTTATTTAAATCACATTGGAAAGTAATTAACTATTGTTGTTAACTTATATTGATATCTCTGTTCTGTTTGTAATTCTGTATGATGTAATTGCCATGTTATTGCACTGTGATTATGATTTGTTCTGTATTGATGTGAAAACCTTGTGCCCGTAAAACGGCATTTAAACTTCGATGCGACAGGGAATCAGATTTCAGTTGGTTATCCGAAACCCACATCAAAGCTGTGAATATTTGTGAATGACATCCACATGTTTTAAAATTTGACACTCACTATTCGAATTAGCCGGGAAAGGACCTTTGTGTCATATAACCCATTTCGAATATGTGGTTCGACGTTATGGATAGCAATTGAAGACCGGTGTTGAAGACCGGGTATTTGCGAGAGCGATAGGATGATCTGTCGATTGACTCTGCACCGAGTTGCTCCGGTATAGAGTTCTCCATATGTGATGGGGAATCCGATCAGGATTGTGGATATCTGGATTGCAAGGACTTCTTTGGAAGTACCTTCGGTTCTGTTCGAGCCCGGAACAGACTTGTATGGATAGTATGTCTGACATTACAAATTGAGATATAAAGCCGATTTCTTTCAAATATATTTCTGTTGGTGGCGGATAATTTATTCTCTTAGCTTAACACCCTTCTCTGAGACGTACGAGCTCAGAGGTTATGTAGTTGAAGGTTATCAGCGATATATTCCCAATTTGGTAATGTGACATGCTGAGTGTTGCTGTGAAATGATCATTGTGTTGATCATTTGTGATAGGATCATTTGTTTGATCGTCTATCTTGGTGATCATTTCTATGATCATTTGTTGACCCAAAGCACAGCTTTTGTATAAAGCGTGTTTTTGTGGACGAGACTTCGTCGGACCTCACACCCCGAAATGGTCAAAACAGGAAAGAAGCAGCAAGGTTATTGGGGGGAGCACCCCTTAGGGTATGTGCATTTCCTTCTGGATAGAAGTGGTATCATGGTATGGAGCCCAGATACTTAACTTATGTTGATATCGCAGATATATATATGATTTTGTGATTTGTTGCTGGGGCCCCGGTTAAAGGTTGGTTACGACCGGGAGATGGCATACTCGTGTCAGTAGTTACCCAGTTAGGGGTAACCCGACCTTGTGTTGGTAGAGATCCGGTTTGGTTCTCGAGGACGTCCTTCCAGAGGCGTTCTCATGTGGCAATGGGAAGTTCCTTGGCCTGATCATTTGTTGGAAATCCAATTCCCAATACGAAACCCTGTACGGTTTTAGTTGTAGAGCCTGCCATTTACTTATGGTGGTCACCGCTGTTTAGATGGTAGCTATAGTAGGCATACAATAATGGTCGTATGTTGGCTAAGATTAATATTCTATTTTCGAAATGATTTACTTCACTATACACTAGTATAATATTAAAGAATTCTTTTCTCGTATCAAGCATATTTAACTATCATAAAAAGAAATCTCCTCCAATTCTGCGTTTGCATTGTGTGTGTGGCAGGAGGTCTTAAGGTAGTTCCATTTTTAAAAGCATACCGAAAATTCTTTTATAAATCTTGTTTTTATTTAAATACAACTGTTTTTGTTTACTCATACCAGTCTCATGACTGATCCGGAGTTTATTGTTTTCTTTCCTAAACTCTGGGTGCCCATTATTTCCACACGGGCAGCCTAGTAGCAGGTTTCTGTATTTTGGAGTAGCAGTATTTTGGAGCTCTTATCTTGGAGATATCTTAGGAGCTATTGGAGATTTCAGGTGTTAGCTTTAGGGAGTTCATAATCATCTCTCTCATTTGAGAACTTTTGGATATATGTTCACTGTTGTATTATCATGATGTTGTACTAGGAGTTATGATGTATGTATGTATTATATACTCTGTTGTAGTGTGGATATTATGTTGATGTTGTAACTGTGATGATATTTATCATATTGATTCTGTTCCGCTGTTTTATATTCATCTAATTGTTGTTATAAGCTCCGGCGATGCGAATTTGGTGTCGTTTATCGAACATCGAGTTTGGGTCGTCACAAGTGGTATCGGAGCAACTGGTTGAGTACGAACTTTAGCTACGGAGTATAACACATTAGATGGCTCATTAGAGATAGGGTGAAGTATACCCTAGAATGAGTATAACCAAGACTGAAACTTTTAAAAAAAAATTCTTACTCTGTTTTTTTTACTGCTGATATTCCTTAAAATATCTCGTCTGTATATCTAAATCATTTTTCTTACTAATCTCAGATAGTGAAAATGAGTGGACGCGGAGGAAGAGCTAGGGGTCAAGGCAATGCTGCAGCACCAAATCAAATTCCCCCAGCCGCAGAAGCAGTAATAGAAATTCAGCAGCAGCCGGACTTGGCTGATTTATATAAGAAGTTCGAAAACTTGGTGGCAAACCGTTCATTGGCAAGGAGTCAATTATTGACGCTCAAGCTTGGGTAAGATCGTGTGAAATGATTTTTAAAGGGCTAAAACTACAGGATGAGCAGAAAAGACTTATAGCTTCTTGGCAACTCCAAGGAGAAGCTTCAGCTTGGTGGGAAACCATCATTATAGATGAACCCGAGGAAGAATTTACTTGGGATCGTTTTAAAGAAGTGTTTGAGAAACGTTACATGCCATCGGCGGGAGTTTCCAGAATGTATCAGGAATTTCTGGATTTGAAGCAAGGAAGTTTGCCGTTTGAAGAATACTTGAATAAATTCAGCGAACTATCTCGGTTTGGCCCAGAATTGCTAAATACACCTCTTAAGAAAAACGAAAGGTTTATCCGGGGAATGAACCAGAAATATCATGGAAGAATGACGGGTCATGTTAAAGAATCTTTTTCAGATTTAGTAGATATGGGGTACAGGTACGATACTCTTGATATACAAGAAGCAACTGTGGAGAAAGGTAATTCAGGTAGTCACAATTATAAAAAGCAAAAATTCGGAGGCAAGAAACCTTGGCAAGGCAATGAGAAGAAGAGGAGCATTCAAGCAAGCGCAACAGAAAATGTCACTTGTTACAACTGCAAAGAGAAGGGCCACTATTCAAATGACTGCCCAAAACCGAAGAAGCCAGCTAAAGAATGCTACAATTGTCATAAACCGGGACATTTAGTTAAAGATTGCCCAGTGATGAAGCCAGCGCAGATGGCAAAGGTTTACACGATTAAGAAGGACCCCTCATCTTCAAAAGCTGATAAAGGGAAAAGTGTTTTGGAAGGTAACCTTACTATTAATAATAGAACTGTTAGAGTTTTATTTGATACAGGAGCTTCACATAGCTTTATCTCCCAACAAACCGTAAATGAATTAGGACTTGAAACTAAATTTGCTAACGATCTTATTTGCGTGAAAAATCCGGTTGGAGGTCCCGCAAATCTTAGTTCATATTGTAAGAGAGTTCCTATTTCATATGCTAGCTATAAATTTCCTATCAACCTTTTTGTCCTTGAATTTAATGAATTTGAAATCTTACTCGGTATGAACTGGTTATCGAGATACGAAGCTATATTGGAGTGTAGTAATCGGACAGTTTTAATCAAAACAAGCCTTGGAAATTTTATTGAAATCTCTTGTGAAGATCCAAGTCCAAGGAGAGATAGGTTGATGTATACTTTGGGAAGTCTTGAACCCACTTTGCAGTCTATACCTGTTGTTCGGGATTTTTCCGACGTATTTGAAGAAGTGAAATCTTTACCTCCTCATCGAGAAATAGAATTCCGAATTGATCTTGTACCTAATACTCGTCCTGTTGTCCACGCAAGTCGCAGGATGGCACCCAGGGAATAGATTGAATTGGTTCATCAAACTGATGAGCTATGAGCAAAAGGATTAATTCAACCCAGTGTTTCTGAATGGGGCTCAGCCGTCGTATTTGTTGCCAAATCAGACGGATCTTTGAGATTGTGTGTAGATTACCGCGATCTAAATAAACAAACTCTCAAGAATAAATTCCCTCTACCAAGAATTGATGATCTATTCGACCAACTTCATGGCGCTCGTTTCTTTTCAAAAATGGATCTAGCTCAGGGATTCCATCAATTACGAATCGCCAAAGATTGTGTCCATTTGACTGCTTTCAGAGGTCCTAATATGTTCTATGAATGGTTAGTTATGCCTTTCGGGCTAACCAATGCTCCAGCATACTTCGTAGATCTTATGACTCGTGTGTTTCGGGAAGTTTTGAATAAATTTGTGCTTGTATTCATTGATGATATTTTGATCTATTCTAAGACTAAAGAAGAGCATGCCGAACATCTTAAAATCGTATTGGAAATATTGAGGAGAAATGTTCTATTTGCAAAATTTTCCAAATGCCACTTCTGGGTCAATGAAGTCAAATTCCTTGGCCATATTGTTAATGAAGAAGGAATTTCAGTAGATCCTAGCAAAATTTCCGCTATTCTTGATTGGAAATAACCCACTACTCCAAGAGAAGTTCGAAGCTTTTTGGGTTTAGCAGGCTATTACCGGAAATTCGTTCAAGATTTGTCTAAGTTGGCTAGTCCGCTGACTAAGTTAACAATGAAAAATGCAAAGTTCATTTGGACTCCAGAATGTAAGGAAGTTTTTCAAGAGTTGAAAAAGAGATTGACCACTGCTCCTGTTCTCACTATTGTTAACGGGAACCGAGGCCTATCTGTCTATACTGATGCATGTGGTGAAGGGATAGGTGCAGTATTAATGCAAAATGGAAAGGTGGTTGCCTACGCAAGTAGACAATTACGCCCGCATGAGAAAAACTACCCGACGCACGATTTGGAACTTTTGGCTGTTGTTTTCGCTTTGAAAATATGGCGACACTATCTTCTGGGTAAGAATCTTTTCAGCTTTCTTAATAATTTGCGAAATTAACTAAAGAAATATACTTAATAAACTCTCTTTGTTTTAGGTGAAAAATTCGAATTATTCACCGACCATAAATCTTTGAAATATCTTTTCACCAAGAAGGATCTGAATTTGCGACAACAACGTTGGTTGGAATTTCTAGCATCATATGACTTAGATATTCTGTATACACCCGGAAAGGCCAATGTGGTTGCTGATGCTTTAAGCAGAACTTATGCTGTTCTCGCATATCTAGTTATCACTCCTACTCTTCTTAAGAAGATCGCGAGCAAGCAAACTGTAGACAAGTTTCTTCGAGAAATGCGTAGAAGAATAGATCGAGGAGAGGATACTACTTTTGAAATAGATAATAGAGAAGTTATAAGGATGAAGGGCAGAATTTATGTCCCTGACATTCCAGAATTGAAACGTGAAGTATTGGACGAATGCCACAAGTCAAAATTCAACATCCATCCAGGAGTCAACAAAATGTATCGAGATGTTAAAAGAACATTCTGGTGGAAGACGATGAAAAGAGACATATCTATTTATGTGAGTCGCTGTGCTACTTGTCAGCAAATCAAGAGCGACCAAAAGAAAGTGGCCGGTTTACTTCAACCTTTGGAAGTACCGAAATGGAAGTGGGATCAGGTATCAATGGATTTCATTGATGGATTGCCTCGAACCAAGAAAGGCAATGAAGCGATTTGGGTTATTATGGATCGTCTAACCAAAAATGCTCATTTCATTCCAGTTAAATCTACTCGGACTGCAGCAAGCTTGGCAGGTATTTATATAAAGGAAATTGTTCGCCTCCATGGTATTCCCAGTAGTATAGTGAGTGATCGTGATCCGATCTTCACTAGTAGATTTTGGAAGGCTTTCCAAGACGCTTTGGGAACGAAATTAAATTTCAGTACTGCTTATCATTCGCAATCTGATGGGCAGACTGAGAGAGTTAACCGAATTTTAGAAGACCTACTGCGTGCTTGTGTTCATGATTTTGGTGGTTCTTGGGAGGACCATTTGCATCTGGTTGAATTCTCATATAACAACAGTTATCAGGCCAGTATAGAAATGGCTCCTTTTGAAGCTTTATATGGTCGTCCGTGTCGATCACCTACATGCTGGATCGAATCAGGTGACAGACTTGTTCTTGGACCGGATATGATAAAAGAAGCCACTGAGAAGGTAAATTTTATTCGAAAGAAGTTATTAACTGTCCAGAGCCGTCAGAAGAGCTATTATGACCGTCGAAGGAGAAATTTGGAATTTCAAGTTGGAGATTCTGTATTTCTGAAAGTATCTCCGATGCGGGGTGTGTTGAGATTCGGGAAAACTGGAAAGTTGGCACCGCGTTATATTGGTCCTTTTCCTATTCTGGAAAGGATTGGTTCTCTAGCATATAGAGTGCAGTTACCCAGCTGGTTGTCTGGCGTACATGATGTGTTCCACATTTCTAATCTTCGGAAATATGTGCACGATCCAGATGATATAATTGAAGAAGCTGCTCAGTAGGATCTTGAAATCACTCCCAACTTGGCAGTTAGAAGGGAACCGATAAAAATTGTTGATTGTGATGAGAAGCGATTGAGGAACAAAATTGTGAAATTGGTCAAAGTTAAATGGAGTGGCGATCCAAAGGACTGTACTTGGGAGACTGAAGATAATATGAAGAAATCATATCCCAAATGCAGAATTGACATCTCGACTTAAAGCTGTAAGTCATTTCCTTATTTATAAATTCGTCTATTCTTTATTTACGTTTCTCTCTCTTTCAATTTCGACGACGAAATTTTCTTAAGGAGGGGATATTGTAACATCCCGGGAATTTTGAATTTAAAACTTTGGAAATTTATAGGAACTTTTAAATGTAGATTTGAGAAATTCAAAAGAAATAAAATATTGAAATAAAATTTCATAGTTATTTAATGTTAATAACTAAAAAAAAAACAACTTTTCTTTTTAACAAAGTAAAATAATAAATTGTGATAGATGAGCTTTTAATAGAAATAAAATTGTAAATTAAGTTATGATGAAAATTATAAAATTTAAATCACATAATTATAATCTAACATCTAAACAAATAAACAAATAATTAAACAAATAAACAAATAAATAAACAAATAAACAAATAAACAAATGAACAAGTAAACAAATAATTAAACAAATAACAAAACAGTAAGAAGAAATAATAAATTAAGATTTCTGTAAGCATACAAGGGAGCAAATGAACATGGCATACATACTTACAATTAATGCTATTTCTCCTCAGCCCATACACAAACATACATCAGCCTAAATCAAAGCATGAAACACGGCATGTTGTAGATGTGCAAGGAAGCTTCACCAAACATACTTGCATTAAATGCCATTTACTCTTCTGCATAAACCAGATCACATCAGCCAATTTAAAGCATGGGTTTATTCATCTTGTACTTGCCTATACTTTAGCTTGCATACAACCTTTTATATATACGTGCAACTTAGTATAGTTTGTTCAAAGGTAAACCCTAACAAGATCAGAACATAAAAAGAAAAGAAGAGAAGAATCAAAAAGAAAAAAAAAACTGCAGATTTCAAAACAAAACAAAAGTATCCTCTGTTTTCAAATATTTCCAGGTGAGTACACATCTGTTTCTTTTTCAAAGTCTAAAACTTGTGTATTGCTTTACAATGATATATGCTTGCTGAATAATTTTGAAATAAAAACAACTCTCTGTGAATATCCATAGGATTGCAGATCTTGTTTTGTTTTTCCTGGTTTCAGAGTGAAATAGACTATATAAAACTCAATACATCTGCATCCAATTACCATTAGGCTTAAATTCTTAAACAAACCTGGTTGTTAAAACATAGAACAAGAGCTAAAGCTTGGTTTTAAAGAGGTTGGTGAAATATTACAGTAAGAAACATTGTTTTACAGAGCAAAATGATACAAAGTGCCAAATTCAAATGTCACGAACCTTGATTCACTTATATAACTTGAATCCACACTGCAAGAAATGTAGATTTTGGTTAAAGCAAGATTGATCATCGTTGAGTTCAGGAAAAATGTTGAAATTTTTTTCTATTGCATAAATTTTGAATTCGAATCTAAACTAGGGTTTAAGAACTGTTTCCAGTTCGCGTTGTAAATGGGATCGCCGCTCCACCTATGGTTGATCGGAATTCATGTCTCCGGTGCCAGTCGAGGCGTCACATCTCGATGAAGCTTCAGTAAGATTTTTGTGGCTTCTGATGGCCATACGTGGGAAGACGAGATGATTTAGTGGTGGTGTGCCGTTGGGTTTGTTCGATTGAACCACCTGAAGTTGAACCACGGTGGTATCAAAACTTCTGGGTGGTCGGCTACGTTGAGATAGTCGTCATCGACTTGCTGATGGTCGCGAGGAAGGTCAGAGCGTCACCGTTCAGGCGTACACGTATACGCGTATCATCGCGTATCTGAAAAATTATGGGTCATGGAAGAAGAAGTGGCATGGGGGAAGACTCGAAGTATTTCTCGGGGGAACTGGGGTTAGACTCGAAGGATGACTCGCGTCGTTTTAGTGGAATGTCGAGTAGGTTTCTGGACTTAGAAAAAATAAAGGAAAATATTTTCCCTCGGGTTAAATTTCTGATTAACCCGAAGCAAAGGCAAGTATTTCTCGGGGGTGACTCAGAGTAGTTACAGGAGCCACTCAAAAAAAAAAACAGTTTGTATTTTGAAGTTTTTCTACTTTTCAACAATTTTAAATAAAAACCCAAGTTTTAAAATAAGGAGATGATTTAAGTTTTAAATAATTAAAGTTTAAATAAAGGATTTTCAAAATGATTTAGTTTTAAATTTATTTAATCCAGATACATTATTTTACAAAATTGTTTAATAAATAAATAATGTAGTTTAAAAAGATAACTAAGGTAAATAATTGTTATTAATCAATGATTTTGAAAAGAAATTAAGAATGATTTACAAACTTGTAATTAAATTGATTTATAAACAATTAAGTGTTTAAATAAATTTGTAAGTAAGAATTTGTAAATTTTGAAACAATAAATTGAGTAATCAAAATTTAGTTTATTTATCCAAATTCTTATCATTAAATTAAATTAATTTAGTGGTAAATTTATTTAAATCACATTGGAAAGTAATTAACTATTGTTGTTAACTTATATTGATATCTCTGTTCTGTTTGTAATTCTGTATGATGTAATTGCCATGTTATTGCACTGTGATTATGATTTGTTCTGTATTGATGTGAAAACCTTGTGCCCGTAAAACGGCATTTAAACTTCGATGCGACAGGGAATCGGATTTCAGTTGGTTATCCGAAACCCACATCGAACCTGTGAATATTTGTGAATGACATCCACATGTTTTAAAATTTGACACTCACTATTCGAATTAGCCAGGAAAGGACCTTTGTGTCATATAACCCATTTCGAATATGTGGTTCGACGTTATGGATAGCAATTGAAGACCGGTGTTGAAGACCGGGTATTTGCGAGAGCGATAGGATGATCTGTCGATTGACTCTGCACCGAGTTGCTCCGGTATAGAGTTCTCCATATGTGATGGGGAATCCGATCAGGATTGTGGATATCCGGATTGCAAGGACTTCTTTGGAAGTGCCTTCGGTTCTGTTCGAGCCCGGAACAGACTTGTATGGATAGTATGTCTGACATTACAAATTGAGATATAAAGCCAATTTCTTTCAAATATATTTCTGTTGGTGGCAGAGAATTTATTCTCTTAGCTTAACACCCTTCTCTGAGACGTACGAGCTCAGAGGTTATGTAGTTGAAGGTTATCAGTGATATATTCCCAATTTGGTAATGTGACATGCTGAGTGTTGCTGTGAAATGATCATTGTGTTGATCATTTGTGATAGGATCATTTGTTTGATCGTCTATCTTGGTGATCATTTCTATGATCATTTGTTGACCCAAAGCACAGCTTTTGTATAAAGCGTGTTTTTGTGGACGAGACTTCGTCGGACCTCACACCCCGAAATGGTCAAAACAGGAAAGAAGCAGCAAGGTTATAGGGGTTAGCACCCCTTAGGGTATGTGCATTTACTTCTGGATAGAAGTGGTATCATGGTATGGAGCCCAGATACTTAACTTATGTTGATATCGCAGATATATATATATATATATGATTTTGTGATTTGTTGCTGGGGCCCCGGTTAAAGGTTGGTTACGACCGGGAGATGGCATACTCGTGTCAGTAGTTACCCAGTTAGGGGTAACCCGGCCTTGTGTTGGTAGAGATCCGGTTTGGTTCTCGGGGACGTCCTTCCAGAGGCGTTCTCATGTGGCAATGGGAAGTTCCTTGGCCTGACCATTTGTTGGAAATCCAATTCCCAATACGAAACCCTGTACGGTTTTAGTTGTAGAACCTGCCATTTACTTATGGTGGTCACCGCTGTTTAGATGGTAGCTATAGCAGGCATACGATAATGGTCGTATGTTGGCTAAGATTAATATTCTATTTTCGAAATGATTTACTTCACTATACACTAGTATAATATTAAAGAATTCTTTTCTCGTATCAAGCATATTTAACTATCATAAGAAGAAATCTCCTCCAATTCTGCGTTTGCATTGTGTGTGTGGCGGGAGGTCTTATGGTAGTTCCATTTTTAAAAGCATACCGAAAATACTTTTATAAATCTTGTTTTTATTTAAATACAACTGTTTTTGTTTACTCATACCAGTCCCATGACTGATCCGGAGTTTATTGTTTTCTTTCCTAAACTCTGGGTCCCATTATTTCCACACGGGCAGCCTAGTAGCAGGTTTCTGTATTTTGGAGTAGCAGTATTTTGGAGCTCTTATCTTGGAGATATCTTAGGAGCTATTGGAGATTTCAGGTGTTAGCTTTTGGGAGTTCGTAATCATCTCTCTCATTTGAGAACTTTTGGATATATGTTCACTATTGTATTATCATGATGTTGTACTAGGAGTTATGATGTATGTATGTATTATATACTCTGTTGTAGTGTGGATATTATGTCGATGTTGTAACTGTGATGATATTTATGATATTGATTCTGTTTCGCTGTTTTATATTCATCTAATTGTTGTTATAAGCTCCGGCGATGCGAATTTGGTGTTGTTTATCGAACATCGAGTTTGGGTCGTCACAGTTTTGGTGAAGTGAATGCAAGTTTTTAATTAAATGAATTTTGGGGTAAGTAAGTGAGTCTGGGAAATATTTTTCTTCCTTAGCAAATTTAGGGGACAAGATTTTTATAAGGGCGAGGAATGTAACGACCCAGAATTTATGGTCGTTAAATTTTGAACATTTAATTCATTTTAAATGTTGAATGTGAATTATAATTCGATTTCGAATAAGAAGATTTTGGTCAAATTAATAAAATTAGTTAAATTTCAAATATGGCAATTCAATTAAAATTGAATAATAATAAATGGAATTGGGATAATTAGTGAACCTGGGGTAAATAGATATAAAATATAGTTTCTAAAATTTATTTTAAGTCTATTTGGATTTAAATAATGATGTTGGACTTTTGGATGAAATCAGAAGTCGATAAGTAAATTTGGAATTTTATATTATTTTAATAATGAAATTTAATATTTAAATAATGTGAATAATCAGATTTTGATTCAAAACGGGTCTAAATGATTTCTAATATGATTATAAATTCTATTTGATTTATAATTAAGTTAGTAAAATTTTAAAAGTGAAATTTTAGGTGATTTCAACGATTTTGGAAATCGCTCGAATTTATCGACGAGTTAAAATACCCTTCCGGGGCACAGTCTCGGATTTCGACGAAACTAGTTTCATTGGATCCGTAATAGTTAGTTATTATAGGATTTGAATTTTCATAGCAATCAAAGTTGTCTTTTGACCCTGGCAGCTCAAAACACATATAAACTATTTTAATCGATTTAATTTAAAATTTATCGTTTATTTCCATAACTCACGCATATGATCGAATTAGATTCCGAAACACGTTCCATTGTGTTTGGAATGCGGGTAAAACCTTAGAAACGCCTGTCGGCATATGTCATTTGGAGATCGTGTGAAAAAGTTGTTTAAAATGAATTTAATATTAAAATTTTATTTTATACACACACACACACACATATATATACGTACTTAAACCCTCTTAACCTAACCCTAATTTCGGCCGCCATTTACATCACTTTAATGGCCGAAGTTTAATCTCGTTCCACCTAAAATTTCTCTCAATCCATTCGTTTTGAGCAAAAGTCTCCAACATGAAGATCGAAGAGTGCGGCGTCGGCTTCACATCCGTACGGTGGGTCGACACGAAGCTTGAGGAGATGGCCAGAATTCTGCCGGGAAGCACGCGCGTTCGTGCTCGATTTTGGGGTGATAGAGGCGACCGAGTTTGCGCGCAATCTGGGTGGAGGTCGAGGTGGCGCTGAGCTTCGGAGTGGTGGTCTCCGATCGAGGCGAACGACAACAGGGAGGGTCGCGATTTTCAATTTGGGAAGGGGTTTTGGGTTCTTTCGAAACGATGTCGCGTGCGAATAAGAAGGGATGCGGCCTGATATTTTTGTTCGGTATATTAATAAAAAAAAGAATTTTGTTTTAAAAATTCTATACAAACTTTATAAATTCATACATTTTGCAGACATTATCAGATTCCGACAAATTTGATAGCTTCGAAATCGCAGCAACGAGCACTGCGCAGTGGAGCAATTCTGGGATCATTCTGAGCAAGTAAAAATTTAGATTAAATTGAACGCCGTTCGGTTTAATTTAAAATTTGAACGCTTGTCGAAAATTCAAGGTGAATTAATCTCACTCACATTTGGATACCTGCTTATTTAAATAGCTAATATTTAAATATTTGATTGGTTGTTTAGCTGAATATGATAATTATTATCAGATTGGATCAATATTTATTGGTTGTGCTAATATCTGTGGATGCAAGGAAACAGGTTGGAGGGATCCAACTGGGTTCCTCATAGATAGAAATTTTATTTATATTCTGTGATATACCTCATTGATATACTGTGATAAATTGATTTGGATCTTGTTATGCTGTGTTATGGTTGGATAAATATAACTTGGTATTTTAAAAATATCAATAAATAAATTAGGATTAAAGGAAAATTAAAGGAATTTTTAGGTAATGAATTTAAGGGGATTAAATTCAAGAAATTTGGGTTGAAATTTGTAAATGGTTTTGAAACTGAGATTGGAATGGAAATGAGAAATGAAAATTTATAAATTGGGTTTATAAATAAATTGGTATATTTATCAGTGGGTAAGTTTGGAAATATTGATTTCCAGTGGGAAATTCTATAAGAAAGGTATAGTTGTTTTAAAAATAAAGATGAGATTATCTTTAAAGGATGGGAAGTGTACTTTTCCTCGGAATTTAGTATGTTTTAGACAAAATCTTTCAAAATATAAATAGGCAGTTTAAAATGTGTTTTGGAATATTTTAGAAAGATAATATTATTTTAATTATTTAAAGTGCAAGTAAACATTTATTTAAGTAATTATGATATTTAATTATTTTAAAAAGTAAAGTAGCGTTAAGTTTTCAAAATGGGAATTATAATGTAAATATTTGATTTAATGAATTTATTTTAAAAGTTAAATTTGGCTTAAATTACTTAGAAAACCTCTATATATTTCCTTAGCTATGCGTCGAGGTTTGACAAACAGAGATCTGGAAGGAGTAAACAGGAGTCCGTTTACCCATGACATTAGAATGGCTCGGAACCCACCAGAGTTCAAGCTACCTACTCTGGAGGTATATAGTGGCAAGGCTGATCCTACCGATCACTTGATGAAGTATACAAGACATATGGAAGTGTCGGGGCATCGAAGGAAGTGATGGCTTGATGTTTCGCTCTGTACTTGACGGATATAGCTGCTATGTGGTTCAGACAGTTGGAAGAGGGATCTATCAGGACATGGAAAGAATTGGTGGATAGGTTTCTGAAGCAATTTCGGGTTCATATCAAAAGGCCGAAGAACGTAATGATGCTAACATCTGTAAAACAAAGGACAGAAGAATCACTCAGAGCTTTCTTAACTCGGTTCAGTGCAGCGGTTGATTCGGTGGATCGGCCGGATCCATCAATGGTCTTAATGGCAGCGGTGTCGAGAGTCAGGGATAACTCGAATTTCAAAGTGTCATTGATACGGGACCCACCAATGGATCTTGGAGAAATATTTCATGAAGCCGAGAGATTCCTTCGATAGGAGGACGTATGTTCAGATATGAAGTTGAAGGAAGTGAACGCGGCCTAGGATGGAGAACCATCCGACGGAAGCTTGGGTAAAGATAAAGGAAAGAGGAAGTTGGATGACGAATAAGGAAAAGCTAAGAAGCAGTGGAGAGAGCCAAAATTTTCCACTTGCACAGGATTGAACAAGATGTTAGAACAAATATTCATGGAGACTCGGAATCGCCTTCCCTACAGATAGCCAGCAAGGAGAGAACCCTCGGAACGTGGAAGGGCATCAGGAAGGCACTGACTCTTTCACGATTTGGACGGACATGATACCAATAGCTGCAGGCATCTAAAGGATATAATCGAGGAGCATGTAAGGAGTGGTCAGTTGCGACAATACATCGGAGCTCCGAATGCGGCGGTGGAATAGGAGCAACCACCATCCACCTCGAACAACGATGGCGCGAGGCCCAGAAATGATGGTCGATTGGTTATCAACTAACAAGGATGATATTAAATAAGTAGCAAACCCTAAGCAAACGGCCAAGTCACTTACTTATGTACGGGGACAGAGATGGCCCCTAGGCTTGCTCTAAGATGATGATAAACCGCGACGCCATAGTTTTTGAAATCTTTTTCTCTTTTTTCTTTGGTTTGGACACTCGTTGTTTCTAGTTTGGTTTTGAAGTTTGGTTTTAACTCCTGATTTTGTTTATTTTCTAGTTCGGACTTTTGTTTGGATGATTGTTTTCTTGTTTGGATGTTGGTTTGGATTTCTGGTATGGATTTCTGGTTTTTTGATTTAATCTGGATTTCGAATTGGTTTTTGGTTGGATTTTTGTTTGGCTTTTGGTAAATGGTCGTCGGGTATGAATTATGCCTAGCAAGGGGTAAGTCACTTCGTCCAAGCATGGCGAATCGATTTATTCAGGTCATTGTGTATGGACTATGCTCAACAAGGGTCCGGAGAGACCAGGATTCGGCCTAAGACTTAGGCCCCATATTATCTATCGGTTACTATTTTAGGTCGTCGAGTATGGACTATGCTCGGCAAGGGTCCAGAGCGACCAAGATTCGACTTAGGACTTAAGCCATGGCATTACTCAGCATTTAGGGACACTGGACCACGGTCACCAAGGCATTTCTTAGTACAGGTCGTCGGGTGTGGATTGCGCTTGACAAGAACCCGGAGTGGTTATGGATTCATATATCGGCTGTGAATAACTTAGAACTTGGATATCGACCCTGAGAGGTCCTGGATTTGGTTATTGGATAAGGATGGATTAAGGCTCGGTTGTTGGTTTCAGATAGATATGGAAGTGACTAAGGATTTGGTTGTTGATCTGGAATCGGACATCGACTCGGAGCAATCAAGGGTGTGGCACTCGGATAGGATATCTTGGTAATGGATTGGATTATGAATCAGATGGTATGGCTATGGATGGAATATGGATTACGGATGTCGGAATCAGCGATTTTCAAAAGACACCTTCTTACCACAAGGAATGTGTTGGGGGGAAAATGTTATCCCGCCTTTTGGTCAAGGCCGGGATATCAAGAAGTTGACTGGAACGGATGGATATCAAGATTGGAGATCGATTGGAAATAAGGTTATGATCGATGTCGTCAAAATTTGACTGAGCTCTAATCAAGGTAGGATCGATTGGAAATGATGACCAAGGCTAGGAGAGGCTATGTTTCAAATTTCAGGTCAATCGGAGTTCGTATGCTTGAGATATGGATGGGTTAAGATTTGTGAGAACTGGTTCATATCGATAATGTTCGTATCGATCAACATGCAGTACTTTGAATCGATACTATTCGTATCGATCAACATGAACTCGAATCGATGATGTTATCGGTCAAGATGGAGATGGCGGCGTACTTCGAATCGAAAGAAGAGTTCATATCGGTCTAGTTCATATCGATCAAGATCTGATCGATGCGAATAAGATCGATGCAAAGGAAGGGAGCCCAGGATCGGTACGAACAAGAGAGCAAAGGAATCGATACGAATAGGGGAATTGATGATCGATACGAAGAGACGCTGATGGATGGATACGAAGAGCATAGCATTCGATCGATACGAAGGAGACGTGTTTGGATGAAGAAGCGGTCAATTCGACATCAAAAGTGGATCTCCCTTAGACTTCCGAGCCACGTCATCGGTGCAGTTAATGTGAAGAGATGGAGACGAATGGATGGAGACGAACGCTTCAGCCTTTATGAAAACTACAATTCTTATCAATCATATCTTACAACCTACAAGTCCAAATGCTACCAAATTTTCACAGGAGCATACGTGCAATCTAAAGAATGTTCCTGCTTAATTTCGACTCGATTGGGCCAAATCTTGATCGATATGAAATTGGTTCGTATCGATCACGGACCGAGTGCAAATCACATAGAATCAATCGCGTGGGTCCACACATGTGCCAAACGAGGTTTCCCGAGATCTAAGAGAGATATTTGCAGCCTACGCCTATAAATAGCATCCCAGACCAACAGAAAAGGGGACTTTTGATCCCATGATGTCCAGACTCTGCCGAAATCACCATTGTACTCAAACTTCACTATTGTACTCAAAAATCACTACTGTAATCTATTGTAACCAGCGAGGAAAGTCAACAAAAGATTATCACTAAGTTGATGTGGGCCGGTAATAGCCGAACCACTGTAAACCTTGTGTCTATGTCTATTTCTTTCCGTTTTAAGTTTGTTAATCTTTATTTTATTCTCTACATTACTTAGATCTGTGATCTGTGATTATATACTGCTGATCTGTGTTCATACACTGGTGCTTTCTCGATATTTGGGGTTTATGACCAATGTTGGTGCAAATCTCGGAAATGAGTTAAGCATACAAATATTGATTTGTATAAGAAATTGTTTTGACTACATAATCGATTAGTCGATTATCTAACTTGACCAAATATCGACTTAAGGAGTTATCGAAAGACTATGTGATTTCATATCAATGAGAATCCTCGAGGAGGATCATTGGTATGAAACGTCTTTAACTTTCGCTTGCTTTTGAGAGAAACAGAATTGAGTTAACCAAGAAGTCATCGATTGGTTTTGGCCAGTGCGATAAGCAAGAAGAGTGTACTCATATGAGATGACTCAAATTCGTAATCACTTCAAAACTATATACTCGATCTATGTTTTGGAAGCAAGTGTGAAGTGGAATGTTATAGAGTTGAACTGTTTGTCCTAAGGTTAAATCCAAGGGAAAGGTCAGCTTTAGCATTTCAAACGATGCTATCGTGAGGGACTATCTTGAGGAGTATTCCAAGAGAAAGGAGAACATTAGCATTCATTAGAAGACTTACGCGGGGAACCTATGTAGAGGTTCGAGATCTGTTCGAGATACTTGAATCCATGTAGTGGTTCGTGATCTGTTCAAGATGATGGAATCCATTTGGTGGTTTGTGTTCTCTTCGAGCGATGAAGAGTCATGTGAGATATGCCGAACATAGCCTCAACATTGGGGTAAAGAAGGAAAATAAAGAAAGGGCATGGACAGAGGGGTTTGGATGACCTTAAGGGCATATCAACTCCATATTTAGAGATGCTTTTTGATTGTTACTGGCGGGAGTTGATATGACTCGGTCTACACACCGAGGGTGGACTAGCTATGTTGACCTTAGACTATATCCCATCTAGAATATACGATGCTCGGAAGGTAGTTTTTGATCCTTGTCATGGAGATCCGCTTTAATTTACTGGAGGTGTCTCGATAGAAAACAATCCATATATGAACATGCCTTAGCGGTATTAATTGTATACCTATTACTGTTGTGGCGTTCATGCAGTAGCTATTTCATATGATTTATGTGCTACACACTAGACATTATCTATCATATCACTATATGTTAATCTAAATAAATGGTTGGTTTAATTTGAGGGGAAAACCATTATGGTAATCTGTACGGTCTCAATAAGGTATTATTGTATGTCACTCTTATTTCTTGAGTTTCTTACACTGGTTTACCAGATTGATCGTGATGTTATTTTCTTATAATGCTTGGATCAACCCCATGTATGTTTCCAAATTTAGCTACGAACACTTTGGAGCTTATGGAGAAGAACTGGATGATTCCCTTTGATAGTATTCTTATTTCCACTACATTTCTGTATTGTATATATTGGCATTGTAAGGACAGACGGTTATAACTGTCTAGGTAGATGATAGTACTTAGGTTTTAGTAACTTCGAAATTTCTATATTCAGAGTAATCATTTGAACTGTTCCTTTGATATTATATATTACCGTTCCATTGTGAGATTTCGATGTTATGTTCTTCCTCTTCCTTATTCTATTTCCTTTTCTTTTATTTTACCCTAACTTTCTATTTTTCCGACATTTGGGTGCTCGGCACACTAATACCGTGGATGTATTTAGTGTCAACATTTGAGGGACGAAAAGTCGGGTCGTTACACTATATATTGAGGTTCTTTTTCATGATGATTTTGGATTTGGTTTATTATCAATTTTTTTCTTTACATTTTAAATTGAAAGGTTGGTTTGTTAAACTGTTTTGGTATAGAAATATAGATGTAAATTTATCTTTATGTTATTTACGAAATAAGATAGAATGTTGAAATCATTAATTTTTTTGGGAAATAATATAAATTCCTCTAAATTTCGAAAACAACTTATGTTGGTTAAAGCATCCATATGTTTATTGTTGTATATTTTGTAAATAAGTTGTGAATTTTAATGTAACGAATAGTCTGGATCTAATCTTATATTCATTTTCTTTAATGTTTATTAATGATATATATATATATATAATTTAGAACCATTTATGCAAGAAATATTAATCTGATTCTATGACTATTTTACCTTACTTAACTTTTGATTAAGTAATTTGGATATATATCAGGTATTTGGGTTATTTCAGAAATTTTGATTAATTAGAAATAAAGTATGCTCCTTTAAGGTGTTTATGTTTATGTTTATTTTATTATTGAAATAAATTTTAATATGACATTAATTTACATTTTAGACCATACAACGGTCAATTACATTTATTTTCATCACAACTGCATCAAAAGTGCTTATTATGGTAATAAATTAATTAACTTAGTATCATAAATGCACTAAATGCGTCAGTTGTAACAAAATTAATGATGCAACATTTTTGTATTTGGAATAAGAAAAGGCATATGGTTTATTATTTGATGCATTTATGTTTGATATATAAAAATATTTTATGTGTGTGACCCACGCTTGTTGAAAATATGTTTCATTTTCATGCATCGGTTATCATAAAATAAAAGGAGCCGTAATTTTCATATTTTGCCAAAATGCATGGTTACTGACATTAATTAAGTGTTCAAATAATAAACTAAAGATAAAGTGATATCGTAAAATTCTTTATAGCTATATCATGGTTCAAAAATATATCATAACTACTACATTCATTCATGTTATTTAGTACAACATTTACTATATCATTCGTGTATAACTTAATATAGCATTTAATTCTAGCGTTCATTTGTGACATTTGTCATGTAATTTTTCTATGATGCCTTGTATCATGTTTATTTGGGGAATGTCATGAATATAACCACTATTTAAAGCAAAAGAGTATAACAACTATGATTAAAACATGTTGTGCCACGGTTATAATTTTGAAATTTTCAAGTGTTATTTCGACCTAAAGCATTTTTGGCAGTGTTATATATCATTTGAAATATATTTTACATAGACTAAGAAATAAATTCAAATATATTTTTAGTGTCTCTTTGCAAACTAGTTGTAAATATAATACATTCCAGGTGAGCTAATTAAATAACATGTCACTAAAGTGACCTCTCTTATTTTAGTTATTCATGAAAATATTTGATATTTATGTCTATTTATTCATGTGGATATTAGCCAGCTCAAAATAAGACTAATATTTGGCTAATCACTTGCACATTTGTGATGATAAATATGTGATTATTATAAGTTTTACAAGTGAATGACTAATCGGTCCAAAGAAAGATTGTTATTTGACTTGAGTTTATTGTCAATGTTTGAGCATTACAATAAGATTATCACTTATAGTTAATATACTATCCAAAGACTTAATATTAATGTTGTGCTAGGTATCTTGAGAAGAGACCTACCAATTATTTCAATTTACTATGACTGATGTTTGGATATGACCTTATACGGTCAATCTTTATTTTTTGTTTAATTTTCAACTAATTTGACTAAAGTGTATGCTAATTTTAATTATGTTCTATCTTGTTTGTGACTAATTCTAAGGATTAGTAAGAGAGTATGTTTTTTCTTAACTTCATGGATCTAGCTCTGGCAATTAAGAGGATCACAACCACCCCTATTATAGTTGGATGTTCTTATAATGTTATAAAGAACATTGAGAGGTAGGATAATTCAAATTGTAAGAGTCAAATGATCATAATGTATAATATTTTAAATGATCTCAAGGGTGTGATATCTGTAGGGATAATCCATTTAAAGGAGTTCTTTACAAATTAAAAAATGTTTTTCCAAAAACAATAAGGGGAACAGGCACACTTTATATTGCTTGATTTCATAAAGTTTAAGTAAGGGAAATATAAACAAGTACTATATGGAAAGATGTTGCTTCAAAAGTTAAAAACACTCATGTTATTGTTAATTTTTTGGGTACTTTCTTTATTAATGGTATAACCATTTTAAGGTTATTATTTATTATCATTTATCAAGCGTAAAATGACCTTTTATTGAGCTTATTTCGCATTGTGAAAAGAAGAAGAGAGATTGAAGCATGACAAGATAAAATGTACCCATTTAACATACAATGTAAATAAATATATAACTAAGGATAAAGAAGCCACTAAGGATCTAAACCAAAGATATAACCTACAAATATATTTATATTTTTTCTTTTGTGAAATCTTGGGACATATAAAAGGAATTTCACTAGATTTTCACATGTCTTGCCCAAAAAGATATGCATCTTGTCTGCATTTGTTTGATATTTTTGCTATACTGTCACGTAGACAGATTTCAGTTTCTAATTTTCATATATAAAAAAAATTGGTTATTATTATTCCTTCAGAAATAATAAGATCAATCTATCAATCAATTCATACATTATTGAAATTTAATATCTTGAAATTCATGACAAATACCACTAATAATGAAGCCTTGAATTTGGACATAGTGATTGATGTAATCATTTATTCCATCTTACTAAATAATTCTAGATTGAGACATTAACGGTAACAAATACTTTACTGATATTTTAAAGGACTTAAAAGTTACAAGTTTTACAAACCCATATAAAGGGAAAAAATTTAAGATGGGAAATGCTATAATTTTTGAGGATGTTGAGTTTGCTTTGGAGGAATAAAGTATGGATCATTGTTTTTAAGGAGAATCATTATCGTTGATTCAACCATAGTTAGTTTTTCAGATAATCTATAAGGTTTGTTTGTATTCATTGACAAGAAGTAAATTAGGAATTATAACAAGACAATATTAAACATAATTTTAAAGTATGGAGAACATTATCTTTATTCAACTATAGTTACTTCTTCAGATAATGTATAGGATTTGTTTCCTTTTATTGAGAAAAAGTAAATTAATAACCATAATAAGACAATGTTAAACAAAATTTTCTTCAAATTAAAGTAGATGTTTCAAGAAACCAAACTCAACAACCTTAAGGTGTGTAACGATCCGCAAATTTATCAATTTGATAAATTAAATTTACTTTTAACTATTCAAATATTGGATTTTTTAAAACATATATTATGATGTTTTGCACAATAATAATGGTAATCTTATTTTGAATAAGTATTTACAAAAAATATAAAATTTTAAGGAATATCGATAAAATGGTCGATTTTTTTTTTATCATAAACAACTCTATAATTATCAGAAGTCGCACATGGAGCTAGATGCATACACTTATCTATTCATTTAAACATGAATATGAAATAAAATATTTATTTTGAAATAAAATTGTATTTATGACACCATCAATAATGACATCATATTTAATTATGAATTTAAATTGAGATTTAATGATTTAATAATTATTATAATTATTCAAATAATATTTTTTAAATGATAATAATTCATTTTAATTAGTTATGAAGTGACAATAAATCTTTCATAATAATTTTATAAATACACACACACACACATTTGACTTAAAATTATAAGGAAAATTAATATTGCATTATTGATATAATAACACTTTCTGTTAAACAATTGTTTAATATTAATTTATATGGATTTATAAATCAACTGTGATCATTTTAATGAGCTAAAAATGATAATAAATTATTTTTCAAATTTTCTTTACATTTATATATAATTTAATTAATAAGCGAAAATGTGATCGGGAATTGGTTTTCAGATATTCAACGTTTTAGCAAACGAAAGTCGTTCAAAGTTGTTACAACATTATTTATATATCTTGTGCACATGTATAATACACACATACACAACCTAACATATACATGTACCCATACACACACACACACACACACACACAACAAATATATACATTTATGTATACATATATTGTAAAAATTATCTAAGATATTTTAGAAAACTTTATCCTTAAGCAATGCAAAGTCAATGCACATGCCATGAAGTGAAAAGATGAAGGCACGTGGGGAGGGGGATAAACGTGTGGAATAATGGGAAAGGAGGGGTGTGGGTTGAGAGAAGAAAAGGAAATGCATATTTAGATATATATTTTTTAATCCATTTTTGCCTATAAATACACCGCCTTAGCTCTCTCATTTCATTCATCCATTCGCGTCTTCTTTCCCATTTTTCTTAAAGCTCTAAGACCTCTTCTTTAATGGATTCCATTCCTTGAAAAAATATTTGTAAAGTTATGGAAAAATAAAGTAAAATACACACACACACATATATACAGTGTCATTCCACCCCAAACCAAGGCAAATCACTCTAGATCTCCACTCAAAGCTGATGGCCACACCCATATCCATGCTTGGTCGAGCCTATTTCCACTTGCAAGCATAGGCTGAGCCTTCCCAAAGGTCCAAGGCTCGATTTCATAGGCTTTGATTTGATCGTAGCAAAGCTATAGTCCGTTTAAATAAGTCTAATATCCAATGAAGGTGAGAAACTCTAATATTTTAATGATATATATGTTTGACTATGATTGATTGTGATGATTGTGAACCATGTTTGGATATGATAATATGTTAGTTTATTTATGGGAAACAATTCACTTTTAATACACGTCGAATATCCCGAAAGAAATTACTTTCCTTTAATAAATGAAATGGTGTATATGAGATTTTTAAACCTTTTTAAAATGGTTTTAAATGATTTTTAAATTTTTTATAAACACTAAAACCTAATTTGGTGAAGTTGGGAAAAGTTATGAATTGAGTCAAAAATAGGCGCATCGAGTAACGGTAGTTCGCGATTTCACTCCATAATAGTTTAAATCAATTTATACGATGGAATCAGAGTTATAATTCGTTGTAATAAGAATTTTCCAAACTCTTTTAACCATAATTTCAAACAAAAGAAAAAGATCGAGATTTCGTTTAGTAGATTTTGAAATATAAGCAAATCAAGTTTCAAAATAGTCGTGCTTGGGCAGTTCGGAAACAAAATGCGATAAATTCTTTGAAATTGGCATTTTTAATTCTTTAAAAATATGAAATAAATTCTATAAATATGTTAAATTTTTTTAAAAGAGATTTGAGGTATAAAAATGGATTTCTAGATGATAGAAAAGCTGTTTTGATCAAATAAACCTTAAAAGCACTATTCGCAACACTTTTTGCAGTCGTTTTTAATAACTTTTGAAATATGGCTTTAAACTTAAGTATTCTTTCCCAAATCTTATATAAATGTTTGCAAATAAATAACTAAGCATTTTGAAGATGATTTGGAGGTTTTATAATTTATTTTAAAGAATTTAAATAAATGATTTAAAAGCTGTTATAATTATGAGAGTTAATCTTGGCTCTAAAAGCCAATGAGTAAATTGGATTTCTTTATTTGTGAGATCCGGACGTAAGGTGCTTAAAATAAGGAGATGTTTAGGGGCAACCAGTGCTCTGGCTCACTAAGTCTCTTTCTTGGGCGATGAATACATAAGATCGAAATGTCGAAAACGAGGCAAGTATAAAAGATTCAAATTTAGCAACTTGGATTGTATAGAAATAATCTTCTTATACTTGATATTAAATTCCAAGGAGAGAACCCATACTATCTGTGTGAATTTAAAAGGCGATTTCACCATTATTCGACGGATAGTAAAGGTTGAAAACAGAAATTGATGTTGAGTAGAATTAGTATAATTCCCATCGACCCTTCTTACTCAATAATGTTTTACAATGTAATTTATGATAAATGATTTTTGATTTGGTATTTCCAAAGTTAAAGAGAGGTTTAATGATTCCGTATATACCCAAAAATAATTGTTTAGAAAATATATATCTTTAGAAGATATTTTTTGATAAAGAGAATGTAATTAATCAAATGATAAGCACCTATTTACTTAACATCTTTTTATTGATGATTGGTTTGAAGGAACCAGGGTCAGATTTGAGTGATTTTTATCTGAAAACCACTTCGAACCAATTTATGCATTCGAAGACGAATACATGGAATGATAATAAATGGAATGAAGGCCTGCTTGTCACTGACCTTTGGGAGAAAACTCCCATAGCATATGTATTTGGCAGTAGTATTTTCATTTGATTTTCGATGCAAGAGCTGCTCAAGATGTAGTAGGAGAGTCCTTCGGTTTATCCTATTCCTAGACAACTTGTGTGGACGAATGTCTGACATTGCATTTCTAACATACACGTACATTGATGTTTACAAACGTACATCTGTTTGGTCTTATAGGAAGTAACTCTCCTACACTTAACATCATTCTCTGAGACATACGAGCTCAGAGGCTATACATTTGTGGAAATCAATAGTGTGATGGAATTGGAGATGTGGCATTCAAAGTGGAATGTGCTCATCATCCGAAAATTGCTTAAGCAGGGCATGTCGTAAGGCTATGTGGTTCGCAACCGCTAGGGTATGGTCATTACCTTTCTAGATTACTCTTTATATATGGGGTATGTTGTGTATGCTATGAGAGCTCTCGGATATGTAACAATCTCGGTTCAATGACGAATTTAAATTTGTGATTTAATTAAATTCTTGGATTAAATTATGTGTTTATTTGAATTTTTTGAATTTAATAGGAAATGTGTACTTATTTGTTTTTGAATTTGATTTGAAACTCAAAATAGTGTTTTCAATTAAGTTGAATTATAAACAAAATTTTGTTTTGGAAATTCAAAATGAATTTTCTTTGATAGGTTATACTCGGACAAATAAAATATGTATGATTACGTATTTACTGTATAAATCGTGTCTTAATTCATTTTCTTTAAAAAAGTTATAAAAAGTATAAAATAAAAACTACTTGTCAATATTGAATATAAGCATATAGAATAAAATATATAGTTAAACCATAAATAGAAATCAAATTTAAGAATTTATGTTAATAATAAAATTTTATGGTTATAAGGCAACATTAAACAAAAGGCAAGCAAGAAAATAATAAAACAAGAAAATATGTCTATGTAATGAAGCTTGCAAAAGTAGATAAACAAATAAACAAAAGAAATGTCTACAATACAAAACCTGTACATACAAAAATAAAAATAAAATGGATTTTATATAGACAAAAGTACATATGTACATGCATATACAAAGCAAAGCAAAACTGTACATACTACATAATAACAAATAGTAAGCTTGGAAACAAAATAGGACATTGCATTTAATACCCCATCTCCTCGGTACAATTGAAGATCATTTCAGCCGAGATGGATCACTTCATTTCAGTTTATAAAATAATTTCTTTAGTTAACAAAAGAAGTAAGCCTATACTAGATAACACTTATCTGTACAAACACCTTTCTTCTACATATATGTGTGCATCATCTTATACCAGTTCGTTCAAATAAAACTGAGCAAGCTGAAAGAAAAAAAAGAGAAAATAAGTCTCATCTTTCTTACAAACATCATTCAAAGAAAAGCAAAACAGATTCAAGAAGATTCAATCTGCAGTTTCAACAACAAGGCAGTTCTCTGTTCTTCCCTTTCAACGGTGAGCAAACTACTTTGTTAAAACTTAAAAACTAATTGAATCTTGCAAGTATGCTGCTGTGAAATTTTTTAGTATGAATGTGAATGTACTTATGTGTATATAAATTTAGGTGTGCATATGCTGGACTCTGCTGATTACAAGCCTTCAAAACCTAGTTATTTTTGGCCTTAGGATCTTAATAAAATTTGTTATAAAATCGAAAATCCAAGTTCTACAAATATTTATAAATATACCAGTAAGATATTTTCGCTGCAAATTGATAAGTTTCAGTAAAATCAACTGTGAGCAAAATTTCAACCTTTAATACTTTATTGCCTGTGAGTAAACATTTTTTTTTAAAAAGTTTTAAGTTAATTAAAACATTCCAATCTTCATAGATAAACTGATTTGTATATGCTTCAGTTTGAAATGATTTTGAGGTGCTCTATGTTTCTCTGGAATTTGTTGCACATTGCATATTTGGTTCAAAACTAAAGTTATTCTTATTTAAAGCATTGATAAGCTTTGATTTCTCATCAAACAAGATGTCAAAACTTCAAATAAGATTATTTTTAAAGTTTATTTAATATGTTAGTGAAATACTGGAGAAAAAACTTTGTTTATAGGTAATCTAACAGTAAATTGATAAATTTTTTTGTTATAAACTATTAATTCAAGTTTATATCTTGAGTTATTACAGCAAATTATGATTTTTAAAACAAAAACGAAGAATTTTAGTTGCATATTCGAAGAGCGGTTTGCGGTTGAACAAAAATTGTATTTCTTTCAATTTCTAGTGTTTGGATCAATAATAAATATTGAAACTGGAATTGAAGCAAGTGTAAATGAATGTGACCTCGAGAAAAATAAGCAATAATTTTTCCATTGAGTAAATTTAAGAAGAAAGATCATTTTAGGGTTTTATATCAAGTTTTTGAACTTGTCAGTATCGTGACGAGTTCGTCATCTCTGTATGATCGAGCTTCATGCGAATCAAGAGTGTAACGATCCCAGTTTAATCAAGAATTTAAATTTATAATTAAATTAAATTCTTGGATTTAACTGTGTATTTATTTGAATTTTTTCAAATTTAATGAGAAACGTATACTTATTTATTTTTGAATTTGGACTTGAAACTCAAAAATGTATACTTTCAGTTGAATTGAATTTTGAATAAAAAGTATAAGAATAAAAACTACTTATCAATATTTAATATAAGTGTAAAGCATAAAATAAAATATATGTATAAATTTAATACATGATGGTTAAACCATAAATAGAAATCAAATTTTGTAATAGAAATCACATAGTTATAAAATGTTAATAACTAAAACAAATTTCTTACATTTAGCAAAGTAACTACAATTAACAAGATAACAAAAGTGTATGAAAAGGAAAGAATTAATATAAACTATAAAATAAAAAAATATATAAATAGTACTTATAAAATCAAAACAGCACCTTGTTGTAAGTATACAAGATGGAAGCATCACAAAACATACTTGCATTAAATGCAAGCCTCCACAAAGCATATCAGCCACCATTAAAACAATAAAAAAAAGAATAAACTAAAATTATATGTAAACAAAACATACTTGCGGTAAATATACAAAACCTTGCTGTGAGTATATTTTTATGTAACAAAATTTTATGTAAAAATGTACATATAAAAATCAATGAGGCTTATGCAAGAAGATAGAAATCTAAAAAAAAGATATACTTACAGAAGAATAAAACAAAAGCCTGATTTCAAAAGAAAGAAAATCTGCAAATAAAACAACTATAGTACTTATAAAAAAAATCAACAGCATGTTTATGTAAACAAGGATGGGAACAAGCATTTAATGCTTTCTTCTTAAGCATAAATCAAAGATCATCTCAGCCGAAATAATGTTTTTCTTAGTCAAAGTAAGATGGAAATATCCGATGAGAGAAAAATAGTTGTACCAGTTAATACCTCCCCTACCCTATACAAACCCCTTTATATATATGTACACCTCCATATACATTTAGTTCGTTCAAAAGCAAAATACAGCAAAGTCAGAAAGAAAGAAAAAATTATAAACACCACTTTATATTCAAAGTTGAAGACAAATTTGCTGAAGGAAAAAAAACAAAATAGAGAGGAAGAGTAAATCTGCAGATTTTCCAAAACAAGTAAAAGAACCTCTGTTTCAAATATTTGCCAAAGTGAGTAAACATATCCTTTAAAAAGTTTTAAGTTATTTAAGACAGTTTAAAACTTCATCTATAAACTGTTGTGCATATACTTCAGTTAGCATATGATTTTAATATGCTCTGTGTTCTTTGAAAGTTGTTACAGACTTCATTTTTTCTATTCAAACATTCAAACTATTTTGTTTAAAACATTTTGTAAGCTTTGATTCTCAACTAAACCAGTTGTTAAACTTAAAAATAAGATTTTTAAAGGTTGATTTAAAATCCTATTTATCAAGCATCACTGTAATTTTGTTTTACAGGATTCAAGTAAACATTTGATAAAAATAAAAGGTTATAAAACATTAATTCATGATTTTAATCTGAATCTATACTTCTATCCATTATTTTTAAAACAAAAATAAAGATTTTTAATAAAGGGTTTCAAGGGCAGTTTGATAATATAATAAGTTTGCATTTTCCTAAATTCTTGACAATCAAATTAATTATAAATGTTGGAATTTTGTTTAAAGCTAGTATGATCGACAATGATCTCGAAAAAAATATCAGAAGAATTTTTCATTGCGTAAATTTGTGAATCGAGTTCGAGTTAGGGTTCTATATGAGTTTTTTTCCGTGTTTGGGAAATGAGGGATTTCATCATCTAGGAGTGGTTGAGCTCCATGTGCTTTTGGGGAACGAGAGTGCGAGGTGTCGACGTGCTATGGCCAGAAGCATAGATTTTTCTAGTGGCCGATGGTGTGATCGCGAGGAGGTTTTTGGTTGGAGTTTCGTTCAGTTTTTCGATTGAGTGACGAAATCTAGATCAGAAATTTTTGACTTCAAGTTGAATGTTGCAATCGAGCTCGGAGAGGATTCGTGACGTGCCGGAGGGGGCGAGGTTCGCTAGAGCGTCGCCATGGTGGTGTGCACGTGCACAACGTGAAGTAAGTGTCAGTGAATTGCCGTGGGAAGCTCGAGTGGAAACTCGAGAAATTTAGTGAAGTGCTTCGGTTTCTCTCGCGTTCGAATAGTTTGGCCATGTAGTATTCAAGTTTTAAACTTAAATAAAAATAAAAAGAAGAAGAAAGAAACTGGTAGAATAAAAGAAACTGGAAGAAGAAAAGAAACAGGAAGGAGAAGAGAACACGGGGAAGAAAGGAGGATGGCTCGGGAAAAAGAAAATGGAAATGAACTCAAATTGAACTCCAGTAAACATTTAATGTTTTACTCGGTTTTGCTTTTATAATGGGCTAAGCCCAAACAAATTTGCAAGTTAACAATGTTTTTTTAGTTTAATTTATCCTTTAATTAGTTGAATAATTTAAATTAAGTATAAAATCTATTAACAACTAAAGTTTTGGAGTTGACACTAATTTGATGTTCAAAGTATATATATATATATAAATTAATTAATTAAGAAGGGAAAATGAATATTACTGAATTATTTTTGGAAAGAAATCAAGAATAATTAAATTAATAATTGTAGCTAATTAAGTAATTAAGGATTTACAATTTGTAATTAAATTGATTAATAAGCAAATAAGTTTTCAAATTAAATTGGAAATTAAGAATTGGTTATTCAGATATACTAAAGTCGACAAATCAAATTTAGCGGTAAATTAAAATAAAATTTTTTGAAACAATAAAACGAGTTAATAAGGATTTAAATTACTTACCCAAATTCTTATCATTGATTTAAAATAATTTTGTGGTAAATTTATTTAAACCACATTTGAAAATAAATTAACAATGACTGTGCACGATGTTGATATTTCTATTCTGTTTGTGATATTGTGTGATGTAGATTGCTATGTACTGCATTGTGACTTGTGATTTATTCTATATTGATGTGAAAATCCTGTTGCCGTAAACAACATTTAAAATTTCGATGCGACAGGGAGTCGGATTCCGATTGGTTATCCGAAACCCACATCGAATAGTAATGATAAATCTTTGTGACTAATAAATTTATTTTATCTATGAATCTGTGAATGAAGGTAAGCGTTATGGATTATAACGCTTATCGATATTGGTATATCTGTGATGATTGATATTGTGCACTGTTGTGCACAATCCCTGGACCACACTTATACACACACAAATATGGATTGCACGTGGGAATTGGTTAAGTCACAAATTTGTTTAAATAGTTTTAATTTGAATTTTTAAATTCAAACGGGTTGAAAATAAATTGGGTTTAAAGTGAAAAGCGTTTGAAAAGGTGTTTTAAAAGTGTAAGTTATTTTGAATAACTTAATTAAAAATTTGGGAATTTGAATAATTTGATTTAAATTGGAATTCAATATTTGAAATTGAATTCTATATTCAGTATTTATGATATTAAACGGTAAACAAGTTTATATCGGTTTTAAACCATTTTAAAGTGTTGTTTTTGGGAATTTGAATTAACCCAAAGATTTTAACTTGTATAAATGAGATAGAATGAAACGAAAACTACTTGTTTTCAAATAAAAATAGCTTTCATTTAAAAAAAAAGGATTTCCAAATTGTGTTGAAAAGTTTCAAGTTTGAAATAGAATTGAAATGCTTTGAAAGCTATGAAATGAGTCTTTGATTCAAAGACCGAATGAGTTAATCCAACTTGAATTGGAATTGTTTTTGAAAGGCTATGAATGAATCTTTGGAAACGAGCTTTGAAAGTTATAAGTTAAATCTTGTTTTAAAGATTTAACGAGTTAATTGAAATGGTAATTGTTTTGAAATCCACAAATGGATCTTTGTGAACGGGGTGAACTTTGTGAACTAAATCTTTTTGTTTAAAAGATTAAAGGTGTGGAAATTGTTTAAACCATCAAAGGTTTTGAAATGAATCTTTTTGTTTAAAAGATTGAAAAATGGCAATTTGTTTTAACCATTCGAATGAAAAATTTGGGCTTTAAGCTGTGATTTAACTGAGACCCCATTGTCCATATGATTTTTAAGTATTGCGCTCGTTATTCGGTTTAGCCGGGAGAGGACCTTTTGTGTCATATAACCCATTCTGAATAATGATACGACGTATATGGATAGCATTTGAAGACCGGGTATTTGTAAAACGATAGGATGACCTATCGATTGTCTCTGCACTGAGTTGCTCCGGTATAGAGATTCCCTAAGTGATGGGAAGTTCGATCGGGATTGTAAATACCCGGATTGGCAAGGACTTCTTTGGAAGTGCCTTCGGATCTGTTCGAACCCAGAACAGACTTGTATGGATTGTATGTCTGACATTACATTTTGAGATATAAAGAAGATTTCTTTCAAATACATTTCTATTGGTGTCAGAGAATTTATTCACTTATCTTAACACCCTTCTCTTAGACGTACGAGCTCAGAGGTTATGTAATTGAAGGTTATCAGCAATATATTTCCAAATTGGTAGTGTGGCATGCTAAGTGCCGCTGTGTGTTGATGATCATTAGTTGATCATTTGTGATCAAAGCAAAGCTTTCGTGTAAAGCATAGCTTTGTGGACGAGACCTCATCGGACCTCACAACCCGGAAATGGTCGAAACAGGAAAGATGCGACTAGGTTATGAGGGTCGCTCCCTTTAGGGTATGTCATTTCCTTTTGAAAAAAGGTGATGTCATGGTATGGAGCCCAAATATTTACCTACGTGGTAGCTCCAATCTCATTTTATGTGTGGTTGTAGCTTTGTGATAGATGGCCCTCGGATAAAGGTCCCAAAGGACCGGGGAGTGGCATACTCGAGTAGTAGTTACCTAGTTACAGAGGTAACCCGGCCTTGTGTTGGCAGAGAGCCGGGTAGGTTCTCGGGACGTCCCTCTAGAGGCGTACCCATGTGGTAGTAGGAAGTTCCTTAGCCTGGCCATTTGTTGGAAATCCAATTCCCAATACGAAACCCTGTACGGTTTTAGTTGTAGAACCTGCCATTTACTTATGGTGGTCACCACTGTTTAGATGGTAGCTATAGTAGGCATAGTACGAAATGTCTATGCTGGCTAAGACTAATATTCTATTTTCGAAATGCTTTCTACACTATGCACTAGTAATAATATCAAAGAATTTTCTCGTATCAAGCATGTTTGACTATCATAAGAAGAAATCTCCTCCAATTCTACGATTGCATTGTGTGTGTAGCGGGATGTCTTATAGTAGTTTCATTTTACAAAAGCATAACGAATTTTCTTTATAAATCTAGTTTATTTAAAAGCAACTATTTTTGTTTACTCATACTAGTCGCATGACTGATGTGGAGTTTATTGTTTCTTTCATAACTCTGGGTGCCCATAATTTCTACACGGGCAGCCTAGTAGCAGGTTTCTATATTTTGGAGTTAGCAGTATTTTGGAGCTTTTTCTTTGGAGATACTCTAGAAGCTTTTTGGATCTCAGGTGTTTAGTGTTTTGGGAGATTGTTACCGTTACATTCCTATGAAGACTTTTGGATATATGATCATCGATGTATTATTATGATGTTATTTGGAGTTGTGGTGTATGTATTAAATACTATGATGTATTATTGGATATTCTGATATTGTATCTGTGATGTATGCATGATATTCATTTTGTTCCGCTGTTTTATATTCATCTGATGTTGTTATAAGCTCTGGCGATACAAATTTGATATCGTTTATCGGATATCGAGTTTGGGTCGTCACAATGTGGTATGAGAGCTGAAGGTTGAGTAAGAACTTTAGCTACGGAGTATAACACATTAGATGGCTCATTAGAGATAGGGTGAAGTATACCCTAGAATGAGTACAACCGAGAAACTGAAACCCAAAGTTATTTAGTGATCTGCTTCCTTTAACTGTTATTATTCTCTAAGATATCTTGTCCATATGCCTAAATCAAGCTTTCTTACTAATTACAGATAGTGGGAATGAGCGAAAGAAGAGGATAAGGTAGGGGTCGGGGAAATACCACTACAGCTGGCCAAGTCCCTGCAACAGTAGAAGCAGTTATACCTACTCAATCTCGGCCTAATTTGGATGACCTCTATAGAAGTATTACTAGACTTGGTGGTAAGCCGTTCACTAGCAAAGAATCCATTATCGAAGCACAAGCCTGGATAAGATCATGTGAGAAAATCTTCAGAGGGCTGAAATTGCAAGACGATCAGAAGCAACTCATAGCTTCTTGGCAACTCCAAGAAGAAGCATTGGCTTGGTGGGATACAGTTATTGTAGACAAGCCAGAAGAAGAATTTACTTGGGAACAGTTTAAGGAAGTGTTTGAGAAACGATATATGCCGTCTGCTGGTATCTCTAGAATGTACCAGGAATTTATAGATTTGAAGCAGGGAAATTTATCGTTTGAGGAATATTTGAACAAATTCAATGAGCTGTCTCGATTCGGTTCGGAGCTGGTAAATACACCTTTGAAAAAGAATGAATGGTTTATTCGGGGAATGAACAAGAAATTCCACGGAAGGATGACGGCCCACGTTAAGGAACTTTTTTCCGAATTGATAGATTTTGGTTATAGGTATGCTAACCTAGATATGCCAGAAACCCCAAGGGAAGAAGGAGGTACAAGCAATCAAAATTGGAGGAAAAGAAAGTTTGGGAACAAGAAACCCTATCAAGGCAAGGAAAAGAAGGATAGTCAGGAAAACCGGGCGAAAAATATAACTTGTTATAATTGCCAAGAAAAGGGCCACCATGCAAACAATTGAAAGAACCCGAAGAAACAAGTTAAGAAAGAACAACCTGTGGAGTCTGGTCAGGGAGTTAAGAAATGCTATTACTGTCACAAGCCAGGTCACGAAGTTAAAGACTGTCCAATTATGAAGCAAGCTCATGTGGCAAATGTGTATGCCATCAAAGATGATCCTTCAACCTCTAAGACTGATAAGGGAAAAGGAATTTTGGAAGGTAACTTTCTCATTTACGATAAAAATTTTTGAATTTTGTTCGACATGAGAACTACACATAATTTTATTTCTTAGCAAATCGTAAATAAGTTACATCTTGGATCTGAGATCGTAATCAAATCTATCTTTGTCTGTTTCATTGGGTTTCGATAAAATCTACGAATGGTTAGTTATCCCTTCGAACAAACCAATACTCCTGTATACTTCGAAGATCAGACGACCCAATTGTTTCATAGTAGATTGAGTTTATTCTCATATCTATTGTTGATATTCTGATTTGGTAAGCCAAATGCAGAATAAATATTCGATTTGATTTGGAAGGATATTTCTCTACCTTTCATCTATCTTTGTTGTCTCCTTGGCAAATTTCGGGGACGAAATTTCTTAAGGGAGGGAATCTGTAACGATCCCAGTTTAATCACGAATTTAAATTTATAATTAATTAAATTCTCGGATTTAATTGTGTATTTATTTGAATTTTTTCAAATTTAATAAAAAATGTATACTTATTTATTTTTGAATTTGGACTTGAAACTCAAAAATGTATACTTTCAGTTGAATTGAATTTTGAATAAAAAGTATAAGAATAAAAACTACTTATCAATATTTAATATAAGTGTAAAGCATAAAATAAAATGTATGTATAAATTTAATACTTGATGGTTAAACCATAAATAGAAACAAATTTTGTAATAGAAATCACATATTTATAAAATGTTAATAACAAAATCAAATTTCTTACATTTAGCAAAGTAACTACAATCAACAAGATAACAAAAGTGTATGAAAAGGAAAAAATTAATATAAACTATAAAATAAAATAAAAAATTGTACTTATAAAATCAAAACAGCACCTTGCTGTAAGTATACAAGATGGAAGCATCACAAAACATACTTGCATTAAATGCAAGCCTCCACAAAGCATATCAGCCACCATTAAAACAATAAAAAAAAGAATAAACTAAAATTATATGTAAACAAAACATACTTGCGGTAAATATACAAAACCTTGCTGTGAGTATATTTTTATGTAACAAAATTTTATGTAAAAATGTACATATAAAAATCAATGAGGCTTATGCAAGAAGATAGAAATCTAAAAAAAAGATATACTTATAGAAGAATAAAACAAAAGCCTGATTTCAAAAGAAAGAAAATCTGCAAATAAAACAACTATAGTACTTATAAAAAAAATCAACAGCATGTTTATGTAAACAAGGATGAGAACAAGAATTTAATGCTTTCTTCTTAAGCCTAAAACAAAGATCATCTCAGCCGAAATAATGTTTTTCTTAGTCAAAGCAAGATGGAAATATCCGATGAGAGAAAAATAGTTGTACCAGTTAATACCTCCCCTACCCTGTACAAACCCCTTTATATATATGTACACCTCCATATACATTTAGTTCGTTCAAAAGCAAAATACATCAAAGTCAGAAAGAATTTTTTTTTATAAACACCACTTTATATTCAAAGTTGAAGACAAATTTGCTGAAGGAAAAAAAAATAGATAGGAAGAGTAAATCTGCAGATTTTCCAAAACAAGTAAAAGCAACCCCTGCTTCAAATATTTGCCAAAGTGAGTAAACATATCCTTTAAAAAGTTTTAAGTTATTTAAGACAGTTTAAAACTTCATCTATAAACTGTTGTGCATATACTTCTGTTAGCATATGATTTTAATATGCTCTGTGTTTTTTGAAAGTTGTTACAGACTTCATTTTTTCTGTTCAAACATTCAAACTATTTTGTTTAAAACATTTTGTAAGCTTTGATTCTCAACTAAACCAGTTGTTAAACTTAAAAATAAGATTTTTAAAGGTTGATTTAAAATCCTCTTTATCAAGCATCACTGTAATTTTGTTTTACAGGTTTCAAGTAAACATTTGATAAAAATAAAAGGTTATAAAACATTAATTCAAGATTTTAATCTGAATCTATACTTCAATCCATGATTTTTAAAACAAAAATAAAGATTTGTAATAAAGGGTTTCAAGGGCAGTTTGATAATATAATAAGTTTGCATTTTCCTAAATTCCTGACAATCAAATTAATTATAAATATTGGAATTTTGTTTAAAGCTAGTATGATCGACAATGATCTCGAGAAAAATATCAGAAGAATTTTTCATTGCGTAAATTTGTGAATCGAGTTCGAGTTAGGGTTCTATATGAGTTTTTTTCCGTGTTTGGGAAATGGGGGATTTCATCATCTAGGAGTGGTCGAGCTCCATGTGCTTTTAGGGAATGAGAGTGCAAGGTATCGACGTGCTATGGCCAGAAGCATAGATTTTTCTGTTGGCCGATGACGTGATCGCGAGGAGGTTTTTGGTTGGAGTTTCGTTCAGTTTTTCGATTGAGAGACGAAATCTAGATCAGAAATTTTTGACTTCAAGTTGAATGTTGCAATCGAGCTTGGAGAGGATTCGTGACGTGCCGGAGGGGGCAACGTGAAGTAAGTGTCAGTGAATTGCCGTTGGGAGCTCGAGTGGAAACTCGAGAAATTTCGTGAAGTGCTTCGGTTTCTCTCGCGTTCGAATAGTTTGGCCCTATAGTAATCAAGTTTTAAACTTAAATAAAAATAAAAAAAGAAGAAAGAAACTGGTAGAAGAAAAGAAACTGGAAGAAGAAAAGAAACTTGAAAGAGAAGAGAACACGGGGAAGAAAGGAGGATGGCTCGGGAAAAAGAAAATGGAAATGAACTCAAATTGAACTCCAGTAAACATTTGATGTTTTACTCAGGTTTGCTTTTATAAAGGGCTAAGCCAAAACAAATTTGCAAGTTAACAATGTTTTTTTAGTTTAATTTATCCTTTAATTAGTTAAATAATTTAACTTAAGTATAAAATCTATTAACAACTGAAGTTTTGGAGTTGACACTAATTTGATGTTCAAAGTATATATATAAAAAATTAATTAATTAAGAAGGAAAAATGAATATTACTGAATTATTTTTGGAAAGAAATCAAGAATAACTAAATTAATAATTATAGCTAATTAAGTAATTATGGATTTACAATTTGTAATTAAATTGATTAATAAACAAATAAGTGTTCAAATTGAATTGTAAATTAAGAATTGGTTATTCAGATATACTAAAGTCGACAAATCAAATTTAGTGGTAAATTAAAATAACAAATTTTGAAACAATAAAACGAGTTAATCAAGATTTAAATTATTGACCCAAATTCTTATCATTGATTTAAAATAATTTTGTGGTAAATTTATTAAAACCACATTTGAAAATAAATTAATTATGACTGTGCACGATGTAGATATTTCTATTCTGTTTGTGATATTGTGTGATGTGGATTGCTATGTACTGCATTGTGACTTGTGATTTATTCTGTATTGATGTGAAAATCCTGTTGCCGTAAACAGCATTTAAAATTTCGATGCGACAGGGAGTCGGATTTCGATTGGTTATCCGAAACCCACATCGAATAGTAATGATAAATCTTTGTGACTAATAAATTTATTTTATCTATGAATCTGTGAATGAAGGTAAGCGTTATGGATTATACCTCTTATCGATATTGGTATATCTGTGATGATTGATATTGTGCGCTGTTGTGTAAAATCCCTGGACCACACTTGTACACACACAAATATAGATTGCACGTGGGAATTGGTTAAGTCACAAATTTGTTTAAATAGTTTTAATTTGAATTTTTAAATTCAAATGGGTTGAAAATAAATTGGGTTTAAAGTGAAAAGCTTTTGAAAAGGTGTTTTAAAAGTGTAAGTTATTTTGAATAACTTAATTAAAAATTTGGGAATTTGAATAATTTGATTTAAATTGGAATTCAATATTTGAAATTGAATTCTATATTCAGTATTTATGATATTAAACGGTAAACAAGTTTATATCGGTTTTAAACCATTTTAAAGTGTTGTTTTTGGGAATTTGAATTAACCCAAAGAATTTAACTTGTATAAATGAGATCGAATGAAACGAAAACTACTTGTTTTCAAATAAAAATAGCTTTCATTTAAAAAAAAAGGATTTCCAAGTTGTGTTGAAAAGTTTCAAGTTTGAAATAGAATTGAAATGTTTTGAAAGCTATGAAATGAGTCTTTGATTCAAAGACCGAATGAGTTAATCCAACTTTAATTGGAATTGTTTTTGAAAGGCTATGAATGAATCTTTGGAAATGAGCTTTGAAAGTTATAAGTTAAATCTTTTTTTAAAGATTTAACGAGTAAATTGAAATGGTAATTGTTTTGAAATCCATAAATGGATCTTTGTGAACGGGGTGAACTTTGTGAACTAAATCTTTTTGTTTAAAAGATTAAAGGTGTGGAAATTGTTTAAACCATCAAAGGTTTTGAAAAGAATCTTTTTGTTTAAAAGATTGAAAAATGGCAATTTGTTTTAACCATTCGAATGAAAAGTTTGGGCTTTAAGCTGTGATTTAACTGAGACCCCAGTGTCCATATGATTTTTGAGTATTGTGCTCGTTATTCGGTTTAGCCGGGAGAGGACCTTTTGTGTCATATGACCCATTCCAAATAATGATACGACGTATATGGATAGCATTTGAAGACCGGTGGTGAAGACCGGGTATTCGTAAGAACGATAGGATGACCTATTGATTGTCTCTGCACTGAGTTGCTTCGGTATAGAGATTCCCTAAGTGATGGGAAGTTCGATCGGGATTGTAAATACCCGGATTTGCAAGGACTTCTTTGGAAGTGCCTTCGGATCTGTTCGAACCCAGAACAGACTTGTATGGATTGTATGTCTGACATTACATTTTGAGATATAAAGAAGATTTCTTTCAAATACATTTCTGTTGGTGTCATAGAATTTATTCTCTTATCTTAACACCCTTCTCTGAGACGTACGAGCTCAAAGGTTATGTAATTGAAGGTTATCAGCGATATATTCCCAAATTGGTAGTGTGGCATGCTAAGTGCCGCTGTGTGTTGATGATCATTAGTTGATCATTTGTGATCAAAGCAAAGCTTTCGTGTAAAGCATAGCTTTGTGGACGAGACCTCATCGGACCTCACAACCCGGAAATGGTCGAAACAGGAAAGATGCGACTAGGTTATGAGGGTCGCTCCCTTTAGGGTATGTCATTTCCTTTTGAAAAAAGGTGATGTCATGGTATGGAGCCCAAATATTTACCTACGTGGTAGCTCCAATCTCATTTTATGTGTGGTTGTTGCTTTGTGATAGATGGCCCTCGGATAAAGGTCCCAAAGGACCGGGGAGTGGCATACTCGAGTAGTAGTTACCTAGTTACAGAGGTAACCCGGCCTTGTGTTGGCAGAGAGCCGGGTAGGTTCTCGGGACGTCCCTCCAGAGGCGTATCCATGTGGCAGTAGGAAGTTCCTTAGCCCGACCATTTGATGGTAATCCAATTCCTAATACGAAACCCTGTACGGTTTTAGTTGTAGAACCTGCCATTTACTTATGGTGGTCACCACTGTTTAGATGGTAGCTATAGTAGGCATAGTACGAAATGTCTATGCTGTCTAAGATTAATATTCTATTTTCGAAATGATTTCTACACTATGCACTAGTAAAAATATCAAAGAATTTTCTCGTATCAAGCATGTTTGACTATCATAAGAAGAAATCTCCTCCAATTCTGCGATTGCATTGTGTGTGTGGCGGGAGGTCTTATGGTAGTTTCATTTTCCAAAAGCATAACGAATTTTCTTTATAAATCTAGTTTATTTAAAAGCAACTATTTTTGTTTACTTATACCTGTCCCATGACTGACCCGGAGTTTATTGTTTCTTTCTAAACTCTTGGTGCCCATAATTTCTACACGGGCAGCCTAGTAGCAGGTTTCCATATTTTAGAGTTAGCAGTATTTTGGAGCTTTTGCTTTGGAGATACTCAAGAAGCTTTTTGGATCTCAGGTGTTTAGTGTTTTGGGAGATTTTTACCGTTACATTCCTATGAAGACTTTTGGATATATGATCATCGATGTATTATTATGATGTTATTTGGAGTTGTGGTGTATGTATTAAATACTCTGATGTATTATTGGATATTCTAATGTTGTATCTGTGATGTATGCATGATATTCATTTTGTTCCGCTGTTTTATATTCATCTGATGTTGTTATACGCTCCGGTGATACGAATTTGATATCGTTTATCGGATATCGAGTTCAGGTCGTTACAAGGAGGGTGGAAGGTTGTCGTGTTTACGTGGTGTGGGTAAATTTTGGGCGTCTCTGGTGATCTCTACGGCGATCGCGAGGCATTTTTGTAGTTGGTTGTGTTTACAGGTTTTTCGAGCTGTATGCAAATTTTTGTATTCGAATTTTTATAAGTAATTAGTGTTTGGATTTCGAATATGGAGTAGATTTGTGACTCGCCTGTGATGATGGAGTTCGCCAGGGGTCGTTCGCACCGCCGTGCACGTGTACGGCGGTGGGTTGTCGTGTCAGTGTCGACGTGGTTGGTTGTCTCGTGTCGTGCTCGAGGGGATTGGGTGTTTGCTTCAAGTTTGATCGTATGCGTGAATAAGTACCTGATGCTGTAATTTATAACTTGGTTTAAGACTGAAAAAAATGGGAGAATAAGAAGATTACGAGAGGGAGTGAGGTGACTCAGAGCAAGAGGGTGGAGGACTCGAAGAAATACTCGAGTATCATAGGGATGGAATCGGGTTTTTGTCAAACTGGAATATTATGTTGTAAAAGTGTAAAGTTAAACAACCTGTTTTCTACAAGTTTTAAATACTGTAACTTAATAAAGAGTTCAACGGTGAAAATTGCTTTGAAATAAATTAATCTAATTGAAATGAAAATTGCTTTGAAATCCGTAAATGGATCTTTGTGAAACTGAGTGAACTTTATAAAGTAAATCTTTTTTGTTTAAAGGATTTGAAATGGTAATTGGTTTAAACCATTTGAAAGAAAGTTTGGAATTATTAAGTTGTGACTAAATTAAAACCCCATATCCATATGTTTTTAAATATTATGCTCATTATTCGGTTTAGCCGGGAGAGGACCGAATAATGATTCGTCGTTATGGATAGCATTTGAAAACCGGTGGTGAAGACCGGGTATTTGCGAGAATGATAGGATGACCTATCGTTTGTCTTTGCACTGAGTTGCTCCGGTATAGAGATTCCCTAAGTGATGGGAAGTCCGATCGGGATTGTGAATACCCGGATTGCAAGGGCTTCTTTGGAAGTGCCTTCGATTCTGTTCGAACCCGGAACAGAAATGTATGGATTGTATGTCTGTCATTACAAATTGAGATGTAAAGCTGATTTCTTTCAAATAAACATCTGTTGGTGGCGGAGAATTTATTCTCTTAGCTTAACACCCTTCTTTGAGACTTACGAGCTCAGAGGTAATGTAGTTGAAGGTTATTAGTGATATACTCCCAATTTGGTAGTGTGATATGCTGAGTGTTGCTGATCATTTGTTGATCAAAGCATGGCTTTGTTAAAAGCATAGCTTTGTGGACGAGACTTCGTCGAACCTCACAAACCGGTAATGGTCGAAACAGGAATTGTGTGGCAAGGTTTCAGGGGTAGCTTCCATAAAGTATGACCATTCCTTCTGGAAAAGGGTAGTATCATGGTATGGAGCCCAGGTACTTACTCATGTGAACATTGTATTTTATGACTTTGTGATGTTGTTGGTGTAGAGAGCTCTTGTATAAAGGTTTCTAAGGACCGGGGGTGGCATATCTGAGGTTTTGTTTATTCCCTGGGAAGGGGGGTAGCTGGCCTTGTTTGGCAGAGAGCTGGGTAAGTTCTTGGGGCATCCCGCCAGAGGCGTTCCCATGCGGCAAAAGGAAGTTCCTTAGCCTGACCATTTGTTGGAAAATCCAAAGAAACAATACGAGCCTTGTACGGTTTTAGTTGTATTACCTGCCATGTACTTATGGTGGCGCCCCACTGTTTGGATGGTAGCTATAGTAGGCATACGACAATGGTCGTATGTTGGCTAAGATTTATATTCTACTTTCGAAATGCTTTTCTGCACTTTGCACTTATAATAATAATATCAAAGAAATTCGCGTATCAAGCATGTTTGACTATCATAAGAAGAAATCTCCTCCAATTCTGCTTTTGCATTGTGTGTGTGGCGGGAGGTCTTATGGTAGTTCCTTTTTCTAAAAGCATTGCGAATCTATTTTAAAATATTTCTTTGTTTGTTTTTAAAGACGAACTGTTTTTGTTTGCTCATACCAGTCCCATGACTGACCCGGAGTTTATTGTCCCTTTCCTAAACTCTGAGTGCCCACAATTTTCCACACGAGCAGTCTAGTGTTTGGTTTATCAGATAGTCAGGTTTAGTAGATTATCTGGAGCTAGTTCAGTTTTGGGATATGTACCACACTTGCTTATCTTGGTGCAATCTTGATGGTGGATCGAGCTAGGTGTTTTGGAGCTTTGTCTTTGGAGCTTTTGGATCAGAGTCAAACATCACTGGATATCTGTGAAGACTTATCTCATATTGTATCATGTTTCGTTGTATTCTGTGTTGTATATTCTCTGATGTTGATGATTATCAATGTATCAAATTGATGTATCAGATATTGTATTCATGTTATATCAGTGATATCATCTTTTATTTCTGCTGTGTTATTTATCATCTAATGGGTGTTGCAAGCTCCCGCGATACGAATTTGATGTTGTTTGTCGAGCATCGAGTTCAGGTCGTGACAATTTGGTATCAGAGCTGAAGGTTGAGTAAGAACTTTAGCTACGCAGTGTAACTCATTAGATGGCTCATTAGAGATAGGGTGAAGTATACCCTAGAATGAGTACAACCAGTGGAACCAAAATCCAAATTTCTTAGTTTATTCTCTTTATCTGTTGTTATTCTTTAAGATATTTTGTGCGAATGCCTAAATCAAATTTCTTACTATTTACAGATAGTAAGAATGAGTGGAAGAAGAGGACAAAATAGGAGACAGGAAAGTACCACTTCAGCTGGTCAAAGCCCTACAACGACAGATATTCCTATTCAGTCTCAATCAAATTTGGCTAATTTATATCGAAGTTTTACTAGACTTGGTGGAAAGCCGTTCACTGGCAAAGAAACCGTTATCGAAGCACATGCCTGGATTTGATCGTGTGAAAGGATTTTCAAAGGACTAAAATTAGAAGATGATCATATGTGATTAATAGCTTCTTAGCAACTCCAGGAAGAGTCTTTAGTTTGGTGGGAAGCAGTTACCGTGGATGAGCCGGCGGATGAGTTTACTTGGAGTCGTTTCAAAGAAGTGTTTGAGCATCGATATATGCCGTCTGCTGGTATCCTTAGAATGTACCAGGAGTTTATGGATTTAGAGCAAGGAAGTTTATCATTTTAGGAATACTTGAACAAATTTATTGAATTATCTCGATTTGGTCCAAAATTGGTGAATACACGGTTAAAGAAGAATGTAAAGTTTATTCGAGGGATGAACAAGGAGTTTTAGGAAAGGATGACTACTCACGTTAAGGAATCTTTTTCTGAATTAATTGATATGGGCTATCGATACGATACTATGGATAAGCAAAAAGATCCGGAGGAGAATGGAGATACAAGTAATCTGAATTGGAGAAAAAGGAAGTTTGGTGGAAAGAAACCGAGGAAAAATAAAGTAAATAAGAATATACAGAAGAAAAGGATGAAGGATGTTACTTGTCTCAATTGCTTGGAGAAAGGTCACTACTCGGATAAATGCAAGAATCCTTGGACGCCAGGAATGAGAGAGCCATTTATGAGGCTAGATCAGGAATCTACGGGATGCTATTACTGCCGCAAGCCGGGACATAAGATCAATGACTGTCCAGCTCATAAGCAAACTCTAGCAAAGAAAGTGTATGCAATTAGAAATGATTCTTCAACCTCAAAAAGCTGATTAAGGAAATGAATTTTATCAGGTAACCGTCTCGTTTACGAATAAATTTTCAAGTTTGTTCGACATGAGAACTACCTATAGTTTCATTTCTCAGCAAATCATAAATAAGTTAAATCTTGAATCTGAAATCGTAATCGAATCTATTTTGTCTATTTTATTGGGTTCCGATAGATTCTACGAATGGTTAGTTATCTATTCGAACTAACCAATACCCCTGTACACTTCGTAGATCAGGTAACCCAATTGTTTCATGATTGATTGAGTTGTTCTCATATCTATTGTTGATAATTCTGATTTGGTAAGCCAAATGCAGAATAAATATTCAGTTTGATTTGGAAAGATATTTCTCTATCTTTCATCTATCCTTGCTATCTCCTTGGCAAATTTCGAGGACAAAATTTCTTAAGGGGGGAATATGTAACAATCCCGGTTTAATGACGAATTTAAATTTGTAATTTAATTAAATTCTTGGATTAAATTGTGTGTTTATTTGAATTTTTCGAATTTAATAAGAAATGTATACTTATTTGTTTTTGAATTTGACTTGAAACTCAAAATAGTGTTTTCAATTGAATCGAATTATAAACAAAATTTTGTTTTGGAAATTCAAAATGAATTTTCTTTGAAAGGTTATACTTGGAAAAATAAAATATGTATGATTATTTATTTACTATATAAATTGTGTCTTAATTTATTTTCTTTAAAAAAGTTATAAAAAGTATAAAATAAAAACTACTTGTCAATATTGAATATAAGTGTATAGAATAAAATATATGTATAAATTTAATACTTGATAGTTAAACCATAAATAGAAATCAAATTTAAGAATTTATGTTAATAATAAAATTTTATGGTTATAAGGCAACATTAAACAAAAGGCAAGCAAGAAAATAATAAAACAAGAAAATATGTCTAAGTAATGAAGCTTGCAAAAGTAGATAAACAAATAAACAAAAGAAATGTCAACAATACAAAACCTGTACATACAAAATAAAAATAAAATGGATTTTATATAGACCAAAGTACATATGTACATGCATATACAAAGCAAAGCAAAACTGTACATACTACATAAAAACAAATATTAAGCTTGGAAACAAAATAGGACATTGCATTTAATACCCCATCTCCTCGGTACAATTGAAGATCATTTCAGCCGAGATGGATCACTTCATTTCAGTTTATAAAATAATTTCTTTAGTTAACAAAAGAAGTAAGCCTATACTAGATAACACTTATCTGTACAAACACCTTTCTTCTACATATATTTGTGCATCATCTTGTACCAGTTCGTTCCAATAAAACTGAACAAGCAGAAAAAAAAAGAAAAGAAAATAAGTCTCATCTTTCTTACAAACAACATTCAAAGAAAAGAAAAACAGATTCAAGAAGATTCAATCTGCAGTTTCAACAACAAGACAGTTCTCTGTTCTTCCCTTTCAACGGTGAGCAAACTACTTTGTTAAAACTTAAAAACTAATTGAATCTTGCGAGTATGCTGCTGTGAAAAATTCTAGTATGAATGTGAATGTGCTTGTGTGTATATAAATTTAGGTGTGCATATGCTGGCCTCTGTTGATTACAAGCCTTCAAAACCCTGTTATTTTTGGCCTTAGGATCCTAATAAAATTTGTTATAAAATCAAAAATCCAAGTTCTACAAATATTTATAAATATACCAGTAAGATATTTTCACTGCAAATTGAGAAAGTAAAATCAACTTTGAGCAATTTTTCAACCTTTAATACTTTGTTGCCTGTGAGTAAACATTTTTTTTTAAAAAGTTTTAAATTAATTAGAACATTCCAATCTTCATAGATAAATTGATTTGTATATGCTTCAGTTTGAAATGATTTTGAGGTGCTCTATGTTTCTCTTGAATTTGTTACAGATTGCATATTTGGTTCAAAACTCAAGTTATTCTTATTTAAAGCATTGATAAGCTTTGATTTCTCAACAAATAAGATTATTTTTAAAGTTTATTTAATATGTTACTGGAAAAAAAACTCTGTTTATAGGTAATCAAACGGTAAATTGATAAATTTGTTTGTTATAAACTATTAATTCAAGTTTATATCTTGAATTATTACTGCAAATTATGATTTTTAAAAGAAAAATGAAGAATTTTAGTTGCATATTCGAAGAGCAGTTTGTGGTTGAACGAAAATTGTATTTCTTTCAATTTCTAGTGTTTAGATCAATAATAAATATTGAAACTGGAATTGAAGCACGTGTAAATGAATGTGATCTCGAGAAAAATATGCAATAATTTTTCCATTGAGTAAATTTAAGAAGCAAGATCATTTTAGGGTTTTATATCAAGTTTTTGAACTTGTCAGTATCGTGACGAGTTCGTCATCTCTGTGTGATCGAGCTTCACGCGAATCAGGAGGGTAGAAGCTTGTCGTGTTTTCATGGTGTGGGTAAATTTTGGGCGTCTCTGGTGATCTCTATGGCGATCGCAAGGCGTTTTTGTTGTTGCTTGTGTTTACAGGTTTTTCGAGCTGTATGCAAATTTTCGTATTCGAATTTTTGTAAGCAATTAGTGTTTGGATTTCGAATATGGAGTAGATTTGTGACTCGCCTGTGATGATTGAGTTCGCCAGGGGTCGGTCGCGCCGCCGTGTACGTGTATGGCGGTGGGTTGTCGTGTCAGTGTTGACGTGGTTGGTTGTCTCGTGTCGTGCTCGAGTGGATTGGGTGTTTGCTTCGAGTTTGATCGTATGCGTGAATAAGTACCCGATGCTGTAATTTATAACTTGGTTTAAGACTGAAAAAAGGGAGAAGAAGAAGATTACGAGAGGGAGTGAGGTGACTCGGAGCAAGTGGGTGGAGGACTCGAAGCAATACTCGAGTATCATAGGGATGGAATTGGGTTTTTGTCAAACTGGAATATTATGTTGTAAAAGTGTAAAGTTAAACAACCTGTTTTCTATAAGTTTTAAATATTGTAACTTAATAAAGAGTTCAACGGTTAAAGTCAAGAAATTTAAACAAGTCTTAATTATTTTAGTTAATACTTTAACAAGGTTTTTAACATTTAATTATTATTTTTAAACAAGTAATTAAGTTAAGTATGAAATTAATTAACATTTAAAGTTATAGTTAATATTAAATTGATTTTCAAAGTTTAAAGAAGATTTCTGTGAAAATGTAAATTTGTGAATAATTAATATTAATTGATTATTTTCTGAAAGTAATTAAGAATAATTATTTTTTTGTAATCAGTAATGAATTAAGTAATTTGATAATGAATTAATAGTTAACTAATTAAGTAATTTCATTTAGAATTAAGGATTATAATTGATTAATTAAGTAATTAATGATTAATAAATGGGTAATTAAGTTTGATTAATAATTAAGATTTGTACTTAATGATTAAGAGAAATCAATCTAGTAATTAAGACCTAATAATTGATTAAGAATTGATTTGTTAATTAACTAATTGAAATGAAATAAGTAATCAATTGATAATTAATGATAAATTAAACAGGGTTAAGGAATTAACTCTCAAGTAATTGATTAAATTTGAATCAATTATAATAAGAATTAAAGATGATTGCTTGTGGATTATGTATGTAGAATATCTGATTTGTTGTAAAATGAATTGACATTTCTATTTAAATTGTGATGCTGTGAGATGTGAATTACTCTGTGCTAGATTATGATTGGTGATTTTATCTGTAAACCCTTGGCCTTTAAAATGACATTTGAATTTCGATGCGACAGGGAGTCGGATTCCAGTTGGTTATCTGAAACACACATCGAATTGTAATGATTAATCTTTGTGATTGATAAATTTATTTATCTATGAATCTGCGAATAAAAATAAGCGTAATGGATTATATCGCTTATCGATATTGATATCTTTGTAATAATTGATGTTGTGCACTATTGTGTAAAAACCCCTGGACCACACTTACACACACAAATATGGATTGCACATGGAAATCGGTTAAGTCAAAGATATTTGAATTTAATTCAAAATAGTTTTAAAAATTGAATCTTAAATCCGAACGGTTTTGAAATGGATTGGGTTTATAGTGAAAAGCTTTTGAAAAAGTGTTTTAAAAATGAAAGTTGTTTTGAATAACTTAATAAAGATTTGAAATTTGAATAATTCGATTCAAATAGGAATTCAATATCTGAAATTGAATTCTGTATTCAGTATTTATGATTTAAAAAGGACTTTACAAGTTATACGGGTTTAAACCGTTTTTAAAGCGTTATTTTGGGAATTTGAATTAACCCAAAGATTGTAACTTGCATAAATAAAGTTGGATTTTTTCCGAAATAAAACTATTATTTCTAAATGATAAAAAGCTTTCATATGAAAAATGAATTCAAATTGTATTTAAGGAATTTCAAGTTAAACAGAAAATAGTTTTCCAAGTTATGAATGAATCTTTGGAAACAGTTTTGAAAGCTATGAGATAAATCTTTGATTTAAAGATTTAAATAAATTAATCCAATTGAAATGAAAATTGCTTTGAAATTCGTAAATGGATGAAGTAAATCTTTTTTGTTTAAAGGATTTGAAATGGCAATTGGTTTAAACCATTTGAAAGAAAGTTTGGAATTATTAAGTTGTGACTAAATTAAAGCCCCATATCCATATGTTTTTAAATATTACGCTCATTATTCGGTTTAGCCGGGAGAGGACCGAATAATGATACGTCGTTATGGATAGAATTTAAAGACCGGTGGTGAAGACCGGGTATTTGCGAGAACGATGACCTATCGATTGTCTCTACACTGAGTTGCTCTGGTATAGAGATTCCCTAAGTGATGGGAAGTCCGATCGGGATTGTGAATATCCGGATTGCAAGGGCTTCTTTGGAAGTGCCTCCGGTTCTGTTCAAACCCGGAACAGACTTGTATGGATTGTATGTCTGACATTACAAATTGAGATGTAAAGCTGATTTCTTTCAAATACATATCTGTTGGTGGCGAAGAATTTATTCTCTTAGCTTAACACCCATCTCTGCTCGGAGGTTATGTAGTTGATGGTTATTAGTGATATACTCTCAATTTGATAGTGTGATATGCTGAGTGCTGCTGATCATTTCGATCAAAGCATGGCTTTGTGAAAAGCGTAGCTTTGTAGACGAGACTTCGTCGAACCTCACAAACCGGTATTGGTCGAAACATTAATTGTGCGGCAATGTTCAGGGGTAGCTTCCTTAGGGTATGACCATTCCTTCTGGAAAAAGGTAGTATCATGGTATGGAGCACAGGTACTTACTCATGTGAACATTGTATTTTATTACTTTGTGATGTTGTTGATGTAGAGAGCTCTCGCATAAAGGTCCCTAAGGACCAGGGGTGGCATATCTGAGGTTTTGTTTATTCCTCGGGAAGGGGGGTAGCCGGCCTTGTTTGGTAGAGAGCTGGGTAAGTTCTCGGGGCGTACCGCCAGAGGCATTCCCATGTGGCAATAGGAAGTTCCTTAACCTGACCATTTGTTGGAAAATCCAAAGAAACAATACGAGCCATGTACGGTTTTAGTTGTATTACCTGCCATCTACTTATGGTGGCGCCCCACTGTTTAGATGGTAGCTATAGTAGGCATACGATAATGGTCGTATGTTGGCTAAGATTTATATTCTACTTTCGAAATGCTTTTCTGCACTTTGCACTTATAGTAATAATATCAAAGAAATTCGTGTTTCAAGCATGTTTGACTATCATAAGAAGAAATCTCCTCCAATTCTGCGTTTGCATTGTGTGTGTGGTGGGAGGTCTTATGGTAGTTGCTTTTTCTAAAAGCATTGCGGATCTATTTTAAAATATTTCTTTGTTTGTTTTTAAAGACAAACTGTTTTTGTTTGCTCATACCAGTCCCATGACTGACCCGGAGTTTATTGTCCCTTTCCTAAACTCTGGGTGCCCACAATTTTCCACACGGGCAGTCTAGAGTTTGGTTTTTTCAGATAGTCAGGTTTAGTAGATTATATGGAGCTAGTTCAGTTTTGGGATATGGACCACACTTGCTTATCTTGATGCAATCTTAATGGTGGATCGAGCTAGGAGTTTTGGAGCTTTGTCTTTGGAGCTCTTGGATCGGAGTCAAATAGTATTGGATATCTGTGAAGACTTATCTCATATTGTATCATGTTCCGCTGTATTCTGTGTTGTATATTCTCTGATGTTGATGATTATCATTGTATCAAATTGATGTATCGGATATTGTATTCATGTTATATCAGTGATTTCATCTTTTATTTCCATTGTGTTATTTACCATCTAATGGGTGTTGCAAGCTCCCGCGATACGAATTTGATGTTGTTTGTCGAACATCGAGTTCAGGTCGTGACAGGATAGGTCGGGAACCACTGGGGTGATGTCATATTCGGTTCTATCCCCAACTAGATGGATTTGCGGGTGGGCCAGTCTTGCCAGGTGCAGAGGTTTCGAAGGTGTTGATCGTCGGTACATCCCTCTAGAGATGTATTGTACGGAAGGTAGTTCCTTACTTGCCGTTGTATGGAAATCCATTCTCCAATAAGTGCCTTTGGACTTGATTGAAGAACCTATTATGCTGGAATTTAATCAATGTAACAATTTTGGCTAAGATTATATAAGTTTACTTGAAAAGTGTTTTCAAAAGAATGTCATTAAAAATAATATTACTAGATTTTGTGTAGTAAAGATTTTGGTTATCATAAGGTAAAAAACCCTTCCGTGTTTATATGCGGTGTAGTCTTATAAGATACCCTTTGTCTTTAAATATTTGTATTTTGAGTTTCTCACACCAGTTCCATGTCTGATCCGTAGTTTATTTCCCTTTTCTCTTAAGCTCCGGGTTCCCTATTTTTCCAAGCAGCCAAGTAGTCAGGTTTAACTTGGAGCATTATGATGGAGTTTGAAGTTTGGAGCTGAATATGTTCCTATAGATAGTTCTCCATTTCCATTTTTGCTATATTAGTTTACTGATTGTATTCCGCCTTTATGGGAACAAAGATTTATAACTACCTAGGCTGATTTGTAAGAGAGACTCTGCTAAATGTATTTAAGATTTCTGTCGTGAAGATATATGTTGAAGGAATATATGTTATTCCATTCGTCTAAGATTCTGTTCTGTCTTTATTTTCTATTACTCTTGATAATCTGCCTCTTCAGCACTTGGACTTGCGGCACGTGAATACCGATGATGTATAAGTGTTAATTTCTAAGGGTCGAGGAGGCGTGTCGTCACAGTGTGCAAGGTCACTAAGGAAATCGACTTGAAAAGTAAGAAACACTATTCTGGATGACTATATAGTTTTTCTCTATAAAGATAAATAATGGATTGGTGAAGATGGTTCCATTAGTTTACATCTGCCCTTACAAGATATTAATTTGAAATGTTTAAGGTATGAATATATAGTGTAAATCTATATATGAAAAATAAAGTTTGAGATCTTTCCCTCTACCATGGTTATGAATAACTATTCAAAACCAAAAGGGGTTAGTGGCTAATATAGAAAGGTATAAGGCTCGTTATAGAAAAGACTATACTCAAACGGAAAAAGATATTTTCTTTTTAAAGAGACTTTCTATTTGGTTTACTGAAAGTCTCTTTAAAATTATTTTGGAACTTGTTGCAGATTATAGTTTTAAGAGATATCAAATGGATATTAAACTTGTATTTCTCAATGGAGACATTGATGAAACAACTAAAGAAACCGACTTATGGATTAATCTTTTGTATTAGGGATTCAAAACACTGTTATTATTTATGGGGTGATATTTGGATTATCACAGAAGAGCTAGACAGATAAGTGCATAAAAAGGTTTGGTGTGTAAACTACGAATCAAGTGATTCTATTTTATGTAAATAGACAAATGTTGTCTTATATAATTATATAAGATTATTTATGTGTTTGCGGTGTGAAGTATAATGCATGCTAAAGCGTATACACATATGGATATTGCATGTATTATTTGAAGTTATCTTATCGACATTAAAAGTGGATCAATGGTCAGTAACCAAAATGGTTACGAGTTGTCTTTAAGGAATAAAAAGATTATATGCACATAGATAAAAGACCGGATTGGTTGGAGATCATAAAGCATTATAATCCGAATATTTTGGATGCCAAGAGTATAAAAGATCCACTTTAGGAATAAAATTATTATTTTAGGTGGAGCAATATAAGGAAAGTTGTCATATAGACACTTATAACCTCCTCTATTATGGAAATAATGTTTATTTTCTATTATGAAGCGTCCAATGGTGGAAAATAATTTCAAAATTTTATCACCAAGTTATGGAATATCGACAAAGAAATTGAAAGATCATTGAAGTAATATTGTGACAATAAACAACATTTTATTTTCCAACCAGGGGAGAGTGCAAAATAGATTGAAATTCATAAAGCATATTGTAACAAACTCCATTATGGCAGATCCACTTACAAAAGGATTTTCACCCATGGTCTTTCATGAGCATGTGGCTCAATTGGTGTAACTTTTATGTAAGGTTACTTTGGTTTAGGGTGAGTTTGTATTTGATTTAGTCATATGAAAAATTGCTCTATACTTCTGTTACAGATATATTAAATAATTTTTTTTCTAATCAAAAATAGATTGTAAAGTTTTCTCTACATTCTATGAAGATTAAATATTGAACCTTTTTTCGATCTCGCTAAAATAGGACCAGTTGGAAATAGACATGTATAGGTCACATCTCATGTAATTTCCACGCTATGCATCCATGATTGATCTATGAAATTTGGTTGCTTTCGTATATATGAACGTTGATGGGTTTAGTTAAACTAAATGTAACGAAAGCCACTATGATTTTTTGTCAGCATAGTTAATGGATGAGATTGTTTCGAAAACACAATATATTTTAAATAGAAAAATTTAGAGTTCATAAAGTTAAACGCATGTATATGGTTAATTACATAAATGGCCTAGGGATATTGTTAGAATCATCAAGTAAGCCACATATGTAAAATAAATGTGTTATGCTGTTTTGGTGTAAAGGCTAATTAAAGTGATCAAATTTTGTATTAAAGCTAAAAGGCTTATGGATATAAATGTCATGGTATTAATGTGTAGATACCATAACAATTCTAATTTGTTGAAGAGCTAAATTAAAAAATGCCAACATTATACATAAAGGGTTATTAGTTATTCTCCTAATCTCTTCTATGGAAATAATTTAGATCTAGGATTTGTGTCAATTTGGAAGATCAAACCAATTCTTTTTCTCTTTAAATTAGAAACTATGGATTCAGGTACAACTTCCGCTAATTTATTTACTTTCCTCTGATTTCTTCTCAATCAAATCAATATGAGTCACATATTCAAACCTAGGGTTTCATAATCAATCAATTCTAAAGCATTTTGAAATCCTAACAAGCGGTACCAGATCCACACATTACTGATTTCATTAGAATTTTTTTATGTTTCTACTATGAGTAAAGTTTGAATTAAACCTCATTTAGAAGTCATTAAATTCAACTGAAGTTTCTAAAGTTTCGGATCTGCTTGATCGTAAGGTTTTTTTAGTGTTGATTTTGAATTTGGTTTAATATTATTTTCTTTTGTATATTTTAAATTGAAAGGTTGATTTGTGAAACAGTTTTGGTGTAAAAATATAGATCTAAATGATCTGTATGTTATTTACAAAATAAGATAGAATTTTAAAATCATTAAATTTTTTAGGGAAATAATATAAATTCCGCTAAATTTCGAAAATAACTTATGTTGGTTAAAGCATCCACATGTTTATTATTGTATATTATGTAAATAAGTTGTGAATTCTAATATGGGGAATAGTTTGGATCTGAATGTACATTCATTTACTTTAATGTTTATTACTGATATGGACAGATATATATAATTTAGAATCATTTATGCAAGAAATGTAAATCTAGTTCTACTATTATTTTACCTTACTTAGTTTTTGATTACATAATTTGGATATATATAAGGTATTTGGTTTATTCAAAAAAATTGATTAATTAGGAATAAAGTACGCACCTTTAAGGTGCTTACGTTTTTGTTTATTTTATTGTTGTAATAAATTTTAATATGACACTAATTTATATTTTACACCAAATAACGGTCAATTGCATTTATTTGTTTCATAAATGCATTAAATGTGCTTATTATGGTTATAGATTATTTAACTCATTATCATAGCATCAGTTTTGATAAATTAAATGATGCAATATGTTTGTATTTGGAATAGGAAAATGCATATAGTTTATTATTTGATACATTTATGTTTGATAGATACAAATATTTTATATGTATGACTAATGCTTGTTTAAAATATGTTTCACTTTCATGCATCGTTTATCATAAATTAAAAGGAGTAGCAGTTTTCATATTGTCAAAATGCATGGTTAGTAACCTTAATTAAGTATTCAAATAATAAACCAAAGATAAAGTTATATGGTAGCATTATGTATAGCTATATTATGGTTCACAAATACACCATATCTAGTACATTCATTCATGTTATTTAGTACGACGTGTACTATGACATTTATATATAATTTAATGTGTCATTTAATTCTAGCGTTCATTTGTGACATTTGTCATGGAATTTGTTTGTGATGCCTTGTATCATGTTTATTTAGGGAATGTTATGAATATAGCCACATATTTAAAGCAAAAATTATAACTATACTATAATTAAAACATGTTGCGCCACAGTTATAATTGTGAGATTTTCAAGTGTCATATAGACCTAAAGCATTTTTAGTAGTGTTTTATACCAGTCGAAATATATTGTATATATGCTACGAAATAAATTCAAATATATTTTTGTTGTCTCCTTGCAAACTAATTGTAAATATCCTATATTCCAGTGAGCTAACTGAAATAACATGTCACCAAAATGACTTCTCTTATTTTAGTTGTTCATAAAAATGTTTGATAATTATGTGTATTTATTCATGCGGTTATTTTAGCCGGCTCAAAGGAAGACTAATATTTGGCCGAATCACTTACACATGCATGATGATAAATTTGTGACAATTACAAGGTTTCACAAATGAATAACTAATCGACCCAAAGGAAGATGGTTATTTGACTTGAATTTGTAGGATCGATTTCACCCTAGAGGGGGGGTGAATAGGGTGATAGTGTAAATTATAAAAATTAATCGCGGAAGCTTATCAATTAATTTCAATTCAGATCACAGAATAGCAGCACAGATATTGCAGAATATAAATAACAGAACAACACAGAATTTACCCAGCTTCGGCAAAACCCTGCCTACGTGCTGCCCCCAAGGTTTCTACTAGAAATTAGATAGTCCCTCGCTTACACACGTAAACTCGCTATACCCGCTATTGACTAATCTAACTCTACGCTCAAAACCCTGCCACAACTCAACCACCGAGTAGCAAATTCCCAAGCTACGCCACGTAGCTTGTCCCCTAGTCACACGACTAGAAAAAATAAAACGGTTTAAAAAGAAAAAAGGAAAATATAATTAAAAACAATTTAAAATAAAATAGCCCTAATTTTAAAACCTATAACCCTTTAAACATAAAATAAAAAAACTTTTTATCAAAGCCGTCCCTTTTCTTTGTTTTCCTTAGCCCGGTCCTTTTTTTATTCTTCACTCTGGCGGCTTCGATCTTCGTTCGTCTCTAAAATTAGGGCTTGGAAAAATTGAAGTTGCCGACTTAATTTGGCACAATCGAATGATGATTTCGTTCTTGCTTGGTCGATCGATGCTCTCTTCTCTTTGCTTCACGGCTACCTCAATTTGGTCGAGTTAATTGTCAAAAATGGTATGATGTTGATTTTTGCTCGACCTTTGATTCGAGTTATTGATATTGTTCTCTGTTGCTTGAGCTCGAATCCCTATGTGATTGCCGATGATGATTAGGGTTATATATAGGTTTCGAAATCCTATTTTTGCGTTTGTTCAGATATATTTGAATTTGTCAAATTATTTGCTCTGGCCGCTTGATGATGCTTGAACGATTGATGATTGAACTGACTTTGTCAAATTCGTATCTTTCACGTTTCTTGGTTGACACGGTTTTGAATTAATTTTTTGTGATGACCACGGCTTGAATCTGACTTTAATTTGTGACTTTGAACTGGTCGTTGATCATCTTGACTTGGCTTGACACCTTGATTACCACTTGATGTTGAACTCGGTCTTTACTGATCATGTTTACTCCAGCCATTTGATTTGAACTTGTAAATTTTGACTTTGTTTTAAAAAATTGTTACATGACTTCGCTGTGTAGTCTGCACATATTGATTCCATTCATGTTGCTGGACTGGACATTACTGGTTGCTTTGGGATTTAACTTGAGCTTTGTACATCCACTCTTGATACTGCACTGTTCACTGTTGCACTCGATCATATTGACTTCAGTTATATTTTGGTGAAGTGATTTTTGCCTCTGTACAATTGTTGCTTCCCTGACCTGTTGTAGTTGTTCATATGTCGGTTAGCTTGCATCTGCTTGCTGTTGCTTTGTACTTCCCTGTGCTGTTGACTTTGGTTTTCATGCACTTGTACATGCTTTACTTGGTCCTTGATGTTGTACACTGTCATGTACACTTGTGTTCATGCTTGTGACATTGGTGCATTGTCGTGAGTAGTTTGTAGTTGCTTCACTGGTGGCCTATGTACATGCTTCACTGCATCTTGTCTTGTATTACTTGTGTCACCATACCTGTTGTACATGCAGCTGAATCATGCCTGAAGTCATTGCCTGGTTTCACTGTCCACCTGTATCTTGGCTTTGCTTGCATTGACATGTTATGGCCTGTATTTGTATGCTTCATATATGTGGGTGTTTGAAAGTTGCTACTGACTTGATTCACTTCATGTTTGTTGCCAGTTTACCTTGATTCTGCATCACTTGTAGCTTGCTACTGTGTTAAATGCACCCATTATGTTTGATCTGCTGATGTTTGTTGCAGTCCTTGTTTTTGGTCTTCATTCTGGTTGTCACTTGAAATTGTTGAGTTGTTGCACACTTGTGATCTTTAGTTTGTACTTCTGGTCTACTTTGTCTACATGTATTTCATGTTGATTTTTGAATTTTTACTTGCGTTGAATCCAGTTTCAAAAACTCGGGTTTGACCTTGTGCTCGTGTCGTGATTGCACGTGAGTTGAACCCAGCTTTTCATTTGGGTTTGACCTGTGCTTACCTGTTCCTGTAAATCGATCAAGTGTATATCGATGTGCACGGCCTTGTGGCATGTACAATGATACACTGTGCATGTCACATTGTTCGTGTATGATGAATTCAAATTTAAATGATGACGAACAACCCAAATAACTGAGGCAAATATCATTTTCAAAATTCACATTTTATTTTATATCGCAAAAATATTTTATTTTCAATTTTACTGCGTTAGTTTATATTTTTGCAGATTGCTCAGATGCTGGATTCAAACTTGAATGCAGTTGAAGATAAATACGAGTGTGAGTGATATGTAGTGAGGTGCTGATGTAAAATAGTGATGTAATTGAAATTGTATCAAAGTTGTATAGTGAATAGTGAGAGCTTGAATTTGTATACTATTCAAAATTGTAATAAATATTTATTTGAATAAAATATTCGTTTGAATTCAAATTCTGTGTTATTTATTTTATTCAGCAAATATTTATTTAATCTGTGAAAATAAATAGTATATTATCAAATACATTTAAACGAATGTATATATGTTTATTATCATCAAACAAAAATCATATAAGCGCATATTCAACAATCTCACCCTTTTGATGATAACAAACATATATTTAAGATTTTGAATATGTTAAATGTATTTGATCATTGATATATTCTAATTGCTCCCCCTATTTAATTGCTTCTTCTCTACACAAAACTCCCCCTACATATATGCATACAAATAAAATATGCAAATGAGTCTAGATGCAAAATAGAAAATTATTTGACCTTTGCTAGATTTTATTTGACAAAATCTTAACTTTTCTCTCCCCCTTTTGTTATCAGCAAAAGAATAATAGTGTTAGAGAAAATAGAGATAAAGTGATCGACATGAATCAAACATTTAACTCAATTGAATATAAATATCAAATTTCAATAAACTTCAAACAAAAATCATAATTACCCATGTCAGACGCATATTCCACTTTCAGAAATGATGGGGATAAATTCATAAAAATCATACAGTTCTGTCTATTTGTGGTATATTTATTTCGGGAAATTTGAATATCTACTAACCATGCATAACCGTTAGGACTTTTAAATGAGATTAGTAGTATTCCAATTTAATTTTAAAAATGAAATCAAGTATCTTCTAACCACACATGACCGTGAGGACTTTTAAATGGGATTAGAATCAACTTGTCTATTTAACCAATTAATTTTGATATGCGTTCCATACATGCATAACCGTGAGGACTTTTAAATGAGCATGGAAGCACATAATCAAAAATCCAAGTAATTCACCCATGCATAACCGTGAGGACTTTTAAATGAGAGTGAATACTTTGGATATTTATTTTTATTGAAGAATATAATAAATTGAAGCACAGATAATTTCCTTTATGAATCTGAAGATAAAACAAATTTAAGAACGAATAATTTCCTTTGTAAACTACCACAAATTTACATACTATATATGATTTTGATGAGTGATGGTCGATAGAAAGATGATAGAAATAGAAATGATCATGGAATTTTTGCCCAACAAAAAGTTTTTATAACTTTTGTTATGAAATTCTAAAGAAATTTTTCTAAATATATTGTCTTGAGTAATGTATGACAAATATCGACACTCATCACTTTTTCAATCACTATTGATCTTTTCGATAATCATTAGGGAGTTAGATTAGTCAAAATAGTCATTTAAAATCAAATCCAAAAATTATAAAAATAATTTTTCAAAAATGACTAATCTGTAAATATGGTCAAACATGATTTTCTCGAGGGGGTTTTATAAGAAAATTTTCTGCTATTTGAAAATTATTTCAAGTGAAAAATATGCAGATATTTTCTTTGGAAAAAAACGATGCAGCAAATGAATGTGTCAAAAATTAATCACGTTCCACTAGTAATTTTTCTATCAACCATATTACCAGTGTAATCTGCATCTGAATTTAAATTTCACTCAAAATTCACTCGTTGAATGTCAAAGACCAGATTAAGAAATTTCAACAAATTTTCTCATGATTATTATCAACAAATTCTAAATGAAATTCTCTTGGATTTGAAATGAAAACCGTGTCAACAATCAAACATATATTAAAGTGTCAATTTTAGAAGCCATCAAACATTATTTTTATTTCAAAGCAATTTCTTAAAAGTTTCAATAATTTCAAAAAATAAAATCCTTTTTACAATTTTTAAAATAGAATTCATTAGGATTTTAAATCGAGGCCGTGTCAAAACATGAATATAGATTTAGCCAACAATATTATTATCCAATCAAAACACTATTTTTCTTTCAAACTTATATATCAAGTAATTCTAGGGAATTTTATAGTGTTTTTGGCATAAGAATATAAATGGCTAACAATTTTGAATAAAGTCAGAATCAAAATCATCATTAAATCATCATCATATCATCATCACATAATTTGCTGATTTTATTCAGAAAATGATACAGATTATCACATTTAATATATCGTACAAATAAATATACCTTTACCTGTCTTTACCTTTACGATATTTTTCGTCGTTGTCCATTGTGATTCTGTCACCTTTATACTAGGCTAAGGAACTTAGCTTTGTCGCTCGTTGTGTTTCTGGAACAGCCAAAATCCAGAGAACACTATTGTTGTTCCTTAGCCTGCCACCACACCTACACGGAAAAAGATTTATGTGACCTATTTGTTTTTATAGGTCCATAGTTGTTAGTGGCAGAAAATTTTGAAAAATAATTTTGTGTAGACCCAAAACTATTTATAATTGTTCCCTTTGGCACCCAAATTTGTTTAACTTTGAGAGATTTTATATTTGTGCCTTTTGGAACCCAAATCGGTATAGTTTTCACATGTTTGGGTCTATACCAACAATTATTGTGACCGTGTCCAAATTTTTTACAAATTGTGCACATAGAATTAACTTGATTAATCTTGTTTTCAACAATTTTCGAATTATTATATCCAAGTCCTTGTCTAACCGTATTAACAGTTTGCTTTCCTAATAGCATATTCAATGATTTTTCACTTTTTGAAAATTTATCTAAAGTCGTTGACAATTGTTGGACTTGTGATTTGAGAGATTCATTTTCGTTTAACAACTGTGTGCACTTTTTAATAGAATTCTCTCTCCTAGTATTTTCATTCTCCTTTAAAATCAGAATTTCATTTTCAAGCGATTTTATTTTAATTTCTGATTTTTTAATTTCTTCATCAAATGTTGGACACTTATCACACTTAGGGATCCTACTTTGATAGGTTTTAACTAATTGATCAAGTTGTTTATTACATTCTATCAAAGTATCTTTTTGAGATTCAAGTTTGGCGTATTTTTCCCTAAGTCGTTCAAAACAACCGTTTACTTCATGAAAATATATAAGCAACTCAGAATGGGTAAGTTTTGATACCTCACTTGGCTCGTCATCGTCACTGTCAGTTGTATCACCTCGAAGACACAATTCTGCCTTTTCGCTTTCACTGCCAGTGCTTTGATCATTCTCGTCTATTTCATCCCAAGTGGCTGCAAAACTTTTCTTTTTCTGTTTCTTTCCGTGGCTGGATTTAATTTGTGGACAATTGGGCTTGATATGGCCGGGTTTGTTGCAATTATAACAAATAAACTTTTGTTCTTCTGAGTAGTCTAGTGCTTTGGCTATTCTTCTTTTTGCTTTTTGATTTCGAGCTGAATTTCCATGTTTTTGATTCCATTTTTTGAATTTCCTTATTAACAGCTCCAATTCTGCTGCTCCATCATCTTCATCGTTATCATCATCACTTTCTGTTGTTCCTTTGAGAGCTATTGATTTCTTTTGAGTGTCACCTCCTTCACGCTCTTCTTTGAATTTCATTTCAAGCTCATAAGTGGTGAGATTTCCGATGAGTTCCTCAACTTTAAGTTGTTTTAAATCTTTCGATTCTTGTATGGCAGTTACTTTTGCTTCAAAGCTTCGTGGAAGGACTCTGAGGATTTTCCGGACTATTTCTAATTCGGTGTATGTTTTTCCGAGAGCTTTTGATTTGTATACGATATTGGAGAGTCGTCCGTACATCTCTTTAACATTTTCTTCCTTCGCCATTTTGAAGTTCTCGTATTCGCTGCTTAGCATTGCAAGGCGAGATTCTTTGACTTGAGATGTTCCTTCGTGAGTCACTTCTAGTATGTGCCATATTTCCTGCGCAGTTAGACAATGGGAGACACGATTAAATTCAAATTGATCCAATGAACAGATAATAGAATTCATAGCTTTGGCATTAGTGTTCTGTAATTTATTTTCTAGTTCTGTCCATTGTTCCTTGGGTTTCTCTATTTCCTGATTATCTACAGTTATAGTTGGTATACTATAACCTGTCTCAACAATATTCCAAGCGTCAATGGTTTTCAGAAAAATTTGCATTCTATTTTTCCAGTAAGCATATTCACCATTGAACATTGGTGGTCTAACTATGGATTGCCCTTCTGCAAAAGCATTATTAAAAGAAGCCATTTTAAAAATTCAAATTTTTAAAACAAAAACCGATTTTTGAAACACGAATTTTTAAAACAAAAATTGATTTTTGAAACACGAATTTTTAAAACAAAAATTGATTTTTGTAAAATCAAAATTTTAAAACAAAAATGGCTTTTGTTCCTAGCTCTGATACCACTTGTAGGATCGATTTCACCCTAGGGGGGGGGGGGTGAATAGGGTGATAGTGTAAATTATAAAAATTAATCGCGGAAGCTTATCAATTAATTTCAATTCAGATCACAGAATAGCAGCACAGATATTGCAGAATATAAATAACAGAACAACACAGAATTTACCCAGCTTCGGCAAAACCCTGCCTACGTGCTGCCCCCAAGGTTTCTACTAGAAATTAGATAGTCCCTCGCTTACACACGTAAACTCGCTATACCCGCTATTGACTAATCTAACTCTACGCTCAAAACCCTGCCACAACTCAACCACCGAGTTGCAAATTCCCAAGCTACGCCACGCAGCTTGTCCCCTAGTCACACGACTAGAAAAAATAAAACGGTTTAAAAAGAAAAAAGGAAAATATAATTAAAAACAATTTAAAATAAAATAGCCCTAATTTTAAAACCTATAACCCTTTAAACATAAAATAAAAAAACCGTTTATCAAAGCCGTCCCTTTTCTTTGTTTTCCTTAGCTCGGTCCTTTTTTTATTCTTCACTCTGAATATCTTGAGAAAAATGGCGGCTTCGATCTTCGTTCGTCTCTAAAATTAGGGCTTGGAAAAATTGAAGTTGCCGACTTAATTTGGCACAATCAAATGATGATTTCGTTCTTGCTTGGTCGATCGATGCTCTCTTCTCTTTGCTTCACGGCTACCTCAATTTGGTCGAGTTAATTGTCAAAAATGGTATGATGTTGATTTTTGCTCGACCTTTGATTCGAGTTATTGATATTGTTCTCTGTTGCTTGAGCTCGAATCCCTATGTGATTGCCGATGATGATTAGGGTTATATATAGGTTTCGAAATCCTATTTTTGCGTTTGTTCAGATATATTTGAATTTGTCAAATTATTTGCTCTGGCCGCTTGATGATGCTTGAACGATTGATGATTGAACTGACTTTGTCAAATTCGTATCTTTCACGTTTCTTGGTTGACACGGTTTTGAATTAATTTTTTGTGATGACCACGGCTTGAATCTGACTTTAATTTGTGACTTTGAACTGGTCGTTGATCATCTTGACTTGGCTTGACACCTTGATTACCACTTGATGTTGAACTCGGTCTTTACTGATCATGTTTACTCCAGCCATTTGATTTGAACTTGTAAATTTTGACTTTGTTTTAAAAAATTGTCACATGACTTCGCTGTGTAGTCTGCACATATTGATTCCATTCATGTTGCTGGACTGGACATTACTGGTTGCTTTGGGATTTAACTTGAGCTTTGTACATCCACTCTTGATACTGCACTGTTCACTGTTGCACTCGATCATATTGACTTCAGTTATATTTTGGTGAAGTGATTTTTGCCTCTGTACAATTGTTGCTTCCCTGACCTGTTGTAGTTGTTCATATGTCGGTTAGCTTGCATCTGCTTGCTGTTGCTTTGTACTTCCCTGTGCTGTTGACTTTGGTTTTCATGCACTTGTACATGCTTTACTTGGTCCTTGATGTTGTACACTGTCATGTACACTTGTGTTCATGCTTGTGACATTGGTGCATTGTCGTGAGTAGTTTGTAGTTGCTTCACTGGTGGCCTATGTACATGCTTCACTTCATCTTGTCTTGTATTACTTGTGTCACCATACCTGTTGTACATGCAGCTGAATCATGCCTGAAGTCGTTGCCTGGTTTCACTGTCCACCTGTATCTTGGCTTTGCTTGCATTGACATGTTATGGCCTGTACTTGTATGCTTCATATATGTGGGTGTTTGAAAGTTGCTACTGACTTGATTCACTTCATGTTTGTTGCCAGTTTACCTTGATTCTGCATCACTTGTAGCTTGCTACTGTGTTAAATGCACCCATTATGTTTGATCTGCTGATGTTTGTTGCAGTCCTTGTTTTTGGTCTTCATTCTGGTTGTCACTTGAAATTGTTGAGTTGTTGCACACTTGTGATCTTTAGTTTGTACTTCTGGTCTACTTTGTCTACATGTATTTCATGTTGATTTTTGAATTTTTACTTGCGTTGAATCCAGTTTCAAAAACTCGGGTTTGACCTTGTGCTCGTGTCGTGATTGCACGTGAGTTGAACCCAGCTTTTCATTTGGGTTTGACCTGTGCTTACCTGTTCCTGTAAATCGATCAAGTGTATATCGATGTGCACGGCCTTGTGGCATGTACAGTGATACACTGTGCATGTCACATTGTTCGTGTATGATGAATTCAAATTTAAATGATGACGAACAACCCAAATAACTGAGGCAAATATCATTTTCAAAATTCACATTTTATTTTATATCGCAAAAATATTTTATTTTCAATTTTACTGCGTTAGTTTATATTTTTGCAGATTGCTCAGATGCTGGATTCAAACTTGAATGCAGTTGAAGATAAATACGAGTGTGAGTGATATGTAGTGAGGTGCTGATGTAAAATAGTGATGTAATTGAAATTGAAATTGTATCAAAGTTGTATAGTGAATAGTGAGAGCTTGAATTTGTATACTATTCAAAATTGTAATAAATATTTATTTGAATAAAATATTCGTTTGAATTCAAATTCTGTGTTATTTATTTTATTCAGCAAATATTTATTTAATCTGTGAAAATAAATAGTATATTATCAAATACATTTAAACGAATGTATATATGTTTATTATCATCAAACAAAAATCATATAAGCGCATATTCAACAATCTCCCCCTTTTGATGATAACAAACATATATTTAAGATTTTGAATATGTTAAATGTATTTGATCATTGATATATTCTAATTGCTCCCCCTATTTAATTGCTTCTTCTCTACACAAAACTCCCCCTACATATATGCATACAAATAAAATATGCAAATGAGTCTAGATGCAAAATAGAAAATTATTTGACCTTTGCTAGATTTTATTTGACAAAATCTTAACTTTTCTCTCCCCCTTTTGTTATCAGCAAAAGAATAATAGTGTTAGAGAAAATAGAGATAAAGTGATCGACATGAATCAAACATTTAACTCAATTGAATATAAATATCAAATTTCAATAAACTCCAAACAAAAATCATAATTACCCATGTCAGACGCATATTCCACTTTCAGAAATGATGGGGATAAATTCATAAAAATCATACAGTTCTGTCTATTTGTGGTATATTTATTTCGGGAAATTTGAATATCTACTAACCATGCATAACCGTTAGGACTTTTAAATGAGATTAGTAGTATTCCAATTTAATTTTAAAAATGAAATCAAGTATCTTCTAACCACACATGACCGTGAGGACTTTTAAATGGGATTAGAATCAACTTGTCTATTTAACCAATTAATTTTGATATGCGTTCCATACATGCATAACCGTGAGGACTTTTAAATGAGCATGGAAGCACATAATCAAAAATCCAAGTAATTCACCCATGCATAACCGTGAGGACTTTTAAATGAGAGTGAATACTTTGGATATTTATTTTTATTGAAGAATATAATAAATTGAAGCACAGATAATTTCCTTTATGAATCTGAAGATAAAACAAATTTAAGAACGAATAATTTCCTTTGTAAACTACCACAAATTTACATACTATATATGATTTTGATGAGTGATGGTCGATAGAAAGATGATAGAAATAGAAATGATCATGGAATTTTTGCCCAACAAAAAGTTTTTATAACTTTTGTTATGAAATTCTAAAGAAATTTTTCTAAATATATTGTCTTGAGTAATGTATGACAAATATCGACACTCATCACTTTTTCAATCACTATTGATCTTTTCGATAATCATTAGGGAGTTAGATTAGTCAAAATAGTCATTTAAAATCAAATCCAAAAATTATAAAAATAATTTTTCAAAAATGACTAATCTGTAAATATGGTCAAACATGATTTTCTCGAGGGGGTTTTATAAGAAAATTTTCTGCTATTTGAAAATTATTTCAAGTGAAAAAATATGCAGATATTTTCTTTGGAAAAAAACGATGCAGCAAATGAATGTGTCAAAAATTAATCACGTTCCACTAGTAATTTTTCTATCAACCATATTACCAGTGTAATCTGCATCTGAATTTAAATTTCACTCAAAATTCACTCGTTGAATGTCAAAGACCAGATTAAGAAATTTCAACAAATTTTCTCATGATTATTATCAACAAATTCTAAATGAAATTCTCTTGGATTTGAAATGAAAACCGTGTCAACAATCAAACATATATTAAAGTGTCAATTTTAGAAGCCATCAAACATTATTTTTATTTCAAAGCAATTTCTTAAAAGTTTCAATAATTTCAAAAAATAAAATCCTTTTTACAATTTTTAAAATAGAATTCATTAGGATTTTAAATCGAGGCCGTGTCAAAACATGAATATAGATTTAGCCAACAATATTATTATCCAATCAAAACACTATTTTTCTTTCAAACTTATATATCAAGTAATTCTAGGGAATTTTATAGTGTTTTTGGCATAAGAATATAAATGGCTAACAATTTTGAATAAAGTCAGAATCAAAATCATCATTAAATCATCATCATATCATCATCACATAATTTGCTGATTTTATTCAGAAAATGGTACAGATTATCACATTTAATATATCGTACAAATAAATATACCTTTACCTGTCTTTACCTTTACGATATTTTTCGTCGTTGTCCATTGTGATTCTGTCACCTTTATACTAGGCTAAGGAACTTAGCTTTGTCGCTCGTTGTGTTTCTGGAACAGCCAAAATCCAGAGAACACTATTGTTGTTCCTTAGCCTGCCACCACACCTACACGGAAAAAGATTTATGTGACCTATTTGTTTTTATAGGTCCATAGTTGTTAGTGGCAGAAAATTTTGAAAAATAATTTTGTGTAGACCCAAAACTATTTATAATTGTTCCCTTTGGCACCCAAATTTGTTTAACTTTGAGAGATTTTATATTTGTGCCTTTTGGAACCCAAATCGGTATAGTTTTCACATGTTTGGGTCTATACCAACAATTATTGTGACCGTGTCCAAATTTTTTACAAATTGTGCACATAGAATTAACTTGATTAATCTTGTTTTCAACAATTTTCGAATTATTATATCCAAGTCCTTGTCTAACCGTATTAACAGTTTGCTTTCCTAATAGCATATTCAATGATTTTTCACTTTTTGAAAATTTATCTAAAGTCGTTGACAATTGTTGGACTTGTGATTTGAGAGATTCATTTTCGTTTAACAACTGTGTGCACTTTTTAATAGAATTCTCTCTCCTAGTATTTTCATTCTCCTTTAAAATCAGAATTTCATTTTCAAGCGATTTTATTTTAATTTTTGATTTTTTAATTTCTTCATCAAATGTTGGACACTTATCACACTTAGGGATCCTACTTTGATAGGTTTTAACTAATTGATCAAGTTGTTTATTACATTCTATCAAAGTATCTTTTTGAGATTCAAGTTTGGCGTATTTTTCCCTAAGTCGTTCAAAACAACCGTTTACTTCATGAAAATATATAAGCAACTCAGAATGGGTAAGTTTTGATACCTCACTTGGCTCGTCATCGTCACTGTCAGTTGTATCACCTCGAAGACACAATTCTGCCTTTTCGCTTTCACTGCCAGTGCTTTGATCATTCTCGTCTATTTCATCCCAAGTGGCTGCAAAACTTTTCTTTTTCTGTTTCTTTCCGTGGCTGGATTTAATTTGTGGACAATTGGGCTTGATATGGCCGGGTTTGTTGCAATTATAACAAATAAACTTTTATTCTTCTGAGTAGTCTAGTGCTTTGGCTATTCTGCTTTTTGCTTTTTGATTTCGAGCTGAATTTCCATGTTTTTGATTCCATTTTTTGAATTTCCTTATTAACAGCTCCAATTCTGCTGCTCCATCATCTTCATCGTTATCATCATCACTTTCGGTTGTTCCTTTGAGAGCTATTGATTTCTTTTGAGTGTCACCTCCTTCACGCTCTTCTTTGAATTTCATTTCAAGCTCATAAGTGGTAAGATTTCCGATGAGTTCCTCAACTTTAAGTTGTTTTAAATCTTTCGATTCTTGTATGGCAGTTACTTTTTCTTCAAAGCTTCGTGGAAGGACTCTGAGGATTTTCCGGACTATTTCTAATTCGGTGTATGTTTTTCCGAGAGCTTTTGATTTGTATACGATATTGGAGAGTCGTCCGTACATCTCTTTAACATTTTCTTCCTTCGCCATTTTGAAGTTCTCGTATTCGCTGCTAAGCATTGCAAGGCGAGATTCTTTGACTTGAGATGTTCCTTCGTGAGTCACTTCTAGTATGTGCCATATTTCCTGCGCAGTTAGACAATGGGAGACACGATTAAATTCAAATTGATCCAATGAACAGATAATAGAATTCATAGCTTTGGCATTAGTGTTCTGTAATTTATTTTCTAGTTTTGTCCATTGTTCCTTGGGTTTCTCTATTTCCTGATTATCTACAGTTATAGTTGGTATACTATAACCTGTCTCAACAATATTCCAAGCGTCAATGGTTTTCAGAAAAATTTGCATTCTATTTTTCCAGTAAGCATATTCACCATTGAACATTGGTGGTCTAACTATGGATTGCCCTTCTGCAAAAGCATTATTAAAAGAAGCCATTTTAAAAATTCAAATTTTTAAAACAAAAACCGATTTTTGAAACACGAATTTTTAAAACAAAATTGATTTTTGAAACACGAATTTTTAAAACAAAAATTGATTTTTGTAAAATCAAAATTTTAAAACAAAAATGGCTTTTGTTCCTAGCTCTGATACCACTTGTAGGATCGATTTCACCCTAGAGGGGGGGGGGGGTGAATAGGGTGATAGTGTAAATTATAAAAATTAATCGCGGAAGCTTATCAATTAATTTCAATTCAGATCACAAAATAGCAGCACAGATATTGCAGAATATAAATAACAGAACAACACAGAATTTACCCAGCTTCGGCAAAACCCTGCCTACGTGCTGCCCCCAAGGTTTCTACTAGAAATTAGATAGTCCCTCGCTTACACACGTAAACTCGCTATACCCGCTATTGACTAATCTAACTCTACGCTCAAAACCCTGCCACAACTCAACCACCGAGTTGCAAATTCCCAAGCTACGCCACGTAGCTTGTCCCCTAGTCATACGACTAGAAAAAATAAAACGGTTTAAAAAGAAAAAAGGAAAATATAATTAAAAACAATTTAAAATAAAATAGCCCTAATTTTAAAACCTATAACCCTTTAAACATAAAATAAAAAAACTTTTTATCAAAGCCGTCCCTTTTCTTTGTTTTCCTTAGCCCGGTCCTTTTTTTATTCTTCACTCTGAATATCTTGAGAAAAATGGCGGCTTCGATCTTCGTTCGTCTCTAAAATTAGGGCTTGGAAAAATTGAAGTTGCCGACTTAATTTGGCACAATCGAATGATGATTTCGTTCTTGCTTGGTCGATCGATGCTCTCTTCTCTTTGCTTCACGGCTACCTCAATTTGGTCGAGTTAATTGTCAAAAATGGTATGATGTTGATTTTTGCTCGACCTTTGATTCGAGTTATTGATATTGTTCTCTGTTGCTTGAGCTCGAATCCCTATGTGATTGCCGATGATGATTAGGGTTATATATAGGTTTCGAAATCCTATTTTTGCGTTCGTTCAGATATATTTGAATTTGTCAAATTATTTGCTCTGGCCGCTTGATGATGCTTGAACGATTGATGATTGAACTGACTTTGTCAAATTCGTATCTTTCACGTTTCTTGGTTGACACGGTTTTGAATTAATTTTTTGTGATGACCACGGCTTGAATCTGACTTTAATTTGTGACTTTGAACTGGTCGTTGATCATCTTGACTTGGCTTGACACCTTGATTACCACTTGATGTTGAACTCGGTCTTTACTGATCATGTTTACTCCAGCCATTTGATTTGAACTTGTAAATTTTGACTTTGTTTTAAAAAATTGTTACATGACTTCGCTGTGTAGTCTGCACATATTGATTCCATTCATGTTGCTGGACTGGACATTACTGGTTGCTTTGGGATTTAACTTGAGCTTTGTACATCCACTCTTGATACTGCACTGTTCACTGTTGCACTCGATCATATTGACTTCAGTTATATTTTGGTGAAGTGATTTTTGCCTCTGTACAATTGTTGCTTCCCTGACCTGTTGTAGTTGTTCATATGTCGGTTAGCTTGCATCTGCTTGCTGTTGCTTTGTACTTCCCTGTGCTGTTGACTTTGGTTTTCATGCACTTGTACATGCTTTACTTGGTCCTTGATGTTGTACACTGTCATGTACACTTGTGTTCATGCTTGTGACATTGGTGCATTGTCGTGAGTAGTTTGTAGTTGCTTCACTGGTGGCCTATGTACATGCTTCACTGCATCTTGTCTTGTATTACTTGTGTCACCATACCTTTTGTACATGCAGCTGAATCATGCCTGAAGTCGTTGCCTGGTTTCACTGTCCACCTGTATCTTGGCTTTGCTTGCATTGACATGTTATGGCCTGTACTTGTATGCTTCATATATGTGGGTGTTTGAAAGTTGCTACTGACTTGATTCACTTCATGTTTGTTGCCAGTTTACCTTGATTATGCATCACTTGTAGCTTGCTACTGTGTTAAATGCACCCATTATGTTTGATCTGCTGATGTTTGTTGCAGTCCTTGTTTTTGGTCTTCATTCTGGTTGTCACTTGAAATTGTTGAGTTGTTGCACACTTGTGATCTTTAGTTTGTACTTCTGGTCTACTTTGTCTACATGTATTTCATGTTGATTTTTGAATTTTTACTTGCGTTGAATCCAGTTTCAAAAACTCGGGTTTGACCTTGTGCTCGTGTCGTGATTGCACGTGAGTTGAACCCAGCTTTTCATTTGGGTTTGACCTGTGCTTACCTGTTCCTGTAAATCGATCAAGTGTATATCGATGTGCACGGCCTTGTGGCATGTACAGTGATACACTGTGCATGTCACATTGTTCGTGTATGATGAATTCAAATTTAAATGATGACGAACAACCCAAATAACTGAGGCAAATATCATTTTCAAAATTCACATTTTATTTTATATCGCAAAAATATTTTATTTTCAATTTTACTGCGTTAGTTTATATTTTTGCAGATTGCTCAGATGCTGGATTCAAACTTGAATGCAGTTGAAGATAAATACGAGTGTGAGTGATATGTAGTGAGGTGCTGATGTAAAATAGTGATGTAATTGAAATTGAAATTGTATCAAAGTTGTATAGTGAATAGTGAGAGCTTGAATTTGTATACTATTCAAAATTGTAATAAATATTTATTTGAATAAAATATTCGTTTGAATTCAAATTCTGTGTTATTTATTTTATTCAGCAAATATTTATTTAATCTGTGAAAATAAATAGTATATTATCGAATACATTTAAACGAATGTATATATGTTTATTATCATCAAACAAAAATCATATAAGCGCATATTCAACAGAATTTGTTGTCAATGCTTGATCATTACAACAAGAGTACCACTTACAGTTAATATCACTATCCGAAGACTTAATATTAATGTTGTACTAGGTATCTTGTGAAAAGACTTAACAATTATTTGAATTTATTATGGCTGATATTTGGATATGAGCATATACGTCAATCTTTATTTTATGTTCAATTTTCTACTAATTTGACTAAAGTGTTTACCAATTTAATAATGTTCTCTTCTTGTTTGGTATTGACTCAAAGGATTAGTAAGAGAACATGCTTTTGCTTGACTTCATGGATCAAGCTCTTGCAATTAGGAGGATCACGAGCACTCTGATTATAGTTGAATGTTCTTATAATGTTATGAAGAACATTGAGAGGTGAGATAATTCAAATTGCTGGAGTCAAATGATTATAAGTTATAATATTTTAAAAGATTTCAAGGGTGTGATATCCATAGGGATAATCCATTTACAAACTGAAAAGCGTTTTTCCAAAAATGATAAAGGGAACAAGCATGCTTTATATTGCTTGATTCCATAAAGGCAAAGTGAAAGAAAAATAAACGAGTACTATATGGAAAGATATTACTTCAAAAGTTAAAGGCACTCAAGTTATTGTTATTTTTTGCACTTTCTTTATTGACCGTATAACCATTTTAAGACTGTTACTAATTATTATTTTTCAAGAATAAAATGGCCTCTTATTGAGCTCATTTCGCGTTATGGAAAGAAGAAGAGAGATTGAAGCATGATAAGATAGAAAGTACTCTTTTAACGTACATTGTAAATAATGTACAAATAAGGATAAAGAAGTCACTAAGGATCTAAACAAAAGAAATAACATGCCAATATATTTATAGTTGTTTCTTTTATAAAATCTATGGACATATAAAGGAATATTACTATATTCACACAAGTCTTATCTAAAAAGGTATGCATCTTGTTTGGATTTGTTTGATATTTTTTATACTATCACTTAGACAAATTTGGGTTTCTGATTTTGGTATGAACATATTTGGTTATTATTGTTCTTTTATAAATAATAAGATTAATCTATCAATAAATTCATACATGATTGGAAATGAATGTCTTCTAATTCGTGATAAATATCTCTTATACTAAAGCCTTGAATTTGGAAATAGTGATTGATGTAATTATTTATTTCATCTTGCTAAATAATTCTTGATTGAGACACTAAAAGTAGAAACTACATTGTTGATATTCCAAGAGACTTAAAGCTACACGTTTTATAAATTCACATCACGGAAAAAAAATTAAGATGGGAAATGCTATAATTTTTTAGGGCGTTGAGTTTGGGGTTAGGAATAAAGTATGGATCATTATCTTTAAGGGAAATCATTATCTTTGATTCAACCACAGTTACTTCTTCGGATAATGTATAAGGTTTGTTTACATTCATTGACAAGAAGTAAATAAGGAACCATAATAAGATAATGTTAAAAGTATGGATCATTGTCTTTAAGGAGAATTATTATCTTTCATTCAACTATAGCTACTTCTTCGAATAATATATAAGATTTGTTTCCTTTCATTGACAAGAAGTAAATTAAGAACCATAATAAGATAATGTTGAACAAAATTTTCTTTAAATTAAAATCGATGTTTCAAGAAACCAAACTCAACAACCTCATGTTGCAAGGTCACTAAGGAAATCCACTTGAATAGGAAGAAATACTATTCTGGATGGTTGTGTAGTATTTGTAACGATCCCGGTTTTAAATTAAATTTAAATTCGGTAGTTAATATAATTTTCAGAATTTAATTGTGAATAAATTTGAATTTTTTCAAAATTTAATAAAGATATGTGTTTGCTTTGTGTTTACTTAAATAAATTATAATTTGAAATTTGAATTTGAAAGTTAAATGTAAATATATTGAAATTTAGTTGGATTTAAAGAAAACTTTTTATTTGAAAACTAAAATATAGTATATGATTACTTATTAATGTATAATTAGAATTAAAATCATTTTCAAAAATGAATAAGAAGCTTTGACACACACACACACACACACACACACATATATGTGTAACGTTGGTTTTAATTAAAGATTTGAAATACTTTTCTTTTATACTTGAAAATAAACATGGTTAATATATATAAAGGTTTAAACGCTTTTCCTTCATAAACATAGTTAAAAATATAAACATTTATAAGCATAATACATAACTAAAAAGTAATTAGTATATGATTTTTTTTAAAAACATTTATACATAAAGAACTACAAGTGTAAATAAGATACAAGCAAATAAACAAGTGTAAAATTTTAAAAGCATGAATTTAACAAGTGTTAACAAAATGAACAAGTTTCATGATTTTAAAATTTTATTTTCAAAAAAAATAAAAAGAGAAAAATAAGTCATATAAACACATCTACTCCCTCCCTTCTTATTTTTTTCCGTACACTTCAAAACTAAAGAAACAAGATTTCAAAACCCGAGGGATTACAAACCTGTAAATCAAAGTATTCTCAGTTTTAAACCTCTCAAGCCCGAAAAACTCAATCCAGATAAAAGAAATCAAATCAAAACATAAAATCTGATCATCTCAGATCAAATAATCAAGCAAGGTTTCAAAGCAAACAAAGATCAGTTTCAAAATCATATGGCAGATTAACTCAACTCAAACAAAATGAAAATCTGGAAATAATGATTCAAATATATCAAGTCTCGGATCTAAAGCAGGCAAAGTTCAGGCAACCTAAATAAAACCAGAAAGTATTAAAGCAAAACAAGATCAACTTCAGCTTTAAATCAAAATGTTAAATTCCAATGTTCAAACTATCCAGACTTGTTCTCTGCTTCTCTGTTGAAACTTCAATTCAGGTAAGCAAACTTATATACTTGATGCTTGAATCTGTATATATATAGTTGTTGTTTATGACCATTCTTGAAGTAAAAATTTAAAAATTTGTTTATATGTATACAAATCTGTATAAATTTTCCTGTGCATGTTTGGAACAGGAAATCTTTGCTTCTGTTCTTAGTCCCAGGTTTCAAAATCCTATCTAAAATCAAATTATCTTCCTACAATTCTTGTTAGGTTTGAAAATCTAAACAAAACATGTTGTAAAAATCAAGATTGAAGTTCTAAAAATAATCTTAAGTTGAAACAGAAAATATTTTTGTCTGGGTAAAAGATAAACAATGAATTTTAAATACATGTTAAAATTCGAGTATCAAAGACTATTGATTCATTTACATCATCAAGTTTGATTGGGAAAATCATGATTTTTAAAGTAAGATTCAAGATTTTTAGCTTTGAATTGAGTTAGAATTTCTAAGTTGAACAGAAAACTCGTTTTAGTCTATCCTTGCAATGACCCGATTTTTCGACGCCCAAAAGTCGACATTAATACGTCCATTGTATCAAATGCCGCACAGTCGAATGTCAGAAAACCGAACCGTTAGGGTTAAAGAAGAAGAAGATAGAAGAAGAAACAAAAGCAATAACAGAATCTCACATTTCGCAGTGGAACAACATATAATAGATAAATGAATATCTTTAAAACAAAAGCACTATATCAGTTTTACATACATCACATTATTAGAGTTTACAACAACACCAAACACAACACTTGCAGTTATAATAACTTGTGTACAAGAAAATTTGACTTGCACTAACCCAAACGAAACGGACACTACATAGTATTAGTGGATCGTCTCGGCATCCAGCTTGCCTCTAGATCTCCACAGCATATCTTTTCCGACTTCGCTCCAGAATAACTGATAACCTGCTAGGCTACGCGTGTGGAAAATTATGGGCACCCAGAGTTTAGAAAGGGAACAATAAACTCTAGGTCAGTCATGGGACTGGTGTATGATCTAAAAAATAGATATTTTAACAAAGAAAATAAAATGAAATCCGCTATGCTTTTGGAAAATGAAACTACCATAAGGCCTTCCAGCACACACATAATGCAATCGCAGACTTGGGGGAGATTTCTCCTTATGATAGTCAAACATGATTGATACACAAAATTCTTTTAAATATTATCATTAGTGCATAGTGGAAATCATTTGCAAGTATAATATTGATCTTAGCCAGCATACGTACCATTATAGTATGCCTACTATAACTACCATATTAAATGGCAGATTCTACAACTAAAACCATACAAGGCACGTACTGGTGATTGGATTTCCAACAAATGGTCAGGCTAAGGAACTTCCTGGGCCACATGGGTATGCCTCCGGAGGGACGTCCCAAAAACTTAACCAGCTCTCTGCCAACACAAGGCTGGGTTACCTCTGTAACTAGGTAACTACTACACGAGTATGCCATCCCTCGGTCGTTTGCGACCTTTATCCAAGGATCCTCAACCACAAAGCAACAACCACAAAGTAATAAATTTGCAGCAACAACATAGGTAAAATATTTGGGCTCCATACTATGATGCTACCCTTTTCTAGAAGGAAATGACATACCCTTAGGGGGCGCTACCCCCAAATAACCATGCTGCATCCTTCCTGTTTCGACCATTTTCGAGGTGTGAGGTCCGACGAAGTCTCATCCACAAAGCCACACTTCTCACGAAGCCATGCATCGATCAACAAATGATCAGCAGCACTTCATATTCCACATTACCAAATTGGGAATGTATCACTAGTAACCATCAACTACATAACCTCTGAGCTCGTACGTCTCAGAGATGGGTGTTAAGCTAAGAGAATAAATTCTCCGCACCAACATAAACGTATTTGATAGAAACCAGCTTTACATCTCAAGGTGTAACGTCAGACATACATCCATACTAGTCCGTTCCGGGAACGAACGGAAACCGAAGGCACTTCAAAAGAAGCCCTTGCAATCCGGATATTCACTAATCACATCCGAAATCCCCATCACAAAGAGTGATTAAATCTCTATACCGGAGCAACCCGGTGCAGAGACATTCGACAGGTAATCCTTTCGCTTTCGAAAATACCCGGTCTTCAACACCATCTTCATATGCAATCCCATTTCCAAATCACCTTCTTCATGTGGAATAAATTTCCAAATATTTATTTAATTCCACTGAAAATTTGCCGAGTTCAAATAATTTAAAAATAGTATAAAATACTTATCCAAAATATACTTGGAAATATTTAAAATAAAACTATTTTAAAACACTTACTTAAATATTAGTTACGAAAATATTATACCAATACCTCATAAAATACTTCAAGTCCAAACTAATTTTAAAATAAAATTAGTAGATAGAGTATAAATATTTAAATAACTATTTTCTAAATCAAATATCAATTTATTCGTTAACATAATCCATTCTATAATTAATTAAATAAATCTTTACTTTAAAGATTTAAAACAATTCCCAAAAATAATTGCTCTAACAATATTCTTCAAATCAATTTCTAGAACTTTTCATTTATACTTCAAAAGCTACTTAAAAAATATACTCGGCTTTTTAGGGAAAAATTCTCTTTCCCTTTCAAGATGGTCCATTTATATCAATTAATAAATCTACTCGATTTATTTTAATTTACATTCCAAATCTGTAAATTTCTTTCCACACTTTTAAAAATAAACCAACATTTATTTTTAAAACAAAATTCTCTTTCCTTTATAAAATTCCCATTGTGAATTTTAAATTTTCAAACATCCACTAATGTTTTTTCAAATAGATTTCCAAATATTCACTTTCAACACCAAATCAAATTCCAAATCTATTTCTAAAATTTATTTCAATCACCAAATCAAATTCCAAAATTGGTTTCTAAATTTATTTCAATCAGCAAATCAATTTTCATATCGATTTCCCAAAGGTTTATTTTTTAAACACCAAATCAATTTTCAAACTGATTTCAAAAATTTATTTCCAAAACACCAAATCAAATTCCAATTTGATTTTCCAAACATTTGTTTCAAACACCAAATCGATTTCCAAATCAATTTCCCAAGGATTTATTTTCAAATACCAAATCAATTTCAATCTGATTTCGTTTTAAAAATAAATTCCTTTATTTCTTCCAAACTATTTAAAATCCGTATTTTAAATAAATTCTTCAACTATTGAATAATATTACAAGAAAACCATTTATTAAGCCTTTTCCCCATATTTTTGGAATTTTATTCAATAGGATTCAAAAATAAAACTTTATCCTCTTTAAAACTCCTTCTTTAAAATTTATCCAATTTTCAAAAATAAATTTTTACTATTACTTTCAATTTGGATTTTAAAAATCCAATTTTATTTATTTCCGGTATCATACGATACCAAAAATATATTCGGCTAAACTATAGCCTTCAACGATTTCAATCACAAATATGATCTTGCATAGATAATAAATAATCAACATACAATATTGAAACAAATTCAAATGTTTTGAGGAATCCAGTTGGATCCCTCCAACCCGCTTCCCTGCATCCACAGATATTAGCACAACAATTAAATACCAATTCCACTTCGAGGTGGAATATCGCGGTATATGGGATTTATAAAATATCATCCGCTATTATGCAGCGCATAGGGTCTCATCCGCTATATAATGTGGGAAATCAATCACTCCAAATATATACATACATACATACATACATACATACATACATACATATATATATATATATATATATATATATATATATATATATATATATATATAATACCAATTCCACTTCGACTTGGAATATCGCGGTATATGAAATTTATATAGTATCCTCCGCTATTATGCGGTGCATAGGCTCTAATTCAATTCAACTGATAACAATCATCATCCAAGCAAACAACTAATAATTTAAATTAACTATTTAAATTAGATCGGGTATCCGATTGAGTGAGAAAATCTCATCTTAGCTTTTGTTTTGCAATCCACTCCAATTCCGACTTGATTTCACGGTTTTGACCTTGCATAACAATTATATGATTTTATTAATATTCAAAATAATCAAATAATCAATTTTTATTTGATAATTTTAATTCACCAGTGATTTTATATTTTAAACTAATAATTAAATTCTTAAACCCATTTTCCTTTAATAAAATTAATTAACTAACAATTTTGATTTTAAACTAATATTTTTAGTTTTAAACAAATTCCTTTTTACTAAATTTATTTAACTAAAAATTTTAATTTAAAAATAAATTCCCTTTAATAAATTTTTTTTAGTAACCAAAAGAATTAAATAAGTTAATTAAATATATCAAACACCTTAATAAATTATTCTTAACCCATTCTTTCCACTAGTAAATGATATTTCTTTTAAAAAATATATTTTCTAGTAACTAAAATAAACCAAATTTATTTTATTATAAATTCCTGATAATTCACAACTTAAATTAAAGTTTTCACTAACATTAAATTAAATCAGAACTGTAAATCCCTATATTTTTTCTCAGTAAATATCAATAATAAATTTCACTTTACTGTAAATATTTTTTTTCTACCTACATATTTATACATATATATTTTTGGGAAAAATGTGTGATCCTCTACTCATAGAGGAGAGCACACATGTGAATATATTATATAACACAAACATAAGGAGCTGCCAACATGCCTGACAGGTAACAGGAGCTAAACCACATAAAGCAAAAACTCAGGTACTCCTAAGATGAGTTCTGGCATGGCCACCACCCATCACACCTCAATATCAAGCTCCGGCACGGCCACCGCCCGATATTAAGATGCTAGAAATACCAAAAAGGCTAAATAAATAAATAAATAAAAAATCTCCAAAAGTCCGAAACATAAGAAGTGAATAAGCAACTGCTCTGAAGAGGATCTGCTGAGTAGAGAGATCGCTCTGAAGGCTCTGAATGAAGAAGGAGAGCCAAACTGAAGAAAAGAACATCCTGAAAAAGCATCCAAAAGGAATATAGCAGAATCCTATATCTGAGGGGAAAACTTCAAGACATCCTGGATGAAGAAACTCTGCTCTGATGACCTCTCTACGATCTGAAATCCAGCAATCTGACTACAAGAGAAACCTGCGAAATGAACCTGATATCCTATCTCCCAAATCTGTTTCTGAAACAAGACTATGGAAAAAATTAGAATGATACATATATATATGTATATTTATTAAATAAATATACATATATATGTATTTAAAAGGAAAGAAATAAAAAACCTAAACAAATCCAACAGGACAAAAACAAAAGAAATGAATAAATTGAAAAAAAACCAAACAGAAACTAGAACAAAAATTTTTAAAAGAAATACCTCACTAACACGATCGACCAATCCACTGTTACATGCTGCCCCAAATCGAACTTGATTTCCATCGATCCCAACAGTGTCACGCTTGAACCCATCTCGACGTTGTGCCCCAAACCAGTGCTCGATCGACATCCCCCTATCGTTTGTAAATTCGAAAAATGCTGAAGCTTCATGCTCGATCGACAGCCATCGCCACACACGCGTGCTACCATCGCATGCACACCGACCACTCACTCGAACGAAACCCTAGTTTCACGAGCTCGCGTGCCCAGTCGCCTTCGAAATTCGGTGTCACCGCTCATCACTGCCTTGACTCTGGCCATTCACGCGCGATCTCCTTTCCGCTCAGCCGAGTCGATCGCGAGATCGACACAATCTCTCCCTTTTTTCTTTAGTTTAGTTTGCCTGAGTTAAATGAGAAAGGGAAGACGAGATTGATTCGAAGAAAAGGAGGGCCGCTATTTTTTATTTGCGGTTGATTTTGAAAAAGAGGAATTTGATTTGACCCTTGGTTTTGGCCACTAATTTCCTGTGTTTTATTTTAAACGAGAAAGTTTTGATTTGCGTTTTATTATCATCCCCCTTTTTTTTGAAAAGAAAACAAACGCGTGTCCACCATTTTTGCCAAGTGTTGGCAGAGAGAAGCAACGTGTTAATTTTATCTACTGTGTATAAATATTTATGTTTAATTGTAAATTCAAATTGTTTTTTGAATTCGTAGCTCAAAATGTTGAACTCCTATCGAAGCATGCCGACAGGCGTTTAAAAGGTTAAATGTCCATTCCGAACGCAATGGAAAAGGTTTCGAGTCCAAATTCGATCGTATGGAGAAGATAGCTTTTTGAACCCACTTATTAAATTAAATTTCGATAATATTTTTAGCGCGTTTGTTTATCATACGGCCAAACAATCACTCCAAATGCTACGAAAGTTGAAACCCGATAATAATACACTATTATGGATCCAATGGAACTTGTTTCGTCGAATTCTGAGACTGTGACTCGGAAGGCTATTTTCAAATATCGATTCAAAGATATAATTTCAAAACTGAACAAATCATTTCCAAAACCAATTCTGAAGCTTCCATTATCTTCAGTATTATCAATATAAATTTTCTAAGCCATGAAAATATTTTTAATCAGCTTAAAACTAAAGATTCAAATTTTTACCCAACTTCAATAAATTAAATTCAATAATTGGTTTGCCAAATTCATTCTAATATTTGAAATTCAAGTTAAATCAACCTCTAAATATTAAAATTCATTCAAATATTTCAATTTCAAATGTCAAAATTTTCGGGTCGTCACATCCTTCCCCCTTAAAAGAATTTTGTCCTGAAATTACAAGTTAAGAAGAATTGTAACATCCCAAAATTTATCATTTTAAATTGGTAATATATTTGAACTTTTGGAATTTAATTTGAAAATAAATTGAAAAAAAGTATCAAACAAGTAAAATAAGTGATAATTTGTATGGATAAAATTCCAATTTCTTTTGAGGTTAAAAATCTTGAAATAATAAATGTTTTAAAAGTCATTTGAATTCAAATTTTATATATATAATGTATATATGAGTAGATTTGATTGTATATATTGAAATTGAATTTTAATTGTGCAAGTATATGTATGAGTATATAAATGGACATAAATGGTTATAACTCAAGTTGAATTGAAATTTGAATTGAAATTTTAAAAAAATGTTATAGAAAAATAATTGGCAATTGAAATCATAAAGGTATAATTTATATAATGTAAAGATTTGTTTGAAACATTTCTTCTTTTAAACATTGATATGAATGAGGGATGTATTTGTTAATAAAGGGAATTTGACATAAAAATTTGTTTAAAAAAAAAATTCTTTTGTCTTTGTAAAAATACAGGTGTTAAACATGCATAAGGGAGATGGTGTAAAATTTACAAGTGTTGAGATCTCAAAATTGGTTTTAACAAGTGGCATTCAATTTGGTTGATTGAATAAAATAATTAAATTTAAAAATCATAAAAAACTTTTCAGCTTCCTTGTTTCAATTATTTAGCCTCTCAAAAAATTTGAAAGAACAGTAAAAAAAGACTTGAGCATCACAAATCTCAACACCAAAGGAAACAGTATAAAAAAGAAGAAAAAAAACTGCCAACTTTTTCTTGAATTCAAGAAAATCTAAAATCTGAGAATCATCTCCAACACAAAGCAGTAGTTTTAAATTCTATCTCTCGGGTAAACTTTAAACTTTATAGCTTAATGAATCTGTAATTTCAAAAATCAAGTTTTAACACAAACAAATTCAAACTACAGATTAGTATAATCAGTGCTTCAGTTTTAGCCAAAGGAGCAGAGCTGGATTCTCTGAAGTAAAATAAGGCAAGTGAAATTCTTTTAAAAAAAATTGAATTTGAAATTGTTAATCAGTAATAAAGCAAGAATTTAAGCAATTGTATTAATCAGTTGCAGGAAAAAAAATCAAGTTCAAAGACTAAATTTATTTCTGTACTTCAAGTAGCAGACAAAAAAATCTTTCTCTGTTGTATAAGGAATTCAAATTGTAAGTAAAGCTTGGATCTTTGTTTGTCATTGATGAACTGAATAAACAAATACAACAGAGATTAAGCAAAGATATATATTTACAAGTTGCAGATTTAAACTTCAAGATTAAAGTAGAAAATCCAGGCTTCCATCCTTATTTTTAAACAGTCAGGAGCTTTTTGTTCAAACTGTGTCAGGTGAGTGAACTTCTGTTTGATCCAATTTCTTGTTATCGTATGCATGCCTGAATGATGTCGAAAACCTTAGCATGTGAATAAATGGTTGTGTGTGTGTATATTTGCTTGGGTATGAATATATTCAGATTTCCACTTCTGTTCCTCTAAGTCTCTGGTTTACAGAGTGAACCCATGCCAAATTCAAAATCTCTCTCTGTTCTCTTCTGAAAGTGAAATCTAAACAGATTAAAGTGTTGTTTGAACATGCATTGTGTTTTGGTAATAAAGCAAAGCAAAGCAATATGTTTTTTTGGAAACTGTGAAAACACAACCACCATTCAAATTAGGCAAGAATTTGAATATCATGAATTTAAAATTCAGTAATGCTATCTGAACCACCCTTGAAAATAATGATTTTAGAAAGTTAAATCTAAATTTTTCATAAAGTTTTTATTGAGAAATTGTGGTTGACCAGAAAAGTGAAATTTTGTCAAATTCTGATGAACTAAGCGTTTACGGGCCTCGAGTTCGTCGTCACAGCTAGCTTGAGGGTTTGAAATCCTTAGAAAAATACAAGTTGAATTTATAAATCTTTATAATTTTGGTTCGAGATCGAATTAGGGTTAAAAACCCATTTCTGCTCGCAATTGAAAAGAAGATGTCGCATCGCCGTTAGGTGATCAGACTTCATGCCACAAGTGCCAATCGCGACGTCGTACGTTGATGAAGCCTCGGTTAAATTTTTGTGGCCTCTGATGGCCAAAGGAGGTGGGGCGAGGCCATTTTTAGGTGATGGCCGCTGTTCTTATTTTGATCGAGATAACTCGATTTTGTTATCGAGTTTAATCTGAGTTTCTTCGTGTTTGGGTAGCAAGAGGGGATCGATGGTGGTCTGCTGGTGGTGATCTTGGAGGCCGGAGGTGACGGCTTCAACGGTGCACGTGGTGGTCACTTGTATCAATGCTGATGGTTTGGGGAGAAAAAGGGTGACTCGAAGCGAGCATCGGGGGGAATCGTGTGGTAACTCCAGTTTTAACTCGAGTAGAATGTTGGTGCGCAGGGTAAAAGAAAATTTACTTAGAAAAATTCAAGTTTTGAAAATTTTAAGCATACGGGTATGTTTTTGAGAAAACCCAAAGCAAACAGGAAGTTCTCTCGGGTAAAACCCAAAGCGTGTATCGAGTAATATGATTTTCTGGTTTAAAACTTTAACAATCTAAGTTAATTAAATTTCTAAAGCATTCTTTATAAAATAATGATAGTTTGTTGATGGAAGCTGAAGTAAATGGTATTGAAATGATTTTTGAAATTAATGAAGTTCAAAGATATTTCAAATTAATATTTTTAAATAAAATTGTTTTACATTTAACTTATGAAAATTGAGAAGTAAATCAAATATTCAAGTGTTAACTTAAAACCAAATTTATTTACAATGATGAAATAATGATTAAGCAATTAATGATTTGTGATTACTTTGTAATTGATAATTAATTAAAGAATAGTTAATTAATAAAAGTAATTAAAATTTAATTAGTTAACAATTAAGAATCAATAAATTAAGATAATTAATTAAAGAATAATTAATTAATAAAGTTAATTAAGATTTAATTAATTCATAGTTAAGAATAATAAATCATTGATTTAAAATAATTAATAAAAATAATTATGTGGTTAATTCATTTAAATCACATTCACCTTAATTGAAGATGATTGACCATTACCAAATGTTGTGCATTGGATTGATATTCTGTTTGTGATTGTGATACTGTGTGACGTGAATTGCTTTGTGCTGAACTATGATTCGTGATTTGCTTCTGTATGTTTGTGAAAACCCTTTTGCCCGTAAAACGACATTTAAACTTCGATGCGACAAGGAGTCGGATTCCAGTTAGTTATCCGAAACCCACATCGAACCGTGAATGTGAATCTTTGTGATTGATACATCCACGTGTTTTAAAATTGAGCGCCCACTATTCGGATTAGCCGGGAGAGGACCTTTGTGTCATATAACCCATTCCGAATAGTGATTCGACGAAATTAATAGCATTTGAAGAGATGTTGAAGACCGGGTGTCTTCGAAAACGATAGGATAACCTATCGAATGTCTCTGCACTGAGTTGCTCCGGTATAGAGATATCCACATGTGGTGGGGAGTCCGATCAGAATTGTGGATACCTGGATTTGCAAGGGCTTCTTCCTTTATTGGACGAAGTGCCTTCGGTTCTGTTCGAACCCGGAACAAACTTGTATGGTTGTATGTCTGACACTACACCTTGAGATATAAAGCAGATTTCTTTCAAATACATATCTGTTGGTGGCGGAGAATTTAGTCTCTTAGCTTAACACCCTTCTCTGAGACGTACGAGCTCAGAGGTTATGTAGTTGAAGGTTATCAGCGATATACTCCCAATTTGGTAGTGTGGCATGCTAAGTGCTACTTCGTGTAGATGATCAATTGTTGATCATTTGTGATCAAAGCATGGCTTTCGTGTAAAGCGTAGCTTTGTGGACGAGTGTAACATCTCGCCTTTTCGCACGCTTTAAAATGACACACATGCCAATTCAAACAATATGGAAGGGCGGATTGTTATGTGGTGAAAAGAAAAGGCAGGGAAAGAAAAAAACAAAACAAAATCTTGCATCAGAACGATAAAATATAATAATCAATATACAGTTCATATAACGGTTTTACAAAATATTTGATTTTTCTTATACAATAAATATCAGAGTTCACATACCAAAGGATAATAACAATGCAGCGGAATTAAATGGTGTAGTGGAATAATATAGTTGATAATAGTAATTTAAATCTTCGTCCTCGTCCTCCAAAGCTAAAGTCTTCATATCCTAAAATGCTCAGGCTGACCCGAGCGAATTGAAAAGACAAAACACTCGAGTTAGAACTAAAATATATTATGTGAGTTAAATTAACATAAATAAATATGAGTGCAGTAACATAAGAGATGCTCGAGATTCACATCTCCTAAGGATCTGTTAAACTATTTACTATGTAGTAATATTTCACTATTATAATAATGTCTAATAGTAAAATAAACTTACCTTTTTCTTAGCATTAAGGGGTTGCCCATATAGCGCTTAATATGTAATAGTCCCAGTAGTCCATCCAATATCATGGTCCCTCCTGATCGGGAAGCCACCAGAGGATACCACACAGGCTACGGGAGAAATCCAAACTCGTACAAGGCGCGATAGGGTAGGTGACACGACACAACTAGGCAATGCAAGGGTAGATATACCTATTACGCATCCGGGCTTGTGGTAACGCGTAGCGCGCAGCTACCGCTCACCTCGAGCCACACCTCCAAATAAAAAAATCAAAAGTGACCCCCGAATCAATCCAAAAGTCAAAGTATAATATCGAAGGGATGTATCCGATCAAAGGTGCTACCTCATTGGCCCGAGAATCGCTCCTGTTTTAGCCACCTTATGCTAACTCACGGGAGTTGGGTCCACGTATTTACCTCAAAGGAAATGCCGCCACTATCCTACTTCATTCCGGAATCTCCACCGCATACACGGTTGTTAAAGTGGTTTTGTAACGACCCGTATTTTACGTGTCGACTAATCGTAAAATAATGGCTACTAGGTTGTTAGTTTTGTTCATGTTGTTCAGAGCTTAAGTCATGAAAAGTTAACTCGTGTGGAAGCTAACTCGTGTAGGTGGATTTAGCTTAGGTCGTGTAATTTAAGTCGTAGACGACTTAAGGGGTTTCAAGTTATTGTGTTAGAACGAGTTAAGGGGATAGGTCGGTTATACGACCTAAGGAAATGGTCTAGGACTTAGGGTGGTTGCACGAGTTATGGGTTTCTGACCGACCTATAGTACTTGACCGACTTAAGGAAGTTGCCGAGTTAAGGGTTAACGACCTAAGGAACTGGACGAGTTAGTAGCTTAGGCGAGTTATCGGTTTTAAGGGTTAAGCGACTTACTAGACAACGACTTAAGAGTGTTTACGACCTATGGAAGTTGAGTCGTGAATGAGTTATAGTAGTTGACCGACCTATGGGGTTTACGACTTATTCGATGAGCGACCTAAGGAAGTTAGTCATGTCAGTTAGGTTGTAAGGTTGTTAACTCGTGATGGTGTTAAGCTGTTGAGTGCTGAGTCGTATGAACGACTTAGTGGTGAGTCGTAGGTCGTAACTCGTGAAGGCATTAGGTCGCGTAGGAGCTTTAACCATTAAGCCGTTAGGTCGTGTGACCCTGGGTTTGGTTAGGTCGCGGCTTTCGATGAGTCGTAGGTCGTTGGTACGAGTTAAGGAATGCGGTAGTGTTTTTTTAGGTCGCATGCATACTGTAGCAACTTAGGTCGTAAACGACCTAGTTAGGTCGGAGATTTCTTAGGTCGGCAACGACCTAAAACCGAGAACGACCTAAGGTGTGATCTGCCTATAAATAGAGGGCTTTGGCTCACTTTTTGGCACCGGTTTTTGAAGCAACGAAGTGCTGCCATTTTGAGAGCTCGACTACAGCATTTCTTCATCTCCTTTTCTCCATTCCAATCTAGTTCTAACATCCATCAAAGATCGAAGATCCAAGAGCCAAAGTTGAAGATCTTCATCCAACCAAGCTAGATTTCATCATTTCAAGCGAGATTTCGACAAATCAAGCTTGAATCCTTGCTGTCCAGATCTGAAGTGATTTGTTTTTGAAGTGTTTGGGTGATTCGGTGAGTGGTGGTTATCTCTCACGTGGACGGTTTGGTGGTTTGTTGGAGTGTTGTAGATAGTTATTTCATGCATTTTTCCTTAGATCCAAGTGTAGATCCATTACTTATGAAGATGTTTACTTATGCAAGTTCATTTACCAAGTTGTAGAGATTAAAACCCATGATTTATATTTGTTGGATCTATGCTAAAAACCCATGATTCATGTATGTTATATCTATGCTCATTTATTTACGAAATTGCCATTGTAGTTATAAATGCCTACTTAGACCATATTTGATTACTTGATTGCTTAAGCTAATGATTGATTTGATTGATTGCTATGTATGTTAGTTGATTGATAGTTAGATCTAGACAAGATGGTCGAAGATGATTCAAAAGCTAAGTGGAAAGGCTCTTGAATGGAGAAAGCTGCTTGTGACATATGAAGCGGATGTTGAAGCTCATATGTATGGATTAGATGATGTTGAGATGGGACTTTGCCATGATGCGATGAGGCAAGCCATGATGTTGAGATGAGACTTTGCTATGATGCGATAAAGCGAAGCATGATGTGAGATAGCCTTGGTTTAATCCAGACGGGATCATCCCAAGCATGTTGATAACTCGATGATGCGATGCGAGTTGGTTGATAATGGTTAGCTTGAGAGGCGCTTGAGCTAGTATGGAAGTAGTCGTCGAGGAGGATGACTAGGAGGCTGAGATCTCATCGTTGTTGAAGGTTCTAGCATGCTCAAAGCAAGAGTACGTTGGGACGGGCTGCGACGATGTTCCAAGCACGGGCTGCGACGACGTGCTAGTACTCTGGGTAGTTGCGAAAATTCCTAGGCACGGGCTGCGACGACGTGCGGAGTTATGTCTAGAACCGGGGTTACCATTAGCCCTTGACAGATGGATAAAAGAATGAGTTGGTCATTCAATTAACGGTGAAATCAAGGCAATGATAACAGTGATAGCCAGAGTCATGGATGTTTGGCTGTACCATCATTCGGTCTCAAGAGCGGTGTTTTCTGGGTGCTTATCTGATCTTGGTTTAGGCCTTGGGGATTTGTATTTGGAAAACATCGACCTTGACTCGAATGATTATTGCTTTACTTTAATTGTTTGCCATGTTATGCTTGCTTCTCCTTAGTGTGTGTCTGGGGGCTATCACTGTAGAAAGAGGCGGAGTGGGATGGTTTGGTTCCTATTCCTTTTATCCTTTATGCTCTTTTGGTATGTTTGATAGTTGATTTACTGCTCACTAAGACTTTGTCTGACTCAAGGTTTTATGTCTCCTCTTATTACCTTGGGCTGTTCATCCATGTTGGGATGGGCAGACTAGGTAGCAGGTGACAGGTGCTGTTCTTGGAGATCTACGCTGATGATGACAAAGACGAGCAGGAGGCTTTTGCATATTATTTCATATTATATGTACTGGGTGTTCCGCTGCTGTATTTGTTTGAGTGTTATGTAGTGAGGCTTTGATGTATGGATGATTCATATGTTTGTATAAAACTATTATGATGCTTATATGATGATGTCCTGTTCTATAGAGCTTCACTATATTATATTTCTCTATTGTATTTATCCATGCGCTGTGAGTTGTACGATAGATTCTGCGATGTTTATTCCACCTTGACGGTCACCCATGGCTGCCTGGCACACCTTCAGCGCATTATTTCCTTGTTTTGGTGCAGGAGTCATGGGCGGTCGTCACATTTGGTATCAGATCTTTGGTTAATCGATTTTAGCCAACGCTCGCTGACGTTACTACGTATGAGAGACGTAATTGTATTTTGATGAATGATTACTATATATAATATAGTAGTTTAGAAGGATTTGAACTCCTTATGCGGTTATTTCTCAAGGTGTTCTAAGTCATTCCTTTTTGTAGATATTAAGGATGAGTCGAAGGGGGAGACCAGCTGCTGGGGAAGGCCGTGCTTCTTGGGAAGCTGTTGATTATGCTCCTATGTTTGAGGCCATGATGACTTCGATCATGAGAAGGATACCGGCCTCGGGGCCATCAGTAGATGTTGGAGTTCAAGTTCAAGCTCCAAGACCAGTGGATTTTGCTAAGCTTTGCACGGACTATACTTCTCTTGGAGGAAAGGTTTTCTTGGGAACGGAATCAACCATTAAAGTGCAAAGATGGATTGATGCTTGTAGAAGGATCTTTGGTGACTTGGGAGTTGAGGATGCAACTAAGAGGAAGCTTGCATCAAGGCAACTTCAAGGGAGAGCTTCGGATTAGTGGAATTCTATCACCATTGATACTCCGGAGGAGGAGATTACTTGGGAGCAATTCCAAGTTAGATTTGAAGCTAAGTTCATCTCTACGGCTCAGAAATCTGTCTTGTTTAAAATGTTTGTGGAGCTCAAGCAAGGTAGAAGACCCGTTCTTGAGTATGTTTCTGAGTTTGAAGCTTTGTCCAAGTATGCCAGGTCATATATTGATTCTCCCTATCAGAAGAATGAGAAGTTTGTGACCGGTTTGGATGCTTATCTTGGAAGATAGTTGGTGGATCATCTGGAAGATCCGTTTGAGAAGCTTGTGGAGAAAGCTCTCAGGCATGAGAGTTTGTTTCCTAGGGAGAGTTCTGTTGTTGCTATAACCAAGGAAGGGTTTAAGCCACAGAAGGGTGGAAACAAGAAGAGGAAGCAACAGCAACAGAAGGGTAAAGATGGCCAGAAGAAGCCGAGGGGCGAAATGACTTGCTATAATTGCCAGCAGAAGGGCCATCTCTCCAAGGATTGTAGGAATCCAAAGGCGCCGACGAAATGCCACAACTGTGACAAGCCAGGGCATTTTAGGAAAGATTGTCCAGAACCGAGGAAGGACAGGCAGATTGTGCAAGCTTATGCTTTGGGAGCTGTGCCGTCGTTTTCAAAAGCTCTTACTACTGAAGAGAAAGGGAAGAGTGTGGTGGTTCATGGTACTCTTTCCATTTGTGGTGTTCCAGTTAGGGTGTTGTTTGATACTGGGGCGTCGCATTCCTTTGTTTGTAATGAGTTAGTAGACCGGTTGGGTTTGGAACCGGATATTGTTGATAGGCCATTGGTCGTGACTAATCCAGTTGGGGGTTCGTCATGTTTGTGTATGATATGCCGTGGTCTAGTTGTATCGAGTCATGATTGCTCTTTTGTTTGTGATTGTTTTGTTCTGAACTTTGCGGGGTTCAGAATTATTTTGGGTATGGACTGGCTTAGGAAGTATGCGGCAAAGGTTGATTGTGAGAGATTGGAGGTGACAGTCGAGAATGTGGAGGGGCGAAAGGTTGTGATACGATGTAAGCATGAAGAAGGCGTCTTCATGAGCTTCATGTATTCGCTGGTTGTTCCATGGGATGGACTGTCATCGGTGCCAATCACAAATGGATTTGAGGATGTCTTTGAGGAAGTCAAAGGGTTACCGCCGCATAGAGAGATCGAGTTTCGTATCGATCTAGTTGAGGGAGCCAGACCTGTTGTGATGCCTCTTAGGCGGATGGCGCCTATGGAACAGCAAGAGTTGAAGGTGCAAGTTGATGACCTTTTACGGAAAGGATTCATTCGGCGTAGTGTGTCCGAATGGGGTGCACCAGTTTTGTTCGCAACCAAAGCGGATGGATCGTTGAGGTTGTGTGTCGATTATCGTGAGCTGAATAAGGTGACTAAGAAGAACAAGTACCCATTGCCGAGAATAGATGACTCGTTTGATCAGCTTCACGATGCTAAGGTGTTTTCTCAGATGGATTTGGCAACGGGATTTCACCAGTTGAGAGTGGCAAAGGATAGTGTGCCGAAGACTGCTTTTAGGACACCATCCGGTTTTTATGAGTGGCTGGTAATGCCGTTTGGATTGACTAACGCACCAGCATATTTTGTGGATCTTATGAATAGAGTATTCAGAGATCAGTTGAACAAGTTCGTACTTGTGTTCGTGGATGATATTTTGATTTATTCCAGAACTGAAGAAGAGCACGAGACGCACTTGCGTATTGTTTTGGAAATCTTACGGAAACATCAGCTGAAGGCTAAGTTTTCGAAGTGTCACTTCTGGAAGAGTGAAGTGAGATTCTTAGGCCACGTTATCTCTGGAAATGGAATAGCGGTTGATCCCGCTAAGGTGGCAGCGATCCAGGATTGGATTAGACCTAAGAATACATCTGATGTGAGAAGTTTTCTTGGATTAGCAGGATATTATCGGCGGTTTATCAAAGACTTTTCCAAGATAGCTGCACCATTAACAGGATTGACGAAAAAGAACCAAGTGTTCTGTTGGGATGCTAAGTGTGAGCAAGCTTTTGGAATCCTGAAAGAGCGACTGACGAGTACTCCTGTTTTGACTATTCCAAGTGGGAATGATGAGATGGTGGTTTACACCGATGCATGTGGTACTGGACATGGAGCAGTACTAATGCAGAAGAATAAAGTTGTTGCATATGCAAGTTGACAACTGAAGCCGCATGAAAGGAATTATCCGACTCATGATTTGGAGTTAGCGGCGATCGTATTTGCTTTGAAGATGTGGAGACATTATCTATTGGGAGTTAGATTCGAGTTGTTTACAGATCATAAGTCGTTGAAGTATCTATTCTCTCAAAAGGATTTGAATCTTCAACAGCAACGGTGGCTAGAGTTCTTGGCATCGTATGATTTTGGTATAGCCTATACTCCGGGAAAAGGTAACGCTGTGGCTGATGCGTTAAGTCGAAGACATGTCAGATTGGGAGCCATGTTTTCGGAATGGAAGAGTCTCGAGTATTTGGCTGGATTTGACTTCAGGCCTAGATGTGAATTGGAACCTGAAATGTTGGCAAACTTATCGATAAGACCTACTCTTGTGGAAAGGATTGGCGAGAGCCAAAAGCGAGACGATAAGCTTGTCAAGATTATCCGTAATTTGGAATCTGGATTAGACCCAGAGAAGGATAAGGGATTTGAAGTCGATCGAGAGGGTTGGCTTCGGAAGCAAGGACGATTGGTTGTTCCCGACATAGATGGATTGAGAGATGAAGTTCTGAAGGAAAGTCATCACTCGAAGTTGACAATTCATCCAGGTGGAAATAAGATGTATCGGGATATGAAGAGAACCTATTACTGGGAAGGTATGAAGAAGGATGTTGGAAATTTTATTTCCAAATGTATGAACTGTCAGTTGGTAAAAGCTGAACAGAAGAAGCCAAGTGGATTGCTTCAGCCATTAGAAGTTCCTACATGGAAGTGGGAGCAAATATCGATGGATTTTATTGATGGTCTACCTAGAACAAGAGCGGGAAATGAAGGGATTTGGGTCATCGTAGATCGTTTGACCAAGAGTGCAAGATTCATTCCTGTTCGATCGACTAGGACTGCATCGAAGTTGGCTGAGTTGTATGTTAAGTGGATAGTTCGATTCCATGGTATTCCGAAGATTATAGTGAGCGATCGAGACCCATTGTTCACTAGTGGATTTTGGAAGAGCTTCTAGGAGGTTTTAGGAACCGAGTTGTGTTTGAGTACAGCTTACCATCCTCAAACAGATGGTCAGACTGAGAGAGTCAACCGAGTTTTGGAAGATCTCCTCAGAGCATGTGTTTTGGATTTCGGAGGATCATGGGAGGATCATCTTCATTTGGTGGAGTTTGCGTATAATAACAGTTACCAAACAAGCATTGGTATGGAACCATATGAGGCACTGTATGGAAGACCGTGTAACTCTCCGACATGTTGGTTGGAAACTGGAGAAAAGTTGATACTTGGGCCAGAGATGATTCGACAGACTACGGATTGCATAGAGATCATTCGGTAACGAATGAAGGCAGCCCAGGATCGCCAGAAAAGTTATGCAGATAAACGTCGTAAGGATTTGGAATTCGACGTAGGAGATATGGTTTTTGTGAAGATTTCTCCTCTGAAGAATGTTATTCGATTCGGGAAGAAAGGAAAGTTGACTCCGAGATTTGTTGGACCATTCCCGATCATCGAGCGAATTGGAAAGCTCGCCTATAAATTGGAATTACCGGAAAAGATGTCGGGTGTGCACAATGTTTTTCATGTATCATATCTACGGAAGTATGTGCACAACTCGAATACAGTGGTTTCTGCCGATAGCTGTGAAGATTTGGAGGTTGATCCAGTGGTTACGAGACCTCGTAAGCCGCTTCGTGTTGTTGAAACCGACACGAAACAGCTTAGGAGGAAGACGATTACGTTGCTCAAGGTACAATGGAGTGATGATGTTAACGACTGTACATGGGAGGAGGAAGAAAGGATGAAGGCAGCTCATCCTGAACTCTTCGAGGTATGGCCCTAAGGTGTCGTGACATCTCATGAATTTGTAGCTTGTTCCAGTCTTAGAATTCTGCATGCTAGGTTAGAAATTGGATGCATGGTTTGTTGATTGCTATGGATGGTAGGCATGCAGAATAGTTTTGATTGCTGTTGTTTGTTTGGAATTTCGGGGGCGAAATTCCTAAGGGGGAGAGAATGTAACGACCCGTATTTTACGTGTCGACTAATCGTAAAATAATGGCTACTAGGTTGTTAGTGTTGTTCATGTTGTTCAGAGCTTAAGTCATGAAAAGTTAACTCGTGTGGAAGCTAACTCGTGTAGGTGGATTTAGCTTAGGTCGTGTATTTTTAAGTCGTAGACGACTTAAGGGGTTTCGAGTTATTGTGTTAGAACGAGTTAAGGGGATAGGTCGGTTATACGACCTAAGGAAATGGTCTAGGACTTAGGGTGGTTGCACGAGTTATGGGTTTCTGACCGACCTATAGTACTTGACCGACTTAAGGAAGTTGCCGAGTTAAGGGTTAACGACCTAAGGAACTGGACGAGTTAGTAGCTTAGGCGAGTTATCGGTTTTAGGGGTTAAGCGACTTGCTAGACAACGACTTAAGAGTGTTTACGACCTATGGAAGTTGAGTCGTGAATGAGTTATAGTAGTTGACCGACCTATGGGGTTTACGACTTATTCGATGAGCGACCTAAGGAAGTTAGTCATGTCAGTTAGGTTGTAAGGTTGTTAACTCGTGATGGTGTTAAGCTGTTGAGTGCTGAGTCGTATGAACGACTTAGTGGTGAGTCGTAGGTCGTAACTCGTGAAGGCATTAGGTCGCGTAGGAGCTTTAACCATTAAGCCGTTAGGTCGTGTGACCCTGGGTTTGGTTAGGTCGCGGCTTTCGATGAGTCGTAGGTCGTTGGTATGAGTTAAGGAATGCAGTAGTGTTTTTTTAGGTCGCATGCATACTGTAGCAACTTAGGTCGTAAACGACCTAGTTAGGTCGGAGATTTCTTAGGTCGGCAACGACCTAAAACCGAGAACGACCTAAGGTGTGATCTGCCTATAAATAGAGGGCTTTGGCTCACTTTTTGGCACCGGTTTTTGAAGCAACGAAGTGCTGCCATTTTGAGAGCACGACTACAGCATTTCTTCATCTCCTTTTCTCCATTCCAATCTAGTTCTAACATCCATCAAAGATCGAAGATCAAGATCGAAGATCCAAGAGCCAAAGTTGAAGATCTTCATCCAACCAAGCTAGATTTCATCATTTCAAGCGAGATTTCGACAAATCAAGCTTGAATCCTTGCTGTCCAGATCTGAAGTGATTTGTTTTTGAAGTGTTTGGGTGATTCGGTGAGTGGTGGTTATCTCTCACGTGGACGGTTTGGTGGTTTGTTGGAGTGTTGTAGATAGTTATTTCATGCATTTTTCCTTAGATCCAAGTGTAGATCCATTACTTATGAAGATGTTTACTTATGCAAGTTCATTTACCAAGTTGTAGAGATGAAAACCCATGATTTATATTTGTTGGATCTATGCTAAAAACCCATGATTCATGTATGTTATATCTATGCTCATTTATTTACGAAATTGCCATTGTAGTTATAAATGCCTACTTAGACCATATTTGATTACTTGATTGCTTAAGCTAATGATTGATTTGATTGATTGCTATGTATGTTAGTTGATTGATAGTTAGATCTAGACAAGATGGTCGAAGATGATTCAAAAGCTAAGTGGAAAGGCTCTTGAATGGAGAAAGCTGCTTGTGACATATGAAGCGGATGTTGAAGCTCATATGTATGGATTAGATGATGTTGAGATGGGACTTTGCCATGATGCGATGAGGCAAGCCATGATGTTGAGATGAGACTTTGCTATGATGCGATAAAGCGAAGCATGATGTGAGATAGCCTTGGTTTAATCCAGACGGGATCATCCCAAGCATGTTGATAACTCGATGATGCGATGCGAGTTGGTTGATAATGGTTAGCTTGAGAGGCGCTTGAGCTAATATGGAAGTAGTCGTCGAGGAGGATGACTAGGAGGCTGAGATCTCATCGTTGTTGAAGGTTCTAGCATGCTCAAAGCAAGAGTACGTTGGGACGGGCTGCGACGATGTTCCAAGCACGGGCTGCGACGACGTGCTAGTACTCTGGGTAGTTGCGAAAATTCCTAGGCACGGGCTGCGACGACGTGCGGAGTTATGTCTAGAACCGGGGTTACCATTAGCCCTTGACAGATGGATAAAAGAATGAGTTGGTCATTCAATTAACGGTGAAATCAAGGCAATGATAACAGTGATAGCCAGAGTCATGGATGTTTGGCTGTACCATCATTCGGTCTCAAGAGCGGTGTTTTCTGGGTGCTTATCTGATCTTGGTTTAGGCCTTGGGGGTTTGTATTTGGAAAACATCGACCTTGACTCGAATGATTATTGCTTTACTTTAATTGTCTGCCATGTTATGCTTGCTTCTCCATAGTGTGCGTCTGGGGGCTATCACTGTAGAAAGAGGCGGAGTGGGATGGTTTGGTTCCTATTCCTTTTATCCTTTATGCTCTTTTGGTATGTTTGATAGTTGATTTACTGCTCACTAAGACTTTGTCTGACTCAAGGTTTTATGTCTCCTCTTATTACCTTGGGCTGTTCATCCATGTTGGGATGGGCAGACTAGGTAGCAGGTGACAGGTGCTGTTCTTGGAGATCTACGCTGATGATGACAAAGACGAGCAGGAGGCTTTTGCATATTATTTCATATTATATGTACTGGGTGTTCCGCTGCTGTATTTGTTTGAGTGTTATGTAGTGAGGCTTTGATGTATGGATGATTCATATGTTTGTATAAAACAATTATGATGCTTATATGATGATGTCCTGTTCTATAGAGCTTCACTATATTATATTTCTCTATTGTATTTATCCATGCGCTGTGAGTTGTACGATAGATTCTGCGATGTTTATTCCACCTTGACGGTCACCCATGGTTGCCTGGCACACCTTCAGCGCATTATTTCCTTGTTTTGGTGCAGGAGTCATGGGCGGTCGTCACAGGTTTTCGGAGTTGGCAGCGAGTATGACAACTTCTGATCCCGGTCTCTTCAACAACCAAACGTTATTATAACACCGCGGTTATTTCAAAATAATTTATACTTTAAAACCAGAATATAATATCCGTTTAAAAAACATATAATTACGATATCATTTCTATTTTTAAACCAAATCAATATGATATCATTTTAAAGAAATCACAAATCGATATAATATCATTTTTATTTCAAAAATATCCTTTTCCCAAAATCATAGCACTTTCAAATCATAATACCTTGAAATTCCTAGCTTTGAAACATAACTTCCAATACTTAAATGGTTTACTATTAAATTACTTTATATAATAAATTAGCTTCTTTAATTTCAAAATCAATCCCAATACAGATTTAAATCCTCAAATAAACCATTTCAAATTTCATATATTTCAAAGCTTTAATATTCAAAATTCCAAAACTAAATTTGATAATCTAGATTCAAAAATCAAATCTTCTATTATTTAGTTTTGAAATATTTTACATAATAAATCCATTTTCATTTTAAACAAAACTCAAATTTCAAATACTAAATATTTTCTTCAATTAATTTATACTTGAAATAATCATTTTATTCACCTAGACACAAAAATCCAGTTATAGTAATTATACCTTTTAAAATTTTCAATTTAATAAATTCCACATCAACCTTTAGAGTTTAATTCTTAAATAAATTCAATTCCAAATAAATCTCCAATTTATCTCCCAACCTTAATTTATTTAAATCATCATACTCTCTAAATTAAAATAAAATTTAAATACTTACTCACATTTATTTTAATAATAATCAAACTCTATTATTAAACTAAATTTTTATTTAACAAACTTAAACATAGCTTAAATTCAAGCATTTTAATAATATTTATATAATATCAAAAATCAATATTCATTAAACCATATTATATAAAATAATCAAACTTTATTATTAGGCTTATTTATATTTCAAGCCTATTTATATATAGCTAAAATCAATAATAAATTTGACGTTTATATAACATCTAAAATCAATATTTATATTATCCGTATATTTCTTTAAAAACCATAGGAATCATTTGAACATATATATATATATATATATATATATATATATATATATATATATATAGACCGCGGTGTCTGTATATAATTTTCTACCCTATGGTCAGGTGATACAGATGTTTATCATTTCAATCAGTAATTAAAAATTATGGTTATATATCATTTCAAACCGCAATCCTGAATCAATAAAAATGCATAATAACTTGCAGTTTATAATAATAAAATACAACATCCATTCATCCATCATAAAATCATACATCCATCACAATCATCATCCAAAACAATCAATCAATATCAATAGATAACTGATAATATATATTATAGGTATTTAACTGGCAGATATTCAAAATAAATTAAATGACGATTTAATTTAAATAATTGAAATTAACCAAGATGATAATTAAAAATATATAAAAAAAATCGTAAATAAATGCATAATCACAACCAAATTTAATTTAACAAACATAAGAAAATTTTGAAGTTGTGAGTGGGTTAAAACACTCACCTTTGATTTTAGCCCATAAAAATCCAAACAGAAGCGCAAAACTCAACAATGTCCAAATTCAACTAAATCAATTTCATGTTGTCTAGAATATAAATTTGAATCCAACAGAAGAAATCGCACGTGAATCAAAGTTTATATGCAAAAGATATTCATGTTACAAGAAATATTATTAAAATAAAAATTAGTACGCGTTAAAATATATATAAATAAACAAATTTTAATACTTACGTTTTCTCAAGATAAGGCTTCAGGTAAAGATTGAAGAACAACTAAGATGAGGACAGGAAGTGTACGAAAAATGAAAAAAAATCATTTTTATAAAAGAATGCTTTTGGATTTGCAAGAATAAGAGCTTTTGAATATGAGGTGTTAGGAGAAACAAAATGTAAAAGAAGAAATGAGATGTAGATTATTTATAATTAGGAAATGAATGTGGAGGGACAAAAATAAATTCCACGTTTTATTATTAAAGTTTCAGGCATTAATAATAGATAAGGAAATGTACGTAGGAATGGAAAAGTTTGCAAACGAAAGAAGAATTTTGTACTCATTTAGGTTTTTATCTACGCATAATAAAATATTTATACTTACCTTAAAAATGAAAATGTTAAATTTTGTTTTCTCAAAATGATCTTTTATTTCAATTAAACCACCCTTTTTGTTTAACACAAAACGTGCGTTTCTTTTATTAATTTTATTAATTTCAATCAACGTTTCCTTTCCTTTTAATTGAAACATTTGAATTACATTAATTGCAGTTACTTACAAAGTTAAATTTTAAAACAGACAACTAAAATGGATAAAAAAATAGAACAATTGTTTATTTAAACACGTTTATAAATTTATTGTTTATACAGAAGAGTAATAAATAGATTATTTTTCCATTCTTGTAATCAGTCTGTAAGCTAAAACACAGTTCAAATAAACATATATTTCTTTCTTTAAAATCAATCTTTCTATTCTTTATTTTAATGAAATTAAACCTACATTCACAGATGAAACATTCATTTTGTTTGATGTAAATGTTTTTTTTTCCATTGAATCAAAACTTTTCTTGTATTTTCACAAAACATAAGCTGCTTTTAATTGCACCTATTACAAATAGTATTCTCTCTCCTATTAATTGAAAATTTTCAATTACATTAATTTCAGTTGATTAAGTTTCAAAATGGGCTAAATGAATGTAATGAGGAGTAGAACAATTACTTCATATCAATTAAATATATTAATATTAAATTAATTAATCACCTTTTTATTCGATATTTATAAACTGACCAATTCATCCTTTTTAATCACTTGGACTTTTACCTTGACTTAATAAAGTTTATATGACAATTCAATGTTGGTTATAACACTTATTACAGTGTTCAATTTCCCCATAATCAAATCCATATTCTTAACCCATCCAGTTATTCATCTGATTTCATTTACGATATAATTATCATGGTTTATACCATAGTGCATTAATATCCTTATTTTATCTTAATTTCAAATAATGTAATAATTAATTTCATTCACAATAAATTCAATTAATTATAATTTATTCAATAAATTAACTTGATTTAACTCCAAATCCTTTTATCTAATCAATTATTATTCAATAAACAAAGAAAACTTTTGTTTTACCTTTTATTACATTAGTATGTTCAAGTTTTCATCTTTCCTTTATATTGACTACCCTATTTCCATGTTATTATTTTCTACCAATATACACGCTAATTGCGATTAACATTCTAAATTAATTCATTTACTTGGGTTCATACTTTCCATTATATCGATTACAACACTATGCATAAATTTACAACCCTATTTATTTCATTATTACATTCACCCTTTCCGTTACAATTCTTAAATACTTCTGCTTTTATTAAATTACCGTAAACTATATTAATATTATTATTCCATTAGCTGATTAAGTAATTACATTCGTTTCTTACATTTCAACCTTCCAACCAATTATATACGATTCCTATATCTCACTTGACCCTTCCTTTCAAATTTCCATTTATTAAGTTTTACACTAACACATCTTTATTTCCATTTGTAAAGGCCCGAAAATCCGTACTCCTTTGAGCTGGCAACATTCCACAACAATCCAGCCAAAGAGGAACGAACTTCCGAATCTTTAGGGTTTAAGAAGAAGAAAGTGGTAGAAGAAGAGAGAGAAAGGTAGAAGAAACAGAAACAAACAACAGAACAGGAAACAATATCAGAATCTCACAATCGCAGCGGAACAACATATAATAGATAAATGAATATTCATTAAACAAAAGAACTATACATTTTATACATATCATCACATTACATCACATCATCAGAGTGTACAACAATAAAAGAGCGGAAAAGAATACTATACTAGTAATATACAACGCTATCCAAGCTCGCCTCCAAAACTGCACAGCAATCTCCCGAATCCAGAGTAACGTGATAACCTAACTCTAGACTGCCCGTGTGGAAAATAGTGGGCACCCAGAGTTTAGGAAGGAAACAACAAACTCTAGGTTAGTCATGGGACCGGTGTGAGAACTCAAAACAGTTTATCTTTAAACAAGCAACAAGGAATTTTAAATTTTGAAATCCGCAATGCTTTTTGGAAAATGAAACTAGCATAAGGCCTCCCGCACACACACACAATGCAAACGCAGAATCGGAGGAGATTTCTCTTTATGATAGTCAAAGATGCTTACTACGCAAAAATCAAATCATTTTTGATATTATTATTAGTGCATAGTGTAGAAAACAATTTCGAAAGTAGAATATAAATCCTAGCCAGCATACAACTCTTCGCCGTATGCCTACTATAGCTACCATGTTCAATAGAAGGTTACCGCCACATTCCATGGCAGGTTATACAACTAAAACCGTACAGGGCGCGTATTGTTTTGAATGGATTTCCAACAAATGGTCAGGCAAAGGAACTTCCTACTACCACATGGGATCGCCTCTGGCGGGACGTCCCGAGAAACTAACGTTATGGTTAGATCTCTGCCAACACAAGGCCGGGTTACCTCTGTAACTAGGTAACTACTACACGAATATGTCATCCTCCGGTCCTTTGGGACCTTTATCCGAGCGCTCGATACCAACAACACCACACAGTAATAGATATAGTGTATCAACATGAGTAAATATCTGGGCTCCATACCATGATACCACCCTTTTCCAGAAGGAAATGACATACCCTAAAGGGCGCGACCCTCATAACCTTGCCGCATATTCCTGTTTCGACCATTTCCGAGGAGTGAGGTCTGACGAAGTCTCGTCCACAAAGCTACGCTTTGTGCAACAAAGCCATGCTTTGGGTCAACAGATGACCAAAGTAATGATCACAAAGATAAATGATCAAACAAATGATCATATCACAAATGACCAACCAATGATCATCACACAGCAGCACTCAGCATATCACATTACCAGATTGGGAATATATCACTGATAACCTTCAACTACATAACCTCTGAGCTCGTACGTCTCAGAGAAGGGTGTTAAGCTAAGAGAATAAATTCTCCGCCACCAACAGAAATGTATTTGAAAAGAAATCTGCTCTATATCTCAAAATGTAATGTCAGACACGTAACCATACAAGTCTGTTCCGGGTTCAAACAGAACCGAAGGCACTTCCAAAGAAGCCCTTGCAATCCGGATATTCACAATCCCGATAAAATTTCCCAACACAAAGGAAATCTCCATATCGTAGCTAACGATGCAGAGACAATCGATAGGTCATCCTATCGTTTTCATAAATACCCGGTCTTCAACACCAATCTTCAAATGCTATCCATAACGACGTATCACATATTCGGAATGGGTTATATGACACAAAGGTCCTCTCCCGGCTAAACCGAATACCGAGCGCTTATTTTAAAAATAAGTGTAGCATTCAATTTCAAACAATCACAACAATTACCATCCAAGGGTAAATACTGATAGTTGGTTATTTAACTATCAATAAAGATGCGCCACATCATCAGATTCCAAATAATTTTCCAAAATTATTTAATTCCCAAAAATATCTTTACAAGATATATATACACAATTTCCAAATAATTGCCCAAATTATTTGTTTTACCAAAATATCTTTCACGATAAAATTTACACACTTCAACCATTTGAAAACCAATTTCAAATTACTTCTCAACTTTTATAACCTTTGAAAACAAATTCCAAATCATCAGATAAATCCTTACCGATTTATTTTAAACTTACGTTCCAAATTCGTAAATTTTATTTCCATACTTCAAAATAAACCAATATTTATTTTTAAACAAATTCCCCTTCCTTTCATAAATTCCATAGTGAATTTCAAATTTCCAAATATCTACCGATATACGATTTTCAAATCGATTTCAAATTATTCACTTTCAATTCACCCTTAAAAGATGGATTCTAAAAAACGTTCCATTCACATTTGAAAAGCATTTCCATACTTATATAATAATAAGTAGTTCACAAATTTATTTATTTTCAACAATTTGAAAATATTCAATACACTTGAACCATGGTTAAGTATATATTTCATTCTTTTAAGGAAAACATTCCTTTATTCACTTTTATTTGGATTAAAACGAATGTTGCGTAAAACATCATTACGACAACCCAAAATCACTAGAATAGGGATTCAAAATTAAAATAGATATATAAATCCCAAAACTATACAAAATATTTCCTTTTGGAAACCATTTACTATAACAATAGTGTTATAGTCCACCATTTCCTTATTTTCTCGAAAACGCCTATTGCAACAATGAATGTTGAAATCTACGTATTCATTTCTTTTTATTTCTCGAAAACGTCTATTTCAACAATAAATGTTGAAATCTATGGTTTCGATACTTAATGCCTTTCAAAGCATCTTTAAATCGTTTTAAATTCCATTTAAAACATTTTTTTTCCAAAGCATGACCATTTAATATAATAGTATATTCACCGTTCAAAAAAATAGTGAATATAACTCCTTTAACAAACTTCCATATTCAACTTATCAAATTCAATTGATTTCTAATTTATAAACTACGTTTATAAATTCCATTTCTATTAATAACTTCGGTTTAGAAATCTCTTTTGTCCATCCAATTCAATTTATAAACCCAATTATATACCAAAAGCTATATTATAAGTTAAATACTTATAATATAAATATTTTTTTCACCAAATCGTTCCTTTGAACTTCACAAATTTTTAAACTTATTACTTTTAAGATTTGTTTATATTTTTTTTTCAGTTTCAACTTATAAAAATTCCTTTTATTAACCGTTTCTATCAATATCCCATTTAACAGCTCAAAATCCCTTTTATAAGTTAATTACTTATAAAGTTTTTTTATTTTCAACATTTATTCATTTTATAACTCTCAAAATTTATAAATCTAGAGTTTCTAGTGAGATCCATTTTATACACCCTTTTTAACACTTTATAAACTCGTTTCATAATTCCAATAAATTTAATTTATAAATATCCATTTATAAAATCTTTTATATAAACTGTTTATAATAATTATTCAAAATCCCAATTTAACTATTTTATAAAATCTATTTATTTTAAAATTTTCCTTTTGGTTATATTTCATAAAAATATTAATTTTTATAACATAAAATTTTATACGTCTATTTATTTTAAAATGAATCAATCCAAAAATTTAATAAACATATACTTTGAAAAATCACTTTACAAACCCTTTTTAAATTCAAAATCTTTTTTTTAACTTTAAAAATGAATCCGATGATGCAACAACATCAAATGGTCAATCACGGGAATAAACATCATATATCGATATGATAGTTAACAATCAACACAATATTTATAAACAAATAAATATTTGTGAGGAATCCAGTTGGATCCCTCCAACCTGTTTCCCTGCATCCACAGACGTTAGCACAATACCAATTCCACTTCAAGGTGGAATATCGCGGTATATGGGATTTTATAAAATATTATCCGCTTAATAGGCGGCGCAATAGGGTCTCATCGGCTATACGAGGCGGGAAATAAAATCCAATATATACATATGCCAATATATATTTATATATATATATATTGCTATATATAGTATATATCCTACTATATCTACTACTAACACAATCAAACAACAATCATCAATCAACATTAACTATTTAAAATTTTAAACCAAACTGTTCGATTGAGTGTGGAGTTCTCACCTTGGTTTTATTTCCGGTTTCAGCGTTCGTTTCGAATAAAATTAAACGAACGTTTAATTTTACCCGAAATTCAAACGAGCTCCAATCGAATCCAAATCAGTTTCATCGTGAAGTGCTCAATGATACGATTCCAACGCAACTGGTTTCGTGCAATTCTGACCTCGCATGACAGAGATATCACGTTTTTAACATTTACACGATTTAATATAAAATTAATTAACAACTTAATTCCCAATACCATACAACAAATCCTGGCCGCTCATCACACCTACTCCCTCCTTCTTCTCTTGCATGCACACGGTAACTCCTCTCCAGGAAACAAAAACACGCACTTGAACCCATCACATGCCGACCTAGGGTTTGATTTTCCGACCACCACGAGCATCGATACTTCATCACCCTGCCACCAAATGAAAGCCCTCGACAAAAGCCACCATCGGCCCAAGCATGGCCAAGCTCGGCGCCCTCCTCCACCTTAAGGAACGCACGCAACAACCAGGGGACACGGCTCAATATCTCATCCAAATGGCGACGATAGCTGAGATCCACCGTTGGATTTGTAGTTCATACCGTGCTCTACAACTTTCATGTTGGAAGTTTCTCGATTCGATGAGCGGATTGAGAAATAATTGGAAAATAAATTGGTGATTTTCGGCCATTAACTGGGGTGGAGGCGGCTGAGAAAAAATGGGCTAGGGTTTAGAAAGAATAATTAGTATATACATGTTATTAATATTATTTTAATAATAAAATTTCCAATTTAACAACTTATGCAAACAACCTCCAATCTACGCGTTCCGATAGGCGATTCTAAGGTTTTCCCGCGTTCCGGACACAATGGAACAGGTTTCAGAAGCTAATTCCATCGTATGTGTGAGATACGGCAATAAACGCTCAATTTAAATTAAAACCGATTTAAAGATTTCTAGGCGTTTTGGCTTGTACCGGACAAACGATAAATCCGATCGACTTGAAATTTGAAATCTTATAATAATATCACATTACGGATCCGATGAAACTGGTTTCGTCGAAATCCGAGACCGTTTGAAAAATGACTATTTTAACTCGCTAAATTAATATTAAAACAATTTCGATACGTTTCGAGCTGCCATGGTCAAACGACAACTCCGGTTGCTACGAAAATTGAAATACGATAATAACTAACTATTCCGGATCCAATGGAACTCGTTTTGTTCAATTCTGAGACTGTTCAAAATTTGGCTATTTTTCGGTCGGTAATTAAATATTAAAATATTCGATTTTCAAAAATTAACTCCAAATTCAATTTTAAAAGTTCTAAAATATTACTATAACTTCAATATGATAGAATAAAATTTTTCAAATCATTTTCAATCATATTAACTCAAATTTAAATATTTTCTGGAATTTCACTATTAAATTATCGATTTAATTGTCCAATTAAATCCAAATATTCGATAAATAAATTGTTCGACTTAAAAATCCCACTTATTAATATTTAAAATTAAGTAAATACTCAAATTTAAATTATCAAAAATTCTGGGTCGTTACAATCTTCCCCCCGTAAAAGAATTTCGTCCTCGAAATTGCAAGTTAAGAAAAATGATTCCTAAACCGTTTATTATCTTTCCAAAACTAACAGTTTAATCAACTTTCCAAAACAAATATTTTATTAAAAATTCATTATCATTCCAATTAGCTTTCCAACTTCAATTATAGGTTTCAAACAACATTGTTTACTTAACAATTCAAATTTAAATTTAAATTCAAATTCCAAATTTTCAAAATTTTCTCAAAATTTTTCTAACACCCGAAATTTTCGAAAAATTTCGCCAGCATCTCCTTTGCGCGGATAGCTCGGTACAACTACAAAATGGCACTACGGCCCCTCAGAATCAAAAAGAAAAGAGAAAGCCAAGTGGCTGGAGAAGGAAATCATCAAATATCGTACTAAAATTGAAATACGTACCTTTTGTCGAGCGATTCAATTTTTAACTTCAAAATCAAAATCCCAATTCCATTATATACCTGTATATCCTGCCAGTAGTATCCAACTTCAACATGCAAACCATTTTGCCAATTCAATTACAAAACCTTTCAACATATGCTTCTTATACATTTTTAGTTTAATATTGAAGTTGCATATTCAATTTCATTCGTTTTCGATTAGTTTACATTCACTAATTAAATTCACATTAGTTTACTTCCAAATTGGATCAAATTCAGTTCATATTCAAATTCATTTACTTCACTTTCAATTTGAATTTAATTACATAGCTTTCAAATGCACTAATTTAATTTCATTAACACTTACTGAATTTATATAAAATCAACCAACAAGCAAATAACAACCAATGTATATCCAATAGAGCCAAATTTATTTATTTTACTTACATGCAATTTGGTTCAACTGTTTCAATTCCAATTGGTTTAACATTCAATTGATTTCCATTCAATTATTCAACTAGCTTCAAATGAATTTACACTTACATACATCATTCATATCAACTTACTTACATTCTATTGATTAACATTCAATCCATACTTTAATTCAATTGCTAATTCTTTTACAAATAAAATTGAATTTCATTTATATAACTCAAGTCCACATTTTTAACGATTTCCTTTCATTAATTCACTTACTTTGATATCAACATCAATTCTTTCAACATTACTTAAGTTATATTCCTTTTCAACTTCATTTACATTTACTTCCACTATACGACTTAAGTTCACTTCTAATTTATTTCAAATTCTATTTCATTTAACTTTTACTTAAGTCAAATTCATATCAACATCCAAATTCATATTTCATTTTACTTAGCTTAATTGTTTAACCACTTCAATAATTGGTTTTACTTACATTTTCTCATTCCATAAGTTATACAACTTATTATTCAACTTCCAACTCATATTATAAGTTCAAAACCCTTTTCACTTATATTTAACAATTTCAAGTTGAATTTTAATTTCAAATTTGTTTATTACAACAAAACTTCAGTTTCAAATTCATTATTGTAGCAAATCCATCACATAGAAACTCGAAAATGATACTGATGATGCTGCAGTCATCACCCTTATAATTTCCCAGTGACAATAGTGAAGTCAGTGCTAAATATTCTTTCGAAAAGTTCCTTTTATTATTTATAAATCACATTTATAATCTTTTTCTCATAAAATTTCACTGTGTATATATAAGATCATTTTCAATTGTAAATTATTCTAATTATAACTTCATACTTATAATTCATTTGTTTATACTATTATTCTTTTTCAATTGTTGTTATTATTAGCTTGTTCAAAAACTTTTAATTAACTTATATATATTTATATTTCAAACAATCAAACAATCAATTATATACACACTTCAATAATTCTTAAAAAATTATTTTCTTTATATATAAAACATAATCGAGGTAAAATTATTTCATTTACCCAATTTAAAACAATATCGTGTCGAATTGTTCTGTATAAGTGTTTAGAGATCCCTATCGATAGAGTTGTACAGACTATACCGACCAGAATCCATATACCACTCAACAAACCAATCATCACAATATAAAACAATTTTATATTCACTAACAAATACGCGCTCATATCTATTATTACACTCACACTCATTTTAGAGTACTACTGACTCTATCTCTAATGAGTAATACCCAACAGAGCCATGGTTGTCGCTTAACCATATGCTCTGATACCAAATGTAAAGGCCCGAAAATCCGTACTCCTTTGAGCTGGCAACATTCCACAACAATCCAGCCAAAGAGGAACGAACTTCTGAATCGTTAGGGTTTAAGAAGAAGAAAGAGGTAGAAGAAGAGAGAGAAAGGTAGAAGAAACAGAAACAAACAACATAACAGGAAACAATACCAGAATCTCACAATCGCAGCGGAACAACATATAATAGATAAATGAATATTCATTAAACAAAAGAACTATACATTTTATACATTTCATCACATCATCAGAGTGTACAACAATAAAACAGCGGAAAAGAATACTATACTAGTAATATACAATGCTATCCAAGCTCGCCTCCAAAACTGCACAGCAATCTCCCTAATCCAGAATAACCTGATAACCTAACTCTAGACTGCCCGTGTGGAAAATAGTGGGCACCCAGAGTTTAGGAAGGAAACAACAAACTCCAGGTCAGTCATGGGACTGGTGTGAGAACTCAAAACAGTTTATCTTTAAACAAGCAACAAGAAAATTTAAATTTTGAAATCCGCAATGCTTTTTGGAAAATGAAACTACCATAAGGCCTCCCGCACACACACACAATGCAAACGCAGAATCGGAGGACATTTCTCCTTAGGATAGTCAAAGATGCTTACTATGCAAAAATCAAATCATTTTTGATGTTATTATTAGTGCATAGTGTAGAAAACAATTTCGAAGTAGAATATAAATCCTAGCCAGCATACAACTCTTCGCCGTATGCCTACTATAGCTACCATGTTCAATAGCAGGTTACCGCCACATTCCTTGGCAGGTTATACAACTAAAACCGTATAGGGCACATATTGTTTTGAATGGATTTCCAACAAATGGTCAGGCTAAGGAACTTCCTACTGCCACATTGGATCGCCTATGGCGGGACGTCCCGAGAAACTAACGTTATGGTTAGATCTCTGCCGACACAAGGCCGGGTTACCTCTATAACTAGGTAACTACTACACGAATATGTCATCCCCCGGTCCTTTGGGACCTTTATCCGAGCGCTCGATACCAACAACACCACACAGTAATAGATATAGTGTATCAACATGAGTAAATATCTGGGCTCCATACCATGATACCACCCTTTTCCAGAAGGAAATGACATACCCTAAAGGGCGCGACCCTCATAACCTTGCCGCATATTCCTGTTTCGACCATTTCCGGGGAGTGAGGTCTGACGAAGTCTCGTCCACAAAGCTACGCTTTGTGCAACAAAGCCATGCTTTGGGTCAACAGATGACCAAAGCAATGATCACAAAGATAAATGATCAAACAAATGATCATATCACAAATGACCAACCAATGATCATCACACAGCAGCACTCAGCATGTCACATTACCAGATTGGGAATATATCGCTGATAACCTTCAACTACATAACCTCTGAGCTCGTACGTCTCAGAGAAGGGTGTTAAGCTAAGAGAATAAATTCTCCGCCACCAACAGAAATGTATTTGAAAAGAAATCTGCTCTATATCTCAAAATGTAATGTCAGACACGTAACCATACAAGTCTGTTCCGGGTTCGAACAGAACCGAAGGCACTTCCAAAGAAGCCCTTGCAATCCGGGTATTCACAGTCCCGATAAAATTTCCCATCACAAAGGAAATCTCCATATCGTAGCTAACGATGCAGAGACAATCGATAGGTCATCCTATCGTTTTCACAAATACCCGTTCTTCAACACCGGTATTCCAATACTATCCATAACGACGTATCACATATTCGGAATGGGTTATATGACACAAAGGTCCTCTCCCGGCTAAACCGAATACCGAGCGCTTATTTTAAAAATAAGTGTAGCATTCAATTTCAAACAATCACAACAATTACCATCCAAGGGTAAATACTGATAGTTGGTTATTTAACTATCAATAAAGATGCGCCACATCATCAGATTCCAAATAATTTTCCAAAATTATTTAATTCCCAAAAATATCTTTATAAGATATATATACACAATTTCCAAATAATTGCCCAAATTATTTGTTTTACCAAAATATCTTTCACAATAAAATTTCCACACTTCAACCATTTGAAAACCAATTTCAAATTACTTCTCAACTTTTATAACCTTTGAAAACAAATTCCAAATCATCAGATAAATCCTTACCGATTTATTTTAAACTTACGTTCCAAATTCGTAAATTTTATTTCCATACTTCAAAATAAACCAATATTTATTTTTAAACAAATTCCCCTTCCTTTCATAAATTCCATAGTGAATTTCAAATTTCCAAATATCTACCGATATACGATTTTCAAATCGATTTCAAATTTTTCACCTTCAATTCACCCTTAAAAGATGGATTCTCAAAAAAGTTCCATTCATATTTGAAAAGCATTTCCATACTTATATAATAATAAGTAATTCACAAATTTATTTATTTTCAACAATTTGAAAATATTCAATACACTTGAACCATGGTTAAGTATATATTTCATTCTTTTAAGGAAAACATTCCTTTATTCACTTTTATTTGGGTTAAAACGAATGTTGCGTAAAACATCGTTACGACAACCCAAAATCACTAGAATAGGGATTCAAAATTAAAATAGATATATAAATCCCAAAACTATACAAAATATTTCCTTTTGGAAACCATTTACTATAACAATAGTGTTATAGTCCACCATTTCCTTATTTTCTCGAAAACGCCTATTGCAACAATGAATGTTGAAATCTACGTATTCATTTCTTTTTATTTCTCGAAAACGTCTATTTCAACAATAAATGTTGAAATCTATGGTTTCGATACTTAATGCCTTTCAAAGCATCTTTAAATCGTTTTAAATTCCATTTAAAACATTATTTTCCAAAGCATGACCATTTAATATAATAGTATATTCACCGTTCAAAAAAATAGTGAATATAACTCCTTTAACAAACTTCCATATTCAACTTATCAAATTCAATTGATTTCTAATTTATAAACTACGTTTATAAATTCCATTTCTATTAATAACTTCGGTTTAGAAATCTCTTTTGTCCATCCAATTCAATTTATAAACCCAACTATATACCAAAAGCTATATTATAAGTTAAATACTTATAATATAAATATTTTTTTCACCAAATCGTTCCTTTGAACTTCACAAAATTTTTAAACTTATTACTTTTAAGATTTCTTTATATATTTTTTTCAGTTTCAACTTATAAAAATTCCTTTTATTAACCGTTTCTATCAATATCCCATTTAACAGCTCAAAATCCCTTTTATAAGTTAATTACTTATAAAGTTTTTTTATTTTCAACATTTATTCATTTTATAACTCTCAAAATTTATAAATCTAGAGTTTCTAGTGAGATCCGTTTTATACACCCTTTTTAACACTTTATAAACTCGTTTCATAATTCCAATAAATTTAATTTATAAATATCCATTTATAAAATCTTTTATATAAACTGTTTATAATAATTATTCAAAATCCCAATTTAACTATTTTATAAAATCTATTTATTTTAAAATTTTCCTTTTGGTTATATTTCATAAAAATATTAATTCTTATAACATAAAATTTTATACGTCTATTTATTTTAAAATGAATCAATCCAAAAATTTAATAAACATATACTTTGGAAAATCACTTTAAAAACCCTTTTTAAATTCAAAATCGTTATTTTTAACTTTAAAAATGAATCCGATGATGCAACAACATCAAATGGTCAATCACGGGAATAAACATCATATATCGATATGATAGTTAACAATCAACACAATATTTATAAACAAATAAATATTTGTGAGGAATCCAGTTGGATCCCTCCAACCTGTTTCCCTGCATCCACAGACGTTAGCACAATACCAATTCCACTTCAAGGTGGAATATCGCGGTATATGGGATTTTATAAAATATTATCCGCTTAATAGGCGGCGCAATAGGGTCTCATCCGCTATACGAGGCGGGAAATAAAATCCAATATATACATATGCCAATATATATATATATATATATATATATATATTGCTATATATAGTATATATCCTACTATATCTACTAACACAATCAAACAACAATCATCAATCAACATTAACTATTTAAAATTTTAAACCAAACTGTTCGATTGAGTGTGGAGTTCTCACCTTGGTTTTATTTTCGGTTTCAGCGTTCGTTTCGAATAAAATTAAACGAACGTTTAATTTTACCCGAAATTCAAACGAGCTCCAATCGAATCCAAATCAGTTTCATCGTGAAGTGCTCGACGATACGATTCCAATGCAACTGGTTTCGTGCAATTCTGACCTCGCATGACAAAGATATCACGTTTTTAACATTTACAAGATTTAATATAAAATTAATTAACAACTTAATTCCCAGTACCATACAACAAATCCTGGCCGCTCATCACACCTACTCCCTCCTTCTTCTCTTGCATGCGCACGGTAACTCCTCTCCAGGAAACAAAAACACGCACTTGAACCCATCACATGCCGACCTAGGGTTTGATTTTCCGACCACCACGAGCATCGATACTTCATCACCCTGTCACCAAATGAAAGCCTTCGACAAAAGCCACCATCGGCCCAAGCATGGCCAAGCTCGGCCCCCTCCTCCACCTTGAGGAACGCACGCAACAACCAGTGGACACGGCTCAATATCTCATCCAAATGGCGACGATAGCTGAGATCCACCGTTGGATTTGTAGTTCATACCGTGCTCTACAACTTTCATGTTGGAAGTTTCTCGATTCGATGAGCGGATTGAGAAATAATTTGGAAAATAAATTGGTGATTTTCGGCCATTAACTGGGGTGGAGGCGGCTGAGCAAAAATGGGCTAGGGTTTAGAAAGAATAATTAGTATATACATGTTATTAATATTATTTTAATAATAAAATTTCCAATTTAACATCTTATGCAAACAACCTCCAATCTACGCGTTCCGATAGGCGATTCTAAGGTATTCCCGCGTTCCGGACACAATGGAACAGGTTTCAGAAGCTAATTCCATCATATGTGTGAGATACGGCAATAAACGCTCAATTTAAATTAAAACTGATTTAAACGATTTCTAGGCGTTTTGGCTTGTACCGGACAAACGATAAATCCGATCGACTTGAAATTTGAAATCTTACAATAATATCACATTACGGATCCGATGAAAATGGTTTCGTCGAAATCCGAGACCGTTTGAAAAATGACTATTTTAACTCGCTAAATTAATATTAAAACAATTTCGATACGTTTCGAGCTGCCATGGTCAAACGACAACTCTGATTGCTACGAAAATTGAAATCCGATAATAACTAACTATTCTGGATCCAATGGAACTCGTTTCGTTCAATTCTGAGTCTGTTCAAAATTTGGCTATTTTTCAGTCGATAATTAAATATTAAAATATTCGATTTTCACAAATTAACTCCAAATTCAATTTTAAAAGTTCTAAAATATTACTATAACTTCAATATCATAAAATAAAATTTCCCAAATCATTTTCAATCATATTAACTCAAATTTAAATATTTTCTGGAATTTCACTATTAAATTATCGATTTAATTGTCCAATTAAATCCAAATATTCGATAAATAAATTGTTCGACTTAGAAATCCCACTTATTAATATTTAAAATTAAGTAAATACTCAAATTTAAATTATCAAAAATTCTGGGTCGTTACACCATTCCTTAAATTTACCAATTTATTACTTATGAAAAATTTCACGTTTCTATTTATTTATTGCATACCTACCTTCAGTCCTTGCATTAATTCTCATAAACATTATATTATTAATATCCAAAATTGTTTTGGTAGACCAATTTGTTACAACTTTACCTACACTAACACTATTTCCCTTATTTTGGTTATTATTTCATACGTAGATCACAAGTTTAAATTTCCTATACTTTATTCTATTGGAATCAAATTTCCAAATTTACTAGATACAACAAATTATGACCTTACAGTTATTTCAATTAATCGAGATTGCGCTAATTAATTATTTATTAACTTACATTAACGTAATTACATAAATTTACATTCAGTTACAAATAAGTAAATTATTTCACACATAAATACAATGATTGCATTTGTTTATACTATATTCCATTTAAACTAAGTCATAACATTTGAATTATTATATTAGGTCACACATAAATACAATGATTGCATTTGCTTATACTATATTCCATTTAAACTAAGTCATAACATTTGAATTATTATATTAGGTTCGAATGTTCATTCTTCCCAACCCATCATCCTTTATTGCATTATAAGTTTACAATTTTAAATAAATTCATTAATTGTCATTTCATTCATCCTATTAATTATTATTAACCATAATTAGCGTTGTTACGTTTTAATTCACTTATTATTTCATTAAAAAGTTACACAAATTTTATTTCTCCAAATATTAAATCACAAAGTCTTATGTGATTTACCATTGCTACATTACCTTTTAACGTTCTGCTTCATTATAAATCATCATCATTTTTTTTGTTTCTTCTAAATTTAATTACTCAATTTTTAAAAAAATAACCAAACCTACTTATTGAAAATTTTCGGCTCGTTACACTCTCCCCCACTCAAAACTTTTCGTCCCCGAAAAGGAAAAAGAAGGGAAAAGAAAGAATTGAGTAAACAATACATCTTATTCAAAAATATGATCTTTGTAAACAAATAAATTTACAAAATTAATTAATTTAGATGAAATATACCAATTTATAACATTTAGATCTCTTTATACTCAATATAATAAAGTTTTGAAATCATTTTTCAAAAAATTTCTAAGTCCGAAATTTACGGAAAATTTTGGCAGAGTCTCCTTTGTACGGTGAGGCTCAGGAGAAAAATATAATATCAAATATAACAATATATAACATATATTTTCCAAAATAATATATATCCCAACACGGAAAAATAATATAATAACGCCATAGACCGTAATCCGAGAACGTACCTATTTGTCGAGCCAATAACGCTAAATTATGAAACCAAAAGCAGTAGCAATTGCTTCCATAACCTGCATTTCACTTATATAATCCAAAAAGGTTAACAATTATATAAAATGAAATATTTAAGGTTGTTTCAACCACAAACAACAAATCAATACAAACATCAATCACTTACAACAAGCAAACGACCACTACTTAAAATCAACCCACATCAATTATTCATTCATATCAAACAAAACAAATAGTTGTTCGGACTTTAAAACTTTAAATTATACAGAATGAAAATAACTACTAAGTGCATCAATTACTCAACAATCTTAGATGAAATTAAATAGATTATTCATCCCTACAATTTTAAAGTATTCTTTCCCCAACAACCATAAACCAAACAAACAACAAATCCAAACAATAAACTAAGTTTATTCTTGTTAATTTCATTTCATACTATTGTTGTTTGATTTCCTTTTTATCCATATACTGATTTATCTTTTTAATTTTACATTATTACTTGCAAATTTTCATTTTTAGTTCGATTTCTTTGCATATTAATTCATTTATTTACTACTTAATTTCATTTATTAACAGTATTCATCTTTCTGCTTATTTTCAAAATAAATAACTTCAACACTTACTTAAGTTTATTATCATTTCTTTATAACCTTTCTATTATATTTATTTAGTGGCCTTTCAGTCATAACTTAAGTATATAATAATTATAACATTAAATTCTTATTTATAAAAGCAAATTCATTGAATACTTTCATTATTTTAAAATTTTACTTGTATAATATTCTATTACAATTTCTTATTAAACATTGTAACTTTTATTGTTGGGTAAGTTATATATATATATATATATATATATGCTTTTAAGGATGTACTTAAAAGTTATGTAAGTTTATTCAATTTCCTTTAATTTCATTCATAACTTAGCATTAAATTTCTTACTTTATTTAAAGATTCCAATCGTTAATTTGTCATATTCTAGTTTACTACACTTAATTGAACTATTCATTAACTGGAACTCAAGAACCAAATACCGGGTTTAATTTCAAATCATTTTAAAATAATAGATAAATGTATATACTTACAGCTTTTATATATCTAACTGTAATTAAACAAGTTAAAATTTATATTTTTTCATCAAAATAAATCTGCAGTAAGACTACTACAGTAGCCTTCCCACTTCGAAACTTGAAAATGAATGTCGATGATGCAGCTGCCATCACCGAAATTATTTTCCAGCGACATAGAAGGAAGTACATAACTTATTTCTTTTTCCAAAATTTCTTTTAAACAATTCTTTCAAATTATATTAAAATATTTATATCATAAAATACTTCTAAATAATGTTATTACTATATTCCAAAATCATTTAATTTTTTTTTTCAAAACCCCGGAACTTAAGTTCTAAATTCCCAATTTTCATTTATTTTATTTTCAATCTTATTTCAACTATTGGTTATAAATTTCATCGCCTAACAACCAATATAATACAACCAAATATGTAACGACCTGGAAATTTCAATCCCGAAAATTCCAGATAGTTAGAGAAAAGAAGAAAAGAGATAGAAGAAGAACGTAAAAGAAACACACAATCTTCCATTCGCAGCGAACAAAATATAATATCAATAATAATAGTTATACCAAAGAAAACTGTATCTATCAATTTACATCGATATATCAGAGTTACAACAATTTTATACAAACATTGGATAGATACAATTCAACATGTCTCAGATATATACAATAATATGACTCAGCGGAAACACTCCATACGTTGCCGCCATCCAGCTCGTCTCCTGAGCTCCAGAACGTCCTTACCTGAAAATCGGTAATACTCGGTCTGACCCGAGCATTACATCAAAGTAACACCCGGGTTAGGCTGGAAACCAGCGTGAGTAAACCCATCTAACTTGGAATACAAAAGCATACAATTTTTATAAACCCGGGTAACTTATATCAGTTTACACTTCACAAGTTGTTATAGACATCAACCATTTCACACATCAATTTCTAAGTGCCAAAATTTAGATTTAAATGGTCCAATTTACTTAAGTCATTCCACTTCAGCCTATTAGTTTCACATATCCAATTATTAGAATCGAAGTGGTTTCGGGTATTTACTAATACCCGACTCCGGTCTCTTCGAAACCATTGTCAACTTAATCCACAATCAAGTGAAATACCATTCAACCTTTAAATTCAAGATGTCAACCTACAACAATTTATCATCGACAGATAACCACACAATCATCACTCAAGACAAACATATCATATCACAAACATCCCATATCAGAAATATCCACCAAACATTCATAAGCAAGATTTGTTAACCACCCACTACTAATTAAATCAAATTAATTACTTTAATCATTATCAAATCTTGCTCACTTAGTAATAATTAATTACTAACCATTAATTAATCATCCCCCAATTATTATCTCTAATTACATACAGTAATTAGCCCTTAATAAATTTACCACATTCATTGATCAACCTTGATTAATCACATTCAGTAATTAATAAATCTTAAATACTTACAGTAATTAATTAATCCCTTAATTAATAAATTAATTACCCTAAGTAATAATTCTTAATTACTTATTCTAAGTAATTAACCTCTAATTACTTTATCAAGTAATTATCCATTGGTTAATTATCCTTTACTAATTACTTTAATTAATTACATTGATTAATCATTCTCTAATTACATTAAACAATTAGCCCTAAATTAATTATATCGCTTAATTATTCTTAGCCTTTTGCTTTAATTACCTCTTTAGTAATAAATTAATGATTTTCTAATTCCATTCACTTATTAATCTCATTCCGGATTAACTATCCCTTAATTACTTACTATAATTAATCATTTAATTAATTACACTCAGAACTCCTTCCTTAATTACTTTACTATAAACTAATTATTCAACTTAACTTAATCAACATTGGATGGTCAATTAAGTTAAGAAAAATAAAGTTTAATTTTTAAATAAACCTCTCAACTTTAGTTTATCAAATATTAATAAACCAATTATCATTCAAAACAGTTCAAAGATAATTAAGTTTGAACCTAATTTATTAAACTATAAAACTCTAGAAATTTAAAACATTTAAAAACTCAGCAACTAAACCTATTTGTTAAAAACTGTGAAAGGGTAAATTTATTTTGGATTTTGTTTTATTTTAAATCCAAATTTTATTTTATTAAAAAAAAAATTAAATCCCAATTCTCTTCTCTTAAAACCCATTTATTTAATACATAACAAAATTTGCATTAGCCTTAACCTACTACCTTAATAAAAAATGTAATATCCCGGAATTTCTAGGAGTTTAAAATGCTAATAATCTCTTAATTTGAATTATATGAATTGATAAATTGTTGTTTTCAAAGATAATTAACCAAGTAATAATAATATAATGTTTTAATTATGGTTATAAATTGATTTTAAAATAGGATATATTATTGTAAATAATAATAATAAGCTTAATTAAAAATAGATGTTTATATTCATTTAAAATTTATTTTAGATTTGGATTTTTAAATTTGACTTTGAATTAAATATAAATTTGGATTTTATTTGTTTAATAAGAATGAATACAAGGCTTTTTGAAATAGCATTTAAAATAAGTTTGCAATGTTGTATATAATTCTATTTAAATCATATTTGGTTTCATTTCTTTTCAAAGATTGTATTTTATATAAATTTAGCAAACATTTATAAATGTATAAATGTATTTGTTTATTAGAAATTTAATTAGAAAAAGCATTTTTAAATTAAGAAGAAAACATATTAGTAGTTAGGAAATTAATTTAAAAAGGTTTTAAAATTCTTTTAAAGATAAATATTAATGAAAAGAACAAATGTAATTAAATTAAGATGCCAAGTAACAAGTGTTTAATTTTAAGACACCATGTTAACAAGTGTTGCAACATTAATGTAAGTAAAAAGACAAGTGTCCATTTGTTTCTAATTTTCTTTTAATTTATAAAATCTGAAAATTACCTATATAAACACCCTTTCCCTCCATCTTCTTTTTCTTTTAAAAAATTTTTGTTCGTTCCTGAGAAAAACTAAAACTATCATGCAACTTTTACTCATTCCAAATAAGAGAAACTTGAATATTCATGCAAATCTGAAATTCCTCAAACTCAAACACTTTCCAAAAATCAAACCTGTAATCTTCTAAATCCTCAAACTAAAACTCTGTAAAGCTTTCTCAAATCAGAGAAAATGTTATCAAAGTCTTGTAAACAAATCAACCTCTGTTCACAAACAAATCTGTGATGTTCAAAAGCCCGTAACCGTTTCTTGAGCAAATTTAACTACATGCCTGCAGTTTTCTAAAAACAAAATCTGCATTTAAATTCCTCAAACTCAAGTATCTGCCTCAAATTTCATATGCATGCAAGTTTCAAGGCTTCAGTTTTTAAAGCTTCAAGCTCAAATGTTTCCAAACTTTCAAAATGCAAAATCTGTTGAAAGCAAATTCAGTTTAAAGGCTAATCAGAGAAATGAAGTTTTTCTGTTTCAAAGAGGTTTCAGTTTCAAGTTCAAATGTTTTGGCAAGTTTCCAGTTCTATCATCAAGAACAAACCCTCTGCATTTCTTTAAAAGGTGAGTAAACTTTTAATTAATAATTAAGTAGATAAATAAAGTTGCTTGGAAAATTCTGTGGTGAATATGCTCTGCATAGTTAAGTATATATAAGTGTAGAATCTGAATTTATTTGACTGTTAATGAATGTGCATGTCTCTGCTATCTTGCCCTTCCTGTTCCAGATACAGGATTATCATGTTCAAACAAAATTTCAAGTTGCTCTTCCTCTGATTTCATTTAGGTTTTGATCTTCAAACATTGAATGTTTGTGTAAGCTTAAATTTAATACTAAAAATGAATTTAAGTAAAAAAATAAAAATTAGCAACTCATCTGGAAAATGAAATTTTAATAAAGAGTCTTTTAAACAAGACAAATCTAGTATAAATGTTTGAAACCAAATGTTAAAATTTGATGAAATAATTATATAATCTGGATTGTCACTGGAAAAGATGAATTTTAAAAAGGAATTCACAATTTTTAAAATTGAATTGAGTTAGAAATTGGGGTTTAACTGAAATTTGGGTTTTGGTCTAATTCTGTTGATCTGAGCATCTGGGTTGCTCGAGATTGTTGTTGGAGCTAGGTGAAGCATTAGAGAGTATAGTAAAAATAGTTGAAGAGTTTGAAATCCACTGTGAAGGTTGAAATTGCTCGAAATTGATTTTTAACCTAGTTTTTGTTCTTGCTGTAAATTTAACTACTGCATCTTCTTAATCGCGTCGAGCTTGAAGTAAATTCTGGTGAAGGAACCTCGGGGGGTCAGTGACCTATGGCCGGAGTTGTGGCATTTGTAGTTGTCCGGAGGTGATGATTTTGGGGTTTTCTGATGACTGGGTTGGGGTGCTGTTCGACAGTGGTACTCGATTTTGGAATCGGGGTAAGTGTTGAAGTTTGGAGGTCGTGGAGGCTTGTAGGGAGGTAGAGTGACTTGTTGGTGGGTTCGACGTTGGTTGGAGGGGAGTCGGCACTGGTGCAGGTTGCACGGCGATGCTTTCTCGTGTCAGGGATTGGGTTCGTGGGGGACTCGAAGTTAAGCTCGTGTATTTTTGGGTGTGGCTCGGGTAGTTTTGGAGTCATTTATATGTAGTGTTAAACTGTTTAAGTTCAACAGTTTTTAAGTTTTAATTGAAACAGTATTTAATTTTTTTTAAAGTCAAACTGTTTTTAAAGTAAAAGAAGATGTTACTTTGTTTTTCTTAGATTCCAGTAAGCATGGGTTGAACCCAAACTAAAATGTTCAACAAAATTTTCAAATTTAAATAAGTAAGTTTTAAACTTTAAATAGTTTAAGTTAAACTAAAATTCTTGATTCTGAAATTGAATTGTTTGCATAAATGAAATTTATGTGATTTGTTTAAAATGATTACGTTAATGTTATTTTCAAACTTATTTTGGAAATATAATGGAAATTTATAAATGTTTTTAATTATTTAACAATTAAGGTTAAGATAATTTATTAACTTGAAATTAAGGTTTTTAATTGATAATTAGAGGTAAGTAATTAATGATTACTTTATATTTTAAACTTAATTAAAAGTTAATTAAGTTAAGTTAATTGTTAAGATAAAATGTTTTCAAAGATAATTAAAGATAATGTTTTATCTTAAACAATAATTAAGTGCTAATGATTTGTAATTAATTAAATTGATTAAGAATTTTAAGTTTAGTTAATTAATTTAATTAATTATTTTAAAAGGGGTTAATTAAGTAATTAATTAAGGATAATTACTAATTTAATTAACTAATAATTATGATGGATTAATTAATGATTAGATGTTAATTAATATGTAATTAGAAATTAATTAATTATGTAATTAAGGGATAATTAAACTAGTAATTAAGTTTTAATTAGGTTTTCTTAATTAATAATTAAGAAGTTATTAATCTATAATGCAAGTTAATTAAGAATTAATTAACTATTATTAAAGGTTAATTAATTATAATTAAGGTTTAATTAATTAATAATTATGGATCAATTAATTTATAATTAAAGTTGTTAATTAATGATTAAGTTTTATTAATTAATAATTAAGAGATAATTAATTAGTTAATCAAGGTTAATTGATTACTTATAAAATTAATTAGTGATTAATTACTTTGTAATTAAAGAATTGATTAATAATTAAGGTTTATTAATTAATAGTTGAAGGTTAATTAATCTATTAATTGAAGATTAATTTGGTTAAAGAGTAATTAAGGAATGAATTACTCAATTTTGTTTTATGAGATGAATGTGAACAAGTAAGTTAATTAATTTGTTAATTAATTAAATGTAGTCACTTGATAAATGATTAAGTATGTTTACTTAATAAGTTTTGGTAAGGCTAATTACTTAAGGTAAGTAATTAATGAATAAATTACAGAGGTTATTGAGTTAAGGTAAATTACTAATTTGGAAGTAATTCTAAGATAGATAATTACTTGTTAAGGTAATTTAGGGTTTATTACTTGGTGTAGTAAATCAAAGAATCAATTAAAGTAATTAAAAGTAATTGAGAAGTAATTAAGAATAATTAATTACTATTTATATTTAATTAAGTTGAGTAATTAAGAAATAATGTAATTAATTAAAGTTAATTAATTAATGAAAGTAATTAATTAAGGTTCATTAATTAGTATGATTAATGAGAATAATTAAGGATTAATTACTTGATTAAGAGTTAATTATTCTTAATTAATTGAGATGATGATTAATTAATTGGTTTAATTAATGGATAGGTAAGCAAGATTTATTTTGATAAAGGTAATTAATTTAATTAATTTTAAATTAATTAAGAATGAAGTAATTAATTTAATTCAGTTTAAATTGATTAGAGATAGAGATAGTTAATTTAATTCATTTTAAGTTAATTATGTTGTGATATGTAAGTCATTGCTTATGTATGAATGGATGACATTGATTGTTTTGAATGGATGTAATCTCAGAAATGAGATAAGTAATGTTGTGTGGTATGTATGCTTGGTTGCATTGTGATGATAGTATAGATTATCTACTTTGATAATGATGTGGATTACCTATTTGATTATGGATCATCTGTTTATTTGGTAATGTAGTTATCAATTGTGATTGGTAGTTATCTATCTGTATGTATATAGAATTGAATTGTTTTAAACTTAAACAACTTGGCCTTAAAAGACACGCTTTGGATTTCGATGAGACCGGGATCGGGTTTCCATATTTGGATATCCGAAAACCACATCGAGTCCAAATTAAACGTTAGGTCGTGAATCAAAGTGGAGCAAGTGAAGACTCGAGGTGTAAGAATTATACGTCAGTATAACTCTGTGGGTGATTCCGTAATGAGTTTGACGGAATAGTACTTATAGGTTCGAGATGGTGATTTAGAGTGCAAGGGTTATTGTCGTTAACTCTGAGGGTGATTCCAAAACGAGTGTAACGAGATAATGCCTTTGGTTTTGTTCGAACCCGGAATGAACTTGTATGGTTTGAATGCTTTCAGAACATCGTCAGGTGGACGATGAGCATTCTAAGTGATAAGTCCTATAAAGGTAATCGTAGCCTCAAGCCTCATCAACCGAGAATGGCTAAAACAGGGGAGGTGCAGCAAGGCTTCGTGGGTAGCCCCCACTTGAGAGTAAGATTTACCCCTGTCTAGAGTCCCTTTATTTCGGCTGTGTGGGACGGTTGAATAGCTACAACCGTCGGGGTTGTCTTATTTGGAACTGTTCAGTAAGGAATGAGTCCGGCTTTGTGTTGCAGGGGATCGGGAATGGTCCTCGGTACGGTGATCTAGGCCACGTACTGTGACGGGCGGTACCCCAATAGCCCTGCCATTGTATGGAATCCAAAATCCAATAAGTGCCAACGGTTTTGATTGTATTACCCACTTTTGTGGCTAGTAGCTGGAATTTAATCATGTAACAATTTCAGCTATTTCATATTTATTTGAAAACCCTAGACACTATTATAATATCATAGAATTTCCTATCAAATGTTTTGGTTAGCGTAAGGTAAAAACTTTTCCATGTTTATGTGTGGGAAGTCTTACGTGATTCCTTTTCTTTCAAAAGGTTTTTAAAGTTAAGCAACTTTTACCCGTTTGCTCACACCAGACCCATGTCTGACCCGGAGTTTATTCTGTTTTTCTTAAACTCTTGGGTACTCAAATTTTTACGAGTAGCCAGGGGATTTTAGGTTGGCTTGACGAATTCTGGAGGAGCAATGGAGTAGGAGGCTTCCGCGTATAGATATAGTATTCCGCTATGTGTTCTCTGAGTTGTTGTCTTTGAGTTGTATTGAGTTGTAAATACTAGACAGGTGTTTATAACTATCTAGTATGTGTTGATTATGCTGTGTAACTCTTATGTATATGATACTATGTAATATATTATGTGATTAATATAAGTTATTCGTTCCGCTGTTTAGATTCTGATGTTGTTTCTTCTTCTCTTCTTTCTTTTCTCTTTTCTATCCCTTTCTTTCTTAAAAATGACGCGTCTTTCTGGGTAGTGGAAGGCGGGTCGTGACAGTTGGTATCAGAGCATTAGGTTGAGTGAATACCTAGGCTCTGTAGAGGTGTCTTTCTAGAGAGAGCGTACTTGTAATTTTTATATATAACTATATATATATTTATATTTCTACCTATCCGTTGGGTTACCTGTTCAGGTATTCCAATATTAGTTATAAAGGTAGATGAGGTAGGGGTGTGTGTAACACGACTACCATTGGTTGGAATTTGTATGTTTGAAGTTGGAAGTGTATTTGTCGAGACTGTAGACCTAATACCGTCTCGAGTAATCTTTGCAGTTTGATGTATGGATTTCATTGATCTCTGAAGGAAAACTGTTAAGGTTTGGAGTTTACCTTTGAAGTGTAAGTTTGATTGCGCTCGTGTGAGCGGATTTTGAGAATTGGAATCTGTCGATTAGGTAGAAGCAAGTGATGGTATCTTGGCAATCTCAGGAAATAGTAGCTGCGTGATGAGATGCAGTGACTATGGATGTCTCCGAAGATATTTTCTTTGGAACAAGTTTAAGGAAGTGAGTCTGCTTCGGAGTTGTAGCTGAGTTCAGCAGGATGTATGTGTTTAGTTGGATGTCCGAGTTTCTCGAAGAACTCTGGATAAGAAGTTTTTGGCATCTATGTTAGTGGTGTAGCTCGGGAGTGTTTTGTGTTCCGACAGGAAAATCTTTTTGGCCTAGCATTTCCTAGAAGTGGAATTTAGAAGCAGCAGTGAGGATCTGTTTCTTCGATGAATTAGTTGTTCAAGGATAAACTGTTCTGATTAGTGGAAAGAGAATGGTATGTTTAGAAATTTAGGTTTGGGTGATCGCAAAAGTGACTTGCGATGGTTTAGTGATTATCTTAGATAGTCTTTTGCTTGGATTTGTGGCATTTATAGAGGATGTAGAAGTTATGGTGTTGTCGCAGATTTTCTGTATATCTTCAGGAAAGTTGGAGATTTGCCCGCATTGGAGATTGAGTTATGTATCGACTTGAAGTCAGGAGTTATACCGGTGATTCAGCTAGGTAGAAGGTTGTCTCCTAGGTTGATTGTTTGGTGAAGTAGCTCTGTATTTCTTGGAACTTCTGTTGAACCCTATTTCCAAGATGTGCTGTTTAGTCGGCATTTTCATCTGCTCCAAATCAGAGTTGTGCAGCGGAAGCAAGATGGCTGTTTGTGAAAGCCCGAAAATCCGTACTAAGCTGGAAACATTCCACAACAATCCAGCCAAAGAGGAACAAACTTCCGAAACTTTATGGTTTAAGAAGAAAAAGAAGTAGAAGAAGAGAGAAAAAGAAAGAAAAACAGAAAAACAAACACCAGAACAGGAAGGAACAACAGAACAATATCGGAATCTCACAGTCGCAGCGGAACAACATATAATAGATAAATGAACAATCATTGAAACAAAGGTCTATACATTTTATACATTACATCATTATCAGAGTTTACAACAACAATAGACAACAGAGTCAATACATCAATGGACAGTTATATAAACTTGTCCTCATACAGAATACACAGCGGAATAATACATAGTATAATATCATATACAAGTGGTACGTCTCGATATGCAGCTCGCCTCCTAAGCTCCATAGCACTGCTAAATCCAGGATGACCCGATAGACCTTAACTCCGACTGCCCGTGTGGAAATTGGTGGGCACCCAGAGTTTAGGAAGGGAACAATAAACTCCAGGTCAGTCATGTGACTGGTGTGAGAACTAAAAACAGTTATTTATCTTTAAAACAAAGGATATGATAATTTTTTAGATAAATTCGCAATGCTTTTTAGAAAATGAGACTACCATAAGGCCTCCCGCACACACACACAATGCAAACGCAGAATCGGAGGAGATTTCTCCTTATGATAGTCAAAGATGCTTGATACGCATTAAAATCAAATCATTTTTTTTGATATTATTATTAGTGCATAGTGTAGAAAACAATTTCGAAAATAAAGATATAAATCTTAGCCAGCATAGGCATTTCGCACTTATGCCTACTATAGCTACTATGTTCAATAGCAGGTTACCGCCACATTCCATAGCAGGTAATACAACTAAAACCGTACAAAGCTCGTATTGTTTCTTTGGATTTCCAACAAATGGTCAGGCCAAGGAACTTCCCATTGCCACATGGAAACGCCTCTGGAATGACGTCCCGAGAACCTAACCGGATCTCTGCCAACACAAGGCCGGGTTACCCCTAACTGGGTAACTACTGACACGAATATGTCATTCCCTGATCGTAACCGATCTATATCCGAGGATCCTCGATTTCCAACAACCACAAAGTATTAAATTTGCAGTGACCACATAGGTTAAGTATCTAGGCTCCATACCATGATACCACCTCTATCCAGAAGGAATGACATACACTAAAGGGGCGCTACCCCCTGATAACCTTGCCGCATCTTTCCTGTTTTGACCATTTCCGGGGTGTGGGGTCCGACGAGGTCTCGTCCACAAAGCCACGCTTTACAAAAGCAGTGCTTTGGGTCAAAAAATGATCAAAGCAATGATCATCAAGATAGACGATCAAACAAATGATCCTATCACAAATGATTACTCAACGATCATTTCACAGCAACACTCAGCATGCCACATTACCAATTTGGGAATATATCGCTAGTAACCATCAACTATACATCCTTTAGGGTGTTAAGCTAAGAGAATAAATTCTCCGCCACCAACGGAAATATATTTGATAGAAACCAGCTTTACATCTCAAATTGTAACGTCAGACATACAATCCATACAAGTCTGTTCCGGGATCGAACAGAACCGAAGGCACTACCAAAGAAGCCCTTGCAATCCGAATATTCACTAATCACGTCCGGACTTCCCGTCTCTAAGGGTAATAAAACCTCTGTATTGGAGATCAGCCGATGCAGAGTAACTCGACGGTAATCCATCCGTTTTCACAAATATCCGGTCTTCAACACCGGTCTTCAAATGCAATTCATAACGACGTATCACATATTCGGAGTGGGTTATACGACCCCATGGTCCTTTCCCGGTTAATCCGAATAGTGAGCGCTTATTTTAAAATAAGTGTGGCATTCAATTCAAACAATCACAACAAATACCTATTTAAAGGTAAATATTGATAGTCGGTTATTTAACTATCAATAAAGATGTGCCACATCACCAGATTCCAAATAATTTTCCAAATTATTTAATTTCCCAAAATATCTTTACAAGATATATAATTTTTCCACACTTCAAAAATAAACAACGTTTATTTTGAAAACCAATTTCCTTTTTCATTTATAAATTCCATAGTGAATTTATTTTTCAAATTATCTATTGATCTACAGTTTTCAATAGATTTCAAATATTCAATTCCCATTTATCTTCAAAAAGATAAATTCTTAAAAACGTTCCATTTCATATTGGAAAAGCATTTCCATACTTATTTAAAAATAAGTAATTCATAAATCTCATTTATTTTCAACTATTTGAAAATATTCAATATACTTAACCCATAGTTAAGTATATATTTCATTTGTTTTAAGGAAAACGTTCTTTTATTCACATTTATTTGGGCCAAAACGAATGTTGCGTAAAACATCGTTACGACGACCCAAAAACACTAGTATAGGGATTCGAGATTAAAATAGATATATATAAATCCCAATACTACATAAAATATTTCCTTTCGGAAACCATTTACTATAACAACAGTGTTATAGTCCATCATTTCCTTATTTTCTCGAAAACGCCTATTTCAACATTGAATGTTGAAATCTACGTATTCATTTCCTTTTATTTCTCGAAAACGTCTATTTCAACAATGAATGTTGAAATCTACGTATTCATTTCCTTTTATTTCTCGAAAACGTCTATTTCAATAATGAATGTTGAAATCTACGTATTCATTTCCTTTTATTTCTCAAAAACGTCTATTTCAACAATGAATGTTGAAATCTATGTTTTCGATACTCGATGCATTTTAAAACATCTTTAAATCGTTTTAAATTCTATTTAAAACATCCTTTTCCCAAAAGATATCCATTTTATTTAACGATATATTCACTGTTCAAAAACGTGAATATAACTCCTTTAATAAACTTTTATATTCAATTGATCAAATTCAATTGATTACGAATTTATAAACAATGTTTATAAATTCCATTCCTTTTTATAAACTTCGATTTATAAATTTCCTTTATCAATCCAATTCAAATTATATAACTCAATTTTATGCCAAAAGTCTATATTATAAGTTAAATGATTATAGTTCATTTATTTACCAAAATCGTTTTTTTTTAAACTTCACAAATTATAAATCTTATTACTTATAAGATTCATTTATATTTTATAACTACTTCAACTTATAAAAGTGTTCTTTATTAACAATTTCTATTAATATCCCATTTAGATGTCCAAAATCCAGTTTTATAAGTTAATTACTTATAATCTTTTATTTTCAACATCTATTCATTTTATAACCTTCACAATTTATAAATCTATAGTTTTTAATGAAATCCATTTATAAATTCTAAAATATAAACCGTTAATAATAATTACCCAAAATTCCATTTTAACTATTTTATAAAATCTATTTATTTAAAAAAATTACCTTTTTGTTATTTTTCACAACAATCATAATTCCTATAACTTTAAAAATTAAAATTTTAATTTAGTTAGAAATGAATCAACTCAAAAATTCAATAAAAACATATACTTTGGAAAAATCAATTTAAAATCCTTTATAATTCAAAATCGTTAAAAATACTTTTAAAAATGGATCCGATGATGCAACAGCATCCAATAGTCAATCATGGCAACGAATATCATATATCAATATGATAATCAATAGTCACACAATATCTATAATCATATAAATATTTGTGAGGAATCCAGTTGGATCCCTCCAACCTGTTTCCCTGCATCCATAGATGTTAGCACAATACCCATTCCACTTCAAGGTGGAATATCGCGGTATATGGGATTTATAAAATATTATCCGCTTGACAGGCGGCGCAATAGGATCTCATCCGCTATACGAGGCGGGAAATCAAATCCAATATATACATATGCCAATATATATATATATTGCTATATATATTATATCCTACTATATTTATCATCACAATCAAACAGCAATCAATAATTTCAATCATCATCCAAAAGTTTTAAATCTAACTATTTAAAATTTAAATAGATCTGTTCGATTGAGTTAGGAGTTCTCACCTTGGTTTTATTTCTGATTTCAGCGTTTGTTTCGAATAAAATTAAACGCGCGTTTAATTTTACCCAAAATTTTCACTGACTCCAATCGCTTCCAATCCAGCTCCATAGCGTAGTGCTCGTCAATACGAACCCAACGCAAAAAGTCTCGTCGAATTCCGACCTCGTATGGACAAGATATAATAGTTTAAAGTTCATATGATTTTAAATATAAATAAATTTACATTTTTTTTGCTTTTTCTAACCCACTGAAATATGGGCCGTGCAAATTCCAAATCTAGATCTTGGCCATTGATCCTTTCTTCCTCACGCGATGAAGACCCAGGTAAGATGAACGAAGCCGAACCCACAAGCCTCCATTAAACCCTAATTTCGCACCCCTCTCCAATGCCCTAAACGTTGATCAAGCTTCTTCATTTCATGCGCCTAGCTCCACTCTACACTCGACCAAGATAGAATGATGCTCGGCCCTGCGTTCCTCTCGAAAAACGTGAAAAACTGCCGTGCCTTTATGTCGAAATTCACGCTACAATACAACTCCGTTTCAGATCGTGACCGTTGGATTCGTAGTATTCTTCATGCTCTTCAACTTTGTAGTTGAAGCTTTCTGGAAATATTGCATGGATTGAAAGAATTCGAGGAGAGAAGACGAGCACATTTCTGGCCGTTGTTTCTAGGGGTGGCGGCTCTGCAAAGAAACCCTAGCTTTATTTTTTTTTATTTTTTCGTGAAATGTTGGTCTATTTATAGGAATTAAACGACACTATTCATCCGGGTTTTTTAAAACTCCGATTTACGCGCCGAAACTGACGTTCCTAGGGTTTATCCCGCGTTCTGGACACAATGGAACAAGTTTCGGAAGCTAATTCGATCATTTGTGCGAGTTATGGAATTAAACGATCAATTTAAATTAAATCGATTTAAACCGATTTCGATGCGTTTTAATTCGTACCGGACAAACGATAAATCCAATCGACTTGAAATTTGAAACCTTACAATAATATTACATTACGGATCCGATGAAACTAGTTTCGTCGAAATCCGAGACTTTTTGAAAAATGGCTATTTTAACTCGCTAAATTAAAATTAAAACGATATCGATGCGTTTCGAGCTGCCACGGTCAAACGACAACTCCGATTGCTACGAAAATTGAAATCCGATAATAACAAACTATTACGGATCCAATGGAATTGGTCTCGTTCAATTCTGAGACTGTTCAAAAATTAGCTATTTTTCAGTCGATAATTAAATATTAAAATATTCAATTTCTACAAATTAACTTTTAATTCGATTTCAAAAGTTCCAAAACATTTCTATAACTTTAATATGATAAAAAAAAATTTTGCAAATCATTTTTAATCATTTCTAACCCAGTTTTCAATTATTTCTGTATTCTTCACTATTCAATTACCGATTTAATTGTCAAATTAAATCCAATATTCGAAAAATAAATTATTCGACTGTTTAATTTCACTCATTAATATTTAAATTCAATTAAATATCCAATTTTAAATTATCAAAAATTCTGGGTCGTTACAATCTTCCCCCCTTAAAAGAATTTCGTCCCGAAATTGCAAGTTAAGGAGAATGATCCTAAACCGTTTATTATTTTTCACAATTCAAATAGTTTTATCAACTTTCTAACACAAATCTTTTTATTAAAGATTCATTATCATTCCAATTAGCTTTCCAACTTCAATTATAAGTTTTAAACAACATTTTTTACCTCACAATTCAAATTTAAAGTTAAATTCAAATTTTAAACTTTCAAAATTTCTCAAAATTTTTCTAACACCCGAAATTTTTCGAAAAATTTCGCCAGCGTCTCCTTTGCGCGGCTCGATCGGTACGACTACAAAATGGCACCACGGCCCCTCAGAATCAAAAAGAAAAGAGAAAGCCAAGTGGCTGGAGAAGAAAATCACCAAATCTCATATAAAAACTGAAATACGTACCTTTTTGTCGACCGATTCAATTTTTATCTTTGAAACTAAAATCTCAATTCCTTTATAACCTGTATATCCTGCTAACGTAATATCCAATTATAATATTCAAACCAATTTGCCAATTTTATTTAATCATAGTTGATTCATTAACGTTGGATTCTACTAACATTCATTTATTCATACTTCAATTAGTTATCCTTCACTAATTCACATTCACATTAGTTTACTTTCAAATTGAATTCAATTACATAGCTTCCAACTTCACCCATTTAATTTCATTAATGCTTAATGAATTTTTTTTTTTCCTTTTCACAATCAACTAACATCCAATCTAACAACCAACGTATATTCACACAACCAAACTTATTCAAATTTACTTTCAATTTGGTTCAACATTTCTAATTCCAATTGGTTAGTTATTAAATTGACTCCCATTCAATTATTCAACTTGCTTTAGATGAATTTACACTTATATTCATTATTTCATAACAATTCATTTATATTCGACTGATTAATATTCAATTTATCCATTCAATTCAATTCTAATTCATTTCATAGATAGAGTTGAATTTCCACTTTTATAACTCAAGTTTACATTCTTAATGACTTCATTTCATCAATTCATTTGATTATTTTACTTTGATACCAATATCAACTTCATTCAGCTTTACTTAAGTTATATTCCATTTCAACATCATTTGTTTTACTCAACTTAGATTTCCACTTATTAATCCAATTCAGATTCTAATTCTAAAATTAAATTTTTATTTAACTTTAACCAAAGTCCAATTTTATTCACTTATACTTACTTAATTTAACTCTATTCCTTAAGTTAAATTTATTTTATCAAAATTCAAATTGTATAAGTTATCAACCCATTAATATTCCATAAATATTTTAAATAGGATTCCATTCCAAAACCAAATCCAAATTTTCCAAACAACTTTCATTTAAAACAATTTGACAGCAATCCCTCTTTTGGAAATCCGAAAATGAACACCAATGATGCCGCGGTCATCATCGGAATTATTTTCCAGCGACCGAAAAGAATTTAGAGCTTTTCATTCCTTTAAAAATTCTTTTCAAAACCTTTTAAATTCATTTTCCAGATCAAAAAGGAATTTAATTTCTAAAATTTCCAAATTCTTTGAAAAATATTTCCAAAAACTTCTCTGGAATTCCATTTCTAATTATAAATCAAATTTATAATTCGCATTCTTAAATTTCATTTGTATATGGACTTCATTTTTTTTATCTCAATTTTCATATAACAATGATTTCAATTCTATTTCAATTTCAATGGTAATAGTTTAATATTATTACTACCTAACAACCATGCATCCATATACTATAATAATTTACAGAAAATCATTTCTTTTTTATACAAAAATAGTTTTAGGCAAAATTATTTCATTTACCCTATTTTTAAACAATACTGTTTCGAATTGTTCTATTTAAGTGTTTAGAAACCCTTTCGATCCAGTTGTACAGACTGTGCCGACGAAGATTCATATGCCACTCAGTAAACCAATCATCACAATATAAAACAAATTTTATATTCACTAACAAATACGCGCTCATATCTATTATTACACTCACACTCATTCTAGAGTACTACTGACTCTATCTCTAATGAGTAACACCCAACAGAGCTAAGGTTGTCGCTTAACCTTATGATTTGATACCAAATGTGAAAGCCCGAAAATCCGTACTCCTTTGAGCTGGAAACATTCCACAACAATCCAGCCAAAGAGGAACAAACTTCCGAAACTTTATGGTTAAAGAAGAAAAAGAAGTAGAAGAAGAAAGAAAAAGAAAGAAAAACAGAAAAACAAACACCAGAACAGGAAGGAACAACAGAACAATATCGGAATCTCACAGTCGCAGCGGAACAACATATAATAGATAAATGAATAATCATTGAAACAAAGGTCTATACATTTTATACATTACATCATTATCAGAGTTTACAACAACAATAGACAACAGAGTCAATACATCAATGGACAGTTATATAAACTTGTCCTCATACAGAATACACAGCGGAATAATACATAGTATAATATCATATACAAGTGGTACGTCTCGATATGCAGCTCGCCTCCTGAGCTCCATAGCACTGCTAAATCCAGGATGACCCGATAGACCTTAACTCCGACTGCCCGTGTGGAAATTGGTGGGCACCCAGAGTTTAGGAAGGGAACAATAAACTCCAGGTCAGTCATGTGACTGGTGTGAGAACTAAAAACAGTTATTTATCTTTAAAACAAAGGATAGGATAATTTTTTAAATAAATTCGCAATGCTTTTTAGAAAATGAGACTACCATAAGGCCTCCCGCACACACACACGATGCAAACGCAGAATCGGAGGAGATTTCTCCTTATGATAGTCAAAGATGCTTGATACGCATTAAAATCAAATCATTTTTTTTATATTATTATTAGTGCATAGTGTAGAAAACAATTTCGAAAATAAAGATATAAATCTTAGCCAGCATAGGCATTTCGAACTTATGCCTACTATAGCTACTATGTTCAATAGCAGGTTACCACCACATTCCATAGCAGGTAATACAACTAAAACCGTACAAGGCTCGTATTGTTTCTTTGGATTTCCAACAAATGGTCAGGCCAAGGAACTTCCCATTGCCACATGGAAACGCCTCTGGAATGACGTCCCGAGAACCTAACCGGATCTCTGCCAACACAAGGCCGGGTTACCCCTAACTGGGTAACTACTGACACGAATATGTCATTCCTCGATCGTAACCGATCTATATCCGAGGATCCCCGATTTCCAACAACCACAAAGTAATAAATTTGCAGTAACCACATAGGTTAAGTATCTGGGCTCCATACCATGATACCACCTCTATCCAGAAGGAATGACATACACTAAAGGGGCGCTACCCCCTGATAACCTTGCCGCATCTTTCCTGTTTTGACCATTTCCGGGGTGTGAGGTCCGACGAAGTCTCGTCCACAAAGCCACGCTTTACAAAAGCAGTGCTTTGGGTAAACAAAGGATCAAAGCAATGATCATCAAGATAGACGATCAAACAAATGATCCTATCACAAATGATTACTCAACGATCATTTCACACCAACACTCAGCATGCCACATTACCAATTTGGGAATATATCGCTAGTAACCATCAACTATACAACCTCTAGGGTGTTAAGCTAAGAGAATAAATTCTCCGCCACCAACGGAAATATATTTGATAGAAACCAGCTTTACATCTCAAATTGTAACGTCAGACATACAATCCATACAAGTCTGTTCCGGGATCAAACAGAACCGAAGGCACTTCCAAAGAAGCCCTTGCAATCCGGATATTCACTAATCACGTCCGGACTTCCCGTCACTAAGGGTAATAAAACCTCTGTATCGGAGATCAGCCGATGCAGAGTAACTCGACGATAATCCATCCGTTTTCATAAATATCCGGTCTTCAACACCGGTCTTCAAATGCAATTTATAACGACGTATCACATATTCGGCGTGGGTTATACGACCCCATGGTCCTTTCCCGGTTAATCCGAATAGTGAGCGCTTATTTTAAAATAAGTGTGGCATTCAATTCAAACAATCACAACAAATACCTATTTAAAGGTAAATATTGATAGTCGGTTATTTAACTATCAATAAAGATGTGCCACATCACCAGATTCCAAATAATTTTCCAAATTATTTAATTTCCCAATATATCTTTACAAGATATATAATTTTTCCACACTTCAAAAATAAACAACGTTTATTTTGAAAACCAATTTCCTTTTTCATTTATAAATTCCATAGTGAATTTATTTTTCAAATTATCTATTGATCTACAGTTTTCAATAGATTTCAAATATTCAATTCCCATTTATCTTCAAAAAGATAAATTCTTAAAAACGTTCCATTTCATATTGGAAAAGCATTTCCATACTTATTTAAAAATAAGTAATTCATAAATCTCATTTATTTTCAACAATTTGAAAATATTCAATATACTTAACCCATAGTTAAGTATATATTTCATTTGTTTTAAGGAAAACGTTCTTTTATTCACATTTATTTGGGTCAAAACGAATGTTGCGTAAAACATCGTTACGACGACCCAAAAACACTAGTATAGGGATTCGAGATTAAAATAGATATATATAAATCCCAATACTACATAAAATATTTCCTTTCGGAAACCATTTACTATAACAACAGTGTTATAGTCCATCATTTCCTTATTTTCTCGAAAACGCCTATTTCAACATTGAATATTGAAATCTACGTATTCATTTCCTTTTATTTCTCGAAAACGTCTATTTCAACAATGAATGTTGAAATCTACGTATTCATTTCCTTTTATTTCTCGAAAACGTCTATTTCAACAATGAATGTTGAAATCTACGTATTCATTTCCTTTTATTTCTCGAAAACGTCTATTTCAACAATGAATGTTGAAATCTATGTTTTCGATACTCGATGCATTTTAAAACATCTTTAAATCGTTTTAAATTCTATTTAAAACATCCTTTTCCCAAAAGATATCCATTTTATTTAACGATATATTCACTGTTCAAAAACGTGAATATAACTCCTTTAATAAATTTTTATATTCAATTGATCAAATTCAATTGATTACGAATTTATAAACAATGTTTATAAATTCCATTCCTTTTTATAAACTTCGATTTATAAATTTCCTTTATCAATCCAATTCAAATTATATAACTCAATTTTATGCCAAAAGTCTATATTATAAGTTAAATGCTTATAGTTCATTTATTTACCAAAATCATTTTTTTTTTAAACTTCACAAATTATAAATCTTATTACTTATAAGATTCATTTATATTTTATAACTACTTCAACTTATAAAAATCTCCTTTATTAACAATTTCTATTAATATCCCATTTAGATGTCGAAAATCCAGTTTTATAAGTTAATTACTTATAATCTTTTATTTTCAACATCTATTCATTTTATAACCTTCACAATTTATAAATCTATAGTTTTTAATGAAATCCATTTATAAATTCTTTTATATAAACCGTTAATAATAATTACCCAAAATTCCATTTTAACTATTTTATAAAATCTATTTATTTAAAAAAATTACCTTTTTGTTATTTTTCACAACAATCATAATTCCTATAACTTTAAAAACTAAAATTTTAATTTAGTTAAAAATGAATCAACTCAAAAATTCAATAAAAACATATACTTTGGAAAAATCAATTTAAAATCCTTTATAATTCAAAATCGTTAAAAATACTTTTAAAAATGGATCCGATGATGCAACAACATCCAATAGTCAATCATGGCAACGAATATCATATATCAATATGATAATCAATAATCACACAATATCTATAATCATATAAATATTTGTGAGGAATCCAGTTGGATCCCTCCAACCTGTTTCCCTGCATCCACAGATGTTAGCACAATACCCATTCCACTTCAAGGTGGAATATCGCGGTATATGGGATTTATAAAATATTATCCGCTTAATAGGCGGCGCAATAGGGTCTCATCCGCTATACGAGGCGGGAAATCAAATCCAATATATACATATGCCAATATATATATATATATATATTGCTATATATAGTATATCCTACTATATCTATCATCACAATCAAACAGCAATCAATAATTGCAATCATCATTCAAAAGTTTTAAATCTAACTATTTAAAATTTAAATAGATCTGTTCGATTGAGTTAGAAGTTCTCACCTTGGTTTTATTTCTGATTTCAGCGTTTGTTTCGAATAAAATTAAACGCGCGTTTAATTTTATCCGAAATTTTCACTAACTCCAATCGCTTCCAATCCAGCTCCATAGCGTAGTGTTCGTCAATACGGACCCAACGCAAAAAGTCTCGTCGAATTCCGACCTCGTATGGACAAGATATAATAGTTTAAAGTTCGTATGATTTTAAATATAAATAAATTTACATTTTTTTTTCTTTTTCTAACCCACTGAAATCTGGGCCGTGCAAATTCCAAATCTAGATCTTGGCCATTAATCCTTTCTTCCTCACGCGATGAAGACTCAGGTAAGATGAACGAAGCCGAACCCACAAGCCTCCATTAAACCCTAATTTCGCACCCCTCTCCAATGCCCTAAACGTTGATCAAGCTTCTTCATTTCATGCGCCTAGCTCCACTCTACACTCGACCAAGATAGCATGATGCTCGGCCCTGCGTTCCTCTTGAAAAACGTGAAAAACTGCCGTGCCTTTATGTCGAAATTCACGCTACAATACAACTCCGTTTCAGATCGTGACCGTTGGATTCGTAGTATTCTTCATGCTCTTCAACTTTGTAGTTGAAGCTTTCTGGAAATATTGCATGGATTGAAAGAATTCGAGGGGAGAAGACGAGCACATTTCTGGCCGTTGTTTCTAGGGGTGGCGGCTCTGCAAAGAAACCCTAGCTTTATTTTATTTTTAATTTTTTGTGAAATGTTGGTCTATTTATAGGAATTAAACGACACTATTCATCCGGGTTTTTTAAAACTCTGATTTACGCGCCGAAACTGACGTTCCTAGGATTTATCCCGTGTTCCGGACACAATGGAATAAGTTTCGGAAGCTAATTCGATCATCTGTGCGAGTTATGGAATTAAACGATCAATTTAAATTAAATCGATTTAAACTGATTTCGATGCGTTTTAATTCGTACCGGACAAACGATAAATCCAATTGACTTGAAATTTGAAACCTTATAATAATATCACATTACGGATCCGATGAAACCGGTTTCGTCGAAATCCAAGACTTTTTGAAAATTGGCTATTTTAACTCGCTAAATTAAAATTAAAACGATATCGATGCGTTTCGAGCTGCCACGGTCAAACGACAACTCCGATTGCTACGAAAATTGAAATCCGATAATAACAAACTATTACGGATCCAATGGAACTGGTCTCGTTCAATTCTGAGACTGTTCAAAAATTAGCTATTTTTCAGTCGATAATTAAATATTAAAATATTCAATTTCTACAAATTAACTTTTAATTCGATTTCAAAAGTTCCAAAACATTTCTATAACTTTAATATGATAAACAAAAATTTTGCAAATCATTTTTAATCATTTCTAACCCAGTTTTCAATTATTTCTGTATTCTTCACTATTCAATTATTTCTGTATTCTTCACTATTCAATTATCGATTTAATTGTCAAACTAAATCCAATATTCGAAAAATAAATTATTCGAATGTTTAATTTCACTCATTAATATTTAAATTCAATTAAATATCCAATTTTAAATTATCAAAAATTCTGGGTCGTTACACTGTTGTTCTTGAGTAGAAGCAACTGGAAGTTGTTTTCTACCGTTGATAGTTGAGTTTGATTTTGATTTTGGGTAGATCTTGTGAGGATCAGTTTGTTGAGTTGTGTTGATCCAGTTTATTGTAGAAGCATCAGCGAAGGTTAAGCTGATTAGGAAGGATCTGTAGGCAGCTCGGATCATCCGGAAAGTTATTGAGGTTAAGAACAGAAGAATTTGGAATTCGAAGTTGGAGACTTCGATGTTGTTGAGGTTTTCTCTGGTAAAGGGAGCAATAAGATTTGGTGAGACTATGAGGTGATCTCCGAGGTATATTGGATTCTTCTGAGTTTTTGTAGAGATCGGTGTTTTGGTCTGAAGAGTTGAATTGCAGTTTGGAAGACTGGAATTCAAAATATTTCACGTGTCTCTGAGGGAGTACGTGTTTGGTCCATCACTGGTTTTGAAGACCAGTAGTTCTGTGAAGGTTTTGTAGTTGATCAGACTTGTCTGTGGTTTGGTATCTTGTGTAGATTATAGATCTAGCTGAGTGATAGACTCAGTAGCTTAGCAGTATAGTTAGTTTGAGTTTAGTAGAGCGAGTATCCCTATGTCTGTGCTTGGGAAACTCGAGATAATTTTAGGAAGTTTATCCGGATCAGTGTTCGGATAACTAGTGTTAGTTGTTTGTTCGAATTAGTTGTTTGGATGAAAGTGTTTGTTTAATTGATAGTGTATGGCTGTTATGAATGTTTGAATTGGTTAAAATAAAATAAAACTTTGGATTATCTTTGTTTTAAATTTCGAGGACGAAAATCTGTTAAGGGGGAGGATTGTAATATCCCGGAATTTCTAGGAGTTTAAAATGCTGATAATCTCTTAATTTGAATTATATGAATTGATAAATTGTTGTTTTCAAAGATAATTAACCAAGTAATAATAATATAATGTTTTAATTATGGTTATAAATTGATTTTAAAATAGGATATATTATTGTAAATAATAATAAGCTTAATTACAAATAGATGTTTATATTCATTTAAAATTTATTTTAGATTTGGGTTTTTAAATTTGACTTTGAATTAAATATAAATTTGGATTTGTATTTGTTTAATAAGAATGAATACAAGGCTTTTTGAAATAGCATTTAAAATAAGTTTGCAATGTTGTATATAATTTTATTTAAATCATATTTGGTTTCATTTCTTTTCAAAGATTGTATTTTATATAAATTTAGCAAACATTTATAAATGTATAAATGTATTTGTTTATTAGAAATTTAATTAGAAAAAGCATTTTTAAATTAAGAAGAAAACATATTAGTAGTTAGGAAATTAATTTAAAAAGGTTTTAAAATTCTTTTAAAGATAAATATTAATGAAAAGAACAAATGTAATTAAATTAAGAGGCTAAGTAACAAGTGTTTAATTTTAAGACACCATGTTAACAAGTGTTGCAACATTAATGTAAGTAAAAAGACAAGTGTCCATTTGTTTCTAATTTTCTTTTAATTTACAAAATCTGAAAATTACCTATATAAACACCCTTTCTCTCCATCTTCTTTTTCTTTTAAAATTTTTTTGTTCGTTCCTGAGAAAAACTAAAACTATCATGCAACTTTTACTCATTCTAAATAAGAGAAACTTGAATATTCATGCAAATCTGAAATTCCTCAAACTCAAACACTTTCCAAAAATCAAACCTGTAATCTTCTAAATCCTCAAACTAAAACTCTGTAAAGCTTTCTCAAATCAGAGAAAATGTTGTCAAAGTCTTGTAAACAAATCAGGCTCTGTTCACAAACAAATCTGTAATGTTCAAAAGCCTGTAACCTTTTCTTGAGCAAATTTAACTGCATGCCTGCAGTTTTCTAAAAACAAAATCTGCATTTAAATTCCTCAAACTCAAGTATCTGCCTCAAATTTCATATGCATGCATGTTTCAAGGCTTCAGTTTTTAAAGCTTCAAGCTCAAATGTTTCCAAACTTTCAAAAAGCAAAATCTGTTGAAAGCAAATTCAGTTTAAAGGCTAATCAGAGAAATGAAGTTTTTCTGTTTCAAAGAGGTTTCAGTTTCAAGTTCAAATGTTTTGGCAAGTTTCCAGTTCTATCATCAAGAACAAACCCTCTGCATTTCTTTAAAAGGTGAGTAAACTTTTAATTAATAATTAAGTAGATAAATAAAGTTGCTTGGAAAATTCTGTGGTGAATATGCTCTGCATAGTTAAGTATATATAAGTGTAGAATCTGAATTTATTTGACTGTTAATGAATGTGCATGTCTCTACTATCTTGCCCTTCCTGTTCCAGATACAGGATTATCATGTTCAAACAAAATTTTAAGTTGCTCTTCCTCTGATTTCATTTAGGTTTTGATCTTCAAACATTGAATGTTTGTGTAAGCTTAAATTTAATACTAAAAATGAAATTAAGTAAAAAAAAAATTTAGCAACTCATCTGGAAAATGAAATTTTAATAAAGATTCTTTTAAACAAGACAAATCTAGCATAAATGTTTGAAACCAAATGTTAAAATTTGATGAAATAATTATATAATCTGGATTGTCACTGGAAAAGATGAATTTTAAAAAGGAATTCACAATTTTTAAAATTGAATTGAGTTAGAAATTGGGGTTTAACTGAAATTTTGGTTTTGGTCTAATTCTGTTGATCTGAGCATCTGGGTTGCTCGAGATTGTTGTTGGAGCTAGGTGAAGCATTGGAGAGTATAGTAAAAATAGTTGAAGAGTTTGAAATCCACTGTGAAGGTTGAAATTGCTCGAAATTGATTTTTAACCTAGTTTTTGTTCTTGCTGTAAATTTAACTACTGCATCTTCTTAATCGCGTCGAGCTTGAAGTAAATTCTGGTGAAGGAACCTCGGGGGGTCAGTGACCTATGGCCGGAGTTGTGGCATTTGTAGTTGACCGGAGGTGATGATTTTGGGGTTTTCTGATGACTGGGTTGGGGTGCTGTTCGACAGTGGTACTCGATTTTGGAATCGGGGTAAGTGTTGAAGTTTGGAGGTCGTGGAGGCTTGTAGGGATGTAGAGTGACTTGTTGGTGGGTTCGACGTTGGTCGGAGGGGAGCCGGCACTGGTGCAGGTTGCACGGCGATGCTTTCTCGTGTCAGGGATTGGGTTCGTAGGGGACTTGAAGTTAAGCTCGTGTATTTTTGGGTGTGGCTCGGGTAGTTTTGGAGTCATTTGTATGTAGTGTTAAACTGTTTAAGTTTAACAGTTTTTAAGTTTTAATTGAAACAGTATTTTTTTTTTTTTAAAGTCAAACTGTTTTTAAAGTAAAAGAAGATGTTACTTTGTTTTTCTTAGATTCCATGGGTTGAACTCAAACTAAAATGTTCAACAAAATTTTCAAATTTAAATAAGTAAGTTTTAAACTTTAAATAGTTTAAGTTAAACTAAAATTCTTGATTCCGAAATTGAATTGTTTGCATAAATGAAATTTATATGATTTGTTTAAAATGATTAAGTTAATGTTATTTTCAAACTTATTTTGGAAATATAAAGGAAATTTATAAATGTTTTTAATTATTTAACAATTAAGGTTAAGATAATCTATTAACTTGAAATTAAGGTTTGTTAATTGATAATTAGAGGTGAGTAATTAATGATTACTTTATATTTTAAACTTAATTAAAAGTTAATTAAGTTAAGTTAATTGTTAAGATAAAATGTTTTCAAAGATAATTAAAGATAATGTTTTATCTTAAACAATAATTAAGTGTTAATGATTCGTAATTAATTAAATTGATTAAGAATTTTAAGTTTAGTTAATTAATTTAATTTATTCTTTTAAAAGGGGTTAATTAAGTAATTAATTAAGGATAATTACTAATTTAATTAACTAATAATTATGATGGATTAATTAATGATTAGAGGTCAATTAATATGTAATTAGAAATTAATTAATTAAGTAACTAAGGGATAATTAAACTAGTAATTAAGTTTTAATTAGGTTTTCTTAATTAATAATTAAGAAGTTACTAATCTATAATGCAAGTTAATTAAAAATTAATTAACTATTATTAAAGGTTAATTAATTATAATTAAGGTTTAATTAATTAATAATTATGGATTAATTAATTTATAATTAAAGTTGTTAATTAATAATTAAGTTTTATTAATTAATGATTAAGAGATAATTAATTAGTTAATCAAGGTTAATTGATTAATTATAAAAGTAATTAGTGATTAATTACTTTGTAATTAAAGAATTGATTAATAATTAAGGTTTATTAATTAATAGTTGAAGGTTAATTAATCTGTTAATTGAAGATTAATTTGGTTAAAGAGTAATTAAGGAATGAATTACTCAATTTTGTTTTATGAGATGAATGTGAACAAGTAAGTTAATTAATTTGTTAACTAATTAAATGTAGCCACTTGATAAATGATTAAGTATGTTTACTTAATAAGTTTTGGTAAGGGTAATTACTTAAGGTAAGTAATTGATGAATAAATTACAGAGGTAATTGAGTTAAGGTAAATTACTGATTTGGAAGTAATTCTAAGATAGATAATTACTTGTTAATGTAATTTAGGGTTTATTACTTGGTGTAGTAAATCAAAGAATCTATTAAAGTAAGTAAAAGTAATTGAGAAGTAATTAAGAATAATTAATTACTATTTATATTTAATTAAGTTGAGTAATTAAGAAATAATGTAATTAATTAAAGTTAATTAATTAATGAAAGTAATTAATTAAGGTTCATTAATTAATATGATTAATGAGAATAATTAAGGATTAATTACTTGATTAAGAGTTAATTATTCTTAATTAATTGAGATGATGATTAATTAATTGGTTTAATTAATGGATAGGTAAGCAAGATTTATTTTGATAAAGGTAATTAATTCAATTAATTTTAAATTAATTAAAAGATGAAGTAATTAATTTAATTCACTTTAAATTAATTAGAGATAGAGATAGTTAATTTAATTCATTTTAAGTTAATTATGTTATGATTAAGTAAATCATTGCTTATGTATGAATGGATGACATTGATTGTTTTGAATGGATGTAATCTCAGAAATGAGATAAGTAATGTTGTGTGGTAAGTATGCTTGGTTGCATTGTGATGATAGTATAGATTATCTATTTTGATAATGATGTGGATTACCTATTTGATTATGGATCATCTGTTTATTTGATAATGTAGTTATCAATTGTGATTGGTAGTTATCTATTTGTATGTATATAGAATTGAATTGTTTTAAACTTAAACAACTTGGCCTTAAAAGACACGCTTTGGATTTCGATGAGACCGGGATTGGGTTTCCATATTTGGATATCCGAAAACCACATCGATTCCAAATTAAACGTTAGGTCGTGAATCAAAGTGGAGCAAGTGAACACTCGAGGTGTAAGAATGTGACGCCCCACCTCTATACCCACGCTAGCCAAGAACACTACGGTGTAGTGCTGTCGACTAGCACGGAGAATAAGGCTGTTGAGGAGCGACCATCCGTGTAATTGCCTTGTGCGAGCATCGATATGTCAGATAGTAAAAACATTGCATTCAATTTCAGGAGGGAATCCGACATGCCGATGCAAACTCAAAGCTACCACACAGTGGCTATAATAGTCTAGGACAAAAATATAAAATAATAACACAGATAATATAAATGCGGAACACAGATGAAATAGAAAGTCTCATATATATATATAATAACTGATGTCAGTTACAATACATTTGATACGGTACATATGATACAACTACAATAGTCGACTCAGGAAGTTATATATACAAGTACATTATCGACTAATATACATGAATACATATCAACCTATACTATGACACGACAACTCCAAAAGATATGAAAAGTCTTCATAGCTCAAGCAGCATCCCAAAGCAGAATATCTACAACCTGAAAATACTCGGTCTGACCCGAGTATTAAATTCAAAAGAAAATAATACTCGGGTCAGTCTAATTCAAACTCAGTTATTAGTGCACAGAAGCAATAATAATTAAATAATGAATAGACGACCGTCACAATAAATCTCGTCTATCCAATCACTAATAAGGATGAATTGGACAAAGGAAACAATCAAGTAATTGGAAACATCAATTAAAACGTCAACTCGAGTAGGGCTGCAGTATACGCAAGCGTGGACTGCTACGCCACTACAACATATGGAATACGAAATAGATCCATAAATCAAAAGCAAAAGAGATAACAATAAAAGCAATACCGTGTGGCTGCAGTTCACGCTTGCGTGCACTGCCTTGCCACTTTAAAATGTTAAACCTGTGAGGCTGCGGTACACGCACGCGTGTACTGCCTCGCCACAACAATGTATAAAATCATCACAACACCAAATGTAAACCAGCAAAGCGAGGCTACAGAGGTCAAGTCACGACAATCGTGACTCAACACTACTGCAAACAAAATGAATTAGAAATTACAACCCGAAGATTAACGGTCCAAAGAAATGCATATAATCATGCAACTGTAAAACAAACAGTGACAATTTGCATTATCCCAAAATTGTCGAGCTATAACAATGAACCAAATAGTGAATGTTCAAACAGTAAAGCAGCCTTGAACACACATGAGAACAGTGGCCAGAGCAAACTCGAACGAATGAGCTCCAACTAAATAACAATGCAATTACGACATGGACAAGGGGGAACTGCAACCCAGGTCACGGTGAAATGACCGAACCCGATGCAATGAAACAACCACTACATAATGGAACACGCAATAGTGAAGCAGTTCAGAATGGCAATCAACAGAGAAGCACCTAAACCAAGAGTAAGTGTCGACCAAGCCTTATCCAAATGCAGTGACAAGTACAACAAGTGTACACAAAGGCTGGAGTGTGTACTATGCATGACTACAAGAGTCAATACTAATTGAAAATACAGAAGTATGGTGAAGCAACAAAAGCACAACAACAAGTGATAGTAAGTATCCATATGAAGGTCTAGGCATATATTCTTGAAGTTAGGAACAATATCAAGGTCCAAGCATATATACTTGACAATGGAAAGACACATATGTATGTGCAGATAAAAACACAGCATCAAATGAACATAGAAATTAATAGCAACTGGTAGGAAACTAAACCAGATGAATGCAACTGAATTTCAAGTGAAGGGCAAAAACATATACTCGATACAGAACAAATAACTCATAGCTAACACAGTGCAGATATGCAATGAACACATAACCTACATATGGTTGCCGCGAAGACAAAACTAGGATTACAGTGATGCCATATACAAGGGTCAATGACATATTTATATGTGCAACGAAATAGCAGGTCGAAAATGCTCAAGAATGCATACAAAATGGCCAGAGTCGAATAATGTATGACCAAACTGTAATGAACAGGTTTGCAAACTGTCTCAACTTGTCGAGGCAGATATACTGAATGATTAAACACAAAGAATACTTCAACTACAAATGCAACTGCAATATATATGTGCAACAGACCCAAGTAACCCCACACAAAACATTTAGATGAATGCCAGCATCAAGTGGCCGACATTAAACAAGTCAGTAACCATCTCAAATCGAATGGTCGAGCATCATATTGTCAACCAAGCAAAAGTCACAAAATCAAATGACCGAATTCATCAAAGAAATCAGCAACTTCAAAGCCGAGAATATCAAATAAATCAAACAACGAAAATCACAGATTTGAACATGCCAGAAATCATTAAAGGTTTGAATTAGAAGTGAGTGAAGAAATCACTCACCTCGATTTCGACAAAATCCGAAGGCGCCGAGCACGAGACCATCGATCGACCTAGCAATTGAAGTCGGCGCACTTGATTCCACGAAGCCCTAGCTTCAATTTGGGGACGACGAAGAATAAACGAGGCCGCCATTATCTCGCTCGTTTGTTTTGGTGTAGGGTTTTGAATTGAGGGAGGAATGAAATGAGAGGGGACGAACGATAAATGAAGAAAAGGGGTCCGCCATTAATTTTCTTTCGTTCGATTAAAAGGTAGGGTTTTCGAATGAAAAGAAAAATGAATAAAAGGGGATGGGTTTTATGCTTTTGTTAATTTTCACGGCCACAATAAACATGGACCACAATTTAATGCTAAAGCCCAAAATTCCTTTTTAACCATTTATAAAAGAATTTTAATTCAAATTTAAAAACTTCAAATGGAAATTTGTGTCAATATTAATCATTTAAATTGTCGATTATAATTGATGCAAAATACCGGGTTGTTACAAAGAATTATACGTCAGTATAACTCTGTGGGTGATTCCGTAATGAGTTTGACGGAATAGTACTTATAGGTTCGAGATGGTGATTTAGAGTGCAAGGGTTATTGTCGTTAACTCTGAGGGTGATTCCCAAACGAGTGTAACGAGATAATGCCTTCGGTTTCGTTCAAACCCGGAACGAACTTGTATGGATTGAATGCTTTCAGAACATCGTCAGGTGGACGATGAGCGTTCTAAGTGATAAGTCCTATAAAGGTAATCGTAGCCTCAAGCCTCATCAACCGGGAATGGATAAAACAGGGGAGGTGCAGCAAGGCTTCGTGGGTAGCCCCCACTTGAGAGTAAGATTTACCCCTGTCTAGAGTCCCTTTATTTCGGCTGTGTGGGACGGTTGAATAGCTACGACCGTCGGGGTTGTCTTATTTGGAACTGTTCAGTAAGGAATGGGTCCGGCTTTGTGTTGCAGGGGATCGGGAGTGGTCCTCGGTACGGTGATCTAGGCCACGTACTGTGACGGGCGGTACCCTAGTAGCCCTGCCATTGTATGGAATCCAAAATCCAATAAGTGCCAACGGTTTTGATTGTATTACCCACTTTTGTGGCTAGTAGCTGGAATTTAATCATGTAACAATTTTGGCTATTTCATATTTATTTGAAAACCCTAGACACTATTATAATATCATAGAATTTCCTATCAAATGTTTTGGTTAGCATAAGGTAAAAACTTTTCCATGTTTATGTGTGGGAAGTCTTACGTGATACCTTTTCTTTCAAAAGGTTTTTAAAGTTAAGCAACTTTAACCCGTTTACTCACACCAGACCCATGTCTGACCCGGAGTTTATTTTGTTTTTCTTAAACTCTTGGGTACTCAAATTTTTACGAGTAGCCAGGGGATTTTAGGTTGGCTTGACGAATTCTGGAGGAGCAATGGAGCAGGAGGCTTCCGCGTATAGATATAGTATTCCGCTGTGTGTTCTCTGAGTTGTTGTCTTTGAGTTGTAAATACTAGACAGGTGTTTATAACTGTCTAGTATGTGTTGATTACGCTGTGTAACTCTGATGTATATGATACTATGTAATATATTATGTGATTAATATAAGTTATTCGTTCCGTTGTTTAGATTCTGATGGTGTTTCTTCTTCTCTTCTTTCTTTTCTCTTTTCTATCCCTTTCTTTCTTAAAAATGACGCGTCTTTCTGGGTAGTGGAAGGCGGGTCGTCTCAAAAAAACTGGAACACAGTTCTTACAATACTAAAACTCAGGTACCAAAGTGAATAACCCGAGTTAAATTCCCAAGGACTCGAGCAACAACTCGAGCTCAATCCTGAACACTCTCTCTTCCTACCTTCCTCGAGTCTCACCATCACTTTACTCGTGTACGACCCGAGTGGAAAGCTTCTTCACCAATCGAACGAACAACAGACCGGAAATTCAGGTGCATTGTGCACATGCACCATCCCTCTGACCATCTCTAATCATTGCCGATGACTTCAATAAGTCGTCGCCACCTATCTCACCCCCACGACCCCCCAGAACAACGAAAATGATGGTTAATTAAAATCAAGCTATCGAACTCACCGGATTCCCAGACTCGATCATTCAAAACATTCGCCATCGACGAATGCGACCATTGGAGCATCTGCTCCTCCGACCACAGTAACATCATAGGCCGTACGTCGTAACCCCCTCCACCCGATCCTTCCCGATGCGCCATCGACGTCAGAAACATTTCGAAAACCCACACACCCAAACAGCCTTCCAAGCCCTAGTTCACAATACTCCGGTCGCCACGATCATTGATAAAGCATTTGACCATTTTTCCATAGGTCATCAAACCCCAGCCATCCTGGTCATCAACCCCAAACTCCAATTCGACCTAGTTCATCGACAATTGCCGAAAACCCTAATATCACTCATCTCAGATGATCCCATCAATTTCTTATCTAAAAATCAAGATTCCTCTACCTAAATTCATGATTAAATATTTCAAACCTGATCCTAAAATCAATAATCGAAATTGAGATGTTTACTTTTTCTCTTATTCATTGATCATCACCGTGTTTTTATTTCTCTGTAAGAATTTACTCAATCTAAAATCTCGAAACAATTTTTTTAAAATTTAAATTACATTGTAATGATCAATTTTTTTTTATTCTGAGATCAAGCATAAATTAAATTGTATAAAGAGTTTTGAAAATAAATCAACCTAGGTGAATATAACAGAGGCAGGCTGCAAACATATTGATATATTCATGTGTAACATAACAGATCAAAGCATATATATATATTCAAAACAATCATGCAAACCATCATTCAAAAATTTCTAGATGGATTTATCACATGCAACTTTTTTTTCTCTCAGTGATAACTACCATAGACATGTATGCATTTATGCAGTATGCCCAACTTGTATACCAGACAAAATTTCAATTTCCATACATGCAAAACAAAATCACAACTTTGCAATCATTATTTATTCCTTGCATCAGATAACTAAACAAATTAGGCTTGAAAAAGAGTGAGGCTACTTACCTTGTTTGGAAAAAAAATAGAAAACAGATCATCCTTGGAACTTTATATTTTGATTGAAATAATCTGAAGCTTGATTGACTGGAAACTTTGATGTCAAGATGATGATGCTTTTGATTTCAGGTTTGCTTGATAAATCTCTAGCTGAAACGTTTGCTTTGATTCAAGATTCTAAGTGAAATGCAGTCCTTAAAACAGATTTGTTAAGAATGCTATAGGTTTGCTTGATCGGTTATAGAGGTTACAGGATTTTGAAGATGATTTAAATTTATTTTGCAAATTACAGATTTACAGAATTTTGAGTAGGAAGTGTTTATATTCTTTTCAGATTTGTTTGTCTTTTGATTTTAGAAGAAGAAAAGAAAAGGAAAAAAAAAAGAGAAAGAAGATTTTATATAAGCTAAAATTTGATTTTATTAAAAGAAAAAAAATAAAAGAAAAGACACTTGTCGTAAAATATAACATTTGTCATAAACCTTACTTTATTATTTCACATGTGTTATTATAAAGCCTAAGAAGATTACACTTGTCTTTAAATTTAATTAGTTATTATTAAATGTTAATTAATTATTTAGTTAATATGTTAATATAAGAAAAAAATGAATCTTTGTTTAAATAAATTAGTTAATATGTATTTATATATAATTGGTTTTATTTCTATAAAGTTATCAAAATAAGCATTTGTAAATTAATAGATTAAGTTAAAAAGTTTTTATTTACATTTAAAAATAAATAGAATTATTTAAAAAAATCCAAATTAAAGTCATATAACTACACATTCAATTTGAAATAACAATTTTATTATTATTAAAATCTATTTACATCTATATATAAAAACAACTCATTATTAATATTATTTATATTCAGATTTCCTTTATTATCAGAATTCTTATTTGTTCAATCTATAAATCAGTATTCTCAATAATTAAATTCAGTTACTTTATCGATTACAGATACTCTGAAATTCCGGGTTATCACATTCCTCCCCCCTTAGAATCTTTTCTCCTCGAAAAGATACGAAACCAGATTTTATTAAAATGTTTTAAAAACCAGCTAAAATATTCTTTGATCATTTTTCAAACACCTTTAAAATCTATATAATATAGCCTAAATAGTTTTTATAAAAAATATACTTTTATAACTCGTTGTCTCGACAAGTCCATCATCGTTCTTACAGAAATTCGGTCATACGTTGATCAGGCGTAGGACTGAAAATCTATAAGTACTTAGCAGACCTGTTTTCAACAACCAGTGAAAATACTTTGAAAATAATTTTATTGAAAATATAGAAAATTCTTTTGAAAATATAGGAAATAACTTGGGTGAGAATGCTCTGGAAATCATCACCCCCATCCATGGTCACAGTTACATTCCAGGGTTACGTTGCCGTCGCAGCAAAAGTCCATGTAACTGCAGGCTCTCCGCGGCCTCTTGATTATGCCATGGAACCCACACAACAGATCACAGTTACACCCAGGGTTACGTTGCCGTCACAGCAAAAGTACATGTAACTGTAGGCTCTCAGCGGCCTCTGATTTTCACTGTCGAAATGAAACTTCTCCACACCAACATAGGCCGCAGTTGTAACAACCCGCATATTTATCGATTTTATATTTAAATATTTTATTTAAATATTTTATCGTTAGTCGGATTTTAGTACGAAAAGCTACTTTTTGCAAACATCCGAATTAGGACTCGAGACCCCTTCCATTGAGTTCAAAATGCCGTTTGCGACCTTTTTAAGTATAAGCTTCGATATTTGGAGAAAGTTGATTTTTGCCACTTTTTCACTTGAGCTTTGGGCTTGGGTTGGGTTTAGCCCAATGTTAATACCCCAAACTGAAACCCCCTCTCCACTTATCTTCATTTCATTTCTAATTCCTAACCCTTCAAGCTTTAGCAACAATGGTGGAGAAGAGTGGAAATTAAAACTCCAAACCCTAGTTCATTTGCTAGCTCAAATTCTTGCTCCAAAACTCAAGAGAACCCATTAGTAAGTATCTCCTTCTTCTTCTCCAACTCATTCTCTCTTTTATTTCAGAAAATTCCTACACCTAATTTGAGAATTGTTTCTCTTTTAAGATTAGAATCAAGCTTCTTGAGTTGCATTTGAAGAGTGGTTGATTCTCTCTTGCTTTCGAGCTTCTTCTTCAATTGTTTGGGTTCAAAGGTGAGATTTTTATCTCACATCTTAGTTTATAATTATCTTCGATTGTTAGGTATGAATTCCTAACACTTACTCTTGTGCAATTGATTTTGGTTTGGATTGATTTGGTGTATATTCCAATTTTGGTATTTTGAAATCAAAATCTATGAAAATCCTATTATGGATATTTGGACATTGATATTTGAGGCGTATCGAAGAGCCGTTTAGGCTGGGTTGTCGCTCGACGTAATTCCTTAGTCGTCGTCGCTCGATCGATCGTCTCCGGTATCCGTTTGGCCATTTTTGGCCTAGGTTCAGGGAATGCCCTGAACCCTTGATTCAGACGTCTGAAACGTAATATTCAGACGTCTGAATATTGTTCTGGGAAGATTTCTATTCCCAGATTCAGACGTCTGAATATATGATTTCAGACGTCTGAATTGGTTCATTTGGAACCAGAAAGGAAATAAGCTAAAATGTGCCTATTTCAGACGTCTGAAATCAAAGATTCAGACGTCTGAATTCTATTTTGGAAAACCTTTGGTTTTCCAGATTCAGACGTCTGAATCTTTGATTTCAGACGTCTGAATCTGCACTCTTTTGCCTATTTGCCTATTTAGTTTGAATTTCCAACTTTAATCGATTCGTGTTAATTCCCTTTTGTTATTATCATTTATTATCATCTTTGATGACTTCTTTCTTTGGGAATTTTGGATATATCCACTTTGATGGATCCTTTATCGATTTCATTGGATTTTTATTCACATCTTCGAATGTGATCTTTGTGATTGATTGTTTCTGCAATCCCCCTTGTGCTTTGTCACTTTAAAAATATAAAGGTTTCAATACTAGTAGTAAATATCAAAACTCTTTCATCAAAACGATTTCAATAACTATTTTATTTGCAAATCTCGTTTTCTCAAACCGTTTTCCAATCTATTAGTATGTATAAACCTTTACCTCACTCGTATGAGAAATCTAATTAAACGACTTAGTAAAACGAGTGGTATGAAACGCTTGCGTTTGCTTCGTCGGTTAATTCTTGGACTTGTTCGATTGAACCTCTTGTGACAATTTTCTAGTGAAGATTTACAGTTTGTTCGTAAATATTTAAGTTAAGCAAGTGGTTATGGGACATGAAGCTAAACTTTTATAATTACTAGCTTATTGTAATTGACACTTCTCGTTGATCATGACGATCATCTTTATGGTTTAGACTAGCAAATCTGCGATGTCTCTTTATTTGCCTGGTTAGACTAGACACCACTTGTGTGATTCCACTCACACATACCTTTTTGGTTGCTTGGTTAGTCTAGACACCACTTGTGTGATTCCATTCACACATATCTTTTTTTTTGCGAGGTTAGACTAGACACCACTTGTGTGATTCCACTCACACATACCTTTTTGCCTTCTTGGTTAGTCTAGACCTTAATCTGTGTGATTTCGACTCACACATATGGGGTAGCTCCCCATGGTCTTCGAAACGTCAAGTGATAGGCCTCTTTCTCTTTTTATGATTTCTGGATTTCGTGTGTCGACTTCTGGAATTTATGCTTCGCCTACTTTTCGGATTTTCATTGTTATGATTTTCCAGCTTTTATGTCTTTGGTGAATTCGTGTGTCATTGACTTGTTATGAATACAAGCTTTGGGTATGATGCCCTCTTTGGATCTTTGAGAAGATTCTTGTGATATCGATTTATCTCTTATTGATGATCATTTCCATACTTATCATAGTATGCCTTATGGATATTTTATGTTTATGCCATATCTTTCGTTCTATATCATGTTATCTGATATTTATAGCTAGACTGATCCGTTTATTATTTTCTTATAAATAATACTCGGGTCCGACCGAGATGTTACAGGTGCTTCTGCTTGACTTCCTCCCGCGATTTGCTTCTCTGACTTTTGGCTAACTATTTAGTTTAGCAGTTTTTGTTGTATACACTTGAGATATAGACTCATAGTTGTATTCTTTGGTATAGCACGTGTTGCTATTCTTTTGTAACATTGTGGATCTTTTTGACCACTACTCTGATGTACACTTTCATGTGTTAGTTATATATTCATATCTTCTTCGGCCTTTGTGATATGGATGTCTGTGACTGATTTGTGTTATGTTTATTTCTATATTTGTTTCCGAAGATTTATATAGCCACTGTGTGATAGCTTTGAGTTTGTACCTGTATGTCGGATTTCCTCTTGAGATGAAAAGTTATATTTTTACTATCTGACATATCGGTGCTCGCACAAAGAAATTACACGGATGGTCGCTCCTCAACAGCCTTATTCTCCGTGCTAGTTGGCAGCATTACTTCGTAGTGTTCTTGGCTAGCGTGGGTATAGAGGTGGGACGTCACAGCTTGGTATCAGAGCCAAACTTTGGAACAATATGGAATATTATAACAAGGATCATCATCCTAAGCTCATCTTAGGAGTCGTGCTTTAGGATTTAATTCGGGTCTTCGTACCGATTCATCCTATTTTCTTTTATGATTCCTTGTTTTATCTATCAAGATTGCTTGATATTAATTTTGTGAATAACCTTTTACTTCTTTCTTTCTTTCTTTCTTAAAGAAGAAGAAATGGTTGGTTCTGGCAGTCCTAGCGCTGGTCAATCCAGTAGCCCTTCTCTGGATGGCGTATTCATGTCTGCCCAACTACTTTTGGATCTTGCTCAGAATCAAAGGTTTATCTGTGCTTTGAGTAAGAATCCACAAGGGTCTTACCTCTGAAACTAGAAGTTCCTTTCGATCGACTTATAGATATCAGTCTACAAGAAGAAGAGGTCGTTAAAGGAAGTAACAGTGTTGTCGGAGGGTCCAGAAAGAGCCTCATTTCCTACAAAAGGAGGCATATTATTTTCAAGAGCCTTAATCCCAATAAGAGAGTGAAGCAAACAACTTTTGTAGCAATGACTCCAATCCCTAATCATGGACGATACTACAATTGTAATTCTAAGGACCACTATGCAAAGGAGTGTCCGGAACCGCTCTTTTGTCGTTATTGCAAAAATTCAAGTCATCATATTTCTGTCTGCCCCAAACTTCTAGGCAAGAAGAAGGTGGAACCAGAAACTTCGGTAGTCAAGACACCTACCCCAAGTCATAAACAATGCTTCAATTGTGGTTCCATAGACCATTCTGTTATTAAGTGCCCAAAACCCCTTTATTGCCGCTATTGCAAAGGCTCGGGTCATCTTTTATCTACATGTCCCAAACTTTTGAACAAGGACATGAGAAAGGTAAATATTGTGCAAACTCCTAGCGAAACTTCTCTGGGTCAAGGTATTTCTTATTCAATCCTTGATTTCACTTGTGTGCGATTATTTGATTCGAGTTATTTTTGATATAGATTCATCTCATCATTTTTATATCAAAAGAACTTGTTGATTCTCTTTCTTTTTATATTTTGGGCTTGATGACTTCTTTGAGGATTACGAATCCAGATTAGTGGATCCGCAACACTCTGCTTGTTTTAATTAGTGTCGAAACTATTTCATGCGATTTTTCTTTCCGAACCAATTTGCATGTTATGCATTGCTTAGGCTTCGGAATTGATTTGCGTGAAAGGACTGGCTTACTTCAAAGCCTATATCCAATTTTTCCGAATGGACTATTCATTTTTCGACATTTTCAATTTGTTAAGTAGATTCGTATTTTTCCTTTGTGATTTCGATTCCATCTTGATGGCATCATTTTATTCTTTAAGCTCACATGTTGAGTATAGTGATATTTCTCTCATTCATCTCGTTTGAGAATTTTCCGGTATATTTGAGTTAGTCATAGGATTATCACCTAAGCAATATTTTGAGAAGTGTTAAGGCCTTTCCAGTTTGACCTTACCACAGAATTTCAATCACTATGAGTTGCGGAAGATAGCCTTCCACATACCGCATTCCGCACTCGTTATGACTCATGTGAATGACTTATTATGTCATTCAGTTTATCTAGTCATTTCATCTGTTTTATAAATCGAGTATTTTATGAATATCTTAATAATTTCAACCTTGTATTTATTGATTTTAGATGAAAATAGAAATTCAAAATTTTGCAAATCTTTTTCATAAGATTTATTTATAAGTACAAATTCTTTAAAAAGATAATTTGTGTTATATTGCCCATTTAGTGTTTTAAGATTTCTGGTCGATGCGCTTGATCAACGCTATCGATAGGGATTTCCTAAACGCTTTGATGAGACAATCAGACACAATAAATTGACTTGTAAGATGCAAATTTTTCTAGAAAGATTTTTACATAAAGATAATTGTGATTTTGAAAGTTTTAGCTTTTTGGAAAGGAGATTATTTAAAAGAACTCTTTTCCGGTACTTCTATTCTTGTGATTCCCGAAGGGAACCAAGACTTTAACTTTAGTACCAAGGCTAACCGTATTGGTTTGAATGCCGTCTCTTGCGAAAGAGAACGTGCAATCACTTTTGCTTCTGAATCATAAAAGCCGATCGAGGCTAGGTATGCCACTTACGATCTTGTGCTCGCGGCTATTGATTTTGCTTTCAATATTTGGCATCATCATCTTTGGTGGAGAAATTTGTTCTCTACCTCGATTATAAATCATTGGGATATCTATTTTCTCATAAGAAACTTAATTTGTGTCAACAACGTTGGCTCGAATCTCTTGCATCTTATGCTCTTGATATTCTTTTTACTCTCGGAAAGGGAAGTCGTGTTGCCAATGCACTTAGTCGCAAGCGTCGAGCGGTTGTTTCTATGATGATATCCGAATGGAATGATCTCGAAGTCGTATCCACTTGTGAGATTCGAGACCGTGTGTCCGATTTGTGTTCATCCTTTGTTTTATGTAGCCTTGAGGCTCATCCTTCTCTTTTCGACCGCATTCTTGAAGCTTAAAGGCTAGGCCCCGTATTGGCTCTTCTTAGCCAAAGTTGTAGGGATAGAAATTAATATTGAAAGTTAGAAAGACTTCGATATCGATTTTCGTGGCAACATTTGAAAATTTTGGTAGACTTATCGTACCAAATATTTGTGATCTTCGTCAATATATTTTAGAGGATTCACATCGTTCTTATAAATAATACCATTCTTCCCAGTAGTATTAAAACGTACGCAGATATGAAGCGACTTTATTATTGGGAGTGAATAAATTCAGTTATCACTAACTTTATTAAGTGTTGCATGACTTGCTAACTCGTCAGGGCCCTACACCAAAGGCCTGATGGGTTAATGCAACCTTTAGAAATTCCAATTTGGAAGTGAGACCAAATTTCCATGGATTTTATAGATGACCTTCTCCGTTCTCATTCGAGTCATGATAGCTTATGGGAGATAGTAGATAGACTTACTAATCCGCCCTTTTATTCCCGTTCGGTTTAACCGAACCATTCCTCTTTTGGCCGAACTCTTTATTGAAGAAATTGTTAAATTTCATGGAGTTCTTACTTCTATTGATTAGCGATCATGGACCATTGTTTACTAGTGGATTTTGGAAGTGTCTTCAAAAAGCTTTAGGAACGAAGCTTAACTTTAGCACCGCTTATCACCCCAGTCCGATGGACAAACCGAGCGTGTGAATCAAACCCTTGAAGATCTTCTTCGTTCTTGTTTTCTTGATCTTGATGGAAGTTGGGAAGATCATATTTTTCTAGTTGAATTTTCCTATAATCATAACTTCCAATCTTGCTTCGGTATGGCATCTTTCGAGGCACTCTAGGGAAGGTCATGCCGATCTCCTTCTTGATTGGCCTGAGGCCGGTGAGAAGCTGGATTTAGGTCCAGATTTTATTAGTGTTTCACCTATTAAAGGTATTATACGTTTCCGTCGACGGGGAAAGATTAGCGCCTTATTATATTGGGCCATTTCCTATCGCCGAATGTATTGATTTCATGGCTTTTCGCCTTTTATTACCGGCTCAATTTTCTGCTATTCATGACGTGTTTCACGTTTCTCAACTACGGAAATGCCTTAGGGATTTCGATTTTTATTCTTGGGTCCGGTGTTGTGAAGAAATTGAAGTTTCACCAGATTTGACTTTTGAGCAACTTTCTATTCTCACCATTGCTTCGGAGGTCGAGCGCCTTCGAAATAAAGATTTTCTTTTTGTGAAAATTCCATGGTTCTCAAATCCCAAGGATTTCTCTTGGGAAATCTAGAGAATTCATCGAACGAAAACTTTCGGGTTTACTCTTTCGTGCTCTTTATGGTGAACTTCCTATTTCAAATTTCTTTTGTGTTGATATGCTTTTATGGTTGTTACTCTTTATTTTCTTCTTAAGTATTGCGAGGACGCAATTTCTTTAAGGAGGGGAGTCTATAAAAACCCGCATATTTAACGATTTTATATTTAAATATTTTATCGTTAGTCGGATTTTAGTCCGAAAAGCTACTTTTTGCAAACAGCCGAATTAGGACTCGAGACCCCTTCCATTGAGTTCAAAATGCCGTTTGCGACCTTTTTAAGTATAAGCTTCGATATGTTTGGAGAAAGTTGATTTTTGCCACTTTTTCACTTGGGCTTTGGGTTCGGGTTGGGTTCAGCCCAATGTTAATACCCCAAACTGAAACCCCCTCTCCACTTATCTTCATTTAATTTCTAATTCCTAACCCTTCAAGCTTTAGCAACAATGGTGGAGAAGAGTGGAAATTAAAACTCCAAACCCTAGTTCATTTGCTAGCTCAAGTTCTTGCTCCAAAACTCAAGAGAACCCACAGGTAAGTATCTCCTTCTTCTTCTCCAACTCATTCTCTATTTTATTTTAGAAAATTCCTAAACCTAATTTGGGAATTGTTTCTCTTTTAAGCTTAGAATCAAGCTTCTTGAGTTGCATTTGAAGAGTGGTTGATTCTCTCTTGCTTTCGAGCTTCTTCTTCAATTGTTTGGGTTCAAAGGTGAGATTTTTATCTCACATCTTAGTTTATAATTATCTTCGATTGTTAGGTATGAATTCCTAACACTTACTCTTGTGCAATTGATTTTGGTTTGGATTGATTTGGTGTATATTCCAATTTTGGTATTTTGAAATCAAAATCTATGAAAATCCTTTTATGGATATTTGGACATTGATATTTGAGGCGTATCGAAGAGCCGTTTAGGCTGGGTTGTCGCTCGACGTAATTCCTTAGTCATCGTCGCTCGATCGATCGTCTCCGGTATCCGTTTGGCCATTTTTGGCCTAGGTTCAGGGAATGCCCTGAACCCTTGATTCAGACGTCTGAAACGTAATATTCAGACGTCTGAATATTGTTCTGGGAAGATTTCTATTCCCAGATTCAGACGTCTGAATATATGATTTCAGACGTCTGAATTGGTTCATTTGGAACCAGAAAGGAAATAAGCTAAAATGTGCCTATTTCAGACGTCTGAAATCAAAGATTCAGACGTCTGAATTCTATTTTGGAAAACCTTTGGTTTTCCAGATTCAGACGTCTGAATCCTTGATTTCAGACGTCTGAATCTGCACTCTTTTGCCTATTTGCCTATTTAGTTTGAATTTCCAACTTTAATCGATTCGTGTTAATTCCCTTTTGTTATTATCATTTATTATCATCTTTGATGACTTCTTTCTTTGGGAATTTTGGATATATCCACTTTGATGGATCCTTTATCGATTTCATTGGATTTTTATTCACATCTTCGAATGTGATCTTTGTGATTGATTGTTTCTGCAATCCCCCTTGTGCTTTGTCACTTTAAAAATATAAAGGTTTCAATACTAGTAGTAAATATCAAAACTCTTTCATCAAAACGATTTCAACAACTATTTTATTTGCAAATCTCGTTTTCTCAAACCGTTTTCCAATCTATTAGTATATATAAACCTTTACCTCACTCGTATGAGAAATCTAATTAAACGACTTAGTAAAACGAGTGGTATGAAACGCTTGCGTTTGCTTCGTCGGTTAATTCTTGGACTTGTTCGATTGAACCTCTTGTGACAATTTTCTAGTGAAGATTTACAGTTTGTTCGTAAATATTTAAGTTAAGCAAGTGGTTATGGGACATGAAGCTAAACTTTTATAATTACTAGCTTATTGTAATTGACACTTCTCGTTGATCATGACGATCATCTTTATGGTTTAGACTAGCAAATGTGCGATGTCTCTTTATTTGCCTGGTTAGACTAGACACCACTTGTGTCATTCCACTCACACATACCTTTTTGGTTGCTTGGTTAGTCTAGACACCACTTGTGTGATTCCATTCACACATATCATTTTTTTGCGAGGTTAGACTAGACACCACTTGTGTGATTCCACTCACACATACCTTTTTGCCTTCTTGGTTAGTCTAGACCTCAATCTGTGTGATTTCGACTCACACATATGGGGTAGCTCCCCATGGTCTTCGGACCGTCAAGTGATAGGCCTCTTTCTCTTTTTATGATTTCTGGATTTCGTGTGTCGACTTCTGGAATTTATGCTTCGCCTACTTTTCGGATTTTCATTGTTATGATTTTCCAGCTTTTATGTTTTTGGTGAATTCGTGTGTCATTGACTTGTTATGAATACAAGCTTTGGGTATGATGCCCTCTTTGGATCTTTGAGAAGATTCTTGTGATATCGATTTATCTCTTATTGATGATCATTTCCATACTTATCATAGTATGCCTTATGGATATTTTATGTTTATGCCATATCTTTCGTTCTATATCATGTTATCTGATATTTATAGCTAGACTGATCCGTTTATTATTTTCCTATAAATAATACTCGGGTCAGACCGAGATGTTACAGGTGCTTCTGCTTGACTTCCTCCTGGGATTTGCTTCTCTGACTTTTGGCTAACTATTTAGTTTAGCAGTTTTTGTTGTATACACTTGAGATATAGACTCATAGTTGTATTCTTTGGTATAGCACGTGTTGCTATTCTTTTGTAACATTGTGGATCTTTTTGACCACTACTCTGATGTACACTTTCATGTGTTAGTTATATATTCATATCTCCTTCCGCCTTTGTGATATGGATGTCTGTGACGGATTTGTGTTATGTTTATTTCTATATTTGTTTCCGAAGATTTTATATAGCCACTGTGTGATAGCTTTGAGTTTGTACCTGTATGTCGGATTTCCTCTTGAGATGAAAATTTATATTTTTACTATCTGACATATCGGTGCTCGCACAAAGAAATTAAACGGATGGTCGCTCCTCAACAGCCTTATTCTCCGTGCTAGTAGACAGCATTACTTCGTAGTGTTCTTGGCTAGCGTGGGTATAGAGGTGGGGCGTCACAGCAGTCTACCGATGTAAAATCAAACGTAGACTGTTGGCTCTCAGCGACGCACACGACTTCCGCTATGTTATCACAGATCGCAGTCTACCGATATAAAATCAAACGCAGACTGTTGGTTCTCAGCGACACACACGACCTTCACTATGTTACCATAGGTCGCATTCTACCGATGTAAAATCAAACGTAGACCTTGGCTCTCAGCGACACACACGACTTTCGCTATGGTAACCTCTACTCAAGATCCCCAGGAACTAGTTTTGTCCGGACTCCTCACAGGATCACTTTAGAACCCCCCTTAGGGCTCAAGGCAGCACCACCCGGTGGTACTCCTGAGAAGTTCATTTCAAGGGAGCGCCTTTTTCCCCAGAGCTATCATCAAAACATTTTATACTATAGACATATAGTATCTTCAAATCATACACCTAGTATGATCTCATACAAAGCTCCTTTACACAAAATCGATTATTCCAAAATCGATAATTCTCAACTAGGCTTTCCGAATTCACATATTGATTTTACCCAAAAATCAAAAGCATTTCCAAATCCAAAGGTTCCCAAAACCTTTTCTAAAATCCTCATAAGATCCTTTATATATATACAGATATATATAATTTTAAAACTTAGGATCATTTCAAACTTGTATAAAACTCCTTTTATACTTCAAAACATTTTCAAAAACCCTTTTCTTCTGGCAAAAGATTCATCAAGGGGAGTTTTATCTTATATCTATATAACTTTATTTATCCAAAATCAAATATTCATATTTGATTACTCCTTTCAATATCAATTTCATTCAAATCCGTACGATGTACACATATCATTCGTACACCATACTAATCTGATCGCTCACTTGATCACACAATTTCACTTCCGAACTAGTATCGTCCACCCGACTTCCTAGTGCGGACACAGATCTGGTTTCTTGATCAGAAACCGTCATTCTCCTTGCATAGTCATAACTATGATAGAGAATATCTAGAACTAATCAACAATCCATATCCAGGTTCGCCGTTGAAAATCGAGTGAAAAATCCCAACTCGGATCGACATACTGTCTCGAAATTCTGTGCTCGAATCTGGATCAAATCGCTATGCGAATAGAATAATATACGTACATCCTACGTATTTAACTTTATTGGTTATTAGCCAAATCAATTCCATTTCTATTCACATTCACTTTGATTTTCATTCACTTACTCACAATTGCTTCAATCCAAATGGATTATCACCTCAATTCTTATCTCAGTTGGGTATTTAACCATAAGCAGTTTAAACTCTGTCCAGTTTAAATTTAGAAAATAGCTTGAAAAGTTTTAAAAATAGATAAGTAGTTTGAAAACAATTTATAGATAGTGAAAAAGCTGTAAAATAGTTCAGTAATTGTAAAATAATTGGAAAATAGTTAAATAGTCATAGAAATTTTTAAATAATTGCAAAATAGCTAAAAAATAGTAATTAGTAGTTGAAAATAGTAATTAGTTTATAAAATAGTTGGAAAATTGTTAAACAGTTTTAAAAATAATAATTGTTAAACAGGTATAAGATAGTTTGGCTTTTAAAAGAAAGGTTGCATATATAATGAATAGCTTGGAAAAATAGGTTTATATTAAAACAATTTATATTAAAAATAGTCCAGAGTCAAAACTGCTCACTTTCCCATCTCCATTCTCATCAATTCAATTTAAATTTCCATTTCCATTTAAACTGACCCAATTCCAATTTAAATAACTCTAATTTCCATTGAAATTGATTTAACCCCAATTCATGTTGAATTAACCACAGTTTCTTTTCAAATTTAACTTTATTCAACCTTGATCTCAAATTCTACTAATTCAAATAAATTTCAATTGAACTAGTTCCAATTTTAATACATTTCAACTCCAGTTTGAATTAACTCCCAATTTCAAACTCCATTTCCAAATCAAGTTGAATTATTCTTGATTTCCTCCCAAATTAAATTCAAATTCCATTTGAATTTAAAACTATTCAACTTTAATTACAATTCCAAATTATTTGAATCAAATTTCAATTCAAATTTTCCATGTGAATCTTATACCCTTACATCTTCAATCACAATTTCAATTAATTCAAATCATATTCAATTTGAACTAATTCAAATTTCAAATTCAAATTATCTCAAATTATATAAATTCGAGTTAATACTTCAAATATTGATTTAATTCCTTTAAATCAATTTTCCTTTAAAGTTTTTAAACAATTCGATTCTGGGTTCAAATTTCAAAATTCCATTTTAAATTATCTTTACTTAACTCATTACAAGGTTCAAGTAAGAGTTCAAAACAATTTTATTTTAAAAATTTAATTTATTACTAAATTTTATCCTCCAGTTTAAAACTAGTTCTTAAACAATTTTAATTTACAAATTCAATTATTCAAATTTTTAGTTCAAGGTAATTCCATATCCTTAATTTCAAATTAAAGTTTAATTTTCCTTTTATCTCAACAATGGATTACCATACTCCATTTCTCATTTATTTAAACAAGTCCAATTTGCAATTTAAAGACTTTTAATAACAATAGGATGATATCATCCAATTATTTCAAAACATCCATCCATTTCCAATTTTCAGATCTCAAACCCATTTTGAGATCACTCGAACTTCCTAATTCAAATCATCCATTTAACTTTCCAAGTTAAATCCAATTTCATCTTAAAATTCCCAAATCAGGTTGATCATTCCAACTTATTTAACTTTTTCCCAAGTTAAACTCAATTCACTTAATCCAATCAACCTTACCCAGTTTGAACTTCTATTTTCAAATTTTGAACTTCTCATAAATAATCTTCCCACTTATTAAGTTCAAAGACTTATCATTTTGGGTATCATATCTCATTCCAGATTTAATACTCAACATTTAGAGTTTATCTCAAACCATCTTTGATATTTAAGTATATCCACACATATACATATTTACTTATTGGCTTGCCAAGCCAAATTTTAAAATTTAAACCACCTTTGGTTTCAATCCAAAACAAATTCTCTTTAAAATTTCCAAACATTTCTTATTTTAAATTAAGATCATATTCAAAGTAGTTTGAATAATATTATTTCCTTTAACATTTTGAAACCAATTCAAATGTTTAAATTTAGAATTCAAATGTTTAAATTTGAAACCCACTTTAATTTACATTCTTTCAAATTTACAAGTTTATTCTCCTTTTTAAATGTTTACTTCCTTAAAACATTTTATTGTTTATTGAAGAACATTCATTCCATTATTAAACACAATAACCATCTATTATTTTTTTTAAACCAATTCTAATTCATCTTATTTTGAAATACTTCTCCAATTCAAGATTTCAATTTTAGTCTGAATCCATTTCAAACTTATCTTTATTTAATTCCAATTTCAATTTGGTTGCATTCTATTACTTCTTAATTTATTTCTTACTATTACTTTTAATTTAATTAATACTACAACCAATTTCCTTAATATAATAGATAATCTATTTCTTATATAAGATTCATTTACGTTTGAAATCATTTAAAAACCTTTATATAAGAAAATAACAAGTACGCTCTCTCATATTTATATACTCTACTCATCCTAGGGTACCACTTACCCTATCTGTAATGAGTAATCCCACCAGAGCCAAGGTTCTCGCTTAACCTTCAGCTCTGATACCAAATGTAACGACCCAGAAATTTTAATCCCGAAAATTCCAAATAGTTAGAGAAAAGAAGAAAAGAGATAGAAGAAAAAGAACATAAAAGAAACACGCAATCTTCCATTCGCAGCGGATAAAATATAATATCAATGATAATAGTTATACCAAAGAAAACTGTATCTATCAATTTACATCGATATATCAGAGTTACAACAATTTTGGACAGATACAATTCAACGTGTCTCAGATATATACAATAATATGACTCAGCGGAAACACTCCATAGTTGCCGCCATCCAGCTCGTCTCTTGAGCTCCAGAACGTCCTTACCTGAAAATCTGTAATACTCGGTCTGACCCGAGCATTACATCAAAGTAACACCCGGGTTAGGCTGGAAACCAGCATGAGTAAACCCATCTAACTTGGAATACAAAAGCATACAATTTTTATAAACCCGGGTAACTTATATCAGTTTACACTTCACAAGTTGTTATAGACATCAACCATTTCACACATCAATTTCTAAGTGCCAAAACTTAGATTTAAATGGTCCAATTTACTTAAGTCATTCCACTTCAGCCTATTAGTTTCACATATCCAATTATAAGAATCGAAGTGGTTTCGAGTATTTACTAATACCCGACTCCGGTCTCTTTGAAACCATTGTCAACTTAATCCACAATCAAGAGAAATACCATTCAACCTTTAAATTCAAGATGTCAACCTACAACAATTTATCATTGACAGATAACCACACAATCATCACTCAAGACAAAAATATCATATCACAAACATCCCATATCATAAATATCCACCAAACATTCATAAGCAAGATTTGTTAACCACCCACTACTAATTAAATCAAATTAATTACTTCAATAATTATCAAATCTTGCTCACTTAGTAATAATTAATTACTAACCATTAATTAATCATCCCCTAATTATCATCTCTAATTACATACAGTAATTAGCCCTTAATAAATTTACCACATTCATTGATCAACCTTGATTAATCACATTCAGTAATTAATAAATCTTAAATACTTACAGTAATTAATTAATCCCTTAATTAATAAATTAATTACCCTAAGTAATAATTCTTAATTACTACTTCTAAGTAATTAACCTCTAATTACTTTATCAAGTAATTGTCCATTGGTTAATTATCCTTAACTAATTACTTTAATTAATTACATTGATTAATCATTCTCTAATTACATTAAACAATTAACCCTAAATTAATTATATCGATTAATTATTCTTAGCCATTTGCTTTAATTACCTCTGTAGTAATAAATTAATGATTTTCTTATTCCATTCACTTATTAATCTCATTCCGGATTAACTATCCCTTAATTACTTACTTTAATTAATCATTTAATTAATTACACTCAGAACTCCTTCCTTAATTACTTTACTATAAACTAATTATTCAACTTAACTTAATCGACATTGGATGGTTAATTAAGTTAAGACAAATAAAGTTTAATTTTTAAATAAACCTCTCAACTTTAGTTTATCATATATTAATAAACCAATTATCATTCAAAACAGTTCAAAGATAATTAAGTTTGAACCTAATTTATTAAACTATAAAACTCGAGAAATTTAAAACATTTAAAAACTCAGCAACTAAACCTATTTGTTAAAAACTTTTAAAGGGTAAATTTATTTTGGATTTTTTTTAATTTTAAATCCAAATTTTATTTTATTAAAAAAAAATTTAAATCCCAATTCTCTTCTCTTAAAACCCATTTATTTAATGCATAACAAAATTTGCATTAGCCTTAACCTACTACCTTCATAAAAAAAACTGGAACACAGTTCTTACAATACTAAAACTCGGGTACCAAAGTGAACAACCCGAGTTAAATTCCCAATGACTCGAACAACAACTCGAGCTCAATCCCGAACACTCTCTCTCTTCCTACCTTCCTCGAGTCTCACCATCACTTTACTCGTGTACGACCCGAGTGGAAAGCTTCTTCACCAATCGAACGAACAACAGGCCGGAAATTCATGTGCATTGTGCACATGCACCATCCCTCTGACCATCTCTAATCATTGCCGATGACTTCAATAAGTCGTCGCCACCTATCTCAGCCCCCACGACCCCCCAGAACAACGAAAACGATGGCTAATTAAAATCAAGCTATCGAACTCACCGGATTCCCAGACTCGATAATTCAAAACATTCGCTGTCGACGAATGCGACCGCTGGAGCATCTGCTCCTTCGACCACAGTAACATCATAGGCCGTACATCGTAACCACCTCCACGCGATCCTTCCCGATGCGCCATCGACGTCAGAAACATTTCGAATAACCCACACACCCAAACAGCCTTCCAAGCCCTAGTTCACCATACTCCGATCGCCACGATCATTGATAAAGCATTTGACCATTTTTCCTTAGGTCATCAAACCCCCAGCCATCCTCGTCATCAACCCCAAACTCCAATTCGACCTAGTTCATCGGCAATTGCTGAAAACCCCAATATCACTCATCTCAGATGATCCTATCAATTTTTTATCTAAAAATCAAGATTCCTCTACCTAAATTCATGATTAAACATTTTAAACCTGATCCTGAAATCAATAATCGAAATTGACATGTTTACTTTTTCTCTTATTCATTGATCATCACTGTGTTCTTATTTCTCTGTAAGAATTTACTCAATCTAAAATCTCGAAACAATTTTTTTAAAATTTAAATTACATTGTAATGATCAATTTTTTTAATTCTAAGATCAAGCATAAATTAAATTGTATAAAGAGTTTTGAAAATAACTCAACCTAGGTGAATATAACAGAGGCAGGCTGCAAACATATCGATATATTCATGTGTAACATAATAGATCAAAGCATATATATATCCAAAACAATCATGCAAACTGATGCAGCTCAGGAGATAAGTCGTACTCGACTTAAGGTGGAAGGCCTAAACCGTTCACAAGTTAAGGAAGCTTCGTTTTTAAGCCTTAAGCCGTTCACGAGTCAATCAGGGGAGGAAGGTCTTAAGTCGCAAGAAGCGTCGGTTTTAGGTCGACAATGACTTAACAAAGCTTGGGGGACATGGCCACTACGTAACTGGTCTGAAGAAGAGGGGCTACGACCTAAGGAAGCGACCTTGAGTCGGCCACGACCTAAGCAGCTATGGGATGAGTCATTGGAACGACTTATGCTAAGAAGAGCCACTTTGTATTGAGTCGTTAGACCGTATACGACCTAACTGTGATGTAATGGGCTAAGTCGTTCATATATGTGAAGTGATAGGTCGATGAAGGACCTAGTATATGCTCTTAAGTCGGTAATGAGTTGAGTCGTGTTGTCGTTAGGTCGCATACGACCTAAGTGTGTTGAGTCTGTAATTTTGTGGCAGTGTAACTTAAGTCGTGTTCGACTTAAGAGTTGTGTCTTGTGTCTTAGGTCGGCCATGCAGGGTCATTTGTTGAGTCGTTGTCATTGTGCTGTGTTGTACATATGTTTGCGTTGTTAAGTCGTAAGTCGGCAAGGGTTGTAAGTCGGTCATGTATATGTTGTATTGTAACTGAGGCGTGAAGCATCGTTTAGGTCGGCAACGACCTAGTTGAGTCATGAGTCATGAGTCGGCTACGACTTAAGGGTCAGGGTCAAAAACTCTATAAATAGCGAGTGTGTTGTACATTTTTGGGTTGTTGAAAATTGAATAAAATTTCCTTTTGATTGCTTTGTGCTTTCTTCTAATTGGTAGTCGAGTGAAATCTCCTATCTCCACTTACGACATTCGAGTGCGCTCGAATCTTCGTTTGCTGAAGCCGATTCACGGAATCTTGTGCGCAAGATCAACGTTGAAGAATCATAGATCTCTTTCCCGGAATCTTCGGATCAACGAGTCAGAGATAGATAGAATTCGGTATCTTCTGATCAACGAATTCGGGCATTGCAGTATTCTCAATTCGCCGATTGCTACATTTTCATCGTTATATCGATTTTCTGTTAATCCGCTGCTTCAGTTTTGGTATCGGAGCCATACTTAGCCAATCATAGCTAAGTTGATTCTTGGAGCCAAGTATTTGAAGCTTGAAGTTGTTCATCGTGTTCATCTTGAAGTTGCAACAAGAGGAAGACTTTCGATCCGTTTCATTTTGGATCAAAGTGTTGGAACTTGTTTGAATTTGGTTGTGAAGTTTGCGCGCCAAGATTTGAAGTGTGAAGCCGTGCCGACCTAACCATAAGTCGTTGCACGTTGAGCCGAGCCGAGTTAAGCAAGTTAGACCGTTGGGATTTGTAGCTGAGCCAAGGAGTTTGTGCCGAGCTAGTGTAGAGCCGTGACTTGTTGTTTTGTTGAAATTTGAAGATTTTTGAAGAATTGTTGAAATTTTGTGTTGATTCAATCATGCCACCAAGAAGAGCTAACCAACATCAAAATGTTGAAGCGTTGTATAGAAGAGAAGAAGCCGAGCAATTGGAGCAGCGCATTAATGAGAAAATTGATGAAGGTATTGGAAAGCTAGAGAAGTTGATGATTGATATGAATCAAACTCAAAGGAGGAGATCACCAATCTCAAACCATGGAGGAAACCGAGTTTCGCCATCGGTTACGGAAGTGAGAAGGGTATCACCACAATCTTTTAGAGAAAGAAGAGAAACATTAATTTCATCAAGGAGAGATCACCATGACTATGGACATGAAGAGGGAAGAACTCCGCGTGAGTTTGAAGAAGAGCCATATAGAGATGAAGAGAGACATAGTAGAAGGAACATGCGTGATCAAAGGGATGTTGATGGTCGAGATCGATATAGACGTACATTTGATTTTGATGAAGAGGGTGATAGAGCTCGTATTCATTATCGAGATCAAGATCAAGTTCGAAATTCATATCGAGAGGTAGATGATGATCGTCGATGGGAGTCGGGTATGAAGATGGAGATTCCAGAATTTAAAGGAGGGATGGTAGCTGAAGAATTCTTAGACTGGTTGTCCAATGTTGAAGAAATCTTTGATTTCAAGGAGATTCCGGAGAATCGAAGGGTGAAGTTAGTTGCTACTAGGTTGAAGGGGAGAGCTTTGGCGTGGTGGCAGCAAACTAAACTTACAAGGGAGAGAATGGGGAAGTCAAAGGTTGAGTCTTGGGATAAGATGAAGAAAATGATGCGAGCTACATTCTTACCATACGACTATCAATCACTTATGTACCAGAGATTGCAGAACCTAAGGCAGGGGACGAAATCAGTTAATGACTATGCAGATGAATTTTACCAACTCATTGCCAAAAATGACATTATGGAGACAGAGGAACAGCTGACTGCAAGATTTGTTGGAGGATTGGGAATGCAGATGCAGGATATGGTGAATATGTTCGATCCAAGATCTGTGGCGGAGGCACATCGGAAAGCGTTGGCTTGGGAGAAGCAGGGAAGGCGTGGAGGTGGTGTGTTTACTAATTCCAACAATCAAGTGAAGGGTGTTAGTGGGAATTCTAATGTTCCTAAACCTGTCAGTAAGCCAGTTGTGAGGGAGGTTGAGAAGGCGAAGGTTACTAACAGTTTCAAATGTTACAATTGTCAGGAGTTGGGTCACAAAAGCAATGAATGTCCGAAGCCGAAGAAGAGAGCAATGGTTGTAGAGATTGAAGAAGAGGATTTGGATGCTGAATATTCAAATGCACCTTGTGATGAGAAGGAAGAAGAATTGTCCGGAGATGAAGGGTGTAATTTGATGATGAGAAGAAGTTACTTAGCACCGAAACAGGAAGAGGAAAACAGTTGGTTGAGAAATAACATATTTCAGTCCACATGCACTATTCTGGGAAAAGTTTGCAAGTTCGTCATTGATGCTGGGAGTTGTGACAATATTATCTCTACTGAAGCAGTAAGGAAGTTGAACTTGAAAACCGAGAAGCATCCTAAACCGTACAAGTTAGCATGGTTAAGGAAGGGTGGTGAAGTAAAAGTTGGACGAAGAGCTTGTGTGAAATTTTCAATTGGGAAGAAATACAAGGACGAGATTTGGTGTGATGTTGTAGACATGGATGTGTGTCATCTGTTGTTGGGCAGACCATGGCAGTTTGATAGAGCAGTACAACATGATGTTCGTGCTAATAGTTACAGTTTCATGTTTGAAGGTACTAAGATTATTTTAGTCCCTAAGAAACAACAACAGAAAGAAAACAAGCTGGAGGAGATTGAAGAGCTGAAAACTTTACTATCTTTGAAGGAGTTTGTCAAGGAAGTTGAAGAGGAGCCGGAAGTATTCTTGTTGATTGGGCGAGAGTGTAGTGAAGAGGTTGAAATTCCAGAAGAAGTGAAGCCAGTTTTGAAAGACTTTGAGGATGTATTTCCAGAGGAGTTGCCAAAGGAGTTACCGCCATTGAGAGACATTCAACATCAAATCGATCTTGTTCCGGGAGCAGTATTACCGCATAGACAACATTATCGAATGAGTCCAAAGGAACATGAAGAGTTGAGAAGGCAGGTGGAAGAGTTGCTTGAACAAGGGCGAGTGCAGGAGAGTTTGAGTCCATGTGCTGTACCAGCTTTATTGGTACCCAAGAAGGATGGTTCGTGGAGGATGTGCACTGACAGTCGAGCATTGAATAAGATCACTGTGAGATATAGATTCCTAATGCCGAGGTTGGATGACTTGCTAGATCAGTTGAGTGGGGCAACTATCTTTTCGAAGATTGATTTGAAGAGCGGATATCATCAAATTCGGATTAGACCTGGAGACGAATGGAAGACAGCCTTCAAGACGAGAGAGGGGTTGTATGAATGGTTGGTTATGCCATTTGGTTTATCTAATGCGCCGAGTACATTCATGCGGATGATGAATCAAATCTTTAGACCATTCATTGGGAAGTTCGTGGTGGTATATTTTGATGATACTCTGATATATAGTAGAGGTATGGAAGAGCATGTTCAACATTTGAGGGAAGTGTTGATTATTCTCGTGAGGAACAATTTTATGCTGCTACAAAGAAATGTGTGTTTATGGCGAGGAGTGTTTTATTTCTGGGGTATGTTGTGTCAGGAGAAGGTATACAGGTGGACCAGAATAAAGTTGAAGCAGTCAGGAATTGGCCACAGCCAAAGACAATTACGGAAGTGAGAAGTTTTCATGGGCTAGCGTCATTCTACCGAAGATTCATTCCACACTTTAGTAGCGTGATGGCTCCAGTTACTGATTGCATGAAAGGAAAACAGTTTATATGGTCAGAGGAAGCGGGGGTTGCTTTTGAGAAGATTAAGGAACTATTGACGACAGCACCGATTCTTGTTTTACCAGATTTTCAGTTGTTGTTTGAGCTACATACTGATGCATCAAAGGTGGGAATTGGAGGAGTTTTAAGTCAGAGTGGGAAACCCGTTGCTTATTTCAGTGAGAAGTTATCAGGGGCAAAGATGAGATATAGTACGTATGATGTAGAGTTTTATGCTGTGGTGCAAGCAGTGAAACATTGGAGACACTATCTGTTCCATAAGGAGTTTGTTCTTTATACAGACCACGAAGCTTTGAAGCATTTGCAGGAGCTAGACAAGATTTCAGCGAGACATGCATCGTGGATTGCCTATTTGCAACAATTTACTTTTGTTGTCAAACACAAGTCTAGGGTGACGAATCGTGTAGCTGATGCTTTGAGTAGGAGGAGTCATTTATTGACGACAATGAAAGTTGAAGTGACAGGGTTTGAATTATTGCCAGAGCTGATCGAAGAAGATCCTTACTTTGCAAAGTTTGTTGAGAAAGTTAAGGATGGAAACGCTGATGAATTTGTGATGGTAGATGGTTTTCTGTTTAAAGGAAGTCGTTTATGCATACCTGATTGTAGTTTGAGATTGAAGATTATCAAGGAATTGCATGAGGAAGGACATGTGGGCCGTGATCGTACATTGCAGTTGATAACGCAATCTTATTTTTGGCCGTCAATGAGGAAAGAAGTGGAGAGGTTTGTGGAGCGATGTCATATCTGCCAGGTTTCGAAAGGAACTGCGACCAATGCTGGATTGTATATGCCGTTACCTGTACCATCTAAGCCATGGATCGACGTTAGTATGGAATTTGTGTTGGGATTGCCAAGAACGCAGTGTGGTAATGATTCTATATATGTGGTGGTTGACCGTTTTTCGAAAATGGAACATTTTATTGCTTGTAAGAAGACGGCGGATGCTGTTCACGTTGCTCAGTTATTCTTCAAAGAGATCTATCGACTACATGGGTTACCAGAATCTATTGTGTCGGATAGAGATACTCGTTTTCTGAGTCACTTTTGGCTAAGTTTGTGGAAGATGGTCGGAACGAAGCTGAATTTCAGTAGTGCATACCATCCGCAAACAGACTGACAGACCGAAGTTGTTAACAGATCGTTGGGAAATTTGTTGCGATGTTTAGTGAAAGATAATTTAAAGAGTTGGGACATGAAGTTATGCCAAGCAGAGTTTGCTCATAATCATGCAGTGAATCATAGTACAGGATTCAGTCCATTTCAGATTGTATATTCAAGTTTGCCAAGGGGACCGTTGGATTTAGCAGTAGTGCCACAACCAAAAGGGACGGTTAAACGAGCTGAAGACTTTGTTGAAGGGTTGACTGAATGTCATAAGATCGTTCGGGAACGGTTGAAGAAAGCAAATGAAAAGTATAAGCAGTCGACAGATTTGAAGCGACGAAGTGTTGAATTTAATGAAGGAGATATGGTATATGCTGTGTTAACGAAGGATCGTTTTCCAGTGGGCGCTTATAACAAGTTGAAAGCCAGAAAAATTGGTCCTGTTGAAGTTGTGAAACGAATTAATAAAAATGCTTATAAATTGAAACTGCCGGAGGATGTGTACACTTCTGACGTGTTCAATGTTAAGCATCTCGTACCATATTATGGAAATGAACAATTTGATGTGGAAGAACTTACAAATTCGAGGACGAATTTCTGTCAACCGGAGGAGGATGATGCAGCTCAGGAGATAAGTCGTACTCGACTTAAGGTGGAAGGCCTAAACCGTTCACAAGTTAAGGAAGCTTCGTTTTTAAGCCTTAAGCCGTTCACGAGTCAATTAGGGGAGGAAGGTCTTAAGTCGCAAGAAGCGTCGGTTTTAGGTCGACAACGACTTAACAAAGCTCGGGGGACAAGGCCACTACCTAACTGGTCTGAAGAAGAGGGGCTATGACCTAAGGAAGCGACCTTGAGTCGGCCACGACCTAAGCTGCTATGGGATGAGTCGTTGGAACGACTTATGCTAAGAAGAGCCACTTTGTATTGAGTCGTTAGACCGTATACGACCTAATTGTGATGTAATGGGTTAAGTCGTTCATATATGTGAAGTGATAGGTCGCTGAACGGCCTAGTATATGGTCTTAAGTCGGTAATGAGTTGAGTCGTGTTGTCGTTAGGTCGCATACGACCTAAGTGTGTTGAGTCTGTAATTTTGTTGCAGTGTAACTTTAGTCGTGTTCGACTTAAGAGTTGTGTCTTGTGTCTTAGGTCGTTAGGTCGGCCATGCAGGGTCATTTGTTGAGTCGTTGTCATTGTGTTGTGTTGTACATATGTTTGCATTGTTAAGTCGTAAGTCGGCAAGGGTTGTAAGTCGGTCATGTATATGTTGTATTGTAACTGAGGCGTGAAGCATCGGTTAGGTCGGCAATGACCTAGTTGAGTCGTGAGTCATGAGTCGGCTACGACTTAAGGGTCAGGGTCAAAAACTCTATAAATAGCAAGTGTGTTGTACATTTTTGGGTTGTTGAAAATTGAATAAAATTTCCTTTTGATTGCTTTGTGCTTTCTTCTAATTGGTAGTCAAGTGAAATCTCCTATCTCCACTTACGACATTCGAGTGCGCTCGAATCTTCGTTTGCTGAAGCCGATTCACGGAATCTTGTGCGCAAGATCAACGTTGAAGAATCGTATATCTCTTTCCCGGAATCTTCGGATCAACGAGTCAGAGATAGCTAGAATTCGGTATCTTCTGATCAACGAATTCGGGCATTGCAGTATTCTCAATTCGCCGATTGCTACATTTTCATCGTTATATCGATTTTTTGTTAATCCGCTGCTTCACAAACCATCATTCAAAAATTTCTAGATGGATTTATCACATGCAAGTTTTTTTTTTCTCAGTGATAACTACCATAGACCTGTATGCATATATGCAGTATACCCAACTTGTATACCCGACAAAATTTCAATTTCCATACATGCAAAACAAAATCACAACTTTGCAATCATTATTTATTCGTTGCATCAGATAAATAAACAAATTAGGCTTGAAAAAGAGTGAGGCTACTCACCTTGTTTGGAAAAAAACAGAAAACAGATCATCCCTGGAACTTTATATTTTGATTGAAATAATCTAAAGCTTGGTTGACTGGAAACTTTGATGTCAAGATGATGATGCTTTTGATTTCAGGTTTGCTTGATAAGTCTCTAGCTGAAACTTCTGCTTTGATTCCAGATTCTAAGTGAAATGCAGTCCTTAAAACAGATTTGTTAAGAATGTTGTAGGTTTGCTTGATCGGTTATAGAGGTTACAGGATTTTGAAGATGATTTAAATTTATTTTGCAAATTTACAGAATTTTGAGTAGGAAGTGTTTGTATTCTTTTCTGATTTGTTTGTCTTTTGATTTTAGAAGAAGAAAAAAAAAAGAGAAAGGAAATTTTATATAAGCTAAAATTTGATTTTATTAAAAGAAAAAAAATAAAATAAAAGACACTTGTCCTAAAATATAACATTTGTCATAAACCTTACTTTATTATTTAACATGTGTTATTATAAAGCCTAAGAAGATTACAGTTATCTTTAAATTTATTTAGTTATTATTAAATGTTAATTAATTATTTAGTTAATATGTTAATATAAGAAAAAAAATGAATCTTTGTTTAAATAAATTAGTTAATATGTATTTATATATAATTGGTTTTATTTCTATAAAGTTATCAAAATAAGCATTTGTAAATTAATAGATTAAGTTAAAAAGTTTTTATTTACATTTAAAAATAAATAGAATTATTTAAAAAAAATCCAAATTAAAGTCATATAACTACACATTCAATTTGGAATAACAATTTTATTATTATTAAAATCTATTTACATCTATATATAAAAACAACTTATTATTATTATTGTTATTTATATTCAGATTTCCTTTATTATCAGAATTCTTATCTGTTCAATCTATAAATCTGTATTCTCAATAACTAAATTCAGTTACTTTATCGATTACAGATATTCTGAAATTCCGGGTTATCACAAAATATAACCTTTATAAAAATTCATTTTATATATAGAAACTATAATAGGCAAAATTATTTCATTCGCCTATATTAAAAACAAATATTGTGTCGGTCTGTCCTACTAAATGTTTAGAAATCCTTATTGATGTCATAGCGTCCCATGCACCAACCGGAATTTATAAATACAAAACGGAATAGATTAACACAATATTAAAACCTTTTTATAACACTAACAAATACGCTCTCTCATATATGTACACTCAGCGACTCCCATAGGGTATTACTACCCTATTAGTAAAGAATCAGACCCCACAAAGCTAAGGTTTATCGCTAAACCAAAGCTCTGATACTAGATGTAACATCTCCCCATCTCGCACGCTTTAAATCGACACTCATGCCAATTCAAACCATACGGAAGGGCAGATTGTTATGTGGTAAAAAGAAAAAACAGGGAAAGAAAAAAACAAAACAGAATCTTGTAGCTGAACGATAAAATATAATAATCAATATACAGTTCATAAAACTGTTTTACAAAACATTTGATTTTTCTTATACAATAAATATCAGAGTTCACATACCAAAGGATAATAACAATGTAGCGGAATGAAATGGTGTAGTGGAATAATATAGTAGATAATAGTAATATAAATCTTCGTCCTCGTCCTCCAGAGCTGAAGTCTTCGAATCCAAAAATGCTTAGGCTGACCCGATCGAATTAAAAAGACAAAACACTCGAGCCAAAACTAAAATATTTTATGTGAGTTAAATTAACAGAAAAACAAATGAGTGCAGTAGCTTAAGAGATGCTTGGGGTTCACATCTCCTAAGGATCCGTTAAACTATTTACTATGTAGTAATATTTCGCTATTATAATAATGTCTAATAGTAAAATAAACTTACTTTTTTCTTAGCATTAAGGGGTTGCCCATATAGCCCTTAACACGTAATAGTCCCAGTAGTCCATCCAATATCATGGTCCCTTCTGATCGGGAAGCCACCAGAGGATACCACACGGGCTACGGAAGAAATCCAAACTCGTACAAGGCGCAATATGGTAGGTGACACGGTACAACTAGGCAATACCAGGGTAGATATACCAATTACGTATCCGGGCTGGTGGTAACGCGTAGCGCGCAGCTACCGCCCACCTCGAGCCACACCCCCAAATAAAAAAAATCAAAAGTGGCCACCGAATCAATCCAAAAGTCAAAGTATAATACCGAAGGGATGTGTCCGATCAAAGGTGCTACCTCATTGGCCCGAGAATCGCTCCTGTTTTAGCCACCTTATGCCAACTCATAGGGGTTGGGTCCACGTATTTACCTTAAGGAAACGCCGCCACCATCCTACGTCATTCTAGAATCTCGACCGCGTAAACGGTTGTTAAAGTAGTTTTTGGAGTTGGCAAAGAGTATGACAACTTCCGATCCTGGTCTCTTCAACAACCAAATGTTATTATAACACCGCAGTTATTTAAAAATAATTTATACTTTAAAACCAGAATATAATATCCATTTCAAATCCATATAAATAGGATATCATTTCTATTTTTAAACCAAATCAATATGATATCATTTTAAAGAAATCCCAAATCGATATAATATCATTTTTATTTCAAAAATATCCTTTTCCCAAAATTATAGCACTTTCAAATCATAATACCTTGAAATTCCTAGCTTTGAAACATAACTTCCAATACTTAAATGGTTTACTATTAAATTACTTTATATAATAAATTAGCTTTTTTAATTTCAAAATCAATCCCAACACGGATTTAAATCCTCAAATAAACCATTTCAAATTTCACATATTTCAAAGCTTTAATATTCAAAATTCCAAAACTAAATTTGATAATCTAGATTCAAAAATCAAATCTTCTATTATTTAGTTTTGAAATATTTTACATAATAAATTCATTTTCATTTTAAACAAAACTCAAATTTCAAATACTAAATATTTTCTTCATTTAATTTATACTTGAAATAATCATTTTATTCACCTAGACCCAAAAATCCAGTTATAATAATTATACCTTTTAAAATTTTCAATTTAATAAATTCCACATCAACCTTTAGAGTTTAATTCTTAAATAAATTCAATTCCAAATAAATCTCCAATTTATCTCCCAACCTTAGTTTATTTAAATCATCATACACTCTATATTAAAATAAAATTTAAATACTTACTCAAATTTATTTTAATAAAAATCAAACTCTATTATTAAACTAAATTTTTATTTAACAAACTTATACATAGCTTAAGTTCAAGCATTTTAATAATATTTATATAATATCAAAAATCAATATTCATTAAACCTTATTATATAAAATAATCAAACTTTATTATTAGGCTTATTTTATATTTCAAGCCTATTTATATATAGCTAGAATCAATAATAAATTTGACGCTTATATAACATCTAAAATCAATATTTATATAATACGTATATTTCTTTAAAAACCATAGAAATCATTTGAACATATTTTTATATATATATAGACCGCGGTGTCTGTATATAATTTTCTACCCTAGGTGATACGGATGTTTATCATTTCAATCCGTAATTAAAAATAAAAATTACGGTTATATATCATTTCAAACCGCAATCCCGAATCAATAAAAATGCATAATAACTTGCAGTTTATAATAATAAAATACAACATCCATTCATCCATCATAAAATCATACATCCATCACAGTCATCATCCAAAACAATCAATCAATATCAATAGATAACTGATAATATATATAACAGGTATTTAACTGGCAGTTATATTCAAAATAAATTAAATAATGATTTAATTTAAATAAATGAAATTAGCTGAGATGATGATTAAAAATATACAAAAAAATCATAAATAAATGCATAATCACAACCATATTTAATTTAACAAACATAAGAAATTTTAGAAGTTGTGAGTTAGTTAAAACACTCACCTTTGATTTTAGCCCGTAAAAATCCAAACAGAAGCGCAAAACTCAACAATCTCCAAATTCAACTAAATCAATTTCATGTTCTCTGGAATATAAATTTGAATCCAACAGAAGAAATCATGCGTGAATAAATATTATATGCAAAAGATATTCATGTTACAAGAAATATTATTAAAATAAAAATTAGTATGCGTTAAAATTTATATATAAACAAATTTTAATACTTACGTTTTCTCAAGATGAGGCTTCAGGAAAAGATTGAAGAACAACTAAGAAGAGGACAGGAAGTGTACGAAAAATGAAAAAAAAAATCATTTTTATCAAAGAATGCTTTTGGATTTGCAAGAATAAGAGCTTTTGAATATGAGGTGTTAGGAGAAACAAAATGTAAAAGAAGAAATAAGATGTAGGTTATTTATAATTAGGAAATGAATGTGGAGGGATGAAAATAAATGTCACGTTTTATTATTAAAGCTTCAGGCATTAATAATAGATAAGGAAATGTACGTAGGAATGGAAAATTTTGCAAATGAAAGTAGAATTTTGTACGCATTTAGGTTTTTATCTACGCATAATAAAATATTTATACTTACCTTAAAAATGAAAACGTTAAATTTTGTTTTCTTCAAATGATCTTTTATTTCCATTAAAACACCCTTTTTGTTTAACACAAAACGTGCATTTCTTTTATTAAATTTATTAATTGCAATCAACGTTTCCTTTCCTTTTAATTGAAACATTTGAATTACATTAATTGCAGTTACTTACAAAGTTAAATTTTAAAAAAGACAACTAAAATGGATAAAAAAATAGAACAATGGTTTATTTAAACACGTTTATAAATTTATTGTTTATACACAAGAGTAATAAATAAATTATCTTCCTATTCTTGTAATCAGTCTGTAAGCTAAAACACAGTTCAAATAAACAAATATTTCTTTCTTTAAAATCAATCTTTCTATTCTTTATTTTAATGAAATTAAACCTACATTCACAGATGAAACATTCATTTTGTTTGATGTAAATGTTTTTTTCATTGAATCAAAACTTTCCTTGTATTTTCACAAAACATAAGCTGCTTTTAATTGCACCTATTACAAATAGTATTCTCTCTCCTATTAATTGAAAATTTTCAATTACATTAATTTCAGTTGATTAAGTTTCAAAATGGACTAAATGAATGTAATGAGGAGTAGAACAATTACTTCATATCAATTAAATATATTAATATTAAATTAATTAATCACCTTTTTATTCAATATTTATAAACTAACCAATTCATCCTTTTTAATCACTTGTACTTTTATCATGACTTAATACAAGTTTATATGACAATTCAATGTTGGTTATAGCACTTATTACCGTGTTCAATTTCCCTATAATCAAATCCATATTCTTAACCCATCCAGTTATTCATTTGATTTCATTTTACGATATAATTATCATGGTTTATACCATAGTGCATTAATATCCTTATTTTATCTTAATTTCAAATAATGTAGTAATTAATATCATTCACAATAAATTCAATTAATTATAATTTATTTCAATAAATTAACTCGATTTAACTCCAAATCCTTTTTATCTAATCAATTATTATTCAACAAACAAAGATAACATTTGTTTTACCCTTTATTACATTAGTATGTTCAAATTTTCATCTTTCCTTTGTATTGACTACCCTATTTCCATGTTATTATTTTCTACCAATATACACGCTAATTGCGATTAACATTTTAAATTAATTCATTTAATTGGGTTCATACTTTCCATTATATCGATTACTACACTATGCATAAATTTACAATCCTATTTATTTCATTATTACATTCACCTTTTCCGTTACAATTCTTAAATACTTCTGCTTTTATTAAATTACCGTTAACTATATTATTATTATTATTATTATTATTCCATTAGCTAATTAAGTAATTAAATTCGGTTCTTACATTTCAACCTCATAACCAACTATAACCGATTCCAATATCTCACCTGACCCTTCCTTTCAAATTTCCATGTATTAAATTTTACACTAACACATCTTTATTTCCATTCCTTAAATTTACCAATTTATTACTTATGAAAAATTTCATGTTTCTATTTATTTATTACATACCTACCTTCAGTCCTTGCATTAATTCTCATAAACATTACATCATTGATATCCAAATTTGATTTAGTAGACCAATTTGTTACAACTTGTAACATTCCTGAAATTTATCAAGTTTAAATTGGTAACTAAATTTATTTTTGAAAATAAATTGTGATTTAATTAGAAAATTTTCTAGAATAAATAAATAATTTGGATTTTAAATAGAAATTTATATTAGAAATTTAAGAATAAGTGATTTTTTAAAAACAAGTATTGAACTTCAAAATAAAATGTATTAAAAATATAATGGAAATTAAAAGCCTGAGATTAATATATGAAAAAAAAATGATAGTTGTTTTCTAAAATATTAAATATATATTGGTAGATGTAACAAATTTCAAAAAGATTTATTTTAAGATTTAATTCTCTTATATAAATAAATATAACGATTATTAATATGAAATCAAAGTGTTTAAATCCATTCTTTTCTTTTTATAAAGTTGTACAAAATAAATATAAAAAAATAATAATTATATGAATGTAAATTGTGTAAATATAAATTTTTAAATAAATGTATGAACCAAATTAAAGATTGAGTGTGAAATTTATAAAAAGATTGTGATATATATGTTGATAAATGTTTACAAAAGTAAATATGATATAAAAATAAAAATAAACATTCTTTTGTCTTTAAGAATTTAAATATGAACATATGCATGCATTCACATGGTTTAGAGTAGGATAATTAACAAAATCTAAAGCTCATGATTTCATTTTTACAAATGGCATTCACCATATTTAATAAAATAAAATAATAAGATAAAAAAATTACAAAAACTTTTCATTTTCCCATACACCCTTATTAAACAACTCAGCAAAATCTGAACAATAGTAAACAAAAGATTTGGCACTTCAATCTAAAACACCAAAGAAATTGAAAAAAAATCTAAAGCATGTAAACATGCAAGTTTAAGACCAGGAATTCAACATAGAAAAAACAAATCCAGTTTCAATATCAATGGGGAGTTGCAAGCCTGAAGTATGCAAATGGAAGTTCAAGATCAAAATTAGATATTCCAGTTGAAAGAAGTAAAGTAGAAGAAAAATTGGAAAACCAACTTATTCTCAATTCAAGGAAGTCTCAAACCTGTAGACAGTAAAAAAATTAAAGCTTGCTTCAACTCAATTCAAAAAGAAAAATCTGAAGTGTTTTCAAGGTGAGTGATGTACATTCAGGTGAGTTTTGTTTTAAATGTATAGTTTATAGAATTATGATTTTTAAATCAATTTTAACAACAAGTTTAAAACTTGAATTGCAGATTTATGGAAAAAAAAAACACAAAGCAAACTCAGATGGAATGCAAAGGCTTCAACCTGAAATGGGTTAGAACAGTGCAGTTCTCTTTGGGATTTAAATAAAGATAAGTAAATTTCTTTAAAAAGCTTTTAATTTAATGTTGTTAATCAATGATAAAGCATAAGTTTAAAACAGTTGAACAAAATCAAAAATGCAGATTCAACTTGAAAGTAAATGTGAATTGAAGTCTGCAGCTTGGAAAATAAATCATGTTTGAAGCTTTAAACAAATTCAAACGGTAAGTAAATAAATTCTATTGTTTGTCATTGATGAAGTAAACAAGAAAATAAACAGGAGTTTGAGCAAAGTTTTGAATTTACAAACTTCTGCAGATCTAATCTTTAAAAGATTGAAGAAGAAAAAAAAAAAATTTTTGTTCAGGCTCAAAAGAAATTCATCTCTATCTCTGTTCTTGTCTCCACTGCACAACTCCAAGGTGAGCAAACCCTCAACTTTGAATTTGTTGTTTGGTTCTTTTTCTTTTGAAGTTCGATTCTGCCATGATGATGTTGAAGTTGTTTGCATGCATGTATGTTTGACTGCATGTATATGGTTGATTAAGTATCTGTGTGTAGATATACAGAGACATCTCTCTGTTAGAAAACAGGTTATCAAATTAATTGAAAAAAAAAACTAAGATTATTTAGAATCCCTTACCACCTGATTTGGTATGAACTAGAATTTGTAGTATAAACAAACTTTGTTGTTTAGAACGATAGTTATAAATCCAAATTTAACTATATTTAAAATTCTGTAGTCTCTGGAAAACAATTTTAACAGTAAATATTTTTTTAGAAGTAAGTACATCAAACCTTTTAAACATTAAAACAGTTGCAACCAGAATGCATAATTGAATTTGTGGACTTTGGAAACAAAATATTACATTTTAATTTCACATGAGAGTGAGCATTTCTGTGAAACAGATTGGGTCATTTTGGTTCATTTTAGTTTCTAGTGTATCATGGGGGCTCTGGTTCTTTCTGGAGGTGGAATGCAGAAGGGTTGGTAGGGGAAGATTGTCAGTTTTTTTTTTTTTGTCAGTGAGGTGGTGATAGATGATCAGAAGTTGGTTCAGAAGAGATGGTGATTGAAATTGAGGTTTCTAGGTTTTCAAAAACCTGATTTTATGTGTGCAGTTCATAGCATCTGCACATGCTCTATGTTGCATCAAGTGGAGTAGGGATTTGAGGAGTTGTAGAAGAAGTGTAGAGGAAGCTATGGCCAGGGTCGCGTCGATGATGATGGTCGGAGGCGAGTTTAAGGGATGTGGTCAGGTTCGCAGTAGTTTCTTATGGTCTGGTGGACTTCTGTAATATGCAGGGATTAATTGACTCGGGTAATTCTCGGCAATTTGTGCTTCTCACTCGAAGCAATGGGTAGGAAAACTCGAAGTAAATATGATAGGTTCTAGGGTTAGTTGATTACAGAGTTTAACCTGTAGTTAGCAGTTTTTATGAATTGGAAAAATTCATAATTTAAAGATTGTAATTTAGTTCAAAAATAAGTAAGTCTGAATTCAAATGAAGTTTAGAATTCAAAGTTTTTAAAAATTGAATTCTTAAATTTAAATTCAGTTTTAAATCAAAATTTAAACAGTTTTGCAGGGTTTTAAAACCAGAGAATTATGCAGTTTTAATGTTTGAATGAATTCATATTTTTAAAATCTGGGTTTGATTCAAGCATAAGTTGTAACTGAATTCAAATGTAGTTGTGAATTCAAAGTCTTTAAAATGAAAATCTAAATTTAAACAAGTTTTAAATTCAGATTTGAAGACAAGTCTAAATCAGTTTCAGGTTTGTTTTTTTTTTACCAGAATTAGATTTAAAAACAGTTTTGTAAGTTTTAAAGGTATGAACAGATTTAGATGTTGAAGTGAAACTTAAATTTGTTCTTGAATTCAGATAAAAAGAAAAACTGTTTTTTTAAGTTTCTTTGAAAACCAGTTTTGAATTCAACAGTTTGTAAATTTAAAAATGAATGAACATGTTCATATGTTTAAAAGTGAATTTGAAAATGAAATTTGATTTCAAATAAGTTTTAAAACTTGAAAGAATTTGTTTCCTTTAGTATTTGAATTAAAATATGAAATGTTTAATTTAAATTTGGAAATTGAAAAAATCAATTTAAATCCTTCTTTATATTTAGATAATGAATGTTCCTTAACATTCATTTTGTTGTAAGGTTTATAATTATTTTAATTTGAATTAATGTTTAATGATTAAACATTTTAAATATCAAATTTTTAAATAGAATTTGAATTTAAATTTAGAAATGTATTGTTTTAATACATTTTGAATTTAAATGGGTCAATTAATAAGTAATTAAATTAGTTTGAATAATTAAGGATTTCACTTAATTATTTGATTTTTAAATAATGATTTAGATTAATATTAATTAGAAATGATTTATTAATCTAATTCAAATTTTCTTAAGTGTAAAATTAATGGAATGTTGTTAATAATGGGTGATAATTATCTAGGGATAATTTAGTAATTAATTAATGCAATTAATTTTGATAATTGACTAGATTAATTAATTGAATATAATTAATTGTAATTGGTTAAGTATAATTAATTGTTGAAATTAATTAAGGAATAATAAATCTATTTATTAAGGACAATTAATTTTAACTAAGATTTAATCAATCAAAAATTAAAAGTTTATTATTTAAAGTAATTAATTGGGGAATATGTAATTAAGATTAATTAATCACAATTAAAGGATAATTAATTAAGATAATTAATTTAGTAAATGATTAATAGATGAAGATGGTTAAGACTTAATTAATTATAGTTAATGATAATTAATCATTGGTTTAAAGATTTCAAATAAAAGTAATTATGTGGGTAATAAAATTTATAACCACACGATTTATTTAAGATGTTTGATTGTTAATGAATGTTGTGTGATGGATTGATATATTTGATATGTGACGCTATGTGATGCTTTATACTGAGCTGTTATATCTGTGATGTATATATTGTTATAGGAATATGCAAACCCCTTTACTTGTAAAACGACATTTGGATTTCGATGCGACAGGGAGTCGGATTCCATTTGGTTATCCGAAACCCACATCGAATTCTAATAATTGAATCTGTGCTGATTGATAATGTGGCACTCTTATTGTGTAAAACCCCTGGACCACACTTATACACACACAAATATGGATTGCACGTGGAAATTAGTTAAGTCACAGATTTTGAAATTGCTTTAAAATTGAATTTTTAAATCCAAAATAGTTTTTGAACTAGAATTGAAGTTTTTGGAAAATGATTATTTTTAAATAACTTGATTGAGTTTTGAAATTTAAATAATTGGATTTAAATTTGAATTCAATATTTGAAATTGAATGCTATAATTTAGGAACTAGGATTTAAAAGTTATCCAACTTATTAATGGGTTTATATGGGTTTTTAAAACCATTTTAAAGGTGATGTTTTGGAATTTAAAATTCAACCCAAGATTTCAACTTGTACAAATTGGATTTTTCGGAAACGAAAACTATTTGTTTTCAAATGATTGAAGCTTTCACATAAGAATGAATTTCCAATTTGTGTTAAAGGATTTCAAGTCTAAATTGAAGATAGTTTTCCAAATTATAGATAAATCTTTGGAAACGTGTTTTGAAAGCTATAAATCTTTAATTTAAAGATTTAACTGGGTTAACCCAAATTGAATGGGAATTGTTTTTGAAATCCATGAATAGATCTTTGTGAAACGGGGTGAACTTTGTGAAATAAATCTTTTTGTGTAAAGATTAAAAATGGCGATTTGTTTAACCGTTTAGAAAGAAAAGTTTTGAATCATTAAGTTGTGACTTAATTGAAATCCCATATCCATATGTTTTTAAATATTGCGCTCACTATTCGGTTTAGCCGGGAGAGGACCTTTGTGTCATATAGCCCATTCCGAATATGTGATACGTCGTTATGGATAGCATTGAAGACCGGTGGTGAAGACCGGGTATTTGCGAGAATGATAGGACGACTTATCGATTGTCTCTGCACTGAGTCGCGCCAGTATAGAGATTTCCTAAGTGATGGGAAGTCCGATCGGGATCGTGAATACCCGGATTTGCAAGGGCTTCTTCGGAAGTGCCTTCGGTTCTGTTCGAACCCGGAACAGACTGGTATGGTTGTATGTCCGACATTACACTTTGAGATATTAAACTGATCTCTATCAAATACATTTCTGCTTGGTGGCGGAGAATTTATTCTCTTAGCTTAACACCCTTCTCTGAGACGTACGAGATCAGAGGTTATGTAGTTGATATTTATCAGTGATATATCCCAAATTTGGTAATGTGGCATGCTGAGTGCTGCTGTGTGATGATCATTGGTTGATCATTTGTGATATGATCATTTGTTTGATCATTTATCTTTGTGATCATTGCTTTGGTCATCTGTTGACCCAAAGCATGGCTTTGTTGCACAAAGCGTAGCTTTGTGGACGAGACTGCATCAGGACCTCACTCCCCGGAAATGGTCGAAACAGGAAAGATGCGGCAAGGTTATGAGGGTCGCTCCCTTTAGGGTATGTCATTCCCTTCTGGTAAAGGGTGGTATCAGGTATGGAGCCCTGGTATTTAACCTATGTGGTTGCTCCAATCTCATTTACTGTGTGGTTGTTGCTTTGAGGCGCCTCGGATAAAGGTCCCAAAGGACCGGGGGATGGCATATTCGTGTAGTAGTTACCTAGTTACAGAGATAACCCGGCCTTGTGTTGGCAGAGATCTAACCGTAACGTTAGTTCTCGGGACGTCCCGCCAGAGGCGATCCCATTGACAGTAGGAAGTTCCTTAGCCTGACCATTTGTTGGAAATCCAATCAAGACAATACGCGCCCTGTACGGTTTTAGTTGTATAACCTGCCATGGAATGTGGCGGTAACCTGCTATTGAACATGGTAGCTATAGTAGGCATACGACGAAATGTCGTATGCTGGCTACGATTTATATTATACTTTCGAAATGGTTTTCCACACTTTGCACTTATAGTAATAATATCAAAGAAATTTTCTCGTATTAAGCATATTTGACTATCATAAGGAGAAATCTCCTCCAATTCTGCGTTTGCATTGTGTGTGAGGCGGGAGGCCTTATGGTAGTTTCATTTTCCAAAAAAGCATTACGGATTTATTTTAAATTCCTTGTTGCTTGTTTTTAAAGACCAAATGTTTTTGTTTGCTCATACCAGTCCCATGACTGACCTGGAGTTTATTGTTCCTTTTCTAAACTCTGGGTGCCCACTATTTTCCCACACGGGCAGTCTAGAGTTGGGATTTTCAGATAATCTATGGTAGGTGTAGATTCGATAGCTTTCAGCCTTAGGATTTGGCAATTGCATTTTGGATCGAGTTGCTTCTCTTCATCTTGATTTGGAGTTCGAGCTATTTCTGGATTGGTGCTTTGGAGATGGAGATTACTGATACTGGAGTTTTTTCTTGAAGACTGTTTTGGAGATTTGTTCCGCTGCTAGTGTTATTATTATATTTCCGCTGCTATTCTTTGTATCTCTGATAATGTTGATATCTATTGTACCATTCTGTTGTATCGGTTATTGTATCAAATGTTGTATATTGATATTTGCTATTCATTTCTTCCGCTGTGTTATTTACTTGATGTGTTATAAGCTCCGGCGAACCAGGTTCGGCGTTTGGATCTGCGGCATTTGAATACGAGTGTTGTATTCGGTGCCGATTTTCGAAGGTCGAGTCAGGGTCGTTACATTTGGTATCAGAGCTGAGGGTAAAACTTTAGCTCAGGAGTATAACACATTGAGTAACTCATTAGAGATAGGGTGAAGTAAACCCTAGAATGAGTATATCCCTAAGATATCCGTTCGAGTGCCTCAGTAAATTCTCTTGCTATCCACTGATAGTAAGTATGAGTGCGAGAAGAGGACGAGGTAGGGGACGGGGGAATACCACTACCAATGGTCAATACCCCGCAATAGCGGAAACAACCTTTCTTCTCAATCTCCTTTGATTCGATTCTAAATTCTTTTGATTGCTTCGTGTCAGCTCCAGAAAGAAGTTTCGGTGTGATAGTGGCCTTACGAATCGTTGTAGAAATCCTTACTTCGTATCTTCATCGATTTCTTATCAGCTTTTCGTTCTAAACTCTAACAAATTTGAAATTTGGAATTGAAAATTTTAAATAAATTGGAAATTTAAAATTAAGTAAATTGGTTAATTAATATGAAGATTTGATCCATCTATCTATTCTCTGGGATCCGATATATTCTACGAACGATTAGTTATCCCTTCGAACTAATCAATGCCCTCGTATATTCGTAGACCGGTGAACCCAAATATATTGTGAAATAATTGTATGAGTTTGTTCTCATGTTGTTAATATTCTGATTTGGAAAACCAAATGCAGAATAAATATTTCGACCTGATCCGATCAACCATTTCTTTATCTATTATCTTTTCTTTCTCGTCTTACTTGCAATTTCGAGGACGAAATTCTTTTAAGGGGGGAAATCTGTAACATTCCTGAAATTTATCAAGTTTAAATTGGTAACTAAATTTATTTTTGAAAATAAATTGTGATTTAATTAGAAAATTTTCTAGAATAAATAAATAATTTGGATTTTAAATAGAAATTTATATTAGAAATTTAATAATAAGTGATTTTTTAAAAACAAGTATTGAACTTCAAAATAAAATGTATTAAAAATATAATGGAAATTAAAAGCCTGAGATTAATATATGAAAAAAAAATGATAGTTGTTTTCTAAAATATTAAATATATATTGGTAGATGTAACAAATTTCAAAAAGATTTATTTTAAGATTTAATTCTCTTATATAAATAAATATAACGATTATTAATATGAAATCAAAGTGTTTAAATCCATTCTTTTCTTTTTATAAAGTTGTACAAAATAAATATAAAAAAATAATAATTATATGAATGTAAATTGTGTAAATATAAATTTTTAAATAAATGTATGAACCAAATTAAAGATTGAGTGTGAAATTTATAAAAAGATTGTGATATATATGTTGATAAATGTTTACAAAAGTAAATATGATATAAAAATAAAAATAAACATTCTTTTGTCTTTAAGAATTTAAATATGAACATATGCATGCATTCACATGGTTTAGAGTAGGATAATTAACAAAATCTAAAGCTCATGATTTCATTTTTACAAATGGCATTCACCATATTTAATAAAATAAAATAATAAGATAAAAAAATTACAAAAACTTTTCATTTTCCCATACACCCTTATTAAACAACTCAGCAAAATCTGAACAATAGTAAACAAAAGATTTGGCACTTCAATCTAAAACACCAAAGAAATTGAAAAAAAATCTAAAGCATGTAAACATGCAAGTTTAAGACCAGGAATTCAACATAGAAAAAACAAATCCAGTTTCAATATCAATGGGGAGTTGCAAGCCTGAAGTATGCAAATGGAAGTTCAAGATCAAAATTAGATATTCCAGTTGAAAGAAGTAAAGTAGAAGAAAAATTGGAAAACCAACTTATTCTCAATTCAAGGAAGTCTCAAACCTGTAGACAGTAAAAAAATTAAAGCTTGCTTCAACTCAATTCAAAAAGAAAAATCTGAAGTGTTTTCAAGGTGAGTGATGTACATTCAGGTGAGTTTTGTTTTAAATGTATAGTTTATAGAATTATGATTTTTAAATCAATTTTAACAACAAGTTTAAAACTTGAATTGCAGATTTATGGAAAAAAAAAACACAAAGCAAACTCAGATGGAATGCAAAGGCTTCAACCTGAAATGGGTTAGAACAGTGCAGTTCTCTTTGGGATTTAAATAAAGATAAGTAAATTTCTTTAAAAAGCTTTTAATTTAATGTTGTTAATCAATGATAAAGCATAAGTTTAAAACAGTTGAACAAAATCAAAAATGCAGATTCAACTTGAAAGTAAATGTGAATTGAAGTCTGCAGCTTGGAAAATAAATCATGTTTGAAGCTTTAAACAAATTCAAACGGTAAGTAAATAAATTCTATTGTTTGTCATTGATGAAGTAAACAAGAAAATAAACAGGAGTTTGAGCAAAGTTTTGAATTTACAAACTTCTGCAGATCTAATCTTTAAAAGATTGAAGAAGAAAAAAAAAAAATTTTTGTTCAGGCTCAAAAGAAATTCATCTCTATCTCTGTTCTTGTCTCCACTGCACAACTCCAAGGTGAGCAAACCCTCAACTTTGAATTTGTTGTTTGGTTCTTTTTCTTTTGAAGTTCGATTCTGCCATGATGATGTTGAAGTTGTTTGCATGCATGTATGTTTGACTGCGTGTATATGGTTGATTAAGTATCTGTGTGTAGATATACAGAGACATCTCTCTGTTAGAAACTAGGTTATCAAATTAATTGAAAAAAAAAAACTAAGATTATTTAGAATCCCTTACCACCTGATTTGGTATGAACTAGAATTTGTAGTATAAACAAACTTTGTTGTTTAGAATGATAGTTATAAATCCAAATTTAACTATATTTAAAATTCTGTAGTCTCTGGAAAACAATTTTAACAGTAAATATTTTTTTAGAAGTAAGTACATCAAACCTTTTAAACATTAAAACAGTTGCAACCAGAATGCATAATTGAATTTGTGGACTTTGGAAACAAAATATTACATTTTAATTTCACATGAGAGTGAGCATTTCTGTGAAACAGATTGGGTCATTTTGGTTCATTTTAGTTTCTAGTGTATCATGGGGGCTCTGGTTCTTTCTGGAGGTGGAATGCAGAAGGGTTGGTAGGGGAAGATTGTCAGTTTTTTTTTTTGTCAGTGAGGTGGTGATAGATGATCAGAAGTTGGTTCAGAAGAGATGGTGATTGAAATTGAGGTTTCTAGGTTTTCAAAAACCTGATTTTATGTGTGCAGTTCATAGCATCTGCACATGCTCTATGTTGCATCAAGTGGAGTAGGGATTTGAGGAGTTGTAGAAGAAGTGTAGAGGAAGCAATGGCCAGGGTCGCGTCGATGATGATGGTCGGAGGCGAGTTTAAGGGATGTGGTCAGGTTCGCAGTAGTTTCTTATGGTCTGGTGGACTTCTGTAATATGCAGGGATTAATTGACTCGGGTAATTCTCGGCAATTTGTGCTTCTCACTCGAAGCAATGGGTAGGAAAACTCGAAGTAAATATGATAGGTTCTCGGGTTAGTTGATTACAGAGTTTAACCTGTAGTTAGCAGTTTTTATGAATTGGAAAAATTCATAATTTAAAGATTGTAATTTAGTTCAAAAATAAGTAAGTCTGAATTCAAATGAAGTTTAGAATTCAAAGTTTTTAAAAATTGAATTCTTAAATTTAAATTCAGTTTTAAATCAAAATTTAAACAGTTTTGCAGGGTTTTAAAACCAGAGAATTATGCAGTTTTAATGTTTGAATGAATTCATATTTTTAAAATCTGGGTTTGATTCAAGCATAAGTTGTAACTGAATTCAAATGTAGTTGTGAATTCAAAGTCTTTAAAATGAAAATCTAAATTTAAACAAGTTTTAAATTCAGATTTGAAGACAAGTCTAAATCAGTTTCAGGTTTTTTTTTTTTTTTTACCAGAATTAGATTTAAAAACAGTTTTGTAAGTTTTAAAGGTATGAACAGATTTAGATGTTGAAGTGAAACTTAAATTTGTTCTTGAATTCAGATAAAAAGAAAAACTGTTTTTTTAAGTTTCTTTGAAAACCAGTTTTGAATTCAACAGTTTGTAAATTTAAAAATGAATGAACATGTTCATATGTTTAAAAGTGAATTTGAAAATGAAATTTGATTTCAAATAAGTTTTAAAACTTGAAAGAATTTGTTTCCTTTAGTATTTGAATTAAAATATGAAATGTTTAATTTAAATTTGGAAATTGAAAAAATCAATTTAAATCCTTCTTTATATTTAGATAATGAATGTTCCTTAACATTCATTTTGTTGTAAGGTTTATAATTATTTTAATTTGAATTAATGTTTAATGATAAAACATTTTAAATATCAAATTTTTAAATAGAATTTGAATTTAAATTTAGAAATGTATTGTTTTAATACATTTTGAATTTAAATGGGTCAATTAATAAGTAATTAAATTAGTTTGAATAATTAAGGATTTCACTTAATTATTTGATTTTTAAATAATGATTTAGATTAATATTAATTAGAAATGATTTATTAATCTAATTCAAATTTTCTTAAGTGTAAAATTAATGGAATGTTGTTAATAATGGGTGATAATTATCTAGGGATAATTTAGTAATTAATTAATGCAATTAATTTTGATAATTGACTAGATTAATTAATTGAATATAATTAATTGTAATTGGTTAAGTATAATTAATTGTTGAAATTAATTAAGGAATAATAAATCTATTTATTAAGGACAATTAATTTTAACTAAGATTTAATCAATCAAAAATTAAAAGTTTATTATTTAAAGTAATTAATTGGGGAATATGTAATTAAGATTAATTAATCACAATTAAAGGATAATTAATTAAGATAATTAATTTAGTAAATGATTAATAGATGAAGATGGTTAAGACTTAATTAATTATAGTTAATGATAATTAATCATTGGTTTAAAGATTTCAAATAAAAGTAATTATGTGGGTAATAAAATTTATAACCACACGATTTATTTAAGATGTTTGATTGTTAATGAATGTTGTGTGATGGATTGATATATTTGATATGTGACGCTATGTGATGCTTTATACTGAGCTGTTATATCTGTGATGTATATATTGTTATAGGAATATGCAAACCCCTTTACTTGTAAAACGACATTTGGATTTCGATGCGACAGGGAGTCGGATTCCATTTGGTTATCCGAAACCCACATCGAATTCTAATAATTGAATCTGTGCTGATTGATAATGTGGCACTCTTATTGTGTAAAACCCCTGGACCACACTTATACACACACAAATATGGATTGCACGTGGAAATTAGTTAAGTCACAGATTTTGAAATTGCTTTAAAATTGAATTTTTAAATCCAAAATAGTTTTTGAACTAGAATTGAAGTTTTTGGAAAATGATTATTTTTAAATAACTTGATTGAGTTTTGAAATTTAAATAATTGGATTTAAATTTGAATTCAATATTTGAAATTGAATGCTATAATTTAGGAACTAGGATTTAAAAGTTATCCAACTTATTAATGGGTTTATATGGGTTTTTAAAACCATTTTAAAGGTGATGTTTTGGAATTTAAAATTCAACCCAAGATTTCAACTTGTACAAATTGGATTTTTCGGAAACGAAAACTATTTGTTTTCAAATGATTGAAGCTTTCACATAAGAATGAATTTCCAATTTGTGTTAAAGGATTTCAAGTCTAAATTGAAGATAGTTTTCCAAATTATAGATAAATCTTTGGAAACGTGTTTTGAAAGCTATAAATCTTTAATTTAAAGATTTAACTGGGTTAACCCAAATTGAATGGGAATTGTTTTTGAAATCCATGAATAGATCTTTGTGAAACGGGGTGAACTTTGTGAAATAAATCTTTTTGTGTAAAGATTAAAAATGGCGATTTGTTTAACCATTTAGAAAGAAAAGTTTTGAATCATTAAGTTGTGACTTAATTGAAATCCCATATCCATATGTTTTTAAATATTGCGCTCACTATTCGGTTTAGCCGGGAGAGGACCTTTGTGTCATATAGCCCATTCCGAATATGTGATACGTCGTTATGGATAGCATTGAAGACCGGTGGTGAAGACCGGGTATTTGCGAGAATGATAGGACGACTTATCGATTGTCTCTGCACTGAGTCGCGCCAGTATAGAGATTTCCTAAGTGATGGGAAGTCCGATCGGGATCGTGAATACCCGGATTTGCAAGGGCTTCTTCGGAAGTGCCTTCGGTTCTGTTCGAACCCGGAACAGACTGGTATGGTTGTATGTCCGACATTACACTTTGAGATATTAAACTGATCTCTATCAAATACATTTCTGCTTGGTGGCGGAGAATTTATTCTCTTAGCTTAACACCCTTCTCTGAGACGTACGAGATCAGAGGTTATGTAGTTGATATTTATCAGTGATATATCCCAAATTTGGTAATGTGGCATGCTGAGTGCTGCTGTGTGATGATCATTGGTTGATCATTTGTGATATGATCATTTGTTTGATCATTTATCTTTGTGATCATTGCTTTGGTCATCTGTTGACCCAAAGCATGGCTTTGTTGCACAAAGCGTAGCTTTGTGGACGAGACTGCATCAGGACCTCACTCCCCGGAAATGGTCGAAACAGGAAAGATGCGGCAAGGTTATGAGGGTCGCTCCCTTTAGGGTATGTCATTCCCTTCTGGTAAAGGGTGGTATCAGGTATGGAGCCCTGGTATTTAACCTATGTGGTTGCTCCAATCTCATTTACTGTGTGGTTGTTGCTTTGAGGCGCCTCGGATAAAGGTCCCAAAGGACCGGGGGATGGCATATTCGTGTAGTAGTTACCTAGTTACAGAGATAACCCGGCCTTGTGTTGGCAGAGATCTAACCGTAACGTTAGTTCTCGGGACGTCCCGCCAGAGGCGATCCCATTGACAGTAGGAAGTTCCTTAGCCTGACCATTTGTTGGAAATCCAATCAAGACAATACGCGCCCTGTACGGTTTTAGTTGTATAACCTGCCATGGAATGTGGCGGTAACCTGCTATTGAACATGGTAGCTATAGTAGGCATACGACGAAATGTCGTATGCTGGCTACGATTTATATTATACTTTCGAAATGGTTTTCCACACTTTGCACTTATAGTAATAATATCAAAGAAATTTTCTCGTATTAAGCATATTTGACTATCATAAGGAGAAATCTCCTCCAATTCTGCGTTTGCATTGTGTGTGAGGCGGGAGGCCTTATGGTAGTTTCATTTTCCAAAAAAGCATTACGGATTTATTTTAAATTCCTTGTTGCTTGTTTTTAAAGACCAAATGTTTTTGTTTGCTCATACCAGTCCCATGACTGACCTGGAGTTTATTGTTCCTTTTCTAAACTCTGGGTGCCCACTATTTTCCCACACGGGCAGTCTAGAGTTGGGATTTTCAGATAATCTATGGTAGGTGTAGATTCGATAGCTTTCAGCCTTAGGATTTGGCAATTGCATTTTGGATCGAGTTGCTTCTCTTCATCTTGATTTGGAGTTCGAGCTATTTCTGGATTGGTGCTTTGGAGATGGAGATTACTGATACTGGAGTTTTTTCTTGAAGACTGTTTTGGAGATTTGTTCCGCTGCTAGTGTTATTATTATATTTCCGCTGCTATTCTTTGTATCTCTGATAATGTTGATATCTATTGTACCATTCTGTTGTATCGGTTATTGTATCAAATGTTGTATATTGATATTTGCTATTCATTTCTTCCGCTGTGTTATTTACTTGATGTGTTATAAGCTCCGGCGAACCAGGTTCGGCGTTTGGATCTGCGGCATTTGAATACGAGTGTTGTATTCGGTGCCGATTTTCGAAGGTCGAGTCAGGGTCGTTACACAACTTTACCTACATTAACACTATTTCCCTTATTTTGGTTATTATTTCATACATAGATCACAAGTTTACATTTCTTATAATTTATTGCATTTATTGGAATCAAATTTGCAAATTTACTAGATACAACAAATTATGACCTTACAGTTATTTCAATTAATAGGGATTGCGCTAATTAATTATTTATTAACTTACATTAACGTAATTACACAAATTTACATTCAGTTACAAATAAATCAATATATTATTTCGCACATAAATACACTGATTGCATTTGTTTATACTATATTCTATTTAAACTAAGTCATAACATTTGAATTATTATATTAAGTTGGAATGTTCATTCTTCCCAACCTATCACCCTTTATTGCATTATAACTTTACAATTTTGAATAAATTCATTAATTGTTATTTCATTCATCCTATTAATTATTATTAACCATAATTAGCGTTGTTACGTTTTAATTCACTTATTATTTCATTAAAAAGTTACACAAATTTTATTTCTCCAAATATTAAATCACAAAGTCTTATGTGATTTACCATTGCTACATTACCTTTTAACGTTTTGCTTCATTATAAATCATCATCAATTTTTTTGTTTCTTCTAAATTTAATTACTCAATTTTTAACAAAATAACCAAACTTAATCATTAAAAATTTTCGGGTCGTTACAATGAGACCTCATCGGACCTCACGTCCCGGAAATGGTCGAAACAGGAAAGATGCGGCAAGTTTATGATTGTCGCACCCTTTAGGGTATGTCATTTCCTTCTGGAAAAAGGTGGTATCATGGTATGGAGCCCGAATACTTACCTATGTGGTTGCTGCAATCTCATTTACTATGTGGTTGTTGCTTTGTGATAGAGGGCCCTCGGATAAAGGTCGCAAACGACCGGGGAATGGCATAGTCGTGTAGTAGTTACCTAGTTACAGAGGTAACCCATTCTTGTGTTGGCAGAGAACTGGTCAAGTTCTCGGGACGCCCCTCCAGAGGCGTACCCATGTGGCAGTAGGAAGTTCCTTAGCCTGACCATTTGTTGGAAATCCAATTTCCAATACGAACCTTGTACGGTTTTAGTTGTATAGCCTGCCAAGCAGCGTGGCGGTAACCTGCCACAAAACATGGTAGCTACAGTAGACATACAATAATGGTTGTATGTTGGCTAAGATTTATATCATACTTTCGAAATGATTTTCTACACTATGCACTAGTAATAATATGAAAGAATTTTTCCCGTATCAAGCATATTTGACTATCATAAGAAGAAATCTCCTCCAATTCCGCGATTGCATTGTGTGTGTGGCAGGAGGTCTTATGGTAGTTTCATTTTTCAAAAAGCATACCGTATTTTCTTTTATAAATCTTATTTTATTTAAAAGCAACTGTTTTTGTTTACTCATACCAGTCCCATGACTGACCCGGAGTTTATTGTTTCTTCCTAAACTCCGGGTGCCCATAATTTCCACACGGGCAACCTAGTAGCAGGTTTCCGTGTTTTGGTGCTAGCTGTATTTTGAAGTCTTTTGGAGTTAGAAACTATCGGTTTTTGGAGGCTTTTGTCTTAGAGATATTTTGAAAGCTTTTGGATCTCAAGGTGCTTAGTTTTGGAGGTTCGCTATCACTCTATTTCCTTGATGACTCTTTGGCAATATGATCACTTAATGTTCTATTGTGATGTTCTATTTGAAGTTGTGATATACATATAAGAATACTATGATGTTGTAATGGATATTATGATGATGTTGTATTTGTGATGTAATGCATGATATTCATTTTGTTTCCGCTGTTTTGTATTCATCTAATGTTGTTATAAGCTCCATCCGACTAGAGTTTGATGTTTGAATCTTCGACGGTTGAATACAAGTGAGGTATTTGATGTCAATTTTCGAACATTGGATTTCGAGTCGTGACAAGAATGATCCTTAACCCGCTTATAATTTTTTTCCCAAAAACCCAACAATTTTATCAACTTGCCAAAACAAATCCTTTATTAAAGACCCATCATTTTCAACTAACTTTCCAAATCTTCCAAAATTTCCAAACAGCATTATTTACTCAACAATTCAAATTTAAATTTAAATTTGAAATTTCGAAATTTTCTCAAAATTTTTCTAACTCTCAAAATTTTCGAAAAATTTCGCCAGCGTCTCCTTTACGCGGCTAGCTCGGTACGACTACAAAATGGCACCATGGGCCCCCGGATTCAAAAAGAAAACGAAAAGCCAAGTAGCTGGACGGGAAAATCATCAAATTTCATACTGAAATTTAAATACATACCTTTTTCGAAAAATTCAAATTTTTATCTTAGAAATCCAAATCCCAATCCCTTTTCCTTTTAACAAACCTGTATATCTTGCTTATCATTTTGCACATTCCTTTACAAAATTTTCAATATACACTTCTTATACCATTTTTCACTTCACTATTGAAGTTATATATCCATTTTCATTCAATCTTGCATTATCAATTTCATTTGAATTCAATTTACAATTTCAATTCTATTTGGATTCAATTTACCCTCTGAATGTTGAATTTTATCAACTATCTTTCATTCACAACTGATTCATCTCACTTTTTTAAATTAGTTTCATTTACTAATTCATTACATATTCCAAATCATTTTATCTCGAACCCTTTTTTTATTTCCACCTTTATTCTCTTTAGTTCACTTCGAACTAATTTTACAACTTCATTTTATTTCGCACAATTCAACTTGGTTTTCAATATTCAGTTTCAATTCCAGTTTTATTCTTTGTTCATTCCTAAGTTTATTTTCTCCTTCACCTGTTGGGGATGCGGATTAAGGATCTTAAGGCAGAAATAACACTAGGGGGGTGAATAGTGTTTTAAAGAATCTATGAACTATATGACTAAATTAAAACTTTCAACACAAATCTAAACAGAATTCTAACACAGAATGATCACAGAACATATAACAAATGCAAATAGTAAAGTAAAGCAAGTAAAAGGAAAGAACACACCGGATTTTATACAGGTTCGGAATCCTCCTACATCCAGTCCTGCACCAAGGTAATATCCTTGTACAGATTTTTATAAGCCAATATCCAAATTACAACCCTCAATTTCTAAGGCCATGAGGAACCCTCCTATCTCCGAGTCTGGGTAAACTCTCTTGATTTACGGGACACAAGATCACCCTAATACTTTCTAATAACAATCCTTTCGAATGGATAGACTCTATGGACTTTTTGAATACAAATTGATCATATAACTCTGAATAGCACTTTGATCTTTAGTAGAGTGATGGAGAATCAAATAGAGAGAGTATCTAAATGATTTCCTATTGAGAATTTGGCAGAATGATGGCACGATCTTGAAAATATGAAGTTTTATGGATATGGAATGGTGGAGAAGGAGTAAAGAAATTAAGAGAATAGTTATTTAAAAAATTCGTTTTGGAAGCCTTTATATAGATGCACAACAGTCATAACCATTGGCGAAAGGTTTTTCGAACGAATGGACACTTCTTTTGAAAATTGAATTTTGAATCCAATTGTCACCATGTCGACATGGGGTATCCCCATATGTCGACATCCCTTAGTTTAAAATTATAGAGATGTTGTTTTGTAAACACAATTGAATTTAAAACAAGTTGAAACTTCTCTGAAGCAAAGTAAAGTGTTTAAACAATATTTTGAGATAGAGAATGAATATAAAACATTATTTTAAATATATATGTATAATTGATATAGACCGTCAATTATATAAGTAATATTTAAAATCAGAATAAGTTTTGATGTTTTAAAATTAGAAGTTTTTAAAATCAGAATAGAGAAATATTTCAAGGCTAAAACAAATTTTGAAAACATTTTTGAAAACATGATTTTGAAAGCTAAAACATTCTGAAAACAGATTTAAAAACATTTTGAAAAATATATTCAAACTGAAATTGCAAGAACCTTCCTACAGAGCTCCTCCAAAGGACTCGAGAACTTGTACAAAGTAGTTTAAATGATTTTGATTTTCGTGGGTTTGTAAGCCACTTGTCGTAGGTTTGTAAGCTACTTGTCGTGGATTTGTAAGCCACTGGTTCCGATAGAAATTGGGTTCCATCGCAAAAGAAAATTAGAAGAAAGATGAGAGTGCTATTATGAAGTTTTAACAAAATACTAGACACTTATCTTGAGATCTTGAAATCTTGATACTCTAGAGTCTTGAATCTTGAATCTCTAATCTTCATCTTGATGCTTGAGTCTTTATACTGATCAGTCTTCGATAATACCTGCATATAACTCCTATATACATACATACATACATACATACATACATACATACATACATACATATATATATATATGGAAATGTTAGCATATATTTTATAAAGTAAAGTATAATGACTATATAAGGTTGTTGTCATCAAAACATCATCAACTCAGTTCCTAACAATCTCCCCCTTTTTGATGATGATAACCTTTATTTATAAAATATTCTTACCATACCATAACTCCCCCTTACTCCGTGATTTCTTCTTAAAACTACAACTCCCCCTTACTCCATGACTCCCCCTTACACCAAGCACATATATTTTTATAACTTTCTCCCCCTTTGTCATCAACAAAAACTATTAACTACTTAAGAATTCCAGAATGATTAGTATGAACAAATAGTATATATAGAACAAGCATGAAGCAATGAGTATAAGTGAACACATTTTATTTATTACAACATATATAAGAACATACAAAAACACGAACAAACAAAACAATTAAAACAAAGAACAAAATAAAAGTACACTTTAATGGCGATCCTTAACTACAGGAGACTTATGAATCGAACAATTGGGGTAGTGGAGACAAAAGTTTCCACGTTGTTCAATTATGTTTCCATTAGTATCAACAAGGATCTCACCAACGCAAATAACGCTTTCGTCCTCATTTATAGGGACTTCTGGTTTAGCTAAAGGTTGATCTTCCTCTTGGTCTTCTTGTGGCTCTTCCATAGGTTCTTCTTCCTCTGATTCCATGGCCTGTGAAGAGTCTTCAATATTAATAGGATTTGTACGGTTATCCATAAGGAATTTTTGTACATTCCTAATAATATTCCCTTGCCTTTGTTGTTCTGTAGCCATCCTGAGTTGACTTACTTGAATTTCAGTCAACAATTGAAGGATATCTTTTATCTTCTCTTGCAATTTGATCACTCGAGCATGCGTAGATCGTTGAAATGGACCAGAATGAGGAGATGTGGGTGAAGTGGGTTCATTAGTAGAAGAGGAGGTCATTATTTTATTGTTTCAGAAGTTGTTTACAGAGAATATAGTGAAGAAAGAGGGGAGAAAACGAAATAAATAGATAAATAACCAAATAACTAACTTTGGAGGGAAATTCAATTTTCAAATATTAGTTGGGTATGTCGACATCAGGGGATGGGGCATGTCGACATGTCCTTCAGAAAAAGTGTAATTTTTATTTTGAATTTTTTATTGATTATTATATTATATTATATTTTAGATTTTGAACAAATACCTAATTCTCTTCTAAATTTAGTAAAATTCTGTTCTGTTAATAGTTTAGTTAATATATCAGCAATTTTTTTTTCATTATTTATATATTCTAGAGTTATTATTTCTTTAGTTATATTATCTCTAAGAAAATGATGTCTTATATCAATATGTTTAGTTCTAGCATGATGAGTTGGATTTTTAGATAGATTTATTGCACTAGTATTATCACAATATATTGGTGATTTACTTATGTCAATTCCAAAATCTTTTAAAGTTTGTCGCATATATATGACTTGTGAACAGGCCAGAGCAGCAGATATATACTCTGCTTCAGTTGTTGATAAGGAAACAGTATTTTGTTTCTTGCTGAACCAGGAAACTAGTGAATGTCCTAGAAAGTGACAAGTTCCACTTGTATATTTTCGGTCTGATTTACAACCAGCATAATCAGCATCACAATATGATATTAAATCAAAAGTATTATTTTTAGGATAAAATAAACCATAATCTAAAGCGTATTTTACATATCTTAAAATTCTTTTAACAACTTTTAAGTGAGTTTCTTTGGGTTGTGATTGGTATCTTGCACAGAGACAAACACTATGCATAATATCAAGACGACTCGCTGTTATATAGAGCAGCGAACCAATCATTCCCCTATATAAAGTTTGATCAATATCTTTTCATTTATCTTCTTTACTTAAACCTACATTTGTTGACATTGGAGTTGGTTTCCCACTAGAGGTGCTTAAACCAAATTTATTGATTAAGTCTTTAGCATATTTTTTTTGACTTATGAAGATTCCATTTTCTAGTTGTTTAATTTGAAGCCCTAAGAAGAAACTTAATTCTCCCATGTGACTCATTTCAAATTCTTTAGTCATTATATCTGAAAATTCTTTATTCATTATGTTATTAGTTGATCCAAAGATTATATCTACATATATTTGAACTAGTTGAATATCTTGATTATTTCTTTTAATAAAAAGTGTTGTATCTACTTTACCAATTTCAAAACCAGATTGAAGTAAATAAGATCTTAGTCTTTCATACCAGGCTCTAGGAGCTTGCTTTAGACAATATAGAGCTTTCTTTAACTTGTATACATTGTTTGGAAATTTATTATCTTCAAAAAGTGGAGGTTGTTCAACATAAACATCTTCTTTTACAAAACCATTTAGAAAAGCACTTTTAACATCCATTTGATATAATTTGAAATTATTATAATTAGCGAAAGCAAGTAGAATTCTTATAGCTTCTAATCTTGCTACGGGGGCAAAGGTTTCATCATAGTCAATTCCTTCTTCTTGACAATAACCTTGCGCGACTAAACGAGCTCTATTTCTTACGACCTCACTGAGTTCATTCATTTTATTTTTATAAACCCATTTAGTTCCAATTATACTTTTATCCTCAGGTTTAGGAACAAGTTTCCATACATCATTTCTGGTAAATTGATTCAATTCGTCTTGCATAGCAAGAATCCATGAATCATCAGACATGCTTCCTTTGGATTTTTAGGTTCAATTGTTGATATAAAGGCTACATTACTCATACTACTTAATTGATTTCTAGTTCTTACTACAGATTCAATATTTCCTAAAACATTTTCTATAAGATGATCTTTTGATATTTTAAATCTCTTATTAGGTTGATTAATTTCACTAATAGTTTCATTAGATTGATTTAAATTTATAAAATCTTTTTCATCATCTATTTGTACAATATCTTTAAGATTTTCATTAAAAGATACATGCACAGTTTCTTCAATAGTATTAGTTTTTAAATTAAAAACTCTAAATGCTTTGCTTCTATTAGAATAACCAATAAAGACTCCTTTATCAGCTTTTGGTTCAAATTTATCTAAATTATTTTTGTTTTAAGTATAAAACATTTACTCCCAAATACTTTAAAATAAGCAACTATAGGTTTCTTATTATAGAGTAAGTCATATGGATTTTTATTTGTTAATGGTCTAATTAAAATTCTATTTAATATATAACAAGCTGTAGCAACTGCTTCAGCCCAAAAATGATTAGGTAAATTACTATCAGAAAGCATTGTATGAGCACACTCTTGAATCGTTCTATTCTTACGTTCTACTACACCGTTTTGTTGTGGAGTTCTTGGAAATGAAAAGTTGTGAGTAATTCCCTTTTGAATACAGAAATTCCCAAAATTTTCATTTTCAAATTCACCACCGTGATCACTTCGAATAGTTTTAATTTTGAAAGAATGTTGTTTTTGAATTCTTTTAGAAAAGTTTTTAAATATTTCAAAAGCATCACTTTTATGTTTTAAAAAGATTGTCCATGTATATCTTGAATAATCATCTACTATAACAAAAACATATTTACTATAGTTAATTGATTGAACTTGAGATGGACCAAATAAATCTAAATAAAGTAATTTTAGAGGACTATAGGTAGAAATAGCATATTTTAATTTAAATGAACTTTTCTTAAGTTTTCCTAATTGACAAGCATCACAAATACTATCTACTTTAAAGTTTAACTTGGGTAGACCTCTAACTAAGTCAAGTTTTGATAGCCTAGATAATAATTTGAAATTCAAATGGCCAAGTCTTTTATGCCAAATCCAAGGGTCACTTGTATTAGCCAAAAGACATAGGTTATCATTTGAAATTTTCATCCTAAGGATATAAATATTTTTCTTCCTAATACCTTCAAAAATTATATTAGACTTATCATCTTCAATGTGACATTTATCTTTTTCAAATTTAATTTTAAAACCTTTATCACATAGTTGACTTATACTAAGCAGATTATGTTTTAAGTTCCTAACTAATAAAACATCAGAAATAAGTAAAGTTTTAGAGTTACCGACATTGCCAACGCCAACCACATATCCTTTAGAGTTGTCACCAAAATTGACTAATCCACCATCTTGATAAGTAATGTCCTTGAGTATCTTGGGATTTCCCGTCATGTGCCTCGAACAGCCACTATCAAGTATCCATTTATCTTTCTCAATTTGCACAGTTTGTCCATTGTGTGTTGATTTGTCAAAAGCCATATAACATGTCTGTTCCTGCATAACACACCAATTCGGTAGATAACTTGATTTTTCAAAATAACTATATGCAGACTTATGAAACTTTGATGAAATGCATAGATTCAAAGTAGTTTTAACACAATTTTCCAAAAATGCCATTTTTATATTTTTCAAGTTTCAGATTATGAAAACAATGAAAACCAATGCTCTGATACCAATTGTTGGGGATGCGGATTAAGGATCTTAAGGCAGAAATAACACTAGAGGGAGGGTGAATAGTGTTTTAAAGAATCTATGAACTATATGACTGAATTAAAACTTTCAACACAAATCTAAACAGAATTCTAACACAGAATGATCACAAAACATATAACAAATGCAAATAGTAAAGTAAAGCAAGTAAAAGGAAAGAACACACCGGATTTTATACTGGTTCGAAATGCTCCTACATTAAGTCCTGCACCAAGGCAATATCCTTGTACAGATTTTTATAGGCCAATATCCAAATTACAACCCTCAATTTCTAAGGCCTTGAGGAACCCTCCTATCTCTGACTCTGGGGTAAACTCTCTTGATTTACGGGACACAAGATCACCCTAATACTTTCTAATAACAATCCTTTTGAATGGATTGACTCTATGGACTTTTTGAACACAAATTGATCCTATAACTCTGAATAGCACTTTGATCATTAGTAGAGTGATGGAGAATCAAATAGAGAGAGTATCTAAATGATTTCCTATTGAGAATTTGGCAGAATGATGGCACGATCTTGAAAATATGAAGTTTTATGGATATGGAATGGTGGAGAAGAAGGAGTGAAGAAATTAAGAGAATAGTTATTTAAAAAATTCGTTTTGGAAGCCTTTATATAGATGCACAACAGTCATAACCATTGGCGAAAGGTTTTTCGAACGAATGGACACTTCTGTTGAAAATTGAATTTTGAATCCAACTGTCACCATGTCGACATGGGGTATCCCCATATGTCGACATCCCTTAGTTTAAAATTATAGAGATGTTGTTTTGTAAAGACAATTGAATTTAAAACAAGTTGAAACTTCTCTGAAGCAAAGTAAAGTGTTTAAACAATATTTTGAGATAGAGAATGAATATAAAAAATTATTTTAAATATATATGTATAATTGATATAGACCGTCAATTATAAAAGTAATATTTAAAATCAGAATAAGTTTTGATGTTTTAAAATTAGAAGTTTTTAAAATCAGAGTAGAGGAATATTTCAAGGCTAAAACAAAGTTTGAAAACATTTTTGAAAACATGATTTTGAAAGCTAAAACATTTTGAAAACAGATTTAAAAACATTTTTAAAAATCTATTCAAACTGAAATTGCAAGAACCTTCTACAGAGCTCCTCTATAGGACTCGAGAACTTGTACAAAGTAGTTTAAATGATTTTGATTTTTGTGGGTTTGTAAGCCACTTGTCGTAGGTTTGTAAGCTACTTGTCGTGGGTTTGTAAGCCACTGGTTTTGATAGAAATTGGGTTCCATCCCAAAAGAAAATTAGAAGAAAGATGAGAGTGCTATTATGAAGTTTTAACAAAATACTAGGCACTTATCTTGAGATCTTGAAATCTTGATACTCTAGAGTCTTGAATCTTGAATCTCTAATCTTCATCTTGATGCTTGAGTCTTTATACTGATCAGTCTTCGATAATACCTGCATATACTTCCTATATATATATATATATGGAAATGTTAGTATATATTTTATAAAGTAAAGCATAATAACTATATAAGGTTGTTGTTATCAAAACATCATCAACTCAGTTCCTAACATCACCTTATTTAACACAATTCTAATTCAATTTTAAACTTCTATAATTTTTCTCGATTTTTTTTTCATACTCACTTTAATTTAACTCAATTCTTTAAGTTAAATTCATTCTACCAAAATTCAAATTATATAAGTTATCAACTCATAAGCACTTTTAGTAAATCTTTCAGAGTTTTAAACGATTTTTCAACATTTCAAAATCACCTTTGAAATTAATTATTTCCAAAATCAAACTATTCCAAAATCATGCTCAATTTCGCAAATATTCCCAATTCAAAATATTTGGGTAGCAATTCCTCCCTTGGAAACTCGAAAATGAACATCCATGATGCTGCAGTCATCACCGAAGATATTTTCCAACGGCCGAAAAGATTTTAGTGCTTTTATTCTTCCAAAAACATTTTTCCAAACCTTTGAAAATAATTTTCAAACTAAAAAGGGATTTAATTTCCAACCTTTCCAAATTTCAAAACTTTTCAAATCCTTTCAAAAACATTTCCAAATATTCCTCTGGAATTCCATTTCAAATTTATAAATCACATTTACATTTACAATTCCCATTTGTTTATGGATTTTATTTTCTTAGCTCTTTGTATATCATTTCAATTTCTTATTCAATAATGATAATAGTTTAATATTACCATTCCTTTAACAACCAAACAACCATATACTATAATAATTTATGGAAAATCATTCCTTTTATATACGAAAATAATTTGGGTAAAATTATTTCATTCACCCTATTTTAAAACAATATCTGTGTGGAATTGTTGTGTACAAGTGTTTAGAGATCCCTATCGATAGAGTTGTATAGACTATACCGACCAGAATCCATATACCACTCAACCAACCAATCATTACAATATAAAATAATTTTTTTTACATTCACTAACAAATACGCGGTCATATCTATTAATACACTCAACTCATTCTAGAGTACTACTGACTCTATCTCTAATGAGTAAGCCCCATCAGAGCCAAGGTTGTCGCTTAACCAATTGGTCTGGTACCAATCTGTAACGACCCGATTTTTCGATGCCCGAAAGTTGACATTAATACGTCCACTGTATCAAATGCCGCACAATCGAATGCTCGAAAACCAAACCGTTAGGGTTAAAGAAGAAGAAGATAGAAGAAGAAACAGAAGCAATAATAGAATCTCACATTTCGCAGCGGAACAACATATAATAGATAAATGAATATCTTCAAAACAAAAGCACTATATTAGTTTTACATACATCACGTTATCATAGTTTACAACAACACCAAACACAACACTGGCAGTTATAATAACTTGTGTACAAGAAAATTCGACTTGCACTAACCCTAACGCAATGGACACTACATAGTATAAGTGGTAGTCTCGGCATCCAACTTGCCTCCAGATCTCCACAGCATATCTTTTCCGTCTTCGCTCGAGAATAACTGATAACCTTACTTTAGGCCACCCAAGTTGAAAATTATGAGCACCCAGAGTTTAGAAAGGGTAATAAACTCCAGGTCAGTCATGGGACTGGTGTGAGATCTTAAAAACAGTTATTTTCACAAAGAAAATAAAAAGAAATCCGCTATGCTTTTGGAAAATGAAGCTACCATAAGGCCTCCCAGCACACACACAATGCAATCGCAGACTTAGGGGAGATTTCTCCTTATGACAGTTAAACATGCTTGATATGCAAAATTCTTTTTTATATTATCATTAGTGCATAGTGTAAAACATTTGCAAGTATAATATTAATTTTAGCCAGCATACGTACCATTATAGTACGCCTACTATAGCTACCATATTAAATGGCAGGTTCTACATCTAAAACCGTTCAATGCACGTACTGGCGGTTGAATTTCCAACAAATGGTCAAGCTAAGGAACTTCCTGGGCCACATGGGTATGCCTCTGGAGGGACGCCCCGAGAACTTAATCAGCTCTCTGCCAACAGAAGGTCGGGTTACCTCTGTAACTAGGTAACTACTATATGAGTATGCCAACCTCCGGTCGTTTGCGACCTTTATCCGAGGATCCTCAACCATAAAGCGACAAACACAAAGTAATAAATTTGCAGCAACAACATAGGTAAAATATCTGGGCTCCATACCATGATACTACCCTTTTCCAAAAGGAATTGACATACCCTTAGGGGGCGCTACCCCAAATAACCTTGCCGCATCCTTCTTGTTTCGACCATTTCCAGGATGTGAGGTCCAAGGAAGTCTCGTCCACAAAGCTACACTTTTCATAAAGCCATGCTTCGATCAACAAATAATCAGCAGCATTACATATGCCACATTAAGAAATTGGGAATGTATCACTAGTAACCATCAACTACATAACCTCTGAGCTCGTACGACTCAGAGAAGGGTGTTATGCTAAGAGAAAAAATTCTCCGCCACCAACAGAAATGTATTTTATAGAAACCAGCTTTACATCTCAAGGTGAAACGTCAGACATACATCCATACAATTCCGTTCCGGAGAGAACGGAACCGAAGGCACTTCAAAAGTATCCCTTGCAATCCGTATATTCACTAATCACGTCCGGAATCCCCATAACAAAGGGTGATAAAATCTCTATACCGGAGCAACCCGGTGCAGAGACATTCGACAGGTAATCCTTTCGCTTTCGAAAATACCCGGTCTTCAACTCCATGTTCAAATGCAATCCCATTTCGTCGTATCATTATTTGAAATGAGTTTTATGACACAAAGTCCTCTCCCGACTAACCCGAATAACGAGCGTTTATTTTTAAAAATAAGTGTTACATTCAGATTTCAAACAAATCACATAAAATTTCCAGTTTGATCTTTTAAATAAAAGATCCATCACAATCACAAAGGTTCGATGTGCTTTTCGAATATCCATTTGGAATCCGACCCCCCGATCCAATCGAAATTCAAATGCTATTAAAAAGGCCAATATTGATAGTCGGTTATTTAACTATCAATCATCATTCACAACAATCACTGGATTTCAAATAATTTTCCCCTAATTATTATTTTCAAAATATCTTCGCAAGAAATAATTTAAACACTTCAAACGTTTGAAAACAAGTTTCAAATCACCTTTCACCTTTCAATCTTTTGAAAACAAATTTCAAATCGCTTTTCACACTTCAATCCTTTGAAAACAAATTTCAAATCACCTTCCTCACGTGGAATAAATTTCCAAATATTTATTTAATTCCACTGAAAATTTGTCGAGTTCAAATACTTTAAAAAAAATTAAAATACTTATCCAAAATATACTTGGAAATATTTAAAAATAAAACTATTTTAAAACACTTACTTAAATATTAGTTATGAAAATATTACACCAATACCTCATATAATACTTCAAGTCCAACCTAATTTTAAAATAAAATTAGTAGATGGAGTAAAAATATTTAAATAACTATTTTCTAAATCAAATATCAATTTATTCTTTAACATAATCCCTTCTATAATTAATTAAATAAATCTTTACTATAAAGATTTAAAACAATTCTCAAAAATAATTTCTCCAACAATATTCTTTCAAATCAATTTCTAGAACTTTAAATTTATACTTCAAAAGCTACTTAAAAAATATACTTGGCTTTTTAGGGGAAAATTCTCTTTCCATTTCAAAATGGTCCATTTATATCAATTAATAAATCTTCTTGATTTATATTAATTTACATTCCAAATCTGTAAATTTCTTTCCACACTTTTAAAAATAAACCAACATTTATTTTTAAAACAAAATTCCCTTTCCTTTAATAATTTATTATTGTGAATTTTAAATTTTCAAATATCCACTGATGTACGATTTTCAAATAGATTTCCAAATATTCACTTTCGACACCAAATCAAATTCCAAATTTATTTCTAAAATTTATTTCAATCACCGAATCAAATTCCAAAATTGATTTGTAAATTTATTTCAATCAACAAATCAATTTTCATATCCATTTCCCAAAGGTTTATTTTTTTAAACACCAAATCAATTTTCAAACTGATTTCAAAAATTTATTTCCAAAACAGAAAATCAAATTCCAATTTGATTTTCCAAACATTTATTTCAAACACCAAATCGATTTCCAAATCAATTTCCCAGAGATTTATTTTCAAATACCAAGTCAATTTCAATTTGATTTTCAAATTTATTTCCTTTTAAAAATAAATTCCTTCATTTCTTCCAAACTATTTAAAATCCGTATTTTAGATAAATTCTTCAACCTTTGAATAATATTACCAGAAAACCATTTATTAAGCCTTTTTCCCATACTTTTGGAATTTTATTCAATAGGATTCAAAAATAAAACTTTATCCTTTTTAAAGTTCCTTCTTTTAAATTTATCCAATTTTCATAAATAAATTTTTACTATAACTTTCAACTTGAATTTTAAAAATCCAATTTTATTTATTTTCGGTATCATACGATACGAAAAATATATTCGGCTAAACTATAGCCTGTAACAATTTCAATCACAAGTATGATCACACATGGATAATAAATAATCAACACGCAATATTGAAACAAATTCAAATGTTTTGAGGAATCCAGTTGGATCCCTCCAACCTGTTTCCTCGCATCCATAGATATTAGCACAACAATTAAACACCAATTCCACTTCGAGATGGAATATCGCGAATTATGGGATTTATAAAATATCATCCGCTATTATGCGGCGCATAGGGTCTCGTCCGCTGTATAATGTGGGAAATCAATCACTCCAAATATATATATAATACCAATTCCACTTCAAGGTGGAATATCATGGTATATGAGATTTATATAATATCCTCCGCTATTATACGACGCATAGGGTCTAATTCAAATCAACTGATAACAATCATCATCCAAGCAAACAACTAACAATTTAAGTTAACTATTTAAATTAAATCGGGTATCCGATTGAGTGAGAAGATCTCACCTTAGCTTTCGTTTTGCAATCCACTCTAATTCCGACTTGATTTCATGGTTTTGACCTTGCATAACAATTATATGATTTTATTAATATTCGAAATAATCGAATAATCAATTTTTATTTGATAATTTTAGATCACCGGTGATTTTATTTTAAACTAATAATTAAATTTATTAAACCCATTTTCCTTTAATAAAATTAATTAACTAACAATTTTGATTTTAAACTAATATTTTTAATTTCAAACAAATTCCTTTTTAATAAATTTATTTAACTAAAAATTTAAATTTAAATATAAATTCCCTTTATTAAATTTTCTTTAGTAACCAAAAGAATTAAATAAGTTAATTAAATAAATCAAACACCTTAATAAGTTATTCTTAACACATTCTTTCCACTAATAAATGATATTTCTTTTAAAAAATATTTTCTAGTAACTAAAATAACCAAATTTATTTTATTGTAAATTCCTGATAATTCACAACTTAAATTAAATTTTTCACTAACATTAAATTAAATCGGAACTGTAAATCCCTATATTTTTTTCTCAGTAAATATCAATAATAAATTTCAAATATTTTTTTTTGCCTATATATTTATATATATATATGTATAAATAAATTTAAAAGAAATACCTCACTAACACGATCGCCAATCCACTATTGCATGTTGCCCCAAATCGAACTTGATTTCCATCGATCCCAATAGTGTCACGCTTGAATCCATCTCGATGTCGTGCCCCAAACCACTGCTCGATCGACATCCCTCTGTCATTTGTAAATTTGAACAAATGCCGAAGCTTCTTGCTCGATCGACAACCATCGCCACACACGCGCGCTACCATTGCACGCACACTAACCACTCACTTGAACGAAACCCTAGCTTCGCATGCCCAGTCGCCTTTGAAATTCGGCATCGCCGCTCATCACTGCCTCGACTCTGGCCATTCACGCGCGATCTCTTTTCCGCTCAGCCGAGTCGATCGCTAGATCGAAACAATCTCTCCCCTTTTTTCTTCGGTTTAGTTTGCCTGAGTTAAATGAGGAAGGGAAGACGAGATTGATTCGAAGAAAAGGAGGGCCGCTATTTTTTTTATTTGCAGTTGATTTCAAAAAAGAGGAATTTGATTTTACCCTTGGTTTTGGCCATTAATTCCCTTTGTTTTATTTTAAACGAGAAATTTTTGATTTGCGTTTTATTATTATCGCCCTTTTTTTTGAAAAGAAAACAAGCGCGTGTCACCATTTTTGCCAAGTGTTGGCAGAGAGAAGCAACATGTTAATTTTATCTGTTGTGTATAAATATATATGTTTAACTGTAAATTCAAATTGTTTTTTGAATTCATAGCTCAAAATGTTGAACTCCTATCGAATCATGCCACCAGGCGTTTATAAGGTTATACGCCCATTCCGAACGCAATGGAAAAGGTTTCGAGTCCAAATTCGATCGTATGGAGAAGATAGCTTTTTGAACCCAGTTATTAAATTAAATTTCGATAATATTTTCAGTGCGTTTTCTTATCGTACGGCCAACCGATCACTCCAAATGCTACAAAAATTGAAACTCGATAATAATACACTATTATGGATCCAATGGAACTTGTTTCGTCGAATTCCAAGACTGTGACTCGGAAGGCTATTTTCAAATATTGATTTAAATAATATAATTTCAAAACTAAACAAATCATTTCCAAAACCAATTCTGAAGCTTCCACTATCTTCAGTAGTATCAATATAAAATTTTTAAGCCTTGAAAATATTTTTAATCAGCTTAAAACTGAAGATTCAAATTTTTACCCAACTTTAATAAATTAAATTCAATAATTAAATTGCCAAATTCATTCTGATATTTGAAATTCAAGTTAAACAACCTCTAAATATTGAAATTCATTCAAATATTTCAATTTCAAATGTCAAAATATTTGGGCTGTCACAATCCTCGTCGGTCGGTGTCAAATTGGATATCGTGATTATTGGAGAAGGAAGCTGGTGTGATGATGTTCATCAGAAAAATGATCGGAGAAATTAAAAGTTTCCATGGTGGCACGGCGGTGGAGGAATAGGGGTTTAAGGGTGGTTTTGGTAGTCTGGGTTCGCGAGACATTTGCGCGTCGATGGTAGATCATAGTTGATCGGACCAAGGAGGATAGTCGTCTTGGTTCGTGGCGCATCTCTAGGTGGAAGAGCAGGGCCTCTGGTGATTGGTTTTGGTGGCGTGTGACGTTTTCTAATGATCAAGTCTAGGATTTGAGCGTTTCGAATGCTCGATTTTGTTTCTCGATGTTTTTGACTGTAACGACCCGTATTTTTCACGTGTCGATAAATTGTAGAATTTACAGGTCATTAGTGTTGTTGTGTCATCCATAGCCTAAGTTGTATGAGAATTAGATCGTGTGGAGACTAACTCGGGTAGGCAACCTAAGTTAGGTCGTAGTTAACGAGTTAGTGGGGTTCTTAAGTCGTAGACGACTTATGGGTAGCTTGGGTCGTGAGGAAGATAGGTCGGGTGTAGCGACTTATAGTAGTTGGCGACTTAAGTGTGTTGGCCGAGTTAAGGTAGTCAGCCGACTTAAGAATTGACGACTCATAGGATGACCGACCTAAGGAGGCTACGGCTTAGAATGGACCGACCTAGTGTTGGCTTGTGTGGAAGTTAGATCGGTGGAACGACTTAGTGGAGTGAGCAACCTGTGAGGTGAGCGAGTTAAGGTTTTGACGACCTAAGAGTTCGACCGAGTTAAGATAGTATGCGACCTAAGGATGTGGCCGACTTAAGGTATTGAACCGAGTTAACGACTTATAGGATTGAGGGCTTAAGTCGCTGGGTCATGTTATTGTTAGGTCGTTCAAACGACTTAGGAGTTAGTAGAGTTAGGTCGGCAACACGGCAACGTTGTTAGGTCGGCTTTGGGTTGGGTTGGCAGGTTGTGTTAAGTCGGCAGCTAGATGGGTCGTGTGGCCTGGGTTTAGTTCTGTGTATAGTTAGGTCGTTAGGTCGGAGGCTTATGAGTCGTGTGCAGTTAGGCCGATTATACGTTGAGTCGTAGGTCGCACAGGGAGTTGTGTCGTTAAGTCGGCATGAGTTAGGTCGGCTACCGACCTAAGGGCGAACGACCTAACTTCCAGCCTATAAATAGTGGGTTTTGGCTCACTTTTTGGCACCGGTTTTTGAAGCAACGAAGTGCTGCCATTTTGAGAGCTCGACTACAACATTTCTTCACTTCTTTTCTCTACTCTAATCTAGTGCCAACATCCATCCAAGATCGAAGATCAAGATTGAAGATCCAAGAGCCAAAGTTGAAGATTTTCATCCAACGAAGCTAGATTTCATCATTTCAAGCGAGATTTCGACGAATCAAGCTTGAATCCTTGCTGTCCAGTTTTGAAGTGGTTATCTTTTGAAGTGTTTGGGTGATTCGGTGAGTGGTGATTATCTCTCACGCGGACACAAAGGAGTATATTGGATTGGTGGTTTGTTTAGGCATTAAAGATAGTGATTTCATACATTTTCCTTAGATCCAAGTCTAGATCCATTATTTATGAAGATGTTTGCTTATGCAAGTTCATTTATCAAGTTATAGAAACAAAACCCATGTTTTATATTTGTTAGATCTATGCTAAAAACCCATGATTTCATGTATGTTAGACTTATGCTCATTTATTTACGAAATTGCCATTATAGTTAATATTGCTTATTAGATCTTGTTTGAATGCTTGATTGTTTGAATGTATGATTGATTTGATTGTTTCAAGTTAGCTAGTAGTTGATTTGGAACAAGATGGTTGAAGATGATTCAAAAGCTAAGTGGAAAGGCTCTTGAATGGTGAAAGCTGCTTGTGACATATGAAGCGGATGATGAAGCTCATATGGATGGATTCGAGGACTTTGCTAGGACTAGAGGAAGCAAAGCATGATGATGATGATGGACTTTGCCATGATGTGACGAGGCGTAGCATGATGTTGAGATGGACTTTGCTAAGATGCGATGAAGCAAAGTATGATGTGAGATAGTCTTGGTCTAATCCAGGCGGGATCATTCCAAGCATGTTGATGACTCGATGATGCGATGCGAGTTGGGTGATAATGGATGGCTCGAGAGGCGCTTGAGTTAGTATGAGAATAGTCGTCGAGGAGGATGACTAGGAGGCTGAGACTTCGTCGTTGTTGAAGGTTCTAGCATGCTCAAAGCAAGAGTACGTTGGGTAGTTGCGAAAATACCCAAGCACGGGCTGCGACGACGTGCTAGTACTCTGGGTAGTTGCGAAAATTCCTAGGCACGGGCTGCGACGACGTGCGGAGTCATGTCTAGAACCGGGGTTGCCATTAGCCCTTGACGGACGGCTGAAAGAATGTGCTGGTCATTCAATTAACGGTGAAATCAAGGCAATGATAACAGTGATAGCCAGAGTCATGGATGTTTGGATGTTTCATCGTTCGGTCTCAAGAGCGGTGTTTTCTGGGTGCTTATCTGATCTTGGTTTAGGCCTTGGGGGTTTGTATTTGGAAAACATCGACCTTAACTCGAGTGGTTATTATTCTACAGTAGTTATCTGTTTGCTATGCTTGTTTCTCCTTAGTGTGTGTCTGGGGGCTATCACTGTAGAAAGAGGTGGAGTGGGATGATTTGGGTTCCTATTCCTTTTTATCCTTTATGTTCTTTTGGTATGTTTGATAGTTAATTTACTGCTCACTAAGACTTTTGTCTGACTCAAGGTTTTATGTCTCCTCTTATTACCTTGGGCTGTTCATCCATGTTGGGATGGGCAGACTAGGTAGCAGGTGACAGGTGCTGTTCTTGGAGATCCACGCTGATGATGACGAAGACGAGCAGGAGGCTTTTACATATTATTTTCATATTATATGTACTGGATATTCCGCTGTTTGTTATACTCTGAGAGATATGTAGTGAGGCTGGATGTACTATTCTCTCTGATTGTTGTACTTAACCATCATGAGCTTTATTTGATGAGATTTTCTTCTATGGAGCTTTACTATGTATATTTTCTATTGTACTTTATCCATGCGCTGTGAGTGGTATGATAGAGTTTGCGATGTTTATTCTACCTTTGACGGTCGTCCATGGCTGCCTGGCACACTTTCAGCGCACCATTTCCTTATTTCCGTGCTGGAGTCATGGGCGGTCGTCACATTTGGTATCAGAGCATTGGTTAATCGATTTTAGCCAACGCTCGCTGACGTAACTACGTAAGAGAGATGTAATTGTATTTTGATGGATGATTACTATATATAATATAGTAGCATAGAAGGATTTGAACTCCTTATGCAGTTGTTTCTCAAAGGTGTTCTAATCATTTCTTTTTCTAGAGACTAAGGATGAGTCGAAGAGGGAGGCCAGCTGCAAGGGAAGGCCGTTCTGCTGAAGGAGCTGTTGATTATGGAGCTATGTTTGAAGCTATGATGACCTCCATCATAAGAAGGATGCCAGCTCCAGGGCCATCTGTAGATGTTGGAGTTCAAGTTCAAGCTCCAAGACCGGTGGATTTTGCTAAGCTTTGTAAGGACTATACTGCTCTTGGAGGGAAAGTTTTCTTAGGGACTGAATCTACCATTGAATTCCAAAGATGGATTGACGCTTGTAGAACGATCTTTGGAGATTTGGGAATTGATGATGCAACTAAGAGGAAGCTTGCATCGAGACAGCTTCAGGGAAGAGCTTCTGATTGGTGGAACTCCATCACCATAGATACTCCGGAGGAAGAGATTTTTTGGGTGCAGTTCCAAGCTAGATTTGAAGCTAAGTTCATCTCTACTGCCTAGAAGTCTGTTTTGTTCAAGAAGTTTGTTGAGCTCAAGCAGGGTGGGAGATCGGTTCTGGAATATGTTTCTGAGTTCGAAGCCTTGTCGAAGTATGCCCGGTCGTATATTCAATCTCCCTATCAGAAGAATGAGAAGTCTGTGATAGGCTTGGACAGTTATCTTGGAAGGCAGTTGGTGGATCATCTGGACGATCCATTTGAGAAGTTAGTGGAGAAAGCTCTCAGGCATGAGAGTTTGTTTCCTAAGGAAGGGTCTGTTGTTGCTGTGGCCGAGGAGTCTAAACCGCAGCAGGGTGGAAATAAGAAGAGGAAACAGCAACAGCAGAAGGGTAGGAATGGCCAGAAGAAGCCGAAGGGCGAAGTAACCTGCTACAACTGTCAGCAGAAGGGCCATCTCTCCAGGGATTGCAAGAATCCGAAAGCGCCGGCGAAGTGCCATAACTGTAACAAGCCAGGGCATTTCAGGAAAGATTGTCCGGAACCACAGAAGGACAAACAGATTGTGAAAGCTTATGCTTTGGGGGCTGTTCCATCGTCTTCGAAAGCTCCTACTGTAGAAGAGAAGGGGAAGAGTGTGGTGGTTCAAGGTACTCTTTCCATTTGTGATGTTCCAGTTTGAGTTTTTTTTGATACCGGGGCGTCGCATTCTTTTGTTTGTAATGAGTTGGTAGACCGGTTAGGTTTGGAACCGGAAATTGTTGATAGGCCATTGGTTGTGACTAATCCAGTTGGGGGTTCGTCTTGTTTGTGTATGATATGCCATGGTCTAGTTGTATCGAGTCATGATTGCTCTTTTGTTTGTGATTGCTTTGCTCTGAACTTTGCGGGGTTCGGAATTATTTTGGGTATGGACTGGCTTAGGAAGTATGTGGCGAAGGTTGATTGTGAGAGATTGGAGGTGACAGTCGAGAATGTGGAGGGGCGAAAGGTTGTGATACGATGTAAGCATGAAGAAGGCGTCTTCATGAGCTTCATGTATTCACTGGTTGTTCCAAGGGATGGACTGTCATCGATGCCAATCGCGAATGGATTCGAGGATGTCTTTGACGAGGTCAAAGGGTTACCGCCGCATAGGGAGATCGAGTTTCGTATCGATCTAGTTGAGGGAGCCAGACCTGTTGTGATGCCTCTTAGGCGGATGGCGCCTAGAGAACAGCAAGAGTTGAAGGTGCAAGTTGATGACCTTTTACGGAAAGGATTCATTCGGCGTAGTGTGTCCGAATGGGGTGCACCAGTTGTGTTCACAACCAAAGCGGATGGATCGTTGAGGTTGTGTGTTGATTATCGTGAGCTGAATAAGGTGACTAAGAAGAACAAGCATCCATTGCCGAGAATATATGACTTGTTTGATCAGCTTCACGAAGCTAAGGTGTTTTCTCAGATGGATTTGGCAACAGGGTTTCTGTAACGACCCGTTAAATTAATAATATTAAATGAGTTAAATTAATATAATTTCTAACCTGATTTAGAAAAAAAAGGCTTTAAGATTTATTTGAGAAAATGTAGTAATTTGTTATAGTAATTGGAATTTAATGTAACAATTTAATTTTTATGACAATAGTTTTGGATAATGTAATTGTCACACTTTGTTAAAAGTTAATGTTAAGAAACCAATAAATGTTGAATTAGTGAATATTAATAAAATATTTACTAGAATGGGATTCATTTAATATTAAAATAAATAGTAGGATTGTTTCATTTGGTGACCGTTGAATAAACCAATGCAATAAGTGTAGATAAATTTTTTTATGAATATTGTTCGATAATGAATGTACTTAAAAACGGTAATAAACTTAATATAAGAAAACAAAGGCAAATTGTGTATTAATTAATGAATTCATGAATCAGTGTATGGACTTTGTAACAAACCCGGTTAGGAGATTACCGCTAATATTAAATTTTAATGATAACTATAATTTAATATTGGAATTAATTAAATTAATTAGAGGTAAAATGGTGAAAATATTGTTTATTTAATATAAACAATGAAGCTGAGCAAATTGAGCTAATGAAATTAAGAAAATAAAGTTAACCACTTTATTTGAGTCTTGGGATAGGTTATAATTTATTTGGGTTTAATAAAATGATATTGGTAATTTAAGACCAATAATCCATTTTTATTTTAAAATAAAATATGGAGAATAAAGAAGAAATAATTTTGTTGAGGATGAAAATGTTGGATATGTGTGAAATAAAGTGTTACTTTATTTCATGAGTTTTTAAATGTAGTTGTATAACTATATTCGAGTAAAAATGTTAATTTTGGCAATATTGTATTATTATTTTTTTGTCAATCTCCCTTTTATTAATCAAATGCAAGAGAAATGGTTAATAAGTTAATTAAACATAATAAAAATGATATATAATAGTGTATTAATGTTTTAAAAGTGTTAAAACATTTATTTACACTTTATTGGTTGGAAAATATAGTTTTATTTTGCAAAATATGTCCAAATTTGCATATTTTGTCAAAATATGCAAATTTGTAGAAAATGAGAGTTAGTGCTAAAATAACATCTAAATTGGTGGAAAATAATGATTTATTTACTTTAATAAAATTCTAGACGAAATAACGATTCCAATGCATTTAATTTTGTTGAAATCGGATTGATAATGCAAAAGTTATGAATTGTTAATGATTGAATATGTGAGTAATTAGGGAAAAATAACATTTCTAAAAATTTGATAAGGCGTATTGGGTTTGGGTTGGATCCAGTACCCAAAAGAGGCTTCTGGTTGGTGAAGGAGACATCGTACAGGCTTCTCATCTTTCTCCTTCCACCAGAAATTAACACAGAAGCTTCAAAACTCTTAAAAATGGCTTTCTCTCCTATATCTCTAATCAAAATTCTCAATTAATCAGCGAATTAGAAAGATTTCCAAGCTCAAAACATAAATAAGGTAATATCTCATCCCTTAAATCCCAAATCCTTGAGAGATTGCAATTTTCTATTTACTGTAATCTCATTTTGTTGATGATTTCTTTTTGCATGTCTCTTCTTAAGCTTCTACAGGTCCTGCACGAGCGTGAATTCGCCTAAAGCTTTGCCTTTGCTGCCTAAAATCATCATCTTTTGCTGCAAATTGTAAGTATATAACTTACAGCAACTAAATTGAAAGCCTGTGCAAAATCTGTAGTATTTTGTTGCAAATTCGTACTACTTTCTTAAGTTTTTCGTATATCTCGTTTTGCTGTAATGCATCATAGTAAAATGTACATAACTTTCACGTTTCTTGTCCGTTTTACCTCAAATTTTTTTTGTTGGAAACTGCATTCGATAAGAAACAATTTATTTTCAGATCATATCTTGAAATTTTGCAGTTATAATGACCGAAAATGAGTTTGATGTCAGAAGCTTGATTCTTCCTTTAACAAATCAGGCTTAGTTTGTATTTGTTAGCAAAACAGCCATAACTTTTGACATACAAATCGGATTTTGATAATCTTGACCTTTCCAGAAAGCTTATTTCATATACTACAACTTTCATTTGTTGAGTTTTGTGTTAGTTTGAGGTTAGCTATGACAAAATTGAAATTTTTTACTGCTAACCCGAGAGCAAGACTAGAAATTCTCTGTTGTTGAATCTGAAATGGAATCGGCCATAACTTTTTCGTTTTTAAGCCGAATTCGATATTCTTAGATGTTCTGGAAAGCTCGTTTTATAAGCTACAACTTTTTCTTTAGTCATATTTCCAGATTCGAATGTTTACTATGCTGAAATTGTGAATATTTGTCTCAGTCCTGTCAATATATGCATACACACTATATGCTACAGGCTTTGTATAAGAGTTTTAGTAAAAAGATCATAACTTTTAGACCGCTGATCGGTATTCAATGATCTTGATCATTCTGGAAAGCTTAGAAACTAATCTATAACTTTGTTTTTAATCGCAGTGCCAAATTTTGGCGTTTTCTATGCTGAAATCATAAATGTTTTTAAGCATTTTTAAGGGTTTTTAAAACAAGTATTCCTTATTTCCAAGGCTTTTATAAATCATCAAAAAAAAAACCCCCTTTTTCTATGAAAAATATTTTGTAAATAATTTTATTTATTTTAATCATTTTTATGTTATTCGGGTGTATATTTGACGTTTTGATTGTGTTTGAAGCTTTTTATCATATTAGTCTATTTGACTAATATTATGCAGATATGGTCCGATGACTCGTATATTCGATAGAGGACCATATGGATGTAGATTTACATTTGCCGAGGATATGAGGCGAGATTATTTATTATTATGATACTTATCGATGAAAGGAGACAAGTGTGGTAGCCACATTGAACTCGTCATAGTACGAAATACGATGAGTTGGAATTTTCTACATTTTGCCGATGAAATGAGGTGATGTATGTTTTTTTATAGGCTTTGATGTTAATTTATGATTACTTTACGATGTGGTATCGACCGGCGATTAGTAAACCATTAGGTGCTGACACATGGTATGGGACGTGTGTTAATACCTTTTGGGTTCCTAGTCGTAAAGTTGAGACACATGGAAGTTTGGACTAGTACTACGGACCTCGAGTGGAGTGGGGTTGCAGATTAGTAGTCAACCCCGAAGCATTATGATATTATTATTACTCGGGTCTTTTGACGTCACCGATTGGGATGGAGGAAATTATAGGCTACGTAGTCGTGTGCATAGGCAGGATAGGTAGAAATGAAGGTGATCCCATTCCTATGATGTAAGGTATCGAAGTACAATACTAGTGGAAGTAAATAGCACGTGCAAAGTATTCTTTTTATTGATGATTTTGATGTTAATCTTTTTGGGTGATGTTTATGTTTTGAATAGCCTCGAGTAAGAATGAGGCGACATGGTCCATGATGTTTCGACCATATTATTACTACTTGCTTGAGATTATGTGATTTATGAAGTTTGACGATCTCTATGATTGATTTGAAGTACTTCGAAATAATTTCCCTTCTTATGATATAAGAATGATCCTTGATGATTCTCATAGATGTATATTCATGATGAACCTTATATTCATTCCGTTGGGAACAACGAAATGATTATCTCATTATCACTTATCATCATTGAGGCCCTTATCTACTGATGAGTTTAGTTGCCTGACCCGTGTGTTTTTCACTCGGGTCAGACCGAGTTGCAGGTTAGCATGGACAACTTCTCTTTTTGGATCAGCTTATCACCTTTTGTGGGACATATCGATTTGGCTAGCTTTTATTTTTAGACAGTTTTGTTGACTATCATGATGTATATTCTTTTTGTGGGATGATTGTATGTTATTATCAGTACCCCTTTTTGGCACTCATGTATGATGTATTATGTGGGTATGTATGGTGGTGTATGTGTGTATATATATATTTGATCTGGGTTTGCTGTTCTGTGACTGTTATTTACTTTCCGCATATATGTATATTACATTAGTTCTGAAATGTTTGTAAACCGCCATAGTGTGCAATAGTTATGGACTAGACATGTCAACCACATATGAGGTAAAATGAAAAAAAATATTGACACTAATTGACATGTTTAGTTCTTAGCTAGTGTATGCTATGTTGGTCGCCCTTCTCCAACCCTATTCTCTGCGTTAGTAGACAGAATTACTCGTTAATTCCCTTTACTAACGTGGGTCTCGGGGTGGGGCGTCACAGCTTGGTATCAGAGCATCGTTTCAGAATATAATGTGATATATACAGAACAGTACACGAGATACCATACATCAAGCATAATACATCTACATGTATCATCCCATAATCATGATTCGGTTCACCTTACTTTTAATTTTGTCCTTACCCATGTTTTGACCCGTGTCCCTTTTCGATTTCTTTGGGGTAGATAGAAAGGAATACGTCTAGGAATGTTCATTATATTTCATAGTATTCCTTATTTTCTGTATTTGAATTTTCAATATATCTATTTACCCTGCGAATAATCCTTTTAACCTTTTCTCTCAGCTATGTCTCATCGAGGTAGAGGACGCCATTCAGCGGCGGGACCATCCAGTGGTTCTCGTCCTGAGGGTGTATATATGTCCACTGATCAGATTCTTGAGTTAGTGCGGAGCATTCAGCCTCCCACTACTGCTACTCCTTCCTCTCCTCGCCGATCAGCTTTTGCACGTATGTGCAGTGATTTCACTCATCTCGGTGGCAAGGCCTTTAAAGGCACCGAGTCTGTTATTGATGTTGAGGCTTGGCTCAGTTCTTGTGAGCGTATTTTTGGCCGTATGGAGATTTCTAGCCATCATCGTGTTCTTGTAGCATCCAGTATGTTGCAAGAACGAGCTCTTCATTGGTATGACCTTCTGATTGCTGAGATTGATGAGTCCACACTTGAGTGGGATCAGTTTCGTGAGCGGTTTGAGCTCAAGTTTATTCCTGATTCTGAGAGAGCTACTCTAGCTCGTCGCTTCCTTGAGCTCAAGCAAGGAAGGCTTTCTGTTTCCGAGTATGTTGCTTCGTTTGAGGGTCTTTCTAAGTATGGGCTTGAACATATTCCTACTCCATACAAGAAGAATCTTAGGTTCATTTCCGGACTTAAGAAGTATTTGAAGAAGGCCCTTATGCTTCGCCTTGAGCTTACTTTTGAGAAGCTTGTTGATATGGCCCTTCAGCTTGAAGCGGTCGAGAAGGAAGAGGATAGTGATGATGATGTTAGGGTTCGGGCCAACCCGAATAAGAAGAAGTTCTTTCGCAAGTCTAGGCCCTTTCCTCCTGAGAAGAAGAAGAAGCATGGTGGTTCTTTTTCTCAGCCTCAGTCTACTCCTTCAGCGAAGCCTTTTGCATGCTTCAATTGTGGCTCCCCTGATCACCCTGTTAGAGAGTGTCCCAAACCCAAGCGTTGCCTCCACTGCAAGAAAGAAGGACACTTAGTTGCTGCTTGCCCCATTAAGGGGAAAGGTTCACGCCAGGGTCAGCTTAATGTGGCTTCTACCTCTGGTGATGCTTCTCAGCCTAGAGGTACACACTCTTCCGTTCTAGAAGGTTCCTTATTATTTCATGATCGTATTATCCGAGTGCTTTTCGATATGGGTGCTTCTCACTCATTCGTATCGAATGAACTCGTAGATGCTTTGCAGTTGGATATTTCTTGTTTGCTTACTTCATTGCGAATTGCTAATCCTATTGGAGGATCTGCCACCCTTAGCTTACTTTGTGATGACGTTGAGATCATGATTTGTGGTTTTCCTTTCCGTGCGAATCTGCACGTGATTCCTTCGCTTGGTTTTGATATGATATTTGGTATGGACTGGCTAGTTCGATACGATGCCAAGATTCTTTGCTCTGATAGAGTCATTTATCTCCGCCATCCAGACTCGCCTTCGCAGTTATCTCTTATGCTTCGGGATACACATTGTGATTCCGTAACATCCTTATATGCTCTTGATTCTCGAGATGATGAAGATGATGTGTCTCGAATTCCGATCGTTTGTGACTTTGCTGATATTTTTGAGCCTGTTTCGGGGTTGCCACCCAAGCGGGCCATAGAGTTTCGTATTGATCTCATTCCTGGTGCTCGGCCAGCCAGTCGTCCTCCCACGAGGATGACTACTAAGGAGAATGAGGAACTTAAGAAGCAACTCCTCGAGCTCAAAGCTAAGCACTTCATTCGATCTAGCTCTTCACCGTGGGGTGCCGCGGTGGTATTTGTAAAGAAGTCCGATGGGACTCTTAGGCTTTGCGTCGACTATCGCAAGCTTAATGAGTTAACCATCAAGAATCGTTACCCTTTACCGAGGATCGACGACATGTTCGATCAGTTAAGTGGTGTTAGAGTCTTTTCACAGTTAGACCTTGCCACTGGTTTTCATCAGCTCCGAGTTGCGGAAGATAGTATTCCTCTCACCGCATTCCGCACTCGCTATGGTTCTTTTGAGTGGCTCGTCATGCCGTTCGGATTGACGAATGCACCTGCCTACTTTGTCGATCTTATGAATCGAGTATTCCGGGAATATCTCGATAAATTCGTGCTTGTATTCATCGATGATATCTTAGTATATTCCAAGTCCGAAGAGGACCATGCTCGACATCTTAGAATTGTTTTGAGTACTCTCCGAAAGCATCAACTCAAAGCAAAACTTTCTAAGTGTTACTTTTGGGAAAAGCAAGTGAAGTTCTTAGGCCATGTTGTATCTTCAGAAGGTGTTTCCGTTGATCCTTCTAAGATCGAGGCTATTCAAAATTGGAAGAGGCCTGAGAATGTTCATGAGATTCGTAGCTTTTTGGGATTGGCCGGTTATTATCGTCGCTTTATTAAGGATTTTTCTCGTATCGTGCTTCCTCTTACAAACCTTACCAGGAAGGGTGTTCATTTTCTCTAGTCTGACAAGTGTGAGGCCGCCTTCCAGCGATTGAAGGAGCTTCTCACACATGCTCCTGTGCTTGTGGTTCCTGAAGGGAACCAAGATCTCATTGTTTATACTGATGCAAGCCACAGTGGGCTTGGTGCGGTTCTTATGCAGAAGGATCGGGTTGTTGCCTATGCTTCAAGGCAATTACGTCCGAACGAGGTTCGGTACGCGACCCATGATTTAGAGCTTGCGGCCATCGTCTTCGCCTTGAAGATATGGCATCATTATCTCCTTGGTGAGCATTTCGTCCTTTATACCGATCATAAGTCTCTCAAGTACCTCTTTTCGCAGAATGAATTGAATATGAGGCATCAACGATGGTTAGAGTTCCTCGCCTCATATGATTTCGATATCGAGTATACCCCAGGGAAGGGTAATCGTGTAGCTGATGCGCTTAGCCGCAAGCATTCGGCAGTTGTTTCTATGATGTTAGCCGAATGGGATGTTCTTGAGACGTTATCCAGCTTCGACATTCGTGATCGAACACCATCATCTGATTCACCGGTCTTATTATTCAGTATGGTGGCTCGACCTTCTCTTCTTGATCGTATCTCTGAGGCCCAGAGACGTGATGCTTATATTATGCGCCTCATTCAGTCTTGCTCATCTGAGTCCCGTGATGAGGAGTTACGGGATTATTCGATTGATTCTCATGGTTGCCTTCGTCTGAGGAACCGTATAGTTGTTCCAACTGATTCAGCACTTAGGCGTGACATACTTGATGATTGTCATCGCTCTAAGTACACCATTCATCCGGGTAGCAGTAAGATGTATGAGGATATGCATAGACTTTATTATTGGGAAGGCATGAAGCGTGACATTGCAAGTTATGTAAGCAATTGCATGACGTGTCAGCTTGTCAAGGCCGAGCATCAGCGGCCATCTGGTCTTCTTCAGCCTCTAGAGGTTCCACTGTGGAAGTGGGACCAAGTTTCGATGGACTTCGTTGATGGCCTACCTCGTTCGAGGTCGGGTCATTCGAGCATTTGGGTAATTGTTGATCGCCTCACGAAGTCAGCTCATTTCATTCCTATTAAGTCTAATAGGAATGCTCCTCTTTTGGCAAAGCTCTATATTAAGGAAATTGTTCGATTGCATGGTGTTCCTTCATCGATCGTTTGTGACCGTGATCCTCTATTTACCAGTCATTTCTGGTCCAGCTTTCAGCAAGCTTTGGGAACAAAGCTGAATCTTTCAACTGCTTATCATCCTCAGTCTGATGGACAGACAGAGAGGGTGAATCATATTCTGGAGGACCTACTACGTGCATGCATTCTTGATTTTGGTGGTTCTTGGGAGGATTACCTTCCATTGGTAGAATTCTCCTATAACAACAGCTTTCAGTCTAGTATCCGTATGGCACCATTCGAGGCACTTTATGGTAGACCGTGCCGTTCTCCATCTTGTTGGTTAGAATCTGGCGAGAAGTTTATTCTTGGGCCGGATTCGATTCGTGATTCTTCGGAGAAGATTTCCCTTATTAGACAGAGAATGAAAGAGGCACAGAGCCGTCAGAAATCCTATGCGGACAACCGTAGGAAGCCTCTTGAATTCTTCGTCGGTGACCATGTGTTCATTCGTATATCTCCGATGAAGGGAGTGATGCGCTTTAGCTCCACAGGGAAATTGGCTCCTCGCTTTATAGGACCATTTCCGATTACCGAGCGCATCGGTCCAGTTGCTTATAGAGTGTCACTTCCGCCTCATTTATCTGATATTCATGATGTTTTCCACGTCTCTCAGCTTAAGAATGCATTCGAGGTTCTGATTCCGTTGTTGATCCTTCCGAGCAGCTAGAGCTTGAGATCTCACCGAGTTTATCCACCGTTCAGCGGCCTATTCGTGTGCTTGATTCGGAGGTGAGGCGCCTTCGAAGCAAGAACGTTCCTCTTGTTAAGATTCAATGGTCGGAGAATCTCAATGATTGCACTTGGGAAACTAGAGAATCTATCGAGCATTCTTTTCCGGGTTTTCTATCTTCATTTGAGGACGGTGAGAATTATTATCTCAAGCTTTTCTTTTTCCTTTTGGGCTAAATTGTTATATTTGTTACGGTTTCCCTAGAAATTGCGAGGACGCAATTTTGTTGAGGAGGGGAGTCTGTAACAAACCCGGTTAGGAGATTACCGCTAATATTAAATTTTAATGATGACTATAATTTAATATTGGAATTAATTAAATTAATTAGAGGTAAAATGGTGAAAATATTGTTTATTTAATATAAACAATGAAGCTGAGTAAATTGAGCTAATGAAATTAAGAAAATAAAGTTAACCACTTTATTTGAGTCTTGGGATAGGTTATAATTTATTTGGGTTTAATAAAATGATATTGGTAATTTAAGACCAATAATCCATTTTTATTTTAAAATAAAATATGGAGAATAAAGAAGAAATAATTTTGTTGAGGATGAAAATGTTGGATATGTGTGAAATAAAGTGTTACTTTATTTTATGAGTTTTTAAATGTAGTTGTATAACTATATTCGAGTAAAAATGTTAATTTTGGCAATATTGTATTTTATTTTTTTTCTCAATCTGCCTTTTATCGATCAAATGCAAGAGAAATGGTTAATAAGTTAATTAAACATAATAAAAATGATATATAATAGTGTATTAATGTTTTAAAAGTGTTAAAACATTTATTTACACTTTATTGGTTGGAAAATATAGTTTTATTTTGCAAAATATGTCCAAATTTGCATATTTTGTCAAAATATGCAAATTTGTAGAAAATGAGAGTTAGTGCTAAAATAACATCTAAATTGGTGGAAAATAATGATTTATTTACTTTAATAAAATTCTAGACGAAATAACGATTCCAACGCATTTAATTTTGTTGAAATCGGATTGATAATGCAAAAGTTATGAATTGTTAATGATTGAATATGTGAGTAATTAGGGAAAAATAACATTTCTAAAATTTTCATAAGGCATATTGGGTTTGGGTTGGATCCAGTACCCAAAAGAGGCTTCTGGTTGGTGAAGGAGACATCGTACAGGCTTCTCATCTTTCTCCTTCCACCAGAAATTAACACAGAAGCTTCAAAACTCTTTAAAATGGCTTTCTCTCCTATATCTCTAATCAAAATTCTCAATTAATCAGCGAATTAGAAAGATTTCCTAGCTCAAAACATAAATAAGGTAATCTCTCATCCCTTAAATCCCAAATCCTTGAGAGATTGCAATTTTCTATTTACTGTAATCTCATTTTGTTGATGATTTCTTTTTGCATGTCTCTTCTTAAGCTTCTACAGGTCCTGCACGAGCGTGAATTCGCCTAAAGCTTTGCCTTTGCTGCCTAAAATCATCATCTTTTGCTGCAAATTGTAAGTATATAACTTACAACAACTAAATTGAAAGCCTGTGCAAAATCTGTAGTATTTTGTTGCAAATTCGTACTACTTTCTTAAGTTTTTCGTATATCTCGTTTTGCTGTAAATGCATCATAGTAAAATGTTCATAACTTTCACGTTTCTTGTCCGTTTTACCTCAAATTTTTTTTGTTGGAAACTGCATTCGATAAGAAACAATTTATTTTCAGATCATATCCTGAAATTTGCAGTTATAATGACCGAAAATGAGTTTGATGTCAGAAGCCTGATTCTGCCTTTAACAAATCAGGCTTAGTTTGTATTTGTTAGCAAAACAGCCATAACTTTTGACACACAAATCGGATTTTGATAATCTTGACCTTTTCGGAAAGCTTATTTCATATACTACAACTTTCATTTGTTGAGTTTTGTGTTAGTTTGAGGTTAGCTATGATAAAATTGAAATTTTTTACTGCTAACCCGAGAGCAAGACTAGAAATTCTCTGTTGTTGAATCTGAAATGGAATCGGCCATAACTTTTTCGTTTTTAAGCCGAATTCGATATTCTTAGATGTTCTGGAAAGCTCGTTTTATAAGCTACAACTTTTTCTTTAGTCATATTTCCAGATTCGAATGTTTACTATGCTGAAATTGTGAATATTTGTCTCAGTCCTGTCAATATATGCATACACACTATATGCTACAGGCTTTGTATAAGAGTTTTAGTAAAAAGATCATAACTTTTAGACCGCTGATCGGTATTCAATGATCTTGATCATTCTGGAAAGCTTAGAAATTAATCTATAACTTTGTTTTTAATCGCATTGCCAAATTTTGGCGTTTTCTATGCTGAAATCATAAATGTTTTTAAGCATTTTTAAGGGCTTTTAAAACAAGTATTCCTTATTTTCAAGGCTTTTATAAATCATCAAAAAAAACCCCTTTTTCTATGAAAAATATTTTGTAAATAATTTTATTTATTTTAATCATTTTTATGTTATTCGGGTGTATATTTGACGTTTTGATTGTGTTTGAAGCTTTTTATCATATTAGTCTATTTGACTAATATTATGCAGATATGGTCCGATGACTCGTATATTCGATAGAGGACCATATGGATGTAGATTTACATTTGCCGAGGATATGAGGCGAGATTATTTATTATTATGATACTTGTCGATGAAAGGAGACAAGTGTGGTAGTCACATTGAACTCGTCATAGTACGAAATACGATGAGTTGGAATTTTCTACATTTTGCCGATGAAATGAGGTGATTTATGTTTTTTTATAGGCTTTGATGTTAATTTATGATTACTTTACGATGTGGTATCGACCGGCGATTAGTAAACCATTAGGTGCTGACACATGGTATGGGACGTGTGTTAATACCTTTTGGATTCCTAGTCGTAAAGTTGAGACACATGGAAGTTTGGACTAGTACTACGGACCTCGAGTGGAGTGGGGTTGCAGATTAGTAGTCAACCCCGAAGCATTATGATATTATTATTACTCGGGTCTTTTGACGTCACCGATTGGGATGGAGGAAATTATAGGCTACGTAGTCGTGTGCATAAGCAGGATAGGTAGAAATGAAGGTGATCCCAATCCTATGATGTATGGTACCGAAGTACAGTACTAGTGGAAGTAAATAGCACGTGCAAAGTATTCTTTTTATTGATGATTTTGATGTTAATCTTTTTGGGTGATGTTTATGTTTTGAATACCCTCGAGTAAGAATGAGGCGACATGGTCCATGATGTTTCGACCATATTATTACTACTTGCTTGAGATTATGTGATTTATGAAGTTTGACGATCTCTATGATTGATTTGAAGTACTTCGAAATAATTTCCCTTCTTATGATATAAGAATGATCCTTGATGATTCTCATAGATGTATATTCATGATGAACCTTATATTCATTCCGTTGGGAACAACGAAATGATTATCTCATTATCACTTATCATCATTGAGGCCCTTATCTACTGATGAGTTTAGTTGCCTGACCCGTGTGTTTTTCACTCGGGTCAGACCGAGTTGCAGGTTAGCATGGACAACTTCTCTTTTTGGATCAGCTTATCACCGTTTGTGGGACATGTCGATTTGGCTAGCTTTTATTTTTAGACCGTTTTGTTGAATGATGTATATTCTTTTTGTGGGATGATTGTATGTTATTATCAATACCCCTTTTTGGCACTCATGTATGATGTATTATATGGGTATGTATGGTGGTGTATGTGTGTATATATATATCTGATCTGGGTTTGCTGCTTTGTGACTGTTATTTACTTTCCGCATATATGTATATTACATTAGTTCTGAAATGTTTGTAAACCGCCATAGTGTGCAATAGTTATGGACTAGACATGTCAACCACATATGAGGTAAAATGAAAAAAAAATATTGACACTTATTGACATGTTTAGTTCTTAGCTAGTGTATGCTATGTTGGTCGCCCTTCTCCAACCCTATTCTCTGCGTTAGTAGACAGAATTACTCGTTAATTCCCTTTACTAACGTGGGTCTCGGGGTGGGGCGTCACAGACTTAGTGTAACTATACGTAAATGTACGCAATAAGGTTGTGAAATACCAATGATTTGGATTTCCAATTGATATTAAACATAATGTTGGTAGAAATTGGAATTCACTGTTGTGTGAAATATATGAGAAATCAGGTCAAATGTAAATTATACCGTAGATGATATACTCTTTTAAACAGTAGGATTTTTAAATAAATAAACGTTTCACTTAGGTTTCAATTGGATAACTTATGTAGTTTAATAGAGAATCAATTGCAATTAATTGCCATAAATTAGTGATGATAGGGTAGTTTGATTTGGCCTTTAAGAAGCAAAGAAAAAGAAAGCCAAGATTTATGAATTCATTTGCAATGTGAAATGCAAATCTTGTGGATTGTTTTTTTTTTACAAATGGAATTAATATTTAACCATTACGTTAGTGGAGTCTGATAAGTTAAGGTAGATAATCAATGGTAATTTACCTAATTCAAAGGATATATTAATATAAATATGGGTAAAATGAGGTTAGACCAAGGATATAATATTAATTGATTTTTAAGGCTTAATTAATACGTGAAATAGACAGGATTCTACATTCAAACATTTATACAAAGCTAAGTTGTAAATAGAAGTACCAATGTAATATAATGTAAATAGATGGGAATCAACATTTATTTATTTATTTAATGGAATTTAATTTCTATAGTATGATAATCGCAATTAAATGAAATTGAAATAGTTAATTTATACGTTAGTTGAAATTTAGCTGGAATATGAGGATTTTTAATGAAATAGTGAAATCAAATGGAAATAAGGTTTCAATTATACATTGGAATTTATATTCACCATAAAAGGTTAATTGAAAACCAAAGGAGTTAATAAAGGAATCAAGCTTTATCTATTAATTTGGATTTAAGATATGGTAAATTGGATTTATTGCAATAATTAATTCTATAAGATGAGGTTAATACTTATTCTATTTATAATTAGACCAAATTGTTGATATAGATTTTTAGAAAGCAGAATCTATAAATTAATTTGAGTATCAAATTCAATAATTGCGCTTATTGCATAAATAAAGGGAATTTAACGTTAAATATTACGTTACTGAAATTTAAAATAGACTTTAAGAATAATAATGTGAATCATGAACCAAAGTATGTGGCATCCCTATTTTGGATAAAAGATAAGTATACAAGGATTAAAAATGTAATAAATAGGTTTTGAGGAACTTATTTATAATTCCTTAATATAAGGAAGCGGAGGAATGTATATTGAAATTTGATAGACTTGTCAACTCTAATTCACAGCCAAACTTGTTAAATCATTTAAATTGATTTTAATTTACATAAGCAATAGAATTGGGACAATTTTAGAATATTCATATAGAATTGGATTTCTATAATTTATTTAATTTATTTAATGAATATTAAAAATAGCCATTTTGGTCACGGACTCGGATTTTCGATGAAACCAGTTTCATCGGATCCGTATCGGTGAATTATTATAGGGTTTCAAGTTTCGTATCGATCGGACCTGTCGTTTGATCGTACGGACGCGAAACGCCTTGAAAATCAATTTTATTAAAATCAATTTGAAATCAATTTGGAAATCTTGTTTTCAGCATAACTTCTTCATACGATCATATTTAAATTCATTTATCGATTTCATTCAATATTCGCAAAGAAAATTTATCCTTCAAAACAACTTCTATTTAAATTCCAATTCATTTAAATCAATTACTTACGTTCAACTTCATTATATCAAAACTTCAAATTGAAATAAAATAAATTCGTCACATCAATTCTTTAAATTACAATTCTTACGTTAATTTCAATAAATCCCATTCATTTCAATAAATCACATTTTATTTCTTGTTAAAGAAATTCAATTTTCACTTATTTATTGACTTCGTTACAAATTTCTAACTCAATTAATAAAGAACTAAATTTCACATAATCGAGAAGTTTCAATTTCACTTATTGACTTACTTTAATTTTCCAAAGTTTAATTAATAAATAAAGAAACTCAATTTCATTTATTAACGAAGTTCAAATCCACTTATCCAAAAGTTCAATTTTCTTATCAAAGAATTCAATTTTTATTCAATTATCAATTAATTCAATCTTATTCAATTATTATATAATTTCAATCTTAATTATTAATAATTTCAAAACTTAATAATTACCAACTTGATTATCAATTCAAACTTAATTATTAAATCATTTCCACTTGATTATGAATTCGACTTAATTATCAAATCATTTCAACTTAATTATTAATTCCACTTAATAATTTCAAACTTAATTATAATTTCAAACTTAATTATAATTCCAAATTTAATTATTAAATGGTTTCAAACTTAATAATTTCAAAACTCAATTATCACTAATTCCAAATTATTTATTAGTAATTCCAAATTTAATTATTAAATAATTAAATTTCAGACAATGTTCTTTCATCAATTACTACGTTAATATTTGTTTCAGATTTCAATCTTTACATTTTCCTTCACACAATTCAAATTCCAACTCATTTCAAAACTTATTCTTTGCTCAAATAAAATCATTACTTTATTTTTTTAAATCAAATTATTGATCAATCGGATTTTATTTAATTCTCTATCCTAGGTCAAATTCATTTGGGTATATATCATTTCAACCAGATTCCAATTTCAATTCACAAATCAAATCATAGTAAAGGGAACTTGCAGTGTTATAACCGGGATGGTGTCAAAGTAAATAAACAAGTAATAACAACAATCAATAACAAACCAATAAATTAATTCAAATAATCCCGATACAATCATGTTAATTTGCATTGTTATTTGTGCGAATTAATATAATTATTTCTAGAATCTACACTATCATTTCATGTAGATTAAAGATTATTACATTAATATTTCTACGGTTCTTTACAATATTTATTATTCAACTTCAACCACATCAATTTATACAACATACATTTAAATGGTTCAAGGTGTCGTTAACACTATTTCTACATGTCAATTTATTTAACATTCAAAGGGGTCATATTATGCAAATTTAACTAATCGAATTCATCACATGTCAATTTCAAATTGTAAACTACCCTACGTCTATCTCAATTTATTTATCACTTACTACATTAACAATTTAATTGTCCAATTTCAATCATCAAACAATCAATCATTTATCAACCAAACTGGATAATCATTGCATGAATAACAGATAATGGTGTCAGATGTCAAGGTGAACTGATACATAAATAACAGTGCAATAAATAACAGCAGCGTATTTCAATTGTCGTTTCAATTGAAATCAAATTTAATAAATAAAAGAACATTAATCGTGAGTGATTGCTCACCTTTCGAGGCTTGAGAACACAAGAAGATAGATAACACAATAGGATATGATTTGTATTGCGAAATTGGCCAAATCCAAGTGCGAATTTCCAAAGCAAGACGGGATTGACATGGATTAGACGAACAAGGCTGAAATTCAAAGTTTGATGAACCGAATTAGAATCAGTTTGATATCTACGAAAAATATTTGTTATTTTATAAAATCAATATTTTAATCTAAGGCCAAAATATCTATATAGTTAAAATAAAATAAATTCTATTACTATATCAATATATATAAAACACAAATGGAAAAAAAAAATTGAAAATCTATAAGCTGTACCTTTGTATATTATATATATATTTGAAAACTTATATGTATTCAAAACAAAAATACATACTTAAATATTTGACAGTCCACAGGTAGCATATGTGACTAACAGTACATTAATAAGCTTATAACCAAAATCAAAGATATACATTTTGAAAACATATATTGTCGAAGTTATATAAATACTTGTACAACAATACAACAGAAGTATAAACATCATACCTTCTATCCAGAAAAATGTACATGCGAACAACTTAGTATAAGTAAACAAATATGCAGAACAACTTTATGCCCAGACAAAATACATACAAAACACTGCACTCCTTATTAAATACAAAACATTCAAAGCTTTATGAATATATATATAATATATTAAATCAATAAAATTTACTATATATACATATAATTTATAATACATGATACCAACCTATTATAACGGTAAACAAAATTTAAAACATATATAAACTTCAAGCTGTGACCAAAATAACCCATACAACTTGCTTTATAAATTGATACATAATGTGGCCAATAGTACACACATGCATTGACACCTCTATATTAGATTCCATAAACATACTGTAGCATACTGTGCACAAAGCCTAGGACTTATTTTTATAACATATAGAACTAATATATAGCTTCATAAGATATTATTTTATACGGTTGAAAATATATATATTAAAACACCTTGCATACTTAAGGCATGAGTATATTAGAGCCAACTCAGGTCAATTTGCAAATATATATAAACCACTACAACTCACATACGTATTATAACTTTAACCCAATATATATTTTTAAAATTCTATATAAAAACAAAATATCAACTTTCTAAATCATGCAACACTTGACATATAATATGTATCCAATTACCTTTATAAAAAAAATGAACGGCAGAGGAGAAGGAGCAAAGGGTGATGCGAGCGGGTGGGAAGAGTGATGAGCTATGTTCGGAGGTGGGCTTGGGTTCGGCACGCGAAGATGAGGCGCTGCGCCATAGTGGAAGACGAAGGGGGACGGCGGTTGCTTGTTGGTGGAAGGTGTATATGCATATAGTGAGATGTCGGAACCACTTTCAGGGAAAAGTGAGGCGAGGTCATGAAGATTTGATGGCCCGCGGCAAGCGACGTACGGAGGCGGAGGCAGGTGTCGCGGGCGGAGCAAGGCTGTGCTCGGTCGCGAGTTGAAGGCGATGATGATGGTCGGACCTCGGCCGAAGGTAAGGAGGAAAGGAATGGAGCTCGGCTTGGCACTTGTGTGGTCGAGTGTGAAGGCGGCTGCACTTCGGCCAGGGTGATGATATTTGGTGAAGGGAAAAATCAGAGAGAGGTTATGCTGGTTAAGGAGGAAAGAGGCGGGGAATCATGAGGACCAGACCTGGGTGCTGCGATGTGATGGACCATGCATGGAAGCGAGGGTGCACGCCACAGCTATAGCAAGCAGTGTGGAGGTCGGTGTTGTACGCGGGTGCGGGTGACGGCAAGTGGATGGACGCCGTCAGGGACGGGAACGGTGGAGATGGTGGTCGAGCTCGGTCACGACGAAGGAGGAGGTGGTCTCGGGTGATGCGTTAGGCCGAGATGGGTTTCATGTAGAAGGTTACGGCTGCATGTTTTTGTAGGGTGGGTTTGGAAAACATTTTGGAGAAGAAACTGGAGAATGGGGAGGAGATATGGTTGTGAGGGGATGATGGGAAGATGGCTTCTGGTTCCAACAAATGAAGGGGATAGACTTATATTAGTTATGCATATTATTATATTTAATTTTCAAGAAGACTAGACATAACTCTCAAGAGAATGCAATATGCTTTATGAACAGACGTAAGTTATACAATATTTATAATTTACCTTTGAGGTTGGGGCAGGGAGGGAAATCGGCTGAACGTAATTAAAATATAGGTAACAGACGTGAACTTTGCTATAATTTTACAAAAGCCATGATTAAATTAAATACAGTGGGAATACAATTAGTTATCAAGGAATTATAAATAGCTACTACCCATAGGTTTCCAATCTGTGGAAAATAAACGGTGACAAGGAGACAAAAGGACCCAAAACCAATACCGATACGTTTTTCCAGATTTCACCGTCCACCGGACTCCGAAATACACAAACAAATATACCGTAAAGATTAGCACGACGAGACGATCAAAACGGTATATGGATATCAGTGGTACGACTAAATTTTAAAAATTCAAAATTTTCTACTGCGGAAAATGCATAAAAACCGCAGAAAAATAAGATCGATGGAGCCAAACATGTCCGAATTTGGAAAAACGACCAACTGACAATTTGCTCAAAAGATGGTTTAGAATTTTTCTATGTAAAAATATTTTAGTTTTGAAAGCGTTTTATTTTCAACGCTTTTTAACTGATTAGATTGAAGTAAATTTACGCGCGAAATAAACTTTCATATTTTCGGACGAAAATTTACCAGTTGCTATGTTTAACTGGACGCGTTCCAAATATCGAATTTTCGTCGCGAAATTTTATTGTTTATTTTTATTTAACGAAAATTTTCATTTAACGCAAAACGCACGTTCCTTACGTTAAATTATTAATTTGGTTTCTGTTATTGGTTACGACTATTTTATATTATTACATTACATTTTCATATGTATTACATTATTGGTCTTATCGAAATTGGTCGCCTACGAATTTGGTTTTGGATTTGCAACATATATACAAAGAGATTTCCATTTAATAAATCGTAAAATTTTATTTCTATCGGATTTTTAATTAAAATTTTATTTAATTTAGTATTTTAAAAGCGTTAAAAAAATATGGGTCATTACAATCTCCCCCGCTCAAAACTTTTCGTCCCCAAAAAGGAAGGAGGTAGGAGAATAGAAATAACCAAAAAGAAAATAGACTTGAATTACAAAATAAATAATTAGTTCAAACCATATAAGTTTCAATTTAAATAAATTTATTCAACAATTTGTTTTTAAATTCAAGATTTCATAAAATTGATTTGATTTCACATATATTAATGTTAGGTACAAAGGATTCCTTTCAAATGAAATTCAATTTAAATTCAATTAATTCAAGATATTCATTAAGTTGATTTAATTTCAATTTATTAACTTTCAAAACAAATTTATTATTTTATTAATCATATCTAATATTCAATTAACGTATTATTCTATTTTCTTTCCATTAACCTTATAAAATTAAAATTTAAGTGTATAACATTTATTATACGCACTCAAGTTTTATTTATAAAGACATTTTATATTGTATACTATCCAATTACATAGCTAACTTTTGAGCAATTTTAGGTAAGTTATATTGAATGCAATTGAGTATTATACAAATAAAATTTTACAATTCACTTATTTCAAATTAAGAATTTATATAAAAAGAATTTGGTTTCATTTATAATTGAAAACCATCCTTTAACAAATTTTAAGAATTAATTTCCGATTAACTTCAACAATTTAGAGATAATTATGTATATACTATATATATCAAATCAAATTAAATTTAATATAATATACCTATATAAATTATACTTAAGAAATTTAAATTGATTTAATTTCCAAAACAAAACTATAGCAAAGCTACGAATTGGTCTCTCCTCTTCGAAACTTGAAAATCAATATCGATGATGCGGCTGCCATCACCGAAATCATTTTCCAGCGACAATAGAGAAGAGCTCAAATTCAATCATTTAAAATTCTTTGAAAACCATTTCTATTGGAAAATATTTTGAATAATATATATTTTAAACTTTAAAACCATAGTTCGAAATTATCGGAAATTAAATTCTCAAATTCTAATTTTAATTCACTTCAAATTCCAAAGAAAATTATAACCAAATTTTATAAATTCATTTATTTATATTCTGCAATAGTCAATGATTTATAAAACAATAAATGAAAATTAAATATTATCATTTCGGACCACGGATTCATTAACAATTTAATTTCAGGAAAATTATACTTATATATAATATTATCATACACAATTTTATTTCGTTTACCAAATTGAAAACAATATTGTGTCAGTTTGCTCTGTTAAAGTGTTTCGGAAATCCTATCGATAGCGTTGATTAGACGAATCGATCGAAAATCCAAATCAACATCAACAACTCAAACAACACAGTATAAAATAAAAATTTTAAATACTAATTTACCAATATACTTTCTCGCTCGACGATACAATAATGGATTTCAAAATAAGGATAGGGTTTCAAATTTTGATGGAAATCAAGTCAAAGAGAATTTTGATTCGATAATAAGTTCGAAACAAGAGATAAGATAATTCAAATAACAGAATCAGAATATGGACAAGCCTATTTAATTCCGGGCAACCTTAACCGGGTCGACCGTAACTCCAAGAATAAGATCGATGCAGAATTCCTAGGTAAATCTACATTTGATCTCAAGAAAAAGAATTCAGACATAGCAGGGAATAGATAGCATCGAAAACCGAGGATATAGAAATCTCCGGTAAATCGATGTCTATTGTAAAGGAGTTTCACTCATTTACAGATCATTCGAACTTTGGCGAGACCGCCAATTCATTTTAGAGATCATTCGAAGTGGAGTTATGGTATGCTCCAGTATTGAAAGAAGACGAATAGTGAGGGACAAGAATGAATTTTGAAACCGTATGAACGTTCCAAAATTCAAAGGAATTGAGTTAAAAGGAAGAGATTGAAACTCGAATGAGAGTGATTCTGTAAATACATTTACCATATATGCTAAGTTTTGCCTAGAGCTACCAAAAGCTCTGATACCAACTGTAACGACCCGCTATTTTGGACTATTCGCATCCGCACATGTCGGACTTGAATAATTCAAAATACCGAATTGTTAATTTTATATTTGGCAAAACTCAGATATACAGTAAATAAATAATCACAGAATCACAGACACAAAGTAATAATATGCAGCGGAAGTAAAAGAGATAGTGGTTCATGAAGCTACTATATAAATATATAAGATACATCAGAGTTTACAACAGAAGAGTAATACGATACATCAGATACAAATCAGAATACATCACTGGAATCATCGAATGCTGGAAGCAGAATAGATGGCTGGATCTTCAAGCAAAGATCCAACTCCAAAGGTGAGTCTCGAAAGCTGATCAACCACTCAGTCTGACCCGAGCGTAAAGTAAAACACAAAACACTCGAGTCAGGATTAATATTCTCATATCAATAAATCCAACTCATGTGAAAAAGCAATCGAAATACAAATAACTCGAAGGATGTTGGAATCACCATCCTCTAAGGATCCGTTAAACTATCTACTATGTAGTAGTGTACACTAAATAGATAATGTCTATCAGTAATCTAAAATATCAAAATAGTGTTAAGGCGTTACCATTATCCCCCTTAACACATTTTTATATAAATGTCATAGTCTATACAGCACTGTAAACTCCACCGTAAACTGGTGGGATATCAGGGAGTACTCCATAGGTATAACACAAAACAAATTCGTAGTGGTCGCGTATATGGAAATACAAGTATGACAAGGCACATGAGGCAATACCCAAGGTAGTGAAACTGCCGTTTGCCTGATCCGGACTGGTGTGAACGCATCGCCGCAGCGATCGCAACACCGCGAAACAACACTCATAAATTCCGAGGGTGCACCAATCAATCACAAATAATGAGTAGTAGTTACGAAGAAGTGTGTTCGCTCGAGGTGGCTAACCCCATTTGGCCCGGCACGGCTCTTGATTTTAGTCATTTCCAATTTGACACAAGTGTTAAGGCTATCCATTATCGTTCTCTTTCTTCAGTCATCACGTTCATCATTCCAACCACTTCATTCTGGATCATCACTCCGAGTATAGTTATTAAAGTGGTTTTCGGTTTAGATAGAGAGTATATCCATAACCGATTCCGGTTCCTTTAATAACTTTCGTAATTATTACACCGATTGGTCGTTTAAGATATTTCAAACCAAAATCAAATTCACTTCCAATTAGAATTTACAAATCAACATTTCATTTATCTTTTTAAATCAATTTCCAAAGTTTACGTTTCAAAAGTTCCAAATTACCATTTCAAAATCTTATAATTCGATTTCATCTTTTATTTAAACAATTCAAACATTGATTCAAGTTCGTATATAAGTTTCATTCCGAAATCATTTAAAATGGTTTAATTTTCATTCAAATCAATTTAAATTCATTTATCGATTTCATTCAATATTCGCAAAGAAAATTTATCCTTCAAAACAACTTCTATTTAAATTCCAATTCATTTAAATCAATTACTTACGTTCAACTTCATTATATCAAAACTTCAAATTGAAATAAAATAAATTCGTCACATCAATTCTTTAAATTACAATTCTTACGTTAATTTCAATAAATCCCATTCATTTCAATAAATCACATTTTATTTCTTGTTAAAGAAATTCAATTTTCACTTATTTATTGACTTCGTTACAAATTTCTAACTCAATTAATAAAGAACTAAATTTCACATAATCGAGAAGTTTCAATTTCACTTATTGACTTACTTTAATTTTCCAAAGTTTAATTAATAAATAAAGAAACTCAATTTCATTTATTAACGAAGTTCAAATCCACTTATCCAAAAGTTCAATTTTCTTATCAAAGAATTCAATTTTTATTCAATTATCAATTAATTCAATCTTATTCAATTATTATATAATTTCAATCTTAATTATTAATAATTTCAAAACTTAATAATTACCAACTTGATTATCAATTCAAACTTAATTATTAAATCATTTCCACTTGATTATGAATTCAACTTAATTATCAAATCATTTCAACTTAATTATTAATTCCACTTAATAATTTCAAACTTAATTATAATTTCAAACTTAATTATAATTCTAAATTTAATTATTAAATGGTTTCAAACTTAATAATTTCAAAACTCAATTATCACTAATTCCAAATTATTTATTAGTAATTCCAAATTTAATTATTAAATAATTAAATTTCAGACAATGTTCTTTCATCAATTACTACGTTAATATTTGTTTCAGATTTCATTCTTTACATTTTCCTTTCACACAATTCAAATTCCAACTCATTTCAAAACTTATTCTTTGCTCAAATAAAATCATTACTTTATTTTTTTAAATCAAATTATTGATCAATCGGATTTTATTTAATTCTCTATCCTAGGTCAAATTCATTTGGGTATATATCATTTCAACCAGATTCCAATTTCAATTCACAAATCAAATCATAGTAAAGGGAACATACAGTGTGATAACAGGGATGGTGTCAAAGTAAATAAACAAGTAATAACAACAATCAATAACAAACCAATAAATTAATTCAAATAATCCCGATACAATCATGTTAATTCGCATTGTTATTTGTGCGAATTAATATAATTATTTATAGAATCTACACTATCATTTCATGTAGATTAAAGATTATTACATTAATATTTATACGGTTCTTCACAATATTTATTATTCAACTTCAACCACATCAATTTATACAACATACATTTAAATGGTTCAAGGTGTCGTTAACACTATTTCTACGTGTCAATTTATTTAACATTCAAAGGGGTCATATTATGCAAATTTAACTAATCGAATTCATCACATATCAATTTCAAATTGTTAACTATCCTACGTCTATCTCAATTTATTTATCACTTACTACATTAACAATTTAATTGTCCAATTTCAATCATCAAACAATCAATCATTTATCAACCAAACTTGATAATCATTGCATAAATAACAGATAATGGTGTCAGATGTCAAGGTGAACTGATACATAAATAACAGTGCAATAAATAACAGCAGCGTATTTCAATTGTCATTTCAATTGAAATCAAATTTATAAATAAAAGAACATTAATCGTGAGTGATTGCTCACCTTTCGAGGCTTGAGAACACAAGACGATAGATAACACAATAGGATATGATTTGTATTGCGAAATTGGCCAAATCCAAGTGCGAATTTCCAAAGCAAGACGGGATTGACATGGATTAGACGAACAAGGCTGAAATTCAAAGTTTGATGAACCGAATTAGAATCAGTTTGATATCTACGAAAAATATTTGTTATTTTATAAAATCAATATTTTAATCTAAGGCCAAAATATCTATATTGTTAAAATAAAATACATTCTATTACTATATCAATATATATAAAACACAAATGGAAAAAAAAAAATTGAAAATCTATAAGCTGTACCTTTGTATATTATATATATATTTGAAAACTTATATGTATTCAAAACAAAAATACATACTTAAATATTTGACAGTCCACAGATAGCATATGTGACTAACAGTACATTAATAAGCTTATAACCAAAATCAAAGATATACATTTGAAAACATATATTGTCGAAGTTATATAAATACTTGTACAACAATACAACAGAAGTATAAACATCATACCTTCTATCCAGAAAAATGTACATGCGAACAACTTAGTATAAGTAAACAAATATGCAGAACAACTTTATGCCCAGACAAAATACATACAAAACACTGCACTCCTTATTAAATACAAAACATTCAAAGCTTTATGAATATATATATATAATATATTAAATCAATAAAATTTACTATATATACATATAATTTATAATACATGATACCAACCTATTATAACGGTAAACAAAATTTAAAACATATATAAACTTCAAGCTGTGACCAAAATAACCCATACAACTTGCTTTATAAATTGATACATAATGTGGCCAATAGTACACACATGCATTGACACCTCTATATTAGATTCCATAAACATACTGTAGCATACTGTGCACAAAGCCTAGGACTTATTTTTATAACATATAGAACTAATATATAGCTTCATAAGATATTATTTTATACGGTTGAAAATATATATATTAAAACACCTTGCATACTTAGGGCATGAGTATATTAGAGCCAACTCAGGTCAATATGCAAATATATATAAACCACTACAACTCACATACGTATTATAACTTTAACCCAATATATATTTTTAAAATTCTATATAAAAACAAAATATCAACTTTCTAAATCATGCAACACTTGACATATAATATGTATCCAATTACCTTTATAAAAAAAATGAACGGCAGAGGAGAAGGAGCAAAGGGTGATGCGAGCGGGTGGGAAGAGTGATGAGCTATGTTCGGAGGTGGGCTTGGGTTCGGCACGCGAAGATGAGGCGCTGCGCCATAGTGGAAGACGAAGGGGGACGGCGGTTGCTTGTTGGTGGAAGGTGTATATGCATATAGTGAGATGTCGGAACCACTTCCAGGGAAAAGTGAGGCGAGGTCATTAAGATTTGATGGCCCGCGGCAAGCGACGTACGGAGGCGGAGGCAGGTGTCGCGGGCGGAGCAAGGCTGTGCTCGGTCGCGAGTTGAAGGCGATGATGATGGTCGGACCTCGGCCGAAGGTAAGGAGGAAAGGAATGGAGCTCGGCTTGGCACTTGTGTGGTCGAGTGTGAAGGCGGCTGCACTTCGGCCAGGGTGATGATATTTGGTGAAGGGAAAAATCAGAGAGAGGTTATGCTGGTTAAGGAGGAAAGAGGCGGGGAATCATGAGGACCAGACCTGGGTGCTGCGATGTGATGGACCATGCGTGGAAGCGAGGGTGCACGCCATAGCTATAGCAAGCAGTGTGGAGGTCGGTGTTGTACGCGGGTGCGGGTGACGGCAAGTGGATGGACGCCGTCAGGGACGGGAATGGTGGAGATGGTGGTCGAGCTCGGTCACGACGAAGGAGGAGGTGGTCTCGGGTGATGCGTCAGGCCGAGATGGGTTTCATGTAGAAGGTTACGGCTGCATGTTTTTGTAGGGTGGGTTTGGAAAACATTTTGGAGAAGAAACTGGAGAATGGGGAGGAGATATGGTTGTGAGGGGATGATGGGAAGATGGCTTCTGGTTCCAACAAATGAAGGGGATAGACTTATATTAGTTATGCATATTATTATATTTAATTTTCAAGAAGACTAGACATAACTCTCAAGAGAATGCAATATGCTTTATGAACAGACGTAAGTTATACAATATTTATAATTTACCTTTGAGGTTGGGGCAGGGAGGGAAATCGGCTGAACGTAATTAAAATATAGGTAACAGACGTGAACTTTGCTATAATTTTACAAAAGCCATGATTAAATTAAATACAGTGGGAATACAATTAGTTATCAAGGAATTATAAATAGCTACTGCCCATAGGTTTCCAATCTGTGGAAAATAAACGGTGACAAGGAGACAAAAGGACCCAAAACCAATACCGATACGTTTTTCCAGATTTCGCCGTCCAACGGACTCCGAAATACACAAACAAATATACCGTAAAGATTAGCACGACGAGACGATCAAAACGGTATATGAATATCAGTGGTACGACTAAATTTTAAAAATTCAAAATTTTCTACTGCGGAAAATGCATAAAAACCGCAGAAAAATAAGATCGATGGAGCCAAAGATGTCCGAATTTGGAAAAACGACCAACTGACAATTTGCTCAAAAGATGTTTTAGAATTTTTTAATGTAAAAATATTTTAGTTTTGAAAGCGTTTTATTTTCAACGCTTTTTAACTGATTAGATTGAAGTAAATTTACGCGCGAAATAAACTTTAATATTTTCGGACGAAAATTTACCAGTTGCTATGTTTAACTGGACGCGTTCCAAATATCGAATTTTCGTCGCGAAATTTTATTGTTTATTTTTATTTAACGAAAATTTTCATTTAACGCAAAACGCACGTTCCTTACGTTAAATTATTAATTTGGTTTCTGTTATTGGTTACGACTATTTTATATTATTACATTACATTTTCATATGTATTACATTATTGGTCTTATCGAAATTGGTCGCCTACGAATTTGGTTTTGGATTTGTAACATATATACAAAGAGATTTCCATTTAATAAATCGTAAAATTTTATTTCTATCGGATTTTTAATTAAAATTTTATTTAATTTAGTATTTTAAAAGCGTTAAAAAATACGGGTCATTACAAATTGACAGTTAGAATTTGTGTTTGCATGAAACTGCTAGTTAACAGTTATATAATTTATTACTGAATATAAACTGTTAGATTTATGGTCGTTAAATTTAAATTGAATAAAATTGCCAGTTATTACCTGTTATATATTATCAAATATAATATTGTTATTGATTGATATTGATTGATGATTGCGATTTGGATGATGGATGATGTTGGTGAATGGATGTTTATTGTATATCATTAAATTGCAAATTATCATGCATATTTCATTTCATTCGGGATTGTGGTTTGAAATGATATATAATCGCAAAATTTTATATCTTTTAAATTGCAGATTGAAATGATAAATATCCGTATCACTTGACCATAGGATAGAAAATTATATACAGGCACTGCGGTATATATATAACTATTTAAATGTGATTTCTATGGTTTGGATGGAATACGGTTTATAATAATCTTAAATTTTATATTGTATAAATATTTTTCTTCCATATATATATACATATGAAGTTGAAAATTTTGAAATTAAAAGGTGTATAAAAATCTTTATTAAAAATGGAAGAAAATTAAGAAAATGGAGTTTAATAATTTATATCATATGTTTAAATGTTAAGATGGAAATTTTAAGATATGATATTTATAATTGGATTTTTCCCAAAATAAATTGAAATGAATATTCTAGTATAATTTGAATTGGGAAAAATATATATATTTTATTACTAGAAAATGAAGTCTTATTATTTATGGATTTTATATGAATATTCAAGACTAATTAATAGAACAATTGATTTGTTGAAAGAATAAAATCCAACTTTAGTTTGAAATATTGATACTCAAAATGGATATACGTATATATAAATGAATTGAAGTGGTTTTGGAACTTGAGAGAGATAATATAAATTTTGGTTTAGACTTTAATAAAGAAATGTATTTGTAAAGCCATGAGAACTATTTTCTTTACAAAGTAACATTTAAGTTAAACCTTTTAATTCATATACCGTTGAATATCCAAACCATTCAAGTTTTAAAAGTTATGGTTTTAAATTATGAATTTCGAAATATTATGCTTTGAAAGGATATTTGGCTTTCAGACGTTATAAATTTTAAAGCATTTGGATTTTTGAAAAGGTTTATATTTGGGATAAAGGATATCATATTGTTTTGGGTTTTAAAATGATATCGTATTCATAATTTTAAAATGGAAATGTTTATTCTGATTTTTAAAGTATAACTTATTTTTAAATGACCGAGGTGTTATAATAACGATGGGTTGGCAAAGAGACCGGGATCGGATATGGACATACTCTCTGTCGATACCGAAACCACTTTGACTAACCGTGTACGCGGTGGAGATTCCAGAATGAAGTAGGTGGTGGCGACGTTTCCTGTAAGGTAAATACGTGGACCCGACTCCCGTGAGTTGGCATAAGGTGGCTAAAACAGGAGCGATTCTCAGGCCAATGAGGTCATTCTTCTGATCGGACCCTCCTCTTCGATATTATACTTTGATTTTGGATTGATTCAGTGGCCACTTCTATATTTTGATTTTGGGGAGTTAGTCCGAGGTGGGTGGTAACTGCGGCTACGCGTTTCCACCAGCCTGGATAGCAATTGGTATATCTACCCTGGCATTGCCTAGTTGTGCCGTGTCACCTACCATACCGAGCCTTTACTACGAGTTTCTATTTGTGTCGTACCTATGGAGTATCCTCTGGTAGCTTCCCGATCAGGAGGTATTACGGTACTGTATAGACTATTGGCATTATTTGTGTTAAGGGCTATATGGGTAACCCCTTAACGCTATTAAAAAGTAAGTTTATTTTATAAATAGACACTATTATAATAGCGCAATATACTACATAGTAAATAGTTTAACGGATCCTTAGGAGATGTAAATCCCGAACATCTCTTGAGTTACTGTACTCATATTTATTTCTGTTAATTTAACTCACATAAGATCTTTTAGTCTGACTCGAGTGTTTTGTCTTTTCAAATTCGCTCGGGTCAGTCTGAGCGTTTAAGGATCGAAGATTTTAGCTTTGGAGGACGAAGATGAAGAATCCGTATTATATTATTTATAGTATTGCACCACACTCTAAAATTTCCGCTGCATTGATTGTATTGGTATGTGTAACTCTGATATTCATTGTATAAGTAAAATAAATATTTTGTAAACAGTTATCATGAACTGTATATTGATTATTATATTTTATCCTTCCGCTGTGAGATTCTATTTTGTTTTATTTCTTCTCTGTTTTTCTTATTTACCCAATAACAATCCGCCCTTGCGTATGCTTTGAATTGGCACGTGTGTCGGTTTAAAGTGTGCGAAAAGGCGGGATGTTACAAGTTGGTATCAGAGCTTTGGTTTAGAGATAAACCTTGGTTTTGTGGGGTTTGACTCTTTGTTAATAGGGTAGTAATACCTTATGGGAGTCGCTGAGTGTATATATATGAGAGAGCGTATTTGTTAGTGTTAATAAAGATTTTGATATTGTGTTAACCTGTTCCGCTTTGTATTTATAAATTCTGGTTGATGCATGGGACGCTATTACATCAATAGGGATTTCTAAACACTTAATAGGACAGACCGACATAATATTTGTTTTTAATATAGGTGAATGAAATAATTTTGCCTATTATATTTCTATATATAAAAATATTTTTATAAAAATATATATATATATTTGGTTGCTATAGATTGGGTGTTAGGAAATAAAAATATTTATAACAATTGAAGCTAAGTTGAAATTATAATAAATCAAATTGGAGATTTTAGAACTTAAGTCTGGGATTTTGAAAATCTGTTTTCAATGGATTTATGGGATATAGGGATTTGGTTTATAAGTATTTTCTTATATAAATATTTAGTATAATTCGGAAAAATTATTTTAAAGAAGATTTTGGAGAATATAAATTTTGTACTTTCCTCTCTGTCGCTAGAAAATAATTTCGGTGATGGCGGCCGCATCATCGACTTTCATTTTGGAGTTTCGTAGGGGAAAGGCCATTGTAGTAAATTCTACTGCAGATTTATTTTGAAATTATCTAAAATTTTAAATTGTTTTAAATATAAATTGAGATATAAGTTGTAAGAACTCATTTATCTATTATTTTTAAAATAAAATTGAAATTTGACCCGGTATTTAATTCTAAAATTTTCCACTAATTAATGGTTTAAATTATTTTTAAGGAAATATAAAGTAAGTAATAAATGGATTGAAACCTCTAATTTAAGTAAGAAAATTAATGCTAGGTATAAAGAAAGTTAAAATTTTAACTGATAAATAATGGTAAAGATTTATTGAAAATCAACGAATTAAAAGGGTTGAGATTAAACTTGTATAAGTTCTTTTGCTTTTTCTTTAACATAAATAACTTACCAAGTATAAAAAGTTGAAATGTGAATTAAGAGTGGAATAGAATATTATGCAAGTAGAATTTTTGGAAATAATGAAGTATTCAATAAATTACTGTTATAAATAAGAATTTAATGGTATTAACTTAAGTGATGATTGGAATTTTACTAAAATTAAAGGTTGTATTATTAATGGGTGATTTTAACCTTAAGAAAGTAAAAATGAAATTCCTTAATTTATAAAGTTTGATTGTAGGGTTATTAACTTAAGTACGCCTTAATTTCCCCCTATTCTAATATAATAGAAAGTAAGTAATATATAAATGACTGTAAACCCTAAGTAATTAATTAATAAAATTCCTTATTTTTAAGAATGAAGGTTATAGGGTTAATAATTTAAGTGTAATTAAAAAGGGTTACTGTAATTAAATATAATAGAAAGTGGGTAATTAAATTGTTACTACTATTAAATATAATAGAAACTTCAACATTAAATAAATGAATGAAATTAAAGGTAAGTTGAAATTGTAATTTATAGAACAAATATATATTAATTAAAGAAATTGAGAAGAAACTTGTAAATTTTCACTTACATTCTTAAAACATACATAACTTACCATATAATAAAAGTTGCAATGTTAGTAAGAAAATGTAAGGGGAAATCTTACAAGTGAAGCTTGAGGTAATAAAGGTATTCAATAAATTTGCTGTTATTAATGAGAATTAATTGTATAAACTTAAGTTAAATTGGAAATTTTACTATATAAGTAAAGGTAAGTAGTATAAATAGATGATATAAACTTTAGTCAATAAATTGTAATGCAAATATAATGAATTTTGTAATAAATGGAAAACGAAAATTGTAAGAAATAAAGAAATCCCTCCATAAATGAAAGAAAGAAAATCAAACCACTGAAGCATGAAATAAATGTATAATAAGTTAATTTGGTTGTTGGTTTGAATTGTATTGTTTGATTTATGATTGTGGGGTAAGGAACTTGAAGTTGTTGGATGAATAAATAATCTATCTTTGTTCCATCTAAGACTGTTGAGTAAAGGATGCACTTGATAGTTAATTTCATTTCATACAAATTTCAAGTTTGAACCCAAACAACTATTTGTTTGATGGATTAAATGATTGCTTTGTGTGTGTATGTATGTTGTTTGTAAGGTTGATGGTTGTTGAATTGTTTGGTTGATTAATGATTGAATCCACTTGAATAGTTCACTTTAAAATAAATATTTAACCTTTTAGATTTTATAAGTGAAATGCAGGCTATGGAAGCCACTGCTACTGCTCTGGTTCCCTAATAATAAGCATATTGCCCGACAAATAGGTACGTTTTCGGATTACGTTTAAAGCGCTATTTTATAATTTTGCCCGTGTTGGGATAATATTTTGATAATATATGTAATATATTTGTATATTTTGATATTATATTTTCTCCAGAGTCTCTCCGTACAAAGGAGACTCTGCCAAAAATTTTCGTAAATTTTGGACTTAGAATTTTGTTGAATATTTTCCAAACTTTAATGATTTAAGTATAAAAGGTTATAATGACTATAAAACGGGCATATCTCATTTAAGGAAATTAATTTAGTAAATTATTGTTTATAAGTTAATATTTGAAATAAGATGTAATGTTTTATTCTTCCTTCTCCCTTCTTTTTCCTTTTCGGGGACGAAAAGTTTTGAGTGGGGGAGATTGTAACGACCGGTTAAATTAATAATATTAAATGAGTTAAATTAATATAATTTCTAACCTGATTTAGAAAAAAAAAGGCTTTAAGATTTATTTGAGAAAATGTAGTAATTTGTTATAGTAATTGGAATTTAATGTAACAATTTAATTTTTATGACAATAGTTTTGGATAATGTAATTGTCACACTTTGTTAAAAGTTAATGTTAAGAAAACAATAAATGTTGAATTAGTGAATATTAATAAAATATTTACTAGAATGGGATTCATTTAATATTAAAATAAATAGTAGGATTGTTTCATTTGGTGACCGTTGAATAAACCGATGCAATAAGTGTAGATAAATTTTTTTGTGAATATTGTTCGATAATGAATGTACTTAAAAACGATAATAAACTTAATATAAGAAAACAAAGGCAAATTGTGTATTAATTAATGAATTCATGAATCAGCGTATGGACTTAGTGTAACTATACGTAAATGTACGCAATAAGGTTGTGAAATACCAATGATTTGGATTTCCAATTGATATTAAACATAATGTTGGTAGAAATTGGAATTCACTGTTGTGTGAAATACATGAGAAATCAGGTCAAATGTAAATTATACCGTAGATGATATACTCTTTTAAACAGTAGGATTTTTAAATAAATAAACGTTTCACTTAGGTTTCAATTGGATAACTTATGTAGTTTAATGGAGAATTAATTGCAATTAATTGCCATAAATTAGTGATGATAGGGTAGTTTGATTTGGCCTTTAAGAAGCAAAGAAAAAGAAAGCCAAGATTTATGAATTCATTTGCAATGTGAAATGCAAATCTTGTGGATTGTTTTTTTTTTACAAATGGAATTAATATTTAACCATTACGTTAGTGGAGTCTGATAAGTTAAGGTAGATAATCAATGGTAATTTACCTAATTCAAAGGATATATTAATATAAATATGGGTAAAATGAGGTTAGACCAAGGATATAATATTAATTGATTTTTAAGGCTTAATTAATACGTGAAATAGACAAGATTCTACATTCAAACATTTATACAAAGCTAAGTTGTAAATAGAAGTACCAATGTAATATAATGTAAATAGATGGGAATCAACATTTATTTATTTATTTAATGGAATTTAATTTCTATAGTATGATAATCGCAATTAAATGAAATTGAAATAGCTAATTTATACGTTAGTTGAAATTTAGCTGGAATATGAGGATTTTTAATGAAATAGTGAAATCAAATGGAAATAAGGTTTCAATTATACATTGGAATTTATATTCACCATAAAAGGTTAATTGAAAACCAAAGGAGTTAATAAAGGAATCAAGCTTTATCTATTAATTTGGATTTAAGATATGGTAAATTGGATTTATTGCAATAATTAATTCTATAAGATGAGGTTAATACTTATTCTATTTATAATTAGACCAAATTGTTGATATAGATTTTTAGAAAGCAGAATATATAAATTAATTTGAGTATCAAATTCAATAATTGCGCTTATTGCATAAATAAAGGGAATTTAACGTTAAATATTACGTTACTGAAATTTAAAATAGACTTTAAGAATAATAATGTGAATCATGAACCAAAGTATGTGGCATCCCTATTTTGGATAAAAGATAAGTATAGAAGGATTAAAAATGTAATAAATAGGTTTTGAGGAACTTATTTATAATTCCTTAATATAAGGAAGCGGAGGAATGTATATTGAAATTTGATAGACTTGTCAACTCTAATTCACAGCCAAACTTGTTAAATCATTTAAATTGATTTTAATTTACATAAGCAATAGAATTGGGACAATTTTAGAATATTCATATAGAATTGGATTTCTATAATTTATTTAATTTATTTAATGAATATTAAAAATAGCCATTTTGGTCACGGACTCGGATTTCGATGAAACCAGTTTCATCGGATCCGTATCGGTGAATTATTATAGGGTTTCAAGTTTCGTATCGATCGGACCTGTCGTTTGATCGTACGGACGCGAAACGCCTTAAAAATCAATTTTATTAAAATCAATTTGAAATCAATTTGGAAATCTTGTTTTCAGCATAACTTCTTCATACGATCAAATTTGGACGTGAAACTTTTTCCATCGCGTTCAGAATATTTTAAAATACCTATCTGGATATATGGGTTTGACAAATTTCGTTCCGGGGTCAGAACGGGCTTTTTGGGCCTTAGTTTGTTTCGTACGTTCATCTATCTAGTCTATCTACTCTAACCCAACCCTACCTATAAATATACAGTTATAAACCCTAGCTCCATTCTATTGTCTATTTGCTGTACGTTCATCTTCTTCAAGCTTTTTTTCTTCTTCAATGGGGGCTAACCCTAGATCCAGTCAGTTCAAAAAAAAAATCAAATTTAAAAAAAAAAAAAAATTCGGATCTGCAGCAGCTTCTGGTCGCGCTTCGGGTTTCAGGGGAGAAAACCCTAGAGCAACTTCGGGTCAGGAAGAAAATGACTCGGGTCGCTCCGGGTCGTTTTGGCGAAAACTCCAAGCAAGCACTGGGGAATTGAGGCGGCGCACCGAAGTCGACCCAGGACCAGAATTTTTCCATTATTCAAATTTCCATAACTTTTGCATACGAGCTCGGATTCACGCGCGGTTTGTTTTGCTGGGATCGTATCGGAATTTCTGACGTTTTGATGCTGGTTTGGATGGATTTGGAGACCGTCAAAATTTTGAGTTTAAATTGAATTTAAATTCGATTTAAATTCCAAAGGTGAGTGTTTTAACCCACTCACAACTACTAGAAGCTTTTATGTTTGTTAAATAAATTTTAGAAATGAATAGAATTTATTTCTGAGTATTTGGCGTGCTTATTTCATTCATATCTGCTGAATTGCATTTATTGAATTTAACTGTTAATTTAATTTATTTATTGCGTATTAATTGACAGTTAGAATTTGTGTTTGCATGAAACTGCTAGTTAACAGTTATATAATTTATTACTGAATATAAACTGTTAGATTTATGGTCGTTAAATTTAAATTGAATAAAATTGCCAGTTATTACCTGTTATATATTATCAAATATAATATTGTTATTGATTGATATTGATTGATGATTGCGATTTGGATGATGGATGATGTTGGTGAATGGATGTTTATTGTATATCATTAAATTGCAAATTATCATGCATATTTCATTTCATTCGGGATTGTGGTTTGAAATGATATATAACTGCAAAATTTTATATCTTTTAAATTGCTGATTGAAATGATAAATATCCGTATCACTTGACCATAGGATAGAAAATTATATACAGGCACCGCGGTATATATATAACTATTTAAATGTGATTTCTATGGTTTGGATGGAATATGGTTTATAATAATCTTAAATTTTATATTGTATAAATATTTTTCTTCCATATATATATACATATGAAGTTGAAAATTTTGAAATTAAAAGGTGTATAAAAATCTTTATTAAAAATGGAAGAAAATTAAGAAAATGGAGTTTAATAATTTATATCATATGTTTAAATGTTAAGATGGAAATTTTAAGATATGATATTTATAATTGGATTTTTCCCAAAATAAATTGAAATGAATATTCTAGTATAATTTGAATTGGGAAAAATATATATATTTTATTACTAGAAATTGAAGTCTTATTATTTATGGATTTTATATGAATATTCAAGACTAATTAATAGAACAATTGATTTGTTGAAAGAATAAAATCTAACTTTAGTTTGAAATATTGATACTCAAAATGGATATACGTATATATAAATGAATTGAAGTGGTTTTGGAACTTGAGAGAGATAATATAAATTTTGGTTTAGACTTTAATAAAGAAATGTATTTGTAAAGACATGAGAACTATTTTCTTTACAAAGTAACATTTAAGTTAAACCTTTTAATTCATATACCGTTGAATATCCAAACCATTCAAGTTTTAAAAGTTATGGTTTTAAATTATGAATTTCGAAATATTATGCTTTGAAAGGATATTTGGCTTTCAGACGTTATAAATTTTAAAGCATTTGGATTTTTGAAAAGGTTTATATTTGGGATAAAGGATATCATATTGTTTTGGGTTTTAAAATGATATCGTATTCATAATTTTAAAATGGAAATGTTCATTCTGATTTTTAAAGTATAACCTATTTTTAAATGACCGAGGTGTTATAATAACGATGGGTTGGCAAAGAGACCGGGATCGGATATGGACATACTCTCTGTCGATACCGAAACCACTTTGACTAACCGTGTACGCGGTGGAGATTCCAGAATGAAGTAGGTTGTGGCGACGTTTCCTGTAAGGTAAATACGTGGACCCGACTCCCGTGAGTTGGCATAAGGTGGCTAAAACAGGAGCGATTCTCAGGCCAATGAGGTCATTCCTCTGATCGGACCCTCCTCTTCGATTTTATACTTTGATTTTGGATTGATTCAGTGGCCACTTCTATATTATGATTTTAGGGAGTTAGTCCGAGGTGGGCGGTAACTGCGGCTACGCGTTTCCACCAGCCTGGATAGCAATTGGTATATCTACCCTGGCATTGCCTAGTTGTGCCGTGTCACCTACCATACCGAGCCTTTATTACGAGTTTCTATTTGTGTGTACCTATGGAGTATCCTCTGGTAGCTTCCCGATCAGGAGGTATTACAGTACTGTATAGACTATTGGCATTATTTGTGTTAAGGGCTATATGGGTAACCCCTTAACGCTATTAAAAAGTAAGTTTATTTTATAAATAGACACTATTATAATAGCGCAATATACTACATAGTAAATAGTTTAACGGATCCTTAGGAGATGTAAATCCCGAACATCTCTTGAGTTACTGTACTCATATTTATTTCTGTTAATTTAACTCACATAAGATCTTTTAGTCTGACTCGAGTGTTTTGTCTTTTCAAATTCGCTCGGGTTAGTCTGAGCGTTTCAGGATCGAAGATTTTAGCTTTGGAGGACGAAGATGAAGAATCCGTATTATATTATTTATAGTATTGCACCACACTCTAAAATTTCCGCTGCATTGATTGTATTGGTATGTGTAACTCTGATATTCATTGTATAAGTAAAATAAATATTTTGTAAACAGTTATCATGAACTGTATATTGATTATTATATTTTATCCTTCCGCTGTGAGATTCTATTTTGTTTTATTTCTTCTCTGTTTTTCTTATTTACCCCATAACAATCCACCCTTGCGTATGCTTTGAATTGGCACGTGTGTCGGTTTAAAGTGTGCGAAAAGGCGGGATGTTACAGTTTCACCAGTTGAGAGTGGCGAAGGATAGTGTGCCGAAGACTGCTTTTAGGACACCGTCCGGTTTTTATGAGTGGCTGATAATGCCGTTTGGATTGACTAACGCACCAGCATATTTTGTGGATCTTATGAATAGAGTATTCAGAGATCAGTTGAACAAGTTTGTACTTGTGTTCGTGGATGATATTCTGATTTATTGCAGAACTGAAGAAGAGCACAAGACGCACTTGCGTATTGTTTTGGAAATCTTGCGGAAACATCAGCTGAAGGCTAAGTTTTCGAAGTGTCACTTCTGGAAGAGTGAAGTGAGGTTCTTAGGCCATGTTATTTCTGGAAATGGAATAGCGGTTGATCCCGCTAAGGTAGCAGCAATCCAGGATTGGGTTAGACCTAAGAATGCATCCGATGTGAGAAGTTTTCTTGGATTAGCAGGATATTATCGTCGGTTTATCAAAGACTTTTCCAAGATAGCCGCACCATTAACAGGATTGATGAAGAAGAATCAGGCATTCAGTTGGGATGCTAAGTGTGAGCAAGCCTTTGGAATCTTGAAAGAGAGAATGACGAGTGCTCCTGTTTTGACTATTCCAAGTGGGAATGATGAGATGGTGGTTTACACCGATGCATGTGGTACTGGACTTGGAGCAGTGCTGATGCAGAAGGATAGAGTTGTTGCATATGCAAGTCGACAACTAAAGCCGCATGAAAGGAATTATCCGACTCATGATTTGGAGTTGGCGGCGATTGTTTTTGCTCTGAAGATGTGGAGACATTATCTATTGGGAGTTCGATTCGAGTTGTTTACGGATCATAAGTCGTTGAAGTATCTTTTCTCCCAAAAGGATTTTAATCTTCGGCAGCAACGATGGCTAGAGTTTTTGGCGTCATATGATTTTGGTATAGCCTATACTCCGGGAAAAGGTAACGCAGTAGCAGATGCGTTAAGTCGAAGACATGCAGGATTGGGAGCCATGTTTTCAGAATGGAAAAGTCTCGAGTATTTAGCTGGATTTGACTTCAGGCCCAGATGTGAATTGGAACCTGAGATGTTGGCAAACTTATCGATAAGACCTACTCTTGTGGAAAGGATTGGCGAGAGTCAAAAGCGAGATGATAAGCTTGTCAAGATTATCCGAGATTTGGAATCCGGATTAGACCCCGAAAAAGATAAGGGATTCGAAGTCGATCGAGAGGGTTGGCTTCAGAAACAAGGACGACTGGTTGTTCCCGATATAGATGAATTGAGAGATGAAATTCTGAGGGAAAGTCATCACTCGAAGTTGACAATTCATCCAGGAGGAAATAAGATTTATCGGGATATGAAGAGAACCTATTATTAGGAAGGTATGAAGAAGGATGTTGGAAATTTTATTTCCAAATGCATGAACTGCCAGTTGGTTAAAGCAGAGCAGAAGAAGCCAAGTGGATTGCTTCAGCCATTAGAAGTTCCTACATGGAAGTGGGAGCAGATATCGATGGATTTTATTGATGGTCTACCTAGAACAAGAGCGGGAAATGAAGGGATTTGGGTCATTGTAGATCGTTTGACCAAGAGTGCAAGATTCATTCCTGTTCGATCAACTAGGACTGCATCGAAGTTGGCTGAGTTGTATGTTAAGTGGATAGTTCGATTCCATGGTATTCCGAAGAGTATAGTAAGCGATCGAGACCCATTGTTCACTAGTGGATTTTGGAAGAGCTTCCAGGAAATTTTGGGAACCGAGTTGTGTTTGAGTACAGCTTATCATCCCCAAACCGATGGTCAGACTGAGAGAGTCAACCGAGTTTTGGAAGATCTCTTGAGAGCATGTGTTTTGGATTTCAGAGGATCGTGGGAAGATCATCTTCATTTGGTGGAGTTTGCGTATAATAACAGTTACCAGTCAAGCATTGGTATGGCACCATATGAGGCACTGTATGGAAGACCGTGTAACTCTCCGACATGTTGGTTGGAAACTGGAGAAAAGCTGATACTTGGGCCAGAAATGATTCGTCAGACTTCGGATTGTATAGAGATCATTCGGCAACGAATGAAGGCAGCCCAAGACCGTCAGAAGAGTTATGCAGATAAACGTCGAAAGGATTTGGAGTTCGACGTAGGTGATATGGTTTTTGTGAAGATTTCTCCTTCGAAGAATGTTATTAGATTCGGGAAGAAAGGAAAATTGACTCCGAGATTTGTTGGACCATTCCCGATCATCGAGCGAATTGGAAAGCTCGCTTATAGATTGGAGTTACCGGAAAAGATGGCGGGTGTGCACAATGTTTTTCATGTATCTTATCTACGTAAGTATGTGCACGGCTCGAATACAGTGGTTTCTGCTGATAGCTGTGAAGACTTGGAGGTTGATCCAGTTGTTAGAAGACCTTGTAAGCCGCTTCGTATTGTTGAAACCGATACGAAACAGCTTAGGAGGAAGACGATTACGTTGCTCAAGATACAATGGAGTGATGATGTTAACGACTGTACGTGGGAGGAGGAAGAGAGGATGAAGGCAGCTCATCCCGAACTCTTTGAGGTATGGCTCTATGGTGTCGTAACATCTCATGAACTTGTAACTTGTTCTATCTTAGAATTCTGCATGCTAGGCTAGAAATTGGATGCATGGTTTGTTGATTTCTATGGATGGTAGGCATGCAGAATAGCTTTGATTGCTGTTGTTTGTTTGGAATTTCGGGGGCGAAATTTCTAAGGGGGAGAGAATGTAACGACCCGTATTTTTCACATGTCGATAAATCGTAGAATTTACAGGTCATTAGTGTTGTTGTGTCATCCATAGCCTAAGTCGTATGAGAATTAGATCGTGTGGAGACTAACTCGGGTAGGCAACCTAAGTTAGGTCGTAGTTAACGAGTTAGTGGGGTTCTTAAGTCGTAGACGACTTATGGGTAGCTTGGGTCGTGAGGAAGATAGGTCGGGTGTAGCGACTTATAGTAGTTGGCGACTTAAGTGTGTTGGCCGAGTTAAGGTAGTCAGCCGACTTAAGAATTGACGACTCATAGGATGACCGACCTAAGGAGGCTACGGCTTAGAATGGAACGACCTAGTGTTGGCTTGTGTGGAAGTTAGATCGGTGGAACGACTTAGTGGAGTGAGCAACCTGTGAGGTGAGCAAGTTAAGGTTTTGACGACCTAAGAGTTCGACCGAGTTAAGATAGTATGCGACCTAAGGATGTGGCCGACTTAAGGTATTGAACCGAGTTAACGACTTATAGGATTGAGGGCTTAAGTCGCTGGGTCATGTTATTGTTAGGTCGTTCAAACGACTTATGAGTTAGTAGAGTTAGGTCGGCAACACGGCAACGTTGTTAGGTCGGCTTTGGGTTGGGTTGGCAGGTTGTGTTAAGTCGGCAGCTAGATGGGTCGTGTGGCCTGGGTTTAGTTCTGTGTATAGTTAGGTCGTTAGGTCGGAGGCTTATGAGTCGTGTGCTGTTAGGCCGGTTATACGTTGAGTCGTGGGTCGCACAGGGAGTTGTGTCGTTAAGTCGGCATGAGTTAGGTCGGCTACCGACCTAAGGGCGAACGACCTAACTTCCAGCCTATAAATAGTGGGGTTTGGCTCACTTTTTGGCACCGGTTTTTGAAGCAACGAAGTGCTGCCATTTTGAGAGCTCGACTACAGCATTTCTTCACTTCTTTTCTCTACTCTAATCTAGTGCCAACATCCATCGAAGATCGAAGATCAAGATTGAAGATCCAAGAGCCAAAGTTGAAGATCTTCATCCAACGAAGCTAGATTTCATCATTTCAAGCGAGATTTCGACGAATCAAGCTTGAATCCTTGCTGTCCAGTTTTGAAGTGGTTATCTTTTGAAGTGTTTGGGTGATTCGGTGATTGGTGATTATCTCTCACGCGGACCCAAAGGAGTATATTGGATTGGTGGTTTGTTTAGGCATTAAAGATAGTGATTTCATACATTTTCCTTAGATCCAAGTCTAGATCCATTATTTATGAAGATGTTTGCTTATGCAAGTTCATTTATCAAGTTATAGAAACAAAACCCATGTTTTATATTTGTTAGATCTATGCTAAAAACCCATGATTTCATGTATGTTAGACTTATGCTCATTTATTTACGAAATTTCCATTATAGTTAATATTGCTTATTAGATCTTGTTTGAAAGCTTGATTGTTTGAATGTATGATTGATTTGATTGTTTCAAGTTAGCTAGTAGTTGATTTGGAACAAGATGGTTGAAGATGATTCAAAAGCTAAGTGGAAAGGCTCTTGAATGGTGAAAGCTGCTTGTGACATATGAAGCGGATGATGAAGCTCATATGGATGGATTCGAGGACTTTGCTAGGACTAGAGGAAGCAAAGCATGATGATGATGATGGACTTTGCCATGATGTGACGAGGCGAAGCATGATGTTGAGATGGACTTTGCTAAGATGCGATGAAGCAAAGTATGATGTGAGATAGTCTTGGTCTAATCCAGGCGGGATCATTCCAAGCATGTTGATGACTTGATGATGCGAAGCGAGTTGGGTGATAATGGATGGCTCGAGAGGCGCTTGAGTTAGTATGCGAATAGTCGTCGAGGAGGATGACTAGGAGGCTGAGACTTCGTCATTGTTGAAGGTTCTAGCATGCTCAAAGCAAGAGTATGTTGGGTAGTTGCGAAAATACCCAAGCACGGGCTGCGACGACGTGCTAGTACTCTGGATAGTTGCGAAAATTCCTAGGCACGGGCTGCGACGACGTGCGGAGTCATGTCTAGAACCGGGGTTGCCATTAGCCCTTGACGGACGGCTGAAAGAATGTGCCGGTCATTCAATTAATGGTGAAATCAAGGCAATGATAACGGTGATAGCCAGAGTCATGGATGTTTGGTTGTTTCATCGTTCGGTCTCAAGAGCGGTGTTTTCTGGGTGCTTATCTGATCTTGGTTTAGGCCTTGGGGGTTTGTATTTGGAAAACATCGACCTTGACTCGAGTGGTTATTATTCTACAGTAGTTATCTGTTTTCTATGCTTGTTTCTCCTTAGTGTGTGTCTGGGGGCTATCACTGTAGAAAGAGGTGGAGTGGGATGATTTGGGTTCCTATTCCTTTTTATCCTTTATGTTCTTTTGGTATGTTTGATAGTTAATTTACTGCTCACTAAGACTTTTGTCTGACTCAAGGTTTTATGTCTCCTCTTATTACCTTGGGCTGTTCATCCATGTTGGGATGGGCAGACTAGGTAGCAGGTGACAGGTGCTGTTCTTGGAGATCCACGTTGATGATGACGAAGACGAGCAGGAGGCTTTTACATATTATTTTCATATTATATGTATTGGATATTCCGTTGTTTGTTATACTCTGAGAGATATGTAGTGAGGCTGGATGTACTATTCTCTCTGATTGTTGTACTTAACCATCATGAGTTTATTTGATGAGATTTTCTTCTATGGAGCTTTACTATGTATATTTTCTATTGTACTTTATCCATGCGCTGTGAGTGGTACGATAGAGTTTGCGATGTTTATTCTACCTTTGACGGTCATCCATGGCTTCCTGGCACACTTTCAGCGCACCATTTCCTTATTTCCGTGCTGGAGTCATGGGCGGTCGTCACATTGACTTTGCTAGGTGTTCGTGATGGATGAGGACGTGTTCGTCGTCGTGCCGGAGGACTCAACGATGATCGGAAGTTAATCTGGCGATTGTACACGTGCACTCGATATCCATTATATTAGTACGACGAGGAGGAAGATGAAGGATGTGGGTTTCCTCGGGTTTGATTGCGTGTATTGGAGTGATTGACTCGAAGAAATCGTGGGCGTGAGTTTACTCGGGTAAAATTCGAAATAGCCAGAGAAAAGGATGTGTTTGACTCGGGGTTGATTTCAAAGTTTTGAAATAAAGAAATTTTTTAATGTTTCAAAGAAAATAGAAAATGTACAAGTTTTCAAGCAATTATTAAGACAAGTTTCAAAGATTGAGTGTTAAAGTAAATGTCTGAAAATTGTTTTTTTTTTAAAATAATTATGTTTAAGGATAATTGTTTAATTAAAATCTTTAAGTGTTTTCAAAAAAATGATTTGATTTAGTAAGTAATTAAGATAAATGGTTTATCTTAAGTTAATTAAGGCCTTGGATAAATAAAGACTAACTAATTTGTTAATGATTAAAGGTCAAGTTAATTATGAAATCAATTTAAAGGATTTAAATAAGTTATTACTGTGAATGATTAAATGATAATTGCTTAATAAAGTAAATAAATGGTAATTGTTTAATGAAATTAGTTAAGGGTTTATTTTGATTTATGATGAGTACTTAAAGAGTAATTAATTTCTTAAAGATAATTACTTAATTAAAATTAATTAATTAATGATTAAAGGTTGATTAATCAAGTTGTTAGACAATAATTAATTAAAGGATAATTAATTATGTGATTAATTAAGTAAGTTGATTAATTTAAGGATGATTAATTAATTTAAGGATGATTAATTAATGAAAGTGATTAAGGGATGGTTTATTAATTAAGGGTTATTTAATTAATTTAATTAAGGATAGTTAATTAAAGGATAATTAAATAATTAAAGGTTAATTATTTAATGATTAAAGGTTGATTAATTTATTATTAATGGTTAATTAATAAATGATTAAAGAATAATTAATCAAAATGATTTTAAATTAATTAACGTGAATTAACCAGAATTAGTGATTTATTCGTAAGTAATAAATCTGGTTTAAATTAATCAGATGATTAATTAATCTTACTTATGGATGTTTGGATTCTATTGAATGTTGAATTGTTGATATCCCTTATGTGTGATGCTTTGTTTCATGAATTATTTTGATTTGAGCTGTGAATGTAATTTATTTATCTGTGATGAATTTATATTATTTATCTGTAAATCTGTGAATGAAGACAAGCGATTATAGGATTATACCACTTATCGATATTGTGGTACTTTAATCTGTGATGATTGATGATGTTGCACTATTGTCCAAAACCCCATGGACTATACCATACACACACAAATATGGATTGCACGAGGAAATTGGTTAAGTCACAGATATATGAATTTAATAAAATGGTTTTAAGGTTGAATTTTGAATCCAAATGGTCTTGGAAAAGGAATTGAATTGAATATGGAAAGCTTTTGGAAAGGGAAATTTGAAATTGAATTTAGTTTGAGTAGAATATATCTTGTTTAACTTTTGAAATTGTTTTGGAAATTTGGTTTGAAAGGTTTATACAAGTTATATAATATATATATATGGATTTTAAAACCATCTTTAAAGTAATTTAAAAATATTATTTTGGGAATTTATATTTAACCCAAGTTTATACTTTAAAGGATATAACTTGTGCATATTTGATAGGATTTTTCTGATACGAAAACTCTTTGTTTTCAAATGATAATGGCTTTCAAATAAAGAAAGGATTTTCAGTTTTTGTTTAAAAGGTTTCAAATTTGAAAGGGGGTTGTTTTGAAAGCTATGAATGAATCTTTGTGAAAAATTGTTGAAGTTTGTTTTGAAATTGAAGAGGATCTTAAAGGTGTATCTTTTGTATAAAAGATTTGAAATGGAATTGTTTTGAAAGCTATTAATGAATCTTTGTTAAAGATTAGTGAACTTTGTTTCCAAAGTGAAGAGGATCTTAAAGGTGCATCTTTTGTATAAAAGATTTGAAATTGAAATTGTTTTGAAAGCAATGAATGAATCTTTGTGAAAGATTGGTGAACTTTGTGAAGTGAATCTTTTTGTTTAAAGATTTGAAAATGGTAATTTGTTTAAACCATTTAAAGAAAGGTTTTCGGGCTTTAAGTTGTGACTTAACTAAGATCCCAATATCCATATGTTTTTAAATTAAGCGCTCATTATTCGATTTAGCCGGGAGAGGACTTTGTGTCATATAACCCATTAGAATAATGATACGACGTAACGGATAGCATTTAAAGACCGGTGGTGAACCCAGGTATTCCCGAGAATGAAAGGATTACCTGTTGAATGTCTCTGCACTGAGTCACACCGGTATAGAGATCTCCATATGTGATGGGGAGTCGGATCGGGATTGTGAATACCCGGATTGCAAGGGCTTCTTTGGAAGTGCCTTCAGTTCTGTTCAAACCCGAAACAGACTTGTACGGATGTATGTCTGACATTACACTTTGAGATTTAAAGCTGGTTTCTATCAAATACATTTCTGTTTGGTGGCGGAGAATTTATTCTCTTAGCTTAACACCCTTCTCTGAGACGTACGACCTCAGAGGTTATGTAGTTGATGGTTATTAGTGATACATTCCCAGTTTGGTAATGTGGCATACGAAGTGCTGCTGATTATGTGTTGATCGAAGCATGGCTTTTGTGAAAAGCGTAGCCTTGTGGATGTGACCTCGTCGGACCTCACAACTTAGAAATGGTCGAAACAGGAAAGATGCTGCAGGGTTATTAGGGGTCGTGCCCCTAGGGTATGTCGATTTCTTCTGGAAAAAGATGGTATCATGGTATGAAGCCCAGATATTTAACCTATGTGGTTGCTGCAAATTTATTACTTTGTGGTTGTTGCTTTGTGGTTGAGGATCCACAGATAAAGGTCGGTAACGACCGGGGATGGCATACTTGTAGGTGTTACTTTCGGGCAGGGGTAACCCGACCTTGTGTTGGCAGAGATCCAGGTAGGTTCTCGGGGAGTCCCTCAAGAGGCATACCCATGTGGAAATAGGAAGTTCCTGAGCCTAACCATTTTTTGGAAAATCCAATCACCAATACACGCCTTGTACGGTTTTAGTTATAGAACCTGCCATTTAACATGGTAGCTGTAGTAGGCATACTATAATGGTATGTATGCTGGCTAAGATTAATATTATACTTGCAAATATTTTCTGCACTATGCACTAGTAATAATACCAAATGGATTTCGCGTATCAAGCATGTTTGACTATTATATGGAGAAATCTCCTCCAATTGTGCGCTTGCATTGTGTGTGTGTGGGGAGGCCTTATGGTAGTTTCATTTTCCAAAAAGCATTGTGGATTTTTTTTTAAATTCTTTTGTTTTGCTTTTGTTAGAGATAAATTGTTTTTGTTTGCTCACATCAGTCCCATGACTGACATGAAGTTTATTGTTCCCTTTCTAAACATTGGGTGCCCACAATTTTCCAAAGGGCAGTCTAGAGTTGGGTTTTTCAGATAATCAAATAGTAGGTGTAGATTCGATAGCATCCAGCCTTTGGATTCAACGATAGCATTTGTTCACTTGGACTGACCTTGCTTAATACAGCATAATGGTGGTTCAAGCTTTTCAATATGGAGTTTGTTGTCTTTTAAGCCTTGGCATTAGAGTTGTAGTTTTGGATTCCTCCTTTCTCTCTTAGCGATCAAGTTGGAAATTTCTTTCTGCCGTGTCATATTCTGCTATTATATTCTGCTCTGATATTTTTGGATGTATTGTATCTTATTGTATGAGATATTGTATCATTGTTGTATCAAATGTTGTTTATCAATGATATATTCATTGTTTTCTTCCGCTGTGTTGTTGTACTTAATGTGTTATAAGCTCCGGCGAACCAGATCTGGCGTTTGAATCTGCGGCATTCGAATACGGGTGATGTATTTGGGTGTCGATTTTCGAAGGTCGAGTCGGGGTCGTTTCATTTGGTATCAGAGCTAAATGTTGAACTTTAGCTCAGGAGGATGACACATTAGGTAGCTCATTAGAGATAGGGTGAAGTATACCCTAGAATGAGTATATCCCTAAGATATCCGCCCGTATGCCTCAGTAAATTCTCATACTGTCCACTGATAGTAAGTATGAGTGCCAGAAGAGGACGAGGTAGGGGACAGGGAAGTACCACTACAAGTGGTCAGTCTCTGCAACAACAAGGAAACAACTCTTCTCAATCTCCTTTGATCCAGTTTTAATTCTTTGATTTCTTCGTGGCAGCTACAACGAGAAGCTTTGGTGTGATGGTGGCTCTGCGAATCGTTGTAGAAAGGGTTCTAATTCCTATTTCGTATCTTTCCATAAATTTCTATCATTTTTAACTTTAATGAATTTGAAATTTATTTGAAATAACTTAGCTAATTAAACATGAAGCTGAATTAAATTGTATCAATAGATCGATTTCTATTAAAACCAAATTTGAAATTTTTGTTGTGATTTCTTGTAAGGATCAAAGTCCAAAGAGGAACAAGATGGTGTAAACTTTAGGGTATTCTGACCTAAGTTTGGAATTCATACCTAGTGTTTGAGAATTGTGCAAGATTGAATCTATTTGTTTATTCTTTGGGTTCCAAATACATTCTACGAACGGTTAGTTATCCTTCGGACTAACCAATCCCCTTGTATATTTCATAGATCGGATGACCCGAGTACTTCGTGAGATATTGATGATATTCTGATTTGGTAAGCCAAATGTTGAATAGATATTCAATATGATCTAGTAAATAAATTCTTGATCTCAGATGTGCTCATCTATTCTTTGTTGTCTCCTTGTCTAGCAAAATTTCAGGGGCGAAATTTTCTTAAGGGGGAAATTTGTAACGATCCCGGTTTTAAATTAAATTTAAATTTGGTAATTAATATAATTTTCAGAATTTAATTGTGAATAAATTTGAATTTTTCCAAAATTTAATAAGATATGTGTTTGCTTTGTGTTTATATAAATAAATTATAATTTTAAATTTGAATTTGAAATTCAAATGCAAATATATTGAAATTTAAATGGACTTCAAGAAAACTTTATATTTGAAACTAATATATAGTATATGATTGCTTAGTAATGTATAATTAGAATTAAAATCATTTTCAAAAATGAATAAGAAGCTTTGATACACACATATATATATGTAAAGTTGGATTTAATTAAAGATTTGAAATACTTTTCTTTTATACTTGAAAATAAACATGGTTAATATATACAAAGGTTTAAACACTTTTCTTTCATAAACATAGTTAAAAATATAAACACTTATTAACATAAAACATAACTAAAAAGTAACTAATATAAGGTTTTTTTAATAACATTTATACATAAAGAACTACAAGGGTAAATAAGATACAAGCAAATAAACAAGTGTAAAATTTTAAAAGCATGAATTTAACAAGTCTTAACAAAATAAACAAGTGTCATGATTTTGAATTTTTATTTTCAAAAAAAATAAAAAGTGAAAAATAAGTCATATAAACACATTTACTCCCTCCCTTCTCATTTTTTTTCCATACACTTCAAAACTAAAGAAAGAAGATTTCAAAACCTGAGGGATTAAAACCTATAAGCCAAAGTATTCTCAGTTTTAAACCTCTCAAGCCTGAAAAACTCAAACCAGATAAAAGAAATCAAATCAAAACTTAAGATCTGATCATCTCAGATCAAATAATCAAGCAAGATTTCAAAGAAAACAAAGATCAGTTTCAAAATCATATAGCAGATCTATTCAACTCAAACAAAATGAAAACCTGGAAATAATGATTCAAATATATCAAGTCTTGGATCTAAAGCATGCAAAGTTCAGGCAACCTAAACAAAACCAAAAAGTATTAAAGCAAAACAAGATTAACTTCAGCTTTAAATCAAAATGTTAAATTCTAGTGTTCAAACTATCTAGACTTGTTCTCTGCTTCTCTGTTCAAACTTCAATTCAGGTGAGCAAACCTATATACTTGATGCTTGAATCTGTATATATAGTTGTTATTTGTGACCATGCTCGAAGTAATAAATAAAATATGTTTATATGTATACAAATCTGTATATATTTTCCTGTGCATGTTTGGAATAGGAAACCTTTGCTTCTGTTCTTAGTCCCAGGTTTCAAAATCCTGTCTAAAATCAAATTCGTTTCCTATAATTCTTGTTAGGTTTGAAAATCTAAACAAAACATGTTGTAAAAATCAAGATTGAAGTTCTAAAAATAACCTTAAGTTGAAACAGAAAATAGTTTTTTCTGGGTAAAAGATAAACAGTGAATTTTAAATACATGTTAAAATTCGAGTATCAAAGATTATTGATTCACTTACATCATCAAGTTCGATTTGGAAAATCATGATTTTTAAAGTAAGATTCAAGATTTTTAGCTTTGAACTAAATTAGAATTTCTACGTTGAACAGAAAATTCGTTTTAGTCGATCCTTGTCGGTCGGTGACAAATTGGATATCGTGATTATTGGAGAAGGAAGTTGGTATGTTGATGCTCATTAGAAAAATGACCAGAGAAATTAAAAGTTGCTGTGGTGGCGCGGCGGGGGAGAAATAGGGTTTTAAGGGTGGTTTTGGTAGTCTGGGTTCGCGAGACATTTACGATGTCGATGGTAGATCGTAGTTGATCGAACCAATGGGGATAGTTGTCTGGGTTCATGTCGCATCTCAAGGTGGAACAGCAGGGCCTCTAATGATTGGTTTTGGTGGCGCATGACGTATTCTGATGATCAAGTCTGGGATTTGAGCATTTGGAATGCTCGATTTTGTTTCTCGGTGTTTTTAATTTTGCTAGGTGTTCGTGATGGATGAGGACGTGTTCGTCGTCATGCCGGAGGACTTAGCGATGATCGGAAGTTGATCTGGCGATTGTACGCATGCACTCGATATCCATTGTATCAGAACGAAGAGGAGGAAGAAGGAGGTGGGTTTCCTCGGGTTTGATCGCATGTAGTGGAGTGTTTGACTTGAAGAAATTATGGGCGTGAGTTTACTCGGGTAAAATTCGAAATAGCTCGAGAAAAGGATGGTTTGACTCGGGGTTAATATCAAAGTTTTGAAATAAACAAATTTTTTTAAAGTTTCAAATAAAATAGAAAATGTACAAGTTTTGAAGCAATTATTAAGACAAGTTTCAAAGATTGAGTGTTAAAGTAAATGTTTGAAAATTGTTTTTTTTAAATAATTATGTTTAGGGATATTTGTTTAACTAAAATCTTTAAGTATTTTCAAAAAAATGATTTGATTTAGTAAGTAATTAAGATAAGTGGTTTATCTTATGTAACGATCTCGAATTTCAATTTATTTTAAATTGATAATTAAATTAATTTTTGATTTAAATTAGTGAAATTCATTGATAAATTGATTTGAAATTTCAAAATGAAGTCTTTAAAAGTAAAATAAACAGATAAATATTAAGTTAGAAATTAAATTAGAAATTTATTTACAATACAAAGTACAAGAACAAAAGAAATAAAATAATTACCTTAAAATTTTGGTTATGTAAACTATAAAAATATAAAAGTTAAATAAATAAACAAAACAAAGTAAAATAACAATTAATATTTTGTTATCAATGCACATTTATAAAAATACAAGCAAGAAGATATTCAAATGAAGTATGGCATAAACAAATAAATAAAGGAAAAAAAAAAGTAAGCAAATCAATAAAACAAAGTATAAGCTAAATTAACAAAACAAAGATATACATAGTCGAATGAAAATGATAAAAACAAATTAACAAAACAAATACAAATACAAGCTAGGCAATAAAAATAGAAGTTCACCTATTTTGTAAAGTAAAACAATTTATACTTAAGCTATGAATAAAATAAGAACATTGATATATAAAACAAAAACAATAAGTATAAAACAAAACTAAAAAGAATAAATATGCAAAGTACTAAGTAACAAAGCAAGAAATAAACAAAACAAAGAAATACAAAGCATATTGATTTACTGTAAACAAAATGGGAGGCACTTGCATTTAATATCCTTGCTTTAGTACACCATAGCATACCTATCAGCCATCAAAATGTAAACCATCAGCCGAAGTCAACAAAGTAGGCAAGTATAGCCTGTTGCTATAAAGCTTAGAATGCAAGGCAAGAGATAACAAATGAAACAAGTACCAGCTTGAAAAAATAAATAAATAAATATCTCTGAAAATGTTGTACAACAATATAATATCTTGTATACATCTTCTATATACATTTCAACACACCACAAAACAACTTCATTTCAGTTTTCATTCATTTTAAACTGAGTAAAAGAAAAGAAAAAAAAATCAGATAGAAAGCTGCCAATTTTTCTTCAATCCAAAGTAAAAATATTCAAATAAAGAATGTACAAAGCAAAGAACATAAACAAAGCACAACATTTTACCTCTTCAGTACAAATAAGATATGCCAGCCGAGCTAAAGAAAAGTAGAGTTGCAGCCACCATTTTAAAACAAAATATATTCAAAAATAAGATGAGTATGAAGACATAAAGGACTCATCCATTTAATGTAGCCACATGCCTCTAGCCTACCAAAGATTTTCAGCCACCATTACATATTTTCTATCAGCCTCCATTTCATAAAAAGTATACACTGTTGTACAAACAATAGTATCACTAGGTAAACTTCTTTTTGTACACATCAGTTCGATCAGTAGAGAAAGAAAAAGAAAAATTGCTAAAGCCAGAAAGAAAGAAAAAAGAGAGAAAAAAAATGGAAGCAAATATTATCTGGAAACAATCAAGCAAGCTCTATCTTTTTTTTTCCAAACAAAGTGAGTAACATTACATTTCAAATTTTAAGTATCTGTTTTCTGTTGCATATTAATGTCTGGAAATTGAATATATTTTTGTGTGAGTAACAGTTAGTAATTTAAACTTAAGTATATATATATATATACTTTGAAAGTGTTCTGTATATATATATATATACAATATGCCAGTATTTCTTCTTCTCTGTCTAGTTACAGGGTATGAAACAACAAAGAAAATTCAATTTCTTCTTTTCTAACCAATATTAGGCTTTGGTGTTAGAACAAAATTGTCGTATTTAAGAATGAACTATAAACTAAAAATGGTTTCATTAAGAACAAATGAATATAGAATGAAAAAAATCAAGTTTTTACAGTGAAACTTCAAAATCTGGAAATTTCGAACCTCGCAAAACATTGATTTAAGTATATAATTCGAATCCTTACTGAAAACCATGATTTTTAAAATGAATTTGGTGATTTTTAGTGTAGTGGTTAGAGAGCAGTTTGAAGATGATCGGTATGGGTATTTTGATCAAACTCAGGCGAATCGTTGGATCAGAGGGGTCGGGGTTTGGGTTGGAGGTGGAGGAACGAACAGAGAGTATGGGAAAAATGTTGTGATGGTCGACCAATGACCATGGAAGCGGTGGCGATCGTTTTTATTTTGTAAACCTAGTTTTGAGGCACCGTATTTCTTTCTTTCGTTCTCAGTCTAGGCTCGATCGAGTGTCACAATATTTTTGGTGGTGGAAGAGGAGCGTGAGTTCGTCAGGTGGGCGAAGTTCGAGCACCTCCGGTGACGTCACGTGGCGAGACGAAGTGGATTTTGGTGATCGAATGGGTTCAAGAAGAAGCGCATTGTCCCTGTACTTGCTCGATTTTGATGCAATCATGATTTCGCAACCTGAATCGCTCGAATAGGTTAGGATGGTCGTTGATGACCTGAGAGCAATCGCGAAGTTGATCGGAGGTGAGTTTGCTGACTGTACACGTGCACGCATGTACGCGTGAGGGTTGGCAGTTGAGGGGTTTCATTCTAGGGTGTTCTCGGGGAAGAAGGTGATTTTCTCGAGCAAACTTTGTTATTTCTCGCGTGAGTTGTTTCGCGAGATACTGCAGTTTAATTTAAAACTTAACTAAAAAAAAAAGAGAATGGAAGTTTTACAAAGTAAAGGAAAATAGCAAGATTTTTTTAAGCTAGATATTAACAAATATCAAATATAAATCATAGAGCAAATGTCTTGAATTTAATTGTTGACTTGATAATCTTCAAAAGAAATGTGATAATGATTCAATTAAGTAATTAATCAAGATAGATGGGTTATATTTGATCAAGAAAGGACTTGATTAATTAAGAAATAATTAAATGTGTCTAAGTATTTTACAGGATAAATAGTGATCGAAATTTTATTTGAGTTAGTATAATTGAATCGAAGGATAATTAGTTAGATTAATTAAAGGATCATTAATTAAGGCAAGTGATTAAAAGTTAATTTATTTTCATGTTTTAAACTTCAAATTCAAAATGAAACTTTGAAAGGAAAATCTGGAATTAAATTCTTAAGTGACTTGTTAATGATAACTTGATCCATTAATAAAATAAAATAAAATGTTTCGTCTTTATATAAAAGAAGGTTTATTGATTTGTAATTATTAAGTCAATTAAAATAGATAAATTAGTTACTAAATTAATTAATGATTTAGATTAATTAAATAAGTAATTAAAGGTTTAAATTACTCAATTAAGGTTTAAAGATTTTTAAATTAAGGAATAATTAATTGGTAAAATTAAAGATTATTAATTAGGAATTAATTAATGATTAAAGTTGATTAATCAAAGTGATTACGAAATATTAATTTAAGGATGATGTAATAAATTAACCAAGGTAATTAATTTGAGAATAATTAATTTATTTGAAGGTTAATTAACTAATGAAAGTGATTAAGGAAAAAATCATTAATTAAGGAGTAATTAATTAATTAAGAATAATTAATTAAGAATAAATTATTAATTTAGGATAAATTAATGATTGATTAAAAGATAGTTTACTAAATGTTTTGAAATTAATTGATTATTAATTTTCCATGACCAGCAAATTTATTCATAGAAATAAATCTGATTAACTTAATCAGATAATTGAATTAATCCTGCCTATGGATGCTTGGATTATATTGGATGTTAAACTGTCTGATATCCCCGTTATATGATGCTTTATGATTAACCTGATTTGTGTTTTGATCTGTGATGTAATTTATTATCTGTGATATAGTTTATTATCTGTGATACATATATATCTGCGAATTTGTGTATGAAAGATAAGCGTTATAATTTATATCGCTTATCGAATATATTGTCGTATCTGATCTGTGATGATTGAATGATGTTGCACTATTGTGTTAAACCCCTGGACCACACTTACACACACACAAATATGGATTTCACGAGGAAATCGATTAAGTCACAAATTTTTGAAAATAGTTTTAAATTTGAATTTTAAATTCAAATATTTTGAAAATAAGATTGGGTTTAAAGTGAAAAGCTTTTGAAATGGAATTTCAAAGATGAAATTTATTTGAATAACTTGATAAAGTTTGAAATTTAAATAATTTGATTTAAATTTGAATTCAAAATGTGAAACTGAATCCTATAATTTGAAACTAGGGATTAAAGATATTATACCAGTTATATACGGGTTAAATCATTTTAAAATGTATTAATTTGGGAATATGAATATAAATTAAGAATTTAACTCGTATAAATAAAATTGGATTTTTCTGAAACGAAAACTGTTTGTTTTTAAATAACGAAAGCTTTCACATAAGAAATGAACTTCCAATTTGGTTAAAATGATTTCTAGTTTGAAATGAAGAAAACTTCTAAGTTATTGAAATGGTTTGAAATTTAAGTTAAATCTTTGATTTAAAGATTTAACGAGTTAATCCAATTGGAATGGGAAATTGTTTTGAAATCTATAAATGGATCTTTATGCAACGGGGGTGAACTTTATGAAATGAATCTTTTTGTTTAAAAGATTAGAAATGGTAAATTGTTTAAACCATTTGAAAGAAAGTTTTGAATTATTTAAGTTGTGACTTAATTGAAATCCCAGATATCCATATGTTTTTAACTATTGCGCTCACTATTCGGTTTAGCCGGGAGAGGACCTTTGTGTCATATATCCCATTCCAAATATGTGATACGTCGTTATGGATAGCATTTGAAGATCGGTGGTGAAGGCCGGGTATTTTCGAAAACGTAAGGACAACTCGTCGAATGTCTTTGCATCGACTGGTCCCCGGTATAGAGACTCCATATGTGATGGGAAGTCCGAACGTGATTAGTGAATATCCGGATTGCAAGGGCTTCTTTGGAAGTGCCTTCGGTTCTGTTCGAACCCGAAACAGACTTGTATGGATTGTGTGTCTGACACTACACTTTGAGATATAAAGAAGATTTCTTTCAAATACATTTCTGTTGGTGGCGGAGAATTTATTCTCTTAGCTTTACACCCTTCTCTGAGACGTACGAGCTCAGAGGTTATGTAGTTGATGGTTATCAGCGATATATTCCCAATTTGGTAATGTGACATGCTAAGTGTTGCTGTGAAATGATCATTGTTTGATCATTTGTGATATGATCATTTGTTTGATCATTTATCTTTGTGATCATTACTTTGATCATTTGTTGACCCAATGCATGGCTTTGTACCAAAGCGTGGCTTTGTGGACGTGACCTCGTCGAACCTCACACCCCGGAATGGTCAAAACAGGAAAGATGCGGCAAGGTTATTAGGGGTAGCGCCCTTTAGGGTATGTTCATTTCCTTCTGGAAAGGGGTGGTATCATGGTATGGAGCCCAGATACTTACTCATGTGGAAAACACTCTATTTACTATAGTGTGATGTTGGTTATCGAGCGCTCGGTTAAAGGTCCTAAAGGACCGGGTGATGGCATACTCGTGTCAGTTGTTACCCAGTTAGGGGTAACCCGGCCTTGTGTTGGCAGAGATCCGGTTAGGTTCTCGGGACGTCCTTCCAGAGGCGTTTCCATGTGGCAATGGGAAGTTCCTTGGCCTGACCATTTGTTGGAAATCCAATTCCCAATACGAAACCCTGTACGGTTTTAGTTGTAGAACCTGCCATCTAATATGGTAGCTATAGCGGGCATAATATAATGGTACCTATGCTAGCTAAGATTAATATTCTACTTTCGAAATGTTTTTCTTCACCGTGCACTTATAATAATAATATCAAAGAAATTTTCTGCGTATTAAGCATGTTTGACTATCATAAGAAGAAATCTCCTCCAAGTCTGCGTTTGCATTGTGTGTGTGGCGGGAGGTCTTATGGTAGTTTCATTTTCTAAAAAAACATATCGGATTTTCTTTATAAATCTTGTTTATTTTAAAAGATAAACTGTTTTTGTTGCTCACACCAGTCTCATGACTGATCCGGAGTTTATTGTTCCTTTCCTAAACTCTGGATGCTCATTATTTTCCACACGAGCAGTCTAGAGTTGGGTTTTCAGATAGTTAGATCCAGTGGATTATCTAGAGTTAGTTCAGTTTCTGGACCACACCGCATTTGCTTATCTTTGTACACCGTGATGTTGGATCAAGCTGCTGTTGCTGAAGTTCTCTTTTGAAGACTATCTTGAGTTATTTGTGCCGCTGCTAGATGTTATCTATATTTCTTTTTCCGCTGCTATTTTATTGTATCATATCTCTGATGTATATTGATATTCATTGTATCAGATATTGTATCAAAGCTGTATATCAATGTATTATTCTTTTATTCCGCTGTGTTGTTTACTTAATGTTGTTATAAGCTCCGGCGAATCGGTTTTGAACGGTTGAATTTACGACATTCGAATACGATTTGAAGTATGGATGTCGATTTTCGAGCGGGCAAAATTTGTAATCGTCACATCTTAAGTTAATTAAGGCCTTGGATAAATAAAGACTAATTAATTTGTTAATGATTAAAGGTCAAGTTAATTATGAAATCAATTTAAAGGATTTAAATTAGTTATTAATGTGAATGATTAAATGATAATTGCTTAACGAAGTAATTAAAAGATAATTGTTCAATGAAATTAATTAAGGGTTTATTTTAATTTATGATGAGTGATTAAAGGTAATTAATTTCTTAAAGATAATTACTTAATTAAAAGTAATTAATTAATGACTAAAGGTTGATTAATCAAGTGATTAGACAATAATTAATTAAAGGATAATTAATTATGTGATTAATTAAGTTAATTAATTTAAGGATGATTAATTAATTAAAGGATAATTAATTAATGAAAGTGATTAAGGGATGATTTATTAATTAAGGGTTATTTAATTAATTTAATTAAGGATAGTTAATTAAAGGATAATTAAATAATTAAAGGTTAATTATTTAATGATTGAAGGTTGATTAATTTATTATTAATGGTTAATTAATAAATGATTAAAGAATAATTAATCAAAATGATTTGTAATTAATTAATGTTAATTAACTAGAATTAGTGATTTATCCATAAGTAATAAATTTGCTTTAAATTAATCCGCTGATTAATTAATCTTACTTATGGATGTTTGGATTCTATTGAATGTTGAATTGTTGATATCCTTAATGTGTGATGCTTTGTTACATGAATTGTTTTGATGTGAGCCATGAATGTAATTTATTTATCTGCAATGAATTTATATTATTTATCTATGAATATGTGAGTGAAGATAAGTGTTATAGGATTATACCGCTTATTGATATTACTGTACTTGAATCTATGATGATTGAGGATGTTGCACTATTGTGTAAAACCCCTGGACTACACCGTACACGCACAAATATGGATTGCACGAGGAAATTGATTAAGTCACAGATATTTGAATTTAGTAAAATGGTTTTAAAGTTGAATTTTGAATCCAAACGGTTTTGGAAAAGGAATTGAATTGAATATGGAAAGCTTTTGGAAAGGGAAAATTGAAATTGAATTTAGTTTGAATAGAATATATCTTGTTTAAGTTTTGAAATTGTTTTGGAAATTTGGTTTGAAAGGTTTATAAAAGTTATAATATATATATATATATATATATATATGGATTTTAAAACCATCTTTAAAGTAATTTAAAAATATTATTTTGGGAATTTATATTTAACCCAAGTTTATACTTTAAAGGATATAACTTGTGCATATTTGATCGGATTTTTCTGATACGAAAAATCTTTGTTTTCAAATGATAATGGCTTTGAAGGATTTCCAGTTTTTGTTGTAAAGGTTCCAAATGTGAAAGGGAATTATTTTGAAAGCTATGAATGAATCTTTGTGAAAGATTATTGAACTTTGTTTTGAAATTGAAGAGGATCATAAAGGTGTATCTTTTGTATAAAAGATTTTAAATGGAAATGTTTTGAAAGCTATTAATGAATCTTTGTTAAAGATTAGTGAACTTTGTTTCCAAAGTGAAGAGGTCTTAAAGGTGTATCTTTTGGATAAAAGATTTGAAATGGAAATTGTTTTGAAAGCTATGAATGAATCTTTGTGATAGTTTGGTGAACTTTGTGAAGTGAATCTTTTTGTTTAAAGATTTGAAAATGGTAATTTTTTTAAACCATTTGAAGAAAGGTTTTTGGGATTTAAGTTGTGACTTAACTAAGATCCCAATATCCATATGTTTTTAAATTAAGCGCTCATTATTCGGTTTAGCCAGGAGAGGACTTTGTGTCATATAACCCATTCCGAATAATGATACGACGTAATGGATAGCATTTGAAGACCGGTGGTGAAGACGGGATATTTTCGAGAACGAAAGGATTACCCGTCAAAAGTCTCTGCACCGAGTCGCGCTGGTATAGAGATCTGCATATGTGATGGGGAATCCGATCGGGATTGTGAATACCCGGATTTCAAGGGCTTCTTCGGAAGTGCCTTCGGTTCTGTTTGACCCCGGAATAGACTTGTATGGATGTATGTCTGACATTACACTTTGAGCTGTAAAGCTGGTTTCTATCAAATACATTTCTGTTTGGTTGCGGAGAATTTATTCTCTTAGCTTAACGCCCTTCTTTGAGACATACGAGCTCAGAAGTTATGTAGTAGATGGTTATTAGCGATACATTCCCAATTTGGTAATGTGGCATATGAAGCGTTGTTGATCATGTGTTGATCGAAGCATGGCTTTTGTGAAAAGCATAGCTTTGTGGACGTGATCTCGTTGGACCTCACAACCCGAAAATGGTCGAAACAGGAAAGATGTAGCAAGGTTATTAGGGATCGCGCCCCTAGGGTATGTCCATTTCTTCTAGAAAAAGGTGGTATCATGGTATGGAGCCCAGATATTTAACTTATGTGGTTGCTGCAAATTTATTACTTTGTGGTTGTTGCTTTGTGGTTGAGGATCCTCGGATAAAGGTCGGTAATGACTAGGGATGGCATACTTGTAGGTGTTACTTCTGGGCAGGGGTAAGTCGGCCTTGTGTTGGCAGAGATCCGTGTAGGTTCTCGGGGCGTCCCTCTAGAGGTGCACCCATGTAGAAATAGGAAGTTCCTTAGCCTGACCTTTTGTTAGAAAATCCAATCACCTCTACACGCCTTGTACGGTTTTAGTTGTAGAACCTGCCATCTAACATGGTAGCTATAGTAGGCATACTATAATGGAACATATGCTGGCTAAGATTAATATTATACTTGCAAATGTTTTCTGCACTATATGCACTAATAATAATACCAAATGGATTTCGCGTATCAACCATGTTTGACTATCATAAGGAGAAATCTTCTCCAATTGTGCACTTGCATTGTGTGTGCGGAGAGGCCTTATGGTAGTTTCATTTTCCAATAAGCACTGCAGATTTCTTTTAAAATTCTTTTGTTTTTCTTTTGTTAAAGATAAATTGTTTTTGTTTGCTCACTCCAGTCCCATGACTGACCTGGAGTTTATTGTTCCCTTTCTAAACTCTGGGTGCCCACAATTTTCCACACGGGCAGTCTAGAGTTGGGTTTTTCAAATAATCAAATAGTAGGTGTAGATTAGATAACATCCAGCCTTTGGATTTGGCGATAGCATTTGTTCACTTGGACTGACCTTGCTTAATACAACATAATGGTGGTTCGAGCTTTTCGATATGGAGTTTGGAGTCTTTTGAGCCTTGGCATTAGAGTTGTAGTTTTGGATTCTTCCTTTCTCTCTTGGTGATCAAGTTGGAAATTTCTTTCCGCTATGTCATATTCCGCTGTTATATTCTGCTCTGATATTTTTGAATCTGTTGTATCTTATTGTATCAGATATTGTATCATTGTTGTATCAAATGTTGTTATCAATGACATATTTATTGTTTTCTTCCGCTGTGTTGTTGTACGTAATGTGTTATAAGCTCCGGCGAACTAGATTTGGCATTTGAATCTGCATCATTCGAATACGGGTGATATATTTGGGTGTCGATTTTCGAAAGTCGAGTCAGGATCGTTTTAGTATTTCTCTGTGAAGATAAATAATTGATTAGGGAAGATGGTACTACTGGCTTACATCAACACATACAAGGTATTAATTTGAAATGCAGATTTAAGATATGAATATATAGTGTAAATCTGTAAAGGATAATAAAGTTTTCGATCTTTCCTTCTACCTTGAGGTAATAAGATCATTGGTTATGAATAACTATTCAAAACCAAAAGCAATTAAGTCGGTAATGTGGAAAGGTATAAGGCTTCTTATTGAAAAGATTATACTCAAAAGGAAAATGATGTTTTCTTCTAAAAGAGACTTTCTACTTGGTTTTACTGAAAGACTCTTTAGAATTATTTTGAAACTTGTTGCAGATTATAAATTTAAGCAATATCGGAAGGATATTACAGTTGTGTTTCTAAATGGAGACATTAATGAAACAACTAAAGAAATACACTTATGGATTAGTCATTTGTATTAGGGACTCAAATACACCGTTATTATTCATTGGGTGATATTTCGATTATCACAAATGAGATAGACAGATAAGAGCATAAAAAAGTTTAGTATGCAAACTGCGAATCATTTGATTCTTTTTTGCCAAAATAGACAAATATTGTCTTATATAATGATATAAGAACATTTTTGAAGCTAACGAAATGTAAAAGATTCTTCATGCATTTGCGATGTGAAGTCTAATGCGTGTTAAGGCATATACATATGGATATTGCATGTACTATTTGGCAGATATCTTACTAACATTAAAAGTGGATCAATGGTTAGTAACAAAAATGGTTATGAGATATCTTTAAGGAAAAAAAGATTATATGCTTATAGATAAAAAAATCGAGTTGATTGGAGATCATAAAGCATTATGATCCAAATGTTTTGGATAAGAAGAATATAAAAGACCCACTTCAGGTAATATTTTTTTTTGGACGAAGCTATATACATATAGACACTTATAGCTTCCTCTGTTATGGAAATAATGTTTATTTTCGGTTATGAGGCATCCAATGATGGAAAATAATTGCAAAATTGTGACGTCCCACATCTATACTCACACTTGCCAAGATAATACTACATGGTAATGTCGTCGATTAGTGCGAGAATAAGGCTGTTGAGGAACGACCATCTGTGTAATTGCTTTGTGTAACGACCCGGTATTTTCAACCATTCGCATCCATTATAAGTGTATAGGTAGACACTCATGCCGGAACTGAATTGCTCAAAATACCGTGTTGTAAATAAAAATTTGGCAAAACTCAGAATATACAGTAAATAATAATCACAGATCACAGATACAGAGTATTTAATAATGCAGCGGAATTAAAAGAGATAGTAGTTCATGAAGCTACTATATAAAATAAGATACATCAGAGTTAAATAAGATACAACAGAAGAGTAACACGATACATCAGGTACAAATCAGAATACATCACTGAAACACTGGATACAGAAACAAAATAGATTGCCGGATCTTCAAGGAAAGCCCCAACTCCGAAGGTGAATCTTGAATGCTAACTCAATCAATCTGACTCGAGCGTAAAGCAAAACACAAAACACTCGAGTCAGGACATAAATACTTATGAACTGTAAATCAACTCAAGTGAACAATAACAAAAATGCATCAGTAACTTAAAAGATGCTTGGGATCGCCCATCCTTTAAGGAACCGTTAAACTATTTACTATGTAGTAATATTGCGCTATTATAATAATGTCTAACAGTAAAATAAACATACTTTTAAATAGCATTAAGGCTTTACATTTACCACCTTAACACGTAATAGTCCCAGTAGTCCATCCAGTATCAGCATATCTCCAGATCGGGAGACTACCCTAAATACTCCACGGGCTACGGGAGAAATCCAAACTCGTAGTAAAGGCTCGGTATGGTAGGTGACACGGCACACAAGGCAATGCCAGGGTAGATATACCAATTACGCACACGGGCTGGTGGTAACGCAGCAGCCACATACGCCCACCTCGAAACACACTCCCATATCAAAATCGGAGGATGGCCATCTAATCAATCACAAGTAAGAGTATAGTATCGAAGGAATGTGTCCGACCAGAGGAGCTACCCCTTTTGGCCCGAGACCGCTCCTGTTTTAGCCACCTTATGCTAACTCACGGGAGTTGGGTCCACGTAACATACCACAAGACTGTCGCCACCATCCTACTTCATTCTGGAATCTCCACCGTGTACACGGTTAGTTAAAGTGGTTTTCGGTATCGACAGAGAGTATGTCCATATCCGATCCCGGTCTCTTTGCCAACCAATCGTTATTATAACCCGTGGTTATAACTTTAAAATAATACTTTACTTCAAATTGAAACATCATTTCAAAACTCAATTCTTTATCCAGTAAAGATTTAATCATTCCCAAAAATCATGTCAGTATTTCAAAACAACATATCTTTTCAAATTTCCCTTTTAAATCATTATTAAATTCAAATGCAAATTATCAAACTTAATACCATTTTTAAAGTTCAAAGATAACATTCATTTATTTCAATTTGAACTTCCCTTTAAAATGATTCATTTCTAATTTAATTTATTCATTAAGATCATTTTAAAAGTAGACTTATTGTTCTTTCATTTCAAGTATTCAATTTCCAAAGTTTCAAACCATTCAGAGTTCGTTTACTAAGTCAAAAACCATAATTATAAAAATTTCAGCCTTTTACAGCATTTAGAAAAGCTGTTATAAGTTATATATGAAAACATTTTTATTCAGCAAAGACAGCACTTAAAACTGCTGTTAAAAACTCAGTTTTTAGTTGAATTATAGTTCAAAATAGAAAAGACAGCATTTCAGAAGTGCTGCGGTAGTTCAGATTTCAAAACAAAGGTTTAAATTGATTTCAGCAAACACAACAGACCACTACAGCATTTCCAGAGAATGCTATAATAGACCTGAGTCCAAGTTTAGCCTATAAATTCAATTACAGCAACTACAGCATTTCAGAAATGCTATAATAGCTCTTTTTACATAGTTTAGTTCAATTCAGAAACCATAGCATTTCTGAGTGCTATTAAAAGTGATTTTCAGAATTTAGTGTATTTCCAGCAAATAATAAACTTCATTTTAAATCTTTTAAATATTTCAAAAACCATGTTTTTAACAATAAAAATGTTCACTAACATATTATTTATATACAATAAATTTCTTATTATTAAATCCAATTTTCAACAGATTCCTTTAATAAATTCAAGTGTAAAATTCCAATTCTTAACATTTTTAAATAAACAACTTAACACTTAAATTTTCTCCTTTTTCTCAAATAAATTTAATTTCCAAATTTTTTTATTCATATAACTTAATTTATTTAACTAGAATTCCAATTTTCCACTTAAGTTATATTTCAAAAATTCAATGCAACTATTCATTTTTTCAACATTTTAACTTATAGAAAATTCCAAATTTCTATAATTAATAAATAAAAATCCAATTTAAATCAAATTTTCATATATTTACAATTTAAAAATATTTCAAAATTCTAGAAAAACATTTATAAAAATAACCACGGGTCTGTATATAGTATTCTATCCTAGTTTAAGTGATACGGATATGTATCATTTCAATCCGCAGTTTAAAAATAAAAATCCGGGTTCTATCATTTCAAACCCGCAATCCCAAGTCAAAATAAATAATTTAAAAACCGTTCAGGCCTATCATTTCAGCCCATAACGATTTTTCCTTATTCTAAAGTCCGTTCGGGTATGTATCATTTCAACCCATAGTGATTTCTAACCTACAAGGAACTTGCAGTGTGATAAACAGATAAAAATGAACAGTTTAACAATATACAATAGTAACAGGTGATGTGACATGTAACAAGTGATGTGACATATAATTTAACATGTTAACATCATATATATAAAATCGCATGGCAGTTATAACATCATAAATATTTCTACACATTCAGTTGTGGTTGTTTTACAACTGCATAAGTATATAATTGTCGTGTGAGATTTACTCACCTCTAATCACTGAATATTTCCAAACCAATGGCACAAATCGACAATAAGGCACGATGACACAACTACGGACTTGAGTGGAGGGTGAATCCAAGCTACAGCTCTTATGTACAACCCAAAATAAACAAACAAAACAACACAATTCAATATGACTATAACATGCAATAACTTTGAAATAAAAGAGAAATGAATTGCCAAACTTTTGCCTTGCTTCCTAAAACCTTTGTCATAGCCTAGGGTATGTTTTGTTTCATATTTGGTAAGGTTTTGGTTCAGGTTTATGGCTAGCATGGGTCGGGTTCATGGCAAAACAAGATGGAGTTTTATACATGAGGAGGTGAATGGTTTTTAGGCAAAAAGTGGAGTTTTTGTTAGGCTAGATGGCTCGGCCATGGGAAGTATGCTCGGCCTAAGGGTGCATCATGACTGGATAGAGGTGGAAGGGGTGTGTGGTGGTCAGGTCAGTGGTGGTGATGGCGGTTATGGTGGTGATTTGAGTGGTGGATGAAGGGCATGAGGCAACAATGGTCAAAAACATTGTTTTTAGGCATGTAGGTTGCAATTTGAAGGTTTTGGACACCATAGATGGCTCGGCTATGGTCATGGCTGGTGGAGTAGATGGTGTTGGAGGCATGGAAGAGATGTAGGAGTTTGTGGCTGTGGCTATGGAGAAGAGGCCGATCCAAACTAGAAGAGAAACAAGGCAAAAATTTAGAGAAAACAAGGAGAAAAGTGAGAAAAAGAAAGGGAAGCCATTACCAGATCTTATTCAAGCCGTGAGAAACTAATGAAGATGGATCTTTTTTTCACGTGAAAACCTAACGAGATGACGGCTACACTAGGGTTTTACACGACTAAGGCAATTAATTGAGGAGTTTAAGGAAATGAAGGGTTTGGGCAAATAAAAGGGCTTACGTTTCAAAGTGATTTACAATCTTCCATATTCCTTTCCTTTTAAATCTTTATATAAACAAAATTTTAGGAGAAAAAACTTTACAAACCGAAATCAATTAGAAATATGAGGTAACAAATAGTATAATTTGATTAAAATATAAAATAATGAAGAAAATGCCTTAAAAATACGAAACAGTGTTCTAAAATTGTGAATAAATCACTGTATGTCTTGGAAAATTATACATTTCATTATAAAATTATTATAAAATAAAATTTGAATTAAAAATGATTTTAAAACATTTTCAAGGTAAAATAATAATTGAATTTTAATTAAATAGAATTTTAAATAAAGAAAAATGCAGTAAATACCAAACTAGGCTTTATAAATTGAAATAAATTCAAATAAACTTTAGAAAAATTATATTATCATTTTAAAAATATCAAGAGACAAAAATATACATAAAATAACATATAAACACATTTTAAAATAAAATATAACATAGATTATATAATTTAAAGTAGACAAAATTGATACATAAAACAAATTATACTCAAAATTGAAATGTACATAACTTTTGCAGTTTAACTCCGTTTTCAATGAAACAAAAACAGTGTTCAAGTTATTAAATCTATTTTCATAATAAAAGATAAAATTTAAAAATTTCAATCTTTTAAATTTTTAAGTTAAAAGTCAAAGTTTGACTATTTTGACCAAAATCAACATTTCAGGAAAATATTCAACTTACACAAGTTTGGAATTATAATTCATATAAAAATCAAGATTTTATTTAAGTAATAAAATTTAATCATTTCAAATAAGTAAAATAAGTTTTTAAATCAAAATTTAAATTAAAATAATTAAAATACACAATTAAATAATTACAAAATACAAGGTTGTTACACTCTCCCCCACTCAAAACTTTTCATCCCCGAAAAGGAACGAGGTACGGGAAAGCACAAAAATAGAATGAGACAAGATTTAGATAAGATGACAAGAATATTAGAATTATACCTGATAACTATTGTTATAGGTAAGTTTAATAAAGTGGAGGTGATCAAATCAAGAATACCAACACGGAAAAAGATCCTCTAGAGTCTGAATCACCCTTTTCCGTTTGACCGTCGGTCTGTGGATGGTAAGCAGTGCTCAGATCCCGATGAGTAACAAAGATTTTCAAAGATTATAGAAAGATTTCTAAACATAAAGATTATAGAGAGATGCTTATACCAGTCTGTAGCAAGATAAAGAAAATAAGGACAACTAAAAGATAGTTGAAAAACAAAATAAGATAATAAATTTGAAATCATAATGCTTTGAAATCATAACAATTTAGAGATATCAATATTTGGAAATCATACTACTAAAAATCATAACACTTATAAAATAATCTTCATTTAAACCATTTAAATTCAAGGTCAAATAATATTCATTTCAAAGTTGTAACATTTCTAAGTTCAATTATTCAATTATAAAATTTCCAAAGCATTGTATTTTTTAGAAACAGCAACACTTATAATATGCTACAGTAGATATATTAGTATTTTAAATCAGTTCAATTTTAGAAATATTCATTTGGATATCATTTACTTATGATTTATTAAAACAAACTCTTATGAATGGAATATCCAAATTTAACTATACTTCATTTATTAAGTCAAAAGTTCACTATTTTACTTAACTCTTAATTTAACAAATAACCTAACACTTAATTTAAAATATTCATTTCATAAATAAGATATTCCTTCAATAAGTTAAACTTGAAATTTCCATTTGAAAACCAAATTTGCAATTATCAAATTTTAGTGATATTAAAAGTACATTTTTTTTAAATCATAATTATTCATTTTACAAGACATATCTATCTATTACACAAATAAAATATTTATCATAGCAAGTATAACAATCAAATTTCTTTACAAATTTATTCATTTATACATCAATTAAACTATGATTCCAAATTAAGTATACTTTATTACAAAATGTCCCATTCAAATATATTTAACTTTATCTATTCAAAGATACATTGTTTAGTATACAAACATATTCATTTTAGGAAATAACCTTTATTAAAATTCCTAGGTTAGACTTAAGATTCCATATTAAATCAAATTTTCTTATTAAGTTATTTAAATAAAATTCTTTAAATTCCTTTTTCTTTATTTATCTCTATTAATCTTTTATAACTAAAATTTAAGTGTATAACATTTATTACAACCACTCAAATTTTTATTTATAAAATCTTTTTATATTGTATATTATCTAATTACATTGTTAACTTTTAAAAAAAAGGTAAGTTATATTGAAATGCAATTGTATTATACAAATAAAACTTTCCATTTCAATTATCTTAAGTTTGAATCATTTATCCAAAAAAAATTTAAAAATTTAATTTTTTTTTATAATTGAAATTATTCTTTAAGATATAGTTTAAGAACTAAATTTCCGATTCCATTCAAACCATTTAGAGATAAGTAATAATATATACATAATATGTCAAATCAAATTTAAATCATATATATGTATATATGTTATAAATCAAGTCATATTTTAGAAATTCGAATCAATTAAATTTCCCAAAACAAGGCTGTAGCAAGACTACAGAACAATCTCTTAACTTCAAAACTCGAAAATGAACGTCGATGATGCCGCGGTCATCACCGAAGTTATTTTCCAGCGACAAAGAGAAGAGCACTAATTTTAAACTTTAAAATTCTTTGAAAACAAATTTCAATTTGAAAATACTTTAAATAATATATCCTTTTTTTTTAAAACTTTAAACCAAAGTTCGAAATCATCGGAAATTGAATTCTCAAATTCTTGTTTAAACTCATTTCAGTTCCCAAATAAATTTATAAACAACTATTTATAGATTCATTTGTAGAACAATAAATGATAAATCAAGTATTATCATTTAAAATTATCAATTTAAATCATTTTATTAAGTTCCATAAACTTATATATCAAAATTTATTTTATTAACCAAAATTTTAAAATAATATTGTGTCAGTTTGTTCTGTCAAAGTGTTTTAGAAATCCTATCAATAGCGTTGATCAGACGAATCGATCAGAAATCCAATTCAACATCAACAACTCAAACAACACAATATATAAAACATTTTAATTTTAAATATTAGTTTACAAATACACTATATAGGAATAGATTTTCAAAGAAGGATAGAGATTCAAATTTTGATTAGCTCAAATCAAAGGAAATTCTGATTTGAAAATAAGTTGGAAACAAGGATGAGATGATTAAATAATAGAATAGGAAGATGGATAAGCTTATATAAATTGCGGGCAACCTTAATTGGGTTAACCGTGACTTAGAGAATAAGATCAATGTGGACTTCTGGGGTAAATCTACATTCGACCTCAGGAGGGATAATAAGGATTACTAGCATCTAAACCGAGGATATAAAATCTCTGGTGAATCGTTGCTAATTGTAAAGGAGTTTCACCCCTTTTACAAGAAAATTAGAATATTGGCGAGACCGCCAATTCACTATAAAGATCATTCGAAGTGGAGTTATGGGATACTCCGGAGTCAAATGAAGATGAATAGTGGGGAATAAGAATGGAATTTGGAACCGTAGGGAACGTTCCAAAATTCTAAGAAAACCGAGTCAAAAGGAAGAGATTCAACCTCAAACAAAAGTGATTCTGTAAATAAATTTACCGTATATTCTAAGTTTTGCCTAGAGCTACCAAAGCTCTGATACCAACTGTAATGACCCGGTATTTTCAACCATTCGCATCCATTATAAATGTATAGGTAGACACTCATGCCGGAATTGAATTGCTCAAAATACCGTGTTGTAAATAAAAATTTGGCGAATCTCAAAATATATAGTAAATAATAATCACAGATCACAGATACATAGTATTTAATAATGCAGCGGAATTAAAAGAGATAGTAGTTCATGAAGCGACTATATAAAATAAGATACATCAGAGTTAAATAAGATACAACAGAAGAGTAACACGATACATCAGGTACAAATCAGAATACATCATTGAAACACTGGATACGGAAACAAAATAGATGGCTGGATCTTCAAGGAAAGCCCCAACTCCGAAGGTGAATCTTGAATGCTAACTCAATCAATCTGACTCGAGCGTAAAGCAAAACACAAAACACTCGAGTGAGGACATAAATACTTATGAAATGTAAATCAACTCAAGTGAACAATAACAAAAATGCATCAGTAACTTAAAGGATGCTTGGGATCGCTCATCCTTTAAGGATCCGTTAAACTATTTACTATGTATTAATAATGCGCTATTATAATAATGTCTAACAGTAAAATAAACATACATTTAAATAGCATTAAGGCTTTACATTTTCCACCTTAACACGTAATAGTCCCAGTAGTCCATCCAGTATCAGCATATCTCCAGATCGGGAGACTACCCTAAATACTCCACGGGCTACGGGAGAAATCCAAACTCGTAGTAAATGATCGGTATGGTAGGTGACACGGCACACAAGGCAATGCCAGGGTAGATATACCAATTACGCACACGGGCTGGTGGTAACGCAGCAGCCACATACGCCCACCTCGGAACACACTCCCATATTAAAATCGGAGGATGGCCATCTAATCAATCACAAGTAAGAGTATAGTATCGAAGGAATGTGTCCGACCAGAGGAGCTACCCCTTTTGGCCCGAGATCGCTCCTGTTTTAGCCACCTTATGCCAACTCACGGGAGTTGGGTCCACGTAACATACCACAAGAACGTCGCCACCATCCTACTTCATTCTGGAATCTCCACCGCGTACACGGTTAGTCAAAGTGGTTTTCGGTATCGACAGAGAGTATGTCCATATCCGATCACGGTCTTTTTGCCAACCAATCGTTATTATAACCCGTGGTTATAACTTTAAAATAATACTTTACTTCAAATTGAAACATCATTTCAAAACTCAATTCTTTATCCAGTAAAGATTTAATCATTCCCAAAAATCATGTCAGTATTTCAAAACAACATATCTTTTCAAATTTCCCTTTTAAATCATTATTAAATTCAAATGCAAATTATCAAACTCAATACCCTTTTTAAAGTTCAAAGATAACATTCATTTATTTCAATTTGAACTTCCCTTTAAAATGATTCATTTCCAATTTAATTTATTCATTAAGATCATTTTAAAAGTGGACTTATTATTCTTTCATTTTAAGTATTCAATTTCCAAAGTTTCAAACCATTCAGAGTTCGTTTACTAAGTCAAAAACCATAATTATAAAAATTTCAGCCTTTTACAGCATTTAGAAAAGCTGTTATAAGTTATATATGAAAACATTTTTCTTCAGCAAACACAGCACTTAAAACTGCTGTTAAAAACTCAGTTTTTAGTTGAATTATAGTTCAAAACAGAAAAGACAGCATTTCAGAAGTGCTGCGGTAGTTCAGATTTCAAAACAAAGGTTTAAATTGATTTCAGCAAACACAGCAGATCACTACAGCATTTCCAGAGAATGCTATAATAGACCTGAGTCCAAGTTTAGCCTATAAATTCAATTACAGCAACTACAGTATTTCAGAAATGCTGTAATAACTCTTTTTACATAGTTTAGTTCAATTCAGAAACCATAGCATTTCTGAATGCTATTAAAAGTGATTTCCAGAATTTAGGGTATTTCCAGCAAATAAAAAACTTCATTTTAAATCTTTTAAATATTTCAAAAATCATGTTTTTAATAATAAAAATGTTCACTAACATATTATTTATATACAATAAATTTCTTATTATTAAATCCAATTTTCAACAGATTCCTTTAATAAATTCAAGTGTAAAATTCCAATTCTTCACATTTTTAAATAAACAACTTAACACTTAAATTTTCTCCTTTTTTTTCAAATAAATTTAATTTCCAAATTTTTTTATTTATATAACTTAATTTATTTAACTAGAATTCCAATTTTCCACTTAAATTATATTTCAAAAATTCAATGCAGCTATTCATTTTTTTCAACATTTTAACTTATAGAAAATTCCAAATTTCTATAATTAATAAATAAAAATCCAATTTAAATCAAATTTTCATATATTTACAATTTAAAAATATTTCAAAATTCCAGAAAAACATTTATAAAAAAAACCACGGGTCTGTATATAGTTTTCTATCCTAGTTTAAGTGATACGGATATGTATCATTTCAATCCACAGTTTAAAAATATAAATCCGGGTTCTATCATTTCAGACCCGCAATCCCAAGTCAAAATAAATAATTTAAAAACTGTTCAGGCCTATCATTTCAGCCCATAACGATTTTTCCTTATTCTACTTCGGGTATGTATCATTTCAACCCATAGTGATTTCTAACCTACAGGGAACTTGCAGTGTGATAAACAGATAAAAATGAACAGTTTAACAATATACAATAGTAACAGGTGATGTGACATGTAACAGGTGATATGACATATAATTTAACATGTTAACATCATATATATAAAATCACATGGCAGTTATAACATCATAAATATTTCTACACATTCAGTTGTGGTTGTTTTACAACTGCATAAGTATATAATTGTCGTGTGAGATTTACTCACCTCTAATCACTGAATATTTCCAAACCAATGGCACAAATCGACAATAAGGCACGATGACACAACTACGGACTTGAGTGGAGGGTGAATCCAAGCTACAGCTCTTATGTACAACCCAAAATAAACAAACAAAACAACACAATTCAATATGACTATAACATGCAATAACTTTGAAATAAAAGAGAAACGAATTTCCAAACTTTTGCCTTGCTTCCTCAAACCTTTGTCACAGCCTAGGGTATGTTTTGTTTCAGATTTGGTAAGGTTTTGGTTCAGGTTTATGGCTAGCATGGGTCGGGTTCATGGCAAAACAAGATGGAGTTTTATACATGAGGAGGTGAATGGTTTTTAGGCAAAAAGTGGAGTTTTTGTTAGGCTAGATGGCTCGGCCATGGGAAGTATGCTCGGCCTAAGGGTGCATCATGACTGGACAGAGGTGGAAGGGGTGTGTGGTGGTCAGGTCAGTGGTGGTGGATGAAGGGCATGGGGCAACAATGGTCAAAAACATTGTTTTTAGGCATGTAGGTTGCAATTTGAAGGTTTTGGCCACCATAGATGGCTCGGCTATGGTCATGGCTGGTGGAGTAGATGGTGTTGGAGGCATGGAAGAGATGTAGGAGTTTGTGGCTGCGGCTATGGAGAAGAGGCCGATCCAAACTAGAAGAGAAACAAGGCAAAAATTTAGAGAAAACAAGGAGAAAAGTAAGAAAAAGAAAGGGAAGCCATTACCTGATCTTATTGAAGCCGTGAGAAACAAATGAAGATGGATCTTTTTTTCACGTGAAAACCTAATGAGATGACGGCTACACTAGGGTTTTACACGGCTAAGGCAATTAATTGAGGAGTTTAAGGAAATAAAGGGTTTGGGCAAATAAAAGGGCTTACGTTTCAAAGTGATTTACAATCTTCCATATTCCTTTCCTTTTAAATCTTTAAATAAACAAAATTTCAGGAGAAAAAACTTTAAAAACCGAAATAAATTAGAAATATGAGGTAACAAATAGTATAATTTGAAAAAAATATAAAATAATGAAGAAAATGCCTTAAAAATACCAAATAGTGTTCTAAAATTGTGAATAAATCATTGTAAGTCTTGGAAAATTATACATTTCATTATAAAATTATTCTAAAATAAAATTTGAATTAAAAATGATTTTAAAACATTTTCAAGGTAAAATAATAATTGAATTTTAATTAAATAGAATTTTAAATATAGAAAAATGCAGTAAATACCAAACTAGGCTTTATAAATTGAAATAAATTCAAATAAACTTTAGAAAAATTATATTATCATTTTAAAAATATCAAGAGACAAAAGTATACATCAAATAACATATAAACACATTTTAAAATAAAATATAACATAGATTATATAATTTAAAGTAGACAAAATTGATACATAAAACAAATTATACTCAAAATTGAAATGTACATAACTTTTGTAGTTTAACTCCATTTTCAATGAAACAAAAAGCAGTGTTCAAGTTATTAAATCTATTTTCATAATAAAAGATAAAATTTAAAAATTTCAAACTTTTAAATTTTTAAGTTAAAAGTCAAAGTTTCACTATTTTGACTAAAATCAACATTTTAGGAAAATATTCAACTTACACAAGTTTGGAATTATAATTCATATAAAAATCAAGATTTATATTTAAGTAATAAAATTTAATCATTTCAAATAAGTAAAATAAGTTTTTAAATCAAAATTTATATTAAAACAATTAAAATATACAATTAAATAATTACAAAATACAGGGTTGTTACACTTTGTGCGAGTACCGATATACCAGATAGTATTACATGCATTTCATTCCAAGAAGAAATCTGACATACCGATACAAACTCAAAGCTACTGCACAGTGGGTATGTGGTCTTCAGAAAAAAATATAAAATAAGCATAACATAAACCACTCATAGATATTCATATCACTAAGGTGGAAACAGATATGAATATAACACATAAAAGTGTACATCAAAGTAGTGGTCATGTAAGATCCACTACATCACAAAAAAATAGGTGTAAGTGCTAGAAAAAAGAATATGTATACATCAAGGAGTCTCTATTCGAATGTATAATAACAAAAACTACTAAGCTAAAGTAGTTAGCCCAAAATTCAGATGAAGGACCATGATAAGAAGTCAAGCATAAGCACCTAAAATACCTCAGTCTGACCCGAATATTATTTAAGAAGAAAATAATAAACGAATCAGTCTAGCTATAAATATCATATAAAATGAGATAGGATAAGATATATGACAAAAATGTATGATAACAATAATGCCATACCGTGACAAGTATACATCAGATAACAACAAAAATTATACAAAATCTCAAATATTCTTAAACATTAAAAAGAATGTCATATTCTTTAAATTATTCACCAAAACACAAATATTGATAGAGCTTATCAATGCATATCATCAAAATTGGTGAAACACAAATTCTAAAAGTCATTAACTAGAAATCTAGAAATCACAAAAAGGGGAAGGCCTATCACAAACGGGAGCATGAAAATTCACCAACACGTGTAGCACAAACAGAACGCTATTCCATGGTCACTAACCATCATATTTGAGCTGAAGCTCCACAAACGGCCCGAAGATCTTTGAGCCAAAGCTCCACAAACAGTCTAAAATAGTACGAAGACCTTTGAGCTGAAGCTCCATAAACGGTACGAAGACCTTTGAGCCGAGGCTCCACAAACGGCCCGTAGACCATGGGTCGCTACCCCACCAAATAGAGTCGAAACTCCACCGAATGATCATCATGGATCAACAAGTGTAAATTACACTAAGCTAGTAAATAAATGAGTTAGGCTTCATGCCCCATAACCACTGGCTTAACTTAATTATTTACAAACAAATTGTAGACTTCCACTCGGAAGTAAGTGTAAATTACACTAAGCTAGTAAATATACGAGTTAGGCTTCAAGTCCCATAACCACTGACTTAACTTAAATATTTAAGAACAGATTGTAGATTTCCACTCGAAAATTGTCTCGAGATTTCAATCGAACAAGTCCAGGAATTAACCGACGAAATAAACGCAAGCGTTTCATACCATTTGTTTTGCTAAGTCGTTTAATTTGATTTCTATACGAATGAGGTAAAAGTTTGTATATACTATTAGATTTGAAAACGGTTTTAATAACGAGCTTTGTACTTAAAAATAATGTTGAAATCATTTTTGTGAAAGAGTTTGGATATTTACTACCAGTATAAAAACCTTTGTATTTTAAAGGGAAAAATCACAGAAAACGATAGTAAAAACAATCGATTGCCAAAAATTCACATTCGAAGACATGAATTAAATTTATAGAAATCGATACCAAATCCATCAAATGGATATTCTAAAAAAATCCATAAAAGAAGTCATCAAAGTTGATAACAAATAAAAACAACTAACTGTATCAACAAAAATCGATTAAAATTGAAAATTCACTCAAAAGCAGCCAAAATAGGTCAAACTGCATAGTTCCAAACGACTAAAATTACCAATCATACGTTAGAACCACTAACCAGACGTCAGGTTGGATTTCCAGACATTTGGATTTTTCCTCTGCCTTTTTTTTGCTTTTTCCATGGACCAATTCCAAACTTCTGGATTTTTCAACCAGACGTCTGGATTTTCAACCAGTTGTCTAGATTTTCATCCAAATGTCTGAAATTTCCTGCTAGGCAAAATTCAGCCTAGCCAAAAAAGGGCAAAAATCCAAACCGGAAGCGATCGAACGAAGGACGGAGACTAAGGATTTATGCCAAGCGACAACCAAGCCTTATAGGCTCTTCGATACATCCCAAATAACATGTCCGAACATCCAAGGTAGGGCTTTTAATGATTATGACTTCAAAATATTAAAATTGGAAAATTCACTAAATCATTTCAAATTAAAAGAAAATGAACATGAATAGATGTTAGGAAATCTTACCTAACAACAATGAAAGCTATAAACGTATATGTGAGTCCAAAAAATTCACCTTTAAACTCAAAAACAACGAATGAGAAGCTTTAAAACAAAGCAAGGCCAATTTCTTTTCAATACACCTCTAGAATTGTAACGACCCGTAATTTCGCTACTTCGAAAATGAGAGATTTTGTTTGTTTTTAATTTAAAAAGGTTTAAAACTTAAATATAATAGATAATAATAGAGAATTTTTTTATTCTTATAGTTGATAATTTAAAAGGTATAAGTTTGGTTTTTAGAACAGATCAACAAAAGTTAAGTTTTGTTAAAAATAAATAAATGCTTAAATAAATAGGCTTAAATATTTATTAAAAAAGATAACTACTATTGAAAACATCTAATAAGGATAATAAAAGAATATTAAAAGATATAAAAGTATGATACTAATCGTTTTACAAAAATAAGCATATTTTGTCACATTTTGTCAGTTTTACATACACCGTAAAATTAGAGATTTTAATATTATTTAAATATGATTTTAAAATATAAAGAGACATGTTTTAATTTATTTAAAGAAGTAAAAAGTTAATTTTAAAATTTGGTTTACATAAATAAATAGTTTAACTAAAACGTCAAAATGTGACCGTAAAACATTTTGTCGAAAAACAACGTTTTGTCGATTTAAAAGTTGTCGCAACGTCGTCGCACCTTTATTTTCTTATATAGGAACATATATTCAAATAGTATAAGTATTAATTAATTCACTAATCAAGTTTATTTTTACTAAAGAAGGTTAGAAACATCTAGAAAATAATTAAGAAAAATTAAGCACAAAAGGACAAAAATGGTTTACTTTTGTAAAATAAAGTTAGAAATCCTTTGATTTGATGTGTACTTAAGTAAGATTTGTTTTGACTAATAAAAGATTTAAACTAAAAATTTATATTTACCTAAACATCTAATCACCATTAATGAATGTCAAATCCATGCTTACTTTAAACATAATTACTACATAAACTTCACATCACATTTATACATTTCCTTTTTATATCAAATCAACATTTAATATATATATTTACTCATGCATTGGAATGAGTGTTTTAGTGTATTTAAAGAAGACAAAAATTGATTTGATATGAAGGAATTTTGGTCTTTTTGGTTAAGGGTAATTAGGTAATTTGTGTAGCAAACTTCGACTATAAATAAACCTCCATCCTTCCACCTTCTTTCACACTTTTCATTCTGTTTCTTCTTCCTTTTCTAAGCTCTCTTCTTCTTCTTCTTTATATCTTTAATGGCGTTTTCTCTTCCAAATGCTAACTAACTTTTTCAAAACCATATCAAATCAACTCCAAACATCACCAAACTTTTCCAAAGACCTTAGAATACCATTTAAACATGGTTTAGCATCTAAGAAGTGAAGAAATGATGGAGGAAGGCGATGATATAGGTATGGCCGAACCTATAAAGTGAAAGAAGCAAGTTGGAAAGCTCCGGAGCAAGAAAAAGAGAAGGAAGTGCCGCCGATTTCATTACAAGGAGCTAGAAGCAAATTCAAGGAGTCGTAGAAGCTCTGTCGAATTTTTCGAAGTTGATTAGTTGAAGTTTAAGTGAAGTGTTATTGCATATGAATGTTGGTAGGAAGTTAAAGCAAATTGGTTAAAAGTTAGTACTCTTATTTACTAATAAATCCACAATTTATTTCAATAATACTAATTTGAAAGTTTAAATATGTTGAATGATTAAATGTTTGATAACTTGGTTGCAAATTGGTTGATTATGTGATTGATTGTGTGGTTGATAACTCGTTTAATAAATGATAGGAGAAATGATTAGTAATTAACCATAGTTAATTAAATGAGAATTAAATCCATACTAATATGTGTACGGAATTTATTTAGCCTCTTAATGATTTTAAATAAGTTTAAATATGGTTTAAAACAAACTTGAAGTGATTCGGACAAGTTCCGAAGCAATTCACAAAATTGGTCAAAATCGAGCTTGTCGCGTTGCGGCAGTTCGTAAATTTCGACCTGTAACTTCAAATTAACATAGAGAATGATTTATAAGTCGGATTTCTTCGAAATAAAAATTGTTTGATCCGCAATGATAATAGTTTTCCAATGAAGAAAGAAAATCAAGATTTATCAAGTAGAGTTTGAAATATGTCCAAAATAATTTTCTAAAAACATTGCGGTTTTGCAGTTCGGAATTCATAATGGGATTTATTTATAAATGATATTTTTAAATGATTAAAAATATGATATAAAGTTGATAAATCTATTAAAATGGTTTAAAAGAGATTCGAAATGGAAAATATGAATTTTCAAATATTTAAAAGTTGTTTAAATCAAATAGGCTTATATAGCACTTTCCGCAACACTTTTGCTGCGAATTCTATAACTTTTGAAATATGAGTTTAAATGTAGCGATGTTTTCCAGAATCAATTGTGAATGTTTTAAAAAGGATAATTAAGCGTTTTGAAAGATAATTTGGAATATTTATAAGCAATTCCAAAATAAAGTTGAAAATCTGAGTATGAGGAAACGACTAGTACATTTGTCCCGCCTGTGAGATCTCGGAAGATAAAACAAGGTGTTTAACTAAGGTTAGGGATGGAGCAACCAGTGCCCTGAACTTACCTGGCATATGTTTTCTCTTTTTAGGCAAGGGGTGGAATAGATCGAAAGGAAAGCCCGGATGTTCTAAAAGATCATATTTAAGTTTTTCCAAGATAAAAGAAAAGAAACAATTCTTTGAATGTTGTTTAACCACTTAACATCTTTTTAATCGATGGTTTGTACAAAGAAATCGAGATCGGATTTGGACGATTCTTATCCGAAAACCCCTTCAATCTAATTTTTGAAATAAAACATATTGAAGACAAAGATCGTTAAAAGCCAAAGATATTCATGATGTAGGATTACTTGCCATTTGTCTCTGGAGGTGAAACTTGCCATTAGTCCCTGGAGGTGAAACTTGCCATTAGTCCCTAGAGGTGAAATTTAACATATCAATGATGGCAGTAGTACTCTATTATGAAAATCTTCGATTTTCAAGAATAAGATTTGTAATTAAGAAAGAAAATCTTTGATTAAGATTTAATAAATGATTTGGGAATATTTTCCCTAAGATAAAAGTTATAACTTGAATATAAGAAATCATTGATTTAGATTAAAAGAATGATTTGGAAAAGCTTTCCTAAGTAAAAGAGAAACTGATTAGGATTTAAGAAAGGTTTAATAAATCAAATGATTTGATAAATGAGGCTTAATGATTCCATATACTCTTGAAAAGAGAATGGAATAAATTGAAAAGAATATATCTAAGAAAGATATTTGATTTAAATGAAAGATGAAGTAATTGATTGATGATTGATATCCACATATGAACTTAACATATTTTCAAGCGATGATTGGCTTCGAAGGAACCGGAGTCGGATTTGGATTATTCCTATCCGAAAACCACTTCGAACCAATGTATACATTCGAAAGTGAAGACCTATTGAAGATGATGATTATTGAAGACCGTGGATCTTTATAGCTTGAAGACTGCTTGTTGAACATGCTCTGGGTCGCTCCCGTTATAGAGTTATTTATAGCAATGGTCTCCTCGTAATGGAGATTTTTCGGATTGCAAGGGCTTCTCGCCTACTAATGGCCGAGGAAAGTGGCTTCGGTTTCGTTTAGCCCCAGAACGAACTTGTATGGATGTTTGTCTGACATAGTATTCTAAATCACATTTGAGTGAATTCTATAAATGTATATCAGTTGGTGGCAGAGAAGGCAACTTCTTTTAGCTTAACATCCTTTCCCAAGACATATGAGCACAGGAAGTTATATTTTTCAAGAAATCAGTCATGTGATGTGGAATGATAATGTGGCATTCAAACTGAACCTGTTATGATCGAAGCGTGGTTTTGTATGAAAAACATGGCTTTGAAGAAATTGAGCATAGCCTCGCGAGCCTTACACCCCGGTTATAATGGGATTCTATGTTCTCAGATGTATGCTCGCATTTCGGATAGTAGTGATTTGGGTTATCAGATGTTCTAAGCCCCAAGTACCAGATACGTCTGGGCCTTATGGCAGGGATACGCGAAGTCCGAGTCCTTGGATGTTATTCGCAGATTGTATCCACTATTTGGCATTTGTGTTGTTGTATAACGGCGTCTGAGTCATGGACATAAGCCGTGGATATAGATTGATCTTTCCACTAGTTTCCTATCATGTTGGAAATCCAATTCCAATATAAGATTTACGGTTTTGATTGTATTCCCAAAATAGCTGTAATGACTTGCAAACATTTCAGCTACCCCATTTGGTATTATATATTCCGTTCGTTATATTCCGTTGACCCAGTCCGGATATATTCCGTTAGACTTAGTCTAGATATTGATACCTTGTTTGAATAAGTTTATTTGCAAATGTTTTCAAAGAGATGTCATTAGAAATAATATCAAAGGTTTTGATATAAACGTATTTTGGTTATCATAGGGTAAAAACCCGTCCATATTTATGTATGGGCGTGGTCTTATGAGATACCCTTCTTTTTAAGATTTTGATGACATAGTCATTTTAAAATTTGAGTATCTCATGCCGGTTTATCAAGCTTGATCCGGGTATTTTAAATACTCGGGTCAGATCCAAGTAGTTTCAGGTTTAGTTAAAGACGATTGGAGTTTCCAGAGGAGAGCTGGAGATCTACATCATCGTATGGACGTATTCTATTATCCGCTATGGTTTGTTAGTTTTAGTTTGATGTTTGCCAGTAATTATAAGGACAAGTGTTTATAACTGTCCAAACTGAATTTAGGTTAGCCTCTGATATTTTTTTTAAAAATTTTAAGATTATTATTGAAATAATATATGTTATTCCATTCATGTGAGATTTTATTCTGTCTTTATTTTCTTTCTACCCTTATTGATCCGTTTATTCGTGCAATTTGAGTTGGACATGTGCGGTTTATTGTCGATTCAAACGGTATGGAAAAATGGGCCACAACATTTTAGTATCAGAGTTGAAGGTTAAGCAAGAACCTTGGATTTGGTTGGGTAAATACTCATCAAAGATAGGGCTAGTAATACCCTAGGATGAGTAACTCATTAGAGATAGGGTTAGTAAAACCCTAGAATGAGTTTGAGTATATTATATATGAACGCGTATTTGTTAGTGACTAATAAGTTGTTTTGTGTTGATTAATCTATAGAGTGGTATATGGATTTCGGTCGATGCATGAGAGCTCCATGTAATCGATAGGGATTCAAAAACACTTAAACAAGGCAGACCAACACATTAATTTTGAAAAAAATAGGTAAATGAAATAATTTAACTAGGATTATATTTTTAATATAAAGTATATATTTTTAAAAGTTGTATAGTTAGAAATCAATATTAGTGAAATTTATGTATGAATATCTTGTGATTAGAATTTCATAGTTTGACTATAAGATGTTTCATAAAGATAGTCGATAAGTAAGAAATCTGATAAGATAATTAAGATCTTTAATACTTATTCAAAAATTAATAAGCTAACAAATGATAATGTTAAGTTATTATCACAAAATGATCAATTGTTCAATTTAAAAGTTTAAGTAATAAATACCATGTGAATTAAGTTTCACGACTTGACTATATGGTGTTTGATAGTAAGTTTTGTTTGAGGAATGAACATATAAGATAAAAATGTATTTAAATGATTGTTTAAAAAAAGAATAATATAAAAGGAATAAGAATTTAAATTCAAGTAAAACAATTATGGTAATTTTAAATGAAGTTAATTAATATAAGATAAATTTATAAAATGAATTTATAAAATAGGTTTTATAAATTAATCTCTAAAGGATTTTGAAAATGGTATTTTTCAAATATAAAGAGGTATTTTATGTTAACTAATTCGATTGACTTGAAAACGAACTAAAAATGGGCAAAAGATGTGTTCGGATGGTAAACACTTCTGTTAAGTATTACTCTTCTTGTTAAGAGGATATATAATACTATTGGCAGTACCCAGTTCCTTGGATTGTTTTGAAGTTACTCGATCTATATAATTATTTTAAGTTTAGGAAATAATGTGAATCATTAACTGAAAATTTGATTAGTAATCTTTATACAAGTGTTTAAACCAAAGATAAATTGGGATCGCTAATTGATAAGATAAAGCAGAATCTCACGATGATTTTGAATAGTCGAAAATTTCTGAATTGTACATAACTCAAAGTTAAGAAATTTATGAAAATTTTTGGCAAAAGATTGTGAAATACTGTGAGTAAATAAAATAAGATAAGGATAATTTATATATCTGATTTCTAAAGAAAAGAAAGAAAGATTTAATAATTAAAAGTTTGAGGATTTAAATATGAGTGGTTTTAAAATTTGTTTTTTTCAAAGATAGAAAAATAATAATGATCTTTAAAAACGTAATTATAAACTAGAAAAAGTACTATTAATGAATTCCAGCATTAATTAAGGATTTGGACTTAAGTCTTTAAAATATGATTAATTTGCATAAGTTATAAGATGTAATAAACTTAAGTAATAGTTTAAGAATAATTTATAAACAACAATAATGTTAAAGTAAATATACTGAGTTAAAAGATTGTGGGAAAACTTTTTTAAACGGATAAATTATCTTTGAGTGAAAAATGGTTTCTTTAGGAAATTTTCCTTTAAAAAAATATTTGGATTAAGGGGATTACATAAAGAAGCACATTTATAAAGTGTTTGAGCTTAAGATAAAAGTTTTTGAAAGTTTTGAGGGTTAATAAATACATATATTATATGTAGATTATCTCATCACACAATTTAGATCTAATATTCGAGTGCAGAACTTTGATATGTTTACACTAGTCTGAAAAAGGAATTATCACTCGATTCTTGACGATGAACATTGATGAGGGTTTTTTGTTGGGTACTTGAGTTTTCTATCATAGTTGAGCACTATGCAATGAAAGCAAAGGTTTCTGAACAAAGAGCCTTATCAGAGTCCACACTAGAGGATCGGGGAATCGATACTAGTTCGGAAATAAAGTTGTGTATTCGAATAGGAGATCGAATAAGATATTTCATATGGATGATCTGTGTATATTATATGGAATTAGTTTGAAGATAAAGGCTTTAGGCAAACTTTTGTTTGGATAATTCTGTGGACGAAATTCTTTTAAGTAGGGGAGAATGTAACGACCTGTAATTTCGCTACTTCGAAAATGAGAGATTTTGTTTGTTCTTAATTTAAAAAGGTTTAAAACTTAAATATAATAGATAATAGTAGAGAAATTATTTATTCTTATAGTTGATAATTTAAAAAGTATAAGTTTGGTTTTTAGAACAAATCAACAAATGTTTAGTTTTGTTAAAAATAAATAAATGCTTAAATTAATAGGTTTAAATATCTATTTAAAAAGATAAATATTATTGAAAACACTAATAAATATAATAAAAGAATATTAAAAGATTTAAAAGTATGTTACTAATCGTTTTACAAAAATAAGCAAATTTTGTCGCATTTTGTCAGTTTTACATATACCGTAAAATTAGAGATTTTGATATTATTTAAATATGATTTTAAAATATAAAGAGACATGTTTTAATTTATTTAAAGAAGTAAAAAGTTCATTTTTGAATTTGGTTTAAATAAATAAATAGTTTAACTAAAACGTCAAAATGTGACCGTAAAACATTTTGTCGAAAAACAACGTTTTGTCAATTTAAAAGTTGTCGCAACGTCGTCGCACCTTTATTTTCTTATATAGGAACATATATATTCAAATAGTGTTAATTAATTCACTAATCAAGTTTATTTTTACTAAAGAAGGTTAGAAACTTCTAGAAAACAATTAAGAAAAAGTAAGCACAAAAAGACAAAAATTGTTTACTTTTGTAAAATAAAGTTAGAAATCCTTTGATTTGATGTGTAATTAAATAAGATTTGATTTAACTAATAAAATATTTAAACTTAAAGTTTATATTTATTTAAACATCTAATCACCATTAATGAATGTCAAATCCATACTTACTTTAAACATAATTATTACATAAACTTCACATGACATTTATACATTCCTTTTTATATCAAATCAACATTTAATGTATGTTTATTCATGAATTGGAAAGAGTGTTTTTGTGTATTTAAAGGAGACAAAAATTGATTTGATATGGAGGGTATTTTGGTCGTTTTGGTTAAGGGTAATTAGATAATTTGTGTAGCAAACTTCAACTATAAATAAACCATAATCCTTCCACCTTCTTTCACACTTTTCATTCTTTTCCTCTTCTTCCTTTTCTAAGCTCTCTTCTTCTTCTTCTTTAGATCTTTAATGGCTTCTTCTCTTCCAAATGCTTACTAACTTTTTCAAAACCATATCAAATCAACTTCAAACACCACCAAAACTTTGCCAAAGACCTTAGAATACCATTTAAACATGGTTTAGCACCTAAGAAGTGAAGAAATGATGGAGGAAGGCGAGGATATAGGTATGGTCGAACCTATAAAGTGAAGGAAGCAAGTTGGAAAGCTCCGGAGCAAGAAAAAGAGAAGGAAGTGTCGCCGATTTCATTCCAAGGAGCTAGAAGCAAATTCAAGGTGCCGTAGAAGCTCTATCGAATTTTCCGAAGTTGATTAGTTGAAGTTTAAGTGAAGTGTTGTTGCATATGAATGTTGGTAGGAAGTTAAAACAAATTGGTTAAAGGTGAGTACTCTTATTTAATAATAAATCCATAAATTATTTCAAGTATAATGGTTTGAAAGTTTAAATATGTTGAATGAGTAAATGTTTGATAAATTGGTTGCAAATTGGTTGATTGTGTGATTGATTATGTGGTTGATAACCTGTTTGATAAATGATAAGAGAAATGATTAGTAATTAACCATAGTTAATTAAATGAGAATTAAATCCACACAAATATATGTATGGAAGTTATTTCGCCCCTTAATGATTTTAAATAAGTTTAAATATGGTTTAAATCAAACTTGAAGTGTTTCGGACAAGTTCCGAAGCAATTCACAAAATTGGTCAAAATTGTGCTTGTCGCTTAGCGGCAGTTCGTAAATTTTGACCTGTAACTTCAAATTAACATAGAGAATGATTTATAAGTCGGATTTCTTCAAAATAAAAATTATTTGATCCACAATGATAATAGTTTTCCAATGAAGAAAGAAAATCAAGATTTCATCAAGTAGAGTTTGAAATATGTCCAAAACAATTTTCTAAAAACATCGCGGTTTTTGCAATTCGAAATTCATAATGGGGTTTATTTATAAATGACATTTTTAAATGATTAAAAATATGAAATAAATTTGATAAATCTATTAAAATGGTTTAAAAGAGATTCGGATGGAAAATATTTATTTTCAAATATTTAAAAGTTGTTTAAATCAAATAGGCTTATATAGCACTTTCCGCAACACTTTTGCTGTGAATTCTATAACTTTTGGAATATGAGTTTAAACGCAGCGACATTTTCCAGAATCAATTGTGAATGTTTTAAAAAGGATAATTAAGAGTTTTGAAAGATAATTTGGAATATTTATAAGTAATTCCAAAATAAAGTTGAAAATCTGAATATGAGGAAACGACTAGTACATTTGTTCCGCCTGTGAGATCTGGAAAGATAAAACAAGGTGTTTAACTAAGGTTAGGGATGGAGCAACCAGTGCCCTGAACTTACCTGGCCTATGTTTTCTCTTTTTAGGCTAGGAGTGGAATAGATCGAAAGGAAAGCCCGGATGCTCTAAAGATCATATTTAAGTTTTTCCAAGATAAAAAAGAAGAAACAATTCTTTGAATGTTGTTTAACCACTTAACATCTTTTTAACCGATGGTTTGTACAAAGAAACTGAGATCGGATTTGGGCGATTCTTATCCGTAAACCCCTTCATACTAATTTTTGAAATAAAACATATTGAAGACAAAGATCGTTAAAAGACAAAGATATTCATGATGTAGGATTACTTGCCATTAGTCTCTAGGGGTGAAACTTGCCATTAGTCCCTAGAGGTGAAACTTGCCATTAGTCCCTGGAGGTGAAATTTACCATATCTAAGATGGTAGTGGTGCTCTATTATGAAAATCTTCGATTTGCAAGAATATGATTTGAAGTTAAGAAAGAAAATCTTTGATTAAGATTTAATGAATGATTTGGGAATATTTCCCTAAGATGAAAGTTATAACTTGAATATAAGAAATCATTGATTTAGATTAAAAGAATGATTTGGAAAAGTTTTCCTAAGTAAAAGAGAAAATGATTAGGATTTAAGAAAGGTTTAATAAATCAAATGATTTGATAAATGAGGCTTAATGATTCCATGTACTCTTGAAAAGAAAATGGAATAAATTGAAAAGAATATATCTAAGAAAGATATTTGATTTAAATAAAAGATGAAGTAATTGATTGATGATTGATATCCATATATGAACTTAACATATTTTCAAGCGATGACTGGCTTCGAAGGAACCGGAGTCGGATTTGGATTATTCCTATACGAAAACCACTTCAAACCAATGTATACATTCGAAAGTGAAGACCTATTGAAGATGATGATTATTGAAAATCGTGGATCTTTATAGCATGAAGACTGCTTGTTGAACATGCTCTGGGTCGCTCCCATTATAGAGTTATTTATAGCATTGGTCTCCACGTGATGGAGATTTTTCGGATTGCAATGGCTTCTCCTCTAGTAATCGCCAAGGAAAGTGCCTTCCGTTTCGTTTAGTCCCAAAACGAACTTTCATGGATGTTTATCTGACATAGTATTCTAAATCACATTTGAGTGAATTCTATAAATGTATATCAGTTGGTGGCGGAGAAGGCAACTTCTTTTAGCTTAACACCCTTTCCCAAGACATATGTGCACATAAAGTTATACTTTTCTAGAAATCAGTAATGTGACGTGGAATGATAATGTGGCATTCAAAGTGAACATGTTACGATCAAAGCGTGGTTTTGTATGATAAACGTGGCTTTGAAGAAATTGAGCATAGCCTCATGAGCCTCACACCCCGGTTATAATGGAATTCTATGTGGTCAGATGTATGCTCGCATTTCGGATAGTTGTGATTTGGGTTATCTAATGTTCAGAGCCCAAGGTACCAATTACGTCTGGGCCTCATAGCAGGGATACGCGAAGTCCGACTCCTTGGATGTTTTTCGCAGATTGTATCCACTATTAGGCAATTGTGTTGTTGTATAACGGCGTCTTAGTCATGGACGTAAGCCATGGATATAGATTGATCTTGTGACATCCCGGAAATTTGGGGCAATATCAATTTAATAATCTGCATTAAAAATTAAATTGATTTGGTAATATTCGTTAATAATATTTGAATTGATTTAATAATCTTCCTTTAAATAAATATTCAACTGATAATTTATCTTTTAAAAGCTAATAAGTTGTCTCTATTTATAATGTATATATATTTATATATATAAAATAGTTAATCTTTGTTTAAAATATAACAAATAAAGATATGTTTTCAAATTCTAATCTTTTTGATAATTTGGAAATTTAATATTGAATAAATAATAATATGATTTTAAAAATACTCAAGATAAATTTAATTTGTTTAAAAATAAATTCTAGCCTAGGTTTAAATTTTAAATAAAAAGATTGTTTTGTTCTTCTTAATTTAGCTTTATAAAATAAGTAATTTATATTTTTTTGAAGAGATTGTTTCTTTTATAATTATATTAATTTAATAACAAGTTATATTTAAACTATATCAATATTGTAATATTTTTAAAAATGGGTTTTAATATAAATAGAAGTTGTTATTTTTATATGTGTATATTCTGAAAGAAGACCATGGTTTGGATATTTAAAATAAAGTCTTTCAAGAATATTTCTACTAAAATAAATCTTATACATATTTAAACATAAGTCTAAATACATATACACATTTACATAAGAAGCTGTGATTTGTAAATTTAAAATAAAAACAAGACAATGTAATGTAAAAGCAATGTAAATAAGGAAAGTATAAATATTAGCATATAGGCTATACCAAATATAATATGCAGACAAGTGAAATATAAAACAAAGTAAAATATACAAATGCAAGCAAAGTCATGGTATGATGCATGTAAAGTAATAATGCAAATGAACAAAGTAAACAAAGCAAAACAAGTAAAACAATAAACATATGTATGCAAGCTAGGCCTGCAAATTAGCAAAATTGTAGACTGTAGGGTTTTGAGATGCAAAGTAAAGATAGCAGAGAGACAAAGCAAAGTATAAACAAAGTAAAACATCTAAAAAATAAGCAAGTTGAGACATGAAGTACATTTGCATTAAATGTTTTATCAGCTCAGCACAACTAGAGTCAATTCGAAATAGTGAAAAATCTTTCAGCCTCCATAAGAAAATGTCCTACCTAACACAAACAAAACAAATCTTATCTAAGAAAAGCCTGAACCCAGATAATACCTTCCCTGTACAAACCCTTTCCTATCTATATATGTCTGCTTATATTATTAGTTCGTTCAAGCATAGCAAACCAGCAGAAATATTTGCAAGCTTTCCTGTTTTCTTTGTACAAACTGAAGCATTACAACTAAACAAGCAAGCCTGCATACATTTTCTTTAAAACTGAAGCTCGTACATCATTCTTCAATTTGGAATTGTACTGCATAACAAAGTAACCCAAGCTTTATCAAAACAAAGAAATCTTGGCAATTCAGTTTCATCAGCATGCAACTCCAAGTTTTAAAGGCTTTCAAATTCTCAAACATAGGTGCTATGTTCCTTTTTCTTCAATCTAGGTGAGTAACATTATATTTTTGTTCAAACTCAAGATTTAATATGGTTGCTTGTTATTGCTGTGGTAAACATTGTAGAATGAATACATATAAAACAATCTGATGTATGCATGTCTATTACCATATGAATGTTCTCTGTACTTAGTTTTCCAGTTTCCTGTTTTAGGATTTAAATTCATATTCTCTTCAATAAATTGTTGTTAGGATTTAGATTACAAACAAAAGCTGTTTGATTTGTTATGGTCTAATGTTTAAAGACTTAATTAAGCTAAATTTCAAGCCTGAGTGTCTTTGAAATATGATAACAACAGTGTAAAATAAACAAAAGTGAAAAGCTCAAACTTTGTAAATTATGAATTCAGTATATTAAGGTGAAAACAAAAACTATAACATGATTTTTAACACCAAAATCATAATTTTTAATTTGGGAATTGAGGGGCAGTTCTAGGATGAACTAGAAATGAATTTATGGAGTTTTCTGGCGACTCAATTGTTTGGAGAGGTCGGAATCTTGGGTAGTGATGGTTGAGTGGTTGTAGTTGATGTAAAAATGGTTGATGGTGATATGTTGCAATGAGGAGGCAGCGGTGGTGGATTTTTGGTTTGGAACCCTAATTTTAGGAAGACTGGAAAATTCGATCATCTCTCCCTCTATGATAGATCGAGTGCAATGGGTTTGTGGGAGATGGAAGCTGGGTCTTAGGCGAAGCAGTAGCCGGAGGCGTTGACTCTCCGGTAGTCGGAGAAGTGGATGCGGAACGCTGACAGGTTCCAGGGGAGAAACCTGATTTTGGTTCCAGGTTTGGGTAGCTTGTTCGTTTTTTTAAATGGAGCTACTGTGGTGGATTCTGGTGGTCGTGTTTGGGTCAGGTGATGGTCAGTGATGAGTTGAAGGTCTGGTGGCTGGCCGGAGATGGCCAGAGGGACAGTGCACGTGCACCGTGCCGTTGGATTCTGAGGAGTTTTTGGTGTGCGGAGTTTTGGCTCGTGCTTGTTGCTTTGCTCTAGTGTTTTTGAACCTGGTACAAAGTTTAATTTGAGTTTTTGTAACAAATTTAAATGAAAACATAGTGTTGTATACCAGATTTAAACCAGAGTTTAAATCCAGTTGAGGTATGAATTCAAGAATTTAAAATCAAGGTGGTAAAAGCAAGTTAAAATCAAAGTTAAACAAATTGTTTTAATTTGAATTCGCAAGTTAAAATATTAACGTAATTGGAAGTTTATATTTAAATAAAGATTTAACTGGTTGGGTTTAAAAGCTTTTCTTATATAAGTTCATATGTAAGTAATAAAGGTTATTTATATTTATAAATTGAATTTAAATTGGGTAAATGTTTAAAAAATAACCACTTTGAATCTTGAATTCAAAATGGAATTTGAATTTGAACTTAAAATGTTCCAATACATTTTAATATTAATGAAGTCATTAATAAAGAGATAAATTATCTTAGAAACAATTAAGGTATTTAGATGATTAAATGGATAAGTAAATTAGGGAATGACTTATGTATTAAATTTCTCTAATTAATAATTTAGATTAATTTATAATTAGAAATTAATTAGGGAGTAAATTAAGAAATGTTATTAGTAAATGAAGATAATTAACTAAGGATTATTATTTAATTAATTAATGTGATAAATTTTATTAATTAATTAGATAAATTAATTTAGATAATCTATTGTAATTTGTTAAGTGGAATTACTTGATAAAAGTAATTAAGAGATTAATTACTTATTGTAATTAATTTTGATGATATGATTTAATTAAGTTAATTAATTAATTTAGTTTAATTAATTTAAGAAATCATTTGATGGTTTGATAATTGTAATTACCTGGTGTAATTAATGGAGCAGGATTACTTAGGGAAGTAATTAGATGATAATTACTGAATGTAATTAATACAATACGATTTGTAAGTAAAGTAATTTGGGTAATTACTTTTGTAATTAATCAGGGGATTAATTATGGAGATAATTAATTATGGAATAATTAATTTATTTATGTAAGTAATTAAGGGTAGTTAATTACTGAATTGATACTAATCAAGGTGATTAATAATTGTGTTTAATTAATTACTTAATGTAATTAATCTAAGTAAAGTAATTAATTTAAATATAATTAGAAATGAAATTAAGAATTGGTTAATTAAGAAATAGTGAAGTGATTAATTAATGTAATTGATTAAGGATAAATATAATTAATTAATAAATGAAGGAATTAAATATTAATTACTATGAATACTTTAGGATAATTAATTTGTGAAATTAGTTAAAGACTAATTGCAAGTTGTAATTAGTGAATGATTAATCAATGGTGATTAATCAAGATAAATACTTAGTGGATGATTAATTAATTTGATCAAAATTAATTAATAATTGTATAAGCAGGATTTATAGATGAAGTAATTAATTTAATTTACTTTAAATTAATTAGAGATAGAAGTAATTAATTTAATTCATTTTAAATTAATTATAAAAGGTATGATTATAAATCATTGCTTATGGATGAATGATATTGATTTTCATTGAATGGTTGTGAACTCATTTATGAGATGAGTAATATCTATATGATATGGATGCCTAGTTAAAGTATGATAATATGGATTATCTGTTTATTATCTGTTTGGATGATAATATGAATTATCTGTTTATGATGATGATGTGATTATCTGTTGAGATATTTGTTAATTATCTATCTGTGTTTATATCGATAATTAAATTGAATTGTTTTAACTCTAAACAACTTGGCCTTAAAAGACACGATTTGGATTTCGATGAGACCGGGATCGGGTTTCCATATTTGGACATCCGAAAACCACATCGATTCCAAATTAACGATAGGTCGTGAATCTGAAGTGAAGATGAAGTTTCAGAGTGCAAGGGTTATCGTCGTTAACTCTGAGGGTGATTCCAAAATGAGTGTAACGAGATGATGCCTTCGGTTTCGTTCGAACCCGGAACGAACTTGTATGGATTGAATGCTTTCAGAACATCGTCAGGTGGACGATGAGAATTCTAAGAGATGTGTTCTCTAAAGGTAATCGCAGCCTCAAGCCTCATTAACCGGGAATGGCTAAAACAGGGGAGGTGCAGCAAGGCTAGGTGGGTCATGCCCATTGCAGGACGAGATTTTCCCCTGTCTATAAGTCCCTTTATATTCGGCTGTGTGGGGCGGTTGATTGCAACAACTGCCGGGGTTGTCTTGTTTGGAACTATTCAGTAAGGAATGGGTCCGGCCTTGTGTTGTAGGGGGTCGGGAGTGATCCTCGGTACGTTGATCTAGGCCACGTACTGTGACGGGCGGTACCCCAGTAGCCCTGCCATTGTATGGAATCCAAAATCCAATAAGTGCCATCGGATTTGATTGTATTACCCACTTTTGTGGCTAGTATGCTGGAATTTAATTAATATAACAATTTCGGCTATGATTCTATTTACTTGAAAACTCTAGACCTATTATAATATCACTGGATTTCCTATCAAATGCTTTGGTTAGCGTAAGGAAAAAAACTTACCCATGTTTATTTGTGGGGAGTCTTACGTGATACCCTTTGTTTCAAAGGTTTTCAAAATTTAGCAACTTTAACCTGTTACTCATACCAGACCCATGTCTGACCCGGAGTTTATTTCTGTTTTTCCTAAACTCTTGGGTACCCAATTTTTTACGGGTAGCCAAGGGATTCAGGTTGGCTTTGACGAATTCTGGAGGAGCAATGGAGCAGGAGGCTTCGGCGTTGTAGATATGTATAGTTTTCCGTTGTGTTGGTATCTCTGAGTCATATTGTTTAGTTGTATTGTGTTGAGTTGTATAACTAGACAGGTGTTTATAATTGTCTAGTATGTGATGTATTATCTGTATAACTCTGATGGATATTGTATATTATATAATACTTATGTTATTAATATAATTTATTCGTTCCGCTGTTGAGATTCTGATGTTGTTTCTTCTTCTTCTCTATCTTTTCTATTTTCTCACCCCTTTCTTTCTTCAACACGATAAGTCTTCCTGGGTGTAGGAAGTCGGGTCGTCACAGTTGGTATCAGAGCGCTAGGTTGAGTGAATACCTAGGCTCTAAAGTGATTTCTTTCTTGAGAGAGCGTATTTGTAATTTTGATATATATATTTATATATTTATTTCTACCTATTTGTTGGGTTACCTGTTCGGGTTTTCCAATGAGTTATAAAGGTAGATAGGGTAGTGGTGTGTGTAACGCGACTACCAATGGTTGAATTTTTGAATGTTTGAGGTTTGAAGTGTATCTGTCGAGATTGTAGACCTATTACCGTCTCGAGTGAACTTTGGATGGTGTAAGGATTTCATCAATCTCTGAAGGAAACCTGTTAAGGTTCGAAGTTCATTTTGAAGTGTAAGTTGGATGAGCTAGAGTTTGGAACTGTCCGTTGGACAGAAGCAAGTCATGATATCTTGATACCTCAGGATGTAGTAGCTGTGTGATGAGACACAGTGACTATGGATGTCTCCGAAGATGTTTCTTTGGAACAAGATTTAGAAGTGTGTCTGCTTTGGTGTTGTGGCGAAGTTCAGCAGGGTACTAGTGTTTGGTTTGTGGTCCGAGTTTCTCGAAGAGTTTTGGATTAGGAATTTCTCAGCATTGGTGTCAGCAGTGCTGTTTGGAGTATTTTGGGTGTTAGTAAGGAATTCTTTGGCATCTGAGTCAGCAGTGCAGCTCGGGGTATTCTATGTGCTGTCAAGGAAGTCTTCTGGCTTAGCAGTTTTTCTAGAGGTAAATTCAGAAGCAGTAGAGTGATTCCATTTCTTCGATGGATTGGCTAGTAAAGCGTAAGCTGATCTGATTGGTAAAGAGAGAGCAGTATATTTGGAATTAGGCTGGGTTGATCGCAAAAGTGACTTGTGATGGTTTGAGCGTTCTCTTGCGATTCAGAGATTTTTCTGGATATCTTTAGGAGGTCAGAGTTTTGTCAGCATCTGGAGATTGAGTTTGGTATCGACTGGATTCCAGAAGTGATACCGATAGTTCCTGGAGAGTGAGTTAGGTGAAGCAGCTCAGTTTTGAAGTAGCTTCTGAGTTTTCCTTTTGGACCTGTTGAACCATATCTTTGGAATATGTTGTCCAGTCTGTGCATGAGTTCATCATCAGCATTTTCATCTGCTCAATCAGAGTTGCGCAGTGGAAGCATGGTGACAGCTATTTTTAGAGTGGAAGCAACTGGAGTTGCAGTGTTTGGATTGGAAGATTTTCTATAGGAAATTTTCAAGATCTTAGGGTCAGATTGGCAGGTGCATCTGTTTTATCTCTTTGGATAAGAGAAGTGAGATCAGTCTTCTGATTTTGGAATAGAGTTGTATTCTGAGTTTTGAGTTGATCTGGGAAAGATCATTTTCTTGGATTGTTTTTGGTTCAGTTTTAAGGGCATCAACATGGGTTAAGCCGATCAGTAAGGATGTAGGCAGTCCAGGATCGTCCGAAGAGTTTTGTAGTTAAGACGGAGGAATTTGGATTCCAAAGTAGGAGATTTGATTTCGGATAAGTGTTTGGTCTTCAGGATTGAACTGTCAGTTTGGAGAACTGAGATTCATTGTGTTTCATGTATCTGTGAGGGAGTAAGTGTAAGATCTATCTCTGATTGTAGAACCAGCAGTTCAGGGGGTTTGATTGTTGAGTCAGACTTGTTTATAGTCTGATATCCTGTCTTGTTTTGTAGATCTAGATAGGTGGAAGCTCTGTAGCTTAGTAGTATTGATTGTTTGGATTCTGTAGAGCGAGTATCCCGATATTTATACCTGGGGAACTCTAGATAGATCTATCCTGATTTTGCCTGGATAGTTAGATTTGTTTGATTGGATGGATTGGGTGCTATGGTTGATAGCATATAATTGATATATGCTTGTGTTTTAAAATTAAATTTATTTTAATTAGATTATTAAATTACCTTTGTTTTAAATTTTGGGGACGAAATTCTTTTAAGGGGGAGGAATGTGACATCCCGGAAATTTGGGGCAATATCAATTTAATAATCTGCATTAAAAATTAAATTGATTTGGTAATATTCATTAATAATATTTGAATTGATTTAATAATCTTCCTTTAAATAAATATTCAACTGATAATTTATCTTTTAAAAGCTAATAAGTTGTCTCTATTTATAATGTATATATATTTGTATATATATTAAATAGTTAATCTTTGTTTAAAATATAACAAATAAAGATATGTTTTCAAATTCTAATCTTTTTGATAATTTGGAAATTTAATATTGAATAAATAATAATATGATTTTAAAAATACTCAAGATAAATTTAATTTGTTTAAAAATAAATTCTAGCCTAGGTTTAAATTTTAAATAAAAAGATTGTTTTGTTCTTCTTAATTTAGCTTTATAAAATAAGTAATTTATATTTTTTTAAGAGATTGTTTCTTTTATAATTATATTAATTTAATAACAAGTTATATTTAAACTATATCAATATTGTAATATTTTTAAAAATGGGTTTTAATATAAATAGAAGTTGTTATTTTTATATGTGTATATTTTGAAAGAAGACCATGGTTTGGATATTTAAAATAAAGTCTTTCAAGAATATTTCTAATAAAATAAATCTTATACATATTTAAACATAAGTTTAAATACATATACACATTTACATAAGAAGCTGTGATTTGTAAATTTAAAATAAAAACAAGACAATGTAATGTAAAAGCAATGTAAATAAGGAAAGTATAAATATTAGCATATAGGCTATACCAAATATAATATGCAGACAAGTGAAATATAAAACAAAGTAAAATATACAAATGCAAGCAAAGTCATGGTATGATGCCTGTAAAGTAATAATGCAAATGAACAAAGTAAACAAAGCAAAACAAGTAAAACAATAAACATATGTATGCAAGCTAGGCCTGCAAATTAGCAAAATTGTAGACTGTAGGGTTTTGAGATGCAAAGTAAAGATAGCAGAGAGACAAAGCAAAGTATAAACAAAGTAAAACATCTAAAAAATAAGCAAGTTGAGACATGAAGTACATTTGCATTAAATGTTTTATCAGCTCAGCACAACTAGAGTCAATTCGAAATAGTGAAAAATCTTTCAGCCTCCATAAGAAAATGTCCTACCTGACACAAACAAAACAAATCTTATCTAAGAAAAGCATAAACCCAGATAATACCTTCCCTGTACAAACCCTTTCCTATCTATATATGTCTGCTTATATTTTTAGTTCGTTTAAGCATAGCAAAGCAGTAGAAATATTTGCAAGCTTTCGTTTTTTCTTTGTACAAACTGAAGCATTACAACTAAACAAGCAAGCCTGCATACATTTTCTTTAAAACTGAAGCTCGTACATCATTCTTCAATTTGGAATTGTACTGCATAACAAAGTAACCCAAGCTTTATCAAAACAAAGAAATCTTGGCAATTCAGTTTCATCAGCATGCAACTCCAAGTTTTAAAGGCTTTCAAATTCTCAAACATAGGTGCTCTGTTCCTTTTTCTTCAATCTAGGTGAGTAACATTATATTTTTGTTCAAACTCAAGATTTAATATGGTTGCTTGTTATTGCTGTGGTAAACATTGTAGAGTGAATACATATAAAACAATCTGATGTACGCCTGTCTATTACCATATGAATGTTCTCTGTACTTAGTTTTCCAGTTTCCTGTTTTAGGATTTAAATTCATATTCTCTTCAATCAATTGTTGTTAGGATTTAGATTACAAACAAAAGCTGTTTGATTTGTTATGGTCTAATGTTTAAAGACTTAATTAAGCTAAATTTCAAGCCTGAGTGTCTTTGAAATATGATAACAACAGTGTAAAATAAACAAAAGTGAAAAACTCAAACTTTGTAAATTATGAATTTAGTATATTAAGGTGAAAACAAAAACTATAACATGATTTTTAACACCAAAATCATAATTTTTAATTTGGGAATTGAGGGGCAGTTCTAGGATGAACTGGAAATGAATTTGTGGAGTTTTCTGGCGACTCAATTGTTTGGAGAGGTCGGAATCTTGGGTAGTGATGGTTGAGTGGTTGTAGTTGATGGGAAAAATGGTTGATGGTGATATATTGCAATGAGGAGGCAGCGGTGGTGGATCTTTGGTTGGAACCCTAATTTTAGGAAGACTGGAAAATTCGATCATCTCTCCCTCTATGATGGATCGAGTGCAATGGGTTTGTGGGAGATGGAAGCTGGGTCTTAGGCGAAGCAGTAGCCGGAGGCGTTGACTCTCCGGTAATCGGAGAAGTGGATGCGGAACGCTGACAGGTTCCAGGGGAGAAACCTGATTTTGGTTCCAGGTTTGGGTAGCTTGTTCGTTTTTTTAAATGGAGCTACTGTGGTGGACTCTGGTGGTCGTGTTTGGGTCAGGTGATGGTCAGTGATGAGTTGAAGGTCTGGTGGCTGGCCGGAGATGGCCAGAGGGACGGTGCACGTGCACCGTGCCGTTGGATTCTGAGGAGTTTTTGGTGTGCGGAGTTTTGGCTCGTGCTTGTTGCTTTGTTCCAGTGTTTTTGAACCTGGTACAAAGTTTAATTTGAGTTTTTGTAACAAATTTAAATGAAAACATAGAGTTGTATACCAGATTTAAACCAGAGTTTAAATCCAGTTGAGGTATGAATTCAAGAATTTAAAATCAAGGTGGTAAAAGCAAGTTAAAATCAAAGTTAAACAAATTGTTTTAATTTGAATTCACAAGTTAAAATATTAACGTAATTGGAAGTTTATATTTAAATAAAGATTTAAGTGGTAGGGTTTGAAAGCTTTTCTTATATAAGTTCGTATGTAAGTAATAAAGGTTATTTATATTTATAAATTGAATTTAAATTGGGTAAATGTTTAAACAATAACCACTTTGAATCTTGAATTCAAAATGGAATTTGAATTTGAACTTAAAATGTTCCAATACATTTTAATATTAATGAAGTCATTAATAAAGAGATAAATTATCTTAGAAACAATTAAGGTATTTAGATGATTAAATGGATAAGTAAATTAGGGAATGACTTATGTATTAAATTTCTCTAATTAATAATTTAGATTAATTTATAATTAGAAATTAATTAGGGAATAAATTAAGAAATGTTATTAGTAAATGAAGATAATTAACTAAGGATTATTATTTAATTAATTAATGTGATAAATTTTATTAATTAATTAGAGAAATTAATTTAGATAATCTATTGTAATTTGTTAAGTGGAATTACTTGATAAAAGTAATTAAGATATTAATTACTTATTGTAATTAATTTTGATGATATGATTTAATTAAGTTAATTAATTAATTTAATTTAATTAATTTAAGAAATCATTTGATGGTTTGATAATTGTAATTACTTGGTGTAATTAATGGAGCAGGATTACTTAGGGAAGTAATTAGATGATAATTACTGAATGTAATTAATACAATACGATTTGTAAGTAAAGTAATTTGGGTAATTACTTTTGTAATTAATCAGGGGATTAATTATGGAGATAATTAATTATGGAATAATTAATTTATTTATGTAAGTAATTAAGGGTAGTTAATTACTGAATTGATACTAATCAAGGTGATTAATAATTGTGTTTAATTAATTACTTAATGTAATTAATCTAGGTAAAGTAATTAATTTAAATATAATTAGAAATGAAATTAAGAATTGGTTAATTAAGAAATAGTGAAGTGATTAATTAATGTAATTGATTAAGGATAAATATAATTAATTAATAAATGAAGGAATTAAATATTAATTACTATGAATACTTTAGGATAATTAATTTGTGAAATTAGTTAAAGACTAATTGCAAGTTGTAATTAGTGAATGATTAATCAATGGTGATTAATCAAGATAAATACTTAGTGGATGATTAATTAATTTGATCAAAATTAATTAATAATTGTATAAGCAGGATTTATAGATGAAGTAATTAATTTAATTTACTTTAAATTAATTAGAGATAGAAGTAATTAATTTAATTCATTTTAAATTAATTATAAATGGTATGATTATAAATCATTGCTTATGGATGAATGATATTGATTTTCATTGAATGGTTGTGAACTCATTTATGAGATGAGTAATATCTATATGATATGGATGCCTAGTTAAAGTATGATAATATGGATTATCTGTTTATTATCTGTTTGGATGATAATATGAATTATCTGTTTATGATGATGATGTGATTATCTGTTGAGATATTTGTGAATTATCTATCTGTGTTTATATCGATAATTAAATTGAATTGTTTTAACTCTAAACAACTTGGCCTTAAAAGACACGATTTGGATTTCGATGAGACCGCGATCGGGTTTCCATATTTGGACATCCGAAAACCACATCGATTCCAAATTAACGATACGTCGTGAATCTGAAGTGAAGATGAAGTTTCAGAGTGCAAGGGTTATCGTCGTTAACTCTGAGGGTGATTCCAAAATGAGTGTAACGAGATGATGCCTTCGGTTTCGTTCGAACCCGGAACGAACTTGTATGGATTGAATGCTTTCAGAACATCGTCAGGTGGACGATGAGCATTCTAAGAGATGTGTTCTCTAAAGGTAATCGCAGCCTCAAGCCTCATTAACCGGGAATGGCTAAAACAGGGGAGGTGCAGCAAGGCTAGGTGGGTCATGCCCATTGCAGGACGAGATTTTCCCCTGTCTATAAGTCCCTTTATATTCGGCTGTGTGGGGCGGTTGATTGCAACAACTGCCGGGGTTGTCTTGTTTGGAACTATTCAGTAAGGAATGGGTCCGGCCTTGTGTTGTAGGGGGTCGGGAGTGATCCTCGGTACGTTGATCTAGGCCACGTACTGTGACGGGCGGTACCCCAGTAGCCCTGCCATTGTATGGAATCCAAAATCCAATAAGTGCCATCGGATTTGATTGTATTACCCACTTTTGTGGCTAGTATGCTGGAATTTAATTAATGTAACAATTTCGGCTATGATTCTATTTACTTGAAAACTCTAGACCTATTATAATATCACTGGATTTCCTATCAAATGTTTTGGTTAGCGTAAGGAAAAAAACTTACCCATGTTTATTTGTGGGGAGTCTTACGTGATACCCTTTGTTTCAAAGGTTTTCAAAATTTAGCAGCTTTACCCTGTTACTCATACCAGACCCATGTCTGACCCGGAGTTTATTTCTGTTTTTCCTAAACTCTCGGGTACCCAATTTTTTACGGGTAGCCAAGGGATTCAGGTTGGCTTTGACGAATTCTGGAGGAGCAATGGAGCAGGAGGCTTCGGCGTTGTAGATATATATAGTTTTCCGTTGTGTTGGTATCTCTGAGTCATATTGTTTAGTTGTATTGTGTTGAGTTGTATAACTAGACAGGTGTTTATAACTGTCTAGTATGTGATGTATTATCTGTATAACTCTGATGGATATTGTATATTATATAATACTTATGTTATTAATATAATTTATTCGTTCCGCTGTTGAGATTCTGATGTTGTTTCTTCTTCTTCTCTATCTTTTCTATTTTCTCACCCCTTTCTTTCTTCAACACGATACGTCTTCCTGGGTGTAGGAAGTCGGGTCGTCACAGATCTTTCCACTAGTTTCCTATCATGTTGGAAATCCAATTCCAATATAAGATTTACGGTTTTGATTGTATTCCCAAAATAGCTGTAATGACTTGCAAACATTTCAGCTACCACTTTTGGTATTATATATTCCGTTCGGTATATTCCGTCGACCCAGTCCGGATATATTCCGTTAGATTTAGTCCAGATATTGATACCTTATTTGAATAAGTTTATTTGAAAATATTTACAAATAGATGTCATTAGAAATAATATCAAAGGTTTTGATATAAACGTATTTTGGTTATCATAAGGTAAAAACCCATCCATGTTTATGTGTGGGCGTGATCTTACGAGATACCCTTCTTTTCAAGATTTTGATGACATAGTCATTTTAAATTTCGAGTATCTCACGCTAGTTTATCAAGCCTGATCTTGGTATTTTTAATACTCGGGTCAAATCCGAGTAGTTTCAGGTTTAGTTGAAGACGGTTGGAGTTTCTAGAGGAAAGCTGGAGATCTTCATCAACGTATGGACATATTCTATTACCCGTTGTGGTTTGTTAGTTTTAGTTTGATGTTTGTCAATAATTGTAATGACAGGTGTTTATAACTGTCCAAGCTGAATTTAGGTTAGACTCCGATATTGTATTTAAAATTTTCCACTGTAAATATTATTATTGAAATAATATATGTTATTCCATTCGTGTGAGATTCTGTTCTGTCTTTATTTTCTTTCTACCCTTAATTATCCGCTTATTCGTGCAATTTGATTTGGACATGTGCGGTTTATTGTCTATTTAAACGGTATGAAAAAACGGGCCATAACATTTTGGTATCAGAGCTGAAGGTTACGCAAGAACCTTGGATTTGGTTTGGTAAAGACTCATCAAAGATAGGGTTAGTAATACCCTAGGATGAGTAACTCATTAGAGATAGGGTTAGTAACACCCTAGAATGAGTTTGAGTGTATTATATATAAACGCGTATTTGTTAGTGACTAATAAGTTGTTTTGTGTTGATTAATCTGTTGAGTGGTATATGGATTGCAGTCGATTCATGAGAGCTCCATGTAATCGATAGGGATCCATTAACACTTAAACAAGGCAAACCGACGCATTAATTTTGAAAAAAATTGGTAAATAAAATAATTTTACCTAGGATTATATTTTTAATATAAAGTATATATTTTGAAAAGTTGTATAGTTAGAAATCAAGATTAGTGAAATTTAAGTATGAACATCTTGTGATTAGAATTTCACAGTTTGACTATAAGATGTTTCATAAAGATAGTCGATAAGTAAGAAATTTGATAAGATAATTAAGATCTTTAATAGTTATTCAAAAATTAATAAATTAACAAATGATAATGTTAAGTTACTATCACAAAATGATCAATTATTTGATTTAAAAGTTTAAGTATAAATACCTTATGAATTAAGTTTCACGACTTGGCTATAAAGTGTTTGATAATAAGTTTTGTTTGAAGAATGAACAAATAAGATAAAAATGTATTTAAGTGATTGTTTAAAAAAGGAATAATATAAAAGGAATGAGAATTTAAATTCAAGTAAAACAATTATGGTAATTTTAAATGAAGTTGATTAATATAAGATAAATTTATAAAATGAATTTATAAAATAGGTTTTATAAAGTAATATCTAAAGGATTTTGAAAATGGTATTATTTCAAATATAAAGAGGTATTTTATGATAACTAATTCGATTGACTCGAAAATGAACTAAAAATGGGCAAGAGATGTATTCGTATGGTAAACACTTCTCTTAAGTATGACTCTTCTTGTTAAGAGGATATATAATACTATTGGTAGTACCCAGTTCCTTGGATTGTTTTGTAGTTACTCAATCTATATAATTTTTTTAAGTTAAGGAAATAATGTGAATCGTTAACTGAAGAATTGATTAGTAATCTTTATACAAGTGTTTAAACCAAAGATAAATTATGAACGCTAACTGATAAGATAAAGCAGAATCTCTCGACGATTTTGAATAGTCGAAAATTTCTAAGTCATACATAACTCAAAGACAAGAAATTTATGAAAACTTTTGGCAAAAGATTATGAAATACTGTGAGTAAATGAAATAAGATAAGGATAATTTATAATTATGATTTCTGAAGAAAAGTAAGGAAGATTTAAGAATTAAAAGTTTGAGGATTTAAATATGGGTGGTTTTAAAATTTGTTTTTTTTCAAAGCTAGAAAATAATAATGACTCTTTAAAAACGTAATTATAACCTAGAAAAAATTCTATTAATGAATTCCAGCATTAGTTAAGGATTTGGACTTAAGTCTTTAAAATATGATTGATTTGCATAAGTTATAAGATGTAATAAACTCAAGTAATTGTTTTATGAATGATTTATAAATAACAATAGTGTTAAAGTAAATATACTAAGTTAAAAGATTGTGGGAAAACTTTTTTATACAGATAAATTATCTTTTGAGTGAAAAATGGTTTCATTAGAAAATTTTCCTTTAAAAAAATATTTGGAAATAAATAATTAAAGGGATTATATAAAGAAGCACATTTATAAAGTGTTTGAGCTTAAGATAAAAGTTTATGAATGTTTTAAGGGTTAATAAATACATATATTATATGTAGATAATCTCATCACACAATTCAGATCTAATATTCGACTAGGTGTTTACACTAGTCCGAAAAAGGATTTATCACTCAATTCTTGACGATGAACATTGATGTGGGTTTTTTGTTGGGTGCTTGAGTTTTCTATCATAGTTGAGCACTATGCAAGGAAAGCAAAGGTTTTGAACAAAGAGCCTGATCAGAGTCCGCACTAGAGGATCGGGGGATTGATACTAGTTCGGAAATAAAGTTGTGTATTCGAATAGGAGATCGAATAAGATATTTCATATGGATGATCTGTGTATATTATATGGAACTAAGTTTGAAGATAAAGGCTTTAGGCAAACTTTTGTTTTGATAATTCTAAAGACGAAATTCTTTTAAGTAGGGGAGAATGTAACGACCTGTAATTTCGCTGTTATGAAAATGAGAGATTTTGTTTGTTTTTAATTAAAAAAGATTTAAAACTTAAATATAATAGATAATAATAGAGAAATTATTTATTCTTGTAGTTGATAATTTAAAAAGTATAAATTTGGTTTTTAGAACAAATCAACACAAGTAAAGTTTTGTTAAAAATAAATAAATGCTTAAATAAATAGGTTTAAATATCTATTTAAAAAGATAAATATTATTGAAAACATCTAATAAATATAATAAAAGAATATTAAAAGATTTAAAAGTATGTTACTATTCGTTTTACAAAAATAAGCAAATTTTGTCGTATTTTGTCAGTTTTACATATACCGTAAAATTAGAGATTTTGATACTATTTAAATATGATTTTAAAATGTAAAGAGACATGTTTTAATTTATTTAAATAAGTAAAAAGTTCATTTTTAAATTTGGTTTCGATAAATAAATAGTTTAACTAAAACGTCAAAATATGACCGTAAAACATTTTGTCGAAAAACAACGTTTTGTCGATTTAAAAGTTGTCGCAACGTCGTCGCACCTTTATTTTCTTATATAGGAACATATATATTCCAATAGTATTAATTAATTCACTAATTAAATTTACTTTTACTAAAGAAGGTTAGAAACTTCTAGAAAACAATTAAGAAAAATTAAGCAGAAAAAGACAAAAATTGTTTACTTTTGTAAAATAAAGTTAGAAATCCTTTGATTTGATGTGTAATTAAGTAAGATTTGATTTGACTAATAAAGGATTTAAACTTAAAATTTATATTTACTTAAACAACTAAGTACCATTAATGAATGTCAAATCCATACTTACTTTAAAAATAATTATTACATAAACTTCTCATCACATTTATACATTTCCTTTTTATATCAATCAACATTTGATATACTTTTACTCATGCATTGGAAAGAGTATTTTAGTGTATTTAAAGGAGAAAAAATTGATTTGATATGGAGGGTATTTTGGTCTTTTTGGTTAAGGATAATTAGATAATTTATGTAGCAAACTTCAACCATAAATAAACCACCATCCTTCCACCTTCTTTCACACTTTTCATTCTTTTCCTCTTCTTCCTTTTCTAAGCTCTCTTCTTCTTCTTCTTTAGATCTTTAATGGCTTCTTCTCTTTCAAATGCTTACTAACTTTTTCAAAACCATATCAAATCAACTTCAAACACCACCAAACTTTGTCAAAGACCATAGAATACAATTTAAACATGGTTTAGCACCAAAGAAGTGAAGAAATGATGGAGAAAGGCGAGGATATAGGAATGGCCGAACCTATAAAGTGAAGGAAGCAAGTTGGAAAGCTCCGGAGCAAGAAAAAGAGAAGGAAGTGCCGCCGATTTCATTCCAAGGAGCTAGAAGCAAATTCAAGGTGTTGTAGAAGCTCTATCGAATTTTTCGAAGTTGATTAGTTGAAGTTTAAGTGAAGTGTTGTTGCATATGAATGTTGTTAGGAAGTTAAAACAAATTGGTTAAAGGTGAGTACTCTTATTTACTAATAAATCCATAAATTATTTCAAGTATAATGATTTGAAAGTTTAAATATGTTGAATGATTAAATGTTTGATTACTTGATTGTAAATTGGTTGATTATGTGATTGATTATGTGATTGATAACTTGTTTGATAAATGATAAGAGAAATGATTAGTAATTAACCATAGTTAATTAAAGGAGAATTAGATCCATACAAATATGTGTATGGAAGTTATTTAGCCTCTTAATGATTTTAAATAAGTTTATATATGGTTTAAAACAAAATTGAAGTGTTTCGGACAAGTTCCATAGCAATTTACAGAATTGGTCAAAACCGAGCTTGTCGCGTAGCGGCAGTTCATAAATTTCGACCTGTAAATTCAAATTAACATAGAGAATGATTTATAAGTCGGTTTTCTTTGAAATAAAAATTCTTTGGTCCACAATGATAATAGTTTTTCAATGAAAAAATAAAATCAAGATTTCATCAAATGGAGTTTGAAATATGTCCAAAATTATTTTCTAAAAACATCGCGGTTTTGCAGTTCGGAATCCAAAATGGGATTTATTTATAAATGATATTTTTAAATGATTAAAAATATGAAATAAATTATATAAATCTATTAAAATGGTTTAAAAGAGATTTGGAATGGAAAATATGAATTTTCAAATATTTAAAAGTTTTTTAAATCAAATAGGCTTATATAGCACTTTCCGCAACACTTTTGCTGCGAATTCTCTAACTTTTGGAATGAGTTTAAATGTAGTGACGTTTACCAGAATCAATTGTGAATGTTTTAAAAAGGATAATTAAGCATTTTGAAAGATAATTTGGAATATTTATAAGCAATTGCAATAAAAAGTTGAAAATCTGAGTATGAGGAAATGACTAGTAAATTTGTCCCGCCTGTGAGATCTGGGAAGATAAAATAGGGTGTTTAACTAAGGTTAGGGATGGAGCAACCAGTGCCCTAAACTTACCTGGCCTATGTTTTCTCTTTTTAGACGAGGGGTGGAATAGATCGAAAGGAAAGCCCGGATGCTCTAAAAGATCATATTTAAGTTTTTCCAAGATAAAAGAAAAGAAACGAATCTTTGAATGTTGTTTTACCACTTAACATCTTTTTAATCGATGGTTTGTACAAAGAAACCGAGATCGGATTTGGGCGAATCTTATCCGAAAACCCCTTCAAAATAATTCTTGAAATAAAACATATTGAAGACAAAGATCGTTAAAAGACAAAGATATTCATGATATAGGATTACTTGCCATTAGTCTCTGGAGGTGAAACTTGCCATTAATCCCTGGTGGTGAAACTTGCCATTAGTCCCTAAAGGTGAAATTTACCATACTAAGATGGTATTAGTGCTCTATTATGAAAATCTTCGATTTTCAAGAATATGATTTGAAGTTAAAAAAGAAAATATTTGAGTAAGATTTAGTAAATGATTTGGTAAATTTTCCCTAAGATAAAAGTTATAACTTGAAGTCCTTTACCTTCTTCTACTTTTTAATGTCCTCTGTTCCTTCTTTCCCTCCAAACCCCGTCCTTTCAAACTGCGCCTCCGTCCAATCCATCACCCAACCCATAATTTCTTCCATCTCCCCTCCTGTTCATATGCAGCCTCCCCTCTTTCCTCCAGACCCTCAACCGCCTGATCCAGCCGCTTTGTTACCTTCTTCTTCTCAATCTCCCCATGTTGTTCCTTGCAGTCCTGCCCCTCCTCTGCCAAAATTGTGCTCCCCACCTTCTTTGATTGTCCCCACTGTTTAATGGAATTCGCTTTTCAAGGTGAAACCGTGGAATGCAGGGAAACATATCCCGATTCAAGTCCCTCTTGTCTATGAAGGCCATGTCCTAGTTCCTCCTGAGAATGTAATAAGAGCTGGAAATGAAGTTTGGGGAGATTACCTGGTAGGTTTCTTCCTTGATAAACCCCTTTCTTATCTCACTGTTATAGCTCACTTGAAAAAAGTTTGGAAACTAAAAGGTTCAATAAAAGTTAAGTCAGATGGTTTCTTGTTCCTATTCAATCTATCTTGCGAAGAAGATAGAAGGAAAATAATTGCAGCTGATCCAATTATCATGAGGAACAAGTTATTCATTGTTAAACAATGGGATCCAAACGTTGGAAATAGTTGCAGTACGATAAAATCTATACCGGTGTGGATAAGGTTATCGAATATACCTTTATATGCTTGGTCACATATTGGCATAAATTGGCTAGCTAGTCGAATTGGAACTTTTATGTGTATGGATGAACAAACAGAGAAGTTGGAAAGAATAGGTTATGCTAAATGCATGGTAGAAATCACTCCAGCAGTTGAGTTATTGGATGAATTTTCAGTGAGATTGCTGGATGGATCAGAGCAGATTGTAAAGGTAGATTATTTACGGAAGCCTGAGGTATGCAGTGGGTGCAAAGAATTTGGGCATATGACTGAAATGTGCATGAAAAAGAAAACAAAACAGGAAGGGAATGCAAAAACAGTAGCAAAGTTTAGTAAGGAAAGAATGGTTAGTGCAAATCAGAATGAAAAGATTAAAGTTGACACAAAGAAAAAGCAAGAGTGGAGAAAGGTTGAAAGTAAGGGAACTAAAACGAGAAGAGATAAGGAAAAAAATAGATTTGAAATTCAGATTATTGAGGAGGTTAATAATGATGATGAACCAAAAAATAGTGATGAACTGGATGTAAATGCAAGTATAACAAAAAAAGGAGACATGGTAGAGTCATATGAAGATATTAGAATAGACACTAATAAATTTTATGTCCTGTTGGAAGAAAATGAAATTGATTCATGTAATACAAGTGAAAATGAACAATGCATTGAAAATAGTGACAAGGAAGAGAAAATTGAGGAAGGGGAAACTTTTGCAAGCAAGCAAGATGAATATTGTGGTGTGCATGATACATCCCATTTAATAATGCAAAATGTTCAAGGAGATCAGGAAATCTACAGTTCAGGAATGGTGGCTAATTTTGTAAACCCAAATCCTGCTGATAAGAGTCTCAAATCCACATATACAACTGACAATGCTATGGCCAGTTCAAGTGAAGGAATAACAAAGCAAACCAGTGACATGCAAGTGTTTAAAGCAAATAAAGGAAGAATAAAAATAAATGCACATCAAGCTGAAGCACAGTTTATGGAGGAACTTGAAAAAGAACTAATGGACCTAATCATAGCTGAACATTCTAATTGTACCCCCCCTCTTCAGGTGGTTACTCCTTTTCTGGCCATCTGCCTGGATGGATTTCATTGCAACCAGCCTCAATTGCCTCACAAAATACTCCAAAGAAGGGCAAGAACAAGGGTAGGTGTCTGAATGATGGGATTGAACATAATGTTGATTTAAACAATGTTCAAAGAGACTCTCCTGCAACTAGGAGCACGAAAAATGTGGTGCATCAATCTCTGAAGTATACCAAATGATGCACAACTATGCTATATGGAATGTCAGAGGAGCACATTCTGTAACTAAGCTTGATCAAGTGAAATATATCATTAACCAGCACAAAATTTCCCTTTTTGCTATTCTTGAAACAAAATTGAATGAGTCCCTAACAATTAAAGCTGCAAAGCGTATAAACCCCAGCTGGTCACTTAATCATAATTTGGATCAAGCCCCTATGGTAGAATTATAGTCATCCATGATCCATCTGTCTTATCTCTTACTTCTGTCCTTTCCACTGATCAACTCATCCATTTTCAAGCTAAATATTTTGATTCTCCCACCTCTTTTTATATAACTATTGTCTATGCCCAAAACTCCCCATCTTCAAGGCAAACTTGTCTTAATCTACTACCTGCTTTCAGGCAAAATACCCACCCATGGCTTGTCTTTGGGGATTTTAACTGCTGTTTGTCCTTGAATGACAAACATGGTGGGCTTCCCCTACTCCCACATGATATTTATCCCCTCAATAAGGCTATTGAGGACTCAAACTTGCTTTCAATACCATCATCTAGTGCTGAGTTCACATGGAATAATAGGAGCAGATCTGGTGTCAAAAACATACTCAAAAATTGATCACTCTTTTGCCAACCTCAATGCTTTAACCACATGGCCAACTCTATCAACCTTTATCCCCCATCCTGTTCTTTCAGATCATTCCCCTATAATTTTCTTTTCTGGACAGAAGATGTTAAAAGATAAAAGAAGTTTCAAATTTTATAATGCTTGGGTCCATGAACTTGAGTATAATAATATTATTAGTAAAGCATGGAATGAATTTTTTTTGGTAATCCAATGTTTATATTTTGCAGGAAATTATGAGCTACCAGAATAGCACTAAGAGAATGGGCCAAAGGAAAATTTGGTGATGGCAATTTAAAATCTACTTTGTTAAGGAGCGACCTCATTCTTGGACAGGAAGAAATGATGAAAAGTCCTGACATTCCTGAAGCTGCTGCAGCTGAGAGGACTCCTTTTGATCAACTTACTGAAGCCTTGAAGTCTGAAGGCAATATGAAGAGACAACAGTTGAGACAAAAATGGGCTACTGAGGGAGAAAACAATACGGCCTATTTTCATGCTGCAATCAAGGTAAAACAATCTAAGGAGCATATCAATAACATTCATGATGAAGAAGGAGAATTGCACTCAACTCCTGCTGCTGTTGATAAAGCACTCCTGTTCTATTTCAAGAATTTGCTAGGTAACAAAAATGACTTCATTCCTTCAATTGATGATCTATCCCAAATCCAATTACCTGGGGTGCTTCCTGATGAAGCTATCAAACCTGTTGACAAGGTTACTGATAAGGAAATTAAAGATACCTTATTTGCAATGAACAAACATTCTAGTGGAGGCTCTGATGGATTTAATGTCATATTCTTTATCCATAGTTGGGAAATTATCAAGAAGGATTTTCTAAAGGCTGTCCATAATTTTTTCAATTCTTTCAAGCTTCTTAAACAAGTGAATGCAACTAATTTTGTTCTTATTCCCAAAGTCATTTCTCCCACTTTTGTTGCTTCCTTTAGACCTATCTCTTGTTGTAATGTCTTGTATAAGTGTATTTCTAAAATATTGGCATCCAGACTTGTTATATCCTCAGCAGAATCATATCCAATAATCAATCTGCATTTCTTCCCAAGAGAAACATCCTTGACAATATATTGTTGTCTCATGAATTATTAAAAGGCTATGGTCGAACTCATGCTCCCAAAAATGCTATGCTTATGGTGGATTTGATGAAAGCCTATGATAGTGTTCACTGGACTTCTACAGTTAGAATTATGGCCCTGATGAAATTTCCTAAAGTTTTTGTGGCTTGGATTTACAGTTGTATCTCCACTCCTTCTTTCTCTATAAAGTATAGTGGCTTTACTTCTGGGTTTTTTAACAGCAACCAGGGGATCAGACAGGGGGATCCTATCTCTTCATATATTTTCATTTTAGTTATGGAAGTGCTTACTAGAATGTTGTCTACCAAATACATGCAAAGTGATATATTGTTCCACTCAAAATGTAAATCCCTCAAAATCTCATCACTATTATTTGCTGATGACATCATGATCTTCACAAAACCAGATCAAAAATCAATTGAAAATATTAAAGCTACCCTAGATTATTTCTACCTCATGACTGGGTTGAAATTAAATGCCAATAAATCTCATATTATCACCTTTGGAATTTCCTCTGAGGAAGCTTATAGATTAATTGGTATCTCTGGGCTGCAACTGATGGAAAATAACATGTACTATCTTGGTATTCCACTTTGTACTTCAAGAATCACCACTAGACACTGCCTGCCCTTGTATACTAAAATCTATAATTTAATGAACACATGGGCTAATAGGTTTCTCTCTCAAGCTGGTAGACTTGTTCTTATCAAGTCTGTTATCACCTCTATGATGGTGTATTGGTCTAGATTTTTTATTCTCCCAAAAAAACTGGTGAACATGGTTAGAACTGCTATGCTTAGATTTTTTTAGACTGGTTCGGTTCTTTCAGAAAAACCAATCCCATGTTCTTTTGCTAAAATGGAACTTCCTAAAAAGAAAGGAGGTCTTGGTATCATCTGCTTGAGTACATGGAACAAAGCAGTTATCAGTGCTCACATAAATTCTTTGCTCATTGGTGCTGATTCATTATGGGTTGATTGGACCAGAAAGTATAACTTGGGTAGTAGAAATTTCTGGACAATGCCAGTTCCTCAGAGTTGCAGCTGGACTTGGAGGTGTTTATTAGGGTTGAGATTTGAATTCACTCAATACATTAAGTATGAACTCACTTATAACAGTAGTATCACGTTTTGGAATGAACCATGGATGGATGAAGGCTTGGTTCTTGTCAATGTCTTCTCCCCCCCACCAGATTGATCAGTCAGGCATAGGTAGACTTGCTAATGCTTCTGACTACTTGAATGAGGGCAAGCTGATGCTCCCTTATACTAGTAATCAGGAAATAAGGGCTTTTTGGAATTCATACCAAACTCATCAATATGATCTAGCTGAAAAAGATGTAGTTTTGTGGAAAGGGAAACATCATTCTATATCTGTTGCATATGATCTTCTTTCAAATGTGACTGGCAGTTCTACTTCAGTTTGGCACAAAGTAATATGGTCCAAAGCCTCTCCTGCAAGGGACAATCTGATGTTGTGGAAGGTGATCATGAATGCATTGTTAACAAAGGAAAAAATGTTGAGTTATGGCATGAACATTGATCCCCTTTGTGTTTACTGCAAGATGCACATTGAGTCAGTGGCACATCTGTACTTTCAATGCAATGAATTACTTGGTTTATGGGGGAATTTGGTTGCAAGAATTTCTGATGATCATAGGCATGGTGTATCAGAAGTAGAATGGGATCTGATTTGCAAATCAACTAGGTGGAGGAAGGAAAGAAGAACTGTTTTCTTTTTCTGTATTAAGAAGTATCTGAACATTGTGTGGGAGGAAAGAAACTTGAGAATATTTGAACACAAAGTTAGAAGTATTCAGCAATTATGGGAAGTGCTTAAGACAACTATCATTATGGGTATGAAAGAAAGCAATTTCGCTTCCAGTTCTTTATTGCCTGATGCTATGGACTGATCTTATTTTTTTTGTATTTTTCCTTTTTTCCCTCTTTGTTTTTCTCCGTGTCCAGTTCTTCTTCTTTTGTTTTTCTTTGATACTCCTGGCTCTGTTCTTATTTCTCTGTTTAATTTTGTAACTATGATCTTGTTCATAGTTACGTTTTCTTTTATTTAATAACCTGGTAGGGGACCAGTTAACCCCGCTTGCCTTGCAAAAAAAGAAGAAGTTATAACTTGAATATAAGAAATCATTGATTTAGATCAAAAGAATGATTTGGAAAAGTTTTCCTAAGTAAAAGAGAAAATGATCAGGATTTAAGAAAGATTTAATAAATCAAATGATTTGATAAATGAGGCTCAATGATTCCATATACTCTTGAAAAGAAAATGGAATAAATTGAAAATAATATATCAAAGAAAGATATTTGATTTAAATAAAAGATGAAGTAATTGATTGATGATTGATATCCACATATGAACTTAACATATTTTCAAGCCAATCATGGCTTTGAAGGAACTGGAGTCGGATTTGGATAATTTCTATCCGAAAACCACTTCGAACCAATGTATACATTCAAAGTGAAGACCTATTGAAGATGATGATTATTGAAGACCGTGGATCTTTATAGCATGAAGACTGCTTGTTAAACATGCTCTGGGTCACTCCCATTATAGAGTTATTTATAGCAGTGGTCTCCTCGTGAAGGAGATTTTTTGGATTGCAAGGGCTTCTCGCCTATTAATGGCCGAGGAAAGTGCCTTTGGTTTCGTTCAGTCCCAGAATGAACTTGTATGGATGTTTGTCTGACATTGTATTCTAAATCACAATTGAGTGGTTTCTATAAATGCATATTAGTTGGTGGAGGAGAAGGCAACTTCTTTTAGCTTAACACCCTTTCCCGAGACATATGAGCACAGGAAGTTATACTTTTCTAGAAATCAGTCATGTGACGTGGAGTGATAACATGGCATTCAAAGTGAACCTGTTATGATCAAAGCGTGGTTTTGTATGAAAAACGTGGCTTTGAAGAAATTGAGCGTAGCCTCGCGATCCTCACACCCCGGTTATAATGGGATTCTATGTGGTCAGATGTATGCTCGCATTTCGGATAGTAGTGATTGGGGTTATCAGATGTTCTGAGCCCCAGGTACCAGATACGTCTGGGCCTCATAGCAGGGATACGCGAAGTCCGAGTCCTTGGATGTTATTCGCAGATTGTATCCACTTTTAGCCATTTGTGTTGTTGTATAACGGCGTCTGAGTCATGGACGTAAGCCGTGGATACAGATTGATCTTTCCCTAGTTTCCTATCATGTTGGAAATCCAATCCCAATACAAGATTTACGGCTTTGATTGTATTCCCAAAATAGTTGTAATGACTTGCAAACATTTAAGCTACCCCTTTTTGTATTATATATTCCGTTCGGTATATTCCGTTAGACTTAGTCCAGATATTGATACCTTATTTGAATGAGTTTATTTGCAAACGTTTTCAAAGAGATGTCATTAGAAATAATATCAAAGGTTTTGATACAAACGTATTTTGGTTATCATAAGGTAAAAACCCGTCCATGTTTATGTGTGGGCGTGGTTTTATGAGATACCCTTCTTTTCAAGATTTTGATGATATAGTCATTTTAAATTTCGAGTATCTCACGCTGGTTTTTCAAGCCTGATCCGGGTATTTTTAATACTCGGGTCAGATCTGAGTAGTTTCAGGTTTGGTTGAAGACGGTTGGAGTTTCCAAAGGAGAGCCAGAGATCTTCATCATCGTATGGACGTATTCTATTATCCGCTGTGGTTTGTTGGTTTTAGTTTGATGTTTGTCAGCAATTGTAAGGACATGTGTTTATAACTGTCCAAGCTGAATTTAGGTTAGACTCTGATATTGTATTTAAAATTTTCCACTGTAAAGATTATTATTGAAATAATATATGTTATTCCATTCGTGTGAGATTCTGTTCTGTCTTTATTTTCTTTCTACCCTTAATGATCCGCTTATTCATGAAATTTGAGTTGGACATGTGCGGTTTATTATCGATTCTAACGGTATGGAAAAACGGGCCATTACAAGAATCTTCAATTTATTATCAAAGGTGAAGTTTGTCCTAAGTTATGTTGTAGGAATTTTTGGAAATTAAAGAGAGAATGAGGTGGAGCAGATGAAGAGGATGCTTGCCTATGCTTCTATTTAATTTTGGAGCTTGAATCTTGAATTTCCTAAAAGACTAGGGCTTAGGAGTTCTAATTTTTTATCTCTTCCCCCATTTTTATTTTAACTTGAATGTTATGAAATAAAAGAATGAATGAAGAGGAGTAGAGGGGAAGTTAGGGTATTAGACGAGTTGGGTTAATGGGCTGAAACCCAAACCCAAAGCCCAATAGTAAAATAACAAAATTCTAGTCATCTCCAAACATATCGATGTTTATACTCAAAAAGGTCGCAAACGCCGTTTTGGACTCAATGGAAGTGGTCTCGAATCCTAATTGGACTTTTTACAAAAATTAGAATTTTGGACACTAATCCGACTAACGATGCTATATTTAAATAATATATTTAGATATACAATCGAAAAATATGCGGTTTGTTACACACTCTCCTCCTTAAACAAATTGTGTCCTTGCAATACTTAAGAAGAAAATAAAGAGTAACAACCATACAAAGGCATATCAACACAAAAGAAAATTTTGAAGTGAGAAATTCACCTTAAAGAGCACAAGAGAGTAAGTTCGAATGTGTTCGCTCGATGAACTCTCTAGATTTCCAAGAGCAATCCTTAGGATTTGAGGACCATTGAACTTTCACAAGCGGAACATCTTTATTTCGGAGGCCTTTAACCTCCGTAGCAATGATACGAATATGATGTCGCTCATTAGTCAAATTAGGTGAAACTTCAATTTCTTCAATAACACCGGCCTCAAGAATAAAATCAAAATCCTTAAGGCATTTCCATAGTTGAGAGACGTGGAAAACGTCATAAATAGAAAAAAATTAAGCCGGTAATAAAAGGCGATAAGCCACGGAACTAATGCGTCCAGTGATAGGAAATGCACAACACCCTTCAAAGGCAAAACACGAATGAACACCAAATCTCCCACAGAAAATTCTAAATTCCTTCTTCGGTTATCGACATAGGATTTTTGTCTACTTTGAGCTTCTTTCATCCATTGACAAATAAGATCAATCTTTTCTGTGGAATCACGAATAAAATTTGGACCTAAAACTAGCTTCTCACCGGCCTCAAGCCAACAAGAAGATCGACATGGCCTTCCATAGAGTGCCTCAAAAGGTGCCATACCAATACTAGATTGGAAGCTATTATTATAGAAAAACTCAACAAGAGAAATATGATCTTCTCAACTTCCACCAAAATCAAGAACACATGCACGAAGAAGATCTTCAAGAGTTTGATTCACACGCTCTGTTTGTCCATCGGACTGAGGATGATAAGCGGTGCTTAAATTAAGCTTTAATCCTAAAGCTTTTTGAAGACTCTTCCAAAATCCACTAGTAAATAATGGATCACGATCACTAACAATAGAAGTAGGAACTCCATGAAATTTAACAATTTCTTTAACATACATTTTGGCCAAACGAGGTACAGTCCGATTGAACCGAATGGGAATAAAATAAGTGGATTTTGTAAGCCTATCTACAATCACCCATAAACTGTCATGACCCGAACAAGAACGGGGAAGACCACTGATAAAGTCCATGGAGACTTGATCCCACCTCCAAACGGGAATGTCTAAAGGTTTCAATAACCCCACCGGGCCTTTGATGCTCGGCCTTTATGAGTTAGCAAGTCATGCAACGCTTAATGAACTTAGCAATATCGGATTTCATTCCATCCCAATAATAAAGTCACTTCATATCTTCGTACATTTTACTACCATCAGGATGAATAGTAAATTTAAAACGATGAGAATCTTCTAAAATGTTTTTACGAAGATCACTAATATTTGGCACAATAAGTATACCAAATTCTCGAATGCCTCAACGAGCATCGATTTTAAAGTCTTTCAAACCATCAATATTTCTATCCCTACAGCTTTGGCTAAGATGAGCCAATTCAGGATCAAACTTTTGGGCATCAAGAATACAGTCTAAAAGAGATGGATGAGCCTCAAGGCTACATAGAACAAGAGATGAACATGAATCGGATTCACGATCTCGAATCTCACAAGTGGTAAAGTCTCAATTTCATTCCATTCTGATATCATCATTGAAACATCTACTTGTTGCTTACGACTAAGGGCATCAACAACACGATTTCCCTTTCTGGGAGTATAGAGAATATCAAGCTCATAAGATGCAAGGAATTCAAGCCAACGTTATTGACGCAAATTAAGTTCATTTTGAGAAAATAAATACTTCAAAAATTTATGATCAGTGCAGAGAACATTCTCTCCCAAAAGATAATGATGCCAAATTCTAAAAGTGAAAACAATGGCCGCAAGCTCTAGATCATGAGTGGCATATCTAGTCTCGGTAGGCTTTAATTGTATAGAAGTATAAGTGATAACACATTCCCTTTTTGCATGACAATGACACCCATACCAATACGACTAACATCGGTACAAATAGTGAAGTCTTGGTTCCCTTCGGGATTTACAAGAATAGAAGCATCGGAAAGGAGTTCTTTTAAATGATCCTCTTTCCCGAAAAGCTTAAGACTTTCAAAATTATAATTAACTTTATGTAATCATCTTTTTAGAAAAATTTACTTATTCCAAGTCAATTTACTGTGTCTGACTGTCTCATCATAGCGTTTAGGATATTCCTATCGATAACGTTGATCAGGCGCATCGACCAAAATTCTTAAAGCACTTAATAAGCAATACAACACAAAATCATCTTCTATATGAAAAATATGTCTCTGAAAATCTTTACGAATATTCTTTGCTCGTTTTAAGAACAAATTCCAATTATACTTATAAATATCTTATGAAAAAGATTTGCAAATTTTAAATTGTTGTTTTCACCCATAATCAATGAATACAAGGATGGAGTCACCAAGATACTCGCAGAATACTTGATTCATAAGATGGATGAATTAAGCTGGAGGGTTCGTCAAACCAAATGGCATAACAAGCCATTCATAAGAATCATAATGAGCGTGGAATGCAGTTTTTGGAACGTTATCGTCCCTAACTCATAGCTAATGAAAACTGATGGCAAAGTCGAACTGAAAAGACCTTAGCACCACTCAATAGATTTCTTAGGTGATAATCCTAGGACAAGATCAAAAATAACGAAAAATTCACAAACTACTTGAATGAGAGAAATAACATTTTCCTCATCATGTAGATTTAAAGAAATAAGGGATACCACCGAATGGGAATCAAAATCATTAAAAAAAAATTAAAAACCTGCTTAACAGATTGAGAATGTCGAAGATGGATAGTCCTCACAGGATATATGATATGGGCTTCATAATGATTAAGCCAATCCTTTCCTAAAAATCAATTCCGAAGCCTAAGTAGCACATAACATGCAAATCGGATCGGAAAGCATAATCACATAAAATAATATCGACATTTTTACAAAGTAAACTGAGTGTTGCGGATCCACCAACCGGATTTGCAATTCTCAAAGAAGTCATCAAGCCCATAACATATGAAGAAAAAGTATCAACAAGTTCTTTTGATATAAAAGAGTGGGATGCACCCATATCAAAAAGAACTCGAATAGGATAATCACAAAATAAATGTCATCAAGGACTGGATGAGAAATCCCTTGATCAAGAGAAGTGTCACTAGGAGCTTGCACAACATTCAACTTTCCCTCTCTCCTACTTTGAAGTTTGGGACAAGAAGATAAAAGATGACTTAATCTTTTGCAATAGCGACAAGTAAAGGGTTTTGGACACTTATTTGCGTAATGTTCCTTAGAACCACAATTGTAGCATTGTTCACAACTAGGGATTGGAGTCTTCGCTACCGAAGTTGCCTGCTTCCCTTTCTTTTTGGGATTAGGGCTTTTGAACTTAATATGCCTCTTCTTGTTGTTATCGAGGCTCTTTTTAGAACCTCCAACATCACTATCACTTTCTTTATCGGCCTTTTCTAGTTGAAGAGTGATATCTACAAGCTGATCGAAAGGAACTTCTAGTTTCAGAGGTAAAACCTTTTTAGGGTTCTTACTCAAAGCACAAATAAACCTTTGATTCTTTACAAGATCCAAAAGTTGTTAGGTAGATATGAATTCGCCATCCAGAGAAAGACTGCTGAATTGACCAATTCTAGGACTGCCAAGTCTAACCATCTCTTCTTTAAGAAAGAAAGAAAGAAAGAAGAGGAAAAAGGTTATTCTCAGAATGAATATCAAACAAACTTGATTGATAAAATAAGGCATCACAAAAGAAAATAGGATAGAACGGGTCCTAAGACTCGGATAAATCCTAAGGCACGATTCCTAAGAAAAACTTAGGACAATGATCCTTGCTAAATTATTCTATATTGTTCCGAAGTTTGGCTATGAAACCAAGCTGTGACGCCCCACCTCTATACTCACACTAGCCAAGGACACTATGGGGCAATGACGACGACTAGCATGAAGAATAAGGCTATTGAGGAGAGACCATCTATGTAATTGCTTTGTGCGAGTACCGATATACCAGATAGTATTACATGCATTTCATTTCAAGAAGAAATCTGACATACTGATACAGACTCAAAGCTACTACACAGTGGCTATGTGGTCTTTGGAAACAAATATAAAATAAGCATAACATAAATCAGTCGTAGATATCCATATCACTAAGGTGGAAACAGATATGAATATAACACATAAAAGTGTACATCAAAGTAGTAGTCATTGAAGATCCACTACATTACAAAAGAATAGGTACAAGTGCTAGATAAAAGAATATGTATACATCAAGGAGTCTCTATTCGAATGTATAATAACAAAAACTACTAAGCTAAAGTAGTTAGCCAAAAAATCAAATGAAGGACCATGATAAGAAGTGAAGTAGAAGCACCTGAAATACCTCGGTCTGACCCGAGTATTATTTGAGAAGAAAATAATAAACAGATTAGTCTAGATATAAATATCATATAAAATGAGATAGGATAAGAGATATGACAAAAACGTATGATAACAATAATGCCATATTATGACAAGTATACATCAAATAACAAAAAAATCATACAATATCTCAAATATTCTCAAACACTAAAAAGAATGTCATATTCTTTAAATTATTCACCAAAACACAAATATTGATAGAGCTTATCAATGCATATCATCAAAACTTCTGAAACACAAATTCTAGAAATCATCAACTAGAAATGCAGAAATCACAAAAAAGGGAAGGCCTATCACAAACGGGAGCATGAAAATTCACCAACACGTGTATCACAAACGGAACGCTATTCCATAGTCGCTAACCATCAAACTTGAGCCGAAGCTCCACAAACGGCCCGAAGACATTTGAGCTGAAGCTCCACAAACGGTCTGAAACGGTTCGAAGACCTTTGAGCCAAAGCTCCACAAACCATCCGAAGACCTTTGAGCCGAGGCTTCACAAACGGCCGAAAGACCATGGGTCGTTACCCCACCAAATTGTGTCGAAACTCCACCGAATGATCATCATGGATCAACAAGTGTAAATTATACTAAGCTAGTAAATAAATGAGTTAGGTTTCATGTCCCTTAACCACTGGCTTAACTTAATTATTTACGAAAAAATTGTAGACTTCCACTCGAAAATAAGTGCAAATTACACTAAGCTGGTAAATATATGAGTTAGGCTTCATATCCCATAACCGCTAGCTTAACCTAAATATTTACGAACAGATTATAGATTTCCACTCGAAAATTGTCATGAGATTTCAATCGAACAAGTCCAAGAATTAGCCGACGAAGTAAACGCAAGCATTTCATACCAATTGTTTTGCTAAATCATTTAAATAGATTTCTCATACGAATGAGGTAAAAGTTTGTACACACTAATAGATTGGAAAACTGTTTTAATAACGAGCTTTGTATTTAAAAATAACGTTGAAATCATTTTTGTGAAAGAGTTTGGATACTTACTACTAGTATAGAAACCTTTGTATTTTAAAGTGACAAATCACATAAAATGATAGTAAAAACAATCGATCACCAAAAATTCACATTCGAAGACGTGAATCAAATCCATAGAAATCGATACCAAATCTATCAAATGGATATTCCCAAAAAAATCCAGAAATGTAACGACCCAAAATTTCCGAACCCAACAATTCCAGATAGTTATGAAAAAGAAGAAAGAGATAGAAGAAGAAGAACAGAAACACCAAACATCTCACATTCGCAGCGGATGAAATATAATAATAAATAATAATAGTTTACAAAAGAATACTATATCTGTCGATTACATTTAATATACATCAGAGTTTTCACATTATATACAGTCACTGAATATTACAATTATCATGACTCAGAGTAACAATAATATACAACAGCGGAAATACTCCGTTCGTTAGCCATCTAGCTCGCCTCCTGAGCTCCAGCACGTACCTACCTGAAAATCTGTAATACACGGTCTGACCCAAGCATTACACCAAAGTAACACCCGGGTCAGGCTGGAAACCAGCGTGAGTAATCCCAACTAACATGGAATACCAAAGCAAACAACTTATATAAACCCGGGGTAACATATATCAATTTAACCAATCACAATTTGCTATAGAAAATGCTTATTTCACCTATAAATTTCTACGTACCCAACTTGGATAAAATAATCCAGTTCACTTAAACCATTTCATTTCAGGCTGTTGATTTCACCAATCAATATATAAATATTCGAAATGGTTTCGGGTATTTTCCAAATACCCGACCCCGGTCTCTTCGAGACTCATATTATCTTAACCCAACTTATACAAATGAAATTCACAGCATTTCATATTAGAGATATCTACTCATTCAAAGCATCCCATATCAGTCAATCATTCATAAGCAATGCTTAATCGCATACAAATTAATTTAATTGATTCTGATTGAATTTTCTAACCACATTCACTTAGATTATTAATTAGTTTCCCAAACAATTAATTTATCGGTTCCTCTATATCCATTCATCTTATTTAACAATCCTAGATAAATTTCCTTCCAATTCCAATCAGGTAATTTTCTTAATTATACTTTTAATTATAAAACCCAAAAATCGAATCAAATTTATTTTCCTTAATTAAACCACAATATTAATCGTATTCGATTAATTCCAAACTATAATTAACTACTCTGTTATTTACTTCATTAAATAAATCAATTATTCCTTTATTAACCAACTAAATTAATCTCTTGATTTATTTCACCGAGTAATTATATTTTATTAATACCATTAAGTAATTTCTATCAAATCATCCATTATCAATTACAACCAACAATTATCACCAATTACTTCACCAAGTAAGTATACTATTATAATACGCTAGGTTATTATATTCACCTAATTCCACAATTTATCATCCTTAATTAATTGGTAACATGAATTACCTAAATTGATCTCATTCATACATCATTCAAAACCCTCCACCAATGATCTATCATTTGCTATATTCATCAACAAATCCTTTAATTACTTTGCCAAGAGATTAACGTTAATTAATCACTTCGATCACAAATTAATTATAAATTATTCCATTTCTAATTATATAATTTATTTCTAAATTATAACTAAAATTTATCCCTTAATATTCGATTTACTAATTCCTAACCACCGATTATCAATCCAATCTTACTTAATTATCAATTCTTAGTTACTATTTAATTTAACCCTGAATTGATACCTTTAATCTAAATCATAATATCAAAGCCCTTAATAATGTAATTAATTTATCCATAACACTAATTAATCAACTTGTTTATTTACCCTTTTATTTACCTTACAATTTAATGAATTTTCAAATCATTCACAAACACATACAGAAATGTTTATTTTCAACATCATTTCGATTCCCAATTCGAATTTGATTCAAATAAAATATAGTCGAATGAAGATCACTCACCTGTATTCCAGATTTTGACTTAATTAGCAGTGACAGTATAAAGAGACTGTGGCAGGACTTCAAATCAGCAGTAGAAAATATCGCATAGGAGGCAAGGATGAGCCGATGATGGCTGATGGAATAGCCGAGTATGTAGCGATGATCATTTAGAAGGCGTTGATTTCTGAAACCCTAGCTTGCGTGCGACTGCATCCCCTCACCTTCGACGTCTTCAACAACGCGACAGTCGCGAGCCCTAGCCCCACTCCACTGTACTCGAGTCGAACTCGATTTCATGGCTCCTCACAGTTGCCACGATTCAACACGCTTCGGCCTTCTTCGATTTCGACTTCATTCTTCTCTTCTTCTTTTTTAATCGAGACTGGAAATCGTGATTTAGGGATTTGAACGAGAGGGAAAAGAGAGGGATTTGGAAAAAGAAAGGGTTTCGGCATTCTTTCCATTGTTCGTTCCATTCCTCCGCAAGCAACGGGAAAGATATACCCTAAAGTGGCTTCGGGTGCACGCCAGAGCAAAATCACGTGAGTGGAGTGATGTAATTTACTTTAATTAGGTTTATATGATCGAATATTGAAAATATTTCGTTTAGCATTCTCAAAATCTCGAACGTCGAATCAGATATGTCGACAGACATTTATAAGGTTTTACCCACGTTCCGAACACAATGGAACGTGTTTCGAAAGCTAATTTGATTGTATGCGCGAGTTACGGAAGAAAACGATCGATTTTAAATCAAATCGATTAAATAGTTTTCTAAGCGTTTTGAGTTGCCAGCGTCAAACGACAACTCCGATTGCTACGAAAATTGAAATCCGATAATAATTAACTATTACGGATCCAATGGAACTATTTTCGTCAAATTCCGAGACTGTTCCTCGGAAGGCTATTTTTAAATTCAATTTAAACGATATAATTTCAAAATTGAACAAATTACCTTTAAATCAAATTTCAACCATTCTATTATCTTCAGTAACATCATTATAAATTTTACGAGCCTTCAAACTATTTTAAACAGGCTTAGAATATCAGATTCAACAATTTACCCAATTCTATTATTAAATTCAATATTTAAACTATATAATTCAATGATTTAATTATCAAGTAAATATTGATATCTCGCATTCAAGTTAAAATTAACTTGTAAATAATTTAAAATTAATTGACTATTCAAATTTAAATTGCTAGAAAGGTCGGGTCGTCACATTCCTCCCCCCTTAAAAGAATTTCGTCCCCGAAATTACTAGTTAGAAAGAACGACCCAATACCCGTTTACCATCCCCAAAACTCACAATTCAACATCCTACCAACTATCTTTTATTAAAGACCCACTATCACCTTAACCAACTTCCCAAAACCTTCTATAGTATCAAACAATACCCTTCTGCTCAATTATTTAAATTTCAATTTAAAACCAAATTTTGAATTATCAAAATTTTCTCAAAATTTTTCTAACTCTCTAAATTCCCGAAAATTTTTGCCAGCGTCTCCTTTACGCGGCTAGCTCGGTACAACTTCAAAAGGCCTCTACGGGCTCCCAAATTCCAAAAAGAAAATAAAAGCCAAGTGGCTACATCAAAAACCCAATCCAATTTCATACAGAAATGTAAATACATACCTTTTTGTCGGGCAATTCACATTTATCTTTTAGAACCAAATCCAATTTCCATTTTCCTTTATAACGCCTGCATATTCTATTTAACAACAATATCCAATTGTAACCTTCAAATCACTGTATACATTTCCTTACAGAAATTTCATATCCACTTATGTTCAAATTAGCTTCCACCGTTTCATATGGATTCAATTTATTTTTCGATTTCTAATATTGAGTTTTATCTTTCATTTATTACGGGTTCGTATTAGTTTCATTTATTAATTTACTTTAGTTTCCAATTTGAAATGGTTTCGTCATTAACGATTGAAAATTTTCTAACTCCCAAAATTTTCAGAAAATTTTGGCAAAGTCTCCTTTGTACGGAGGAGCTTTTGCAATTTGACAATATATATAAATATGTATACATCGACCAACCCGGTCGGAAAAAGCAAAAACAGTTCATATTTCCTATTTTATTGCGTAGGCATACCTTATTTAGCAATTTAAGCAAGCAGCTTATTTATTTTAGCAATTAGCATACCCCAAAATAGCCAAACAGCTTCCCAGTACCTGTACTTACTCAATTTAAATATGTAAGTGTCATATATAGAAGTTTAGAACATTTCTCTTGCTTAAACAACTATAACACATCAATTCTAAAAGAAATGCATTCTCAATAACTTCCACAAGCACTTTATATGATTTCAAAACTAATTCCATTGTTTTCAACCAAGTTTTATACCATTTCATTCAATTTTAATGGTTTACTACTCAAGTGCTTACATTCAATTTATTTTTAATCCAATCAAGCTCAGATTAACTTCAATTGATTCAAAATCAATTATATTTGCTTCCACTACTTCATAGAATTAAATTAAATCTCGTTTACGTTAAACGACAATCATTTCTACGTAATTAGATAATATCCATGTAAATAAATAATTAATTAGGTTTTATAACCAACTAAAATCGATTCCAGCTCAATTTTATTTAATTCAATTCCGTTTTAATTTATTTACAATCATTTTATTTAGTTCGACACATTCCATGCTTGCGCATTATTAACCATTCCCAAATTAATTTAAACCGAGATTTTATTTAATGGCTTTTACCCTTATTCGAAGCCAAGCTTCCATACATTTTAAACTTAAGTTAATTACTTTAATTTAAGTGTACTTAAGTTAAAATAGAAATAATACTTTTCCAACTTAAGTTAATTACTTTAATTAAAATAAAAATAATACTTTTCCAACATCAACTTAAGTGTACTTCCATTTGATTCTCACCTAATCAAGTTCCATTTAATTTAGTTAGCCCATCCATTTTAAATTTTAAATTTACTTAATTCATTTTCAAATTTATTTTATTAATACAAAGCCATTCTCAAATTATTTCTATTCACTTGGGTTTTGTTTGCATCTCTAACCATTTCTATTATAATTCACTTCATTTCATTCTACAACATTTCCATCATATCAAATTTACTTGCAAATTTCATTAAATATTATTCAAATCACACTTGGATTTTATTTGCAATTCAAACCATCACATTTTTCAATCCAACTCTATTTCATTTTTATTTTACAATATCTCCTCTTATTTAATTCATTATCAAACCCAAGTCGAATTCTATTTATAACTCGAATTCATATCCAAACTTCATTATCTACTTACAATCCATTTTAGTTATCCGGATTAAATTTTATTAACATACTCTATCAAACAATTATTTAGCGCATTAGCTCCCTTTCAATTTTATACCAAGATTCGATTTTATTACAAAAATCACATCATTTAAATTTTTCCCGAGTCCAATTTTTATTTTATAATTCCAGTTTGGATTCCCCTTTATTTTAAAATTTATATATGCCTTTTAAATTCCGATAATACAATTAAAATAGTTTTTTTTGTATAAAACATTTCATATAACTCGATGTCTCAACCAGTCCATCCTTGTTCTCACAGAAATTCAATCATACGTTGATCAGGCGTAGGACTGAAAATCTATAAGTGCTTGGTAAACCCGTTTTCAACACCTAGTAAAAATACTTCGAAAATAATTTTACTAAAAATATCGGAAACAGTTTTTGAAAATAGAGAAAATATCTTTAGTGAGGATGCTCTGGAAACCATCACCCCCATCCATGGTCACAGTTACATACCAGGGTTACGTTGCAGTCACAACAAAAGTCCATGTAACTGCAGGCTCTCCGCGGCCTCTCGATTACGCCATGGATCCCACACAACAGATCACAGTTACATCCAGGGTTACGTTGCCGTCGCAGCAAAAGTCCATGTAACTGCAGGCTCTCAGCTGCCTCTGATTTTCGCTGACGAAATGAAACTTCTCCACTCCTACATAAGTCGCAGTCTACCGAGATAAACTCAAACGCAGACTGTTGGCTCTCAGCGGCACACACGACTTTCGCAATGTTACCATAGGTCGCAGTTACATCCTGGGTTACGTTGCAGTCACAACAAAAGTCCATGTAACTGTTAGCTCTCCGTGGCACACACGACTTACGCTATGGTAACTCAACTCATAATCCTCAGGAACTAGTTTTGTCCGAACTCCTCACAGGATCAACTTTAGAACCCCCCTTTGGGGATCAAGGCAGCGCCACCCAGTGGCACTCCTGAGAAGTCCATTCCAAGGGAGCGCCTTTTTCCCCAGAGCTATCATCAAATCACTTTATACTATACACATATAGTATCTTTCAAATCATACACCTAGTATGAATTTTATCAAAGCACCTTTACACAAAATCGATTATTCCCAAAATCGATAATTCTCAAACTAGGCTTTCCAAATTCAATACTGATTTTACCCAAAAATCAAAAGCCTTTCCAAATCCAAAGGTTTCCAAAACCCTTTTCCAAAATCCATATAAGATCATTTATATATATTCAGATATATATATATATATATATATATATATATATATATATATATATATATTTAAAACTTTGGATCCTTACTTTCTTGTATAAAAACCCTTTTATACTCCAAACACTCTCGAAAACCATAGAAATATCCAATTTCCATCTTTATTTTTTTCATATTTCTCAAAATATTCTTTCAGTTCAAAAGAACCATTTCACATTCCTTATTCACCTTTACATTAATCCCCATTTGGATTATTACTTCAATCCTTATCTCAATTGGGTACTTTAATCAATAACAGTTTGAACTCCGACCAGTTTAGAAAAATAGCTTGAAAATTTTAAAAATAGGTAAGTGGTTGAAAAATAATTATTAGTTGCAAAATAATTGTAAACTAGTTAAATAATAGTAAGTTAGTTGGAGAATAGTTAAATAATTTCAGGAATTTTAGATAATTGTAAAATAGTTGTAAAATAGTAATTAATTTGTAACATAGTTGAAAAATAGTAATTAGTTTAGAATATAGTTGAAAAATGGTTAAATAGCTTCAAAAATAATCGTAAAACAAGTATATAAAATAATTTGGCTTTAAGAAAGAAAGGTTGTATATATTTAATAGCTTAGAAAAATAAGTTTATATCAAAACAATTTATATTGAAAATAGTCAAGAGTCAACTGTTCACTTCCCCAACAATTCAATTTAAATCTCCATTTAAATTGACCCAATTCCAATTCAAATAACTCCAAATTTCATTGGACTTGATTAATTCCCAATTCAAGTTGAATCAATCTTGATTCCTTCCCAAATTTAAATCAAATTCTAGTCGATTTTAATCCTGTTCAATTTTAATTATAAGTTCATATTATTCCAATCAATTTGAATTATTATCAATTTAATTTCAGAATCCAAATCACTTCAATTTAATCCAATCCAACTTCCCATTTAAATTTTAAACTTGTACCACTTTAAATATAATTTACATTTTTCAACTTCTATTTATAAATCAATTACATTCACATTTTGCTTTTAACTTGGAGTTATACTTTTATTTAACCAATATATTTTATTATTCCATAAACATTTTGAATCCAGATTCCAGGGTTTAAACAATTTTCCAAAACTTAAACATCACCTTAGAATTTATCTATATCCAAAATCCTTTGTCAGATTCTATTATCCCTTTGAATTTCAAAACCAAACTCAATTCACAAACAATTCCAATTTAAAACAATTTGGTAGCAATTTCTCTTCTAGAAACTCGAAAATGAACATCGATAATGCTGCAGTCATCACCATGTTATTTTCCAGTGACCGAAAGAGTTCAATGCTTTTATCTCATTAAAACATTTCCAAATATTTTTAATTTCAAATCTCCCAGATTCAAACACAAAGATATTTTTGAAATAATACTATTCTTTCTTCAAAACCTTTGGAAACCACTTTCAAATCCAAAGGAATTTTAATTTTTCCCAAAATTCCAAATTCCCAACCCATCCAATTCATATTTAAAACATTACTCTGGAATTTTCATCTTACTCTATTTCAAATATTCTCTGGAATTCTATTTCAAATTATAATCTCATTTATTTATAAAGTTTGTTTCATCTTATAAATTTCATTTACAATTTATATTTCAAATTCCTTTTTGATTTTAAACTAATTCCACTTAAATTACAATTCCAAAATTATTCCCATTTATTTTGGACTAATATCCATTCAATTGAATCCTACTTCAATTTCAATCATTTCAATTCAATCCAATTCAAATCTTCCATTTAAATTTTTGAACTTATACATCTTCCATCCCAAATCCAATTAATTCAAATTGGATTCAATTTGAATGAGTTTAATTCCAACTTCAAATTTAAACCATCTCGAATTATATAATTCGACCAAATTCTCAAAGATTGGTTTAACCTTTTTAAACCAAATTAACTTTATTCATTTAAAGTTTCAAACAATTCTAATTTCTGAGTTCTAATTCTAGAATTTCATTTTTTAATTAATTTAGTTTTAATTTGGTGGTATTATAGTCCTTCTTAACTGAATTCCAATAATTTAACACCCAATCATCTTAATATTTATTAGAAGGAAATAATGTTTTATATATCAAAATATACTTTTATATAAAACCATTTAAAACCTTTATATCAGAAAATAACAAGTACGCGCTCATATATATATATATATATATATATATATATATATATATATATATATATATATACACACACACTTAACTCATTCTAGAGTACTACAGACTCTATTTAATGAGTAATCCCCACCAGAGCCAAGGTTCTCGCTTAACCTGGCTCTGATACCAAATGTAACGACCCGAAATTTCCGAACCCGAAAATTCCAGATAGTTATGAAAAAGAAGAAAGAGATAGAAGAAGAAGAACAGAAACACCAAACATCTCACATTCGCAGCGGATAAAATATAATAATAAATAATAATAGTTTACAAAAGAATACTATATCTGTCGATTACATTTAATATACATCAGAGTTTTCACATTATATACAGTCACTGAATATTACAATTATCATGACTCAGAGTAACAATAATATACAACAGCGGAAATACTCCGTTAGTTAGCCATCCAGCTCGCCTCCTGAGCTCCAGCACGTACCTACCTGAAAATCTGTAATACTCGGTCTGACCCGAGCATTACACCAAAGTAACACCCGGGTCAGGCTGGAAACCAGCATGAGTAATCCCAACTAACATGGAATACCAAAGCAAACAACTTATATAAACCCGGGGTAACATATATCAATTTAACCAATCACAATTTGCTATAGAAAATGCTTATTTCACCTATAAATTTCTACATACCCAACTTGGATAAAATAATCCAGTTCACTTAAACCATTTCATTTCAGGGTATTGATTTCACCAATCAATATATAAATATTCGAAATGGTTTCGGGTATTTTCCAAATACCCGACCCCGGTCTCTTCGAGACTCATATTATCTTAACCCAAGTTATACAAATGAAATTCACAGCATTTCATATTAGAGATATCTACTCATTCAAAGCATCCCATATCAGTCAATCATTCATAAGCAATGCTTAATCGCATACAAATTAATTTAATTGATTCTGATTGAATTTTCTAACCACATTCACTTAGATTATCAATTAGTTTCCCAAACAATTAATTTATCGGTTCCTCTATATCCATTCATCTTATTTAACAATCCTAGATAAATTTCCTTCCAATTCCAATCAGGTAATTTTCTTAATTATACTTTTAATTATAAAACCCAAAGATCGAATCAAATTTATTTTCCTTAATTAAGCCACAATACTAATCGTATTCGATTAATTCCAAACTATAATTAACTACTCTGTTATTTACTTCATTAAATAAATCAATTATTCCTTTATTAACCAACTAAATTAATCTCTTGATTTATTTCACCGAGTAATTATATTTTATTAATACCATTAAGTAATTTCTATCAAATCATCCATTATCAATTACAACCAACAATTATCACCAATTACTTCACCAAGTAAGTATACTATTATAATACGCTAGGTTATTATATTCACCTAATTCCACAATTTATCATCCTTAATTAATTGGTAACATAAATTACCTAAATTGATCTCATTCATACATCATTCAAAACCCTCCACCAATGATCTATCATTTGCTATATTCATCAACAAATCCTTTAATTACTTTGCCAAGAGATTAACGTTAATTAATCACTTCGATCACAAATTAATTATAAATTATTCCATTTCTAATTATATAATTTATTTCTAAATTATAATTAAAATTTATCCCTTAATATTCGATTTATTAATTCCTAACCGCCGATTATCAATCCAATCTTACTTAATTATCAATTCTTAGTTACTATTTAATTTAACCCTGAATTGATAACTTTAATCTAAATCATAATATCAAAGCCCTTAATAATGTAATTAATTTACCCATAACACTAATTAATCAACTTGTTTATTTACCCTTTTATTTACCTTACAATTTAATGAATTTTCAAATCATTCACAAACACATACAGAAATGTTTATTTTCAACATCATTTCGATTCCCAATTCGAATTTGATTCAAATAAAATATAGTCGAATGAAGATCACTCACCTGTATTCCATATTTTGACTTAATTAGCAGTGACAGTATAAAGAGACTGTAGCAGGACTTCAAATCAGCAGTAGAAAATATCGCGTAGGAGGCAAGGATGAGCCGATGATGGCTGATGGAATAGCCGAGTATGTAGCGATGATCATTTAGAAGGCGTTGATTTCTGAAACCCTAGCTTGCGTGCGACTGCATCCCCTCACCTTCGACGTCTTCAACAACGCGACAGTCGCGAGCCCTAGCCCCACTCCACTGTACTCGAGTCGAACTCGATTTCATGGCTCCTCACAGTTGCCACGATTCAACGCGCTTCGGCCTTCTTCGATTTCGACTTCATTCTTCTCTTCTTCTTTTTTAATCGAGATTGGAAATCGTGATTTAGGGATTTGAACGAGAGGGAAAAGAGAGGGATTTGGAAAAAGAAAGGGTTTCAGCATTCTTTCCATTGTTCGTTCCATTCCTCTGCAAGCAACGGGAAAGATATACCCTAAAGTGGCTTCGGGTGCACGCCAGAGCAAAATCACGTGAGTGGAGTGATGTAATTTACTTTAATTAGGTTTATATGATCGAATATTGAAAATATTTCATTTAGCATTCTCAAAATCTCGAACTTCGAATCAGATATGCCATCAGACATTTATAAGGTTTTACCCACGTTCCGAACACAATGGAATGTGTTTCGAAAGCTAATTTGATTGTATGCGCGAGTTACGGAAGAAAACGATCGATTTTAAATCAAATAGATTAAATAGTTTTCTAAGCGTTTTGAGTTGCCAGGGTCAAACGACAACTCCGATTGCTACGAAAATTGAAATCCAATAATAATTAACTATTACGGATCCAATGGAACTATTTTCATCAAATTCCGAGACTGTTTCTCGGATGGCTATTTTTAAATTCAATTTAAACGATATAATTTCAAAATTGAACAATTACCTTTAAATCGAATTTCAACCATTCTATTATCTTCAGTAACATCATTATAAATTTTACGAGCCTTCAAACTATTTTAAACAGGCTTAGAATATCAGATTCAACAATTTACCCAATTCAATTATTAAATTCAATATTTAAACTATATAATTCAATGATTTAATTATCAAGTAAATATTGATATCTCGCATTCAAGTTAAAATTAACTTGTAAATAATTTAAAATTAATTGACTATTCAAATTTAAATTGCTAGAAAGGCCGGGTCGTCACAAGAAAAGAAGTCATCAAAGTCGATAACAAATGACAGCAACTAACGGAATCAACAAAAATCGGTTAAAATTGGAAATTCACTCAAAAACAGCCAAAACAGGCAAAACTGCATAGTTCCAGACGTTTGAAATTACCAACCAGACGTCTGGTTGGATTTCCAGACATCTGGATTTTGCCTCTGCCTTTTTTCTGAGGACTAATTCTAGATGTCTGGATTTTTCAAGCAGACGTCTGGATTTTCAACCAGATGTCTGGATTGTCATCAAGACGTCTGAAATTTCCTGCTATGCAAAAATCAACTTATCCCAAAAGGGCAAAAATCCAAACCGAAAGCGATCGTACGAGCGACGGAGACTAGGGATTTATGTCAAGCGACAACCCAGCCTTATAGGCTCTTCAGTACATCCCAAATAACATGTCCAAATATCAAATATAGGATTTTTAATGATTATGACTTCAAAACATCGAAATTGGAATATTCACTAAATCATTTCAAATCAAAAGCGAATGAACATGAATAGATGTTAGGAATTCATATCTAACAACAACGAAAGCTATAGACGTAGATGTGAGTTCAAAAAAACTCTCCTTTAAACTCAAAAACAACGAATGAGAAGCTTTAAAACAAAGCAAGACCAATTCCTCTTCAATACACCTCTAGAATCTACAATTTATTATCAAAGGTGAAGTTTTTCCTAAGTTAGGTTATAGGAATTCTGGAAATTAAAGAGAGAATGAGGTGAGAAGATGAAGAGGATGCTTACCTAAGTTTCTCTTTGATTTTGGTGCTTGAATCTTGAGTTTCCTAGAAAACTAGGGCTTAGGAATTCTAATTTCCTATCTCTTCCCCCATTTTTCTTTTAACTTGAATGTTATGAAATAAAAGAATGAATGAAGAGGAGTGGAGGGGGAGTACGGGTATTAGATGAGTTGGGTTAATGGGTTGAAACCCAAACCCAAAGCCTAATAGAAAAATAATAAAATTCTAGTCATCTCCAAACATATCGATGTTTATACTCAAAAAGGTCGCAAACGCCGTTTTGGACTCAATGGAAGTGATCTCGAGTCCTAATTCGACTGTTTATAAAAAGTAGCATTTTGGATATTAATCCGACTAACGATGCTATATTTAAGTAAAATATTTAAATATACAATCGTAAATTATGCGGGTTGTTACAAAATTTTTATCATAAAGTTATGGAATATCAAAAAAGAATTTGAAAGATCATTAAAGTAATATTGTGACAATGAACGTCATATTAATTTTCAATAAGGGGAGAGTGAAAAATAGAATGTAATTCATGGAGCATATTGTGACAAACTCCATTATGCCAGATCCACTTACAAAAGGATTGTCTCCCATGGTCTTTAATGAGCATGTGGCTCAATTAGTGTAACTTTTATGTAAAGATATTTTGGTTCAGGAGAAGTTTGTATTTGGCATAATCATATGATACATTACTCAATGCTTCGGTTATAGATATATTAGTAATTTTTTTGAATAGAAATAAAGTAATAAAGTTTTCTTTGCACTCTATGAAGATCAAATATTGAAATTTTTTCGATCTCACTAAAGTAGGACCAGTTGAAAATAGACATGTATAGATCACATCTCATGTAATTTCCATGTTATGCATCCATGATTGATCTATGTTGTTTGGTTATGTTGGTACATGTGAACTTTGATGGGTTTAGTTACACTAAAGGTAACAAAAGTTACATTGATTCTTTATCAACATAGTTAATGGACGAGATTGTTTTGGAAACTCCTTATTATATAAATAGCAAAATTTGGAGCTTATAAAGTTAAACATATTTATAAGGTTATTACATATACGGTGTAGGGGAGATTGTTGGAAAATTTTAACATGTGGACCACATATGTAAAATAAATTTATGGTACTATTTTGGTGTAAAGCCTAATTAAAGTGATTAAATTTTGAATTAAAGCTAAAAGGCTTAAGAATATAATTGTCATGGTATTAATGTATAGATACCGTGGCAATTCTAATTTGTTGAAGTACCAAATTAAAAAATGTCAACATTATAAATAAGGGGTTATGGTCTCCAAATTGTGCAAGCTCTAGTTATTCTCATAAGCACTTCTATGGAAATAATTTAGATCTTGGTTTGTGTCAATTTGGAAGATCAAACTAATTCTTCTTCTCTTTAAATCAGCAACCATGAGTTCAGATATGACTTCTATTAATTTATTTATCTTCCTCTGGTATTTTCTCAATCAAATCAATATTGATCACATATTCAAACTTGGGTTTCATGTTCAATCGATCCTAAAGTATATTGAAATCTAACATATATCATTATATTTAGAGAGAAATAGATGTATGTATTAATTAATATATTTAGAGAGAAAGAGATTAATATATTTATAATATTGATCAACCCAAACTTAGATGATGCTCGTTAACCATTGAAGGAGTAAATTTTGCTAACTTTTTCCAATAATTGTAAAGAAAGAGGATAGTCATAATTTATTGCATTTTAAAATTAGATGATAATATTTGGCTACGTATGTAGTAAATTATTTCATTTTTCATAGAAATTTTCTTTCTTGTTATATGAGCAAATCAGAGAAATGTTTTGCCCATTATTTTCCCACAAAAATTACTATAAAATATTATAAGTAAATTATTAATGATAAGATGAAATTTTGCATGCATACAATAATACCAATGAAACAAAAAATTAAGCGCAAATTTTTTGTAGATATACATGATTCTCTTTAGGCATGTGACAGTAAAATATGTTAACTTCTTTGTACTTCTTTTCTTAGTACTTAAGGAGGAAGTAATATTTTTCCATTCTAGTTTTCATACTTTAAAATTGGATTTTATGGCATTTGTTAAAGATGTTGAGCTAAAGTTAGACATGCATATAGTAATAATAGTCAAAGAGAGAAAAATAGTAAGTAAATATAAAAGCAATACAAGTATATATTATGATCCTTAATTACGTTAACAATAGAATTTGTTTATATTTAAATATTGTTTCTTAGCAACAATGCATGCATACTGGGTTTATCTGTCAAGTCAAATCTAGCATTTGGTTGTGTTTTTATAAATGAAAATATAGTAGTCGTTATGCATCAGGTGTTTAATACCTTCTTGTGATTAAAAAATTATTCCAGCTAAGAGCTTAAAATTTTTAATTATACTAATATAACCATTCAACCTGTATAGCTAAAGCCCCACAAAGTCCTCGAGGATTTGTTGCTTGTGCATTAAGTGTTTATTACCTTCTTATAACAACATAAAAAATAAAGACCACTAGCTTTTTTCTTGTTCTGATAATACGACCTTGAAGTCAAATTGAATAATATTCTTGTAAAAGATAGATAGACGTACACTATATTGCAACTTTATAAGTGGTACGAAAATGATGCACAATAGAACATTACCATATTTATATGGTAATAACCATAATAATATGTCCTTTCATTTTCTTTTTCATTTATTCACAATTACCTTCCACTTTCTTTTTCTCGTTTTACATTCATCTTCTTATCTTCTTTTTCTAATTTCATCCACTTAGTATATATATAAGACTACTTTTATTTGACCTTTTTACTTTCATTTTATCCCCTTATTTAACTAAAAAATATCTAAACCCTTAATACTATCATCTCATATGTTTTCTTGCCTTTAAATCCAAATGGAAAATTTTCTCCTTTTGTTATTTGAGTTTTCTTCTAGCTTTGCGAATGTTGCAAGCATCGATTAATAGTCGCTATGCACTGGATCGATGATAGCTAAATATATAGATACATAATTAAAGCATGGTAATTACACCAGCAACAATATAAATATAATAGCAGTAGGATTAGATACTAAACTAAAGCAAGAAGCAATCACACCAGAGTTTTTATACTACTTCGAACTTCCTGTTCTACATCCAGTTCCAGATTCCTTCTGGATTTAACTAATAAACGTGTAACGACCCAGAATTTTTAATAATTAAAATTTGAATATTTAATTAATTTTAAATATTAATAAGTGAATTTATAAGTCAAATAAATTTTTATTTGAATTTTTGGATTTAATTGGATAATTAAATCGATAATTTAATATGTTAAATTATGGAAATAATTGAAAATTGAGTTAAATATGATTGAAAATGATTTGTAAAATTTTATTTTATCATATGGAAGTTAGAATGATATTTTAGAACTTTTAAAATCGAATTAAAAGTTAATTTGTGAAAATTGAATATTTTAATATTAAAATCGACTAGTAAAAATAGTCAATTTTTGAACAGTCTCAGAATTGAACGAAACCAGTTCCATTGGATCCGTAATAGTTAGCTATTACCGGATTTCAAATTTCGTGTCAATCGGAGTTATCGTTTGATCGTGGCAGCTCGAAACGCATCGATTTATTTTTAATTTAAATTTGGCGAGCTAAAATAGCCATTTTTCAAAAAATCTCGGATTTCGACGAAACCAGTTTCATCGGATCCGTAATGTGATATTATTGTAAGGTTTCAAATTTCAAGTCAATTGGATTTACCGTTTGTCCGGTACGAATTAAAACGCCTAGAAATCGACTTAAATCGGTTTAATTCAAATTGAGCGTTTTTAGCCATAACTCGCACATACTTCCGAATTAGCTTCCGAAACCTGTTCCATTGTGTCCGGAACGCGGTGTAAACCTTAGAAACGCTGGTTACGGCGCGTAAATCGGAGTTCGGAATTCCCGGATGAATAGTGTCGTTTAATTTCTATAAATAGACCAACCATTCAAAAATTTGAGAAAAAATAAAACCCTAACCCTAATAATTCACAACCGCCGCCTCCTATATTATGAACGGCCAGAGTTCAATCTTCTTCTCCTCTAATTTTCTTCAAATCCGTAAGGAATTACACAAATGTTTCAACTACAAGATTGTAGAGGGCGTTGAGATCTAGCATCTCAACGGGTATGATCGAAATTAGTGGAGCGAATCAACGGCAATGGGCTAGGGAAGGACGCACGTTTGGGTTCGTTTTTCGCGAGCTAGGTGGGACCGAGCCTTAAGATTTTCTGGCCGAAGGTGGCTCTTGGTCGTGGCTACGAAGAGGTGCTTCCTGATCGAGGTGGAAGGGCTTGGGGTTGTCGCGTGAACTAGGGTTTTTGGGTGATGGTGGGTTCGGTTTTTGTAACGACCCGCTATTTTGGACCATTCAAATCGACAATAAAATCGTACATGTCCGACTTGAATAATTCAAAATACCGAATTGTTAATAAAATTTGGCAAAACTTAAAATATACAGTAAATAAATCAATCATAGATCACTTACACAGAGTAATACAATGCAGCGGAATAGATAAGGAATAGCAGTTCATGAAGCTACTATATACATCAGAGTTAGAAATAAAATACATTAGAATATCCCAGATGCAGTGAAGTCTCCAGTATGAGCAGTTGACTTCTCTGAACCAATCAACTGGATGACTGAAAGGATAGATAGCTGGATCTTCCAGCAAAGCTCCAACTTCGAAGGTGAGTCTCAAATGTTGTATCTTTCAGTCTGACCCGAGCGTAAAGCAAACACAAAACACTCGAGTCAGGATTAAGATTCTTATATCAATAAATTCAACTCAAGTGAAATATCAATTGAAATACAAATAACTTAAAGGATGTTTGGGATTACCATCCTCTAAGGGTCCATGGAACTATCTACAAGGTAGAAATATACACTATAACACCATGGCCATTTCAACTTAATTTATACTTCAAACCAAATATCATTTTACTTCAATTATCTCTATATTTCCCAAAAATAGTATTTATATATTAAATAATTTATAAAGTAAAGTATTTTCAATTTCCTCAACTTAACAAATCATTTCAACATCAACCCGACCTTCCCATTTAAATTAAATTCAATCTCAATTATCACTTTAAATTCAATTCCTAAAATAAACACTTCAATTTATCGATCTCAAATTCGGATTTGTAATCACAAATACCCCTTTTATATTTCCATATATTTCAAAACTTTAACTATTCAACGATTCATCTAAAATTTCATTCAATTTAGTTTTCTAAATAATAAATTCAAATTTAGTTCAATCTAAATTTTCATTTTAATTCAATTTAGTTGCTAAATAACAAATTCAACTACGTTGATTTCAAATACAGATCCGAATCTCAACATAAACCATTTAAATTCCAATATAGTTCAAGGCTTTAATATTTAATGTTCTATACAACAGTTTCATATAGATCTCGATTTATCCTCATTATTATTTAGTCTTAAATACTCCCTTATTAGATTCAATATCATTTAAGTAACCTTGAATTACATTTTACTCAATATTTTCTTTAATTTATTTAAACGTGAAATATTCTTTAAATCACTTAAATTAAAAATCCAGTTATAAAATCATACCCTTTAAATTTCCCATTCAAAAATTTCAAACTGATTTAATTAAATAAATCCTTATTTAAATACCATTTCTTATAAACCCAAATTTATCTCCCAATCTTAATTATTCAATTTATTACAAGAGAATCTATTTGAAATATAGATTTACATAAATACTTAACCATATTATATGCATTAAATCAATCTAATTTAAATCAAATATTACTACTAAATCTATATATACAATTTTTATTTATATAATATCTTAAGAATCAAATTTATTAAACCATATATTTCTTTCCAAAATTATATAAGTTATTTTCAAAATATTTATATGGACCAACGGTGTCTGTATATATTTCCTATCATATAGTCAAGTACTATGGATATTTATCATTTCAATCCGTATACTAAATATATACGGGTGGATATCATTTCAACCCGTAATCCCAAATTCAATTAAATGAAAATGCTTGGGTTTATCATTTCAACCCATAACGATTTTCTCCTATTCTAAAGTCTGTTCGGGTATGTATCATTTCAACCCATAGTGATTTCTAAACTACAGGGAACTTGCAGAGTGATAACAGAAAATACAATAAAATAACAGGCATATATCATCAATAAAAATATAATATAAACAAACAGGATATGGTGTCATATCCCGCAGGTGAACAGTTACAGATAATAGCATATAAAAAAAAAATTAAATAACTACAGCAGCATATTTCAATTGTCGTTTCAATTGAAATCAAATTTAATGAATAAAAGAATGTTAATCGTGAGTGATTACTCACCTTTCAAGGCTAGAGATGATTTGTCAATCAATGAGCTATGAATCCAGGCACGAATTTCAAAACAAATCTAGATTGGCACGAACTCAACGGATAAGCTGATAATACGAATCGATGAAACAAATTAGAATCGGCTCGATAGGACAGGAATTATATATATATATGTGTATATATATATATACACATATTTCAAAATTAATTTCGATACCCTATAAATTTTAAATCAAAAATTTGTTTATTATCAAATAAATATAACAATATATTATGCTTTAACAATCCTCGTAATAATATACACACACCATATATAATTAAGGTTTCAACACCTAATATTACTTTGTTAAGGTTACAGATATGCAATATACAAATTTTATTAACAGAAATATTTAAGGCTGGGTACACTTACAAAAATTAAATGTTTATAACCAACAGTTTGTCCGCCCTTAAAATCTAAAACAAATGTCCTTTTTTAATATATATTCTATTGATATTATAAATCTAATATATACTCAACACAAACAACGTATTTAAATTTTATACAACTTATGCATATTATGTACTTAAATAAATGAACCTGTCTATTCGCCCAAACCAATTATACTCACGTCTTACGTACCCAAAATGCAGACTCAAATTTTTTTTCTAACACATCAAATATTTACTGTAAACCTATAGCTGTTGAACACATATACATATTTAACTAAAATATATAGACTGACCTGACATGTATTTTACAGTTAACATACTGTCACATGACTTTGGTACATATATAACTCGAAGTAGATAACTATTATAAGCTGATATATTATAACTATGAATATACTTCATGCAACAACAAGCCTATAGGCGAATACTATTACCACCCCGCTGCAAACCAAAAATAAATAAATTAAAGACCAAACTAACCTATAACAGAATATACTATCATGCTTCGAAATCTATAAAACTAACATTTACGCTGTCACATAATATATAACTGACTTTACAAAGTTAGAAAAAATATGTTAATAGAAGTCGAATGCAATTTATAAGAAAAGCCTACTAACATATAGATTGAAACAAAGCATATTCCTTTCACATATTAAAACAAGCTTCATCAACATATATATATAGATTTTCATATTATTATATTTTAAATCTATAACCCATACAAATTATAAAAGTTTAAATTATGAAATTTGTAAACTTTACAGGTATGTGATACTTAAAATTTCACTTACCATTAAATAGAGAGGCTCGGCTAAAGAGGGAGGGAAGGGAGGAGTCTGGTCAAAGGCTGGCGATGGTTCGGGCGAAGGGAAGGGAGAAGCGGCTCGCGGTGGATCTCAGGCGTGAGGGATAACACAAAGAAAACGAGAGGAATTAAGGCGGTGACACATAGGTTACTAGTGGCGGTGATTGTAAAGGTGGTGGCTCGGCCATTAGCTTGGCATGTGGACCACCGTGTCACGTGTCCGCATAGGAGGGGTGAGAGCAGATGTTAGTTGTGTGACGAGGCCAGGGAAGATGTGGCTCGGAGCACGTGGTGGCGGTTGCTGGCCAGAGGTTGGATTCGTGCTCGGCACAAGCGGGGAAAGAGGGGCTGTCATGGCAGAGGTTGATGGGTTTCTCGGGTTTGTGGCGGTAGGAAAGGGAGGTTGTGGCTTCGGTTGTGGAAGGGAATAGGCCGGCGACACTCAGGAAGGATAAAAATAAAGAAGAAAAAGGAAAATGAAAAGAAAGATACAGAAGCAAAGGGAAGAAAATATAACCAGATCTAGAAAGAAGAAAAGGGTAACCGAAAAGAAAGAGAAGGTAGAAAGAGCGTACCTGGAATGACAGTATGGCAAAGGAAAAATAGAACAGAATATATATATATATATAAAGTAACGAAAGTAATTGCAAGGGTCACCCAGTAATTCAGCCGGAAATTAAAAGCAATTAATATTTGATCGGTAGAAAAATTAACAGCTACGCCCTGATTCAGGAAACCATTAAAGCAATTAATTTCCTAGATCCCAAAAATACTATTATTATCAAACGTTCAAAAAGTTATCACCCAAAATGCAGCAATGACATATCAACGTCTAGACGCATAGATTATTAAAGCAATAAATTTGATTGGACAGCACATTTCAAAATTTGAAATGGAAGTAAGAAATAAAGTCACAATTTAGGGTACCATTATAACGAACAATTTATTGCTTCCGTTATGCACTGAATTTCAAAATACAGAGATAAATATACCACTGAGATCAGCACGACGAGGCGATCAAAACGGTATACAGATATCAGTGGTATGATTGAGTTATAAAAATTCGAATTTTCTACCAAGGAAAAATGCAGTAAAACACATAAAATAAGATCGACGGAGCTAAAAAGGTCCGAATTTAGAAAAACGAAAAATGACGTCTCCATCAGAAGATGATTTAGAATTTTCTTATGTAAAAATATTCAGGCTTGGAAATAAATTTGTTATCAGCAATATTTAACCGATATAGATTGAAATAGAATTACACAAAAAAATAAACTCCCATATAATTAAGTGAAAATTTACTATCTGTTATATCTTCGTATACGTATTCCGAATATAATTTTTTTTGTTCCAAAATATTATTATTTAAAATTCCACCAAAATTCAATTAAATACGTTAAATAAAACCATTTAAAACTATTGAAAACTTACGGGTCGTTACACTCTCCCCCACTCAAAACTTTTCGTCCCCGAAAAGGAGCGAGGTAGGAGAATAAAAACAACCAGAAGAAATATTAGATTGAAAGACAAAGATAAACAATTAATTTAAAACTATATAAATTTTACTTGAAATATTCATTTGAAAACTTCATTTGCAACTATAATAATTTAAAAAAAATTCAAAACCCATTGGGATTAAATATGTTTAAATAACACTTAATGATATATGAAACTATTTGGAAACAAATTTATTTACACAATTAGTTATATTTACACAGAAGCTATTGAAAACATTAATTCTATAATACATAAGTTTATAAGTTTGTCTTTAGATATTTTTCAAACATTATTAATAAATCATTCACTTTAAATATGTTTTATTTAATTAATAACTTCCAAAATATTTATAATTTTCTATTAAACCATGTAGTATACAAATAAGCAATATTTAAAAAGGATATACTCAAAAAGGAAGGGAAGGTAGATTCTGGAAACAAAATATAGGTGAACAACTAAAGCTGAGAAGATAAGCTAGATTCAAAAGAATAGAATCGGGCACGAATAATTTATTTCAAACCATAAGAATTTAAATTTCAAATATTAATACAAAATTTCTTTGTTGAAAATACTTTTATAATAAAATACCTTTATAAATAAATACTTTTATATTGAAACCAATTTTTCTTTCGAAAATACTTTTATAACTCAATGTTTAACAAGTTTATCCTCGTTCTTGCAGACTCTGGCCATGCGTTGATCAGGCGCAAAGCTAGAATTCTTCAAGTACTTAGTAGACTTGTTTCAACACCCAGTGAAAATACTTGAAAACCTTTAAAAACAGATATGGAAAGTACAATCCAAACAAAACAACCAAACCAAAACCTTTGTCCGATCATGGTTCGCAGATACACAATGGTTACGCCTGGGTCCCCCAGGAAACAATCCATATCCGTAAGCTTTCTCAGCCCTGCGAGTTACGCCATGATGACTAGTAGAGTGCAGGATACACAATGGTTACGCTTGGATCCCCCAGGAAACAATCCGTACCCCCAGGCAAGACTCAGCCAGGCACTTGCGCTACTATTCGCGACCTACACAGATTGCAAGATACACAATGGTTACGCCTGGATCCCCCAGGAAACAATCCGTACCCCTAGGCAAGACTCAGCCAGGCAATTGCGCTGTGCATTCACGAGAGAAAAAAAAACCATGGGTTACGCCACGGTGGGAACACTCGAGTATTACATCCGGAAAACCAAAAATCGGAGAGAATAATATCGATAGAATGAATCCACGATGTGGCCACAAAGCGGATATCAAGCAGAAGGCACTTTCCATATCTTTACTTCGAAAATATATATCATATAGTACCTTTTCAAATCACTTTCAAATATTGTACTTATATAAAGTCCATATATATAGGATTCTATTCTCAAATCGAATACTTTCCAAATCAATAGTAGATCAAATCATACTTATATAGACTTCGATTAAATAAAATCTCTTTCCAAATTGAGTACCTTTCAAATCAATAGATTTCAAATCAACTTCATACTTATACAATCCATTTTATATAAGTTCGACCACTCCCAAATCAAGTGCTTAGTAATCTAAGGTTCTCAATTTCAAATTATTTCAATATCAATTCAGTTTCAAAATCATATATGATTTCACCAAATTTTCTTCCAAATTAAATGTCTGAATTTCGAAGTTCCCAAAATAATAGGTTTAGAAAATTATCCCAGTTTCCAAATTAAAATAATTCAAGTCAAACAAATTCATTTCCAAAATCACCATATAAGTACTGGTTTTTTTTTTCAATTTAATTTACGAAACCAAATATTTTTCTCAAAATCAATTATATTCAAAATGGTTTCCAAATTTATAATTATCCCTTTAAAACCTTTAAACTATTTACTTCTATTTGAAATATCCAATTTACCTTTTTGAAAACCGTTATTTAAAACTAAAATTCTTTCAAAACATTTAAAAACTAAATTCCATATTAGTATAATTAAAATAGCCATATTCTCTTACTTAACAAAAGGTTTAACCTCATACAACAAAACTTGCATACTTTATCAAATATTTTATACCTTTCGAAATGCCTTGGTTTTTTAAACCTTTAAACCTTGATTTGGAAGTGCTCGAACCTTCAAAATAGTCGGTGAAAATCAATTTCAAATCCAAGAGATGGAAATCAATTTTTATAAATAGAGTTATTCTACGTCAAATCGGAAACTCGAGGACTGAACACCGGTCTTACTTCAAATTGTTTCAAATATATACATATATCTTTCGAAAATATCAAATTATACTTCGGAATTTGAAAACAAAAACGGTTTTAAAAAATCACTCGCATAGCGAAGCTATTAAAGTGGCCTCTTCCCACTCTGAAACTCGAAAATCAATGTCGATGATGCGTGCACTCATCACCGAAATTATCTTCCAGCGACATAAGTGAGTTCTGGACTTCTAGTTTCTTGAAAACTTCTTTGAAATTTCTTCAAAATTATTGGAATTCATTTGAGCTCATTTGAAACATTTCTTATTCGAAAAAAATAATTTTAAATCGTATTGTTTATATATATTTTCCAAAATCTTAAAACCAATTTCAAAATACCGGAATTCAATTCTGGAATTTCAAATTTAACACTTCCGTTATAAATCATTTTTATATAAATCAATTTCTTATAATTTTTCAAAATTTCAAATCCTTTCAAAACCTTTTATATAGAATAACATTTCTTATTTGTTTTACATATAGGTATATAATCCTTATCGAAAACATTTTCACTTTTATATATAGAATAAAATCATAGTTATCAAAATGATATATAAATGATTTCCAAAAATGCAAACATACCCGATTTCAAAGGAAAATTTTAAGAATGGATTTTTAAAACAAAGATAGAGATTTGAATAAGAGGAACTCCAATCAATAGAATTCTGATTCGAAGATAGAGTCGATCGAAGATGAGATAATTAAATTACGAAATAGAAGATGGATATACTTCTATAAATCGCGGGCGATTTTAACCGGGTCAACCGTGACTTCAGGAATATAATTGATGCGGAATTCTAAAGCAAATCGACATTCGATTGCCAGAGATAGAATTCGGCATACCAAGATATAGCAGCATCGTAAACCGAGGATACAGAAATCTTCGGTGAATCAACGCCAATTGTAAAGGAGTTTTCACCCCCTTTACAAAACATTCAGTGGAGTTGTGGGATACTCCAGAATCAAACGAATATAAATAGGGAGAGACAGAATGAATTTCGGAACCGAGGGACATTCCAAAATTCAAAGGAAATCGAGTCAAAAGGAAGAGATTCAACTCGAGCGAAAGTGATTCTATAAACAAATTTACCGTATATGCTAAGTTTTGCCTAGAGCCAAAGCTCTGATACCAACTGTAACGACCCGCTATTTTGGACCATTCAAATCGACAATAAAATCGTACATGTCCGACTTGAATAATTCAAAATACCGAATTGTTAATAAAATTTGGCAAAACTTAAAATATACAGTAAATAAATCAATCATAGATCACTTACACAGAGTAATACAATGCAGCGGAATAGATAAGGAATAGCAGTTCATGAAGCTACTATATACATCAGAGTTAGAAATAAAATACATTAGAATATCCCAGATGCAGTGAAGTCTCCAGTATGAGCAGTTGACTTCTCTGAACCAATCAACTGGATGACTGAAAGGATAGATAGCTGGATCTTCCAGCAAAGCTCCAACTTCGAAGGTGAGTCTCAAATGTTGTATCTTTCAGTCTGACCCGAGCGTAAAGCAAACACAAAACACTCGAGTCAGGATTAAGATTCTTATATCAATAAATTCAACTCAAGTGAAATATCAATTGAAATACAAATAACTTAAAGGATGTTTAGGATTACCATCCTCTAAGGGTCCATGGAACTATCTACAAGGTAGAAATATACACTATAACACCATGGCCATTTCAACTTAATTTATACTTCAAACCAAATATCATTTTACTTCAATTATCTCTATATTTCCCAAAAATAGTATTTATATATTAAATAATTTATAAAGTAAAGTATTTTCAATTTCCTCAACTTAACAAATCATTTCAACATCAACCCGACCTTCCCATTTAAATTAAATTCAATCTCAATTATCACTTTAAATTCAATTCCTAAAATAAACACTTCAATTTATCGATCTCAAATTCGGATTTGTAATCACAAATACCCCTTTTATATTTCCATATATTTCAAAACTTTAACTATTCAACGATTCATCTAAAATTTCATTCAATTTAGTTTTCTAAATAATAAATTCAAATTTAGTTCAATCTAAATTTTCATTTTAATTCAATTTAGTTGCTAAATAACAAATTCAACTACGTTGATTTCAAATACAGATCCGAATCTCAACATAAACCATTTAAATTCCAATATAGTTCAAGGCTTTAATATTTAATGTTCTATACAACAGTTTCATATAGATCTCGATTTATCCTCATTATTATTTAGTCTTAAATACTCCCTTATTAGATTCAATATCATTTAAGTAACCTTGAATTACATTTTACTCAATATTTTCTTTAATTTATTTAAACGTGAAATATTCTTTAAATCACTTAAATTAAAAATCCAGTTATAAAATCATACCCTTTAAATTTCCCATTCAAAAATTTCAAACTGATTTAATTAAATAAATCCTTATTTAAATACCATTTCTTATAAACCCAAATTTATCTCCCAATCTTAATTATTCAATTTATTACAAGAGAATCTATTTGAAATATAGATTTACATAAATACTTAACCATATTATATGCATTAAATCAATCTAATTTAAATCAAATATTACTACTAAATCTATATATACAATTTTTATTTATATAATATCTTAAGAATCAAATTTATTAAACCATATATTTCTTTCCAAAATTATATAAGTTATTTTCAAAATATTTATATGGACCAACGGTGTCTGTATATATTTCCTATCATATAGTCAAGTACTATGGATATTTATCATTTCAATCCGTATACTAAATATATACGGGTGGATATCATTTCAACCCGTAATCCCAAATTCAATTAAATGAAAATGCTTGGGTTTATCATTTCAACCCATAACGATTTTCTCCTATTCTAAAGTCTGTTCGGGTATGTATCATTTCAACCCATAGTGATTTCTAAACTACAGGGAACTTGCAGAGTGATAACAGAAAATACAATAAAATAACAGGCATATATCATCAATAAAAATATAATATAAACAAACAGGATATGGTGTCATATCCCGCAGGTGAACAGTTACAGATAATAGCATATAAAAAAAAAATTAAATAACTACAGCAGCATATTTCAATTGTCGTTTCAATTGAAATCAAATTTAATGAATAAAAGAATGTTAATCGTGAGTGATTACTCACCTTTCAAGGCTAGAGATGATTTGTCAATCAATGAGCTATGAATCCAGGCACGAATTTCAAAACAAATCTAGATTGGCACGAACTCAACGGATAAGCTGATAATACGAATCGATGAAACAAATTAGAATCGGCTCGATAGGACAGGAATTATATATATATATGTGTATATATATATATACACATATTTCAAAATTAATTTCGATACCCTATAAATTTTAAATCAAAAATTTGTTTATTATCAAATAAATATAACAATATATTATGCTTTAACAATCCTCGTAATAATATACACACACCATATATAATTAAGGTTTCAACACCTAATATTACTTTGTTAAGGTTACAGATATGCAATATACAAATTTTATTAACAGAAATATTTAAGGCTGGGTACACTTACAAAAATTAAATGTTTATAACCAACAGTTTGTCCGCCCTTAAAATCTAAAACAAATGTCCTTTTTTAATATATATTCTATTGATATTATAAATCTAATATATACTCAACACAAACAACGTATTTAAATTTTATACAACTTATGCATATTATGTACTTAAATAAATGAACCTGTCTATTCGCCCAAACCAATTATACTCACGTCTTACGTACCCAAAATGCAGACTCAAATTTTTTTTCTAACACATCAAATATTTACTGTAAACCTATAGCTGTTGAACACATATACATATTTAACTAAAATATATAGACTGACCTGACATGTATTTTACAGTTAACATACTGTCACATGACTTTGGTACATATATAACTCGAAGTAGATAACTATTATAAGCTGATATATTATAACTATGAATATACTTCATGCAACAACAAGCCTATAGGCGAATACTATTACCACCCCGCTGCAAACCAAAAAAAAATAAATTAAAGACCAAACTAACCTATAATAGAATATACTATCATGCTTCGAAATCTATAAAACTAACATTTACGCTGTCACATAATATATAACTGACTTTACAAAGTTAGAAAAAATATGTTAATAGAAGTCGAATGCAATTTATAAGAAAAGCCTACTAACATATAGATTGAAACAAAGCATATTCCTTTCACATATTAAAACAAGCTTCATCAACATATATATATAGATTTTCATATTATTATATTTTAAATCTATAACCCATACAAATTATAAAAGTTTAAATTATGAAATTTGTAAACTTTACAGGTATGTGATACTTAAAATTTCACTTACCATTAAATAGAGAGGCTCGGCTAAAGAGGGAGGGAAGGGAGGAGTCTGGTCAAAGGCTGGCGATGGTTCGGGCGAAGGGAAGGGAGAAGCGGCTCGCGGTGGATCTCAGGCGTGAGGGATAACACAAAGAAAACGAGAGGAATTAAGGCGGTGACACATAGGTTACTAGTGGCGGTGATTGTAAAGGTGGTGGCTCGGCCATTAGCTTGGCATGTGGACCACCGTGTCACGTGTCCGCATAGAAGGGGTGAGAGCAGATGTTAGTTGTGTGACGAGGCCAGGGAAGATGTGGCTCGGAGCACGTGGTGGCGGTTGCTGGCCAGAGGTTGGATTCGTGCTCGGCACAAGCGGGGAAAGAGGGGCTGTCGTGGCAGAGGTTGATGGGTTTCTCGGGTTTGTGGCGGTAGGAAAGGGAGGTTGTGGCTTCGGTTGTGGAAGGGAATAGGCCGGCGACACTCAGGAAGGATAAAAATAAAGAAGAAAAAGGAAAATGAAAAGAAAGATACAGAAGCAAAGGGAAGAAAATATAACCAGATCTAGAAAGAAGAAAAGGGTAACCGAAAAGAAAGAGAAGGTAGAAAGAGCGTACCTGGAATGACAGTATGGCAAAGGAAAAATAGAACAGAATATATATATATATAAAGTAACGAAAGTAATTGCAAGGGTCACCCAGTAATTCAGCCGGAAATTAAAAGCAATTAATATTTGATCGGTAGAAAAATTAACAGCTACGCCCTGATTCAGGAAACCATTAAAGCAATTAATTTCCTAGATCCCAAAAATACTATTATTATCAAACGTTCAAAAAGTTATCACCCAAAATGCAGCAATGACATATCAACGTCTAGACGCATAGATTATTAAAGCAATAAATTTGATTGGACAGCACATTTCAAAATTTGAAATGGAAGTAAGAAATAAAGTCACAATTTAGGGTACCATTATAACGAACAATTTATTGCTTCCGTTATGCACTGAATTTCAAAATACAGAGATAAATATACCACTGAGATCAGCACGACGAGGCGATCAAAACGGTATACAGATATCAGTGGTATGATTGAGTTATAAAAATTCGAATTTTCTACCAAGGAAAAATGCAGTAAAACACATAAAATAAGATCGACGGAGCTAAAAAGGTCCGAATTTAGAAAAACGAAAAATGACGTCTCCATCAGAAGATGATTTAGAATTTTCTTATGTAAAAATATTCAGGCTTGGAAATAAATTTGTTATCAGCAATATTTAACCGATATAGATTGAAATAGAATTACACAAAAAAATAAACTCCCATATAATTAAGTGAAAATTTACTATCTGTTATATCTTCGTATACGTATTCCGAATATAATTTTTTTTGTTCCAAAATATTATTATTTAAAATTCCACCAAAATTCAATTAAATACGTTAAATAAAACCATTTAAAACTATTGAAAACTTACGGGTCGTTACAGTTTTTTTTACCTGGAGAACGCGTGTTTGGGGAAGAACATAGGGCACGGCCATGATCTCATCGCCAATAAAATCAGCGGCCCAGATTTGCTTGTGAGATTTAAGTATATAAAAGGAAATTGAAATTGAATTATATAATTATTCGTATAACTTTGTAATGCTATATCTCTTTCATACGAGGTTGAAAAATTACGAAACCAGTTGCGTTGGAATCGTATGGACGAGCACTACGCGATGGAGTTGGTTTGGAGTCGTTTGGAGTTAGTGAGAATTTTGGGTAAAATTAAACGTCTGTTTAATTTTATTCAAAATAAATCGCTAAAACGGAAATAAAACCAAGGTGAGAACTTCTCACTCAATCGAATCAGTTTCGATTTTATTTTAAATAGTTAGATTTAAAATATTTGAATGCATGTTTGAATGATGATTAATATCTATTGATTGTTAAAATAGACATTATGCGCCGTTAGTAAGCGGATGTTATTTAATAAAAACATATACCGCGAATATTTCATAAACAGTGAAATTGGTATTATAAATAATATCAATATATATATATATATTGGCATATGTATATATTGCAGTTGATTGATTTCCCGTATTTTTTAGCGGATGAGACCCTATTACGCCGTTATTAAGCGGATAATATTTAAATCCCATATACCGCGATAATTTCGTACTGGAGCGAAATTGGTATTGTGCTAATGTTTGTGGATGCAGGAAAACAGGTTGGAGGGATCCAACTGGATTCCTCAACAGTATTTATTTAATTTCAGATATTTTGATATTTGATTGATTATCATATTGATATATGATATCGTTGTTGTCGTGATTGACTATTTGGTATGTAGCATCATTGGACCAAATTTGGAATTTTAAAATGATTTCAAAGTGATTTTTGAAAGTATAAGTTATAAAATATTTTTGGAATTGATCCATGTTAAATAAATAAACGTTATAATTTTTTAAAGTTATAAAAATTATGATTTTGTGGAATATAGTTAAAAGTTGATGTTTGAGAAATAGGGGATTTATGATTTTATAAAATAGTTTAAATTGGATTTTTGAATACATTATAAAAGTTTAAAAATAGGATTTATAAAATTTGATTATTTTATAAATCAAAATGGTGAAATTATAAAGGAATTTAAAGATGTTTTAAAAGAATAATATAAATTGATTTATATTAAGAGATTTATAAACGGATATTTATAAATTGAAATATTGACTTATAAAACGAGTTTTTATAAGTGTTTGAATGAAGTGAAAATGAAATTCATAAATGAATGTAATTTATAGAATTATAAACTGTGAAGTTATAAAAGAAAATTTATAAATAGTAAGATTTATAAATTTGGTGAAATTATTTGAAGAATAGATTGGTTAGATAAATGGATCTTATAAGTTATAAGATTTATAAATTGGAAAATCTCTAAAGGAACGATTTTGTAAAATAATCGTTTTATAAGTAATTAACTTATAATATGAACGTTTAGTTTATAATTTAGTTATAAACTGGAATAGGTGAATAAAGGAATTTATAAAAAGGAAGTTTTTATAAATAAATAGAAATGAAATTTATAAACGTTGTTTTATAAATCCGCAAACAACTTATTTTGATAAGTTAATTGTCATAACTTATTTAATGGAGTTATATTCACGTTTTTGAATAGTGAATAACACGTTAAAGAAATTATTTTAGATTTGGTGTTTTAAACAGAATTAAAACGATCTAACGATGTTTTAAAAGATGTTGAGATTCGAAACCATAGATTTCAACATTTATTGTTGAAATAGATGTTTCGAGAAATAAAAGGAAATGGTGGACTATAACACTGTTGTTATAGTAAATGATTTCCGAAAGGAAATGTTTTGAATAGTATTGGGATTTATATATCTATTTAATTTCGAATCCCTATACTAGTGATTTTGGGTTGTCGTAACGATGTTTTACGCAACATTCGTTTTGACCCAAATAAATATGTTTAAGTGAATGATTTCCTTAAAAGAATGAAATATATACTTAATCTCGATTTAAGTATATTGAATATTTTCCAAGTGTTGAAAATAAATAAAAATTGTGAATTACTTATGAATAAATAAGTATGGAAATGTTTTTCCAATATAAAGTGAATATTAGAGAATTTATCTTTTTGAAGATAAATTGAAAATGAATATTATAAATCGAATTGAAGTCGTATATTCATTAATACTTTGGAATGTAAATTCACCAGTGAATTTATAAAAGAAAATGGAATTTGATTTAAAAATAAATATTGATTTATTTTGAAGTGTTAAAATTATATATCTAGTGAAGATATTTTGGAAAATAAATAATTTGGAAAATTATTTGGAAACTGGTGATGTGTGCATATCCATTGATAGTTCAATAACCGACTATCAATATTTCCCTTTGAATGGGTATTTGATATGATTTGTTTGAATTTGAATGCCACACTTATTTTTGAATAAGCGCTCACTATTCGGGTTAACCGGGAAAGGACCATGGGGTCGTATAACCCATTCCGAATATGTGATATGTCGTTGTGAATTGCATTGAAGATCGGTGTTGAAGACCGAGTATTTGTGAAAACGATAGGATGACCTATTGATTGTCTCTGCACTGGGTAGCTCCTGGTATAGAGATCTCCTAAGTGATGGGAAATTCGATCGGGATTGTGAATACCCGTATTGCAAGGGCTTCGTAAGAAGTGCCTTCGGTTTTGTTCGAGCCCGGAACAGACTTGTATGGATTGTATGTCTGACATTACAAGTTGAGATATAAAGCCGATTTCTTTCAAATATATTTCTGTTGGTGGCGGAGAATTTATTCTTTTAGCTTAACACCCTTCTCTGAGACATACGTGCTTAGAGGTTATGTAGTTGAATGTTATCAGCGATATATTCCCAATTTGGTAATGTGACATGCTGAGTGATGCTGAAATGATCATTGTGTTGATTATTTGTGATAGGAACGTTATTTGATCGTCTATCCTTGTGATCATTGTGTTGATCATTTGTTGACCCAAAGCATGGCTTTTGTATAAAGTATGTTTTTGTGGACGTGAATTCGTCGAGCCTCACACCCCGTGAATGGTCAAAACAGGAAAGAAGCAGCAAGGTTATGAGGGGTAGCACCCTTTAGGATGTGTCCATTTCCTTCTGGAAAAGGGTGGTATCATGGTATGGAGCCCAGATACTTACTTATGTTGAAAACACTTTGTTATGATTGTGTGAATTGATTACGAGCGCTCGGTGATAAAGGTCCCAAAGGACCGGGGGATGGCATATTCGGTCAGTTGTTACTCAGTTAGGGGTAACCCGGCCTTGTGTTGGTAGAGATCCGGTTTGGTTCTCGGGGATGTCCATCCAGAGGCATTCTCATGTGGCAATGGGAAGTTCCTTGGCCTGACCATTCGTTGGAAATCCAAAGAAACAATACGTGACTTGTACGGTTTTAGTTGTATAACCTGCTATGGAATGTGGCGGTAACCTGCTATTGAACATAGTTAGCTATAGTAGGCATACGATAATGGTCGTATGTTGGCTAAGATTTATATTCTACTTTCGAAATGAATTTTTCCTACACTATACACTAATAATAATATCAAATGTTATTTTAAATGCGTATCAAGCATCTTTGACTATCATAAGGAGAAATCTCCTCCGATTCTGCGTTTGCATTGTGTGTGTGTGCGGGAGGCCTTATGGTAGTCTCATTTTTAAAAGCATTGCGAATTGAATTTAAAAATATTCTTCTATTTTGATTTTAAAGTAAATAAACTGTTTTGAGTTCTCACACCAGTCACATGACTGACTTGGAGTTTATTGTTTTCCTTCCTAAACTCTGGGTGCCCACCAATTTCCACACGGGCAGTCAAGAGTTTAAGGTTTATCAGGATATTCTGGATATTCTGGAGTTGCTGGAGGCAAGCTGGATGGCATGGCGTATTACTAGTTTATATAATATTTCTTTTTCCGCTGCATTGTTTGTTGTTGTATGATGTTGTTGTACACTCTGATGATTTGATGTAATGTAATATAATGTAATGTAATAACTGATATAGTTCTTTGTTTAAAGATTATTCATTTATTATTATATGTTGTTCCGCTGCGAATTGTGAGATTCTGATGTTGTTCTGTTGTTTCTGTTCCGTTCTATTTTCTTCTGTTTTTCTTTTTCCTCTATATTCTATTTTCTTCTATTTTAAAATTTTCTGTTCTCTTTTCTATTTTCTTTTCTCTCTATTTTCTATCTTCTCTCTTCTTCTCTTTTCTTTTCTTAAATTCTTTTTAAAAATCCATAACATTCCGGGTTTTCGGCCTTCGATTTCTCGGCAGTCGATAAAGTGAGTATCGATGTTGAATTTTCGAAAGTCGAAAATTTCCGGGACGTTACATTTGGTATCAGAGCTTATGGTTAAGCGACAACCATGGTTCTGTTGGGTATTACTCGTTAGAGATAGAGTCAGCAGTACTCTAGAATGAGTTTGAGTGTAATAATAGCTATGAGAGCGTATTTGTTAGTGAATATAAAATTGTTTTATATTGTGATGATTGGTTTATTGAGTGGCATATGAACTTTCGTCAGCGTGGTCCGCAAGACTATGCCGAAGGGGTTTCTAAACACTTGAATAGAACAATTCGACACAGTATTGATTTTTAAAATTGGGTAAATGAAATAATTTTACCTTGAGTATATTTCATATATATAAAGAAATAATTTTTCAGAATTATTAAAGTGTATATAAGTTGATTGTTTAGTTGTTTGAATAATCTAAATAAAAGAAGAATTGTATAAGCAAAAAGAATTGTAAGAATTGAATTATAATTAATGTGATTTACAATTGTGAAATAAAACTTATATATATAAGAAGTGAAACTATATGAATATATTTATGAATATGAGTTGTAAATAAAAAAATGAATTTAAAGTTAAATGGAAATTTACTTTAGAAATGGAAATATAACTTAAATTATGTTGAATGAAGTTGATATTAGTATCAAAGTTAAATAATCAAGTGGATTAAATGAATATGAACTTGAGTTATATAAATAAAAATTCAACTTTGTAATTGAATTGAATGAATGGATTGAATGTAAGTCAATTAAATGTAAATTAAGTTGATATGAAATAATGAATATAAGTGTTAATTCATTAAAATCTTAATGTTATTGGAAAGTTGAATAGTTGAATAAAAATCAATTTAATTGAACCAATTGAAAGTGATGGTGTTAAAACCAAATTGAATGAATATATGCAAAGTGATTTTGTTGTTATATGGTTGTTAGTTGATTTTATATAATTCATTAAGTATTAATGAAAGTGAATTAATGAAATTGAAAGCTATGTAATTGAATTCAAATTGAAAGTAAATAAATTTGAATAGAATTGAACGTGAATTGGATTTAATTAGTGAATGCAAACTAATTAAAATTGAATAAGAATGAATGTTGATAAAATTCAATGTAAATAAATCAAATGTGATTTGAATTGAAAACCCTTTCATTGAATATTAATGAGACTATGAATGAATATTATTGATTATGAATGGTAGTTGGTTGATGTTGGCATTTGTTGTTTTACTACATTTGCTATGTGACATATATAGTTGTTATGGAGATATATGTGGTATATTGAGATTATTTTCATATATGCATGTTCTCTTGTTGTTTGTTGAGTGATTAGTAGGTGCGGATCGCGTTTGCTTCGCATTTGGAGCTCGCTTTTGCACTATATTAGCCGTATATGCTTGCTAATAAAATATAAGGTACATATCTCGGATTAAATATCGTACTTTTACATTTTTTCCCTTCGGGATGCCTCATTACTTGATGAGATGTATATTTGTGATATATATACTGTCATTTTTTTTTCGGATCGAGCCGCGCAAAGGAGACTATGGCGAATTTTTCCGAAAATTTAAGGCGTTAGAAAAAAATTTGAGAAAATTGGAAAATTTTGAAAACTTTCACTTTGATTTTAGAATTGAAAGTTAAACAATAGTAATTGCTTTTGAAAAGATAACTAAGTATGATTTGAAAACTTAGTAAAAAGATTTGTAAGAAGTTTAATTATAAATTTTGGGAAAATTAATAGATTCTATAACTTTTCTTACTTGTAATTTCGAGGACGAAATTCTTTTAAGTGGGGAAGATTGTAACGACCCAGAATTTTTAATAATTAAAATTTGAATATTTAATTAATTTTAAATATTAATAAGTGAATTTATAAGTCAAATAAATTTTTATTTGAATTTTTGGATTTAATTGAATAATTAAATCGATAATTTAATATGTTAAATTATGGAAATAAATGAAAATTGAGTTAAATATGATTGAAAATGATTTGTAAAATTTTATTTTATCATATGGAAGTTAGAATGATATTTTAGAACTTTTAAAATCGAATTAAAAGTTAATTTGTGAAAATTGAATATTTTAATATTAAAATCGACTAGTAAAAATAGTCAATTTTTGAACAGTCTCAGAATTGAACGAAACCAGTTCCATTGGATCCGTAATAGTTAGTTATTACCGGATTTCAAATTTCGTGTCAATCGGAGTTATCGTTTGATCGTGGCAGCTCGAAACGCATCGATTTATTTTTAATTTAAATTTGGCGAGCTAAAATAGCCATTTTTCAAAAAGTCTCGGATTTCGACGAAACCAGTTTCATCGGATCCGTAATGTGATATTATTGTAAGGTTTCAAATTTCAAGTCAATTGGATTTACCGTTTGTCCGGTACGAATTAAAACGCCTAGAAATCGACTTAAATCGGTTTAATTCAAATTGAGCGTTTTTAGCCATAACTCGCACATACTTCCGAATTAGCTTCCGAAACCTGTTCCATTGTGTCCGGAACGCGGGGTAAACCTTAGAAACGCTGGTTACGGCGCGTAAATCGGAGTTCGGAATTCCCGGATGAATAGTGTCGTTTAATTTCTATAAATAGACCAACCATTCAAAAATTTGAGAAAAAATAAAACCCTAACCCTAATAATTCACAACCGCCGCCTCCTATATTATGAACGGCCAGAGTTCAATCTTCTTCTCCTCTAATTTTCTTCAAATCCGTAAGGAATTACACAAATGTTTCAACTACAAGATTGTAGAGGGCGTTGAGATCTAGCATCTCAACGGGTATGATCGAAATTAGTGGAGCGAATCAACGGCAATGGGCTAGGGAAGGACGCACGTTTGGGTTCGTTTTTCGCGAGCTAGGTGGGACCGAGACTTAAGATTTTCTGGCCGAAGGTGGCTCTTGGTCGTGGCTACGAAGAGGTGCTTCCTGATCGAGGTGGAAGGGCTTGGGGTTGTCGCGTGAACTAGGGTTTTTGGGTGATGGTGGGTTCGGTTTTTTTTACCTGGAGAACGCGTGTTTGGGGAAGAACGTAGGGCACGGCCATGATCTCATTGCCAATAAAATCAGCGGCCCAGATTTGCTTGTGAGATTCAAGTATATAAAAGGAAATTGAAATTGAATTATATAATTATTCGTATAACTTTGTAATGCTATATCTCTTTCATACGAGGTCGAAAAATTACGAAACCAGTTGCGTTGGAATCGTATGGACGAGCACTACGCGATGGAGTTGGTTTGGAGTCGTTTGGAGTTAGTGAGAATTTTGGGTAAAATTAAACGTCCGTTTAATTTTATTCAAAATAAATCGCTAAAACGGAAATAAAACCAAGGTGAGAACTTCTCACTCAATCGAATCAGTTTCGATTTTATTTTAAATAGTTAGATTTAAAATATTTGAATGCATGTTTGAATGATGATTAATATATATTGATTGTTAAAATAGACATTATGCGCCGTTAGTAAGCGGATGTTATTTAATAAAAACATATACCGCGAATATTTCATAAACAGTGAAATTGGTATTATAAATAATATCAATATATATATATATTGGCATATGTATATATTGCAGTTGATTGATTTTCCGTATTTTTTAGCGGATGAGACCCTATTACGCCGTTATTAAGCGGATAATATTTAAATCCCATATACCGCGATAATTTCGTACTGGAGCGAAATTGGTATTGTGCTAATGTTTGTGGATGCAGGAAAACAGGTTGGAGGGATCCAACTGGATTCCTCAACAGTATTTATTTAATTTCAGATATTTTGATATTTGATTGATTATCATATTGATATATGATATCGTTGTTGTCGCGATTGACTATTTGGTATGTAGCATCATTGGACCAAATTTGGAATTTTAAAATGATTTCAAAGTGATTTTTGAAAGTATAAGTTATAAAATATTTTTGGAATTGATCCATGTTAAATAAATAAACGTTATAATTTTTTAAAGTTATAAAAATTATGATTTTGTGGAATATAGTTAAAAGTTGATGTTTGAGAAATAGGGGATTTATGATTTTATAAAATAGTTTAAATTGGATTTTTGAATATATTATAAAAGTTTAAAAATAGGATTTATAAAATTTGATTATTTTATAAATCAAAATGGTGAAATTATAAAGGAATTTAAAGACGTTTTAAAAGAATAATATAAATTGATTTATATTAAGAGATTTATAAACGGATATTTATAAATTGAAATATTGACTTATAAAACGAGTTTTTATAAGTGTTTGAATGAAGTGAAAATGAAATTCATAAATGAATGAAATTTATAGAATTATAAACTGTGAAGTTATAAAAGTAAATTTATAAATAGTAAGATTTATAAATTTGGTGAAATTATTTGAAGAATAGATTGGTTAGATAAATGGATCTTATAAGTTATAAGATTTATAAATTGGAAAATCTCTAAAGGAACGATTTTGTAAAATAATCGTTTTATAAGTAATTAACTTATAATATGAACGTTTAGTTTATAATTTAGTTATAAACTGGAATAGGTGAATAAAGGAATTTATAAAAAGGAAGTTTTTGTAAATAAATAGAAATGAAATTTATAAACGTTGTTTTATAAATCCGCAAACAACTTATTTTGATAAGTTAATTGTCATAACTTATTTAATGGAGTTATATTCACGTTTTTGAATAGTGAATAACACGTTAAAGAAATTGTTTTAGATTTGGTGTTTTAAACAGAATTAAAACGATCTAACGATGTTTTAAAAGATGTTGAGATTCGAAACCATAGATTTCAACATTTATTGTTGAAATAGATGTTTCGAGAAATAAAAGGAAATGGTGGACTATAACACTGTTGTTATAGTAAATGATTTCCGAAAGGAAATGTTTTGAATAGTATTGGGATTTATATATCTATTTAATTTCGAATCCCTATACTAGTGATTTTGGGTTGTCGTAACGATGTTTTACGCAACATTCGTTTTGACCCAAATAAATATGTTTAAGTGAATGATTTCCTTAAAAGAATGAAATATATACTTAATCTCGATTTAAGTATATTGAATATTTTCCAAGTGTTGAAAATAAATAAAAATTGTGAATTACTTATGAATAAATAAGAATGGAAATGTTTTTCCAATATAAAGTGAATATTAGAGAATTTATCTTTTTGAAGATAAATTGAAAATGAATATTATAAATCGAATTGAAGTCGTATATTCATTAATACTTTGGAATGTAAATTCACCAGTGAATTTATAAAAGAAAATGGAATTTGATTTAAAAATAAATATTGATTTATTTTGAAGTGTTAAAATTATATATCTAGTGAAGATATTTTGGAAAATAAATAATTTGGAAAATTATTTGGAAACTGGTGATGTGTGCATATCCATTGATAGTTCAATAACCGACTATCAATATTTCCCTTTGAATGGGTATTTGATGTGATTTGTTTGAATTTGAATGCCATACTTATTTTTGAATAAGCGCTCACTATTCGGGTTAACCGGGAAAGGACCATGGGGTCGTATAACCCATTCCGAATATGTGATATGTCGTTGTGAATTGCATTGAAGATCGGTGTTGAAGACCGAGTATTTGTGAAAACGATAGGATGACCTATCGATTGTCTCTGCACTGGGTAGCTCCTGGTATAGAGATCTCCTAAGTGATGGGAAATTCGATCGGGATTGTGAATACCCGTATTGCAAGGGCTTCGTAAGAAGTGCCTTCGGTTTTGTTCGAGCCGGGAACAGACTTGTATGGATTGTATGTCTGACATTACAAGTTGAGATATAAAGCCGATTTCTTTCAAATATATTTCTGTTGGTGGCGGAGAATTTATTCTTTTAGCTTAACACCCTTCTCTGAGACGTACGTGCTCAGAGGTTATGTAGTTGAATGTTATCAGTGATATATTCCCAATTTGGTAATGTGACATGCTGAGTGATGCTGAAATGATCATTGTGTTGATTATTTGTGATAGGATCGTTTATTTGATCGTCTATCCTTGTGATCATTGTGTTGATCATTTGTTGACCCAAAGCATGGCTTTTGTATAAAGTATGTTTTTGTGGACGTGAATTCGTCGAGCCTCACACCCCGTGAATGGTCAAAACAGGAAAGAAGCAGCAAGGTTATGAGGGGTAGCACCCTTTAGGATGTGTCCATTTCCTTCTGGAAAAGGGTGGTATCATGGTATGGAGCCCAGATACTTACTCATGTTGAAAACACTTTGTTATGATTGTGTGAATTGATTACGAGCGCTCGGTGATAAAGGTCCCAAAGGACCGGGGGATGGCATATTCGGTCAGTTGTTACTCAGTTAGGGGTAACCCGGCCTTGTGTTGGTAGAGATACGGTTTGGTTCTCGGGGATGTCCATCCAGAGGCATTCTCATGTGGCAATGGGAAGTTCCTTGGCCTGACCATTCGTTGGAAATCCAAAGAAACAATACGTGACTTGTACGGTTTTAGTTGTATAACCTGCTATGGAATGTGGCGGTAACCTGCTATTGAACATAGTTAGCTATAGTAGGCATACGATAATGGTCGTATGTTGGCTAAGATTTATATTCTACTTTCGAAATGAATTTTTCCTACACTATACACTAATAATAATATCAAATGTTATTTTAAATGCGTATCAAGCATCTTTGACTATCATAAGGAGAAATCTCCTCCGATTCTGCGTTTGCATTGTGTGTGTGTGCGGGAGGCCTTATGGTAGTCTCATTTTTAAAAGCATTGCGAATTGAATTTAAAAATATTCTTCTATTTTGATTTTAAAGTAAATAAACTGTTTTGAGTTCTCACACCAGTCACATGACTGACTTGGAGTTTATTGTTTTCCTTCCTAAACTCTGGGTGCCCACCAATTTCCACACGGGCAGTCAAGAGTTTAAGGTTTATCAGGATATTCTGGATATTCTGGAGTTGCTGGAGGCAAACTGGATGGCATGGCGTATTACTAGTTTATATAATATTTCTTTTTCCGCTGCATTGTTTGTTGTTGTATGATGTTGTTGTACACTCTGATGATTTGATGTAATGTAATATAATGTAATGTAATAACTGATATAGTTCTTTGTTTAAAGATTATTCATTTATTATTATATGTTGTTCCGCTGCGAATTGTGAGATTCTGATGTTGTTCTGTTGTTTCTGTTCCGTTCTATTTTCTTCTGTTTTTCTTTTTCCTCTATATTCTATTTTCTTCTATTTTAAAATTTTCTGTTCTCTTTTCTATTTTCTTTTCTCTCTATTTTCTATCTTCTCTCTTCTTCTCTTTTCTTTTCTTAAATTCTTTTTAAAAATCCATTACATTTCGGGTTTTCGGCCTTCGATTTCTCGGCAGTCGATAAAGTGAGTATCGATGTTGAATTTTCGAAATTCGAAAATTTCCGGGACGTTACAAAACGTCCTCACTTAACCCAGAGTAATATGTGTAATGTCCCCTATTTGGAGGCCTAAAACTAACTGCTATGGATGCTGTAGTCATCCATAGTTATTAATTATCGGTGACCAATGCGGTAATGTTAGATACATTGATATACCAAAAACACATGAATATGAAATTTTTTAAACTAAATTTAAAAAAAATTCTCATTTCATTACAAATAACATTTTAGATTCATTACGTAATCTCATACATAAGCCACATTTTGAGAAATTACAATTTATTAGAAAATACGCCTAGAACGATATATGAAGATGTCCCCTGAGTCTAAATATAAGCAATTAAACAAATTTGCCCTTATATCCAAATAACACAACAGACAATACATAGAATCTCTTAAATAGCTAGCTTGCCTCCTAAACGTCTCCGGAAGCTTATTCATCAACTAATAACCTGAAAACCCTTACCCTCAACCTACTCAAATTAATTTTGAGCTCCCAATGTTTAAGGGGAAAAACATAAACTTCTAGCCAGACAAAAAGTCTGATGTGAATACTAATATACCATCTCGAACCAAATAGATATCTAGCAAGACCATGCCGTTGAGAGGAACTGATTTTCCCATCACTAATACCTTAACCAAAAACTAACTAGCCATATACTTAAAAGTCTTGACGATCGTATACTATCTAACTTGTGTATAATATGCAAGTATATAAATCAATGCAATGGTAGATAATAAATAGTAAAATATAAAAAGCATACAAACCCAAGTTTTTATACTGGTTCGGACCTCTCATCCTATGTCCGATCTCGAAGCTCCCCTTCGGTATTTTCTATAAACAAATTACCCTCATTTTGCCTGAAGGAATAGGCTAATACCAAAGTATCTCAGGCAATCTTGTGTTCCAATAATATAGTTTTTGACTTACAGTACAAATCTTCCTATGATCTACTTTGATTTCTAGGAAGTGATTCAACCAAAATACTATTTTGGTTATAATGGATTGAGAGTATGCAATCAATGTATACGCAAAAGAGTGCTTAGTAATAAAGAGAGTAAAGAATAGATTAATTCAAGTTCAGTGAATTCTATTTCTCAACCAAAGTGGTATTTGTAGATTCAGAAAGTTGCAAATGAAAAATTGTTAGCCTTTGAGAATGTCTCGTTATTTTAATTGTTGCAGCTCTTTATTGAAAGATGATTTCCTTTCGATTCAAAACAGAAGTGTCTTTTCAAATGTGACAGTTTTACCCATGATAGTCATCTGTGATAAAATCCTCAGACATCTATGATCTGTTTAATTTTTAATCTGAGACTTTTCATAGACATCTGTTGGTTTATCACAGACATCTATGAGGTGTAAAATCTGGTTTTCACCTCATTTTGATGTACATGAAATTGTGTATGCTTGTGTATTCATATATACTTAAGGAGACCTTAACAATATTTTATCTAGGACCTTTTTATAGTAGAATAACCTTAGTATAGTCAATGAATCCTTCATTTCTCTTTGAGTCTCAGTATCTTCGAGCATGGTGTCTTCTTGAAGCATATACCTTCAATCTTGATAAGGTCTTTATATATATATATATATATATATATATATATATATATATATATAATTGTATAGTTGTTATCATTGAAACATAAATTGGAGGTTCTTATAATCTCCTCCTTTTTGATGACGACAACTATACAATCAAAAGTCTAATATACAGTGAAGTATTAACTATACGATCAAAATATCAACTATAGAATGGAAGTATTATTATCTTTGTGTAATTTTTATCTCCCCTTGTGTATGTGCATCTCTGTCTATGTATATGCATAAATTTTCTCCCCCTTTGTCATTATCAAAATTGAGGGAAAGGATATATGATACATATATAAACAATATAAATGGCCATAACATGTCATTATTTCAGATTATAAAAAATCAAATTTGAAAACTTAGAAGGAATTGTAACAGAAGTTATACGTAGGATAACAAATAAGCATGAGTTTCAAAATAAAAGAATTTTTTTTTAATTGTAATGATTTTGGGAATAAGATAGGCCTCCGTAGTTCTTGTAATACTCACAGTAAGTAGATGGATCCTGCTTATATGTACCTAGCTATGGCATTTGGTCATGGTACTCCTCATCTTCGTTAATCGAAAGGCCTTAAAATGCCATGTAAGATGGTTGTTGAAATTATGAATCTTCGGAGACGTATATTTCATCATTGTCTTCTTCTTCTTCCTTGGCTTGTGCGTGCATTGGAGTCTTCTCTCGAGAACCTTTATTATGTGACTTTCCTTCAGGCAAGGCTTGAGAATGATAAACTAGTGTTTGAACCCGAGGTGGAGGTGTTGAGGAAGGCGAAGATGATGAGGTTGAGGAAGATCGACCACATACTTTATGCATCACTTTCCCTAAAGTGGAAACCACTTTGTCCAGAGTCTTCTCCATCTTTGTCATCCTAGTGGAGAAAAAGCATTCTAATCCAGTAATTTTTCTGTTTAAAGCCCGTCGATTGACCGTGATTATTTTTTGGTATTTGATTGCCAAATCGCAAAGAGATTCATTTGGTGTTAGTTCAACCCGAGCTTCTTGAATTGTGGAGTCCGAATAATATTTGGCACAATGACTGGAGGAAGGTGGATGTTGGGAAGGATGAGGGGAGTAGGTTTGTTGAGGATCTCTAGTTTGAGGAGGACCATGATGTTCTTGTTGTTGTTGAGTCCATTGCTTGAAGTGAATGATACGAGGTGAACACTTCGGAAGGTGCATCAGTGAAAGATATCACGGTCCACTACCTTTGGTTGGAATTTCTTCATATCGTGAGATATATTAAGGAACTCCAAGATTATGCAAGATGCGCATTATATATGGAGCATAAATAATGGAACACGATGCGTTGACCAAAATCCTTTAATTTGGTCATGAATCAATTTTTCCAAGTTAACTGGTAGGCAAGCAAATATGGCATACAAAGCTCTATGGTCATTGGGATAAATTTATTCATGATTACCTAAATGTGGAATGGTGGTATTAATTATAATTCGATTTAATAGTCTAGTTGTGGTCGAAGATAAATGGATTTCCATTGTGGCATTCTATCCTCTCATATTTGATGGGTAACTTCATCTCCAGATAGAAGATTGTGATCCGGTATATCGGTTAATTCAATCTCCTCATAAGAACATCCTAACTATGACTAATGGTAAACATATCAATCTTAACCTCTCTCCCGTAAACACTTGAACATAACCAACCATCATTATTCTTTGGATTCCGGATATATGAACTACATAGATTGGAGTAGAAGAGGCTAATAGCAAGAGGATAAATGAATACCTTATTCGTACCATAGCTAATCAAATTGCAACAGTCGACATCCGTAGTAATCCCCAAGATTTCATATTCCATAACATTGCCAAGGCGATAAAAAGGACCTAAGTGGATCTTCTTTTGGGTAAGCTCATCGAATCTTTTAATTGCATTGTGATTATTGCGAAGTTAGTAGTTACTGTAAGCTTGTGCGACTGGTGCATAAGAGGAGGATGAAGATTGGCCTTGCTTTTGCTTCTTGGAGACGGTAATCTTCTTGGGAGCCATTGATTTAAGAATTTGAGTGTTTTGAGATCTAGGGTTTTAAGAATTTGAAGTTGAAATGAAGGTAAAGTGAAGAGAAAGAGAAGGTTTTTTATATACGACCATTAGATAATTTTTGCCAAAGTAGCGACAGATGTCCATGTCTTTAGTGAGAATGAGGTAGAGAGAGGTGACAGACGTCTGTAATGGTTCCACAGACGTTTGTGACTTTAAAAGATTTAAACAGAGAGTCTTTTCTTGTGAGTTTTCCATAGGTGTATGTGGCTACAAGGAAATTTTTACCATAATTGATCACAGTCATCCGTGATATGTAATTTCTGTTATCTGAAGGAAAATTTGATATGAATGAAAATATTTTTCAAATTTTAAATATAACAAATAGTATACATATCAATAAATAAATATGATGTGTAACATAAATTTTAATTTTTGTCGAAGAATTCTGAATTATTATTTTGTTGTATATCCTACAAATTTGGTTCAACTTTTGTATCGTCAAGTAATGGATTTAGTGGAGACCAACTTGGACGAGCCGGAGTGTCAATCCAAGCTAGGTTTGATGGTACGGTTTGCACAAATTTCTTGGAATAATTATATGCTCTTTTGGAGGAGTTTCTTGTAATCAAGGACGTATGCAATTTTTTATTGGTTAATGACCACTAACTGATAGAATACGTTTTTCAAAAAAATTTAGATGAGATCCTTGATGTCGTTGCTCGTAATACATCTCACGTTGAACGTCGATAATTTCTTCTTGACAGTGATATATCTCATCGACTTTGTGTGTGAGAAATGTCGATTTCAGATCAATAGATCGTTTAGCTTTCTTTCATGTGGGAGAAAAGACGATGTAGTATGTTGGTGATGCAACAATGTTTAGAGAGTCTGAATGAGTTGATGTGGTGTGGATTTAGTTAGGGATACGTAAGTGCTATTTGACGAGGGGGATTTATAGTCAATAGTTGAATAGGTGGAGTCGTGGTCGGAAGACAATGTATTATTTGCTATAGTAATTTAGTCGTGTTTATTTTTTTTAAGTGGTATGTAACTGAATTTATAAGATAAAATGTAGCTATATTTAGAAAAAGTAGTTAAGAAAAATGAGTTAACCCATAGGAAATTAATATTAGTTTGATTTAAATGGTTGTTATTAAAAAAATATGTGGTTGTTGTTAATTCAAAGTTATAAACTTAAATATTCGGTTGAAATTGCATATAAACTATTACAAATTTAAGTGATCAAAGCATTGTTTCTATAACTTTAGTTAACCAATTTGTTGAATGAACAAATTTGTACATTCTGTCCTAACTTAATAAAAGTTATTCACTTAATGGTTTTGTAAAAATATCAACTATTCGATTTTCGGTAACAAATTCTAGAGTTATTTTTTTTTCTCAACGCTCTTAGAAAATGGTGACGAATATCTGTATGTTTTGTCGTGAGTGATTAATTCGATTCTTCGATAAATTTAGCACTAGTATCATCGCAATATATTGGAGATTTGTTTATTATTTTTTATAGTCTTTAAGTGTTTGTTGCGTATATATATTACTTGAGCGCAAGTTAAGGCAGCAGAAATATATTTGGTTTCACATGTTGAAAGAGAAACACAATTTTGCTATTTACTAAACCATGAAACTAACGATCGACAAATAAAGTGACATGTGCCACTTGTATTTTTTCTATCCAATTTACATCCACCAAAATCCGCATCACCGTAAGATACAAGTTCAAATGTACTGCCTTTTGGACAAAATAGACCATAATATTTATTGTTGGATAAATATCGTATAATTCGTCTAACTGACCGATGATGTAATTCTTTAGGTTGTGCTTGAAATCTTGCACATAAACAAACACTCATCATAATACCTGGTCTGCTAGCGGTTAATTATAGTAAGGATCCTCTCATGCTCTGTTTTTGATCGAACTCTTTTCCATATTCATCTTTGTCTAGATGAGTAGTTGTACTCACTGGAGTGACTTTACTTGATATATTAAATGTTTTAGTAATTCTTTACAGTAATTTTCTTTATTTATAAAGATTCTATTATTTAATTTTTTTTATTTGTAATCTTAAAATAAAATTCAATTCACCCATATGAGACATTTCAAATTCATTTGTCATTATTGTAGAAAATTCATTACATAAATTTTCATTAGTAGATCCAAATATAATATCATCAACATATATTTGAATAACTAATATATTATTCTATTCTTTTTTAATAAATAACGTTGTATCTGTTTTACCCATTTAAAAACCGAAAATAATTAAATGTAATTTTAATCGATCATATCAAGCACGAGGTGCTTGTTTTAAACTATATAATGCTTTTTTTAAGTATAAAAACATGATTTGGATATTTTTCATGAACAAATAGTGGTGGTTGTTCTACGCAAACATTTTATTTTATAAAACCATTTAAGAAAACACTTCTAACATCCATTTGAAATAGCTTAAAATTATGATGACATGCAATAGCCAGTAGTATTCTTATGCCTTCAAGAAATGCCACAGGTGCAAAAGTTTCTTCATAATCAATTCCATTTTTGATTGTAACCCTTTGCCACTAATCATGCTTTATTATGTATAATATTTCCATTTTCATCAGCTTTGTTTTTAAAAACCCATTTAGTTCCAATCACTGACTGATCGTTTGGCCTTGGTACTGATTCCCAAACATTATTTCGTTCAAACTGGTTAAGTTCTTCTTGCATTGCTAAAATCTTGAAATCATCATTTGATGCTTCCTTGTAATTTTTTGGTTCAAGATTAGATAAATTCTACATTGCACATTTGATTTATTTGTCTTCTAGTCGAAACTAAGTTATTTAGATTTATAATTATGTTATCAATAGGATGATATTTTGAAGTTCGGGGTGGTGATTTCAAATTACTGTTATTTTGATTATCGTTATTATTTTCAATTATAGTTTCAATGGATTTATTTTGATTAGTGTCAAAATTTTCTTTCTCGGCTTTATTTATATTTTTAAATTTTCATCTAACGAGACATGAAGACTTTCCTTTATAACATTCATTTGTTTGTTAATCTGTAAGCTTTACATTGATCGAAATATCCAACAAAAAATCCTTCATCTGCTTTTGAGTCGAATTTACCAAGATTATCTTTTGTATCTAGAATAAAGCATTTTGATCCAAATATTAAAAAATATGATACTTTTGGTTTCTTTTTGTAGAACATTTCATAACATGTACTTTTAGTCATAGGTCTAGGAGTTACACGATTTAATACGTAACATGCTGTAGCAACTGCTTCATCCCAAATATTCTTTGGTAAACCACTGCCATTTAGGAGAGTTTGAGCACATTCTTGCAAGGTGCGATTTTTTCTTTCAACTACACCATTTTGTTGTGGTGTTCGTGGAAATGAAAAATTATGAGTGATTCCCTTTTTATTACAAAAGTTTGTGAATAATTCATTTTCAAATTCTCCACCGTGATCACTTCTTATACTTTTTATTTTTAGATCCATCAGAGTTTAATTCGTTTAGCAAAAATTTTAAACATTCGTGGAAATTAAAAAATCATCTATAATTACAAAAACATATTTATTGTGATTTATCGAACGTACTTGAGTTGGATCAAATAAGTCCAATGAAGTAATTCAAGAGGTTGTTTAGTAGAGATTTTCTATTTAGATTTAAACGATCTTTTCTTTAATTTTCCAAGTTGACATGCATCACATAGATTTTTAACTTTGAAATTTATTTTGGGTAATCCTCTTACCAAATTATTTTTGGCCAATTTTTCTATATATTTGAAGTTTATGTGACAAAATCTTTTATGCCGTATCCATGGATTATAATGATTTGTGGTTAAGTATAAATCATTGTTATTATTAATATTCATGTTTAGAATATAAATATTTCGATTTCTTGTTTCTTCAAAAATTAAAGTTTTATTTTGATCAAAGATTTTGCATTTATCTTTTTCAAAATCGATTTTAATCCCTTATCGCATAATTGATTATACTAAATAAATTAAGTTTTAAATTCTTAACTAATAAAACATTTGAAATAATGGGAGAAGAAGATATACCGATATTGATGACGTTTCTAATTCTGATAACATATCCATTAAAATTATCCTCAAAAGTAACCATGCCACTGTCTATGTAAGTGATGTTTGATAGCATATTTGCATTCCCATCATATGTTTAAAGCATCCACTTAGAGTATCCATTTCTCTTTATTATTGGTTTTGTTTTTGGCTACCTGCAAAATAATAAAATGTTTTAATTGGTACCCAATTTCTTCATTAGGGTCCTATGTGTTAGTAGGAGAATGTAGCCATACCCATGAGGACCATTAGAGATGTAATTTTCAATATGAGCTATATTTTTTAGATATGTATCTATTTGTTTTTGGATTCGTATTTTAATCATTTTTGTTTCCTTATCTTCATGTTTAGATTTTTTTTTCTAAAATTTCTATATAATGTACTATACTTCTTGAATCTTTGATTATTAAAATGTTTATGAATATTTTCGTTAAATCCTAATCCCTTCCTATTTCTTGATGGTTTTGAAATCTTTATCAAATTATCTAGATTTTTCTTTCCTTTATTAAATTTTGAAATATTATTAGTAATATTTATCTAATTTATTTTTGAGATCGAAAATTTATAAATTAGCAAATTCTAAATTTTGTTTTAATTCATTCTTTTCTTTTTCAAGTTTATAACTCTTTATTTTGTTTGTTCTCTATATCATGTGTTAAACTGGCATTTTGAGATGATAATTTTCTATATTCTTTTTGTGCTAATTCAAATTCTTCTACCAAAATAGTTTTCTCGTCTTATCAAATTATCGAATTATCTCTATTCTCTATACTTTTCATCTAATTCTATACTAATTTCAAGAATTTCATCATATGTTAATTCAGGACGTTCCACATTTATGTTAGCCACGAAACAAACATTTGCTTATTCTGAGTCACTATCACTCTCGAATGATAAGAAAGAGTCTCCCAAGTTACTTGAAATGCTCTTCACTTTTTCTTGAAATTTTCAAATTTTTTTCCTTTTATCATTGTTGAGTAGTGGACTGTCTTTCTTCATATGGACAAATTTATCAAACCCAAAGCACTTCATTGATGTTTCATTTGAGTAATATATGTTGCGGTTGTTTGGAAATTTCGTCATCCTTTTGAACTTCCTTAACTTGTTGTAATTTTTGGCTACGAACAAAATCACATCTTCTTCCAAGTCGGAGATGCCATCACTTGCCTGAAATGTGATATTTTCCTTTCATGATTTTGCTCTTTTCTTGCCTATAAATTAGCTTCATACGACATCAGATTTCCTATTAACCATTCGACTTTGAGTTGGTAAAGATCATTAGTTTCTTCGATGATTAAAACTTTTCTTTCCCATTCGTTTGTCAGAGAGTTCAAAATTCGTGCGACTAAATCAAAATAAGTGAATTTTACTCCTAGTGCTATAAGACCGTGTTGTGTAGTTTGAAATCTAGCATACATGTCAACAATTGACTCATTTGATTTCATTTTAAAAGATGAAAATTGATTGTGTAGAGTAGAAATTTTTGTTTGCTTAACTTGATTGTGCCTTCATCGGTAATTTGTGATGTACACCATATATCATAAGAAGTAGTGCAAAGCGTGACTCGTGAAAATTAAAATTTATCAATTGAGCAAAATAAAACATTCATAACTTTTACGTTGCTAGATTCCTCTGCTTTTTGTGCATCAGTCCATGTACTAATATCAGTGTCAGGTGCTTCATATTTATTTTGAGTTGCTAGCCACATTTCTAATCCATTTGCTTCCATAAAAATTCTCATGCTTGTTGACCAATAAGCATAATTGGAACCAGTAAATAGTGGCGGACGAGCAAATGATTGACCTTCTTGAAATGTACTTGCCATTTTTAATGATTTCAATTGCGTATTACTGTAGATTGAGATAACCTTGCTCTGATACCAATTAAAAGTCTTGAGGATCATATACTATCTAACTTGTGTATAATATGAAAGTATATAAATCAATGTAATTGTGATAATAAATAGTAAAATATAAAAATCATGCAAAACAGAGTTTTTATACTGGTTCACACCTCCTATCCTTCGTCCAGTCTCGAAGCTCCCCTTTGTTATTTCCTACAAAAAAATTACCCTCGCTTCGCCCGGAGGAATATGCTAATACAAAAGAATTTCTGAAAATCATGCGTTCTAACACCACAGTTTTTGACTTACAGCACAAATCTTCCTATGATCTGCTTTGAGTATATGAATATGAATGCATTGAGTTATAGGAAGTGATTTACCAAAATACTATTTTGTCTATAATGGATTGAGAGTATGTAATCGATGTATATGCAAGAGAGTCCTTAGAAATCAAGAGAGTAACGAATAGATTAATTCAAGTTCAGTGATTTCTACTTCTCAATCGAAGTGATATTTATAGATTCAGAAATTTCAAATGAAAAATTGTTATTTTTTAAGAAAGTCTCTTTATTTTAATGGCTGCAAATCTTCATTGAAAGATGAATTCCTTTAGATTCAAAACAGAAGTGTCTTTTCAAATGTGATAGTTTTGCCCATGATAGACGTTTATGGTAAAATCCTCAGACATCTATGACTTGTTTAATTTTAAATTCGAGACTTGTCACAGATGTCTGTTGTTTTATCATAGACATCTATGAGGTGTAAAAATTATTTTCACCTTATGTTGATGTACATGAAATTGTGTATGCTCATGTATACTCAAGGAGACCTTAACAATATTATATCTAGGACTCTTTTATATTAGAATAACCATAGTATAGTCAATGAATCTTCGTTTCCCTTTGAATCTCAATATCTTCGAGCATGGCGTCTTCGTGAAGCTTATACTTGTAATCTTGATAAGGTCTATATATGTATATGATTGTATAGTTGTTATCATTGAAATTTGTATTGGATGTTCTAACAACACTTTGCACCTACATCCACAATGGTTAAAACATTTCATAATATGATGATATGCAATTACACAATATATCTTGAATTTCTCATCCCCATTCATCTGACTATCTGTATCAAGTTATAGTTTCTAGGGTCATTATTAACCTATTAGTTTTCAAGGGCTAACTAATAACATGTTCAAAGCTTATGGATAATCCGTCATGTTTCATAGTTTTCATAGGATTACTAAGAACCTATTGGTTTCTACCAATAACATCATCCAATCATAGTTTTTATAGGCTGACCATGAACCAACTGGATTCTCCAATAACATCTCTCAGGTCATAGTTTTCATGGGATGACTATGAACCTGCTGATCTCTATAAATAACCAATGTCGGACATAGTTTTCATGGGATCACTAAGAATCTAATTGTCCCTGCCAATAACATTACATTCGGATGATGGTTTCCCTTTTCGTAGAGTGGTCATAATAGAAAAATGGACTTACAGTTAAAAAAAATATACGTGTTTTAAATTTTGAAAAATAGCTGGTGAAAGGGTACTAAAGCACCAGTGGCAAAAAGGGCTTCCACCAACATTGGAGAAAGGTGGTTCCTCCGATATTGGAGAAAAGGGTTCCACCGACATTGGAGAAAGGTGGTTTCTCCGATATTGGAGAAAAGGGTTCCACCGACATTGGAGAAAGAGGGTTGCTCCAACATTAGAGAAAGTGGTTCCACCGACAGTGGAGAAAAAGGATTCCTTCGACATTGGAGAAAGATGGTTCCACCAACACGGGAGAAAGGGGGTTCCACTGACATGGGAGAAAGGGGGTTCCTCCGACATTGAAGAAAGGGATCCAATGACATTGGAGAAGTGGGTTCCACCGACATTGGAGTCGGAGAAAGTGGGTTCCACTAACATTAGAGAATGGGGATACTTCGACATTGGAGTAGGGGTTCCAACGATAGTGGAGAAAGAGTTAGTGGAGAAAGAGGGTTCCACCGACAATGGAGAAAGGGGTTCCACTAACATTTGAGAAAGGGGGTTCATTGACAGATTCGTAATTAACGTAAAAACTGCTATTTTGCTAAATAAGTGTACTCTTTTCACCAGCTCCTATTCTTTGTCAAAAATCTATTGGGTGGTGACTTCTTCAACCACTTTCTTTTCAAAAAAACTGACATAGTTTAGATTTTAATAATTTTAAATTATTTGCAATCCTTCAATATTTATTATTATTTTATTATAATTATTAAGCTTTTCTAGCTTAGAAAATTCATAAGAAAAACACTTGGTAAAAATCTCAAACCAAAAATCTGAAATAACATTTTATTTACCACATAAAAATTTCGAAGCATAATTCATTATTTTATTATTTTTAATAATTAAAATATAAAATAATTGCCCTTTTCACCATAAAAAATTCATAAAATATTCCTATTAATTCTGAATATTATGAAATTAAAAATTCATTTCCAAAATTATATATTACACAATATATCCAAAAATTAAGTCATTTGGAGGTCATTCACTAAGGTTTTTCCCTTGAAACCTATCATAATAATTTTTTAAAAATTCCAATAAATCATTCATGCAAACAATGGTAAAATCAACCCTATCAATATCAAACAATGTGGAAGACAACAAAAATCCTAAATTTAACACATATAAATTAGATGGACACTATTATTCACCTTGTTTTGAGAAAAAGACTTAGGAATTGAGTTGTTAATTTGATTCCCCTTAGCTTTAATTTGATTCTCTAATTTTTCTTCTTTTAAAAGCTCTAGTAATGACCTCTACTTTGTTTATGCATTGTATGGATGTAAAAATAAATATGAATATGAGATTAGAAGGAGGAAATGAAGATTATTCCTATTTTGCCCCTCTCATAAATCCTCCTGCTTATGTTTAAGTTTAAATAATCTTATATGTTGATTAGTTAAGGACTAACCCAATTAATTATCAAATCTCATCTCCTTTTCATGCCACACGTTATTCTATTTAATTAATCTAATTAAATCTCTTGAATAATGTTAAAGAAAAATTCAGGGTGTTACAGGCTCCCCCGCTAAAAAAATTCATCCCCTAAAATTCAGTAGGGACCATAAACAAGCAAATCAGTCATACCAACATAGCAAGTATATCCTACCAGCGAAAAGTCTATATAAAATAAATATAGAACATATCCTCATAACAGCCTAGGATAAGTATCCATAATCACGTCTTCCGTTTCTCCAGTACAGTCCTTCTCATTATCGCTCCATTGAACTTTTACCAACTTAACTATCGGCTACAACCCGAACTGGTTGCCTATCAAAAGTCAGATCCGGTTCTACTATTAAGTCTTCTAATGCATTATGAGGGATAGTAGTTGTTGGATCATGTACATACTTATAAATATAGGACACATGAAATACATTATGGATACCGTGCCAAGCTGCTCGATGACTCTACTTTGTATGCGAGCTTTAGATCCTTTTGATTACTTGGAATGGTCCAACATATCTCCGTGCGGGTTTGTCCGAATTTCCAAATCATACCACACCCTTAATCAGTGATATTTTAATGAAAACCCTATCTCCAACTGAGAACTCTAGATCTTTACACCTCTTATCTGTGCAGCTCTTTTGTCGAGACTAAGCTTCCTTCATCCTACCTCGGATCAACTCCATCTTCTCTGTTGCTTCTCTCGCCATATTTGGATCAAGGACCAATCTATCTCTGATCTCTAACCAACACGCTGGTGATTTGCATGGCCTACCATATAAAGTTTAGAAAGGTGTCATCCCTATATTAGACTGGTAACTATTATTATAGGAAATTTAACCAAGTGCAAATGGTCTTCCCACGACCCACCAAAATCTAATACACAAGGTCTTGATGGATCCTCGACGACCTTGTTGACTCTTTTTGTTTGCTCATTCGTTTACGGGTGATATGCGGTAATCACCTTAAGCTCGGTTCCCAACATTCCTTGTAGACTCTTCCAAAACTCACTAGTAAATAAGGCATCTCTATCACTGACTATGTGTAACGACCTATAAATTTCGATAATTAAATTTATTGATTAAATAATTTTTGGAATTTAATGTTGTGAGAAAAATTAAGTTTAATAATAAGAATAATAACTAGAGTAAAATGTAATAATGTTAGCATACGTTAATGGATAACCATTTTAATGCAATTTCAATTAATTGAATTTAATAATTTTAATTTAAGGTAATTGATAACTATTGTAATTAAATCTCAATTAATTTGAATGATTGTAAGGTTAAAATTTGGTATAAACTGTAAATGAGTAAATAAATCAAATGTTGTATTAAGTGGTGAAATTTTATGTAATTAATTTTAATTGATTAAAATAGAATAATTAATCTGTATGTGAATTTATTAGTTTGTTTGTTAACAATAAACATAGAAATGTGTTTGAATTGGTAAGTTATAACAATAATAATAATAAATTCGCTATTTAATTCATTGATAATAGATTGGAAATCAATTGCAATTAATACACTTCATTAATGTAGTTAATGTAGATTTAATTGATAATTGTAGAATTTTAATTCAATAGGATGTAACCCAATGTAAATTTTATTCATAATATGACAATTGATTAAATAAAAAGATTTGAAATCAAGTTTGATCAATTTATGGGTTTTAAATTATAAGTAATGAATTTATTTAATTGAAATTGGAACATTGTAATTAGCGCAATGATAATATTTTAATTTGACATGGTAAATTTGTTTTAAAAGATTATAATTACTAGTTAAAGTGATAAAATTTTGTTAGTTATAAAATTTGAATTTGAAAAGCGATAAATTTAATTTAATAACAATTTATTTAATTAACGTGAAAATAACCATTTTGGCCACTATCTCAAATTTCGATGAAACCAATTTCATCGGATCTGTAATAGTGAATTATTGTAGGGCTTCAAGTTTTGTAGCGATCGGACTTTTCATTTGATCATGCGAGTTCGAAACGCGTAAAGATCAGTTTAGTCTAGTTCAATTGAAATAAGCTGATTTTAAAAGCTAACTTCTTCATACGATGGAATTAGGACTTGAAAAATATTCCATTGAGTTTAAAAATATCTAAAACCAATACTTCAATATATTGGATGATCTATTTTCGTTTCGGGGTCAGAACATGCTTTTTGGGTAGCGTAGTCGTTTCGATCCAACCCTGCCTATATATAGGCTATTATAAACCCGAGTTGTTTCTCATTTTATTATTTTTTGTATGTACATCTTCCTCCTCCTTCTCAAACACCAGAACATCAAACCTAATTCCCAAATTTCAAAATCTAATTTTAAAAAAAATTGCTCTAGGTTTACTTCGAGTCGGGTAGAGGTTTACTTCGAGTTTCAGAGGGAAAACCCTGCAGCGACTTGGGCTCAGAGAGAGTTCCATGCCAAACAAGGCGGATCTGGCTATGTTTCAAGTTCCAGAGGTGAAAACCCTGAAGTGACTTCGGGTTAGGAGCCAAATAACTCGGGTTTCGGGTCATTTTGGCCAAAAACTCAAAGCAAGCACCGGGTAATTTAGGCGACGACTCGAAGTCGAAATTTTCAAATCTTCTAATGTTGATAACTTTTGCATACGAGCTCAAATTCACACGCAGTTTTCTCCATTGGGATCATATCAAAATTCTAGACATTTTAGAACAGATTTAGCTTTATTCTGAGACTATCAAATTTTGGGCTAATTTTTGGATTTTAAATCGACGACAAATCGAAGGTGGGTGTTTTAACCCACTCACAACTACTAAATTATCTTATGTTAGTTAAATTGAATTTATGATGTAATTTGAAATTGACTGGTTGATATTTGGTATGCTTTTGTCATTCCAGTTAAATATGGCTTTTATTGCATTTAATCATTGTTTAATTAAATATTAAATTTTAACTAGCCATTTTATAATTGTTGATGATAATCAGTTATCTATTGATGTTTATTGATTGATTTGGATGATGATTGTGATGGATGTTTGACTGTTGATATTGGATGACTGGATGTTATATCTCTATAGTGTTATAACACTACAAGTTCTCTATGGGTTGAAATGATACATACTTGAACGATCTGATAGATTAGGAAAGAATCATTATGAGTTGAAATGATAGACTCAAGCAATTTCATGGATTTGTAATTATTTTGGGATTGCGGATTGAAATGATGCATATCCGTAAATATAAATAATTGCGGATTGAAATGATAAATATCTGTATCACTTGACCATAGGGTAGAAAATTATATACGGACAACGGATTGGTTAAATTAAATGATTTTAAATCTTTAAACTTTGAATATAATTAAACAATATTTTGAAATAGAATTTGATTGATATAAATTGAATTGTTTTAAGTGAATTACTTAAACGATTTAAATTGAAATTTTAAAGTTGAATTTTGAAGTATAAACGAAATTTATCAAAATTAAGTTATAGAGAAGCTGGAAATTGTAACCTTGAAATCTACTGAAATGTGAATAGCGTAAAATTGATATTTTAAGATTTGAAATTGGGTTTTGATTTGAAGTTGGGATAAGGTTCAGATGTGTTGAAATGAAAGAAATGGTTTAATTTTGATATTAATTCCAAATTAATTATTTTAATATAAACGATTTAAAGATTTAATATTTTAAAATCCTGATTTTAAGATTTTCAAACTATTTTAAATCAATTTAAACTATTTAATTAATTTTAATCTATTTAATCTAATTTAACTCATTTTAATCCATTTGAATCTAATTTAACTTATGTAATCTATTTTAAATCTATTTTAAAACTACTTAATCTATTTTAAATCTATTTTAAAACTAATTAATCTATTTTAAATCTATTTAATCTATTTTAAATTAAATTTAAACTATCTTAAACCCACCAAACCTATTTTAATCTATTTTAAATTATTAAAAACAATTTAAACTATATATTAAAATAGTTTAACCATTTAAAAGCTATTTTAAACCTTTCAGACTATTTTAAAACTATTTTGAAACTATCTAAACTATTTTCTAAATTTCAGGTTTTGTAAAGTGGTAGTTTTATGTTAAAATCCTCAATTTTAAGGAGAATAAGATTAAAAGATGTTATAACATAAGTTGGGATTTAAATGACATATTTGAGTAAATATGATGATTTTGAAATGAAGGTTTAACCTATTTTGAAAATATGAGTTTGAAAGTGAATATGATTTCAGAAGCGATATGATTTGAATTGAATATGGTATTTTGATATCAATATGAAATGGTTTTAAAAGTGTCAAAGAACCACCCGGTGTGAAATAAGCGTTTGGTTGTTAAAGAGACCAGGATCAGATATTGTCATACTCTCTGCCAATACCAAAAACCACTTCAACAACCTTACACGTGGTGGAGATTCCAGAAATGAAGTCGGATGGTTTGGTGTACGATTCTATATGACATATTTACGTGACCCCGACTCTCGTGAGTCAGCTTAGATGTGACTAAAACAGGAGCCATGCTAGGCCAAGTCAGGTCACACCTCCGATCGAACACATTTCTTTGATATAATATTATGACTTTGTGATGATTTGGTGGCCACCCTTCGATTTTTGATTGTGGAAGTATGTTCCAAGGTGGGCGGTAGTAGCTGCTATGCGTTACCACTAGTCCGGATCCACAATTGGTATATCTATCATGGCATTGCCTCGAGTGTCGTGTTCACATGCCCTATCACGCCTTCTATGAGTTTGGTTTGTACCATACATATGGAGTGCCCTCTGATAGCCCTCCAGTTTACGGAGGAATTACGGTACTCTATATATTATGGGAATATATAAAATGTGTTCAGGGGGTTATGGGTAATGCCTTAACGCTATTTTAATACTTTACTTTACTGTAGACACTATTAATAGCGTATTGGACTACATATGTAGAGATTTTAGAAAATTCTTAGGAGATGTAAATCCCGAACGTCTCTTAAGTTATTGCACTCATGTTAGACACTGGATATGAGATGTCAAATCCCCGTAAACATTTCTGACGCCGCTGCACTCATATTTATTTACTATTGATTTAACTTATGTAAGATCTTTTAGTTCTGACTCGAGTGTTTTGTCTTTTTAATTCGCTCAGGTCAGTCTAAGCTTTTCAGTTTATCGAGGACTGCTTTCTGGAGGACGAAGAAGATGATTTTGTTCTATTATCTTTTACTATATTTATTCCATTGCATCATGTTGTTCCGCTGCATTTATTTGTTATTTATTCTTGTTTTATGTAACTTTGATCTGTATTATAAAGGTTTAATCAATGTTATTTGTAAATAGCTTCATGAACTGTTTATTTGATTATTATATTCTGTCATTCCACTGCGAGATTCTGTTTTTGTTTCTTTCTTTCTCTGCTTTTTTCTTATTTACCCCCAATAACAATATGCCCTTTTGTATGGTTTAAGTCTGACATGTGTGGTTTATCATCGATTGAGACTGTCCAAAAAGGCAGGTCGTTACACTATGCTACTAGGAATCTCATGTAGTTTAACTATGTTATTCATAAATAATTTAGCCAGAACAGGTTCCGTCCTGGTTGATTTGACTAGAATGAAATGGGCACTCTTGGTCATCTTGTCCACTATGACCCATATATTTTCATTTCCCCGGTTCGATCTTGGCAACCCATCTATAAAATCCTTGGATATTGAATCTCATATCCAAATCGGTATCTCCGAAGGTTGAAGCAACCCACTTGGCTTCTGGCATTTGGCCTTCAGTAGTTGACAGTTTACACACTGCTTTACCCACAAGCCAACATCCTTCTTCACATCTTCCCAGTAGAAACTCCTCTTCGTATCTTGATACATCTTGGTTACCCTAGGATAAATCGTAAATTTTGATCGATGACATTCTCTAAGGACCTCCTTCCTTAGGTTTTGTACATTCGAGACACACAATCATCCATTCTATCTCAACACCGTCTTTGGTTAAGAATAAAACCCTTCAGATCATCAATCTTGATTTCAGCCTCTAGCCTTCTAATCTTCTTAGCTAACACAGGGTCATCTTTCTACTTAGATGCAATCCTTTCGATCAATCTCGGTCGAACTTCCATGCAGGACAACAAGAAAGTACTCTGACTAGAACTAGTAGTACATCTTAAGTGCACACTACACATAGTCAATGCCGCAAGATCCTTCCATTCGGTCAACATGGCTAATATCACATTATGATGTTTCCTACTAGTGCATCCACAACCTTATTACCTTTCCCCATGTGTACTCTATGCCAAAGTTGTAAGCTGCTAAAAACTCCGGGCACCTCTACTGCCTCATATTTAACTCCTTCTAAGAAAATATGTATCTTAAGGACTTATGGTCGGTATATAACTCAAATCTCTCTCTCAAGAGATAATGTTTCCATATTTTCAATGTGAAGATTACTGCAGCAAACTCTAAATCATGAGTAGGGCAACTCACTTCATGGGGTATAAGCCGTCGAGAGGAATAGGCAATGACCTCACCCTTTTGCATCAACATAGCTCCTGATCCGGTTCCATATGCATCGGTATACGCTACTAATTCTTGATTCCCATGAGAACTACTAACACAGATGCATTGGTTAATGAATACTTTCACTTAAGGATCGCTTCCTCATATTTCCAGACCAAGAAAACTTCACATACTTCTGGGTCTACCTAGTAAAAGGCCCTGCTATCCTTAGAAATCCTTAATAAACATCCGGTAGTAACTAGCAAGCCCAAGGAAACTTCTGATCTCAGTCACCATCTCTGGTCTTTTCCAGTTGTTAACAGCTTTGATCTCATCTGGATCAACCGACAAACCCTTCTCTGAAACCACGTGACCAAGAAACTTAACTTCTTTCTTCCAAAAATGAAACTTTGAAAACTTCACTTTCGGTTGATGCTGCCTCAGCGTCTCAAGCACCACCCTAAAATGGACTCCATGCTCTTTTTCATCCTTGGAGTATATTAAGATTTCATCTACGAATACCAATATGAATCTATCGAAATGCTCTCGGAAACCCAGTTCATCATATCCATGAAGAAAGCTGGTGCATTTGTTAACCGGAATGGCATAACCAACCAGTCATATGACCCATATCTAGTCCCAGAAACTGTTAACAGAATACTATCCTCCGCCACTCTTAGCTGATGGAACCTTGTTGCCAAATTCAACCGAGAGAATATTCTGGCTCAATTCAAATGATCGAACAAACCATCGATTCTTAATAAAGGATACTTATTCTTGATCGTCCTTTCGTTCAACTTGAGGTATCAATACACAACCTTAGAGATCCATCTAGCTTCTTTACGAATACCACAACTGGTCCCCTAGGAGAACTACTTGGTCTAATAAATCTCTTCCCTTCCAAATCCACAAGCTGCAGCTTCAGCTCTTTCATCTCAGTAGGTGTCATTCGGCTAAGTGGTCTACTTACAGGTTCTTTTCTGGATAAGATTCATCTGAAACTCGATAGCTCGCTTTGGCAGTATCCCTGACATTGGCTCAAAAACATCTGCAAACTCTTTTGCTACCATCACCCGATCTAATGCTTCTTCTACTTCCATTGCATTCAGTGAAGCACAAGCACTTAAGTCTGACTTCTTCACTGAGTATATAATTTGGTTACGGCTGTCGGGATGTCTCAACGATATTTCCCTATCCCAGCAAAATATTCTTGTATCGTATCTATCTAACCGATCCATACCCAATATGATCCCGAAACCTCGAGAATAAAAAACATACAGACCACATGCAAACTTATGACCTAAAAAGTCAAGTGCTAAGTGATCACATCTCAATCCCAGAATTGCATACCCTCCTATTGGATTCACAACCCTTAAGGAAGTAAGCAGGTATGATGGTTCTAAACATAATTTATCTACCAAACACTAAGATATAAATGAATGCGATGCACCAGTATCAAATAGTGCCGTAACTGGTATACTATGAATCAAAAGCGTATCTTCCATCACGTATTTCCCTTTCTTAGTTGTTTTTAGTATATAAGATGATGGTTCCAAGGCAAAAACTTTTCCCTTGTCTGCCATAGTAGGTTCTGGACACTGATTCTTGTAATACCCGATCTGGTTATAATTGAAGCACTTCACTCCTATCATATCTGCAACCTTCTTCCCTTTTCCAGTTCGACATTTATGAGCAAAATGTCCTTTCTTGTCGCATTGTAGCAAACTACATCGTCCTTCCCTTTCTTGGTTGCTCCTCCTTTTTGAGCTTTTTTGGTTTAAAGAACTTTCGCTTCCTTCCCTGAGGTTCTTGAACCTCAGCTAACTTCCCCTTACTAATGTAGAGAGCATATCTTCATTCCTAATGGCCATCTCCACTACGACATTGCTTGGGTCACGGAGGTGTAGCGTGGTTGCCCCAGCAATCTCTAGCTTCAGTCCTCGAATAAACTCTTCATTCCTCTTGATGACGGTGTCAATAATGGCGTATTCATATGTGGACAGCTCATCAAATTTTGTGGCATATTCGATTGTCGACATCTCCCCTTGCTCTATATCCATAAACTTCCTCATCAATGTCGACTTTTACTGTGATGACCCTGAATTTTAAAGTAATATCAATTTAATAATCTGAAAAAAAATTAAATTGATTTGATAATCTTTGTAATGAGATTTGAATTAATTTAATAATTCAATAAAATAAATAGTTAATGGATAGATTTTATCTTTTCAAATCTAATAAATTGTTTTCTATTTATAATATATATAGAATATTGTATATGTTGTATATAGATCTTGTTTTAATTCAATTAATAAATAAATCATGTTTTCTATAGAATATGTATATTTAGTAAATTGTGAATTATAATTTTATTTAAAAGTTAAACTTTTAAAAAGGTTATTTAATAAATAAATATGGTTTTAAATGCATAAGATAAATATTGAACTGATTCAAAATATGTTTAACTCAAGTTTAAATTTAAATAGATAACAATATGGTTTATTTTGATTTTTCTTTTAAATATAGTTGGATAAAATAAATAATTTATTAATTAAGAAACAATTTCTTTTATAAGTTATTTATGGTTATCAAATGTTGTTATTTTTAAATATAATAATACATTTTTTAACAAATAAAATTTTAATAAAAATAATTGTTTTTCAAATTTAATTTGTGTAGTTATATTTGAATAAACTAGATTTCAAAATTTATTTTGAACTTAAATTCAAAGCTTTGAAGTATAAAAGTATAAATGTTTTTAATTTGTTTTGATTTTGAAATATTTCTATAAGTTTCATTTTGTAAATAAAATTTGATTTATTCATTTTAATATTTATTTAAATGTAAATAAATACATGATTGTCTAATTTATTAAACATAAGTTTACATCCATCTTATAATAACATACTAAATAAAATACAAATTAACTTTTAATTAAATACAAATTACTTTTATAAAACAAGTGTAAACTTTTTAGAAACATAAATTAACATTTGTTAGGAAATAAGATATTTTAAGTGACAAATGTTAACTTCTTTACAAGTGTCAAAAATTTAATTAAGCATTTCTTTTGATTTTATTTTTAATAATTTCAGTTTTTATAAACAAATCCTCTTCCATCTTATTTTTTTTTTTAAAAATCTAAAGCTAAGAAACAACGGAAAACCAAAATCTGAAACATATTCAAATCCACTTCTCAAACCAAAAGCAAATCAAGGAAACTTTGCATTTCTTATTCAATTAAGTCTGCATGCAAATACTTCTCACAAATCAAAATAAAATCATCTTCAAAAAGCCTCAGTTCAACATGCAATCAAACCTGCATCTCTGGAATTTAAGCCTGCATATTTTTTTTTCAAGTAGCACCTGCAATTTCAAATTTTGAAGCCTGCATTTCATATGCAAGCAATCCTGCATATTTTTGGTTCAAATATAAAAGCCTGCCTGCATTGTTTGTCAAAAATCTGGAATTTCATAAAATATGCATGCAAGTCAATTTCAAAATTTCATACAAACCAGATGCATGAAATCAAGCAGGAAATTCTGCATTTCTGGAAATCAAACCTACATCATCTTCTATCTGGAATGTCTGCATGCCAGTGAAATCAAGGAGCAAGTGCAGATTTTAAATCAAGTTTTAAACATCAGTAATTCAAGTCTTCATAGCAATTCAAGCTGTTAAAAGAATTCAGAGTTTTTCAAGCTTTCAAAAAAAAAATAGAGGCTTTGCTCATATTTAAACAGGTGAGTAACATCCTATTTATTGAATTTAAGTATTTAAAAATGTTGCTTGTTGCTTTCAATGTTTCAGCGTGAATGATATATGCATTTATATCAGTTTTTTTTTTCTTCTATAGACATGTATAGATAACTTGATCATGCTATCCTCTGTATTTTCTTTTCCAGATGCAAGAATCTATTAAAACACCATTATCACATAATATAATATATGTTAGTGTTTTTAAGGATCACACAAATGTGTTGTAGAATCAGGAATCATAGTTTAAAATTTGTTCTAGTTAAATAATCAAAAATATTTGAATTGCCTCTGAAAACTCAGGGTAACAGGACCAAATTGTATATAAATGAAATACCAAACACATTGATTCATTGTTTCAGGAATAAGATCAAAAACAATATTCAAAATTATGATTTTTGAAACTAAATTCACAATTTTTAAAGCTAGGTTTAACATGCTGACCTAGATTGAACAGAAAAGGGGATTTTTGAGTTTTTGGGGAATCTAGGCAAATTTGAGGATAGGGGTTCATCAGGTAGATAGAGGAGTAACCATTGATGATTGGAAAAATATTTGATGTTGAAACAAATCAACATGGAAGTAGCAGTTGTGATTATTTGTCAGTAGCCCTAGTTTAAACCAGGTCTCTTGTTTGAGTCAGTACCACCCAAAGGTAAGTTCGAGTTGAACGGGGTTTTTGGTATGGATAGTTTGGTCATAGACGAAGATGTTGCCGGAGGTGGAAGGTCTCTGATGGTCGGAGCACCGTGAGAAAAGGATTGACAGGTTTGGGGTTAAAACATGTATCTTCTATTCCAGGTTTATGATTTTGAACTCGAGTTCAAATTCGAATTGGATATGAGTGGGTTGATGATCGAATGGGACTGTGAGGATGTTCGTTGATGATTGGAGGTCGCCGGAGGTAGGTGATGATGGCCGGAGGCACGGTGCATGTGCACCGCGCATTTGGATCTGCGTTTTCTTTTCTGGGTATTGCAGTATTTTTGCCTCGAGTTTTTACTCGAGAAATTGGGTTGTTTTGCTCGAAGAATTTGGCTAGACGACTCGAAGCAGATTTTGGGTTGGCTGGGGTAATTTGTAGTTAGTACAGTTTTTCCTGTAAAACTGTCTGATCTTTTAATTTAAATCAAAATATAAATTAATAAGCTGTAATGATAAGATTTAAACAAAGTTTAAATCTGCAGTATGAATTATAGTTTTAAAGGATTTTAATATCTTATAAGTTTTTAAAATTTGAAAGAGGTTTTCAGTTTTAAAAAAAAATAAGAAGAAGAAAACCTGACAGATTTCTGGAAATTAAATTTCATTTTGAAATCTAAAGCTTTATTTTAAATCAAGAAGTTTGAATTTCAAATTTAAGTTCAGTTTTCCTAAAGATATTTAAATCTTCAGGTTTTTGAAAATGAATTTGTATTTTTAATAAAGAGATTTATAATCAAGGTGTAAAGCAAGAGTTCAATTTCAAGATTAAGTTCGAATGATTTAAATAAGGAATGGGTTCAAATGTATTGAATTTAAATCTGATATTTGAATATGTTTTAAAATTTGAAGGTTTTCAAACAAGTTTAAATTTAAATTGTTTATTAGAAGTAAATTTGTTTTCAAACAAATATTTTAAACTTGATTTCCTTTTTGAATGAAGTCATTTATAAAAGGTTTATAATAGAAAGATAAATGATTTGTTAACTGGAATTTGCAATTTAAATAGTAATGTACTTAAAACTTAGTTTTAAATTAAATTAAGAAAATTAAGGATTATCTTATATAAGTTTTAAAGGGTAAGTAATAAATTTTATGTACATTTATTTTGAAAAGAATATAAATGGAATTTAAATTGGATAATGCTTTAATAAATATCATTTTGAATTTTAGATTCAAAATGAAATTTGAGTTTAAATTTTTAAATGCAATGTTCTAAGTACACTTTAATATTAATAAAGTTATTAATAAGGAATGGGTTATCTTAAAAGTTATTAAGATGTTAAAATAATTAAATAAATAAGATAATTAAGGAGTGGCTTATTTATTTAATTTATGATTAATAATTTGGATTAATTTAAATTAGAGATAGATGAAGAAGTAATTAAAGAAAAGTAATTAAAGAATGATAAATAGTTAATGATGGTCATTAACTAAGGTTTATTTAGTAATTAATTAATATGATTAATTTTTAATAATTATTAGATTAATTAATTAATGATAATAAATTGTGAAATTTATTTAAGTTTAATTACTAAATGAAAGTAATTAAGACATTAACTACTTAATGTAATTAATGGAGTTTAATGTGATTAGTTTAAATTAATTAATTAAGTTTAATTAATTTTAAACATTGGATTTGATAATAAATACTTGATGTAATTAATGAAGTAAAATTACTCAGTGAAGTAATTAAAGATAATTACTAGATGTAATTAGTGGATAATGATGGAATTGTAAAATAGTTTGGATTAAATTATTTTGTATAATTTATCAAGGGATTAATTAAAGAAATTAATTTAGAAGTAATTAATTTGATTAGTAATTAAGGGTAGTTAATTTCTGAATAGGATTAATCAAGAGTGACTAATGATTGATTTTAATTGCGATTAATTACTTAATGTAATTAATTTAAAAAAGATAATTAATTAAATAAAGATCATTAATTAATATAATTAATGATGTGATTAAGATTGATTAATTAAGATTAATTAATCATTAATAAGTGATTAAGGGTAACTAATTAATTGTAATTAATTAAGGTTTAATGTAATTAATTATAATTAATTAATAAATGAAGTAATTAAAGGTTAATTACTAATTATGGTTAAGAGTAATTAATTTGTGAAATTAATTAAAGTATAATTACTTGAATGTAATTAAAGAATAATTAATCAAGGGTGATTAATTAAAGTGATTAATTAGAGGATAATTAATTAATTAATTTGTAATTAATTAATAGTGATCTAAGAAAGATTTATATTGAGGTAAGTAATTAATTTAATTCACTTTAAATTAATTAGAGAAGATGTAATTAATTTAATTCATTTTAAATTAATTATAGATGTATGATTATAGATCATTGCTTATGAATGGTTGATATTGGTTGCCTTTAATGGTTTGAATCTCAACTATGAGGTTAATAATATTGTGTGATATGGATGCATTGGTTGCTTTGTGATGATGATATGGATTATCTTTTGATAATGATAATGTGGACTATCTGTTATGATGATAATGTTGATTATCTATTGTGATGTGAATTATCTATCTGTGTGTATATAGATAATTAAATTGAATTGTTTTAAACTTTAAATCAACTTGGACCTAAAAGACACGCTTTGGATTTCGATGAGACCGGGATCCGGTTTCCATATTTGGATATCCGAAAACCACATCGATCCAAATTAACGATAGGTCGTGAATTTTATGTGAAGAGTAAAGACTCGAGGTGTAAGGATTATTCGTCAGTATAACTCTGAGGGTGATTCCGTGATGAGTTTGACGGGTAGTACTTTCAGGCTCGAGATGGTGATTCAGAGTGCAAGGGTTATCGTCGTTAACTCTGAGGGTGATTCCAAAACGAGTGTAACGAGATAATGCCTTCGGTTTCATTCGAACCCGGAACGAACTTGTATGGATTGAATGCTTTCAGCACATCGTCCGGAGGACGATGAGCATTCTAAGATAATGTGTCCTATAAAGGTAATCGTAGCCTCAAGCCTCATCAACCGGGAATGGCTAAAACAGGGGAGGTGCAGCAAGGCTTCGTGGGTAGCCCCCACTTGAGATCAAGATTTTCCCTTGTCTAGAGGTCCCTTTTTATTTCGGCTGTGTGGGCAGTTGGATATGCGCACCAACTGCGGGGTTGTCTTGTTCGGAACTGTTCAGTAAGGAATGGTTCCGGCCTTGTGTTGCAGGGGAGTTAGGGTGGCTCCTCGGTATGGTGATCTAGGCCACGTACTGTGACGGGCGGTACCCCACTAGCCCTGCCATTGTATGGAATCCAAAATCCAATAAGTGTCGTACGTATTAGTTGTGCCCAAATATGTTGGAACGTGAGATGTAAGCATTCCAGCTATTTCTGAATTTTACTTGAAAACCCTAGGCACTATTATAGTATCACTGGATTTCCTATCAAATGTTTTGGTTAGTATAAGGTAAAAACTTTTCCATGTTTATGCGTGGGAATTCTTACGTGATACCTTTTCTTTCAAAAGGTTTTTCAAAAGTTAAGCAACCTTAACCTGTTACTCACACCAGACCCATGTCTGACCCGAAGTTTATTTTTGTTTTTCATAAACTCTTGGGTACTCAAATTTTTACAAGTAGCCAAGGGATTCAGGTTAGCTTTGACAAATTGTGGAGGAGCAATGGAGCAGAAGGCTTCAACGTTGTATGTTTAGAATTCCACTGTGTATGGTATCTCTGTATTATTTATTGATGTTGTATTGTGATGTATAACTGGACAGGTGTTTATAACTGTCTAGTACGTGATGTATAAGCTGTGTATCTCTGATAAATGTTGTATATGATACTATGTAATATATTATGTTATTAATATAATTTATTCGTTCGGCTGTTAGATTCCGATGTGTTGTTTCTTCTTTCTTCTCTTTCTTTCTATTCTCTATCCCTTTCTTTCTTATTAGCGATGCGACTTCCTGGTGTTTGGAAGTATGGTCATTACAGTGGTATTAGAGCATTAGGTTGAGTGAATACCTAGGCTCTGGAGCGTTGTCTTTCTTGAGAGAGCGTATTTGTATTTTTAATATATATATTTATCTATTTCTACCTATCTGTTGGGTTACCTGTTCGGGTTTTTCCAATATAGGTTAGAAAGGTAGATGAGGTAGTAGTGTTTGTAACACGATTACTACCATTGGTTGGAGTTTGTATGTTTGAGGTTGGAAGTGTATTTATCGAGACTGTAGACCTAAAACTGTCTCGAGTAAGTTGTGCAGTAGTGTAAAGTATTTCATTGATCTCTGAAGGAAACCTGTAAAGGTTCGGAGTCATCTTTGAAGTGAAGAATTTGGTTAGTAGAGTTTGGATCTGTCGTTTGGGCAGAAGCAAGTGATGGTATCTTGATACCTCAGGAAGTTGTAACTGCGTGATGAGATGCAGTGAATATGGATGCGTCCGAAGATATTTCTTTGGAACAAGTTTTGGAAGTATTCTTCTTCGATGTTGTGGCTGGATTCAGCAGGATGTTGTGGATAGCTTTGGTGTCGGAGTTTCTCGAAGGGCTTTGGATTAGGAAGTTTGGCATCGACGTCAGCAATATAGCTCGGAGTGTTCAGTGATGACAGGGAGGTTTTAGCTGAGTAGTTTTTCTGGAGGTGGAATTCAGAAGCAGCAGAGTGGGTCCGTTTCTTCAATGGATTGGCTAGGCTGGTGTAAGCTGTTCTGTTTGGTAAAGAGAGGACAGTTTTCTTTGAAAAATAATCTAGGTTGATCGCAAAAGTGACTTGCGATAGTTGAGTGTTCTCTTGAGTTGTTGGAGATTTTCTAGATGTCTTCAGGGAAGCCAGAGGTTTTTCTGCATTTGGAGTTTGAGCTTTCTTATCGATTAGAATTCCAAGAGTGGAACTGATGGTTCAGTTTAGTCGAAGAATGGTTCCTAGAGTTAGAGGTTGGTGAAGAAACTCAGTTTTTGGAGGAATTTTTGAGTTTTTCTTTATGGATCTGTTGAACCATATTTCTGGAAAGTGATGTCCAGTTGTGCTCGTGTTCTTCGTCAGCATTTTCTTATCTACTTCGGATCAGAGTTGTGCATCGGAAGCAGTATGGAAGTGTTTCTGGTCGTCTTTTCCGGATTAGGAGAAGTAAGTTCGGTCTTCTGCTGTTTAAGGAGTAGAATTGTGCTTTGGTTTTGGCTGATCTTGAGGAGATCATTGGGTTGGGTTGTTTTTGGTTTTGTTTGTTTCTGGAGAAATCAGCAAGGGTTGAGCTGATCAGTTTGGATGTTGGCAGCCAGGATTGTCTGAAGAATTTTGTAGATATGAGACGGAGAAATTTGGAATTCGAAGTTGGAGACTTCGTTGTTGTTGGAGTTTTCTTCGATCTAAGGAGCTATAAGTTTTGAGTAAGACTGGAAAGCTAGCTCCAAGATGTTTTGGATCTTTTCTGTGTTTTGGTTGGATTGGTATTTGATTTTTAGGATTGAATGGCTAGTTTGGATAACTGGAATTCAATATGTTTCACGTATCTCAAAGGGAGTACGTGTATGGTCTATCTCTGGTTTTAGAACAAGCAGTTATAGGGGTTGGTTGTTTAATCAGACTCGTCTGTAGTTTGATATGCTGTCTAGTTCTGTAGATCTAGATAAGTAAGAGCTTTATAGCTTAATAGTATTGACTGTTTGGATTATGTAGAGCGAGTATCCCAGTATATATATATTTGGGGAACTCGAGGAAGTTCTATCCAGAATTTTCTGGATAATTAGATTGGTTTGATTGGATGAATTGATTGCTATGGTTGTTAGCATATCATTGGTATATGTTTGTGTTTTAAAATTAAATCTTTAAAAAGATTATTAAATTACCTTAGTTTTAAATTTCGGGGACGAAATTCTTTTAAGGGGGGAGGATTGTGATGACCCTGAATTTTAAAGCAATATCAATTTAATAATCTGAAATAAAAATTAAATTGATTTGATAATCTTTGTAACGAGATTTGAATTAATTTAATAATTGAATAAAATAAATAGTTAATTGATAGATTTTATCTTTTTAAATCTTATAAATTATTTTCTATTTATAATATATATAGAATATTGCATATATTGTATATAGATCTTGTTTTAATTCAAGTAATAAATAAATCATGTTTTCTATAGAATATGTATCTTTAGTAAATTGTGAATTATGATTTTATTTAAAAGTCAAACTTTTAAAAAGGTTATTTAATAAATAAATAATATGGTTTTAAATTCATAAGATAAATATTGAACTGATTTAAAATATGTTTAACTCAAGTTTAAATTTAAATAGATAACAATAAGGTTTATTTTGATTTTTCTTTTAAATATAATTGAATAAAATAATTAATTTTTTAATAACGAAACAATTTCTTTTATAAGTTATTTATGGTTATCAAATGTTGTTATTTTTAAATATAATAATACATTGTTTTAACAAATAAACTTTTGATAAAAATAATTGTTTTTCAAATTTGATTTGTGTAGTTATATTTGAATAAACTAGATTTCAAAACTTATTTTGAACTTAAATTCAAAGCTTTGAAGTTTAAAAGTATAAATGTTTTTAATTTTTTTGATTTTGAAATATTTGTATAAATTTCATTTTATAAATAAAATTTGATTTATTCATTTTAAAATTTATTTACATGTAAATAAATACATGATTGTCTAATTTATTAAACATAAGTTTACATCCATTTTATAATAACATACTAAATAAAATACTAATTAACTTTTAATTAAATACAAATTACTTTTATAAAACAAGTGTAAACTTTTTAGAAACATAAATTAACATGTGTTAGGAAATAAGACATTTTAAGTGACAAATGTTAACTTCTTTACAAGTGTCAAAAATTTAATTAAGCATTTCTTTTGATTTTATTTTTAATAATTTCAGTTTTTATAAACAAATCCTCTTCCATCTTATATATATATATATATTTAAAAAAATCTAAAGCTAAGAAACAATGGAAAACCAAAATCTGAAACATATTCAAATCCACTTCTCAAACCAAAAGCAAAGCAAGGAAACTTTGCATTTCTTATTCAATTAAGTCTGCATGCAAATTCTTCTTACAAATCAAAACAAAATCATCTTCAAAAAGCCTCAGTTCAACATGCAATCAAACCTGCATCTCTGGAATTGAAGCCTGCATATTTTTTTTCAAGTAGCACCTGCAATTTCAAATTTTGAAGCCTGCATTTCATATGCAAGCAATCCTACATATTTTTGGTTCAAATATAAAAGCCTGCCTGCATTGTTTGTCAAAAATCTGGAATTTCATAAAATATCCATGCAAGTCAATTTCAAAATTTCATACAAACCAGATGCATGAAATCAAGCAGGAAATTCTGCATTTCTAGAAATCCAACCTACATCATCTTCTATCTGGAGTGTCTGCATGCCAGTGAAATCAAGGAGCAAGTGCAGATTTTAAATCAAGTTTTAAACATCACTAATTCAAGTCTTCATAGCAATTCAAGCTGTTAAAAGAATTCAGAGTTTTTCAAGCTTTCAAAAAAAAAAAGAGGCTTCGCTCATATTTAAACAGGTGAGTAACATCCTATTTATTGAATTTAAGAATTTAAAAATGTTGCTTGTTGCTTTCAATGTTTCAGTGTGAATGATATATGCATTTATATCAGTTGTTTTTTTTTCTGTGGACATGTATAGATAACTTGATCATGCTATCCTCTGTATTTTCTTTTCCAGATGCAAGAATCTATTCAAACACCATTATCACATAATATAATATATGTTAGTGTTTTTAAGAATCACACAAATGTGTTGTAGAATCAGGAATCATAGTTTAAAATTTGTTCTAGTTAAATAATCAAAAATATTTGAATTGCCTCTGAAAACTCAGGGTAACAGGACCAAATTGTGTATAAATGAAATAACAAACACATTGATTCATTGTTTCAGGAATACGATCAAAAACAATATTCAAAATTATGATTTTTGAAACTAAATTCACAATTTTTAAAGCTAGGTTTAACATGCAGACCTAGATTGAACAGAAAAGGGGATTTTTGAGTTTTTGGGGAATCTAGGCAAATTTGAGGACAGGGGTTCATCAGGTAGATAGAGGAGTAACCATTGATGATTGGAAAAATATTTGATGTTGAAACAAATCAACATGGAAGTAGCAGTTGTGATTATTTGTCAGTAGCCCTAGTTTATGCCAGGTCTCTTGTTTGAGTCAGTACTACCCGAAGGTAAGTTCGAGTTGAACGGGGTTTTTGGTATGGATAGTTTGGTCATAGACGAAGCTGTTGCCGGAGGTCGAAGGTCTCTGATGGTCGGAGCACCATGGGAAAAGGATTGACAGGTTTGGGGTTAAAACCTGTATCTTCTGTTCCAGGTTTATGATTTTGAACTCGAGTTCAAATTCGAATTGGATATAAGTGGGTTGATGATCGAATGGGACCGTGAGGATGGTCGTCGATGATTGGAGGTCGCCGGAGGTAGGTGATGATGGCCGAAGGCACGCATTTGGATCCGCGTTTTCTTTTCTGGGTGTTGCAGTATTTTTGCCTCGAGTTTTTACTCGAGAAATTGGGTTGTTTTGGTCGAAGAATTTGGCTAGACGACTCAAAGCAGATTTTGGGTTAGTTGGGATAATTTGCAGTTAGTACAGTTTTTCCTGTAAAACTGTGTGATGTTTTAATTTAAATCAAAATTTAAAATGAATAAGCTGTAATGATAAGATTTAAACAAAGTTTAAATCTACAGTATGAATTATAGTTTTAAAGGATTTTAAAATCTTATAAGTTTTCAAAATTTGAAAGAGGTTTTCAGTTTTAAAAAAAATAAGAAGAAGAAAACCTGACAGATTTCAGGAAATTAAATTTCATTTTGAAATCTGAAGCTTTATTTTAAATCAAGCAGTTTGAATTTCAAATTTAAGTTCAGTTTTCTTAAAGATAATTAAATCTTCAGGTTTTTAAAAATGAATTTGTATTTTTAATAAAGAGATTTAAAATCAAGGTGTAAAGCAAGAGTTCAATTTCACGATTAAGTTCAAATGATTTAAATAAGGAATGGGTTCAAATGTATTGAATTTAAATCTGATATTTGAATATGTTTTAAAATTTGAATGTTTTCAAACAAGTTTAAATTTAAATTGTTTATTAGAAGTAAATTTGTTTTCAAACAAATATTTTAAACTTGATTTCCTTTTTGAATGAAGTCATTTATAAAAGGTTTATAATAGAAAGATAAATGATTTGTTAACGTGAATTTGCAATTTAAATAGTACTGTACTTAAAACATAGTTTTAAATTAAAGTAAGAAAATTAAGGATTATCTTATATAAGTTTTAAAGGGTAAGTAATAAATGTTATGTACATTTATTTTGAAAAGAGTATAAATGGAATTTAAATTGGATAATGCTTTAATAAATATCATTTTTGAATTTTAGATTCAAAATGAAATTTGAGTTTAAATTTTTAAATGCAATGTTCTAAGTACATTTTAATATTAATAAAGTTATTAATAAGGAATGGGTTATCTTAGAAGTTATTAAGATGTTAAAATAATTAAATAAATAAGATAATTAAGGAGTGGCTTATTTGTTTAATTTATGATTAATAATTTGGATCAATTTAAATTAGAGATTAATGAAGAAGTAATTAAAGAAAAGTAATTAAAGAATGATAAATAGTTAATGATGGTCATTAACTAAGGTTTATTTAGTAATTAATTAATATGATTAATTTTTAATAATTAATTAGATTAATTAATTAATGATAATAAATTGTGAAATTTGTTTAAGTTTAACTACTAAATGAAAGTAATTAAGACATTAACTACTTAATGTAATTAATGGAGTTTAATGTGATTAGTTTAAATTAATTAATTAAGTTTAATTAATTTTAAACATTGGATTTGATAATAAATACTTGATGTAATTAATGAAGTAAAATTACTCAGTGAAGTAATTAAAGATAATTACTAGATGTAATTAGTGGATAATGATGGAATTGTGAAATAGTTTGGATTAAATTATTTTGTATAATTTATCAAGGGATTAATTAAAGAAATTAATTTAGAAGTAATTAATTTGATTAGTAATTAAGGGTAGTTAATTTCTGAATAGGATTAATCAAGAGTGACTAATGATTGATTTTAATTGCGATTAATTACTTAATGTAATTAATTTAAAAAAGATAATTAATTAAATAAAGATCATTAATTAATATAATTAATGATGTGATTAAGATTGATTAATTAAGATTAATTAATCATTAATAAGTGATTAAGGGTAACTAATTAATTGTAATTAATTAAGGTTTAATGTAATTAATTATAGTTAATTAATAAATGAAGTAATTAAAGGTTAATTACTAATTATGGTTAAGAGTAATTAATTTGTGAAATTAATTAAAGGATAATTACTTGAATGTAATTAAAGAATAATTAATCAAGGGTGATTAATTAAAGTGATTAATTAGAGGATAATTAATTAATTAATTTGTAATTAATTAATGGTGATATAAGAAAGATTTATATTGAGGTAAGTAATTAATTTAATTCACTTTAAATTAATTAGAGAAGATGTAATTAATTTAATTCATTTTAAATTAATTATAGATGTATGATTATAGATCATTGCTTATGAATGGTTGATATTGGTTGCCTTTAATGGTTTGAATCTCAACTATGAGGTTAGTAATATTGTGTGATATGGATGCATTGGTTGCATTGTGATGATGATATGGATTATCTTTTGATAATGATAATGTGGACTATCTGTTATGATGATAATGTTGATTATCTATTGTGATGTGAATTATATGTCTGTGTGTATATAGATAATTAAATTGAATTGTTTTAAACTTTAAAACAACTTGGACTTAAAAGACACGCTTTCGATTTCGATGAGATCGGGATCGGGTTTCCATATTTGGATATCCGAAAACCACATCGATCCAAATTAACGACAGGTCGTGAATTTTATGTGAAGAGTGAAGACTCGAGGTGTAAGGACTATTCGTCAGTATAACTCTGAGGGTGATTCCGTGATGAGTTTGACGGGTAGTACTTTCAGGCTCGAGATGGTGATTCCGAGTGCAAGGGTTATCATCGTTAACTTTGAGGGTGATTCCAAAACGAGTGTAACGAGATAATGCCTTCGGTTTCGTTCGAACCCGGAACGAACTTATATGGATTAAATGCTTTCAGCACATCGTTAGGAGGACGACGAGCATTCTAAGATAATGTGTCCTATAAAGGTAATCGTATCCTCAAGCCTCATCAACCGGGAATGGCTAAAACAGGGGAGGTGCAGCAAGGCTGCGTGGGTAGCCCCCACTTGAGAGCAAGATTTTCCCCTGTCTAGAGATCCCTTTTTATTTCGGCTGTGTGGGCAGTTGGTTATGCGCACCAACTGTGGGGTTGTCTTGTTCGGAACTGTTCAGTAAGGAATGGTTCCAGCCTTGTGTTGCAGGGGAGTTAGGGTGGCTCCTCGGTACGGTGATCTAGGCCACGTACTGTGACGGTCTGTACCCCAGTAGCCCTGCCATTATATGGAATCCAAAATCCAATAAGTGCCGTACGTATTAGTTGTGCCCAACTATGTTGGAAAGTGAGATGTAAGCATTCCAGCTATTTCTGTATTTTACTTGAAAACCCTAGACACTATTATAATATCACTGGATTTCCTATCAAATGTTTTGGTTAGCGTAAGGTAAAAACTTTTCCATGTTTATGTGTGGAAAGTCTTACGTGATACCTTTCTTTCAAAAGGTTTTTCAAAAGTTAAGCAACCTTAACCTGTTACTCACACCAGACCCATGTCTGACCCGGAGCTTATTTTTGTTTCTTCTTTCTTCTCTTTCTTTCTATTCTCTATCCCTTTCTTTCTTATTAGCGATGCGACTTCCTGGTGTTTGGAAGTATGGTCGTTACATTTACACTTCAGATAGAAACCTCCTTTTGAATTTCCTTTAAAACACAACCTAAATTAATTCTTCTTCATGAATTCCAACAGTAACCCTATTCCACCAGTATAATGCTTCTCCCTGCAAATATTTGGAAGCAAGTCTTCTCTTATGTTCATCATCTAGTCCTAAGTCGGTGAAAATTATTTCTGTGACGCCCCACCTCTATGCCCACGCTAGCCAAGAACACTACGGTGTAGTGCTGTCGACTAGCACGGAGAATGAGGCTGTTGAGGAGCGACCATCCATGTAATTGCCTCGTGCGAGCACCGATATATCAGATAGTAAAAACATGCATTCTATTTCAGGAGGAAAATCCGACATGCCGATGCAAACTCAAAGCTACTACACAGTGGCTATAATAGTCTAGGGCAGAATATAAATTAATAACACAGATAATATAAATGCGGAACACAGATATAACAGAAAGTCTCATATATATAATAACTGATGTCAGTTACAATACAATTGACACGGTACATATGATACAACTACTACAGTCGACTCAGGAAGTTACAATACAAGTACATTAACGACTAATATACATGAATACATATCAACCTATACTATGACACAACAACTCCCAAAAGATAAGAAAAGACTTCATAGCTCTAGCAGCATCCCAAAGCAGAATATCTACAACCTGTAATAACTCGGTCTGACCCGAGTATTAAATTCAAAGAAAATAATACCCGGGTCAGTCTAATTCAAACTCAGTTATTAGTGCACAGAAGCAATAATAATTAAATAAAAATTAGACGATAGTCAAAATAAATTTACCTATTCGATTCTTAAATAAAGAAATCGGATAACGGTAAATATAACGTGAACCAATTCAAACAATTGGAACATCAATTAAAAAGTCAACACGGGTAGGGCTGCAGTGCACGCACGCGTGTACTACCTCGCCACTACAACATATGGAAATACGCAAAAGATCCATAAATCAAAAGCAATCTGAATATCAATAAAAGCAATACCGTGTGGCTGCAGTTCATGCTTGCGTGCACTGCCTTGCCACAACAATGATGATGTACCCAATAATTACTGTGTGGCTGCAGTTCACGCTTGCGTGCACTGCCTTGCCACTACAGTGATGATGTCCATAATGAAAATTTACAAACGAACACAAGGTCGTACCCAAGCATTTAAGTTGGATTCAACTCAAGTGTAGTCAGAAAACAATCCATTTGCATCAATGCAATGCAAAACAACAAGGGCAACTGCAACTAAAAGCTGCAGTCACCATAAGATCACAAGTGTGTGAGACAACATGTATCGAAGAACAGACAATAAAAGAGGCAACCAAGTGATGTGCAAATGAATGCAACAGTGGAATGAATCAGTGCAGTGATATGCACAATGCACCGCAACAACACAGTGACAACAAGCAACAGTGCAGCATCAGGTCGAGCAAAATGGAAATACAGTAAGGCAACACATAACTCGAACAATGGTCAAGGCCAAAAGAACATCAGGAATGTACCAGTGGACCAGAAAATGAATATAAGCATCAGAATAAAAATCATGAATTCAGATGAAGGCAAGTGTACAGGCTCAGTGAACACTTTGAATGATGACCAAAACGAGCAGATATATATGTACGCATATATATATGCATATAAACATACACATATCAGAGATTCAAGCCTTCACCGAAAACATAAGATTGAAGACAGCCAGTACGTGTGTAAAACTCAGAGGATAAGGGGCACTTAACTGACCAAAGTCAGTGAAACAAAACGTGGCACAAACAGTGACAAGCATACATAGTGCAACCAGGTAAAATACAGTTCAACCAAATGTGCACATATAAACAAATCAACCTGCCTGACTATAAAACCAAAGGCTATAAGAAGCCAAGTATATGAAGACTGGATCAAGTATATAATCCAGATGCATTCATATATATAAATGCAACAACAAGGAAGTAAAGTCAAGAGCCTCAAGTATAGACATACAGTGGCAAACGCATACAACTGCAGCACCAAAGTCTCAAGTGAACACATGAACATGAAATGAAGTGCACAGCTACAAAAGCTACAAGTAATTTGATCATCAAGAATGACAACATACATGAATACAATGGAACAATGCAGAACCTACTCTAGACAGAGATGGACAAGGTGATAACACATATATTCTACATGAATGCATATGCAAGAAATCAAGTACAGCAGCCCCAGCAAGTATATCAATATCATCACTGAAAACATGCTATCAAATAGATGATCAAAGTCAGCATATTTAATAAGTACAGAGAATATGCAACAGGTAAGGGACGAAGCACTGTCAAACGTTTTTAAAAGCCGTGGTTATCAAAAAAAATTCAAATGAATGCTTTAGGAATGATTACAAGGATGGCTAGAGACGAAGCTCAGAGGGGCCATGAAATCAAAGCTCTAAGGATCGGTGATGCTAGAAATTCACGAAATCCAAATACAGTTTAACCAAAGAAGTCAAAACCATGAGAATCAATTAGTTAACCATAGAAAAGCATGAACTAGAACAAAAAAAGAAACCAAATGTCACAAAAATGCCAAGGTCGACATTAAACAAGTCAGTGCCCAAGAATCGAACCGAATCAACTTCAATAAAAATCAAGTTGAAGCATGGTATGGTCCACCAGACAAAAGTCCCCAAAATCAAGTGACTGAAGTCACAACAATCGAATCGGTGGGTGAATTGGAACCATCAAAAAAATTTCGACATTCAAACAAAAATAAACAGTCGAACACGAGAGGAATTAGATGTGAGTGAAGGGGATGACTCACCTTGTCGACGAATTGAAGCTATCAACCGAAGCCCAATCGAGCACGAGCACGTCGAATTGAAGAAGCCAGCATCATAAATTTTGAACGCGCCCTAGCTTCAGACGAACGAAGACGAGATGCCGCCATTTATTTTCTTTTGAGGGTTTTAGGGTTACGAACGAATAAAATAAAAATGGTAAAGGGGCAGGTCGAGTTTCTTTAAGAATGGGTCGGCATTGAGATAAAGGGGACGCGTACATTTGCTTTGCAAAATTTTCACGGCTTCAAACATTTGAAAATGTGGGCCGAGAATTTATTTTAAAGCCCGTCAGCCTTTAACAGATTTTTCAAAAGAGTTTCAACTGGTTAAGCAAAATTCCAACCAGCAATTTGCTAGGAAAAGAAATCGTCCAAAGACGATAAATAATCGGTATGAAATACCGGGTTGTTACAGACTCCCCTCCTTAAAGAAATTGCGTCCTCGCAATCATAAGGAATAAATCTATAAAACGTAACAACCATAAGAGCATATCATCATAAGATGAAGAAATTAGAAATAGGAAGTTCACCATAAAAAGCATGATAGAGTAAGCCTGAACGTGTTTGTTCGATGAATTCTCCGGATTCCAAAGAGAAATCCTTAGGATTCGAGAACCACTGAACATCCACAAGAAGACATCTTCATTTCGAAGGTGCTGAACCCCCAAAGAATTGATGTGAATAAAATGTTGCTCAAAGTCAAATCTGGTGAAACTTCAATTTCTTCAATAACACCGGGCTCAAGAATAAAAATCGGAATCCCTAAGGCATTTCTGTAGAAGGAAGACGCATTAGAAAACGTCATAAATAACAGAAAATTGAGCCGGTACTAGGAGGCAATAAGCCAAGAAACCAATACGTTCAGTGAGAAAATGGCCCAATATAACGAGGCACTAACTTTCCCGACCGACTGAAACGCACAACACCTTTCGTAGGTGAAACACGAATAATTTGGAACAACAGCGTAGTACAATAATGGTACGCCAGATGAATCAAAGCTTCATTAATTCGGAATGCCGACGTAGTATAAAAACGGTACGTCCAATGAACCGAAAAGTCTAGACATCGATATAGTACAATAACGGTACATCCGATGAACCGATCACCATAAAAGAACATTAGACACAAGTCCATAAAAGGAATGAGACGAAGCTCGATAAAATGAAATACATCAAAACGTCCGATGAACTTGGTAAAAAGATGATTTCATTCGGACATCATCAAAGAAACAACCGCTTGTTGCCTACGACTAAGTGCATCGACAACACGATTTCCCATCGGGGAGTGTAAAGAATATCAAGATCATAAGATATAAGGAACTCGAGTCAACGTAGTTGACGTAAATTAAGTTCCTTATGAGAAAATAAATATTCCCAAGATTCATGATCAGGGTAGAGAACAAATTTCTCACCCAAAAATAATGATGCCCAAGTTTTTAAGAGCGAAATCAATAGCCAAGAGCACTAGATCAGGAGTGGCATATTTAGTCTCTATAGGCATTAATGATTTAGAAACACAAGAGACAGCACGTTCTCTTTTGCAAGAGAATGGCATGCAAACCAATACGATAAGCATTGGCACACAAGATAAAGTTTTGATTCCCTTCGGGAATTGCAAGAATAGAAGTATCGGAAAAGAGTTGTTTTAAATAATATTCTTTCTCGAAAAGCTAAAACTTTCGAAATTTACAATTTAATTTATGTAATTATCTTTTCAGACAAATTTACATTTTAAATTTCAATTTACCGTGTCAGATTGTCTCATCAAAGCGTCTAGGAGATTCCTATCGATAACATTGATCAAGCGCATCGACCAGAATTCTTAAAGCACTCAATGGGCAATACAATCACAAAATATTCAATTAACAAGTCCGGAATTAACCGAAATAGCAAACGCACATGTCCCATAACCACGAGTTTTACTAAATCGTTTGATTCACTTCATTGTTTCCTTGAAAGTGCAAAATTGTGTATTTTAAAAATAACATTTCACATTCTCAAACGGACAAGTCCGGAATTAAGCGAATCAGTAAAAGAAAGGGGTCATAATCCTCGATTTTGCTGAAACGTTTAAATCGCTTCCTCATTATTTTGAATGCGTAAACTGTAAAAATTTTGAAAACAATTTTTTATTTTGAAACAATTTTTGTTTTTAAAACACGTGATTAAAACAACATCAGTAGCAACTTCGATAAGTGGATTTTCATTCATCAAAAATGTCACAAGAATCTTCTAAAAGATAGATAGGGATATCATACCCTAAACTTGTATTCATAACAAGTCAATGACACACGAATTCACCAATGCACAAAAATTGATAAAATTATCAATAGAAATCACGAAAATTGGTGAAGCACAAATTCCAGAAGACTACATAAGAAATACAGAAATCACAAGATGAGAGTATGAAAACTCAAATGGGAGTACGAAAACTCGAATGAGAGTATGAAAACTCGAATGGGAGCATGGAAACTCACCTACACGTGAGCATGAAAAATCACCAACACGTGTAACGCAAAGCGAGAACGGGAGCATGGAAACTCACCTACACGTGAGCATAAAAACTCACCAACACGTGTAATGCAAAGCGAGAAGGGGAGCATGGAAACTCACCTACACATGAGCATGAAAACTCACCAGCACGTGTAACGCAAAGCGAGAACGGGAGCATGGAAACTCACCTACACGTGAGCATGAAAACTCACCAACACGTGTAACGCATAACGAGACGCTATCTCATGGTTGCAAGCCATTAATTTTGACACACGAATGGCCCGAAGACTGTGGGGCGCTACCCCACATGTGTGAGTCGGAATCACACAGATTGAGGTCTAGACTAACCAAAAATCAAAAAGGTATGTGTGAGTGGAATCACACAAGTGGTGTCTAGTCTAACCTCGCAAACAAAAAGAAAGTATGTGTGAGTGGAATCACACAAGTGGTGTCTAGGCTAACCGAAAAGGTATGTGTGAATGGAATCACACAAGTGGTGTCTAGCCTAACCAAAAAGCAGAAAGGTATGTGTGAATGGAATCACACAAGTGGTGTCTAGGCTAACCGAATAGGTATGTGTGAATGGAATCACACAAGTGGTGTCTAGCCTAACCAAAAAGCAAAAAGGTATGTGTGAATGGAATCACACAAGTGGTGTCTAGGCTAACCGAAAAGGTATGTGTGAATGGAATCACACAAGTGGTGTCAAGCTTAACCAAAAAGCAAAAAGGTATGTGTGAACGAAATCACACAAATGGTGTCTAGGCTAACCGAAAAGGTATGTGTGAATGAAATCACACAAGTGGTGTCTAGCCTAACCTCGCAAACAAAGAGACATCGCACAATTGCTAGTCTAAATCATAAAAATGATCGTCATGATCAACGAGAAGTGTTAATTACACTAAGTTAGTGAATATAAAAGTTTAGCTTCATGTCCCATAACCACCAGCTTAACTTAAATATTTTCGAACAAACTGTAGATCTTCACTAGAAAAATGTCACAAGTGGTTCAATCGAACAAGTCCATAAATTGACCGACGAAGTAAACGCAAGCGTTTCATACCACTTGTTTTGCTAAGCCGTTTAATTAGATTTCTCATACGAGTGAAATAAAGGTTTGTATATACTAATAGATTGGAAAACGGTTTAGGAAAAGAGTTTGATATTGAAAATAGAGTTGAAAACATTTTGATAAAAGAGTTTTGATATTTACTACTAGTATTGAAACCTTTATAATTTTTAAAGTGACAAATCACAAAAATGATTGTAGAAACAATCAATCACAAGAATTCACATACGAAGACGTGAATAGAATCCAAAGAAATCGATAACGAATTCATCGAAAAGTATGTTCACAAAAATCCCGAAGAAATGGTCATCAAAGTTGCAAATAAATGATAGCAACAAATCAGGAAATAATCAAGAATCGATTAAATTCGAAAACCAAATCAATTCACTAAGATTCACATTCGAAGACGTGAATAAAATCCAAAGAATTCGATTCCAAATCCATCAAGGTAGGAATACCCAAAAATTCCTGAAATAGAAGTTATCAAAGTCGACAAAAGTGATAACAACTAATCGGAAAAGAAGAATCGATCAACAATTGGAAAAACGAAGCAAAACGAGCATAAATGCATGAACGACTTTAACAAAAGGCAAAGTCCAGGACAATTTCTTTCATACCAAAGAAATTCTAAAACTATCAGAGAGAGGCACATGAAAGCCAACAAACCATGGATAAACAGACAAGGTCGACAATTGAAATGCAATTTGTCGGATAAACAGACAGAGTCGACAATTGAAATGCAATTTGTCGCAAAGATTGACACCCAAAACCCAATTGCATGGAGACTGCATTAAGTACACGAATCAGAGATAAGAATGCATATATACAGCAGTTCGAATAAACAATGCGAGCTCAAATCGAAGTGGGTATAAGTTGTAGCAATATGCAACTTGGTATAGCATATACACAATGATACTTAGCAGTGCGAACTCAAATGAGCAAGTGCAACAGAGAATAGCAGCAATGCTCATAAATAAGCATTAGGAATTCACTCCTAACAATCAAAGATGATCTTAGATAAAGATGTGAGATAAAACATCGACAAATAGTTGTAACACATGTTCCATCTAAGTTATGTTTTATGTTTGTGACGACCGCCCATGACTCCCGCACTAAACAAGGAAATGGTGCGCTGAAAGTGTGCCAGGCAGCCATGGACGATAGTCAAGGGTAGAATAAACATCACAGAATCTATCGTACAACTCACAGCGAAAGGATAAAGTACAATAGAAAAATATAATATAGTGAAGCTCCAAAGAACAGAACATCGTCATATAACCATCATAACAGTTTTACACGGGTCTAAATCATCAATACAAGAAGCCTCACTACATAGCACTCAGAGTAATCAACAAACAGCAGAATATCCAGTACATATTATTAAGAAAATAATACGCTAGCCTCCTGCTCGTCTTTGCCATCAGCATCGTCAATCACTAAGATCAACACCTGCCACCTGTCACTTAGTTTGCCCATCCTAAACATGGATGAACAGCCCAAGGTAATAAGAGGAGACATAAAACCTTGAGTCAGACAACAGTCTTAGTGAGCGGTAAATCAACTATCAAACATACCAAAAGAGCATAAGGGATAAAAAGGAATAGGAACCCAAACCATCCCACTCCACCTCTTTCTACAGTGATAGCCCCCAGACACACACTAAGGAGAAGCAAGCATAGCAAACAGATAACTATAGTAAAATAATAATCACTCGAGTCAAGGTCGATGTTTTCCAAATACAAACCCCCAAGGCCTAAACCAAGATCAGATAAGCCCCCAGAAAACACCGCTCTTGAGACCGAATGATGAAGCAACCAAACATCCATGACTCTGGCTATCACTGTTATCATTGCCTCGATTTTATCGTTAATTGAATGACCAACACATCTTTCAACCATCCGTCAAGGGCTAATGGCAACCCCGGTTCTAGACATAACTCCGCACGTCATCGTGACCCATGCCTAGGTATAACGAATCTACCCAGAGTACTGGCACGTCATCATGACCCGTGCTTGGGTATAACGGATCTTCCCAACGTACTCTTGCTTTGAGCTTGCTAGAACCTTCAATAACGATAAGATCTCAGCCTCCTAGTCATCCTCCTTGACGACTATTCCCATTATAGCTCAAGCGCCTCTCGAGCCCACCATTATCCACCAACTCGAACCGCATCATCGAGTAATCACATGCTTGGGATGATCCCGTCTGGATTAAACCAAGGCTTCCACATCATGCTTTGCTCCAACGCATTTCAGCAAAGTCCATCTCATCACCATACTTCACCTCAACATATCATGGCGAAGTCCATCTCATCATCATACTTTGCTTCCTCTAATCATAGCAAAGTCCTCGAATCCATCCATATGAGCTTCATCATCCGCTTCATATGTCACAAGCAGCTTTCACCATTCAAGAGCCTTTCCACTTAGCTTTTGAATCATCTTCAACCATCTTGTTCCAAATCAACCACTAGCTAACTTGAAACAATCAAATCAATCACACATCCAGACAATCAAGCATTCAAACAAGATCTAATAAACAATGTTAACTATAGTGGCAATTTTGTAAATAAATGAGCATAAGTCTGACATGCATGAATTATGGGGTTTTGGCATAGATCTAACAAATATAAATCATGGGTTTTGTTTCTATAATTTGATAAATGAACTTGCATAGGTAAACATCTTCATAAGTAATGGATCTAGACTTGGATCAAAAGAAAATGCATGAAATCACTATCTACAACACTCCAACAAACCACCAATCCAATATACTCCTTTGGGTCCGCGTGAGAGATAACTACCACTCACCGAATCACCAAAACAACCCTAAAGATAACCACTTCAAATCTGGACAGCAAGGATTCAAGCTTGATTCGTCGAAATCTCGCTTGAAATGATGAAATCTAGCTTCGTTGGATGAAGATCTTCAAATTTGGCTCTTGGATCGTCAATCTTGATCTTCGATCTTGGATGGATGTTGGCACTCAATCAAAGTGGAGAAAAGAAGTGAAGAAATGTTGTAGTCGAGCTCTCGAAATGGCAGCACTTCGTCGCTTCAAAAACCGGTGCCAAAAAGTGAGCCAAACCCCTCTATTTATAGGCTGAAAAACACTAACCCGGTCGCCCCTTAACTCGTCCGCGACCTAGCGACCTAGCTTAAGTCTCTCGCGACTTAACAAAACCACCCAGATCCTCGCGACCTAACACTAACTCGTTCGCGACTTAGCGACCAAGCTTAAGTCGCTCGCGAGTTAACAACAGCCCAAGGCCTACATGCAAGCGGTTTAACTTGTATGCGAGTTACGACCTTCGACACAGCGACCTACTAAGTCGCTTACACAATCTAACGGTCCTAAAGCCACGCGACTTAAAAAGAATGCAGATCTTTGATGCCGCGACCTAACTACTAACTCGTAAGCCGTTCGCACCTAACTCGCTAATACTAACTCACTACAACTACTGACCCGCTAACTCGTAGGCCCCTGCTTCCCTTAACTCGCTAACAAACTAACTCGCTAACACGCTGGCCTCACTAACCCGCTAACACGCTAACTCGCGTAACTCTTAACTCGTTCACTTGCTAACCCGTTAACTCGTTAGATATACTAACTCGTTAACTCTTAGGTCGCTCACCAGACTCCTCAACGACCTAACATCCATACGACCTAACCCCTTAGGTCGTCAACCCCACTAACTCCTAACTCGCTAACTCGTCCCAGCCCCTAAGTCGCTAACAACCTTAACTCGTAACTCGCTTGAGTCGCTCATCTATCTCCACTAACCCGCTAACATCACTAATCCGTTAACATAACTAATCAGTTAACTCGTTCTAGCTCTATCACGAGTTAACTTCCCAATCTAACTTCCTTACGACCCAAACAACATACGAGTTATTCTTCCCTACGACTTAGGCTAAGGACGACTTAAACAATACTAATGACCTAGAAATTCTACGATCTATCAACACGTAAAATACGGGTCGTTACATTCTCTCCCCCTTAGAAATTTCGCCCCCGAAATTCCAAACAATCAACAGCAATCAAAGCTATTCTGCATGCCTACCATCCATAGCAATCAACAAACCATGCATCCAATTCCTAGCCTAGCATGCAGAATTCTAAGATAGAACAAGGTACAAATTCATGAGATGTCACGACACCCTAGGGCCATACCTCGTAGAGTTCTGGATGAGCAGCCTTCATCCTCTCTTCCTCCTCCCATGTACAGTCGTTAACATAATCACTCCATTGTATCTTGAGCAACGTAATCGTCTTCCTCCTAAGCTGTTTCGTGTCGGTTTCAACAACACGAAGCGGCTTACGAGGTCTCGTAACCACTGAATCAACCTCCAAGTCTTCACAACTATCAGCAGAAACCACAATATTCGAGTCGTGCACGTACTTCCGTAGATAAGACACATGAAAAACATTGTGCACACCCGCCATCTTTTCCAGTAACTCCAATCTATAAGCGAGCTTTCCAATTCGCTCGATGATCGGAAATGGTCCAACAAATCTCGGAGTCAACTTTCCTTTCTTCCCGAATCGAATAACATTCTTCAGAGGAGAAATCTTCACAAAAACCATATCACCTACGTCAAACTCCAAATCCTTTCGACGTTTATCTGCATAACTTTTCTGACGATCCTGGGCTGCCTTCATTCGTTGCCGAATGATCTCTATGCAATCCGAAGTCTGACGAATCATCTCTGGCCCAAGTATCAGCTTTTCTCCGGTTTCCAACCAACATGTCGGGGAGTTACACGGTCTTCCATACAAGCTTCATATGGTGCCATACCAATGCTTGACTGGTAACTGTTATTATACGCAAACTCCACCAAATGAAGATGATCTTCCCACGATCCTCCGAAATCCAAAACACATGCTCTCAAGAGATCTTCCAAAACTCGGTTGACTCTCTCAGTCTGACCATCGGTTTGGGGATGATAAGCTGTACTCAAACACAACTCGGTTCCCAAAACTTCCTGGAAGCTCTTCCAAAATCCACTAGTGAACAATAGGTCTCGATCGCTCACTATACTCTTCGGAATACCATGGAAACGAACTATCCACTTAACATACAACTCAGCCAACTTCGATGCAGTCCTAGTTGACCGAACAGGAATGAATCTTGCACTCTTGGTCAACCGATCTACGATGACCCAAATCCCTTCATTTCCCGCTCTCGTTCTAGGTAAACCATCGATAAAATCCATCGATATTTGTTCCCACTTCCACATAGGAACTTCTAATGGCTGAAGCAATCCACTTGGCTTCTTCTGCTCTGCTTTAACCAACTGGCAATTCATGCACTTGGAAATAAAATTTCCAACATCCTTCTTCATACCTTCCCAGTAATAGGTTCTCTTCATATCCCGATACATCTTATTTCCACCCGGATGCATTGTCAACTTCGAGTGATGACTTTCCCTCAGAACTTCATCTCTCAATTCATCGATCTCGGGAACAACCAATCGTCCTTGCTTCCGAAGCCAACCCTCTCGATCGAATTCGAATTCCTTATCCTTTTCTGGGTCCAATCCAGATTCCAAATCTTGGATAATCCTGACAAGCTTATCTTCTTGCTTTTGACTCTCGCCAATCCTTTCCACAAGAGTAGGTCTTATCGATAAGTTTGCCAACATCTCAGGTTCCAATTCACATCTGGGCCTGAAGTCAAATCCGGCCAAATATTCGAGACTCTTCCATTCCGAAAACATGGCTCCCAATCCCGCATGTCTTCGACTCAACGCATCTGCTACTGCGTTACCCTTTCCCGGAGTATAAGCTATACCAAAATCATATGATGCTAAAAACTCCAACCATCGTTGCTGCCGAAGATTCAAATCCTTTTGGGAGAAAAGATACTTTAAAGACTTATGGTCTGTAAACAACTCGAATCGAACTCCCAATAGATAATGTCTCCACATCTTCAGAGCAAACACAATCGCCGCCAACTCCAAATCATGAGTCGGGTAATTCCTTTCATGCGGCTTTAGTTGTCGACTTGCATACGCAACAACTTTATCTTTCTGCATTAGCACTGCTCCAAGTCCAGTACCACATGCATCGGTGTAAACCACCATCTCATCATTCCCACTTGGAATAGTCAAAACAGGAGCACTTGTCAATCTCTCTTTCAGGATTCCAAATACTTTCTCACACTTAGCATCCCAACTGAATACCTGATTCTTCTTCGTCAATCCTGTTAATGGTGCAGCTATCTTGGAAAAGTCTTTGATAAACCGATGATAATATCCTGCTAATCCAAGAAAACTTCTCACATCAGATGCATTCTTAGGTCTAACCCAATCCTGTATTGCTGCCACCTTAGCGGGATCAACCGCTATTCCATTTCCAGAAATAACATGGCCTAAGAACCTCAATTCACTCTTCCAGAAGTGACACTTCGAAAACTTAGCCTTCAGCTGATGTTTCCGCAAGATTTTCAAAACAATCCGCAAGTGCGTCTTGTGCTCTTCTTCAGTTCTGGAATAAATCAAAATATCATCCACGAACACAAGTACGAACTTGTTCAACTGATCTCTGAATACTCTATTCATAAGATCCACAAAATATGCTGGTGCGTTAGTCAATCCAAACGGCATTACCAGCCACTCATAAAAACCGAACGGTGTCCTGAAAGCAGTCTTCGGCACACTATCCTTCCCCACTCTCAACTGGTGCCAAATCCATCTGAGAAAACACCTTAGCTTCGTGAAGCTGATCAAACAAGTCATCTATTCTCGGCAATGGATACTTGTTCTTCTTAGTCACCTTATTCAGCTCACGATAATCGACACACAACCTCAACGATCCATCCGCTTTGGTTGCGAACACAACTGGTGCACCCCATTCGGACATACTACTCCGAATGAATCCTTTCCGTAAAAGGTCATCAACCTGCACCTTCAACTCTTGCTGTTCTCTAGGCGCCATCCGCCTAAGAGGCATCACAACAGGTCTGGCTCCCTCAACTAGATCGATACGAAACTCGATCTCCCTATGCGGCGGTAACCCTTTGACCTCGTCAAAGACATCCTCGAATCCATTCACGATTGGCACCGATGATAGTCCATCCCGTGGAACAACCAGCGAATACATGAAGCTCATGAAGACGCCTTCTTCATGCTTACATCGTATCACAACCTTTCGCCCCTCCACATTCTCGACTGTCACCTCCAATCTCTCACAATCAACCTTTGCCGCATACTTCCTAAGCCAGTCCATACCCAAAATAATTCCGAACCCCGCAAAGTTCAGAACAAAGCAATCACAAACAAAAGAGCAATCATGACTCAATACAACTAGACCATGGCATATCATACACAAACAAGACGAACCCCCAACTGGATTAGTCACAACCAATGGCCTATCAACAATATCCGGTTCCAAACCTAACCGGTCTACCAACTCATTACAAACAAAAGAATGAGACACTCCAGTATCAAACAATACTCTAACTGGAACACCACAAATAGAAAGAGTACCTTGAACCACCACACTCTTTCCCTTCTCTTCAGCAGTATGAGCTTTCGAAGACGATGGAACAGCCCTCAAAGCATAAGCTTTCATAATCTGTTGATCCTTCTGTGGTTCTGGACAATTCTTCTTAATATGTCCCAGCTTATCACAGTTGTAGCACTTCAACAGCACCTTTGGATTCTTGCAATCCTTGGAGAGATGACCCTTTTGCCGACAATTGTAGCAGGTCCTTTCACCCTTCAGCTTCTTCTGACCATCCTTACCCTTCTGTTGCTGCTGCTTCCTCTTCTTGTTTCCATCCTGCTGTGGTTTGGACTCCTCCTTGGTCACAGCAACAACAGACCCTTCCTTAGGAAACAAACTCTCATGCCTGAGAGCTTTCTCCACTAGCTTCTCAAATGGATCGTCCAAATGATCCACCAACTGCCTCCCAAGATAAGCATCCAAGCCTGTTACAAACTTCTCATTCTTCTGATAGGGAGATTCAATATACGATCGAGCATACTTGGACAAAGCCTCAAACTCAGAAACATATTCCAGAACTGATCTCCCACCTTGCTTGAGCTCAACAAACTTCTTAAACAAGATGGACTTCTGAGCCGTAGAAATGAACTTAGCTTCAAATCTAGCTTGGAACTGCTCCCAAGAAATCTCTTCCTCTGGAGTATCAATGGTGATAGAGTTCCACCAGTCAGAAGCTCTTCCCTGAAGCTGTCTCGATGCAAGCTTCCTCTTAGTTGCATCATCAATTCCCAAATCTCCAAAAATCCTCCTACAAGCATCAATCCATCTTTGGACTTCAATGGTAGATTCAGTCCCTAAGAAAACCTTCCCTCCAAGAGCAGTATAGTCCTTACAAAGCTTAGCAAAATCCACTGGTCTTGGAGCTTGAACTTGAACTCCAACATCTACAGATGGCCCTGGAGCTGGCATCCTTCTTATGATAGAAGTCATCATAGCTTCAAACATAGCTCCATAATAAACAGTTCCTTCAGCAGCGCGGCCTTCCCTTGCAGCTGGTCTCCCTCTTCGACTCATCCTTAGTATCTAGAAAAAGGAATGATTAGAACACCTTTGAGAAACAACTGTATAAGGAGTTCAAATCCTTCTAAGCTACTATATTATATATAGTAATCATCCATCAAAATACAATTACGTCTTTCATACGTGATAACTTCAACGAGCGTTGGCTAAAATCGATTAACCAAAGCTCCGATACCAAATGTGATGACCGCCCATGACTCCCGCACTAAACAAGGAAATGGTGCGCTGAAAGTGTGCCAGGCAGCCATGGACGATAGTCAAGGGTAGAATAAACATCGCAGAATCTATCGTACAACTCACAGCGCAAGGATAAAGTACAATAGAAAAATATAATATAGTGAAGCTCCAAAGAACAGAACATCGTCATATAACCATCATAACAGTTTTACATGGGTCTAAATCATCAATACAAGAAGCCTCACTACATAGCACTCAGAGTAATCAACAAACAGCGGAATATCCAGTACATATTATTAAGAAAATAATACGCAAGCCTCCTTCTCGTCTTCGCCATCAGCATCGTCAATCACTAAGATCAGCACCTGCCACCTGTCACTTAGTCTGCCCATCCCAAACATGGATGAACAGCCCAAGGTAATAAGAGGAGACATAAAACCTTGAGTCAGACAACAGTCTTAGTGAGCGGTAAATCAACTATCAAACATACCAAAAGAGCATAAGGGATAAAAAGGAATAGGAACCCAAACCATCCCACTCCACCTCTTTCTACAGTGATAGCCCCCAGACACACACCAAGGAGAAGCAATCATAGCAAACAGATAACTATAGTAAAATAATAATCACTCGAGTCAAGGTCGATGTTTTCCAAATACAAACCCCCAAGGCCTAAACCAAGATCAGATAAGCACCCAGAAAACACCGCTCTTGAGACCGAATGATGAAGCAACCAAACATCCATGACTCTGGCTATCACTGTTATCATTGCCTCGATTTTATCGTTAATTGAATGACCAACACATCTTTCAACCATCCGTCAAGGGCTAATGGCAACCCCGGTTCTAGACATAACTCCGCAAGTCATCGTGACCCGTGCCTAGGTATAACGAATCTACCCAGAGTACTGGCACGTCATCATGACCCGTGCTTGGGTATAACGGATCTACCCAACGTACTCTTGCTTTGAGCTTGCTAGAACCTTCAATAACGATAAGATCTCAGCCTCCTAGTCATCCTCCTTGACGACTATTCCCATTATAGCTCAAGCGCCTCTCGAGCCCAACATTATCCACCAACTCGAACCGCATCATCGAGTAATCACATGCTTGGGATGATCCCGTCTGGATTAAACCAAGGCTTCCACATCATGCTTTGCTCCAACGCATTTCAGCAAAGTCCATCTCATCACCATACTTCACCTCAACATATCATGGCGAATTCCATTTCATCATCATACTTTGCTTCCTCTAATCATAGCAAAGTCCTCGAATCCATCCATATGAGCTTCATCATCCGCTTCATATGTCACAAGCAGCTTTCACCATTCAAGAGCCTTTCCACTTAGCTTTTGAATCATCTTCAACCATCTTGTAGGCCGGGCTACCTCTATAACTAGGTAACTGCTAAACGAATATGTCATTTCCCGGTCCCTTTGGACCTTTATCCGAGCGCTCGATAACCAACATCACACATTAATAAATATAGTGTGTCCACATGAGTAAGTATCTGGGCTCCATACCATGATACCACCCTTTCCAGAAGGAAATGACATACCCTAAAAGGCGCGATCCTCATAACCTTACCGCATATTCCTGTTTTTACCATTTCCGGGGAGTGAGGTCTGACGAAGTCTCGTCCACAAAGCTAGGCACAAAGCCACACTTTGATCAACAAATGATCAATAAATAATCATCACACAGCAGCACTAAGCATGTCACATTACCAGATTGGGAATATATCGTTGATAACCTTCAACTACATAACCTCTAAGGGTGTTAAGCTAAGAGAATAAATTCTCCGCCACCAATGGAAGTATATTTGAAAGAAATCTGCTTTATATCTCAAAATGTAATGTCAGACATGTAACCATACAAGTCTGTTCCGGGTTCGAACAGAACCGAAGGCACTTCAAAAGAAGCCCTTGCAATCCGGGTATTCAAAATCCCGATCGAATTTCCCATCACAAAGGAAATCTCCATACCGTAGCTAACAGTGCAGAGACAATCGATAGGTCATCATATCGTTTTCACAAATACCCGATCTTCACCACCGGTCTTCAATGCTATCCATTACGTCGTATCGCTATTCGGAACGGGTAATCCGAATAACGAGCGCAATAATTTAAAAATAAATGTAGCATTCAATTTCAACCAATTCACAACAAATACCTATTTGAAGGTCAATATTGATAGTCGGTTATTTAACTATCAATCAATATTCACAACAACACCCGATTATAAATAATCTTCCCAAATTATTTATTTTTCCAAAATATCTTTACAAGATATATTTTCCACACTTCAACCATTTGAAAAAAAAATTCAAATCATTTTTCACCTTTCAATCTTTGAAAACAAATTTCAAATCATTTTCCTTAAACGGAAACACTTCTAAATATTTATCCATTTTAAGTTTAATATGGTTCATTTAAATCAATCAAATAAATCCTTACTGATTTATTTTAAACTTACGTTCCAAATCCGTAAATTTATTTCCATACTTCAAAATAAATCAATGTTTATTTTTAAACAAATTTCCCTTTCTTTTATAAATTCCATAGTGAATTTACATTTCCAAAATATCTATGAATATACGATTTTCAAATCGATTTCTAATATTCATTTTCAATTTATCTTTAAAAGATAAAATCTCAAAACATTCACTTCATATTGGAAAAACATTTCCATACTTATTTAATAATAAGTAATTCACTAATCTATTTATTTTCAACACTTGGAAAATATTCACTATACTTAAATCACAATTAAGTATATAATTTATTCTTTTAAGGAAAATATCCTTTCAAGCACATTTATTTGGGTCAAAACGAATGTAGCGTAAAACATCGTTACGACAACCCAAAATAACTAGTATAGGGATTCAAAATTAAGATAGATATATAAATCCCAATACTACATAAAACATTTCCTTTCGGAAATCATTTACTATAACAACAGTGTTATAGTCCACCATTTCCTTCTATTTCTCGAAAACGTCTATTTCAACAATGAATGTTGAAATCTATGGTTTCGATAATTATTACAATTTAAAACATCTTTAAATCGTTTTAATTCTATTTAAAATATCACTTCCCAAAGCATTTCTTTAATATATTATTCACTGTCCAAAATCGTGAATATATTTCCTAAACCAATTTCATCATTTCTACACATTTTATATAAAGGGTTATCCACTATCTAAAATCATGTATATAACTCTTTTAATAATTTCTATATCTACTTTATCAAATTCAATTGATTTGGATTTATAAAACAATGTTTATAAATTCCATTTATATTCATAAAACTTCAATTTATAAATCTCCTGTATCGAACTATTCAATTTTATAACTCAATTTACATACCAAAAGTCCATATTATAAGTTAAGTACTTATAATTCGTTTATTTACCAAATCGTTCCATTAAAACTTCACAAATTTTAAATCTTATTACTTATAAGATTCATTTATATTTTATAACGACTTCAACTTATAAAATCTCCTTTATTAACAATTTCTATTAATATCCCATTTAAAAGCCCAAAATCCAGTTTATAAGTTAATTACTTATAAATTTTTATTTTACAACATCTATTCATTTTATAATCTTCATAATTTATAAATCTAAAATTTTCAATGAAATCCATTTTATACTTCATTTTAACACTTAATAAAATCGTTTTATAATTCCAATATTTTTAATTCATAAATATCAATTTGTAAAAAATCTTTTATATACATCCTTTATAATGATTCAAAAATCCCAGTTTTAACCGTTTTATAAATTAATCAACTACTAAATTCAAAAATCACATTTCGGTTATATTTCACCAAATCATAATAATTTTTTTTTACATAAAAATTACAACGTTTATTTATTTAAAAGGAATCGATTCCAAAATTAAATTTTATTATGAATTCTCAACTTAAATTTTCTAAAATCCAATTATATTTATTTTCAGCATCTTACGATACCAAAAATATATTCGGCTAAATTTTAGCCTTTAACGATCTCAATCACAAAGATAATCACAAAGATTATAAATTGATCAACACACAACATTGAAATCAATTCAATCATTTGAGGAATCTAGTTGGATCCCTCCAACCTGTTTCCCTGCATCCACAGGTGTTAGCACAATACCAATTCCGCTTCAAGACGGAATATCGCGGTATATGGGATTTATAAAATATTGTGACGCCCCACCTCTATACCCATTCTAGACAAGAACACTACGGAGTAATGCTGTCAACTAGCATGGAGAATAAGGCTGTTGAGGAGCGACCATCCGTGTAATTGCTTTGTGCGAGCACCGATATGTCAGATAGTATAACATGCATTTCTTTTCAAGAGGAAATCCGACATATCGACACAAACTCAAAGCTATCACACGGTGGCTATACATAATCTTCGGAAACAAATATAGAAATAAACATAACATAAATCAGTCATAGACAATTCATATCACAAAGGCGGAAATAGATATGAATATTACACATAAAAATGTATATCAGAGTAGTGGTCAAATAAGGTCCACAACATCACAAAAGAATAGGTACAAGTGTTAGACAAAAGAATATGTATACATCAAGGAGTCTATTTCTCAAATGCATACATCAATAAACTACTAATCTAGAGTAGTTAACCAAAATCAGATGATGGTTCCAGATAAGGAGACATGAGGAAGCACCTGTAAAATCTCAGTCTGACCCAAGTATTATTTAAGAAGAAAGTAATAAACGGATCAGTCTAGCTATAATTATCAGATAACATGATATAGAACGAAAGATTTGGCATAAACATAAAATATCCATAAGGCATACTATGATAAGTATGGAAATGATCATCAATAAGAGATAAATCGATAACACAAGAATCTTCTCAAAGATCCAAAGAGGGGATAATACCCTAAACTTGTACTCATAACAAGTCAATGATATAAAATCTAGAAATCGACACACGAAATCCAGAAATCACAAAAAGGTATGTGTGAGTGGAATCACACAAGTGGTGTCTAAGCTAACCGAAAAGGTATGTGTGAATGGAATCGCACAAGTGGTGTCTAGCCTAACCATATGTGTGAATGGAATCGCACAAGTGGTGTCTAGCCTAACCTTGCAAACAAAGAGACATCGCACAATTGCTAGTATAAATCATAAAATGATCATCATCGATCGCTAAGAAGTGTCAATTACAATAAGCTAGTAAATATATGAGTTTAGCATCATGTCCCATAACCACTAGCTTAACTTAAATATTTTCGAACAAATTGTAGATCTCCACTAGAAAATTGTCACAAGAGATTCAGTCGAATAAGTCCAAGAATTAACCGGCGAAGTAAACGCAAGCGTTTCATACCACTTGTTTTACTAAGTCGTTTAATTCAATTTCTCATACGAGTGAGGTAAAGGTTTGTATATACTAATAGATTGGAAATCGGTTTGAGAAAAACGAGCTTTGTAATTAAAATAGTGTTGAAATCATTTGAAGAAAGAGTTTTGATATTTACTACTAGTATTGAAACCTTTATATTTTTAAAGTGACAAATCATAGAAGTGATTGTAGAAACAATCAATCATAAAAATTTACATACGAAGACGTGAATAAAATCCAAAAAAATCGATACCGAATCCATCAAAGTGGATATATCCAAAATTCCCAAAGAAAAGAAGTCATCAAAGGTGATAATAATTGATAACAATAAATAGGGAAGTAACACGAATCGATTAAAGTTGGAAATCACACAAAATAGACAAAATTGGCAAAATAGCAGCAGGTCGGTCGACCGGACTCCCTGAGTCGGTTGACCGAACCAAAAACAGAAGTGCATGGGGTAGCAGGTCGGTCGACCGGCCCAGGGGCTCGGTCGGCCGAAGCCTGTATCCCGCACTTCCAAACAGAGGCAGGAAGTGCTCGGATAGCAGGTCGGTCGGCCGGCCCAGGGGCTCGGTCGGCCGAACCTGTATACTTGCACTTCCTACCCTATTTCAATTGAGGTGCAAATCTCAATCAATTTGCAATCGCACAAGCAACGACGCTAAGGGTTTATGCCAATCGACTACCCGGCCTTATATGCTCCTCGACGCATCACCAAAAACATGTTCAAACATCAAAGTTATGATTTTTAAAGAACTGAACTCAAAACACTAAAAATTGGAATATTCACCAAAGCAATCCAAATTCAAACCAAATGCACATGAATAAGTGTTAGGAATTCATACCTAACAATCGAAGATAATCATAGACTAAGATGTGAGATTAAAAATCTCACCTTTGAACCCAAACGATTGAAGAAGAAGCTTGAAGGCAAGCGAAGATCAATCACACTTCAATCTCAACACAAGAAGCTTGAATCTAAGATTAAAAGAAGAACATTTCCTAAATTAGGTTTAGAAAATTTCAGAAATTCAAGGGAGAAGGAGTTGGAGAAGAAGAAGAGAAGCTTACCAATGGGTTCTCTTTGATTTTGGAGCAAGAACTTGAGCTAGCAAGAGGAACTAGGGCTTGGAGTTTCTAATTCCCATTCTCTTCCACCATTTTTGCTAAAGCTTGGGTGTAAGGAAAATAAGAATGAAGTGAAGAGGAGAGGGGGGTTGGGACTGAATACATAAGTGGGGTTATTGGGCTCAGCCCAAACCAAAGCCCTAAGTGAAAAAGTGGCAAAAATCAACTTTCTCCAAACATATCGAAGCTTATACTCAAAAAGGTCGCAAACGTCATTTTGAACTCAATGGGGGTGGTCTCGAGTCCCAATTCGACTGTTTGCTCAAAGTAGCTTTTCGGACCAAAATCCGACGAACAGTGAAATATTTAAATAAAATATTTAAATATAAAATCGATAAATATGCGGGTTGTTACAGACTCCCCTCCTTAAAGAAATTGCGTCCTCGCAATACTTAAGAGGAAAATAAGAAGTAACAACCATGGAAGCATATCAACACAAAAGAAAATTTGAATCAAGAAGTTCACCACAAAGAGCACGAAGGAATAAATCCGAAAGTTTTCGTTCGATGAATTATCAAGATTTCACAAGAGCAATCCTTAGGATTTGAGAACCATTGAACTTTTATCAAAAAGAATATCTTTATATCGAAGGCGCTCAACCACCAAAGCAATGATGTGAATAGAATGTTGCTCGAAAGTCAAATTTGGTGAAACTTCAATCCCCTCAATAACACCGGGCTCAAGAATAAAAACCGGAAACATAAAAGCATTTCCATAGTTAAAAGACGTGGAAAACGTCAAGAATAGCAGAAAATTGAGTCGGTGCAATGGCGTAGTACAAAAACGGTACGCCCGGGAAACTAGAAACTCGAATAATTTGGAACACCGACGTAGTACAAAAACGGTACGTCCAATGAACCAAAAAGCCAAGACATCGATGTAGTACAAACGGTACATCCAATGAATCGAAAGCAAAGACATTGATGTAGTACAAACGGTATATCCAATGAATCAAAGACACTGATGTAGTACAGACGGTACATCCAGTGAATCCAAAAAGAAAAGACATTGATGTAGTACAAATGGTACATCCAATGAATCAAACAGCAGAGACATTAATGTAGTACAAACGGTACATCCAATGAATCAAAGACACTGATGTAGTACAAACGGTACATCCAGTGAATCAAACAGCAGAGACATTGATGTAGTACAAACGGTACATCCAATGAATCAAAGACACTGATGTAGTACAAACGGTACATCCAATGAATCAAAGATACTGATGTAGTACAAACGGTACATCCAATGAATCGAAAGCAAAGACATTGAGGTAGTACAAACGGTACATCCAATGAATCAAAGACACTGATGTAGTACAAACGGTACATCCAATGAATCCAAAAAGAAAAGACATTGATGTAGTACAAACGGTACATCCAATGAATCAAACAGCAGAGACATTGACGTAGTACAAATGGTACATCCAATGAATCAAACAGCAGAGACATTGATGTAGTACAAACGGTACATCCAATGAATCAAAGACACTGATGTAGTACAAACGGTACATCCAATGAATCAAACAGCAGAGACATTGATGTAGTATAAACGGTACATCCAATGAATCAAAGACACTGATGTAGTACAAACGGTACATCCAATGAATCAAAGACACTGATGTAGTACGATCGGTACATCCAATGAATCGAAAGCAAAGACATTGATGTAGTACAAACGGTACATCCAATGAATCAAAGACACTAATGTAGTACAAACGGTACATCCATTAAATCCAAAAAGAAAAGACATTGATATAGTATAAACGGTACATCCAATGAATCAAACAACAGAGACATTGATGTAGTACAAACGGTACATCCAATGAATCAAAGACACTGATGTAGTACAAACGGTACATCCAATGAATCGAAAGCAAAGACATTGATGTAGTACAAACGGTACATCCAATGAATCAAAGACACTGATGTAGTACAAACGGTGCATCCAGTGAATCCAAAAAGAAAAGACATTGATGTAGTACAAATGGTACATCCAATGAATCAAACAGCAGAGACATTGATGTCGTACAAACGATACATCCAATGAATCAGAGCTCAAATAATTCGGAACACCGACGTAGTACAAAAACGGTACGTCCAATGAACCGAACACAATAAAAGAACATCGGACGCTAGTCCATAAAAGAAATGGGATGAAACTCAATAAAACGAAGTACATCAAAATGCCCGATGAACTTGGTAAAAAGATGATTCCATTCCGACATCATCAAAGAATCAACAACTTATTGCCTACGACAAAACGTATTGGCAACACGATTTTCCCTTCGGGAATAAAAAGAATATCAAGAACATAAGATACCAGGAACTCGAGTCAACATGAAGTTACTTAATAGAACATAAATATTCCAAAGATTTATGACCGAGGTAGAGAACAAATTTATCATCCAAATATGATGATGCCAAATTCCAAAAGTAAAAACAATAGCCACGAGCACTAGATCATGAGTGGCATATCTAGTCTCGATAAGCTATAATGATTTAGAAGCACAAGTGATAGCACGTTCTCCTTTGCAAGAGAACGACATCCAAACCAATACGACTAGTATCGGTACAAATAGCAAAGTCTTGGTTCCCCTTCAGGAATCACAAGAACAAGAGTATCGAAAGGAAGAGTTCTTTTAAATAATTTTCTTTCTCGAAAAGCTAAAACTTTCAAAATCACAATTAATTCAATGTAAAAATATTTCTAGAAAAATTTACAATTTACATGTCAATATATCGTGTCTGATTGTCACATCAAAGCGTTTAGGAAATTCCTATCGATAACGTTGATCAAGCGCATCGACCAAAATTCTTAAAACACTCAATGGGCAATACAATCACAAAATCATCTTTTATAGGATAAATAAGTCTCTTAAAAAGTTTTAAGAATATTCTACGCTCGTTTTAAGAGCAAAAATCAAATTGCACTTATAAATAAATCTTATGAAAAAGATTTGCAAAATTTTTAAATTTCTATTTCCATTCAAAATCCATAAATAAGAATGGTCTCATCGAAATTTTCATAGAATATTGGATTTATAAAACGGATGAAACAAGCTGGACAAATTGAATGACATAATAATTCATTCATAGGAATCATAACAAGTGCGGAATGCGGTAAGTGGAATGCTAACTTCTGCAACTCATAGCAAATGAAAACCGGTGGTAAAGTCAAACTAAAAAGACCTTAACACCGCACAAAAGATTTCTTAGGTGATAATCCAAAGACAAACTCAGAATACCAGAAAATTCTCAAACTAAATGAATGAGATAAATAATGCTTTCCTTATAAGTGGGCTTAAGGAATAAAAACGATGCAACCAAAAATTTGAAATCGGAATTCCAAAGAAAATAGAAATCTGCTCAACAGATAGAAAATGTCGAAGATGAATGGTCCACTCGGAAAAATAGGATATAGGCTTCATAGTGATTAAGCCAATCCTATCGCACAAATCAATTCTGGAGCCTAAGCAAAAATATCGGCTCGGAGAGAAAAATCACATAAAATAATTTCGACTTCTAAACAAAAGCAAATTGAGTGTTGCGGATCCATCTGGATTCACAATTCTCAACGATGACATTAAGCTCAAAATATTTTCAAAGAAAAAGAATCAACAAGTTCTTTTGATATAAATTAGTGAGGTGGAGCACATATCAAAAAGAACTCAAATAAGAAGATCACGAAATAAAACAATGCCATCAAGGATTGAGTGAAAAATACCTTGGCCAAGAGAAAAGTTGTTAGGGGCTTGCAGCTTTCCCTTCTCTCTTGTTTGGAAGCCTAGGACACGAAGATAAAAGATGACCCGAACCTTTGCAATAGCGACAAAAGAGGGGTTTCAGGCACTCCCCTGCACAGTGGTCTGTGGAACCACAATTGTAGCATTGTCCACGACTAGAGGTAGGAGTCTTTGATACTGGAGTTGGTTGCTTCCCTTTCTTATTAGAATTGGGGCCTTTGAATTTGATAGGACTCTTCATGTTATTGTCGATGTTCTGTTGTGTACGCACAACTTCAACATCACCTTCATTATTGGCCTCTTCAAGACGAAGAGCGATATCAATAAGCTGATCAAATGAAACCTCCAGTTTCAGAAGTAATGGCTTCTTAAGATTCTTATTCAAGCCATAGACGAACCTCTGATTTTTCTTCATCGGGGTATTAATATACTCGACCCCATACTTAGAGAGAGATTCGAAAGATGCGACGTAATCTGTCACAGAAGATTCACCCTGAACAAGGTCAATAAAACGCCGGGCCAAAGTTACTTTTTCGGCCTCCGGCACAAATTTCAATTCGAATCTTTCCCGGAATTGCTCCCAAGTAAGATCCGCTTCAACGATTTCAGAAATTAAAAGCTCATACCAATCTAATGCTCTTTCTTGGAGCATGCTAGAAGTCACTTGGACTCGATGTAGATCAATAAGATTCATGCGGGAAAAGATACGATCGCAAGATTTGAGCCAAGCTTGAATTTCTATAACACTCTCAGATCCCGTGAATGGCCTTCCACCCAAATCTGTATAGTCTCGGCACAAGCGTGCAAAACTGGATCTAGGATGAGTAGGCTCTGGATTGGGACCGACAGCTTGAGCATTCTGTACAAGATCAAGAAGCTGTTGGGCAGACATAAATACTCCATCCGGTGGAGTAGCACTAGATTGACCGGCGCTGGGACGGCCAGGTCTAACCATTTCTCTTCTTTAAGGAAGAAAGAAAGAAGAGGAAAAAGTTATTCTCAAAATAAATATCAAGCAATCTTGATAGATAAAACAAGGAATCATAAAAGGAAATAGGATTGAACGGTACGAAGACACGAGTAAAATCCTAAAGTACGACTCCTAAGAAAGACTTAGGACGATGATCCTTGTTAAATTATTCTACATTGTTCCGAAGTTTGGCTTTGATACCAAGTTGTGACGCCCCACCTCTATACCCACGCTAGCCAAGAACACTACGGAGTAATGCTGTCAACTAGCATGGAGAATAAGGCTGTTGAGGAGCGACCATCCGTGTAATTGCATTGTGCGAGCACCGATATGTCAGATAGTATAACATGAATTTCTTTTCAAGAGGAAATCCGACATACCGACACAAACTCAAAGCTATCACACGGTGGCTATAAATAATCTTCGGAAACAAATATAGAAATAAACATAACATAAATCAGTCACAGACAATTCATATCACAAAAGCGGAAATAGATATGAATATTACACATAAAAGTGTATATCAGAGTAGTGGTCAAATAAGGTCCACAACATCACAAAAGAATAGGTACAAGTGCTAGACAAAAGAATATGTATACATCAAGGAGTCTATTTCTCAAATGCATACATCAATAAACTACTAATCTAGAGTAGTTAACCAAAATCAGATGATGGTTCCAGATAAGGAGACATGAGGAAGCACCTGTAAAATCTCAGTCTGACCTGAGTATTATTTAAGAAGAAAATAATCAATAGATCAGTCTAGCTATAATTATCAGATAACATGATATAGAACGAAAGATTTGGCATAAACATAAAATATCCATAAGGCATACTATGATAAGTATGGAAATGATCATCAATAAGAGATAAATCGATAACACAAGAATCTTCTCAAAGATCCAAAGAGGGGATAATACCCTAAACTTGTACTCATAACAAGTCAATGATATAAAATCTAGAAATCGACACACGAAATCCAGAAATCACAAAAAGGTATGTGTGAGTTGAATCACACAAGTGGTGTCTAAGCTAACCGAAAAGGTATGTGTGAATGGAATCGCACAAGTGGTGTCTAGCCTAACCATATGTGTGAATGGAATCGCACAAGTGGTGTCTAGCCTAACCTTGCAAACAAAGAGACATCGCACAATTGCTAGTCTAAATCATAAAATGATCATCATCGATCGCTAAGAAGTGTCAATTACAATAAGCTAGTAAATATATGAGTTTAGCATCATGTCCCATAACCACTAGCTTAACTTAAATATTTTCGAACAAATTGTAGATCTCCACTAGAAAATTGTCACAAGAGATTCAGTCGAATAAGTCCAAGAATTAACCGGCGAAGTAAACGCAAGCGTTTCATACCACTTGTTTTACTAAGTCGTTTAATTCAATTTCTCATACGAGTGAGGTAAAGGTTTGTATATACTAATAGATTGGAAATCGGTTTGAGAAAAACGAGCTTTGTAATTAAAATAGTGTTGAAATCATTTGAAGAAAGAGTTTTGATATTTACTACTAGTATTGAAACCTTTATATTTTTAAAGTGACAAATCATAGAAGTGATTGTAGAAACAATCAATCATAAAAATTCACATACGAAGACGTGAATAAAATCCAAAAAAATCGATACCGAATCCATCAAAGTGGATATATCCAAAATTCCCAAAGAAAAGAAGTCATCAAAGGTGATAATAATTGATAACAATAAATAGGGAAGTAACACGAATCGATTAAAGTTGGAAATCACACAAAATAGACAAAATTGGCAAAATAGCAGCAGGTCGGTCGACCGGACTCCCTGAGTTGGTTGACCGAACCAAAAACAGAAGTGCATGGGGTAGCAGGTCGGTCGACCGGCCCAGCGGCTCGGTCGGCCGAAGCCTGTATCCAGCACTTCCAAACAGAGGCAGGAAGTGCTCGGGTAGCAGGTCGGTCGGCCGGCCCAGGGGCTCGGTCGGCCGAACCTGTATACTTGCACTTCCTACCCTATTTCAATTGAGGTGCAAATCTCGATCAATTTGCAATCGCACGAGCAATGGCGCTAAGGGTTTATGCCAATCGACTACCCGGCCTTATATGCTCCTCGACGCATCACCAAAAACATGTTCAAACATCAAAGTTATGATTTTTAAAGAATTGAACTCAAAACACTAAAAATTGGAATATTCACCAAAGCAATCCAAATTCAAACCAAATGCACATGAATAAGTGTTAGGAATTCATACCTAACAATCGAAGATAATCATAGACTAAGATGTGAGATTAAAAATCTCACCTTTGAACCCAAACGATTGAAGAAGAAGCTTGAAGGCAAGGGAAGATCAATCACACTTCAATCTCAACACAAGAAGCTTGAATCTAAGATTAAAAGAAGAACATTTCCTAAATTAGGTTTAGGAAATTTCAGAAATTCAAGGGAGAAGGAGTTGGAGAAGAAGAAGAGAAGCTTACCAATGGGTTCTCTTTGATTTTGGAGCAAGAACTTGAGCTAGCTAGAGGAACTAGGGCTTGGAGTTTCTAATTCCCATTCGCTTCCACCATTTTTGCTAAAGCTTGGGTGTTAGGAAAATAAGAATGAAGTGAAGAGGAGGGGGGGGTTGGGACTGAATACATAAGTGGGGTTATTGGGCTCAGCCCAAACCAAAGCCCTAAGTGAAAAAGTGGCAAAAATCAACTTTCTCCAAACATATCGAAGCTTATACTCAAAAAGGTCGCAAACGTCATTTTGAACTCAATGGGGGTGGTCTCGAGTCCCAATTCGACTGTTTGCTCAAAGTAGCTTTTCGGACCAAAATCCGACGAACGGTGAAATATTTAAATAAAATATTTAAATATAAAATCGATAAATATGCGGAAAAATCAACTCCAAGTACATATATAATACCAATTCCACTTCAAGGTAAAATATCGCGGTATATGTTTTTAATAAATAACCTCCGCTTAATAACGGCGCATAATGTCTATTTTAACAATCAATAGATAGCAATCATCATTCAAACAAGCAATCAAGCAATTTTAAATTTAACTATTTAAAATATAAATCGAAACTGTTCGATTGAGTGAGAAGTTCTCACCTTGATTCCAATTCTGTTCCAACGTTTTATTTCGAATAAAATTAAACGGGCGTTTAATTTTACCCAAATTTTTTTTCTAGCTCCAAACGACTCCAATCCAGTTCCATTGCGAAGAGCTCGTCAAGCCAACACAATTTGTTTCGTAATTTTTCAACCTCGTATGACAAAGATATGATTTTTTCAAAGTTTGTACACATTATAATATAAATAAATTTACAAATTCTTTTATCATTTTATACCCTAAATCATCGTAGCCGTAAGATCTGTTGTGATGAATCCAGGCCATTGCACACGTTTCCCTCTTCTTCTCCCAGTATTTTCATACGAGGCCGAACCCGTCATTGCCGTTACTTTAGCAATTTTCGCAACCGCCTGTGATTGACTTCAGGTCGATCAAAGACCACCGATGCGTGCGCCACACCACGCCCTACCTACGGCCCTAAGGGCTTGAAGCTCGCTCAACCCTCTTGCAAGTAAATCGAGGGCGAACGTGCGACTTTAGATGCAAATTCCCATCGATTCTTAGCTTTGTTTATCATCATCACCGTATGGATTTGTAGTACTCGGCGAGTGCTACAACACTGTAGTTGAACACTTCTTGTAAATGTTTACCGATTGAGAGAGATTAATGGAAGAAAGCTAGAAATTTTCGGCCACTGAATATACATATGGAGGCTGGAATCAAAACCCTAGCTAGGCTTAAGTTGTGTTGCAAATGAATGAATACAAGTCCTTTTATAGAAAATTGCAAATTACTATTCATTCGTATTTTTCCGAACTCCAAATCTCATGCGGTGACCGGCATTTCTAGGGTTTACCCCGTGTTCCAGACACAATGGAATAGGTTTCGGAAGCTAATTCGATCATCTGTGCGAGATACGGCAATAAACGATCGATTTAAAATTAAATCGGTTAATCAAATTTCTGTGCGTTTTAGCTCGCCCCGGACAAACGGTAAATCCGATTGACTTGAAATTTGAAATCTTACAATAATATCACATTACGGATCCAATGAAACTGGTATCGTCGAAATCTGAGACCGTTTGAAAAATGGCTATTTTAACTAGTCGATTAAATATTAAAATATTCAATTTTCACAAATTAACTTTTAATTCGATTTTTAAAAGTTCTATAGCATCATTCTAACTTCAATATGATATAATAAAATTTTACAAATCAATTTTAATCATATTAAACCCAATATCCAATTATTTCTGTAATTTCCAATAGTAAATTATCGATTTGATTACCAATTAAATCTAGATATTCGAAATATAAATTATTCGACTTATAAATTTCACTTATTAATATTTAAAATCAATTAAATATAAAAAATTTAATTAACAGAAATTCTGGGTCGTTACAAACTTCCCCCCTTAAAAGAATTTCGTCCTCGAAATTACCAAGTAAGAAAAAGTCATAGAATCTATTAACTTTTCAAAACAAACCATTCAACTTAGATTTACAAATCTCTTAAGTGTTTAACTTTTTCAAAATTCATAGTTAAACTTCTTACAATAACATTACTAAATTTTCAAATCATACTTAGTTATCTTTTCAAAACCAACTATATCGTTTAACTTTCAACTTCAAATCAAAACTTAGTTTTTTTCACAAAATTTTCCAAATTTTTCTAACGCCTTAAATTTTTGAAAAATTTCGCTAGCTTCTTCTTTGCGCGGTTCGATCGATACAACTACAAAATGGCATTACAGCCCCTCAGAATCAAAAATAAATGAGAAAGCCAAGTGGCTGGAGAAGAGAATCATCAAATTCCATACTGAAATTGAAATACGTACCTTTTTGTCAAGCAATTCAATTTTTTATCTTTGAAATCAAAATTCCAATTCTATTTCCTTTAATACACCTGTAAATCCTGCTAACCATAATATCCAATTACAATATTCAAAAATCATTTTGCACAATTCAAATTGGTTTCCCATTTATGCATGTTTGATTTGTCAACATTAAATTTTACTAACATTCATTCATTCGATTTCTGTTAGTTTATATTCACTAATTTACATTCACATTAGTTCATTTTCAATTCAAATCAAATCCAGTTCATATTCATTTACTTCAAATTTGGATTCAATTACTTTAGCTTTCAATTTCACTAATTTAATTTCATTAACACTTAATGAATTTATATACAATCAATTAACAAACAAATAACAACCAATGTATATTCAACATAACCAAATTCATTTAATTTACTTTCAACATTCAATTTGGTTTAACATTTTTTTTTTATTTCAATTGGTTTAACATTTAATTGATTTTCATTCAATTATTCAACTTCTAATTACATTGGCTTTCAATGAATTAACACTTCATTCATTATTTCATATCAACTTATTTACATTCGATTGATTAACATTCAATCAATTTATTAATTTAATTGCCAATTCCTTTAACAATATAAGGTTGAATTTCAGTTATATAACTCAAGTTCATATTTTTAATGACTTCATTTCATTAGTTCACTTATTAGTTTACTTTGACACCAAAATCAACTTCTTTCAACTTTACTTAAGTTATATTCCATTTAAACATCATTTGTTTAACTTACTTAAATTTCCAAATCCAATTCAGATTTCAATTCTAAAGTAAATTCTATTTAACTTTTACCAAAGTCAAATTTATTTCAAATTTACCAAGATAAAATCTTTATTATTTCATATTATAAGTTCAAAACTCATTTCACTTATGTTCATCAATTACAACTTGGATTTTTAATTTCAAAATTTGTTTTTCACAACAAAACTTCAATTTCAATTTACTATGGTAGCAAATCCATCTCACAGAAACTCGAAAATGATATTGATGATGCTGCAGTCATCACCCTTATTATTTTCCAGTAACAATAGTGAAATCGGTGCTAAATATTCTTTCAAAAATTTCCTTTTCATTGTTTATAAATCATATTTATAAACCTTTTCTCATAAAATTTCACTTCTTATATATATAAGATTATTTTACAATTGTAAATCATTTTAATTATAATTACGTACTTATAATTCATTCTTTTATACACTTATTCTTTGACAATTGTTGTTTTTATTTAACTTATTCAAACAACTTTTATTGACTTATACATATTCTTATGTTTTCAAACAACCAAGCAATCAGTTCGTATACTTTTTAATAATCCTGAAAAATCATTTCTTTATATATAAAATATAATCAAGGTAAAATTATTTCATTTACCCAATTTCAAACAATATCGTGCTGAATTGTTCTGAACGAGTGTTTAGAGATCCCTATCGATAGAGTTGTACAGACTATACCGACCAGAATCCATATACCACGCAACAAACCAATCATCACAATATAAATCAATTTTATATTCACTAACAAATACGCGCTCATATCTATTATTACACTCACACTCATTCTAGAGTACTACTGACTCTATCTCTAATGAATAACACCCAACAGAGCCAAGGTTGTCACTTAACCAAATGCTCTGATACCACGCTGTCAGGACCCGATTCTTCGACTTTCGAAAATCGACATCAATACGTCCACTGTCTCAATTGCCGAGCAATCGAATGTCGGAAAACCGAACCATGAGGGTTTAAGAAGAAGAAAACGGTAGAAGAAAAAGATAGAAGAAGTAAGAAAACAGAACATAAACAATATCAGAATCTCACAGTCGCAACGGAACAACATATAATAGATAAATGAATAATCTTTAAAACAAAGAACTATATCAGTTATTACATTACATCAGAGTATACAACAACAATATACAACACAACAAACAATGGACCGTTATACAAACGTGTCCTTACAAGTGAATTTACAGCGGAAAGATAATATCATATACAAGTAATACGTCTCGCCATCCAGCTCGCCTCCTGAGCTCCATAGCACTCCTAAATCCAGAATAACCTGATAACCTAACTCTAGACTGCCCGTGTGGAAATTGGTGGGCACCCAGAGTTTAGGAAGGGAACAATAAACTCCAGGTCAGTCATGGGACTTGTGTGAGAACTTAAAACAGTTTATCTTTAAAACAAACAACATGAGAAATTTTAAAGTCAATTCGCAATTCCTTTGGAAAATGAAACTACCATAAGGCCTCCCGCCACACACACAATGCAAACGCAGAATTGGAGGAGATTTCTCCTTATGATAGTCCAAGATGCTTACTATGCAAAACATTTGATTTTTATTATTATTAGTGCATAGTGTAGAAAACATTTTGAAAGTATAATATAAATCTTAGCCAGCATAGGCATTTCGCACTTATGCCTACTATAGCTACCATGTTCAATAGCAGGTTACCTCCACATTCCATGGCAGGTAATACAACTAAAACCGTACAAGGCGCGTATTGTTTTGATTGGATTTCCAACAAATGGTCAGGCTAAGGAACTTCCTACTGTCAATGGGATCGCCTTTTGCGGGACGTCCCGAGAAACTAACGTTACGGTTAGATCTCTGCCAACACAAGGCCGGGCTACCTCTGTAACTAGGTAACTACTACACGAATATGTCATTCCCCAGTCCCTTTGGACCTTTATCAGAGCGCTCGATAACCAACATCACATAGTAATAAATATAGTGTGTCCACATGAGTAAGTATCTGGGCTCCATACCATGATACCACCCTTTCCAGAAGGAAATGACATACCCTAAAGGGCGCGACCCTCATAAACTTGCCGCATATTCGTGTTTTGACCATTTCCGGGGAGTGAGGTCCGACGAAGTCTCGTCCACAAAGCTAGGCAAAAAGCCACATTTTGATCAACAAATGATCAATAAATAATCATCACACAGCAGCACTAAGCATGTCACATTACCAGATTGGGAATATATCGCTGATAACCTTCAACTACATAACCTCTAAGGGTGTTAAGCTAAGAGAATAAATTCTCCGCCACCAATGGAAGTATATTTGAAAGAAATCTGCTTTATATCTCAAAATGTAATGTCAGACATGTAACCATACAAGTCTGTTCCGGGTTCGAACAGAACCGAAGGCACTTCAAAAGAAGCCCTTGCAATACGTGTATTCACAATCCCGATCGAATTTCCCATCACAAAGGAAATCTCCATACCGTAGCTAACAGTGCAGAGACAATCGATAGGTCATCCTATCGTTTTCACAAATACCCGGTCTTCACCACCGGTCTTCAATGTTATCCATTACGTCGTATCACTATTCGGAACGGGTAATCCGAATAACTAGCGCAATAATTTAAAAATAAATGTAGCATTCAATTTCAACCACTTCACAACAAATACCTATTTAAAGGTCAATATTGATAGTCGGTTATTTAACTATCAATCAATATTCACAAAATCACCCGATTATAAATAATCTTCCCAAATTATTTATTTTTCCAAAATATCTTTACAAGATATATTTTCCACACTTCAACCATTTGAAAACAAATTTCAAATCATTTTTCACCTTTCAATCTTTGAAAACAAATTTCAAATCAATTTCCTTAAACAGAAACACTTCCAAATATTTATCCATTTTAAGTTTAAAATGGTTCATGTAAATCAATCAAATAAATCCTTACCGGTTTATTTTAAACTTACGTTCCAAATCCGTAAATTTATTTCCATACTTCAAAATAAATCAATGTTTATTTTTAAACAAATTTCCCTTTCTTTTATAAATTCCATAGTGAATTACATTTCCAAAATATCTATGAATATACGATTTTCAAATCGATTTCTAATATTCATTTTCAATTTATCTTTAAAAGACAAAATCTCAAAACATTCACTTCATATTGGAAAAACATTTCCATACTTATTTAATAATAAGTAATTCACCAATCTATTTATTTTCAACACTTGGAAAATATTCACTATACTTAAATCACAATTAAGTATATAATTTATTCTTTTAAGGAAAATATCCTTTCAAACACATTTATTTGGGTCAAAATGAATGTTGCGTAAAACATCGTTACGACAACCCAAAATCACTAGTATAGTGATTCAAAATTAAGATAGATATATAAATCCCAATACTATATAAAGCATTTCCTTTCTGAAATCATTTACTATAACAACAGTGTTATAGTCCACCATTTTCTTCTATTTCTGGAAAACGTCTATTTCAACAATGAATGTTGAAATCTATTGTTTCGATAATTATTACAATTTAAAACATCTTTAAATCATTTTAATTCTATTTAAAATATCACTTCCCAAAACATTTCTTTAATATATTATTCACTGTCCAAAATCGTGAATATATTTCCTTAACCAATTTCATCATTTCTACACATTTTATATAAAGGGTTATCCACTCTCTAAAATCGTGTATATAACTCCTTTAATAATTTCTATATTTACTTTATCAAATTCAATTGATTTGGATTTATTAAACAATGTTTATAATTCCATTTATATTCATAAAACTTCGATTTGTAAATCTCCTGTATTGACCTATTCAATTTTATAACTCAATTTACATACCAAAAGTCCATATTATAAGTTAAGTACTTATAATTCATTTATTTACCAAATCGTTCCTTTAAAACTTCACAAATTTTAAATCTTATTACTTATAAGATTCATTTATATTTTATAATGACTTCAACTTATAAAATCTCCTTTATTAACAATTTCTATTAATATCTCATTTAAATGCCCAAAATCCAGTTTATAAGTTAATTACTTATAAATCTTTTATTTTACAACATCTATTCATTTTATAATCTTCACAATTTATAAATCTAAAATTTTCAATGAAATCCATTTTATACTTCATTTTAACACTTAATAAACTCGTTTTATAATTCCAATATTTTTAATTTATAAATATCAAATTTTAAAAAATCTTTTATATACATCCTTTATAATGATTCAAAAATCCCAGTTTTAACCGTTTTATAAATTAATCAACTACTTGATTCAAAAATCACATTTCGGTTATATTTCACCAAATCATAATAATTTTTTTTACATAAAAATTACAACGTTTATTTATTTAAAAGGAATCGATTCCAAAATTAAATTTTATTATGAATTCTCAACTTAAATTTTCTAAAATCCAATTATATTTATTTTCGGCATCTAACGATACCAAAAATATATTCGGCTAAATTTTAGCCTTTAACGATCTCAATCACAAAGATAATCACAAAGATTATAAATAGATCAACACACAACATTGAAACCAATTCAATCATTTGAGGAATCCAGTTGGATCCCTTCAACCTGTTTCCCTGCGTCCACAGATGTTAGCACAATACCAATTCCGCTTCAAGACGGAATATCGCGGTATATGGGATTTATAAAATATTATCCGCTATTATGCGGCGCAATAGGGTCTCATCCGCTATATAATGCGGGAAAATCAACTCCAAGTACATATATAATACCAATTCCACTTCAAGGTGAAATATCGCGGTATATGTTTTTAATAAATAACCTCCGCTTAATAATGGCGCATAATGTCTATTTTAACAATCAATAGATAGCAATCATCATTCAAACAAGCAATCAAGAAATTTTAAATTTAACTATTTAAAATATAAATCGAAACTGTTCGATTGAGTGAGAAGTTCTCACCTTGATTCCAATTCTGTTCCAACGTTTTATTTTGAATAAAATTAAACGGGCGTTTAATTTTACCCAAAAAATTTTTGCTAGCTCCAAACGACTCCAATCCAGTTCCATTGCGAAGAGCTCGTCAAAACGAAGCCAACACAATTTGTTTCGTAATTTTTCAACCTCGTATGACAAAGATATGATTTTTTCAAAGTTTGTACACATTATAATATAAATAAATTTACAAATTCTTTTATCATTTTATACCCTAACTCATCGTAGCCGTAAGATCTGTTGTGATGAATCCAGGCCATTGCACGCGTTTCCCTCTTCTTCTCCCAGTATTTTCATACGAGGCCGAACCTGTCATTGCCATTACTTTAGCAATTTTCGCAACCACCTATGATTGACTTTAGGTTGATCAAAGACCACCGATGCGTGCGCCACACCACGCCCTACCCACGGCCCTAAGGGCTTGAAGCTCGGTCAACCCCCTTGCGTGTAAATCGAGGGCGAACGTGCGACTTTAGATGCAAATTCCCATCGATTCTTAGCTTCGTTTATCATCATCACCGTACGGATTTGTAGTACTCGGCGAGTGCTACAACATTGTAGTTGAACACTTCTTGTAAATGTTTACCGATTGAGAGAGATTAATGGAAGAAAGCTTGAAATTTTCGACCACTGAATATACATATGGAGGCTGGAATCAAAACCCTAGCTAGGCTTAAGTTGTGTTGCAAATGAATGAATGCAAGTCCTTTTATAGAAAATTGCCAAATTACTGTTCATCCGAATTTTTCCGAACTCCAAATCTCATGCGGTGACCGACATTTCTAGGGTTTACCCCATGTTCCGGACACAATGGAATAGGTTTCGGAAGCTAATTCGAACATCTGTGCGAGAACAGCAATAAACGATCGATTTAAAATTAAATCGGTTAATCAAACTTCTGTGCGTTTTAGCTCGCCCCGGACAAACGGTAAATCCGATTGACTTTAAACTTGAAATCTTACAATAATATCACATTATGGATCCAATGAAACTGGTATCGTCGAAATCCGAGAAAGTTTGAAAAATGGCTATTTTAACTAGTCGATTAAATATTAAAATATTCAATTTTCACAAATTAACTTTTAATTCGATTTTTAAAAGTTCTATACCATCATTCTAACTTCAATATGATACAATAAAATTTTACAAATCAATTTTAATCATATTAAGCCCAATATCCAGTTATTTCTGTAATTTCCAATATTAAATTATCGATTTAATTACCAACTAAATCTAGATATTCGAAATATAAATTATTCGACTTATAAATTTCATTTAGTAATATTTAAAATCAATTAAATATACAAATTTTAATTAACAGAAATTCTAGGTCGTTACGGTTAAAATCATAAACATTGAAAATTTCAACCTTTTACAGCATTCTGAAGAAGGTGCTGAAAGTTATATTTGAAAACATTTTAATTTAAATCATTTAAACTTTATAAAAATCATATTTTGACATTCAAAGATGTTCATTAAAATACTCTTTTAATTAATTATTTTTATAACGCAACAATTTGTAATTAAATCAGATTACACAAATCCACTTAATAAATTAAAGTGTAAACTTTCCTATTTTACATTTAACACTTTATTAACATTTACATTTTTCAAATTATCATTTCACAAATTAAACTAAATTCTCAATTTATTTAATTAACTTAAAACTTTAAACAAAGCCAAATTCCACATTTCCAAATTAAGTTGTATTTTAAAATTTCACTTTTAAGCATTCATTTACTTAACTATTTTAATTCATAGAAAAATCAATAATACTTTATTAAATCCTTCAAATTCAAATTTAAATCAAATTATCATATTTACCATTTTCAAAATAAGAATAAATTTTCATTTTATTTATATAACTTAAATATCGTTTTTAACCAAAATTCCAAATTTCCAAACTTAAGTTATATTTCAATAATCCAATTTAACCATTCATTAATTACATTTTTAACTCATAGAAAAATCATAATTTCTTTATTTTAAAACATTTCAAAATCTATTTAAATCAAATTTAATAAATTTATATTTTTAAAATACATAAAAATATCCAAAAACACTTTATAAAATAACCACGGGTCTGTATATAGTTTTCTAACCTAGGTCAAGTGATACAGATATGTATCATTTCAATCCGCAGTTTAAAAAAGAAAAATCCGGGTTTTATCATTTCAAACCCGCAATTCCAAGTTAAATAAATTAAATAAACACCATTCAGGCCTATCATTTCAGCCCATAACGATTTTTCCCCATTCTAAATTCCGTTCGGGTATGTATCATTTCAACCCATAGTAATTTCTAATCTATAGGGAACTTGCAGTGTGATAAACAGATATAAATCAACAGTAACAACATATATATAATAACAGATGATATGACATGAAATTTATCAGATTGAACATCATAAAAAAAATCACATGGCAGTTATAACATCGTATTTAATTCTACACATTCAGTTGTTGTTTCACAACTGTATAAGTATAAATGTCGTGTGAGCTTTACTCGCCTTTTTGTGCTGGAGATTGTAATACAAATGACACAATGGATTGCAGAAGGCACGATGACACAACAATCGGCTCAAGTGGGAAGAGATCCAAGCTTAGAACTTGTGTTACAACCCAAAACAAAACAAAATAAAATTACAATTCAATACAACATTGAATAGGAATAACTTTGAAATAAAAAGAGATACGAATATACAGTCTTTTTCCTTGCCTTCTACACTTGCTAGCACGGCTTAGGGAATGTTTTGGCTCAGGTTTGTACATACTTTGGCTCAGGTTTGGGTCCTATAAGGCATGTCTACAAGGTATTGAAGTGGTGGAGGAGTTACTATGCATGAATATGAAGAAGCTTATGCAAATAGTGGGTTTTTGGTTCATTTTGGGCTAGGCTACATGGATCTATGGCTCGGCTATGGCATGTTTCAGATCTGGACAGAGGATGAAGGTGATGGTTAGGGGTGTGTCAAGGTGGTGGTGGAGCAATAGGAGGTGGCCAAGGTCATCTAAGGTGATGGTGATGAAGACTAGGTGGCTAGACATGCTTTTAAGGAGTTTTGTACAACTTTAGAGGTGTTTGTCTTCATTTAATGGCCATGGCCTGATCTGGTCAGAGGAGGAGAGAGGGATTTGAAGCCGTGGAAGTGGAGGAGGAAGGTGGAGGAGGTGGTGGTGGTGGAAAATGAGGTGGTGAAGCAACAAGGCTCAACTACCATGTTTTCAAGGCATAGGTTGTATTTTTTTTTTGGATTTTAGCATCATGGTGGGTTAGACCATGGTCCAGATCTAAGGAGTAGGCGGTGATGATGACAGGGAAGAGGTGTAGGAAGTGGTGGCCATGGCTATGGAGTGGAGGCCGAGCAAAAGAGTGGAGAGAACAAGGCAAAAATTCAATGGAAAAATCAATAAAATGAAGAGAGAAAGCAGAAAAAAGAGGAAGAAGACATTACCATATGTGTTTCCAAGATGAATGGCCGAAAATATGATGAAATGAGATGTTATACACATGAAAATGAGTTAAGGAACTCATGGCTAATAAATAGAAAAAAACAGACAAAGAGTAAATGAGGAAACGGTAAAAGAAACGACTAGAAATGAAACGTCTAGAAATGAAACGCATTTCCGTTTTCTAAAGATCAAATAAAAACAAACAAAAATCAGAAAATACTTGTAAAAACTGAAACCAAGTGAAATAATATGAAAATAAATAATAAAATTTAAAGAAAATAGAAAAAGAATAAAAGGAATTGCTTAAAAATTCAAAACAGGGTCCAAAAATTACATATAAATCACTACTAGTCTTGGAAAAATGTCCTCTTCATTTTAAAAATATTATGAAGTGAAAATTTGAAATAAAATAATTTATTTATCATTTTAAAAATAAAATAAATAATTAAATTTGGGAAAAATAGAAAAAGGAAAAAAAATTGTTTAAAAATAGCAAACAGGACATAAAAATTACAAGAATTTACCAATGGCTTTGGAAAATTATTTACTTCATTTTAAAAATATTATAAGACAAAGATATACATACAATAACATATTAACACATATTAAAATAAAATATGACAAGGAAAATATAATTTTTTATAATTTAAAATAACCAAAATTTGCTGAATGATCAAATTGCGCTCAATATTGAAATATACATAACTTTCACAATTTAAATCCGTTTCCAACGAAACAAAAACAGTGTTCTTAAAATTTTATGTACTTCATAATAAAAGAAAAAATTCAAATTTTAAAACTTTTAAAATTTTAAATTAAAAGTCAAAGTTTGACTATTTTGACCAAAAATTCACTTTTTGAAAAATATTTTTTTAGTCATGCTTTGGAATGATAATTCATATCAAAACTAAAGTTTATATTTAAAATAGCAAAATTAATCAATCAAAATAAATAAAATAAGTTTTTAAATCAAAATTCAATTAAAATAATTAAAATATACAATTAGAAATAATCACAAAATACAGGGTTGTTACACTCTCCCCCACTCAAAACTTTTCGTCCCCGAAAAGGAATGAGGTACGGGAAAGCACGGAAAAGGATAGAGTGAAATAAGATTAGGATAAGATGACAAGGAGAATGGATTATACATGATGACTATTGTTATAGGTAAGTTTAACAAGGTGCAGATTATCAAAGATTATAGAAAGATTTCTAAAGAGAATTTTTTTTTATAGAAAGATGCCTATACCAGTCTATAGCAAGATAAGGATGATAAGGACAACCAAAAGATAGTTTGAAAAAAAAACAAAATAAGGAAATAAGTTTGAAACCATGGAAATTTCAACTTAAAAAGAAAATAATTTTTTATACAAGTTAAATAAATCTTAACTATCCCAAATTTCATTATCTTATTATCCAATCATCTTAAATTAACAATTTTTAAAACCATGGGTTTGAAAAATAATCATTAATTACACTCACAATGTACTTAATAAATTTTATTCTTCATTATTCCTAATTAAAATTAAATTTATTCCTCTCAATATATTTATCACTTATGTTAAATATACTGTAAAGACCCGTAAATCCGTACTCCTTGAATAGACACTAATCTCCATTGATTAATTCAAGATGAACGAAAATACGAACCCTTAGGGGTTTAAGAAAAATTCAAGAAAAGAAAAAGAGAGAAAAAGGTAGAAAGAAGATAGAAAATAGAGAAAGAAAACAGAAAAAGAGAAAATAGAACTGACAGAAAGAAAAACAACAGAACAACATCAGAATCTCACAATTCGCAGCGGAACAACATATAATAATAAATGAATAATCTTTAAACAAAGAACTATATCAGTTATTACATTTCATCATATTACATTACTTCACATCATCGGAGTGTACAACAACAACAACAAACAGTGCAACGGAAAAAGAATACTATATACTAGTAATATGCCATGCCATCCAGCTTGCCTCCAGCAATTCTTGAATATCCAGAATATCCTGATAAACCTAACTCTTAACTGCCCGTGTTGAAATTGGTGGGCACCCAGAGTTTAGGAAGGAAAACAATAAACTCCAAGTCAGTCATGTGACTGGTGTGAGAACTCAAAACAGTTTATTTATCTTTAAAAACAAAATAGAGGAATATTTTTAAAGTCAATTCGCAATGCTTTTAAAAATGAGACTACCATAAGGCCTCCCGCACACACACACATGCAAACGCAGAATCGGAGGAGATTTCTCCTTATGATAGTCAAAGATGCTTGATACGCATTTAAAAGAACATTTTATATTATTATTAGGGCATAGTGTAGAGAAAAATTCATTTCGAAAGTAGAATAAAAATCTTAGCCAACATACGACCATTATCGTATGCCTACTATAGCTACCATCCAAACAGTGGTGACCACCATAAGTGAATGGCAGGTTCTACAACTAATACCGTAAAAGTTTCGTATTGGGAGTTGGATTTCCAACGAATGATCAGGCCAAGGAACTTCCCATTGCCACATGAAAATGCCTCTGGATGGACATCCCCGAGAACCAAACCGGATCTCTACCAACACAAGGCCGGGTTACCCCTAACTGAGTAACAACTGACCGAATATGCCATCCCCCGGTCCTTTGGGACCTTTCACCGAGCGCTCGTAATCAATTCACACAATCATAACAAAGTGTTTTCAACATGAGTAAGTATCTGGGCTCCATACCATGATACCACCCTTTTCCAGAAGGAAATGGACACATCCTAAAGGGCGCTACCCCTCATAACCTTGCTGCTTCTTTCCTGTTTTGACCATTCACGGGGTGTGAGGCTCGACGAATTCACGTCCACAAAAACATACTTTATACAAAAGCCATGCTTTGGGTCAACAAATGATCAACACAATGATCACGAGGATAGACGATCAAATAAATGATCCTATCACAAATAATCAACACAATGATCATTTCAGCATCACTCAGCATGTCACATTACCAAATTGGGAATATATCGCTGATAACTTCAACTATATAACCTCTGAGCTCGTACGTCTCAGAGAAGGGTGTTAAGCAAAAAGAATAAATTCTCCGCCACCAATAGAAATATATTTGAATGAAATCGGCTTTATATCTCAACTTGTAACGTCAGACATACAATCCATACAAGTCTGTTCCGGGCTCGACCAAAACCGAAGGCACTTCTTACGAAGCCCTTGCAATCCGGGTATTCACAATCCCGATCAAATTTCCCATCACTTAAGGAATCTCTATACCAGGAGCTACCCAGTGCAGAGACAATCGATAGGTCATCCTATCGCTTTCACAAATACTCGGTCTTCAACACCGATCTTCAAATGCAATTCATAACGACGTATCACATATTCGGAATGGGTTATACGACCCCATGGTCCTTTCCCGGTTAACCCGAATAGTGAGCGCTTATTCAAAAATAAGTGTGGCATTCAAATTCAAACAAATCACATCAATTACCCATTCAAAGGGAAATATTGATAGTCGGCTATTGAACTATCAATTGATATGCACACATCACCAGTTTCCAAATAATTTTCCAAATTATTTATTTTCCAAAATATCTTCACTAGATATATAATTTTCACATTTCAAAAATAAATCAATATTTTTTTTTAACAAATTCTCCTTTTCATTCATAAATTCTTTAGCGAATTTATAATCCAAAATATCTATGAATATTCGATTTCAATTATTCATTTCAATTTATCTTCAAAAAGATAAATTCTCTAAACGTTTCATTTCACATTGGAAAAACATTTCCATACTTATTTATTCATAAGTAATTCACAAATTTTATTTATTTTCAACACTTAGAAAATATTCAATATACTTAAATCGAAATTTAGTATATATTTCATTCTTTAAGGAAATCATTCTCTTAAACATATTTATTTGGGCCAAAACGAATGTTGCGTAAAACACCGTTACGACAACCCAAAATCACCAGTATAGGGATTCGAAATTAAAATAGATATATAAATCCCAATACTATACAAAACATTTCCTTTCGGAAATCATTTACTATAACAACAGTGTTATAGTCTACCATTCCCTTTTATTTCTCGAAAACGTCTATTTCAACAATAAATGTTGAAATCTATGATTTCGAATCTCAACACAATTAAAACTTCGTTAGATCGTTTTAATTCTATTTCAATATCCCATTCAAAACAATTTCTTTAACATCTTATTCACTATTCAAAAACGTGAATATACTACGTTAACAATTTCATCCTTTTATTCATTTTAATTCAAAGGATTATTCACAGTCAAAAATGTGAATATAACTCCATTAATAAGTTTCAACAATTTACTTATCAAAATAAGTCGTTTGTGAATTTATAAAACAACGTTTATGAATTCTATTTCTATTTATTTTATAACATCTCCTTTTATAAATTCCTTTATCAACCTATTCACTTTATAACTCAATTATAAACCAAAGATTCATATTATAAGTTAAATGCTTATAATTTATTCGTTCACAAAAATCGTTCCTTTGAACTTCATAATTATAAATCTTATAACTTATAAGATTCAATTATTCATCCAAATATATTCCTTTAATGACTTTATAAATTTTATAAACCTACTGTTTATAAAATTCCATTTATAATCTCACCGTTTATAATTCTATAAACTTCATTCAATTATGAAATTCATTTTCACTTCATTCAAACACTTATAAAAACTCGTTTTATAATGTCAATATTTCAATTTATAAATATCCACTTATAAATCTCTTAATATAAATCAATTTATATTATTCTTTAAAAACATCTTTAAACTCCTTTAGAATTTCATCATTCTCTTGATTTATAAAATAATCAAATTTTATAAATCCTATATTTTCACTTTTTATAATAAATTAAAAAATCCAATTTAAACTACTTTATAAAATCATTAACGTTATATTCTCAAAAATCAGTTTTTAACTATTTTTCTCAAAAATCATAATTTTTTATAACATTAAAAGTTAAACGTTATTTATTTATGATGGATCAATTCCAAAAATAAAGTATATTTTCAAAAATCACTTTAAAATTATTTTAAAATTCCAAAATCTGGGTCCAATGATGCTACACACCAAATAGTCAATCACGACAACAACGATATCATATATCGATATGATAATCAATCAAATATCAAAATATCTGAAATTAAATAAAAACTGTTGAGGAATCCAGTTGGATCCCTCTAACCTGTTTCCTGCATCCAAAAACATTAGCACAATACCAATTTCGCTCCAGTATGAAATTATCGCGGTATATGGGATTTAAATATTATCCGCTTAATAACGGCGCAATAGGGTCTCATCCGCTAAAAAATACGGGAAATCAACAACTGCAATATATATATATATGCCAATATATATATATTGATATTATATATAATACCAATTTCACTGTTTATGAAATATTCGCGGTATATGTTTTTATTAAATAACATCCGCTTACTAACGGCGCATAATGTCTATTTTAACAATTAATAGATAACAATCATCATTCAAACATGCATTCAAATATTTTAAATCTAACTATTTAAAATAAAATCGAAACAGATTCGATTGAGTGAGAAGTTCTCACCTTGATTTAAATTCCGTTTCAGCTTTTATTTCGAATAAAATTAAACGCGCGTTTAATTTTACCCGAAATTCTCACTAACTCTAAACGACTCCAAACCAACTCCATCGCGTAGTGCTCGTCCATACGATTCCAACGCAACTGAGTTTGCATTTATTCGACCTCGTATGAAAAAGTTATGTATTTTACAAGTTTGTACACAATTTAACTTATACAAATACAACATTAACAAACCCACTTTCCATCACAGCCCTTAGATCCTTCCCCAGTGCATCCTGGCCGTGCGTGCTCTCCTTCCTCCCCACGTCCTTCTCCGGTAACCAAGCCGTGCATAGAACCCATACCTTAGCCAACTAGGGTTCCAAATTACTCCGCCAATACTCAACGAAACTCGATCAAACCACTTGCAAATCGAAGCTCTTCGCGAGAGCTACCACCACCATCCCCCACCTGAAGCTCGGCCACCTATGTCTCCTCGAAATGCGTGCGTCACCTGTAGAGAACGGCCCCCCATAGCTCCCTCTCCGTTGCACCATTTCCGATCATCACCGTATGGAATCGAAGCTCTCGTCGAGCTCTTCGACTTTGTAGTTGAGCACTTCGCGTAATTCTTTACGGATTGAGAGAGATTGATGAAGAAGTGAGAGCGATTTCTGGCCATTGGTTATTAAAGTGGCGGCTAGGGTTAGGTTTAGAGATATTTTTTTTTATTATTATTAATGAAGGGTAGGGGGTGTATTTATAGAGAAACGATCGACACTATTCATCCGGAAATTCCGAACTCCGATTACGCGCCGAAACTGACGTACCTAGGGTTTATCCCGCGTTTCGGACACAATGGAACATGTTTCGGAAGCTAATTCGGACATCTGTGCGAGTTATGGCTACAAACGCTCAATTTAAATTAAACCGATTTAAGTCGATTTCTAGGCATTTTAATTTGTACCGGACAAACGGTAAATCCAATTGACTTGAAATTTGAAACCTTACAATAATATCACATTATGGATCCGATGAAACTGGTTTCGTTGAAATCCGAGACATTTTGAAAAATGGCTATTTTCACTCGCCAAATTTAAATTAAAAATAATTCGATGCGTTTCGAGCTGCCACGATCAAACGATAACTCCGATTGACACGAAATTTGAAATCCGGCAATAACTAACTATTACGGATCCAATGGAACTAGTTTCGTTCAATTCTGAGACTGTTCAAAAATTGACTATTTTTACTAGTCGATTTAAATATTAAAATATTCAATTTTCACAAATTAACTTTTAATTCGATTTTAAAAGTTCTAAAATATCATTCTAACTTCAACATAATAAAATAAAATTTTACAAATCATTTTCAATCATATTTAACCCAATTTTCAATTATTTCCATAATTTAACATATTAAATTATCGATTTAATTATCCAATTAAATCCAATAAATCGAAATAAAATTTATTCGACTTATAAATTCACTTATTAATATTTAAAATTAATTAAATATTCAAATTTTAATTAATAAAAATTCTGGGTCGTTACAATCTTCCCCCCTTAAAAGAATTTCGTCCTCGAAATTATCAAGTAAGAAAAGTTACAGAATTCATTAATTTTCCAAAATTCATAGTTAAACTTCTTATAATCTTTACTAAGTTTCCAAATCATACTTAGTTATCTTTTCAAAAACAACTTCTATTGTTTAACTTTCAATTCTAAATCAAAGTTATAGTTTTCAAAAAATTTCCCACTTTCTCAAAAATTTTCTAACGCCTTAAATTTTCGAAAAAATTCGCCATAGTCTCCTTTGCGCGGCTCGATCCGAAAAAAAATGACAGTATATATATCACAAATATACATCTCATCAAGTAATGAGGCATCCCGAAGGGAAAAAAGTATAAAAGTACGGTATGTAATCCGAGATATGTACCTTATATTTTATTAGCAAGCATATACGGCTAATATAGCGCGAAAGCGAGCTCCAAATGCGAAGCAAACGCGATCCGCACCTACTAATCACTCAACAAACAACATGAGAACATGCATATATGAAAATAGTATCAATATACAACATATAGCAACATAATTACTATATATGCCAACATAGCAAATGTAACTAAACAACAAATGCCAACATCAACCAACTAACATCCATAACCAATAAATATTCATTTATATTCTCATTAATATTAAATGAATTGGTTTTCAATTTAATCACATTTGATTCATTAACATTGGATTTTATCAACATTCATTCTCAATTAGTTTATATTCACTAATTCATATTCAAGATGGTTCACTTCCAAATCAAATTCAATTCTATTCAAATTTATTTACTTTCAATTTGAATTCAATTTCATAGCTTCCAATTTCATTAACACTTAATGAATTGCATACAATCAACTAACAATCATATAACAACCAATGTATATTAATTTCAATCAAATTCCTTTGCTTATATTCATTCTCATTCAATTTATTCAACTTCCAATAACATTTGATTTCGGTGAATTAACACCTATATTCATTATTCCATATCAACTTCATTCACATTCAATTGGTTAACATCCCATCCATTAATTTAATTCAATTTCCAAAGTTGAATTTTATTTATATAACTTAAGTTCATATTCATTTAATCCACTTGATTATTTACTTCGATACCAATATCAACTCCATTTAACATCTTCTTAAGTTATATTTCCATTTAACTTTAAATTCACTTTTATTTACAACTCATATTCATATAGTTTCACTTCTTATATATATAAGTTTATTTCACAATTGTAAATCACTTTAATTATAATTCAATTCTCATAATTCTTTTTACTTATATAATTATTCTTTTATTTAGATTATTCAAACAGCCAAACAATCAACTTATATTCACTTTAATAATTCTGAAAAATTATTCCTTCATATACAAAATATACTCAAGGCAAAATTATTTCATTTACCCACTTTAAAATCAATACTGTGTCGAATTGTTCTATTCAAGTGTTTAGAAACCCCTTCGGCATAGTCTTGCGGACCACGCTGACGAAAGTTCATATGCCACTCAATAAACCAATCATCACAATATAAAACAATTATATATTCACTAACAAATACGCTCTCATAGCTATTATTACACTCAAACTCATTCTAGAGTACTACTGATTCTATCTCTAATGAATAATACCCAACAGAACCATGGTTGTCGCTTAACCATCAGCTCTGATACCAACTGTAAAGACCCGTAAATCCGTACTCCTTGAATAGACACTAATCTCCATTGATTAATTCAAGATGAACGAAAATACGAACCCTTAGGGGTTTAAGAAAAATTTAGGAAAAGAAAAAGAGAGAAAAAGGTAGGAAGAAGATAGAAAATAGAGAAAGAAAACAGAAAAAGAGAAAATAGAACTGACAGAAAGAAAAACAACAGAACAACATCAGAATCTCACAATTCGCAGCGGAACAACATATAATAATAAATGAATAATCTTTAAACAAACAACTATATCAGTTATTACATTTCATCATATTACATTACTTCACATCAACAGAGTGTACAACAACAACAACAAACAGTGCAGCGGAAAAAGAATACTATATACTAGTAATACGCCATGCCATCCAGCTTGCCTCCAGCAATTCCTGAATATCTAGAATATCCTGATAAACCTAACTCTTAACTGCCCGTGTTGAAATTGGTGGGCACCCAGAGTTTAGGAAGGAAAACAATAAACTCCAAGTCAGTCATGTGACTGGTGTGAGAACTCAAAACAGTTTATTTATCTTTAAAAACAAAATAGAGGAATATTTTTAAAGTCAATTCGCAATGCTTTTAAAAATGAGACTACCATAAGGCCTCCCGCACACACACACATGCAAACGCAGAATCGGAGGAGATTTCTCCTTATGATAGTCAAAGATGCTTGATACGCATTTAAAAGAACATTTTATATTATTATTAGTGCATAGTGTAGAGAAAAATTCATTTCGAAAGTAGAATATAAATCTTAGCCAACATACGACCATTATCGTATGCCTACTATAGCTACAATCCAAACAGTGGTGACCACCATAAGTGAATGGCAGGTTCTACAACTAATACCGTAAAAGTTTCGTATTGGGAATTGGATTTCCAACGAATGATCAGGCCAAGGAACTTCCCATTGCCACATGAAAATGCCTCTGGATGGACATCCCCGAGAACCAAACCGGATCTCTACCAACACAAGGCCGGGTTACCCCTAACTGAGTAACAACTGACCGAATATGCCATCCCCCGGTCCTTTGGGACCTTTCACCGAGCGCTTGTAATCAATTCACACAATCATAACAAAGTGTTTTCAACATGAGTAAGTATCTGGGCTCCATACCATGATACCACCCTTTTCCAGAAGGAAATGGACACATCCTAAAGGGCGCTACCCCTCATAACCTTGCTGCTTCTTTCCTGTTTTGACCATTCACGGGGTGTGAGGCTCGACGAATTCACGTCCACAAAAACATACTTTATACAAAAGCCATGCTTTGGGTCAACAAATGATCAACACAATGATCACGAGGATAGACGATCAAATAAATGATCCTATCGCAAATAATCAACACAATGATCATTTCAGCATCACTCAGAATGTCACATTACCAAATTGGGAATATATCGCTGATAACTTCAACTATATAACCTCTGAGCTCGTACGTCTCAGAGAAGGGTGTTAAGCTAAAAGAATAAATTCTCCGCCACCAACAGAAATATATTTGAATGAAATCGGCTTTATATCTCAACTTGTAACGTCAAACATACAATCCATACAAGTCTGTTCCGGGCTCGAACAAAACCGAAGGCACTTCTTACGAAGCCCTTGCAATCCGGGTATTCACAATCCCGATCGAATTTCCCATCATTTAAGGAATCTCTATACCAGGAGCTACCCAGTGCAGAGACAATCGATAGGTCATCCTATCGCTTTCACAAATACTCGGTCTTCAACACCGATCTTCAAATGCAATTCATAACAACGTATCACATATTCGGAATGGGTTATACGACCCCATGGTCCTTTCCCGGTTAACCCGAATAGTGAGCGCTTATTCAAAAATAAGTGTGGCATTCAAATTCAAACAAATCACATCAATTACCCATTCAAAGGGAAATATTGATAGTCGGCTATTGAACTATCAATTGATATGCACACATCACCAGTTTCCAAATAATTTTCCAAATTATTTATTTTCCAAAATATCTTCACTAGATATATAATTTTCACATTTCAAAAATAAATCAATATTTTTTTTTTCACAAATTCTCCTTTTCATTCATAAATTCTTTAGCGAATTTATAATCCAAAATATCTATGAATATTCGATTTCAATTATTCATTTCAATTTATCTTCAAAAAGATAAATTCTCTAAACGTTTCATTTCACATTGGAAAAACATTTCCATACTGATTTATTCATAAGTAATTCACAAATTTTATTTATTTTCAACACTTAGAAAATATTCAATATACTTAAATCGAAATTTAGTATATATTTCATTCTTTAAGGAAATCATTCTCTTAAACATATTTATTTGGGCCAAAACGAATGTTGCGTAAAACACCGTTACGACAACCCAAAATCACTAGTATAGGGATTCGAAATTAAAATAGATATATAAATCCCAATACTATACAAAACATTTCCTTTCGGAAATCATTTACTATAACAACAGTGTTATAGTCTACCATTCCCTTTTATTTCTCGAAAACGTCTATTTCAACAATAAATGTTGAAATCTATGATTTCGAATCTCAACACAATTAAAACTTCGTTAGATCGTTTTAATTCTATTTCAATATCACATTCAAAACAATTTCTTTAACATCTTATTCACTATTCAAAAACGTGAATATACTACGTTAACAATTTCATCCTTTTATTCATTTTAATTCAAAGGATTATTCACAGTCAAAAATGTGAATATAACTCCATTAATAAGTTTCAACAATTTACTTATCAAAATAAGTCGTTTGTGAATTTATAAAACAACGTTTATGAATTCTATTTCTATTTATTTTATAACATCTCCTTTTATAAATTCCTTTATCAACCTATTCACTTTATAACTCAATTATAAACCAAAGATTCATATTATAAGTTAAATGCTTATAATTTATTCGTTCACAAAAATCGTTCCTTTGAACTTCATAATTATAAATCTTATAACTTATAAGATTCAATTATTCATCCAAATATATTCCTTTAATGACTTTATAAATTTTATAAACCTACTGTTTATAAAATTCTATTTATAATCTCACCGTTTATAATTCTATAAACTTCATTCAATTATGAAATTCATTTTCACTTCATTCAAACACTTATAAAAACTCGTTTTATAATGTCAATATTTCAATTTATAAATATCCACTTATAAATCTCTTAATATAAATCAATTTATATTATTTTTGAAAAACATCTTTAAACTCCTTTAGAATTTCATCATTCTCTTGATTTATAAAATAATCAAATTTTATAAATCCTATATTTTCACTTTTTATAATAAATTAAAAAATCCAATTTAAACTACTTTATAAAATCATTAACATTATATTCTCAAAAATCAGTTTTTAACTATTTTTCTCAAAAATCATAATTTTTTATAACATTAAAAATTGTAACGTTATTTATTTATGATGGACCAATTCCAAAAATAAAGTATATTTTCAAAAATCACTTTAAAATTATTTTAAAATCCCAAAATCTGGGTCCAATGATGCTACACACCAAATAGTCAATCACGACAACAACGATATCATATATCGATATGATAATCAATCAAATATCAAAATATCTGAAATTAAATAAAAACTGTTGAGGAATCCAGTTGGATCCCTCCAACCTGTTTCCTGCATCCAAAAACATTAGCACAATACCAATTTCGCTCCAGTACGAAATTATCGCGGTATATGGGATTTAAATATTATCCGCTTAATAACGGCGCAATAGGGTCTCATCCGCTAAAAAATACGGAAAATCAACAACTGCAATATATATATATGCCAATATATATATATTGATATTATATATAATACCAATTTCACTGTTTATGAAATATTCGCGGTATATGTTTTTATTAAATAACATCCGCTTACTAACGGCGCATAATGTCTATTTTAACAATTAATAGATAACAATCATCATTCAAACATGCATTCAAATATTTTAAATCTAACTATTTAAAATAAAATCGAAACTGATTCGATTGAGTGAGAAGTTCTCACCTTGATTTAAATTCCGTTTCAGCTTTTATTCCGAATAAAATTAAACGCGCGTTTAATTTTACCCGAAATTCTCACTAACTCCAAACGACTCCAAACCAACTCCATCGCGTAGTGCTCGTCCATACGATTCCAACGCAATTGAGTTTGCATTTTTTCGACCTCGTATGAAAAAGTTATGTATTTTACAAGTTTGTACACAATTTAACTTATATAAATACAACATTAACAAACCCACTTTCCATCACAGCCCTTAGATCCTTCCCCAGTGCATCCTGGCCGTGCGTGCTCTCCTTCCTCCCCACGTCCTTCTCCAGTAACCAAGCCGTGCATAGAACCCATACCTTAGCCAACTAGCGTTCCAAATTACTCCGCCAATACTCAACGAAACTCGATCAAACCACTTGCAAATCGAAGCTCTTCGCGAGAGCTACCACCACCATCCCCCACCTGAAGCTCGGCCACAAATGTCTCCTCGAAATGCGTGCGTGACCTGTAGAGAACGGCCCCCCATAGCTCCCTCTCCGTTGCACCATTTCCGATCATCACCGTATGGAATCGAAGCTCTCGTCGAGCTCTTCGACTTTGTAGTTGAGCACTTCGCGTAATTCTTTACGGATTGAGAGAGATTGATGAAGAAGTGAGAGCGATTTCTGGCCATTGGTTATTAAAGTGGCGGCTAGGGTTAGGTTTAGAGATATTTTTTTATTATTATTAATGAAGGGTAGGGGGTGTATTTATAGAGAAACGATCGACACTATTCATCCGGAAATTCCGAACTCCGATTTACGCGCCGAAACTGACGTACCTAGGGTTTATCCCGCGTTCCGGACACAATGGAACAGGTTTCGGAAGCTAATTCGGACATCTGTGCGAGTTATGGCTACAAACGCTCAGTTTAAATTAAACCGATTTAAGTCGATTTCTAGGCGTTTTAATTTGTACCGGACAAACGGTAAATCCAATTGACTTGAAATTTGAAACCTTACAATAATATCACATTACGGATCCGATTAAACTGGTTTTGTCAAAATCCGAGACTTTTTGAAAAATGGCTATTTTCACTCGCCAAATTTAAATTAAAAATAATTCGATGCGTTTCGAGCTGCCACGATCAAACGATAACTCCGATTGACACGAAATTTGAAATCCGGCAATAACTAACTATTACGGATCCAATGGAACTAGTTTCGTTCAATTCTGAGACTGTTCAAAAATTGACTATTTTTACTAGTCGATTTAAATATTAAAATATTCAATTTTCACAAATTAACTTTTAATTCGATTTTAAAAGTTCTAAAATATCATTCTAACTTCAACATGATAAAATAAAATTTTACAAATCATTTTCAATCATATTTAACCCAATTTTCAATTATTTCCATAATTTAACATATTAAATTATCGATTTAATTATCCAATTAAATCCAATAAATCGAAATAAAATTTATTCGACTTATAAATTCACTTATTAATATTTAAAATTAATTAAATATTCAAATTTTAATTAATAAAAATTCTGGGTCGTTGCATATACTTTCACTTATTATAACATCTTTCTTTTATTCTTAGTTCTTTTAACCTTTTTTATTGTAAGTTATTCAATTACCCTTTATTATATTTACCCCTGTTAATCATTTTATAATTAAAATTTAAGTGTAAAACATTTATTATAACTACTCAAATTTTGTTTTAAAAAAAAAATCTTTTTATATTGTGTATTATCCAATTACATTGTTAACTTCTGAAATTAAGGTAAGTTATATTTGAATGCAATTTTATTATACAAATAAAACTTTCGAATTAAATCATTTACCCTTGAATATTCATCTAAAAACTTGATTTTATTTTTATAATTGAATCTAAGAATTAAATTTTCGATTTCTTCAAACCGTTTGGAGATAAATAAATGTATGTACATAACTTATCAAATCAAATTTTAATCATATGTCTATATATATATTATAAATCAAGTCATATTTTAGAAATTCAAATCAATTTGATTTCCTAAATCAAAGCTGTAGCAAGACTACAGGACGGTCTCTTCATTTCGAAACTCGAAAATGAATGTCGATGATGCCGCGGTCATCACCGAAGTTATTTTCCAGCGACAAAAAGAAGAGCACTAATTTTTTTTAAACTTTTAAAATTCTTTGAAAACAAATTTCTATTCAAAAATACTTTAAATAATATAACCTTTTAAAACTTTAAACACAAGGTTTGAAACCATTGAAAATTTAAATTCTCAAATTTCTTGTTCTAAATTCATTTCGGTTCCCAAATAAATTTATAAACAACTATCTATAAATTCATTTATAGAACAATAAATGATAAATTAAGTATTATCATTTCAAATAATCAATTTTAAATCAATTTATTAAGTTCCATAAATTTACTTATATATCAAAATTTTATTTCACTAACCAAATTTTAAAATAATATTGTGTCAGTTTGTTCTGTCAATGTGTTTTAGAAATCCTATCGATAGCGTTGATCAGACGAATCGATTGGAAATCCAATTCAACATCAACAACTCGAACAACACAATATATAGAACAAAACATAGATTTACAAGTACAATGCAAAATGTTTGAAGATAGGTTGGAACAAAAGACAAGATGATTAAATATCAAAATAGGGAGGTGGATAGGCTTAAATCAATCACAGGCAACCTTAACCGGGTCAACCGTGACTGAAAGAATAAGATCAATGTGGATTACTGGGGTAAATCAACATTCGATCTCAAGAGATAGAGCTTGAAATAATAAAGATATTAGCATCTAAACCAAGGATAAAATCTATGGTGAATCGATGCTAATTGTAAAGGAGTTTCACCCCTTTACAAATCAATTTGAGATTGGCGAGACCATCGACTCATTATAAAGATCCTTTTGAAGTGGATTTATGGGATACTCCAAAACCAAAAGAAGATGAATAGTGAGGGACATGAATGGATTTTGGAACCGCAGGGAACGTTCCAAAATTCAAAGGAAACCGAGTCAAAAGGAAGAGATTCAAACTCGAATGAAAGTGATTCTGTAAATACATTCACTCCATATGCTGAGTTTTGCCTAGAGCTACCAAAGCTCTGATACCAACTGTAACAAGCCAATATTTTCAACCATTCGCATCCATTATAAGTGTATAGGTAGACACTCATGCCAGAATTGAATTGCTCAAAATACCGCGTTGTAAATAAAAATTTGGCAAATCTCAGAATATACAGTAAATAAAATCACAGATTCACAGACACAGAGTAATTAATAATGCAGCGGAAGTAAAAGAGATAGTAGTTCATGAAGCTACTATATAAATATATCAGAGTTACATAAGTTACAACAGAAGAAATAAAGTACAAAAGAAGTCTCAATACATAGAAATCTACTAATACAAGAACTGGAAAGGACCAACATACTGAAAAGATAAAACTAGACAAGCAGATAATCTCCAGTGATTCCAATCTCCAGAAAGTGGAAATCCAAATATGTGAATACTCAGGCTGACCCGAGCGTAAATAAAAATACAAACACTCGAGTCAGGACATACATACTTATGCAATGTAAACCAACTCAAGTGAACTGTAGCAAAGGTACAAGTAACTTAGAAGATGCTTGGGACCACCCATCCTCTAAGGATCCGTTAAACTATTTACTATATAGTAATATACGCTATATACAGTAGTGTCTAATCAGTAATGTATAATCATATAGAAAATAGCGTTAAGTGGATGGTGAACCTTAACGCGGTCAGATCTTTAAAACCAAAATCGTAGTGGGCTCGATATAAGGATATGACAAGGCACGCGAGGCAATGCCAGGGTGGATACACCGTTTGCAATCCCGGACCGGTGGTGACGGCAAGCCAGCAGCTTTCGCCCACCTCGAGACATACCCCCGAATCAAAGTGGCACCACGTATCGAATCACAAAAGTAATAGAATGGTTTCCGATGGAGCATGCTCGATGAAAGGGTGCGACCCTTTGTGTAGCCCGGTATAGCTCCTGTTTTAGTCATATATGCCAACTCACGAGAGTTGGGTCAACGTAATATACCTCGAGAACGTCGCCACCATCCTACTTCATTCTGAAATCTCCACCACGTACACAGTTGTTAAAGTGGTTTTCCGTATTGGCCAGCTATAAAACAATATCCGATCCCGGTCTCTTTAACAACCCATCGTTATTATAACCAGTGGTTATAAATTTAAAACAATATTTTTATACTTCAAAATTTCATTTCATTTCAATCCAAATCTTTATCAAAATAAAGATTAATTCATTTCTAAACCATTTCAATATATCAACATACCATATCTTTCAAATTCAAATATTTATCAAAATAAATATCTAGTCATTTCAATATATTAAATTATCATATCCTTTCAAAACTCCTTTCAAATCAATTTAATGTATTAAAATATCACATCCTTTCAAAATTTTCTTTCAAATCATTTTATTATCAAAATATCATATCTTTCAAGACTTCATTTTTAAATTATTTTATTATCAAAATATCATATCTTTCAAGACTTCATTTTTAAATCATTTTTAATATCAAAATGTCATATCTTTCAAAACTTCATTTCAAAACATTTTATATATATCAAAATATCATATCTTTCCAAAGCTTCATTTCAAAACATTTAATATATATATATATCAAAAAATCTTATCTTTCCAAAGCTTCATTTCAAAACATTTAATATATATCAAAATATCATATCATTCGAAAGCTTCAATTTCAAATCATCATATAAGTTCAAAAATCCAAATATTCAACTTCAAATACCTTTTAAATTCAAATATATTATTCATTTATTATCATTCCAAATCACCTTCTATATAGCTTATATTTTAATCAAAATAATTCATTTAAACCATTTAAAATTTAAGTTTATATACTTTCAAATCAAGTATTCAATTTTAAAAGTTTTAAAACATTATCAGTTCATTTACTAAGTTAAAACCATAAACATTGAAAATTTCAACCTTTTATAGCATTCAGAAAAAGGTGCTGAAAGTTATCTTTGAAAACATTTCAATTTAAATCATTTAACCATTATAAAAATCATATTTTAACATTCAAAGATGTTCATTAAAATACTCTTTTAATTAATGATTTTTATAAAGCAACATTTTGTAATTAAATCAGATTACACAAATCCACTTAATAAATTAAAGTGTAAACTTTCCTATTTTACATTTAACACTTTATTAACATTTAAAATTTTCAAATTATCATTTCACAAATTAAACTAAATTCTCAATTTATTTAATTAACTTAAAACTTTAAACAAAACCAAATTCCACATTTCCAAATTAAGTTGTATTTTAAAATTTCACTTTTAAGCATTCATTTACTTAACCATTTTAATTCATAGAAAAATCAATAATACTTTATTAAATCATTCAAATTCAAATTTAAATCAAATTATCATATTTACCATTGTCAAAATAAGGATAAATTTCCATTTTATTTATATAACTTAAATATCGTTTTTAACCAAAATTCCAAATTTCAAAACTTAAGTTATATTTCAATAATCCAATTTAACCATTCATTAATTACATTTTTAACTCATAGAAAAATCATAATTTCTTTATTTTAAAACTTTTCAAAATCTATTTAAATCAAATTTAATAAATTTATATTTTTAAAATACTTAAAAATATCCAAAAACACTTTATAAAATAACCACGGGTCTGTAAATAGTTTTCTAACCTAGGTCAAGTGATACGGATATGTATCATTTCAATCCGCAGTTTAAAAAGGAAAAATTCGGGTTTTATCATTTCAAACCCGCAATCCCAAGTTAAATAAATTAAATAAAAACCATTCAGGCCTATCATTTCAGCCCATAACGATTTTTCCCTATTCTAAAGTCCGTTCGGGTATGTATCATTTCAACCCATAGTAATTTCTAATCTACAGGGAACTTGCAGGGTGATAAACAGATATAAATGAACAGTAACAAAATATATATAATAACAGATGATATGACATGAAATTTAATAGATTGAACGTCATAAAAAAATCACATGGCAGTTATAACATCATATTTAATTCTACACATTCAGTTGTTGTTGTTTCACAACTGCATAAGTATAAATGTCGTGTGAGCTTTACTCACCTTTTTGTGCTGGAGATTGCAATACAAATGACACAGCGGATTCCAGAAGGCACGATGACACAACAATAAGCTCAAGTGGGAAGAGATCCAAGCTTAGAACTTGTGTTACAACCCAAAACAAAACAAAATAAAATTACAATTCAATACAACATTGAATAGGAATAACTTTGAAATAAAAAGAGATACGAATACACAGTCTTTTGCCTTGCCTTCTACCCTTGCTAGCACGGCTTAGAGAATGTTTTGGCTCAGGTTTGGACATACTTTGGTTCAGGTTTGGGTCCTATAAGGCATGGCTACAAGGTAATGAAGTGGTGGAGGAGTTACTATGCATGAATATGAAGAGGCTTATGCAAATAGTGCGTTTTTGGTTCATTTTGGGCTAGGCTACATGGATCTATGGCAAGGCTATGTCATGTTTCAGATCTAGATAGAGGATGAAGGTGATGGTTAGGGGTGTATCAAGATGGTGGTGGAGCAATAGGCGGTGGCCATGGTCATCTAAGGTGATGGAGATGAAGACTAGGTGGCTAGACATACTTTTAAGGAGTTTTGTACAACTTTAGAGGTGTTTGTCTTCATTTAATGGCCATGGCCTGATCTAGTCAGAGCAGGAGAGAGGGATTTGAAGCCGTGGAAGGGGAGGAGGAAGGTGGAGGTGGTGGTTAGAGGTGGTGGTGGTGGTGGAAAAAGAGCTGGTGAAGCAACAAGGCTTAACTACCATGTTTTCAAGGCATAGGTTGTATTTTTTTTTGATTTTAGCATCATGGTGGGTTCGACCATGGTTTAGATCTGAGGAGTAGGTGGTGATAATGACAGGGAAGAGGCATAGGAAGTGGTGGCCATGGCTATGGAGTGGAGGCCGAGCAAAAGAGTGGAGAGAACAAGGCAAAAATTCAATGGAAAAATCAATAAAATGAAGAGAGAAAGCAGAAAAAAGAGGAAGAAGACATTACCATATGTGTTTCCAAGATGAATGGCCGAAAATATGATGAAATGAGATGTTATACACGTGAAAATGAGTTAAGGAACTCACGGCTAATAAATAGAAAAAAACGGACAAAGAGTAAATGAGGAAACGGTAAAAGAAACGACTAGAAATGAAACGTCTAGAAATGAAACGCATTTGCGTTTTCTAAAGATCAAATAAAAACAAAAGTAAATCAGAAAATACTTGTAAAAACCGAAACCAAGTGAAATAATACGAAAATAAATAATAAAATTTAAAGAAAAAAGAAAAAGAATAAAAGGAATTGCTTAAAAATTCAAAACAGGGTCCAGAAATTACATATAAATCACTACTAGTTTTGGGAAAATGTCCTCTTCATTTTAAAAATATTATGAAGTGAAAATTTGAAATAAAATAATTTATTTATCATTTTCAAAATAAAATAAATAATTAAATTGGGGAAAAATAGAAAAAGGAAAAAAAATTGTTTAAAAATAACAAACAGGACATAAAAATTACAAGAATTTTACCAATGGCTTTGGAAAATTATTTACTTCATTTTAAAAATATTATAAGACAAAGATATACATACAACAACATATTAACACATATTAAAATAAAATATGACAAGGAAAATATAATTTTTATAATTTAAAATAACCAAAATTTGGTGAATGAACAAATTGCGCTCAATATTGAAATATACATAACTTTCACAATTTAAATCCGTTTCCAACGAAACAAAAAGCAGTGTTCTTAAATTTTTATGTAATTTCATAATAAAAGACAAAATTCAAATTTTCAAACTTTTAAAATTTTAAATTAAAATTCAAAGTTTGACTGTTTTGACCAAAAATTCACTTTTTGAAAAATATTCTTTTTAGTCATGCTTTGGAATGATAATTCATATCAAAACTAAAGTTTATATTTAAAATAACAAAATTAATCATTCAAAATAAATAAAATAAGTTTTCAAATCAAAATTCAATTAAAATAATTAAAATATACAATTAAAAATAATCACAAAATACAGGGTTGTTACACCAAACATCCATCATAAAATCGTACATCCATCACAATCATCATCCAAACAATCAATCAATATCAATATAGAACAGATAATTTATAATAGGTAATTACACGTAGTTATATTCAATAATAAATTAATTTAACTAGCAGCTTATATGCAATAATAAATTGAATAACAATTTAATTCAAACAAATGCAATTTACTGAGATGATGATTAAATATATGTCAAACAGTTATAAATAAATATCAAATCACATCATAAATAAATTTAACAAACACAAGAAATTTTAGAAGTTGTGAGTGGGTTAAAACACTCACCATTTGAATTTAAATTGAATTTAAATTCAATTTAAACCCAAAAATTTGACAGTCTCGGAATCCGACCAAACAAATGCCAAAATGTCCAAAATTTTATTACAATCCTAACAAAAAAAATCATGTGTGAAACGGAGTTCGTACGCAAAAGTTACGCGCATTAGAAAATTTGAAATCAAAATTTATAAATAAACAAAATAAAATACAAATCACATCTCCCAATTTTCCACGTCAACGTTCTCCTATAGCACATCTCATGTACGCGCAAGCACTGATTTCGGTTCAACTGAAACCCTACGGCCGCCTCCAAAGAACCCATACGCCCACCGCGCCTAACACCCGAGCACCACGAGCAAGCTGCCGAGCCCACACGTGCGCGACACGTGGCCATCAACGACCTTAAATGACAGCCTCCTCCAATGAAATCGAACCCTAATCGTCGATTTTCACCACATCTAACCGTTGATTCTCGAAACAAACCATACCGATCGACTCCCCTCGGTTCTCTCTTCAAAACCCAGAAAAGGGTTTGTCGATACGTCGAGTTTGATTTCGACGTGATGAACTGCCGAGACTTCTTCGATTTTTATCGGTCAAACGACAATCCAAAACAAAAAACGAATTTCACCAGAAGATTACGCACTTCGAGAGCTTCAACATATATTTTTTCTGAATTTTTCTGAAGACATTGGATTTTTGAAGTTGATTTCTGAATTGGAATTTGAATTTGATAAATTAGGGTTTACAGCCATTGAGGAAGAGGAGCATACAAGTTCTGTACGTATAGAAATGAGGAATAGAGGCTGCTAGGGTTTATAGCAGGATATATATAGGCAAATTGAAATAGAATAGATGGATCGGGCTGAATGTACGTGCTAACGACAAAGTGGCCCAAAAAACCCATTTCGACCCCGGAACGAAATTGGGTAAACCCATATATCAAAATAGATGTTTTAATATATTTTAAACGCAATGGAAAAGGTTTTAGGCTCAAATTGCATCGCATGAAGAAGTTATGCTAAAATCAAAATTTTTCAAATTGATTTCTATTGATTTCAATTTCGTTCATTTCAAGGCGTTTCGAGTCCGTACGTTCAAACGACAAATTCGATCGCTACGAAACTTTAAATCCAACAATAATTCAACGTTACGGATCAGATAAAACTAGTTTCGTCGAAATCCGAGTCAGTGGCCAAAATGGCTATTTTACATTAATTAAATAATTTAATATTAAATTAATTAAACCTAATTTTTTATTTCAATTCAAAAATCGACAATTCTTGTCATTTTTAATTTCTTAAACATTTATACTAATTTAAACAAATTTAACTGTTGATTTAAAATTGATAAATTCCTCAATTTCCTTAAATTCAACAATTATAAATTAAATTCCTAAAATTCTATTTAATTAAAACCATCAATAATTATTCCATTCATTATTGTTAAATAGATGACTTAAATATAGGATTTAAAACTATTACATTAATTTTTCTCATATTATATTTATTTCAAATAATGTAGAAATTAATTTAATTCATAATAAATCCAATGAATTATAATTTATTTCAATAAATAAACTTGATTTAACTCCAAATCCTTTTTATCTCATCAAAATTTATTAAATAAACAAAGGTAACCTTTGTTTACCCTATTATACATTAGTAAGTTAAATTTTCATCTTTCATTCATACTATCTACCCTATTTTTATTTTATTACATTTCTACGAATATACACACTAATTGCGTTTTACATTCTAAATAAATTCATTTACTTAGGTTCATACTTTCCATTATATCGATTATTACACTACGCATAAATTAACAATTCCAATTATTCCATTATAACATTTACGCCTTCCATTATTATATTAATAATCACTAAAGTAACGTTTATTATCAACTATAAATATTATAACTACTTAACGGACATTGATTTTATAAATTTACAATTTATTACGTATTCTTCACCAGTTAACATAATTTTGAATCCCTTTTCCAAATTTACTAATTTCAATCAATCCTAACTTTCCCATCTTTTTCAATTAATAGGGTGTGCACTAATTTAGTTATTGCGTTAATTCTTATTAATATAACATTAAGGTTCCTTTACTCTAATTGATTTCAAATTTTGTTATAAACGAAATAAACAGGTAACCTTACAGTACACTAAGGTTTATTATTTCCAACAAATTATCATAGTTGCCTACATAATATTTACTCTAATATTTACACAACCGTTACTATTTTCATATGCCAAATCCTTATACAATGGTCATTTTATTTTTATTTATTATAACATTTATAACTTAAATGTTTGCCTTGGTTTTCTTACATTAATAGGGTTTTTATTTCTTACAATATCAATGTTACCATTTATCCTATTATTTCACCCATTATTTATAATTAAAGTCTCAATTAAATTTATTTATGTAGATTTCACTCTTTTATTACATCATTTATTTCTTTACAAAATAAACAAACATTTAAACTCATAAATGTTATACCAAATTTCATTTTAAATCCAATTGATTTCCAATTAAAGTTTATACATATTTCAAACAACTATTATAATTACTCCAAGAACATTGGTTTTATTAAATGACTATTTAATAAAATTTAATTTCCTTAATTTAATTCAAATAATGTAACAATGTGTTCTTTCATTAACTAATTCAATACCTACTTTATATTTTTTTTTTCAATTTACATCAAGGTATAATGCTTACACTATTTCATTTATTGTAGTTTCATCCAATCTATAACAATTTTAGCTTTAATAATCATTGTTACACTTCATCATAGTTATTATTTCATTTTTCATTTACATATTTTATTTATTTCAATATTATTCCATTTATACATTATAAGATTTTTATTTCTATCTAAATCTAATTACACAATCTCATTAATTTAACCAAATTTATTTACCAAAATTTACGGGTCGCCACAATTCACCTTTTATCTAATTGACGTTCATTTACATTTATATTCATTCTTCACTTAGTATATTTCTTTAATATCAACAACACTTAGTAACCATTTTATAAAATTATTTACTTAAGTTATCTATAAACATTTAATACAACTTAAATCTTGTGCTCGTTTTTCACTTCACAACTTAAGTTCATATTAAATTCTACTAAACAAAATATTTAAGCCATATTCAATTCATTTTGCAACTCAAATTCATATCCATTCCACAACCTAAGTTGTACTTTATTCCATAACTCAAGTTTATATTTCATTCCATTAATTTACTTTATTAGTTAATTTATTAACTTGTTACACATCAAATTCAACTTTATTTAGTTTATTTTGTATCCTCAATTGAATTAAATTTCATTTCAAAAATCCTCTTATTTAACTTATATAATGAACCGTTACTTTCGACCCTCAAAATCGACACTAATACGTCCACTGTATCACATACCGAACATTCAAGTACCGAAAATACCGATTTGTTAGGGTGAAAGAAGAAGGTAGAAGATAGAAGAAAAATGAACAACACAAAATCTCACAACGCAGCGAATAATATATTATACAACAATGATCTTTACAAAAAAATAAACATCTTTATTCATATATACATCATCAGAGTAAATTAGACTTATCCTGAATTGGACAATTGTAGAAACCTGTTCTTATACTAACAAGCATACAGACTCTATAGTACAATAGATGAAAAATACACATGAATACATCTTGACCGTCTAGCTTCTCTCCAACTCCAAAATATCTAGCTAAACCAGGAAAACATTCTTGGTCTGACCCGAGCATTATAAGAAAATAACACCAAGGTCAGTTTGGAATACCAACATGAGTAAACTTAGATCACAATAAACTTTATTAGTTTATTAACTTGAAAAATCCTTTGAAATCAAAGGTATTTCTTAAGACCTCGTCGCATATAAACACGGACGGGTTTTTACCTTACAATAAGCAAAATAGTTTTATAAAAAATCCAGAAATATTATAATAATGTCTAAGGGTTCAAAGTAAAATATTAAAATAGCCGGAATGCTTGCATCTCACGTTCCAACATATTTTGCATTCAACTAAAACCGTAAAGCTAGTATTGGAGAATGGATTCCAACTAATGGGGTACCGCCCTTCATAGTACAACTCTAGAACAATGTACTGAGATCGTACCTAACGACCCCTGCCAACACAAGATTGACCTACCCCTTGTTGGATAGAACCGAATAAGTCATCATCACGGTTGTTCCCAACATTTTTATTGAGCTCTCATGCACAATTGAATCTCTAAATATGAACGGTCTTCTAAACAGTTGATGACATACCCTAATGGGTGTGACCCACATAGCCCTGCTGCATCTCCTCTATTTTAGTCATTCCTGGTTGATGAGGCTTGAGGCTATGTTTTACCTTTCTTTAGCACCTCCGACGGTAACTGTACCATATAATTTCCGTGTTTCTTCTAGATATTTCCAATATTACATTTTGGTACAGATTTGATAGTCGGTTATTTAGCTATCAAATCGAACAAAATAATCAAACATTGATTCAACTCTATACAGAATCCTCTAGGCCTTTATTAATTAAACTTTAATTAATAAGATCCCTTTATAAAACTTGATTGAAAGATCCTTTCAAAACACTATTCCCAAACACCTTGCATTTCCGTTATTCTTGGAAAGCATTAATATACTTATCTCAATGGTATAAGTATATTATCAAAACATTTTACTTTTCATACCTTGAAAACAAATCATATACTTATCCCATCAATATAAGTATATTTACAAACTATAAAAGTTTTCTTCTTTTCAAATTCCATATTAAATAACCAAACAGATTTCCAAATAAAACATCTCGCTTATCCTTTATCAAAAATTCCCTTTTTAAAAGCTCATTTCATATTTCAATTAACTTATAACTTTCAAAATATAGTTATAACTCATATTTATAAATCGTTAAGTTAATTTATAAACCTCTTTCCAAATCTATAAAATAATTTTTAAATTTTCTTCCTATTTAAAAACATCTTATATATATTCTTAAAGTAATCCTTTACAAAATATCTCTTATAAAACATCATTTGTAATCACTTTTAAATAAACCTTTTGTTTAAGTAAACCTCTTTCTAAATTAGTTATTATTTATAAATACCTTTATAAAATTATAACTAATAAATTCATTTATAAACTCTTAACCTCAAATAGATCAAAGAACTAAAATAAATTCAAAAACATACTTTATAATTTCAAAACGAGGCTTAGAACTCCTAATGGTACTAGTTTAAGTTACCATTCAATTTTAATTTCGATTTACTTCACAGTTATTTACATAGGTCAACATTTATGTAAATACAACTCATATTCAAATCAAGGAATATCATGTCAATATAAGATAACTAGCATACATATGTCCAATAACATAATAGCAAGATGGTGATTTGTCTTGCTCAGTAGTTGTTCAAACAATTCAATCAATCTATGATAGAACGGGGATTTGTTCTGCTAAACACATATCCACACAAACAAACCAACAATTAATTTATAGTAGAAGTGAGATTTATTCTGCTAACATATGTCCAAACAGTCCAATAATGTATATATAACTCGTTCCCAATTACAAGGTGCCTTAATGGTATCAACACTTGAATCCCTTGAATTCAAAACCATTTTTGAAAAGAAGTCCATTAAAACAATTTGATTCTCGAAAGATAAGGATTTAAAACTTTAAACTTTGTTTTTAAATAATTACTTACAAGTTGAACCATTATTAAATCATTATTAAACTTAATAAACCCTAAAATAATTTTAAGTAAATACTTAAAAAATAATTAAACCTTAAATAAACAAATAATTGATTATTAATAAATAATTAAACCCTAATTAACCTTTTAATAATTAATAAATAACAATTTAATCCTTCACTTATAATTAAATATTAATTAATCCGTAATAAATAATTAAATAATCTTTAATTAAAACATAAACAATTAATTAACCACTTAATAAATAATTTATTATGATTTAAACCTTAATTAATAATATAATTAAAATTAATTAAGCACTTGATTAATAATTAATCTGTGACGACTCGCACTTCAACCTTCGAAAATCGGCATCCAATACATCACCCATATTCAAATGCCGGAGATACAAACATTGAAGTCCGATTCGTTAGAGTCATAACACATTAGACGAAAACAACGCAATGGAAACAAAATAACTTCATTCATTCACTTCATTTGATTACAACTTTATACAACAAGTGACCATCATAATCAGAGCATATATATATTACACGATAACGGAATACAACATAACAGCGGAAAAAATAACATCAACATGGTCTTCCAAAAGAGTCCAACATACAACATCTTCATCTCCAAAACTCCAAAGTCCAAACCAAAAAGCTCAAAACCAAAAGATTCCAAACCAAAGACTTCCAAATCCATATCTACTTAGCTCCAACACCTACTGATAACCTGACTCTAGGCTGCCTGTGTGTAAAATTAGAGGCACCCATTGTTTAGCAAAGGAAAAAATAAACTCTGAGTCAGTCATGAGACTGGTGTTAGAAACTTAAAATAGTTGTTTGTGCCAAAAGGAAGAAAGTAAAACTCATTCATGCTTTTTGGAAAATGAAATTACCATAAGGTCTCTCAGCACACACTCAAATGTAATCGCACACATGAGGGAAGTTTCTCCTTATAATAGCCAAACATGCTTGATACGTGAAAATCCTTTTTGATATTATTATTAGTGCATAGTGTGGAAAAATATTTCGCAAGTATAATATTAATCTTAGCTAGCATATGTACCATTATAGTATACCTACTATAGCTACCATGTTAAATGGCAGGTTCTACAACTGAAATCGTAAAGAGCTCGTATTGTTTCATTTGGATTTCCAACAAATGGCCAAGGCTAAGGATCTTCCTTTATCCGAATGGGTATGCCTCTGGAGGGACGTCCTGAGAACCTAACCGGATCTCTACCAAAACAAGGTCGGGTTACCTCTATAACTAGGTAACTAACTGTCATGAGTATACCCATCCCCGGTCGTAACCGAATTTTATTGAGGGCCCTCAAATTCCAATAACCACATAAGTAAAATATCTGGGCACCATGCCATAATACCACTTTTTATCCCCAAGGATATGCACATACCCTTAGGGCCGTGAACCCCATAACCTTGCTGCATCCTTCCTATTTCGACCATTTCCCGAGGTGTGAGGTTCGATGAAGTCTCGTCCCACAAAGCTACGCTTTACACGAAAGCTATGCTTCGATCAACCAATGCTTAGCACTTGGCATGCCACATTACCAAATTGGGAATATATCACTAATAATAATCAACTACATAACCACTGAGCTCATACGTCTCAGAGAAGGGTGTTAAGCTAAGAGAATAGATTCTCCGCCATCATCAGAAATGTATTTGTTAGAAACCAGCTTTATATCTCAAAGTGTAATGTCAGACATACATCCATACAAGTCCATCCTGGGTCTGAATGGAACCGAAGGCACTTTGTTCAATTAAAGAAAGAAGTCCTTGCAAATCCAGATATCCACAATCTCGACCGGACTCCCCATCACATAAGGTAATCTCTCTACCGGAGCAACTCAGTGTAGAGACAATCAACAGGCAATCCTTTTGTAACGACCTAAAATTTTTGACCTTAAAAATTCGACACTAATACGTTCACTATAGAAGTGCCGAACCTCCGGATGCCGAAAATTCTAGATTGTTAGGGTAAAGAAGAAAAGAGGTAGAAGAAGTAACATAAAACCAACACAGAATCTCACATTTGCAGCGGATCAAAATATAATACCAAATAATAACACTTATACAAAGGAAAGCTGTATCTGTTAATTTATATCAATACATCAGAGTTACAACCAATCGCATAAACTGGACAGCTGAAATTATCTTGTCCCAGATAAAAAACAATAATATACAGCGGAATACCCATACGTTCCTGCCACCCAGCTCGCCTCCTGAGCTCCAGAACGTCCCAACCTGAAAATATGTAATACTCGGTCTGACCGAGCATTACAACAAAGTAACACCCGAGTCAGGCTGGAAACCAGCGTGAGTAAACCCACATAATTTTAAACACCAAGACATGAAACTTATTTGAAAACCAGGGTAATTCGTACCTCACAACGAGTTCTTAACTTAATGATGTCAATCACTTATTTCAAAAACAATATCTAAGATTTGTTACTTAGTTTAAATGACCATGTTACTTATATTACATTCCAGCCGATCTGATTTTAAATTCAAGCCTATAAAGAATTATTGAAGCTTATTAATCGAAGTGGGTTTGGGTATTTACTGATATTCGACCCCGGTCTCTTATAATCCAATGTCATGTAACGACGCGTAAAATTTTCAATAAAAAAATTTGTTAAGTTAATAAGTTTTGGTAATTTAATATGAGAATAGATAAAGAAAAAAACTTCATTAATTAATAATTGAACAATGGAAATTAGAACTAGTTAGTAACAATTAAAATGAAGTTCTAATGATGAAATAATGTAAATTGTTGCACTTAGTTTTAAATTTGAATATAAGAAAACAAGTATGAATGTATAAACTAAATAGAAACATAAATTTATTCATAAAGTAACAAATTGGAAAAAGGAATGGAACTAAGGTAAACTAATTAATTGGTTTAAACCTTAATTAATGTGTACAATTGACAAGACTTCACATTTAGAAATGTAACATTAATGCAAATTTAAGATGTAAATTGGGGTATATTAGTGTAATGGGATATAAAACCAATGTAACTTGGTATACATAGTATTAATGGACCTAGAATAAAGACGACAATTAAACCAAATCAATTTGCTGGAATTAATTTTAATTAATGGGAATGTAATCTTTAATAAATGAATTTAATGGTATGTAAATGAAATTAAATACTATATTAATTGAAACTGGGAAACATTAATTTAATAGATATGAATCATAATAATTTTATCATATGGTGGAATTTAGGGAATAATAAATGGAAAGCTAATTACATCGAATTATTGGAATTTAATTTATAATCTATAAATAATTGAAATTTAAATTTAAATCTTTGAGATTTATGGAATATGCAACATTTAATCTATATGGAAATTGTTATGAAGGATTGTAAAATTCTAAGTAATCAAAATTGATAGAAATTAAAAAATATAAAATGTTGAATCGAAAGGTGATAAATTAATTTAATACTAATTTATTTAATTAACTGGAAAATAGACGTTTTGGCCACTGACTTGGATTTCGACAAAACCAGTTTCATTGGATCCGTAACGGTGAATTAATGTAGGATTTCAAGTTTCATAACTATTGGGATTGTCGTTTGATCGTACGTGCTTGAAACGCCTAGAAATCTATTAAATTGAAATCAATTGAAATCAATTTGAAATATGTTGATTTTAACGTAACTTCTCCATACGATAGAATTTGGACTTGAAACCTCTTCCATTGATTTTAAAATATTCAAAAACTTCTATTTTGATATATGGGTTGACCCATTTTCGTTTCGGAGTCGTAACGGGCTTTTTGGGTAATTTTTCGTTCAGTTTTCCAAACCTATTGAGCCCATCCGTCACTATTCTAATCTGCCTATATATATTCGATTATAAACCCTAGCAGCCTTTCTTATTCCACATTTCTATACGTACATAAATTTCTATTGCTCCTCTTTCTCAATGGCAGACAAAACCCGAATTTCACCATCCAAATCCGATTCAAATTTCAACTTCAAAAACCAAATCTCCTCAATATATATCGAATTATATATCGATTTGAAGCTCTCGAAGAGCGCAAGTCAATTATGTGATTCGTTTTCTGATCTGGGTTGTTGTGTGGCCAGAAATAGGAGATTTTATCACGGCCGTTCTTTTGTGAGGGTGTGGACTAACGGTGGATCTTCGTTTTTGAGGCGATTAGGTGATACATGAGTGTAGAAGGTGTAGAGAGGCTTCGATCTGTATGGTTGGTCTGTGATAAAGGGGTCGGGAATTTCCAGAATTGGACGCCTTTGTCCACGGTTGCTAGGGCGCTTCCGACGGCGGCAGGGTGCGGCGCAGGCGGCGTTGGTGCCGCGTGAGATGGGGAGGCGCTTAGCGTCAAAGATCTGGGTCGTGGGGGGGGAGGGGGGTTGTAAGCACGGTGTTTGGAAGGGAGTATCGGCGACTTCTAGGGTTAGCATGGGTTCGTTCTTTTCATTGTAGCCGAGAGTTACGTGAGAGAAGGGATGAAGTTTCTGAAGCATGTGGCAAGGTGGAGTAACGTTTGTTTTGTTTTGTTTATTTTATTTTATTTATTTTGAATTCAAATGTTATAACATACATAACTTTGGCATACATGGTCGAATTCACGTATGCTTTTCTCCGCTTGGATCGTATTAAAATTTCAAACACTTTGACACTAGTTTGGACAAACTCTGAGACTGTTCAAATTTGGTGTTTAAATTGGATTTAAATTCAATTTAAATTCAAAGGTGTGTGTTTTAACCCACGCACAACTTCTAAAATTTCTTATGTTTGATAAATTTAATTCATAATGTGATTATGAATTTATTTATGACTGTTTCGTATATTTTAATCATCATCTTAGTCAATTTCATTTATTTAAATTAAATCGTTATTTAATTTATTACTGAATATAACTGTCAGTTAATTACTTGTTATCTACTATCAGTTCTATATTGATATTTGATTGCTTTAGATGATGATTGTGATTGATGTTGATTATTGATATTGGTTGAATGGGTGTTTATTTTATGTCATTAAAATCTGCAAGTTCATTATGGATCTATTATTATCAATTCGGGTTTGTGGTTTGAAATGATATACAGCCGTACTTTCATTTTAAATTGTAGATTGAAATGATATATATCCGTATCACTTAACCATATGATGGAAAATTATATACAGACACTGTGGGTCTATATATAAATATTTTTGAAAATGATTTCTATGGTTTTGGAAAGAAATATATGGGTTTATATAAATATTGATTTTTGATATTATATAAATATTATTTTATATATAGTTAAATTCTTACATTTATGCCATGTATAATTTTGTTCATTATATAATAAGTTTAATAATAAAGTTTGATTTTATTAAAATATAATATGGTCAAGTATTTATTTAAATTATATTTTATTATATATATAAATAGAATTTATAATGATATTGGTAAATTAAGGTAAAGAAGATGGATTTGAAATCGGTTTAAAATTGTTTTTAATTAATAATGTTATTTAATTAAAGCAATTTGGAACTTATTGAATTTGAGATTTTAAAGGGCATGATTTTATAACTTGATGATGGTTTAAGGTGATTAACGAATATTTCAAGTTTGAGTTTTATTTAAATGATATTGAATTTATCAAATAAATATTTCAGAACTAAATAATAGTAAATTGAATTAAGATATATATGAAATTATTAGATTTAGTTTTGAAATTATGGAATATATAAAGCTTTGAAATATATCAAAATTGAAATGTTTTATCAAAATTGAAATGTTTCGAAGTTATGAATTTCAAAGTATTATGGTTTCAAAGTGTTTTTTTTCGGAGTGTTACAACTTTGAAATAACATGATTTTTGGAATGAATTTATTTGAAATTGTATAAAATTAAGAATTGTCTTTAAATATATTGACTTGAACTTTTTGAAATTAAGATATAAGAATATGACTTTATAATACGGTTTTGGTTTAAGATGATGTAAATAGGGAATATCTCAAGTTTAACGGAACTGAAGGAAATATTCAGTAATTTGGAAATTTAGATCTATTTGAATGATATAATATTAATTTGGTTTTGAAATGAAAATGATATATTATTGATATGTTTTGAAATTAAAATGACATATTATTGATTTGATTTTTAAAGGGAAATAATATATTATTGATGTGGTTTTGAAATGGAAACGATATTAAATTTTTATTGGTTTTGAAAAGGAAATGACATCGTATTTGGTTTTGAAATGGCAATGATATTTTGGTATTGAAGTATAAACTATTTTTAAATGGCCACGGTGTTATAATAACGATTGGTTGGCAAGGAGACCGGGATCAGATATGGACATACCCTCTGTCGATACCGTAAACCACTGTTACAACAGTGTACGCAGTCGAGAGTCCAGAATGAAGTAGGATGGTGGCGACGATTCTATTAAGGTATGAACGAGGACCTGACTCCCATGAGTTGGCATAAGGTGGCTATAACAGGAGCGATTGACGGGCCAAAGAGGTAGCTCCTCTGATCGGACACATTTTGTAACGCCCCACCCCGAGAACCACCTTAACAAAGAGAATTAACGAGTAATTCTGTCTACTAAAGCGGAGAATAGGGCTGGTTAAGGGAGACCATCTACAATCTTGTCTTAAACATCTATTGAATACGTCGATAAATACAATATGATTTTTGTTTCTATCTTAAGTGGATCGACATACCTAGTAATTGCTTAATTCAAAACTATAGGTGGCTAATGGATCTATCACAACAAAATACAATAATTAAATGAAAAGTACATCACAGTAATCAATATCATATATATACATATACACTGATACATGTTTAGTACAATACAATATGAATACAATAAAGGTAATACTCGACCACACCATATACATCTAATCAAATACATATTAGAGTCCAGCAGAAAGAAATATAAACTACACAAAAGTGCTACGATGATATCCAAGCAGATGCATCAAAGCTAAGTCCCGTAACTGATAGCTAACCTGAAATAACTCGGTCTGACCCGAGTACAAAATACATGGGTCAGTCTAGCTAAAATAATCAGTTAATGAGGATAGACGATAATATGAAGCATAAGACACAAGGTGATAATTCTTTTCGAATGAGAAAAGGCAACAGAAAGAATACAACCCATGACTTAAGTGAATTAATGCCACTTAAGTATAAAAAGACCTCAAAAGAGGTAAATTCAATAATAATACTTAAACAGTATAAACATTCGCCTCATATCATCAGCGACATCCCAAAATATGTACATGGTTTCCATGAACCATATCTCCTCAAAAGGAGAAACATTAATACAAACTCTCGCCAAAGTGGAAAACATAAAACATTCTCAAATAGAATGATCCAAATCTCAATTATAGATGAATCTCCAAATTCAATTGTACCTCATCTCATTGGTATAAATGTATATAAATCTCAATCTCAACTCGCCAAAATGGCAAAACCCAGAATATCCTATAAAATCATGAAATCATCCAAACTAATGACTCAAGGAACTTAATAAGAGTTCAAAACATCATAAATGAAATCACTACATATATAACATCTTATATAGCATGAGGCTATCGATGTAATAAAACATCTTAAAATGGTGAAAACACAATAAAATAGAAAACCCGGATTGGCCAAATTCCCGATTGCAATTCCAAAGCAATGCTGCACTTGCTAAACTTAGATGGCCGAAGCCTCAAATAAGGTCGCTAACACCTCCCAAAGCAGTTCGCCCTCACGACAAGGTCGCTGACACCTCTCCAAGCCATTTTGTCAGCCCTAACAAGGTCGCTAACACCTCCCAAAGCATTTCGTCCTCATGACAAGGTCGCTAACACCTCTCAAAGCAGTTTTGCTAGGTAATCATCATGAATGTGTCACAAACTCACGGATAGGAACCGAAAAAGTGTTAACGTGTGTCCCATACCACACATTCGCACTTAGCGGTTTACTAGCCGTTAGTTGATGCCACACTAGAAACATCATAAAACTCAGAAAAACATATCTCACCTAGTCTCATTGGCGAGTGATAAAGAGACACCATACTCGTCTCATCTCATCGACAAGTATTAAATGGCATCGTAACTTGTCTCATCTCATCGACATATGAAAACATCATGATGGTTCCTCATAATCCATAAATCTCAAAATATGAAATCATATACTCAAGACTTGCCTTATATCATTGGCAAGTAAACAAAACATCATCATGGTTCTCATCGACCATACTCCTACATAGGAGATTTCAAACCATAATACTTGCCAAATATTGGCCGTCTTAAATAATTCCAATAAATAGAAATTATAAAACTCAAAATACGCCATAAAATGGCAAAACATCTCAGAATCAATAATCTCAAATAGCTTAGATCGTACAAGTCCGGAATTAACCGAAATAGTAAACGCACATGTCCCATACCACGTGTTTTACTAAATCGTTTAATTATCTTTCTCATACATTCGAATAGTGTAAAAGTGTATGTTTTATATTTAAAATAGTATACTAGAGGAAACCGGCTTCTAAAACTTTTCCCAAAAGATTAATAAAACCAATATTTGAAATTCCTTTACTATAGGAAATAAATAGATTTTATATTACAAAAATAATTTTAAAATACTATATAATAATAAGGTGAAATGTCCATTTATTTCAAAAATCACTTCAAAAATGGTTTAGTGAAAACCGTGCTAAAAAACAATGAAAAACCAGAAAGATAACTCAAGACCAATAATTTGAATTCAATACGAATTCAATTCAAATTTAACCAAAATCAATTCAAATTCTATTTAAATTTTAATTTCAATTCTCCAAATATAGCTAGCCTACTGATAGGAATTATAGCTCTCAAAATATCCCACAAACATCATCAAAACCGAAGTGAATGAGAGCAAAAACGAGCTAATACATTTCTAAGGTCAACGATTGTTGTTGCTGTCATTTTGCTCTCAGGACAGCAAAATACAACCATAATTTCGACCAAACAACTTCAAAATTCTAGAAAACACAATGAACTAAACTTGTAGCACATGACCTAAGCTTTCCAGAACATCCAAAATTATCAAATTCGGTGAAGAAACGAAGAAGTTATGGTCAAATTCGTTTCAGCTTCAAGGATAAAACAAATATTGGTTTTGCACCCGGGTTAGCAGTAAAAAAATTAGATTTTTACATTGCTAGCCTCAAAACTATAGAAAACTCAAAACATGAAAGTTGTAGTACACGATTTTTTCTTTTCAAAATATCCAAAATTGTCAAAATCGATTAAGAAACGAAGAAGTTATGATCAAATTCGTTTCTGCTTCAAGGACAGAGCAAATATTGGTTTTGCTCTCGAGTTAACAGTAGAAAAATTAGATTTTGACATTGCTAACCTCAACATTACAGAAAAATAAAAACATGAAAGTTGTACTACATGATTTATGGTTTTTGGAACATCAAAAAGTATCAAAATCGGTTAAGAAACGAAGAAGTTATTATCAAATTCGTTTAAGCTTCAAGGACAGAGCAAATAATTGATTTGCTCTCGGGTTAGCCGTAGAAAAATTAGATTTTGACATAGCTAACCTCAAAATTACGGGTAAAAAATATGAAAATTGTAGTACATGATTTAAGCTTTCTAGAACATCTACACTTATTAAATTCCGATTTAAAATTAAAGAGATATGTCCAATTTACTGACAGCAATTTCACAAATAAACATGCAACAAACAAAATTGAGATTTCTTACCTTGAAATCTCAATCAAGCTAGAAAATATGAGTTTTAAACTCACCTTTGATTTTAGATAGAAAATACCCAAATTTGCGAAGAAAGATTGGAGCTTGAAGGTGAAATCCTTTCTCTATTTTCATTTTGGTGAAGTTCTTCTTGAATTAGCAGCGGAATTGAGTGGAATTGAGTTTTAGTTAGAGAAAGCCATTGTTTTTCTTTCTTTCTATTAACTGTATCTTTTGTTTTGAGGAGGAAGATGAGAAAAATGGGTACGTACACCTATTTCCTCTTTGCCAAATGGTTCTAAAGAGGGTTAATGGATTCAAACCTTACCCAAATAAGCCCAAAACTAAATATACATTGAGAAATTCCTATGTTATATACATATTTAACCTATTTAATCAATTTATACACTAGTTTTGTCACTTTTAACCAAATAAAATATCTACAACAAATTGTTTGCAATAAAAATTTTATTTTAACAAAATAAAATTTATTTTAACAATATAAAACTATTTTTTATGAATACAACCCTATTTGATCAATATTACATAATTTACACTATTTTATTACAAAAACACTACTTTAACATAACAAGCACAACAAAAATTATTTTCTAATCAAATAAATTAAAACAAATCATTTTAACTTTAGTAAATCATCAAAATCTTATTCTCAAACAATATTTCATCTTTTATATATGAATCAAATTTATATTTTCTTCATATTTCTCCTTTTTAAATCCATAAAAGATTAATATTGACAATATTTTCCAATATTGTTATGTTTACCCAAATAAAATTATGAATTGATTATTCTCTACCCAAATTCTTAAAATAAAGTTTTTAATACTTTATTTCCGTCAATTTAAATTTATTTCAACAATTGAATGTTGAAATACATCACTTTTTTAATTTATTAGCTCCAAACTAATAATTACCCAATAATTCAACTTATTTAAGCTAAATAGTTATCCAATCAATATTTAATCCTACTTTTATACCCAAATAAACAAAATAAATTTTCAAACTTTAATTTTCCCATTTTATTTAAAAATTTATTGTTTATTCCAACTAAACAATTTAAACTTTTCAATTATATTTTAATTTAAAATAGTAAATTATAACTACCGTTATAATTTAATATTAACAAGTAATCTCCAAAGCCATGGTTGTTACAGACTCCCCTCCTTAATAAAATTGCGTCCTCACAATTTCTGGAGAAGAGTTTGTATTTAACCTATTAATTCCATTAATCAAAGGAAAGATAGACTAGCTCGAGTTTAAAAGAAATTCTCACACTCTCAATAGGATGGTAGAAAACCAAGACAAGACTCGCTCGATTAATTCTATGGTTTCTAAAGCGCTAATATTGATACTAGCGAACCATTGAATTTTTCGAGCAACACATAAAATTTCGAAGGCATCTCACCTTCGAAATAGAAACTCAACAAGATGCTACACATAAAAGATTACTCGAATGAAATTGATTACTCAAAAGCTCCTTGGGTAGAGTTGAGTTTAGCACAACCCCAAACCAAACTCTAACCAACAAAATGATTATCGATATGATTTCTGTATGACACTACGAAAGGAACCACATCGATACAAGATAGAAACAAAAGAGACAAGATAGATCAACCAAATGGTGGTTTATTCTCTAATTCTTCCATAGGTATTCTCTAGTTTGCAACATATAAATTTTTCAATTTGTTTCTCAAATTTTCTAAGTGTTAGAATTTTTCAAAAAAATCGGCAGAATCTCCTTTGTATGGAGGGCTGTATACAATATTATAAAAATGATTTATATGATATACATCGACCATTAGGTCGGAAATGCAATATATCATCATTTTATTCTTAAAATTAATCCGAAAACATACCTTTCCCTTTGATCATTTTAAAGCGGTTTTGCACAAAATTATATCTATAATCTTTTTGCTCAAAATATATTTCATCTATCCTCTTTTCACCTGTACTTAACTCAAATGGATGATATTAGTTCATAATCAAAAATAAGAAATGCTACACTTAAATATTGAGGGGAAAATAAATCAATTTCATTTCAGACCTGCTGTAAATAAGACTTGTTTTGACCGAGAAAACTACAAAATCTGAAGAACTTTATAATATAAAAATTATTCTAATCAGTCTGTGCTTTCCAGCAATATAAGGATCATCAAAATCAGATTAACGGTTCGAAAGTTATGTTAAATTTACTTTCATCTTAATCTTAGAGAATTTTGTAATAGGACAGAATTGCCTGTCCCCATTCAAACCCATTTTCGACTCAGTAAATAACAAAATATATAAAAGTGGTAAAAAGAAACTTTATAGCTTACTGAAAGCTCTTTTATTTGCAAAATGATTGAGCTCAATAGGAGTTAGAATCTCTAGTTATCGCTGTTTTAATACAATGCTTTTCTAAATGAAATTTTAGCTTTTAAAATCAATTTGAAATTTGAAATTCTCCCAAACCATTTTAATTTCAAACTAAAATTTCAAACAAGATTTTTGCTAAATCATTTATTGAATGATCCTCTTTTTCCCTGGAAAGCTAATACACATAAAATTATGATCAACTTTACGTAATCACCATAAAACATTTTATTAAGTGGAAACATTTTCATTAGTTTCCAAAATCTAGCTTTAAAATCAATCAACTATGATAACTCATTTTGGAAGACATAACTAATTTCTTGCATTATCAAGAGGTAGTTATTGATCATCCATCAAAATAAATTTCTATAGTCATCATTAATAAATTATACTAAAATATTCAATTAATATTTCAATTTTCAAACCAAAGTATTCTTTTACCTTAAATACATCATTTTATTAATCAAAGCATCAAATGATATTTTCTTCTACTTAAGACATCCCCTTAATTAGAATTATTCACTTTATTTGCCCAAATTACCATATTTAATTTTCTCAAATTTCAAATAATATAAGGGTATCGCCTCGCCATTGATTTATAGTGAATGACCCCATCGATTGGTTGCAAAGTTGATCAAACGATCAAAACTGCCTCGCCACTCCTCTAACACTCACTATGGTTCAATGGTTTTATTAAACATTTAAAATAAAATTAATACTCCATTATATTAATTATTTTCAAACTTTCCAAATTAAAATTCAATTTACCGTGTCTAACTGTCTCATCACAGCGTTTAGAAAATCCCTATCGATGACGTTGGCCAAACGCATCGACCAGAATTCTTAAAGCACTAGACGGACAACCCAACACAAAACTCATTTTCTTTATAACGAAATACCTCATATATAATACTTAAAATATTCTTTATTCTTCCCCAAAAAGATAATCCAATTTCTCTTAGAAACATATCTTAAGTTTAAATTTTTTCTTCTTCTTTTTTTTTGAAAAATTTGAAAAAAAACAACTTATTACTTATTCTCAAATCAAAAACACGAGAAGAACTCACTAGATATTCCTAGAATACTCGATCCTCAAGATTGATGGCATAGACTGGAGTGTTCATTATTCCAAACGGTATAATGAACCACCAACAAGACTCACACCGAGTGTAGAACGCGGTAAGAGTAACGCTATCCTCCGTGACTCGTAGCTCACGAAAAATTGGTGTAAGGTCAAGCCGAGGAATGACCTTAGCACCACTCAATAGATTAAAAGAAATCTATGAGATATAATAGTAATGGAAAGATGTCTCCTTGAATGAGAAGAAGAGCACAAACAACACATCATTACCTCTAGTGAAGTAATACGACAAAGTGTATCAACAATTGAGTATCCAAGGAGGATATCTAAAAAGGGATAAAAATGAAAATATCAAATAAATTCAATAAATCACCTCAATTTCCTGGTGGACATCCTCATGGGAGGATGACCGAAAGGCCAAGAACCGAGAATGTTGTCAATACAATATTCGATTGCCCGGTTGGGTATCATACCCAAAGCGGACTCATAGAAATCAACAGAGTCATAATGACGGAATTCGAGATATATCATCAACATCTCGATACTCCAGAGTGAATACAGAAACTTTGGAATCATCATTAACATTCCAAAGTGATAGAAATAATAACCCAATCAAATTAGGATGCCTAAATATATATAGGATCCTATAACAACAAAAGGATCAGACTTAACATCAAACAAGTCAATCCATCTCAAATCAGATACATCTCAAGATAGTGAGTAATAAACAAATACTCACTGAAGCAGCAACCAATAGAGAACTCAAAATTCTCACAACAAGCCAATCATTATGGATCCCTTCAATAGGATTCACAACTCTCAAAGGAACGCAACAAGAATGCTCAAAGAAATCAATCAGCTCCATTGATACGAACTCACTCGTATCGACAAAAATAAGAAAGAATAATCCCAAATAAGATTTTATATAAGATAGGATGACATCAAACTCTATTATGGAATACTACGGAATACAATATATATCTATATTCCTAGACATATTCCATCTCAACAATCCTAAAACTCAAAAAAAAAATCAAGGCTCGATTCGAAAGCAAGCTCAAATAAAGGACAATGATTCACCCATATTGTACTTCGATGTATCAAGGTATACGTACTATTCTGTGTTTATCATACTTTTTTCTAACCACAGCTTTGATACCAAACTGTAACGCCCCACCCCGAGACCCACCTTAACAAAGAGAATTAATGAGTAATTCGGTCTACTAAAGTGGAGAATAGGGCTGGTTAAGGGAGACCATCTATAATCTTGTCTTAAACATCTATTGAATACGTCAATAAATGCAATATGATTTTTTTTCTATCTCAAGCGGAACGACATACCCAGTAAATTCTTAATTCAAAACTATAGGTGGCTAATGGATCTATCAGAACAAAATACGATAATTAAATGAAAAACACATCACAGAACAGTAATCAATATCATATATATACATATACACATATGCTGATACATGTTTAGTACAATACAATATGAATACAATAAAGGTAATACTCGACCACACCATATACATCTAATCAAATACATATTAGAGTCAAGCGGAAAGAAATATAAACTACACAAAAGTGCTATGATTATATCCAAGCAGATGCATCAAAGCTAAGTCCCGTAACTGATAACTAACCTGAAACAACTCGGTCTGACCCGAGTACAAAATACACGGGTCGGTCTGGCTAAAATAATCAGTTAATGAGGATAGACGATAATATGAAGCATAAGACACAAGGTGATAATTCTTTTCGAATGAGAAAAGGAAACAGAAAGAATACAACCCACGACTTAAGTAAAGTAATGTCACTTAAGTATAAAAAGACCTCAAAAGAGGTAAATTCAATAATAATACTCAAACAGTATAAACATTCGCCTCATATCATCAGCGACATCCCAAAATATGTACAAGGTTTCCATGAACCATATCTCCTCAAAAGGAGAAACATAAATACAAACGCTCGCTAAAATGGCAAACAAAAAACATTCTAAAATAGAATGATCCAAAACTCAATTATAGAAAAATCTCCAAATTCAATTATACCTCTTCTCATTGGTATAAATGTATATAAATCTCAACTCGCCAAAATTGCAAAACCCAGAATATCCTATAAAATCATGAAATCATCCAAACTAATGACTCAAGGAACTAAATAAGAGTTCAAAACATCATAAATGAAATCACCACATATATAACATCTTATATAGCACGAGGCTATCAATGTAATAAAACATCTTAAAATGGTGAAAACACAATAAAACAGAAAACCCGGATTTGCCAAATTCCCGGTTGCAATGCCGAAGCAATGTTGCACGTGCTAAACTTAGACGGCTGAAGCCTCAAACAAAGTCGCTAACACTTCCCAAAGCAGTTCGCCCTCATGACAAGGTCGCTGACACCTCTCCAAGCCATTTTGTTAGCCCTAACAAGGTCGCTAACACCTCCCAAAGCAGTTTGTCCTCATGACAAGGTCGCCAACACCTCTCAAAGCAGTTTTGTCAGGTAAACATCGTGAATATGTCACAAAATCACAGATAGGAACCCAAAAAGTGTTAACGTGTGTCCCATACCACACATTCGCACTTAGAGGTTTACTAGCCGTTAGTTTATGCCACACTAGAAACATCATAAAACTCAGAAAATCATATCTCACCTAGTCTGATTGGCGAGTGATAAAGAGATACCATACTTGTCTCATCTCATAGGCAAGTATTAAATGACATCGTAACTTGTCTCATCTCATCGACATGTGAAAACATCATGATGGTTCCTCATAAACCATAAATCTCAAAATATGAAATCATATACTCAAGACTTGCCTTATATCATTGGCAAGTAAACAAAACATCATGACGGTTCTCATCGACCATACTCCCACATAGGAGTTCCCAAACCATAATACTTGCCAAATATTGGCCATCTTAAGTAATTCCAATAAATAGAAATTATAAAACATAAAATACGCCATAAAATGGCAAAACATCTCAGAATCAATAATCTCAAATAGCTTCGATCGTACAAGTCCGGAATTAACCGAAATAGTAAACGCACATGTCCCATACCACGTGTTTTACTAAATTGTTTGATTATCTTTGTCATACATTTGAATAGTGTAAAAGTGTACGTTTTATATTCAAAATAGTTTACTAGAGGAAACTGGCTTCTAAAACTTTTCCCAAAAAGATTAATAAAACCAATATTTGAAATTCCTTTACTATAGGAAATAAATAGATTTTACATTACAAAAATAATTTTAAAACACTATATAATAATAAATTTAACAATTTATTTCAAAAATAACTTCAAAAATTGTATAATGAAAACCGTGCTCGAAAACAATGAAAAACCAGAAAGATAACTCAAGACCGATAATTTGAATTCAATACGAATTCAATTCAAATTTAACCAAAATCAATTCAAATTCTATTTAAATTTTAATTTTAAATTCTCCAAATATAGCTAGCCTACTGATAGGCATTATAGCTCTCAAAATATCCCAAAAACACCATCAAAACCGAAGAGAATGAAAGCAAAAATGAGCTAATACAATTCTAAGGTCAACGATTGTTGTTGCTATCATTTTGCACTCAGGACAGCAACATACAACCATAATTTAGACCAAACAACTTCAAAATTTTAGAAAACACAATGAATGAAACTTGTAGCACATGACCTAAGCTTTCCATAACGTCCAAGATTATCGAATTCGGTTAAGAAACGAAGAAGTTATGGTCAAATTCGTTTCAGCTTCAAGGATAGAGCAAATATTGGTTTTGCTCTCGGGTTAGCAGTAGAAAAATTATATTTTGACATAGCTAACCTCAAAATTATAGAAAACTAAAAACATGAAAGTTGTAGTACATGATTTGTGATTTCAGAAACATCCAAAATTGTCAAAATCGGTTAAGAAACGAAGAAGTTATGATTAAATTTGTTTCAGCTTCAAGGACAAAGCAAATATTGGTTTTGCTATCGGGTTAACAGTAGAAAAATTAAATTTTGACATAGCTAACCTCAACATTACAGAAAACTCAAAGAATGAAAGTTGTACTGCTTGATTTATGCTTTTCAAAACATCCAAAATTATCAAAATCGGTTAAGAAACAAAGAAGTTATGATCAAATTCGTTTCAGCTTCAAGGACAGAGCAAATATTGGTTTTGCTCTCGGGTTAGTCGTAGAAAAATTAGATTTTGACATAGCTAACCTCAAAATTACAGAAAACTCAAAACATGAAAGTTGTAGCACATGATTTATGATTTCTAGGGCATCTAAAATTATTAAATTCTGATTTAAAACTAAAGAGATGTCCAATTTACTGATAGCAATTTCACAAATAAACATGCAACAAACAAAATTGAGATTTCTTACCTTGAAATCTCAATCAAGCTAGAAAATGTGAGTTTTAAACTCACCGTTGATTTTAGATTGCAAATACCCAAATTTGTGAAGAAAGATTGGAGCTTGAAGGTGAAATCCTTTCTCTATTCTCATTTTGGTGAAGTTCTTCTTGAATTAGCTGCGAAATTGAGTGGAATTGAGTTTTAGTTAGAGAAAGCCATTGTTTTTCTTTCTTTCTATTAATTGTATCTTTTTTTTTAGGAGGAAGATGAGAAAAATGGGTACGTACACCTATTTCCTCTTTACCAAATGGTTCTAGAGAGGGTTAATGGATTCAAGCCTTACCCAAATAAGCCCAAAACTAAATATACATTGAGAAATTCCTATGTTATATACATATTTAACCTATTTAATCAATTTATACACTAGTTTTCTCATTTTTAACCAAATAAAATATCTACAACAAATTATTTGCAATAAAATTGTAATTTTAACAAAATAAAATTTATTTTAACAATATAAAGCTTTTATGAATACAACCCTATTTTATCAATATTACACAATTTACACTATTTTATTACAAAAACACTACTTTAACAATAACAAGCACAACAAAAATTATTTTCTTATCAAATAAATTAAAACAAATCATTTTAACTTTATTAAATCATCAAAATATTATTTTCAAACAATATTTCATCTTTTATATATGAATCAAATTTATATTTTCTTCATATTTCTCCTTTTTAAATCCATAAAAGATTAATATTAAAAATATTTTCCAATATTATTATGTTTACCCAAATAAAATTATAAATCGATTATTCTCAACCCAAATTCTTAAAATAAAGTTTTTAAAACTTTATTTCCATCAATTTAAATTTATTTCAAAAAATTGAATGTTGAAATACATCACTTATTTAATTTATTAGCTCCAAACTAATAATTACCCAATATTTCAATTTATTAATCTAAATACTTATCCAATCAATATTTAATCCTATTTTTATACACAAATAAAAAAAAGAATTCAAACTTTAATTTTCCCATTTTATTTACAAAATTCATTGTTTATCCCAAATAAACAATTTAAACTTTTCAATTATATTTTAATTTAAAATATTGAATTATAGCTACCGTTATAATTTAACATTAATAAGTAATCTCCAAAGCCAGGGTTGTTACACATTTCTTCGTATGTCATTCTATTACTTTGTGATTGATTGGTGCGCACCTTTGATTTTTGGGAGTGTGGCCCGAGGTGGGTGGTAGCTGCAGCTATGCGTTACCACCAGCTCGGATGCGTAATTAGTATATCTACCCTGGTATTGCCTAGTTGTGCCGTGTCACCTACCCTAGCGAGCCTTGTACGAGTTTGATTTGTGTCATACCCGTGGAGTATCTTCTCGTAGTCTCTCGATCAGGAGATATGCAGGTGCTGTATAGACTGCTGTCACTGTTACGTGTTAAGGTGGAAAATGTAAAGCCTTAACACTATTTAAAAGTAAGTTTATTTTACTATTAGACATTATTATAATAGCGAAATATTTCTACATAGTAAATAGTTTAACGGATCCTTAAGAGATGTGAATCCTGAACATCTTTTAAGTTACTGCACTCACGTTAGACACTGGATAGGAGATCTCAAAACCCACAAACATCTCCGACGTCGTTTCCACTCATATTTATTCTGTTGATTAAACTCACATAAGATCTTTTAGTTCTGACTCGAGTGTTTTGTCCTTTCAATTCACTCGGGTCAACATGAGCATTTCAGGATTTGAAGGCCTTATTTTTGGAGGATGAAGACGAAGAATTTATTATTACTATTTATTATTATTCCACTACACCATTGTATTCCGCTGCATTATTTATTATTCTCTAGTATGTGTAACTCTGATACGTATTGTATAATTATAATCAAATGTTTTGTAAAGCAGCTTCATGAACTATTTATTTGATTATTATATTTTATCATTCCACTACAAGATTCTATTTTGTTTTTTTATTCCTCTACTTTTTATTATTCACCCCAATAACAATCTGCCCTTCTGTATGGTTTTAGTTGGCATGTGTGTCTGCTTAAACGTACAAAAAGGTGGGATGTTACAGTTGGTATCAGAGCTTTGGTTTAGCGATAAATCTTAGCTTTGTGGGGTCTGACTCTTTATTAACAGGGTAGTAATATCCTATGATGAGCCACTGAGAGTATGTGTATATATATGAGAGAGCGTATTTGTTAGTGTTATAAAAAGGTTTTGATATTGTGGTAATTTGTTCCGTTTCGTATTTATAAATTATGGTTGGTGCATAGGACGCTATGACATCAATAGGGATTTCTAAACACTTAATAGGACAGACCGACACAATATTTGTTTCAAAATATGGGTAAATGAAATAATTTTGCCTATTATATATATAGAATAATGATTTATAATTATATATTTGGTTAAAATATGTTGGTTGTTAGGTAATGAAATTTATAAATAATAGTTGAAATATGATTTTTAAAAAAAATGAATTTGGAAATTTAGAATTTAAGTGCCAGGGTTTAGATAATTTCTTTCAAATGATTTTTGGTATATAATAATAATATTATTTAGAAGTATTTTCTTATATAAAAATTTCAATAAGATTTGAAATAATTATTTTTAAAGAAAATTTTGGAAAGAAATAAGTTCTGTACTCCCTTCACTGTCGCATGAAAATAATTTCGGTGATGAGTGCACGCATCATCGACATTCATTTTCGAGTTTCAAAGTGGGAAGGCTGTTGTAGTAGTAACTACACAATTGTTTGATAAATAAATCTTGACTTTTGAATTTTAATATGATTTGATAGATATATAAAGATATGGTTATATATATTATTTTAAATAAATTAAAACGTAACCCGATATTTAATTCTTAAGTTTCATTTAATTAATAGTTTCAATTAGTGTAGTGAAATGGAATTTAACTAATAATTGAAACCTGTAAATGAAATAAGAGATTTAATTCTAAGTTATAAATGCAATTAAAAGAAATTTGAAATTTCTAACCTATAAAACAAAGGATATTATTATTGAACATTAAGTTAATTTAAAAGAAATAAAATAAACTTGTGTAACTTTAATTTACTCCCTTAAAAGCATATATATAACTTACCAAATATTAAAAGTTCTAATGCTTATAATAAAATGTAATGGATATTGTACAAGTAAAAACTTGAAGTAATGAAACTATTCAATGAAATTCTTTAATAAATAAGAATTTTATGTTGTAGTTGTTATAAACTTATGTTATAGTTGAAATATTACTATAATAAATTGTAATAGAATGGTAAGTATTACAAATAAATGAGTATAAACTTAAGTAAATAAATTGATATGCTAAGTAATTGAATTAAACATGAATACTATAAATAAGTGAATGTTAATAAATGGAATTATGTAATAATTAATGAATGAATAAATACAATGCAATAAGAAGAATCCGACATGACATTTAGCTCAGCTGGTTGTGGACTACCTTCCAACCAAGGAACAAAGTTCTTGGAGGTTGGGGGTTCGAGTCCCGCAGCCGAGATATGTTTCATAAGGCCTTGAGCGGTTATCCTCCAATAAGCTGAAAATGGCGGGGGGATTGATACTCTGGGCTAGGCTGGCTAAAAAGGGAGTCAGTGTGGCGGACAGCTGTATCCCCTAGCTCTACTCTCCGGAGTAGGGTTTTATTAAAAAAAATGAATATTTGTACGTAATAAATTAAAAGAAATGAAATAAACACTGAATGGGTGAATGAAAATTAAAATTTGTAAGAAGAAAAGGTAAATCAAAAGATGAATCATTATATGAATGAAAAGGGAATGAAACAATAAATGTTATGAGATGAAATTAATAAGAATGAACTTAATTTATTGCTTGAAATTGTTGTTTGTTTGGCTTATGGTCGTTTGGGCAAGGATACTTTTAAATTGTTTGGATGTATGAATAATCAATTTAGTTTCATCTAAGACTGTTGAGTAAATGGTACACTTAGTAGTTATTTTCATTCTGTACAATTTTAAATTTTTGAACCCGAACAACTGTTTGTTTGTTTGATATGAATAGATAATTGAATGGTTGATTTGTATATGATGTGTATGCGGTTGGCTGCGAACGATTGTTGTTTATATTGATTTGTTGTTAGTAGTAGAAACAACTTTAAATATTTCATTTTATATAATTATTAACTCTTTTTGAATTATATAAGCGAAATATAGGTTATGGAAGCAATTGCTACTGCTTTTGGTTTCATAATTTAGCGTTGATTGCCCGACAAATAGGTATGTTCTCGGATTACGGTTTTATAACGTTATTATATTGGTTTTCCCGTGTTGGGACATATTATTTGGTAAATATATGTTATATATTGTTATATTTGATATTATATTTTCTCCCCAGGCTCTCCGTACAAAGGAGACTCTGCCGAAATTTTCTGTAAAATTTTGGACTTATAAAATTTTTGAAAAATGTTTTTCAAACTTTATTAATTTGAGTATAAAAAGATTAATGGTTATAAATTGGTATGTTTTATATAAATTAATTAATTTTGTAATTTATTTGTTTACAAAGTTAATATTTTTGAATAAGATGTATTGTTCACTAAATTCTTTCTTTTCCCTTCTTCTTCCTTTTCGGGGACAAAAAGTTTTGAGTGGGGGAGAGTGTAACGACCCGTAAAATTTTCAATAATTAAATTTTTTAAGTTAATAAGTTGTGGTAATTTTATATGAGAAAAGAAAAAGAAAAATACTTTATTAATTAATAATTGAACGCTGGTAATTTGAACTAATTAGTAACAATTGAAATGAAGTTCCAATGATAAAATAATGTAAATTGTTGCACTTAGTTATAAATTTGAATACAAGAAACAAGTGTGAATGTGTAAATTAAATAGTAACGTAAATTTATTTATAAAGTAACAAATTGGAAAAAGGAATAGAACTAAGGTAAACTAATTAATTGGTTTAAACTTTAATTAATGTATACAATTGACAAGATTTCACATTTAGGAATGTAACATTAATACAAATTTAAGATGTAAATAGGGGTATATTAGTGTAATGGGATATAAAACTAATGCAACTTGGTATACATAGTATTAATGGACCTAGAATAAAGACGAAAATTAAACCAAATCAATTTGCTGGAATTAATTTTAATTAATGGGAATGTAATCTATAATAAATGAAATTTAATGATAAGTGAATGAAATTAAATACTATATTAATTGAAACTGGGAAATACTAATGTAATAGATATGAATCATAATAATTTTACCATATGGTGGAATTTAGTGAAAAATAAATGGAAAGCTAATTAAATTGAATTATTGGCATTTAATTTATAATCTATAAATAATTGAAATTGAAATTGAAATTGAAATTTAAAGCTTTGAGATTTATGCAATATGCGACATTTAATCTATATGGAAATTGTTATGAAGGATTGTAAAATTCTAAGTAATCAAAATTGTTAGAAATTAAAAAATATAAAATGTTGAATTGAAAGGTGATAAATTAATTTAATACTACTTTATTTAAATAACTGGAAAATAACCGTTTTGTCCACTGACTCAGATTTCGACGAAACTAGTTTCATCGGATCCGTAACGGTGAATTATTTTAGGATTTCAAGTTTCGTAACTATCGGGCTTGTCGTTTGATCGTACGGGCTTGAAACACCTAGAAATCTATTAAATTGAAATCAACTGAAATCAATTTGAAATATGTTAATTTTAGCGTAACTTCTCCATACGATAGAATTTGGACTTGAAACCTCTTCCATTGATTTTAACATATTCAAAAACATCTATTTTGTTGTATGGGTTCATCCATTTCTGTTCCAGAGTCGAAATGGGCTTTTTGGGTAATTTTTCTTTCAGTTTTCCAAACCTATTGAGCCCATCCGTTCCTATTCTAATCTACTTATATATATCCGGTTGTAAACCCTAGCAGCCTTTCTTATTCCTTATTTCTGTACGTACAGATATGTCTGTTGCTCCTCTTTCTCAATGGCAGACAAAACCTGAATTTCACCATCCAAATCCGACTCAAATTTCAACTTCAAAAATCAAATCTCTTCAATATATATCGAATTATATGTCGATTTGAAGCTCTCGAAGAGCGCAAGTCAATTATATGATTCTTTTTCCAATCTGGGTTGTTATGTGGCCATAAATAGGATATTTTATTGCGGCCGTTCGTTTGTAAGGGTGTGGATTGATAGTGGATCTTCGTTTTTGAGGCGATCAGGTGGTACATGAGTTTAGAAGGTGTCGAGTGGCTTCGATCTGTATGGTTGGTCTGCGATAAAGGGGTCGGGAATTGCCAGAATTGGCTGCCTTTGACCAAGGTTGCTGGGGCGTTTCCAGCGGTGGCAAGGTGCGGCGCATGGTGCGGTGCAGGTGGCGGTGGTGCCACGTGAGATGGGGTGGCGCTGAGCGTCGTAGATCTGGGTCGTGGGTGTTTGTAAGCATGGTGTTTGGAAGGGAGTATCAGCGGCTTCTAGGGTTAGCATGGGTTCGTTCTTTTCACTGTAGCCGAGAGTTATGTGAGAGAAGGGATGAAGTTTTTGAAGCACGTGGCCAGGTGGAGTAACGTTCGTTTTGTTTTATTTATTTTATTTTATTTTGAATTCAAATGTTATAACACACATAACTTTTGCATACGAGGTCGAATTCACGCACGGTTTTCTCGATAGGATTGTATTAAAATTCCAGACACTTTGAAGCAAGTTTAGACGAATTCTAAGACTGTTCAAATTTTCGGTTTAAATTGGATATAAATTCAATTTAAATTCAAAGGTGAGTGTTTTTACCCACTCACAACTTCTAAAATTTCTTATATTTGTTAAATTTAATTTATGTTGTGATTATGAATTTATTTATGACGGTTTCATATATTTTAATCATCATCTCAGTCAATTTCATTTATTTAAATTAAATCGTTATTTAATTTATTACTGAATATAACTGCCAGTTAATTGCCTGTTATCTACTATCAGTTCTATATTGATATTGATTATTGTTTTGGATGATGATTGTGATTGATGTTGATTGTTGATATTGGTTGAATGGGTGCTTGTTTTATATCATTAAAATCTGCAAATTCGTTATGGATCTAATATTATCAATTCGGGATTGCGGTTTGAAATGATATACAACCGTATTTTATTTTAAATTGCGGATTGCAATGATAAATATCCGTATCACTTGACCATAGGATAGAAAATTATATACAGACACCGTAGGTCTATATATAAATTTTTTTGAAAATGATTTCTATGGTTTTGGAAAGAAATATATGAGTTTGTATAAATATTGATTTTTGATATTATATATATATATTATTTTATATATAGTTAAATTCTTAACTTTAGGCTATGTATAATTTTGTTCATTATATAATAAGTTTAATAATAAAGTTTGATTTTATTGAAATATGATATGGTTAAGTACTTATTTAAATTATATTTTAATACATATATATATCAAGAGTTTATAATGTTATTGATAAATTAAAGTTGAGAGGATGGATTTGAAATCGGTTTAAAATTGTTTTTAATTAAGAATGTTATTTAATTAAAGCAATCTGGAACTTATTGAATTTGAGATTTTAAAGGGCATGATTTTATAACTCGATGATGGTTTAAGGTGATTAACGAATATTTCAAGTTTGAGTTTTATTTAAATGATATTAAATTTATCAAATAAATATTTCAAAACTAAATGATAGTAAATTTAATTAAGATATATATGAAATTATCATATTTAGTTTTGAAATTATGGAATATTTAAAGCCTTGAAATATATCGAAATTGAATTGTTTTATCGAAATTGAAGTGTTTCGAAGTTATGAATTTCAAAGTAATATGGTTTCAAAGTGTTTTGTTTCAGAGTGTTACAAATTTGAAATAACATGATTTTTGAAATTAATTTATTTGAAATTGTATTTAAATAAGAATTGTCTTTAAATATATTGATTTAAAACTTACTGAAATTAAGATATAAGAATATGACTTTATAATAAGGTTTTGGTTTAAGATGATGTAAAGAGGGAATATCTTAAGTTTAAAGGAATTGAAGGAAATATTCTGTAATTTGGAAATTTAGATTTATTTAAATGATATATTATTAATTTGGTTTTGAAACTAAAATGATATATTATTGATATGGTTTGAAATTAAAATTGAGATATTATTGATTTGGTTTTTAAAGGGAAATAATATATTATTGATGTGTTTTTGAAATGGAAACGATATCATATTTTTATTGGTTTTGAAAAGTAAATGACATCGTATTTGGTTTTGAAATGGCAATGATATTTTGGTTTTGAAGTATAAACTATTTTTAAATGACCACGGCGTTATAATAACGATTGGCTGGCAAAGAGGCCGAGATCGGATATGGGCATACTCTCTGTCAATACCGAAAACCACTTTGACAATCGTGTACGCGGTGGAGATTCCAGAATGAAGTAGGATGGTGGCGACGATCCTATTATGGTATGAACGTGGACCCGACTCCGGCGAGTTGGCATAAGGTGGCTAAAACAGGAGCGATTTACTGGCCAATGAGGTAGCTACTCTGATCGGACACATTTCTTCGTATGCCATTATATTACTTTGTGATTGATTGGTGCGCACCTTTGACTTTTAGGAGTGTGGCCCAAGGTGGGCGGTAGCTATGGCTACGCGTTACCACCAGCCCGGATGCGTAATTGGTATATCTACCCTGGCATTGCCTAGTTGTGCCGTGTCACCTACCCTAGCGAGCCTTGTACGAGTTTGATTTGTATCGTACCTATTGAGAATCTTCTCGTAGTCTCCCGATCAGGAGATATGCAGGTACTATATAGACTACTAGCACTATTACGTGTTATGGTGGAAAATATAAAGCCCTAATGCTATTTAAAAGTAAGTTTATTTTACTATTAGACATTATTATAATAGTGAAATATTACTACATAGTAAATAGTTTAACGGATCCTTAAGAGATGTGAATCCTGAACATCTTTTAAGTTACTGCACTCACGTTAGACACTGGATAGGAGATGTCGAAACCCGCAAAAATCTCTGACGCCGTTTTCACTCATACTTATACTGTTGATTTAACTCACATAAGATCTTTTAGTTCTGACTCGAGTGTTTTGTCTTTTCAATTCACTCGGGTCAGCCTGAGCATTTCAGGGTTTTTAGGCCTTATTTCTGGTGGATGAAGACGAAGAATTTATTATTACTATTTATTATTATTCCACTACACCATTGTACTCTGCTGCATTATTTATGATTCTCTAGTATGTGTAACTCTGATATGTATTGCATAAGTATAATCAAATGTTTTGTAAAGAAGCTTCATGAACTATTTATTTGATTATTATATTTTATCGTTCCGCTGCAAGATTCTATTTTGTTTTTTTATTTCTCCACTTTTTCTTATTCACCCTAATATCAATCCGCCCTTCTGTATGGTTTGAGTTGGCACGTGTGTCTGCTTAAACATACAAAAAGGTGGGATGTTACATGTCACTGTAATCCAAGTTGTTTAAGTGGATACAAATCAATTTTAAACACAGGTTATCATATCCTCACAGCAAATCAATTATCAATAGATAACTCACAATATCACAGTTCACCCATTATATCATATCACAATAAATTACAAGTTGGTAGACTAGATATTAATCCAATTATTCAATTCAATTCAATTTAACCAATTAAATAAATTACTTATGAATTAATTACTTAACCAACTTAATTGTCATTAATTAATCACAAACCATTTGTTATTAATTAACCAACCTTAATTACTTTTCCTTAATTAACTATTCCTTAACTAGTTATTAATTAGTTATCCTTACTTAATTACATTAACTAATCATCCTTTAGTTATTTATTTAATTAATCTTTAATTATTAATTAATAAATTAACAATTAACTCTTAGTCACTTTCCTTAATTATTCTTTAATCAATTAATTAATTTATTACTCTTTTAATTACCTTTTATTAGTTAATTTAATCCTTAATCATCCGAACCTTAATCAAATTAAGATAATCTATTAATCTTGATTAATTGCATAATTATCATTAAAGATATTATATAATAAATCTTGGACTTAATTATCATAAACATATGGATTAACTAAGATTAATCATTGAGACATTTACCTTAAACACTTACTTAATTAACATCATTAAATTCTTTTAAAAGCACTTTGGGTTTAAATCAAAAATTATCCTGATATACAAATTATTAATACCCTATCAACCCTTAAGTAAATAAACTTTTAAAACCCTATATCCTTCTTAATTAACCACTTAATAAAATTATTAACTTTATTTAAAATAAAACTTTAAAATAAAGGTTATATATGTCTTAAACACTTTTAAACTTAGTTTATTTAAAATAATTTTATTTAAAATCCCTTTAACCAACTCAAAACTTGGATAACCTTATTATTTACAAAAAATATGGATTTAATAAAATTATTTTTAAAAAATTTGATTTTGGTTTAAGAGTTATAATCTGTTTTATACTAAATCACTCGACCCGAGCTAAACCATCAAAACCCCGATCCAACCAAAATCTTTCCCGAGTCACACGCTAACCACCTTCCATCTCGAGACAGATACGAGAAAAAATCGAGTAAACCCCGAGCCACATCCTTCTTCCCCAAAGCTAACACTAACCATGCACATAAGTGCACCGTGCACATGCACGGCTATCAGAACAACTCCAACACCTCGCCGACGATGCTCACCAGTCGACGACGACCCCCACTATCTTCCCGATCACCCAGCTTCGTCAATAGCGACAAAAATCAAAATCAAACACCTCGGCTAAAGCTGGAAATCAACCCAGTCACCAAAACTCTTCGCTCCGCCCCACCTCCGACTACCAGAGAACACACAGCCCCATTCAGACCTTCGCCTCGCTCATCTCGTCCTTCCCCCACAGCTTCGATTTAGCTCGACACGATGTCGATGCCACATTGGCCTCGAATCCAACCACGTCTCAAACCACCACTTAAACCTAGATCAATCTCGCCGCGCCATCATGGCATTCCAGAAAATCCTTGACTATTTTTCACACCATCATCGACCCACGAGCCACCTCTAACATGAACCACGAGCCTCAATTCGACATCGATTGACGGCAATTGAAAATAAACCCAAAATTGATCAACTCCGAATATCTCATCAATCACATATTTTAAAATCATTAAATTTATATCAAAATTCAAAATTTTCAAACACGTATTAGTTTACATAATCATAGCTAAATTTCCAGATGATCAAATTTTAGCTTGTCTTTGATTATCTCTGGGATTTATCATTTTTGAAGTAATTCCTTAATAAAAATTCTTGAAAGAATTTTTGTGATAAATATTTCATTGTTAGAGATACTTTACCTTAAGAGATCAAAGCTTGAATTCATATGGATTGGGAGATATAAATTTATTTGAGTAGTTTGAAACTGTGAATATAACAGAGTCAAGAACATGTATACACATAGACATGCATAGCTATATATAGTAATTCAATCTATAAATCTAATTGAAATCATCCATGCAAATCCTATTCCGACTTTACTCTACAGAATCATCACATATGGTCAAAACCATTCTTAAAGGAAGTTTACTCACCTTATGTATGAACAAATAAAGTTTTCTTTCTGAAACCTGGAAATTGCTTGATTATGAACTATAGCTTGAACTTTCTTAAATTTTGAAACTTAGCTGCTTTGTTTCTTCACTTGATGAATTAGCTTTGAGATCGAGTTGAATTTGAATTGTTGAGCTAATCTGATCCTTGCTTAGTTCAAGTTTGAATTTAAAAGGAGATTGATATTGAATTTCCTTTGATTTTGTTTTTCTGGTTTATGATACAGGCTTTTTGTTTTTCTTTTCTTCTTTGTTTTGATAAAGAAGAAATAAAGAAATTGAAAGAGAGGGACAGAGAGATGTTAATATAAATTTGGCTAATTTATTTTAAAAGAAATAAATGACACATGTTGAATTACTTACATTTGTCATAAGCATGCTATAATTAATTTAGACTTGAATTAATGCATAGAGAATTAGTTTACATCTTTAATTATAATGTATTAATATGTTTTATATATATTTATATAATATCTATAATTTAGTTTATATTTATTCATGACTTTATATTTCACCTTTCTTTTATTTATCTATATATTACTTTAAAAAAATGAAATAAAAGCCCAATTATATACTTAAAAATAATTATACAAATATACTAGTTTAATATATATCCTTTATTTATATTTATAAAATCTTCTAGATAAAGATATAAAACTAATTGTGTACTAAAAATAATTATATATACATATTATTTTTAAATCCAATTTATTTCTAAGATGTTTACATTAGAATTTCAAATCCAAATTCTATTTACTATCATATCTATTTAATTAGACAATCATTTTATATTAGAAGATTATCAAACTTAATATTTATCCATATATAAATTTTATTTTATTATCAGAATTTATTTTATTCAACTAAATAAAATAAGCATCTCAAGGGTAAAAATCAGTAAATTACCCAATTACCAGATGTTCCAAAAATTCGAGTTATCACATTCCTCCCATATTTGAATCTTTTCATCCTCAAAAAGGAACGAAGCCAGAATCTTCAATAATTATTATCAGATAAATTACTCTTTGAGCATTTTTATAAACTCCTTTTCATTTAAAAAAATTAAAACTTTTAAATTTTACATAATATTACCAAAATAGTTTTATAAAAATACATTTTATAACTCGATGTCTCAACAATTCCATTCTTGTTCTTACAGAAATTCGGTCAAACGTTGATCAGGCGTAGGACTGAAAATCTATAAGTACTAGGTAAATCCGTTTTCAACACCTAGTGAAAAATACTTGGAAAAATATATTTTGTTGAAAAAATAGAAAACATTTTTGAAAATAGAGGGAACTTCTTTGGTGAGAACGCCCTGAAAATCATCACCCCCTCCATGGTCGTAGTTAACCTGATGATTACGTCACCATCACGGCAAAACCATAGATAAATGTAGGCCTCCGCTCCCGTCGATTACACCATGGAACCCGCTACAGATCGCGGCTACACCTGAGGTTACGTTGCCAGCACGACAAAAACCCATGAAACTATAGGTATCAGTGCCCACTAATTTTGCTGCCAAATGAAACTTCTCCACTCCACCATATATCGCAGTCTACCGATGTTACATTGCCATCCCGGCAAAATCAAACGTAGACCGTTGACACTCTCCTCCACACGATTTCCGCTATGGTCCACAGTAGATCGCAGTGACATCGAGTTACACTGTCATCATAGCATAACCCAAATACCTCTGTAGGCATCAGCGCCCTCGACTTTCGCTACCTACATAATCCTTAGGAACTTCATTTTGTTCGGACTTCCTCACAGGATCATCTTTAGAGCCTTCCCCTAAGGCTCAAGGCAGTACCACCCCGTGGCACTCCTAAGAAGTTCATTTCATAGGAGCGCTTTTTTCCCTAAAGCCATTCATAAAACACTTTAAACTATTCACAAATAGTATCTTCCAAATCATAATCTTTGTATGAATTACATATAAATCTCCTTTACTCAAAATCGATTATCTCAAAATCGATAATTCTCAAACCAGGCTTTCCAAATTCCCAAAATTGGTTTTTCCCCCAAAAATCAAAAGCCTTTCAATATCCATAGGTTCCAAAACCTTTTTCCAAAGTCATTCTCATAAAATCCTTTATATATATATATATATATTATCTTGAGAATCTTTGGATCTCTTCATATTTGTATAAATTCCCTTTTTATAATTCAAATATTTTCCAAAAATCCTTTCTTCTGGCTACAGACTCAACAAGGGGAGTTTACCATATATAACAAATATATATCTAACTTTATTTATGCTAAATCAAATATTAAGTTTGATTGCTTTATAAAGTTATTTACCTTCTTACTTACATTTATAAATGAGTTCTAACCATAGAAATATCCAACTTCCATTTTATTTCATCATTTATTTTCCAAAATATACCTTCCCATTTCAGAAATCATTTTACAGTTCTTACCCAAAAAATTTCAATATCTATTTCATTAGGCCTGTACGATGTACACATATCATCCGTAAGCAATATCAATCTGATAGCTTACTCGATCACACAATTTCTCTTCCAAACTAGTATCGTCCAGCCGACTTTCTAGTGCGGACTCAGATCTGGTTTCTTGATCAAAAATCGTCATTCTCCTTGCATAGCTATAACTATGACAGAGAATTTGCAGAACCAATCAAAAATCCATATCCAGGTTCGTCATCGAAAATCGAGTGAAAAATCCCAACTCTGATCGATATACTATCTCGAAATTCAATGTTCGAATCTGGATCAAATTGTTATGCGAATAGAATAATATACGTACATCCTTCGTATTTATCTTCATTGATTATTAGCTAAATCAATTTCCTTTCTATTCACATTCATTTACGATATTATTCACTTATTCACAGTGGTTTTAATCCCTATTTGGATTATCACTTCAATTCTTATCTCAATTTGTAATTAATCGTAAACAGTTTGCACTCTAACCAGCTTGAATTTAGAAAATAGCATGAAAAGTAAAAAAAATAGATAAATAGTTGTAAAAATAGTTATTAATTGTAAAGTTGTAGTAAAATAGTGAAGTAGTTATAAAATAGTTGTAAAATAGTTAGATAATTGTAAAATAGGTGTAAAATAGTAATTAGTTATAAGATAGTTTTAAAATAGAAATAAGTTTATAAAACAGTTGTAAAATTGTTAAATAGTTCCACAAATAATTGTAAAATAAGTATAAGATAGTTTGGGTTTTAAAAGAAAGATTGTGTAGTAAATAGCTAGAAAAAAATAGATTTAAGAAAGTTTATACTAAAACAATTTTATATTAAAAATAGTCCAGAGCCAGACTGTTCAACTTCCCAATCTCCCTTCCCATCAATTCAATTTAATTTCCACTTCCATCTAAACTGATTCAATTTCAATTCAATTTAAATTAACTTCAATTCCCATCCCAAATTCAAATCAATCCCCATTTGAATTTAAACATATGAAATTTCGATTTCAATCTCAACTAATTCAAATAAATTCCAAATTGAACCAATTTCAATTTCAATCTCAATTAATTCAATAAATTCCAAACAAAACCAATTTCAATTTCAATTCATTTCAACTCCAGTTTGAATTAATCCCAAATCCAATCTCCACTTTTTAAATCATCTCGAATTTTATAAATTCGAGCTAAATTTTCAAATTCTAATTTAATTCCTTTAAAACAAATTAATCTTTACTTTATTTTAACAATTAAACTCTTTAAACAATTTAATTCTGAGTCCAAATTCAAATACTCATTTAAATTACTATTTCAAGTTTCAAGTAAGAGTTCAAAACCTTTTTAAAACAAATTTAAATCTTCGAAATATAATTTATTACCCAATTTTAACTTTGAATTCAATTCTTAATAATCTATATTTCCAAGTTCCTTTTAAACATTCAAATTTTAAGTTCAAAGTAATTTCATTTCCATAATTTCAATTTTTATCTTTAAAAATCAAAATTACTTAAATAATTTCAAATTAAAGTTTTATTTCCATTTATATCTACAATGGATGTATATATTATTCCAATCCATTTCTTAATTCATGTAAAACAACTCAATTCACAGTTTCATAAATTATTGATAATAATAGGATAATATTAGGATAAATAATCATCCAATTTATTTAAAACATCCATCACAAATTCCCAGAACTCAAACTCTCTTTGAGATCTTTATATAACTCTCTATCAAATCAACCATTTTAACTTCCCTAAGTTAAATTTCAAATTCATCTTGAAATTTCCAATTCAGGTTGTTCATTCCAAACTTCTTTAACTTCCTTTAAATTAAATTCAATTTAACCCCGTTAATCTTATTCAAGTTTGAATTCCCACTTCAAATTTCAAATTTCTATCAATATTCTTTCTTACTTATAAGTTCAAAGACTTACTCACTATGGTTTTTACATCACATTTCAGGGAAAATCAAACTCAACACTTCAGAGTTTATTTCAAATCATCTTTGATACTATGTATATCCACGCCTATATACAAATTTATTTCTTAGCCTACCAGACAATATTTTAAAAATTTAAACCACCTTTGTTTTTAATTCATAACAAATTCTTTTAAAGTTTTCAAACAACTTCTTATTTTAAAATAAGATTACATTCAAGAATAGTCTGAATAATATTACTTATCATTTCTTTTAACATTTCGAAAACAATTTCAAATGTTTCTAGACTTAGAATTCAAAACTTCACTAATTTAAACCCACTTCACTTTACAAGTTATACTTATCTAAAAGTTTACTTCTTCAACATATTAATTTGCTTAATTATTATTAGAAATCAAAAATCCCAATATGTAACGACCCGCAAATCCGTACCCCTTGAGTCAACACTATTCTACAACAATCAACTCAAGTTGTACAGAAATACGAACCATTTGGGTTAAAGAAGAAGAGGTAGAAGAAGAGAAAACAGAGAACAACAACAGAATCTAACCATCGCAGCGGAATAAAATATAATAGATAACACATAACCTTTACTCAAAGATCAAATATATCAGTTTATATATTACATCATCAGAGTACATCAATCACAGCTCAACATCAATAACATACAGATGGATACACAATAACTCGACACAGCGGAATATATATATAAAACAAGTACGAAAAGTATGTATCGTCATCCAGCTACTAGCCACAAAAGTGGGTAATACAAACAAAACTCGTAAAAGGCTCGTAGGGAGAATGGATTTCCAACAATGACTAGGCACTGGGGTACCACCTGTCACAGTACCTGGTCTAGACCAGCGTACCGAGGACCACTCCCGATCCCCTGCAACACAAGGCCAGACCCATCCCTTACTGGACAGTTCCGCATAAGATCACTCCACGGTTGGGATCAGCAACCGCACCACTAAGCCGAATAAAAAGGGACATCTAGACAGGGATGACCTTACTCTCAAGTGGGTCCTACCCACGAAGCCTTGCTGCATATCCCCTGATTTTCAGTCATTCCCGGTTGATGAGGCTTGAGGCTAAGCGTTACCTTTTTAGAACATATCCCTTAGAATGCCCATCGTCCACCTGATGATGTTTCGCAAGCATTCATACATACAAGTCCGTCCCGGGTTCGAACGGAACCGAATGCACTATTCCTACTACATCCCTTTTGGAAATATCCTCAGGATTAGTAGCGACTAGCCCTTGCACTTCATAGCTCCATCTTCGACTCCGAACACGTTTCACGAAACGTACAAACCGGATCGAAGTGGTTTTCGAGAAATAAATCTCGATCCCGGTCTCTTCGAAACGATCAACGCAGTTGGCCAATATTGATAGTCGGTTATTTAACTATCAATTAACATTCACAAACATCCATCAAACAATAAATAATTTCCCAAATTATTTATTAACCTCAAAAATATCTTCACAAGATATATTTCTATTTTCAATCCTTTGAAAATAGTTTCAAAACCATCTTTCTTTTCAAAATAAACTTTCCCAAATATTTTCTATCCCCTTTGAAATCACCAAGCACAAAACTAGATTTTTAAAATAATTTTAAAACACTTTACTTTGAAATATATACTTTTAAAACATTTAAATTAAAAGTACTTCAATAATTTGTTAAAAATACATATTATATGAATATTTGAAAATAAGGTTACTTAATAAATATAAAACTAGATTTATACTTTTAAAAACATAATATTAAGTCATTCTTTAAATAATTACTACTATAATAGATTAAGAGAAAACACTTACTTTAGAATTTAAATATTAGAAATAAGAAATTTTCCAAAACTTGCTTTTTGAAACAAGTTTTAATCTTTTAACTTATATTTAAAAATTTACTTTGAAAACGTACTTGGTTATCCCAGGGAGAATTCCAACTTCAATCACTAAAATCAATTTTCCAAATTGATTTCCAATTTATTCCATTTGAAATAAATTTCTTTAATTACTCAATTCATTTCAAAATTTATTAATTATGGACTTAATTATTGTTGTTGTTATTATTTTCCATTTGATTTTAAATCTTTTAACTGAAATATACAAATTTCAGTTCTTTTTTTCCAATTTCTTCTTTATTCTTTTCAATAATTTAAATCTTAATTTTAAATAAATGTTTTGTTCTTTTAAAATGATAATACCGAAGTTTAAAATTTATTAACTTTCTATTTATTCAAATTTCCTTTCTATACTCAAGATTTATTTATTAGAATTTTAAAGGCACTTTATATCTTTTCGAATTCATTCTTAAATTTATTAAAATTTCTATTTTACTTACAGTTTCACTTCTTTTATTATCTTTCCAAAATCCAATTTATATATTTTTGGTAATTCATTATACAAAATTATATCCAATCAAACCATAGCATTCAACATTCCAATATAATTCACCATAGAATATCAAATAACCACAACAGAAGGGTATTAATAATTTAAATAAATGTTGAGGGGTCCAGTTGGATCCCTCCAACCTGTTTTCCCTGCATCCACAGATGTTAGCACAACGTAATACACCAATTCCAAAATATCATACTATATCACATCAATCAATTCAACCATCCAGAAATTATTTAAATTTAATCATTTAAATTTAAATTTAAATTTGACTGAGTGAGATTAACTCACCTTTGACTTAAAATTTGTAGACCGTTCCAATCCACTTTCAATCCAGCTTGTTTCTCTATTTTAGACCTTGTATAACATTACGTGATTTATTAACATTTTAAACGAAACGGAAAATTAATTTCCATTTTCAAATTCAATTAACTAATGACTTAGTTTAAAACTATTTTTCCTATCTATATGTATATATAAATCTTCTCAGTAGGCAACACAAATAGCAATCTTCTTACTGTAATATTGTACGATGAATGAGGTATAACAAATTAAATTCCAAGCTTTAACTTAAGTTAAATTAAAGGTGTTTAAAATCAAATTACATTACTGTTATATTTTTTTCTCTTTTCTTTCCCATATATATATTTACATAAACCGAAGTGGTTCTATAATTTACTGTAAAAATAACTATTTCTTTTTTCTGCTGTGTATATATATCTACAGGTATAATTATAATTTGGAAAAGAAACTGCAATTACTCACCCTAACCTACCCACGAACTCTGGTAGACACCAAGCCCTAAATGCCACTGCCCCCCCTCTGGTCGAAGCCAACTCGCCAACCACTGTTGCTGAACGTCGAATCGAACTCGAGTTCGAAACTCCCCTCTGCTACCCCAACAACCCACTTCGTACCCACTTCGTACCAACTTCGTCCCTCGCCTGCTCGCACAGCCTCAATGTTCGTGACCCCTACCCTTTCGCGATTCGAGCTACTAACCCTATCATGGAAGCGGCTCCCCCTCGACACTGCCTTACGCCTCAGCGACTCGAGCTGATGCTCGAACTCTTCACCTTGCCACGATCGCGTCATGCCGCCAGCACGCGAGCTCGATAAATTACACTCCATCCTCCTCTTGAGCTCAAATTCCTATATAGCTCGGCCGCCAATTAATTTTTTTGAATGAAATCGGAATCGATTTCGATTCCGTTCCTATGGTTGATCGAGAAGCACGCGTTCCCTCTCGTTTATATAATTTGATTTGGGTTTTTTTTAAGATCGAATTCGATTTCGATTTAAGAGGGAGGAAAGGGGAAGGCTGTCGCCATTTCGTATGTAGATATTGAATATTTTTTTTTTTAAATGTTCGGCTGAAAAGAAAGAAGGGCAACGTGATTAGAAATAAAGTAAGGAGGCGTATACAAGAAGGCTCGACTTTTTAAATTTCATCAGATTATTTATCAATTTTAATTTCCAACACGTTTATATTTCGTACACTCACACACTAACTCCGATCAAAACGAAATTTGAAATCCGATAATAATTCAATATTACAGACCCAATGGAACTGGTTTCGTCGAATTCCGAGACTGCGCCTCGGAAGGCTATTTTTAAATTCAATTTAAACGATGAAATTTCAAAACTGAATAAATCACTATTAAATTAAATTTTAAAACTTCTATTATCTTCAGTATTATCAATATAAATTTTATAAGTCTTCTAATTATTTTTAATAGGCTTAAAACTCCAGATTCAACAATTTACCCAACTTCACTTATTTAATTTAATAATTCAATTATCAAATAAATTGTGATATTCGTAATTCAAGTTAAAATTACTCTATTGAATACTTAAAATCAATTAAATATCCTGATTTTAAATGCTCGAAAATTCCAGGTCATCACATTCCTCCCCCCTTAAAAGAATTTCATCCCCGAAATTACTAATTAGGAAGAATGATCCAATACCCATTACTATTTTCCAAAACCAAACAATTCAACATCCTACCAACTATCTTTTTATAGAAGACCTATTACCATTCTTATTAACTTCTCAACTCTCCCATAATTTCAAACTATACTATTTGTTTAACCATTCAAGTTTCAATTTAAAACCAAATTTTGCATTATCGAAATTTTCTCAAAAATTTTCTAACTCGCTAAATTCTCGAAAATTTTTGCCAGCGTCTCCTTTGCGCGGCTAGCTCGGTACAACTACAAAATGGCTCTACGGCCTCCCAAATCCAAAAAGAAAACAAAACGCCAAGTGGCTAGATCCAAAAACCAGTCAAATTTCATATCGAAATTTATACACGTACCTTTTTGGTCGGGCAATTCTAATTTATTATCTGAAATCAAAACCAATTTTCCTTTCCCTTTTTCATACCTGCATATCTTATTTAGCAATAATTTACAATCATAACTTCCAAACATTTTATTGACTTCCTTACCAAATGTCAATATTTATTCATTCAAATATTAATTTACGAATATATTTGCAATATCAGTTTCCAACCGAGAATTCATCATTCCTTTCTTAAATTTAGTATAAGCAATTTATATGCTTCTTATATTTATTCCCACTTTACCACTTTAGTTTATATCTACTTTATTCAAATCGATTCTTTCATTACCCTATGAATTCAATTTATCTTCAACTCTGAATATTTAAATTTTATTTTTCATTTATAACTAATTCAAGTCATTATTTTAATTAGCTTCATTTACTAATTTATTTCAATTTCCCGTTTGAAACCGTTTTGTCGTTAACAAAATTTTCCAAAAATTTTCAAATTTTTTTTCTAACTCCCAAAATTTTCGGAAAATTTTGGCAGAGTCCCCTTTGTACGGAGAGACTTCTGCGATATTGCAGGATGCACAGATATATATATACATCGGCCTCATGCCAGAAATCACAATATATATCAATATATGCAGTTCATATCTCCTATTTTGAATTCTTTTACGTAAGCATGCCTTTATTTAGCATTTTAAAGCAAGCGGCTTATTTAATTAGCATTTTGCGTGTCCAAATCCGGCCAAACGGCTTCCCTGAACCTGTACTTACTCAGTTTAAACATGTAAGTGCCATATATATAAAGGTTAACAACATTTCACTTACTTGCAATAGTTAAACACATGAATTCTAAAGGAAATTCACACCAAACATTTTTCCGTAAGCAACTTATATAATTTTCATACTAATTCCACTGTTCCAATTAATTTATAACCATTTTCATTTAATTTGAATGGTTTTCAGTCCATTCATATACAACTTCATCAATTTTGAATGGTTTAAAACTCAATTGTTTACATTCAATTCATTTTTAAGCAAACCAAACTCATATTTAATTCAGTTGCTCTCAAAATCAATTTATTTTACTCCTATCAATTCATAGAATTTTAATTACTTCCATTTACATGAAATGACAATTTATTCTATGCAATTTGACAAGATCTATGTGAATAAATAAGTCTTTATGTTTTATAACTAATTTAAATGGATTCCAACTCAATTTGTACTCAATTCTATTCCATTTTTAAATTTATTCACAATCCATATATTCTCATTTTTATTACATTTCAGATTTGAATCCATTCACTTGCATTTCATTTTATTAACCAAACTAGTTTCATTGTTCAAACAGGTTCCATTCAAATCATTTGATCTAACTCGACAGAATCTGTTTAAATTCCATTCACAATCCATTCATTTACAATTTATTCCAAAATTGTTCATTCCAAACTATTTTATTTAGCTCGAAAACAATCCAGGCTATTTCATTCAATAACCATTTCAATTTTATTCATGATCTATTCATTTGCGATTTATTTCTTATCCGCATTCACTTATCCATTCTATTAACTTAAAAACATTCTATTTACTCATTGTCACAAAGTTTTTTTCAATTTCTTAACAATTTAAATGGTTTACAATTATTTTACTAAGTAAGAATTTCATTCCATTAATTATTGTCGGTAACCCACCGAATTTTATTTCGATTAAAACTTATTTCCACTTAATTTAAATCCAATCCAATATCATTAAACTTAGTTTAAGTTGAATTAAATCCAACTCCTTTCCATCTATTTAGCTTAAGTCAATTTACTTCAATTTATTCTGTTGGGCGTGTTCCCACCTACTACCGATCCAGCCCCACTTCCATGCATAGCCGAACCAACCCACTTCCCCTGCTAGGCCGAACCAACCCTATCCACCTGCTGCCGAACCAACTCCATCCACCCACTGCCGAACCAACTCCATCCACCCGCTGCCGAACCAACTCCAACTCAACACCGAACCAACACATCTCCCAGGAGCTACCGGACCAAGGCCTCATCTCCAACCATCACCGGATCACTCGCCACCGGACCAAGTCCCACCGAACCAAGGCGTTTCGGACCAACTCTGCTAGGCCAGATTACATTAGCCCAGGCCCATTAGCAGCTATATACATCCAGGACCCTTGCCCCTAGCCTCACTCTATAAATAGAGGGGCAGGGGTACAACAATGGGAGACAAGTTTGAGCGCTCAAGCACGGATAGAACTTTCAAACAACTTTCATATACTGATAATCAAAGCTTTGTACTTGTAATCTGAACAGTAAAGGAGAATAACATATAAAGTGGACGTAGGCACATTCTGGCCGAACCACTATAAATCTGTGTGTCTTTTACAGTTTAGTCCCTCTATTTTATGTATTTGCATAAATCACCGAAATCACTAAGAATAACATAAAATCGACTAAACCATACGACTTGGAGGTGTTTTCCCATTTTTTGTGCAAACATTTTTGGTTCTTTCACTGAGAACTCGAGCTAGAAGCTTCAGCTTCTCCCACTCAACCGTTTTCCTAACAACATCGTTCATTGCTTGGAAAACATGCCTCCCAGGCCGAGAAAAGATGTTAGCAAAGGAAAGAACATCGCAACTAACAGTATCCCAGATCCAGTGATCACGGATCAAGAGAATCGTCCTGCTCCAACAGCAAATGGAAATCGGGCAAATCCGACAGCCCCTTCGGCGGAGAAACCAATTACTAGGGCAGATCTGGACAGGGTTGTTGCTGAAGTAACCAACCGCTTCACATCCCAACAAGAAGCCTTGGTGGATCAACTCATGTCACGCTTAAGGGATGCTGAAGAATCCAACCACAACTCTGAATCATGGGGTGAGTCCCAGTCTGGAGGATCTGGGAGACGACAAAGATCTTTCTTCTACGAAGAGGCTAACAACAGAAACAACAATGGTAGGAGCCGAGCCTGGACTCAGCCCGAATTCCGACCAGAAGAAACACTTGGAACCGAACCCAACAGGGGAGGTACCAGGCGAGGGTCGGATGTAGCTGAGCGTGTCATGCTACCTAGCCATGGGAACACTACTAAACGGGGCCGAGCTAGAGTCCCGCTCGAAGTTGGACCCGAGGAAGTGCTTGGAGCAGAACCCAGCAGGGGAAGATCCAGGCAAGGGCCAACTGTAGCGGACCCTAGCATGCTCCCAGAAGACCAAAGACAGCCACTGGAAAATATTAGGGGTGAGAGACGATACCATCCATACAGGTCATCTGGACAGAATCAATCCCAGAGAGAATAACCGAACTCATTTCTATCTACTCCAAATTCTGATGAGAGGATGGCGTGGTTATTTAGAGAGTGCGTCCGACGGGATCAAAGAGATGGAGGGATAGGCGCTAGGGTCACCAGCCCCTTCACCCGCAATATCGAAATTGCCATCAACCCCCGAGAATGGAAAATGCCAACGATGAAACCTTACAAGGGAACCTCTGACCCCATTGTGCACTTGCAGAGATACACAAAACATATGCTCATGAGCGGAGCAACAGAAGGGGTGTTGTGCAAGTGCTTCCCGCTATTTTTGGCAGATCTAGCTACATCCTGGTTCTGCCATCTACCCCAAGGATCCATCAGCTCATGGGAAATGTTGAAGGAAAAATTCATCAGCCAATTCCATATTCATGTGGAACAACCCAAGGATGCTTATTCATTATCTAATATCAAGCAGAAACCTGGAGAAACGGTGCAACAATATTTAACCCGATTCAATGTCGTAGCGGCCGCAGTCCAAGACGCCGATGAGAAGCTTATCCTAATGGCCCTCTGCAGTGGTGTGCATCCGGATACTAAATTTGCCAGAAGACTAACGAAAGAAAAACTAGCTACGTTACCCGACTTTTTCCATGAAGCCGGAAAGTATATGAGACTCGAGGACGCTGCCACTGAGAGGTAGACAGGGCAACAAACTAAGGCAACTCATGGTAGCACACCTGCTGCAGCAAAGGACGTTCGACGAAATGACTCTAGAGACAATGCTGGGGGCAAGAAGGGAGAAAAACGTCTATATCGACCAGGACCGAGATTTGACTCCTACACTCCTTTGAATGAAACAATCGAAAACATCTTCTTGGCTACCCAAGACGAAGTTAAATACAGATGCCCCCCGCACAAGAAGGAATCAGATAACGCAATTAAGTCTGGAAAGTTCTGCCGCTTCCACGAATCTCATGGGCATGACACCAATGAATGCCATCACCTCCGGGACTTGATTGAAGAACACATCAGAAGGAAGAAACTGGAACGCTATGTGAAAAGTCAGAACAGGACTCAAACTCCTGCCAATGAAAACCCAAGGCTACCTCTCCAGGAGATGGGTAGAGGAAATAGCAACACTAGTGGCTCCAGTCAGGAAAAGATAGTGGTCCATACCATATCGGGAGGACCACACATCGCCGATAGAAGCTGGGCAGAGATGGAGAGATACGGACAGTCACTTAGAAACAAAGAAGACAGCGTTAACTCCATTATAGAAGAATGCCACCCGAGGCGGAAAGAGAATGATGACATCACATTCAGTAGACGTGACCTAGGGGAAGGCAATACCCTCACATGGATCCTATGGTCATCTCTGCATGGTTCAGTCCAGCCGAAGTTTTTTGAGTTTTAGTAGACACTGGGAGCTCAGTAAACATCCTATTCAAACATGCCTTCGACAAAATGAAGCTATCTATGAAGAATGTGTCTCCCTGCAACAAACCCCTACACGGTTTCACTAGAGATGCAAAGATGCCCCTCGGGCAATTGGACCTCTTTGTTGAAATAGGAAGTCACCCCCGCACCGTCGTACGGAAACTAACGTTTGTGTTAATAGATAACTACTCGGCCTACAATGCCTTTTCAGGGAGACCAGCCTTGGCCGACTTCCAAATTGTCCTAGCCCTATGGTGCCTGAAGATGAAATTTCCAACAGATAGCGGAATAGGGGAAGTAGAAGGAGATCAAGACGCTGCTCGAGATTGCTATGTAACCGAACTTTGCAATAACCGCAAGAAGGATAAAGGGAAGAATGCAGAGACTACTCTCTGCACGAAAAACCTGAAAGCATAGCAGCTAAAGAAAGCCCCTCCTCTTCGATATACCAGTGATCCTTTCAACAAATTAGACCCCAGGGACAAAGAGGAGGAGGCCACCGCCGAGCCTGCAGAGGCTATGGAATTTGTATCTGTAGACAGACATGACTCGAGTAGACTATTGAAAATCGGATCTCAGCTAAAAGCAGAATTGAAGGATCAACTCATTGATTTCCTCCGCCACAACTTGGATGTATTTGCATGGACGCACACTGACATGACTGGAATCTCCCCAGACGTAGCATGCCACGTACTGAACATTGATCCTACCAAGGTGCTAGTAAAGCAGAAAAAGAGAAGTATGGGGGCAGAACGATCGGCAGCCCTCGAGGAAGAAGTAAAGAACCTACTTGCCAATAACTTCATACGAGAAGCCAACTATCCAGAATGGATCGCCAACCCAGCGCTGGTAAAGAAGGCTAATGGGAAGTGGCGAACATGCATTGACTTCTCCAACTTAAATGACGCTTGCCCGAAGGATTGCTTCCCACTCCCCCGAATCGATCAACTTGTGGACAGCACGGCCGGGCACGATCTCTTATCTTTTATGGATGCATACTCAGGATATAACCAAATTCCTATGCATGCCCCCGATCAAGACCACACTAGTTTCATCACTGACCGGGGATTGTATTGCTACAGGGTAATGCCCTTCGGACTTAAAAACGCCGGAGCCACTTATCAGCGCCTCGTCAACAAGATGTTTGAGAAACTGATAGGATGGACTATGGAAGTCTATGTGGATGACATGCCGGTAAAATCAAGGAAAGCCAAGGATCATGCAAGCCACCTGGATGAGATGTTTCGAGTACTTCGCCAATATGGAATGAAGCTGAATCCTCTAAAGTGCTCCTTCGGCGCATTGTCAGGAAAGTTCTTGGGATTCATCGTCCATGCCAGAGGGATTGAAGCAAACCCCGAACAAGTTCGAGCCCTGAAGGACATCAAGATACCGTCCACTCGAAAAGAAATGCAAAGCCTGAACGGGAAAGTAGCCGCCCTGAGCAGGTTCATCTCTAAAGCGACTGACAAGTGCGTCCCTTTCTTCGAAGCTCTAAAGAAAGATAAAGGAAAGTTTGAGTGGACTGACGAATGCTTAAAAGCCTTCCTTAACCTAATAGAACACCTCTAGAGACCACCAGTACTCTCAACTCCAAATGAAGGTGAAGAGCTATATCTATACCTTGCTGTGTCGTCTCATGCTTTGAGCGCCGCCTTGGTGAGAGAAGACAACCGCGCGCAACGACCGGTTTATTTTGTAAGCAAAAGGTTCACGGAGGCAGAAGCCAGATATCCTAAACTTGAGAAGCTAGCATACTGTTTACTAATCACATCACGAAAACTACGACACTATTTCCAATCTCATTCCATCAGAGTTCTAACAGATCAACCGCTAAGGCAGGTACTCCATCACCCCGACACTTCGGGGCGACTACTTAAATGGTGCATTGATCTGGGCCAATATGATATCACCTACCATCCTCGCACCGCCATCAAGGGACAAGCCATGGCCGATTTCATTGCCGAATTCACTACCAACGAAGGTAAAGGACAATCTGAAATGGTAGAGGACATCAAATGGAATCTCTTTTTGGATGGAGCATCAAACGAGCAAGGCTCGGGGGCAGGTATTTTGATAATCACCCCCCGGGGAAGGAAGCTGCACTATGCTCTAAGGTTGGAATTCTCTGCCACTAACAACGATGCTGAAAACGAAGCAGTGATAGCTGGATTAGAACTCACACTAGAGATTGGAGTCAGTTCCTTACGTCTTCATAGTGATTCTCAACTTATTGTGAACCAAATACTAGGAGAGTTTCAGACTCGAGGGGAATGACTCACAGCATATCTAAAGAAAACCAAGCTGCTACTCGATCAGTTGGATCACTACTTAATCTAACACATTCCTCGAGAGGAGAACCAAGAGGCCGACGAACTGGCAAAGCAAGCTAGCATGAAGAACAGCTCCATTTCCGGAACAATAGCCATCTCAAAACAGCTAGCCTCGAGTTTCGAACAAGAAGATATGATTGCTGCAATCGATGAGGAAACTTGGATGACTCCTATCCGGAAATACTTACAAGATGGCACACTGCCCAGCGAGCGTAGCGAGGTCAGGAAAATCTTGAGGAAAACTTCCCGCTACAAAATACAAGAAGGAATCCTCTACCGGCGCGGCTTCTCTAACCCCTTATTAAGATGTGTCGCTGGAAGGGAAGCCAAGGAAATCTTATCCAACATCCACCAGGGGAGCTGTGGAGACCACACTGGGGGGCAAACTCTGGCAAAGAAAATACTCCGATATGGATATTTCTGGGCTACCTTGAACAAGGACGCCTTGGACTTCGCTAAAAAATACGACAGATGTAAGAAATTTGCTAAGATTCCTCGATTACCAACAAATGAAATTACTCAGATGACCAGCCCTTGGCCCTTCGCAGTATGGGGAATTGACTTGATTGGCGAACTGCCGACAGGCTGAGGCGGGGCAAAATATGGTATAGTAGCAGTCGACTATTTCACCAAATGGGTGGAAGCGGAACCTCTAAATAAAGTATCTTCGGTAAAAATTATTAACTTCTTGATCAAAAATGTTCTGTGCAGGTTCAAGGTTCCCCTCAAAATCATATCGGACAATGGACTTCAGTTCAACAGCAAGGAGTTCGCCAACTGGTGCCAAGAGCACGGAATTCACAAAAGCTTCTCATCTGTGGCTTATCCCTAGGCAAATGGACAAGTCGAAGCTGTCAACAAAGTTCTCAAAACTCTAATCAAGAAGAAACTTGAAAAGTCAAAAGGCGCTTGGGTGGATGAACTTCCTACGACACTTTGGGCCTACCGCACATCTTACAAAACATCAACATGGCATGCTCCTTTCTCTTTGGCATACGGATCGGAGGCCATGCTCCAGTTGAAACTGTAGTGCCTTCCCACCATAGGATCCATTGCAACCCAGAAGAGAACGAAGAACTCCTCCACATGTCTTTGGATCTAATTGAAGAGAGAAGAAATGATGCAGCACTCAAAGCGGCAGCTCACAAGCAAAAAGTGGCAGCGCTATACAACTCCAAAGTCAAGCATCGCAGCCTAGAAGAAGGGGATCTTGTCCTCAGACGGGTCTTCCCGCGCCTAGGGGCGCTAGATCCAGTCTGGGAGGGACCCTATGTAATTCATAATGATCTCCACAACGGAGCTTATATTTTGTCAACAGTGGACGGAGAGGTGTTCCAGAGGGCATGGAACATCCAGTACCTTCATCGATACTTTTCTTAACCTGTACTGCCCATATGAAGTGAATTATCAAAGAGAATCAGTGGATGTAGGCATTTTCGTGCCGAACCACTTTAAAAATCTTGTCTCTTTTTTAACTTGTTCCTTTATATCTTGGCTACTTGTTAACTTTATCCCTTTCTGTTGAACAAAATCCTATGTTTCTGTTCAAGGGGTATCATGGCACAACTTCACCTGGACAAGACCTAACAGGTACTATACGAATCTATGCCCTCGCCAATGAGACACTTTTGCTCCAGCATCCCTCTACTGCGGGTTAACTCATTGCTCGCGACGGCCCTCAAAGCCAACTGTAATGAGCCGATTATAAGCCACCGAGGAGGCCGAAAATAGCCAAGGCAGCTCATTACGGCGTTCGGCTCGCTGGCAACTGTGAACCGATTATAAGCCCCAACATAAGGTGTGGCCAGCTAGGGGCAGTTCACAGTTGACGATTAGCACCCACGCTAGCCGGCCCCGGTAAATCGAATAATACCCACGATTATGGGCCATAATAGCCCGGGTAGTTACTGTGCGCGATCTCGGCTCCGATATGTCTTAAGTGCGGCTGTGGTAAAAAAGATAAACTCCCCCCGAAGGCGTAAGATGGGTGACAAACATCTCCAAGACCCACAGCTAGGGAAAGTGACTACAAAACCCGTTTGCCACGAACTTAAGCATATCCACGGCCTTCCATGATTGGAAGTTTTACTATTTCTTATATTTCCATTCTACTTAAAAACTTTCCTCCTATCCTCTATAACGACACTTAAAGTATAGGACACAAAATAGGAGACACCCGCTGATGGAAATGAGAACTCACAACTAGATGGAAGGTCACTCTGCTGCATTCCGTCCTCAGTCACACAAGACGTTCAAAACTACCGCCTACAACTAAAACATGAAGGGCGGTACTTTCTTTTCTTGTACATAAACATGTAGGTATAGTTCATTCACACATCACTCGGACATTACGAGACATAAAATTATATTTTAAGCAAGAACTTAGCATCAAACACGATTAAAACACATGCATATACACAGCTATATTTCTCATGCAACACATTAAAATAACGACAGCATTCAAATATGACAGAATCGGCTTGTGTTGTAAAATTATATAAGAATAAAATCATTTGCTATGACCTAATTACAAAGTTACAGCCTGAAAGTACATTAATGTTTTGAGCTAGTATATTCAGGAATGCCAAGTAAACCAAAAAATAATCAGCTGCAGCGGGGCTCCGCCTCTATCCTGCTAGCCCTCCGGGATCTACTTGACTGTAGGATCAGAACTCCCAACATGCTGGCTAGAGGTCCCACCTGTCCGATTCAGGAAAAGAATCCATCAGATAAATGATACGCAATCAAGTTAAGAAAAGATTGAGAGGGAAGACTTACTAGCATCTACTCCCTGACCATCATCCTCCAACTGCACACCCACTTCCTCGGCGGTAAGCAGCCGCATGCCCTCCTTCACCGCCACCTTCTCCTCCTCAGTAAACTGGGCCGTGACCACATCCATTCTGTAAGTTACACCACCCTCCCTATCAACCTTAGCCTTAGCCTCCTCCAAAGCCCGAAGATATATCCTAGCCATGACCCGGGGATAATCGTCCATCCAGGATAGGTTGCCCTGCTTCCAAGTACGGAAATACATATCCTGCAGCATATCATTCATCATCCCCTCATTCTCCTCAAACTCCCTCATACGGGCCTCAGAAGCCGAAAACTTTGCAACGGCAGCATCCCTCTCCAATCGGTATCGTGAGCAGTCAGCCTGAAGGGATCTCCTCATTGCCTCCATCTCCTCCTTTAGCTTGACCTGAGCAAGCTCTGCGGCTTCAAGCCTTCCAGATAGCTCCTCTACTTGCTCGAGATCCGCTCTCCGAACCTCATCTACCGTTGCAATGGCCATGTCAATTCGTTTCTTGCAAGCGGCCTCCATTTTTCGCAACTCTGCCTTGCTGGCCTCTTCCACAGTTTTCTTTAGCCGTCTAGATGCCGCCTCATGCTGGGAGATCTGGATGGCCTGATCGGCAAGCTGTTTGGCCTGATCGGAAACCATTAGACGCAACCGAATGTTAGCACTTCCAATTTCCTCTCCAGCCTTGACCAGTCGGGCATGATGTGCCATCAGCTTCCTGGTCTCCTCGGCCACTCGATCGATGTTTGCCTTGGCCTCATCCCCCATAGTTACAATCCGAGTGGTCAACAAGTCGAGATCCAAAGACTTAGCCTCATCAAGCACCCTTACCATAGGATTGCGGGGTAGGAGGTGCTCACCGGTAACCTCATCAAAAGAAATATCATGCGAACTCGGATCCACGTCCGGATGACCCGCGAACGGGTTGCGAGCCAAGCTGGGATGATCTATTGGGGTAACAATAGGGTTTTCGGATGGGTGCAGGGAAGGTACAAACTCAATATCCTCCTCCACGACATCCTGAAGAGGCTGAATTGGGGGCTGAGGACGAGATGGAGATTCAAACAAGGAGCGGCCTCTCTTTTTCCTTTGAATACCCTCCTCAATGACCCCAAGAAGAGGACGATAGCCAACTACATCTCCGGGGCGGCAAGCCGAAGGCTTCTGTTTAGCAGAAGCTTTGAGTAGTTTGTATTGTTCGAGATGGTGCCGAATATCTGATGTTTTGGCCACCTTACCCGTTCCTGGAATAAAAACCAAGTGTTACAAGCATGCATGAAACTATAATCCGAGAAACATGTTAAGTTAAGAAGAATAAAGAGGAGTCAAAAATTCACCTTGAATCGCCGGAGCTACCCTAGTTGAAGGGCTCTTAGAAGGTGGGTCAGCACCGGTTCCGGCCTTGCCCGCCTTCTTCGCCTTCTCCACCAAGGCCGATCCTTCCTCCGACCCCTCAAAAGCCTGGTGGAAAGCCTCATCCGTCCACTCTTGGATCTCACCTACTTGCCCAGAAGACAAAGCCCTGGCGCCATCACCACCATCAGCACCATGACCTTCACCATCACCTTCTCTGCCACTTCCACCCTCCGCTTCACCTCCTTCATCCTTGACTTTTCCCTCCTCCACGTCCTCTTCCTTCGGAACATCTGGACATGTGCTAGGGGAGGGTCCGTCGGATTTCTTGAGCTTCTTTCCCACGGCGACTGGAGGTACCGAGAAGGGTCTCCTCTTGCTGCTCTTCGTCGTGGCCCCGCCTTTAACTTTGGCAGCCCTCTCCTCGGCTGTATCTCTCTGCTTAACCACTGACTGACGTGGTAGAATCAAGTTGTGCTGCAGGAGAGTAGTATTCCTGATCAGATAAGAAGCCGACCGATCCCTTCCCGAAATGGCTTCTATTTCCGCAGCCATCTGTACCAGGCGATCATTCTCCACGACCGCAAAGCCACCTATCGCTAGCAAGAAATAAAAGCATATTAGAAGAAGCATTGCAGTCGGGAAAAAGAAATTATAAATGAAATTCAACTTACAGCCAGAAGTGAAAAAGCGAAAAGAAACAGAGTCGTCCTTGACAAAAAACCATTCTTTCTTGAACATGCTGAACTTCGAGTATAAATCTAAAACCGGCTTGAAGGACACAGCCGATTCCAAGCTGATGTATGGGGACCCTTTCTTATAGCCTCTCGAGTTGTACAAATACCGGATCTCCCGGTTGGAAGGAGGACGCCCATATTTCCTCTGGAAAATGACGAACAGGCTCACCAAGATGGCATAAGAGTTGGGTTGGAGCTGGAAAGGGGCCACCTTCGGGTAAGTGATGAAACCGACTATCCAAGCATTGATTGGAGGAATGGCCCCGCACAAGCAATGGTACCTGCTATACGCGAAATATCCTTCTGGGGGATTGTACGGCATCACTCCGTCCCCCGGCAACAGCATACTCGCTCTGTCAATCCCAAAGGAGCGAGAGATGACATCAAGCTTCTATCTTTTTGAGGGAGCTCGGAAAGCAGTCAGGAGGAGAATTCAGGAGCTCCTGAGGGCCATATCCGTCCACTAGTGATCTCGGGGTGGGTCCCTGTCGCCCCGGTCCTGGCTGGGCTGGGGGCACAACAGGGGACTCTCTTCTGTCTGTAGATTTCCTCTTCTCTGAACGAGTTTCTACTTTATGAGACATTTATTGCAACACACGAAAGTACATCGTTAGAACAGAGGATATAAACAAACAAGTGTATATTGTCTGAAATTTCACTCATAATTCAAAACACTCAAACTCCTGGTGTCATTTGGTAAAGCAAAAACAAAAGTTCATTCGGTATTCGGAGTCTCAGGGTCCATCCGATGATTCAAGACACCAAGTTTCATTCGGTAGTACGAGTCCGAGAGTCCATTCGGACACACACTCCCAAAACACCATTCGGTAATTCGAGCCTAAGTGCCCATTCGGTACTCACCCTCCATGTGTTTCATTCGGTAGTCCCATCATGAGAACTCATTCGGCAGAAAAGGATCTCACCTGGTTCGGCAAAAATAAGATACTGGTTCGGCTAATACGTTGATCCGGCAAAGGTAGAAGTTTGATTCAGCTGATATGTTGATCCGGCAAAGGTGAAAGGTTGATTCGACAAATAGGTTGATTCGGCAAATACGTTGATTCGGCAAAGACGAGATTTTGGTTCGGTTGGTATGGAATAGCGAAAGCTCGATACCCATACTTATAGGCAAAAAGAAACGACCGATCCAATTGGTTCGGCGTTCGAGACTGGATGAGAGTATCCAGGTTGAATGACCTAAAACAAAGCACGCCATATGCAGGCACATGCCCTACTTTGGGGGGCAAATGTTGAGCGTGTTCCCACCTATTACCTGTCCAGCCCCACTTCCATGCATAGCCGAACCAACCCACTTCCCCTGCTAGGCCGAACCAACCCTATCCACCTGCTGCCGAACCAACTCCATCCACCCACTGCCGAACCAACTCCATCCACCCGCTGCCGAACCAACTCCAACTCAACACCGAACCAACACATCTCCCAGGAGCTACCGGACCAAGGCTCATCTCCAACCATCACCGGATCACTCGCCACAGGACCAAGTCCCACCGAACCAAGGCGTTTCGGACCAACTCTGCCAGGCCAGATTGCATCAGCCTAGGCCTACCAGCAGCTATATACATCCAGGACCCTTGCCCCCAGCCTCACTCTATAAATAGAGGGGCAGGGGTACAACAATGGGAGACAAGTTTGAGCGCTCAAGCACGGATAGAACTTTCAAACAACTTTCATATACTGATAATCAAAGCTTTGTACTTGTAATCTGAACAGTAAAGGAGAATAACGTATAAAGTGGACGTAGGCACATTCTGGCCGAACCACTATAAATCTGTGTTTCTTTTACAGTTTAGTCCCTCTATTTTATATATTTGCATAAATCACCGAAATCACTAAGAATAACATAAAATCGACTAAACCATATGACTTGGAGGTGTTTTCCCATTTTTTTGTGCAAACATATTCAAATTTTATACTTAAGCTCATTTTCATTTTACAAGTAATTTTTTCTCTTCTATTCAACTTAACTCTATCACAATCAAATCTCATTTCAATCTACAATTTCTTTGATTAGTTATTATAAAATTTAACTTTCCAGATTCAACTCATTCAATTTATTACATGGCCATTTCCAATTTATTTCCGCTTAGTTGGATTTATTTCAATTCAAACCATTACTATGTTAATCCATTTCCATTTTTATTCGATAAATTTCAATTATATTTAATTTGTTAACACTTCAAGTTAAATTTTAATTTATAACTCAAGTTCTGAATCCACAATCCATTTTCAGTTTACCACCCAATTTCATGGACTCACAATTCAATTTCATTCTCCATTCATTTAATTAATTGCAAGGCCACCTCCAAGTATATTTTCTTCACTAATGATTCAAGTTCTGATTTTCATTTTGTTTTTCAATTCATCAAAAATATTTATTTTGGGTTTTTCCATCTTACTTTTCAAATTTTATAAGTCATAACTTATTATTTTACACATTTCCATTCATTATGGGCTTGAATATATTCTTATTTTATTTTTAACTCAAGCCTTATGCTTATTTATAACCCAAACATATTTTATTTTATGGATTTTTAATTCTTTTACATGTTATTCTTGTTTATTTATTTCAATTCCAATCCTTATCTCACTTATTTTCCATTTATTCAGATAAGACTCTAATTCCATTTAATAACTTAATTGAATTCCTATTCCAATTCAATTTTATTTTAACTCAGATTTATTTAACTCAATTCGATTTCAACTTAATTCGAATACAGCTGGATATTATTTCAGCCTATTTAAATTAATTTTCAATCCAGTTAAATTTTATTTTCCAATCCAAGTAAATTTCACTTTTTTTAACCTTTCACCTTAAATTCAATTCCAACATTCAAAGCTTATATTTCCTTCCTGATTTAAAACTCATCTCAACTTATAAGCTTATAACCCATCTTATCAGGAATTTAAAAACACCGGCTTTTGGTTTCAAAACATTTTGAAATCTTCAACATCTCAAATCACATTTCTCAAAAGTTAAACCAATCCTGTTTTATTCCCAACAAATTTTTTTTGAGTCTTTCAGAAACAACTAGCTTTTCTGAACAAATCAATATTTGGCAGCAATCCGTCACTTAGAAATTCGAAAATGAATACTGATTATGCGGTCGTCATCATCAAGTATTTTCCAATAATCCAAGTGATTTCAATGCTATATCACTTTCAAAATCCCTTTAAAACAATTTCCTTTCAGAAATATCTCCAACACAATTGTGCTATTATTTATCTTTAAAGCACTTCCAAAATCTCTGGGATTTAAATTTCCAAATCCTGCTTAAATCAATTTTACTATAATTCATTTGCATAGCTTATGCTCATACAAATTTCCATTTGATTTATATTTCAATTTATAAATTTCATTTATAATTCATATTTATAAATTTCAGTTTATAATGAATTTATTCCCTTAAACTATGGTTATATTTTCATTTTCTTGTTAAATTTTCACTTAACAATGATAATACTTTAATATTATCCTTCCTAACATCCACGCAACCATATATTAGCTAAAATAGTTTACATAAAACTTTTCTTTATATCAAAACATATTTTGGATAAAATTATTTCATTTACCCACATTTAAAACAATACCGTGTCAATTATTCTATTCAAGTGTTTAGAAACCCTTTCGATACAGTTGCGTAGACTGTGTCGACGAAGGTTCATATGCCACTCAATAAACCAATCAACACAATATTAAAACAATTTATATTCACTAACAAATACGCGCTCATATCTATTAATACGCTCAAACTCATTCTAGAGTACTACGGACTCTAATTTAAATGAGTAATTCCCACCAGAGCCAAGGTTATCACCAACCTAAGCTCTGATACCAAGTGTAACGACCCACAAATCCGTACCCCTTGGGTCAACACTATTCTACAACAATCAACTCAAGTTGTACAGAAATACGAACCATTTGGATTAAAGAAGAAGAGGTAGAAGAAGAGAAAACAGAAAACAACAACAGAATATAACCATTGCAGTGGAATAAAATATAATACATAATACATAACCTTTACTCAAAGATCAAATATATAAGTTTATATATTACATCATCAGAGTACATCAATCACAGCTCAACATCAATAACATACAAATGGATACACAGTAACTCGACACAGCGGAATATATATATATATATAAAACAAGTACGAAAAGTACGTATCGTCATCCAGCTCGTCTCCTGAGCTCCACAGCATCATATCATGTATCATATAATACTCGGTCTGTGTAACGACCCGGAATTTTGGGCAATATCGATTTAATAATCTGCAATAATAATTAAATTGGTTTGATAAATTTTCTTTATAATTTTAGTTTAAATTGGTGAAATTAATCTTTTAAAGGTAAATAAATTTTTAATCTGGCAAAATTTGATAAGAATTGTTTTTCAAACCTAATAAAATGTTATTCTGTTTATAATATATATATATATATAATTGATATATATTATGAATAGGAATATTTTTGTTTTAAATAAAAATTGAATTTTCAAATTGTAATATATATGTAAGTATATGTTATAATTTGGATTGTTTTAAAATTTAATTCAATCTATTGATAATTTTGAATAATAATTTAAAGTTTTGTTTTGAAATTTTATTTTTCAAAAGTTAATTTAGATTTATCAAATTGTTTTCAATTATAAGATAATTGTTTGTTTTCAAAATATAAGATTTGTTATTTATTTTAAATATGATAATTTAAAAAATAAAGTGTTGCTTTGTTTTAAAATGCTTATTATGAAATGGTTATAAATATATAAAGTTATAAATAAACTCTTTTTAAAATAATCTCCTAAATTTAGAATAATTTGTAAACATAAGTATTATGTAAATAAATTACTAAATTCACATTTACATAAATATAAATACAAATTCATATTTCACAAATTTAAAGAAAACATATAATACATATATTTGATTTAAACCATATGCAATTGTTTATAAAATATCACACTTGTAAAACAAAGAAAATGCATCTTTAACACTTGTAAGAAAGCTAAATACTTTGGTGACAAATGTAAATTTATGTAAACAAGTGTCTTCATTCTTTTTAATAAACTTAACACTTTCATTTTTCTTTGTTTTCTTTCTTTCAAACTTTAATGCCAACCAGAAATTTATTTTCTCAAATCTGAAGTTTAAGTTCTGCAAAACAAAAGTAAATAAGCAACTTCAAAACCACAAAAGCAAAAAAATCCAATCTGTAATCAAGTTTTACTAGCAATCTGCAAATGGAAATCTGCAAATGGAAGGAAGATCATCAGTTCAACAACCAACCTGCAAATTTAAAATACATAAGCAAATCTGGAAACCTCAAACTGCAACTGTGATTTAAACCTGCAATACTTCAATTCTTCTGCAACTAAAATAAAGAATCATGGGCAAAAGCAAAGAAACCTGTAAACAACAAAAATTGAAGCATGCAAAGGCACTTGATTTCAACAGCAAGCAGAAGTATTTTTCAGGAAAATTCAAGCCTGGGAAATGAAATAAATCTGCTCTACAACTTTATCTGGTGAGTAAATAATTTTAAAAACAGTTTGATCTGAGTTTTTAATTACATGCATATGATGATCTAAAGATTTATCTTAATGTTGCCTGGAAGTCATTCAATTTTTATTATTAAATTTATAGTTATGTTTATATATGAGAAAACATGTGTACACAGTTAGACACTCTGTTTCTTGTTCTTATTTCAGACCAGAACTCTTTCAAATTTCAAATACTTCAATCTATACCCTATTTGATCATAATATGTGAATGAAAGTTGTTAGTTATTGTTTGATGAAATTTTTAAAAATAGTTTCTGTATGTTTAAGTTTATAAACAGAATTTAAAATGATAAATACAGTGAAACTTAAATTTTGGTAAAAAATCTACTTGCTTGATTTCAAGTTTGAATTACAGGGATGGATTCGTGATTGAAAATCACGAATTTTGACATGCAATTCAGAATTTTTAGATTGTTATTCAATTGGGAATCAGGTGATGGAGGATTTCGGCAATATGGTGAATTGCCGTTGAATCGCTTGTTGTTTTGGATCGAATTTTTGGGTGAAACTTGTTTTTAGATTGTAGATGAAGGGAAAAATGTTGTATAATTTTTCCTATGATCGAATCGTTTGCAATCGATCAAACTAGGGTTTAAGTTTGCATTTTCGTTCGGCTTGGATGTTGTTACTTCGCGACTTGGTTAAGGTTCTGGAGTCAATCGCAATGAGGGGAATGGTGGTGTGAAGGTTGCGGCGATGTTCTGGAGTGGTCGTGGGAGCTGCCGGTGGTGGGATCGTGGGTGGCGTTGGAATTTGTGATCGAATGATCTTCAGTTTTTTTCGAGTTTATGGGTCGAATTTTGATTCGAACCTGGATTTTTGATTTTGGGTTGTGGGATAGGACGTTGAAGTCGTGTGGGGTTGGTCGGCGATCAGATAGTTGATCGGAGGGAGGCGGCTTGGTTGCGCACGTACACGCATGTACGATGTGCACTGGAAATGGAGCTTTGGGGAAGACGATCTGAATACTCGAAGGAGCACTCGCATTTCATCGCGATTTACTCGAAGTAGGGGAGAGGTAACTGGGTGCTTGGGGACTGGCTCGTGTAGTTTAGGTGGTTAACTCGAGTTTGGTCGATGTTGTTTAGTTAGTACTGTGTAGGATGCTAAGTATTGTATTGATAAAGCCTGCAAAATTTAAAACTTATTGTTGAAAAGGAAATCAAGCATTAAGTTATGAAACCAGTTTATAAAGAAAACAAAATTTAAACTTGTTGTTTTGAAAATAAAGTTAATCAAAACTTTTAAAGTATTAATTGAATTTAATTTAACGAAGTGTTTTGAATCTTAATTAAAAAGAAATGTTTTCATTATAAAACATTTAATCAAAGTTTAAGTAAATTGTTAAGTAATGTTTTAATAACGAAGTTTTCAAATTTATTTCCGAAATAAATAAGTTTTAATTAGATAATTTATAATTTTTATAATTTTGAAATTAATTTCTAAATGCCTTATTTTAAATAAGGTTATTATTATGATTTTGAAATCCAAATGGTATAAGTTGATTAAGTTGTTAAATTTGATTTATTTCAAATAACTTATTTATAAAGATAAATAATGTTAAATTATTTTGATATGAATTTGAGAGTACTTAATAAAATGATTTGTTAATAAGTTAAGTTTGATTAAGATTTATGCTTTTCTTAATTTGTTAAAGATTTTCTTTAATATTAGATGTTAATTAATTAATTATTTAATTAATTTTAAATAATTAGTTAATTGTTTATTTAATTTTAAATAATCACTTAATTATGGATTAATTAAGTGTTATTACTTAATGAAGTAATGAATGGTTAATTTTTGAATGAAATTAAGAAAGTAATTACTTATGGAAGTAAATAAAGTGGAAGAGATTAAAGGTTAATAACTTAATGTATCAATTAAGAATTGATTAATATAATTGTTTTTGAAGTTAATTAATTATGGAATAATTAATTAATTAAAGAATTAAGATTTATTTAATAATGGAATTAATTATTTGTTAAGTAATTAATTAAGAAGTAATTAAGATTTACTAAAGAAAGTAATTAGAGATAATTACTTATGTAAGTAATTAAGAATTAATTACTTAGTTAATTTTAGTTAATTAATTAATGTGATTAATTAATTAATGAATGAGATTAATTTAATATTAATTACCAAGTGTAATTAATTAAAATGTAATTAATTAATAAGTAATTAATTAAGGATTAATTGTTAATTTTAATTGATTAATACTTAATGAAGTAATTAAGATTTATTAATTAAAGTAATTAATCAAGGATTGATATAATTAATTAAGAAGTTAATTAATTAAAATAAGTAATTACAAATTGTTAATTACTCTTTATGATTAATGAGATGATTAATTTCAAGTTATTTATTTAATTAATTAAAGGATTATTAATTAATAAAGATTATTAATTAATATAATTAATGTAAGTAACTAATAAAAGTAATTAATTTAAGTGTGATTAATTAATTGTAATTAATTAAGGAATTAATATAATTAATTATAGTTAATTAATGTAGGATCATTAATTAATGTAATTAATGATAGTAACTAAAGATTAATTACTGAATATGGTTAAGGTTAATTACTTGATTGTAAATAAAGTTGATTAATCAAGGAAGATTAATTAAAGAAGATTATTGGGAAATGATTAATGAATTAGATTTGTAATAAATCTATGAAGCAGGATTTAGGGTAAACCAAATAATTAAAGGATAGTAACTAATTTAATTAGAGGTTAATTAAATTGATTAAATCCATTCTGCTATGGGTGATTGATTAATATTGGATTATTAATATTGGATGATTGATATTGGATGATTGATATTGGGTGATTGGTTGATATTGGATGATTTGGATATCTATGTTGTGATATGCTGTTGTGTGAGATGAATGTTTATTATGAATTATCTATAGTGATAATGTAATTCATCTATCTGTTCATATATCATCCTGAATAAGTTAATTGCTAAACCCTTAAGTACAACTTGGACATTAAAATGGCGTTTGGTTTCGGTGAGACCGGGATCGGGTTTCCATATTTGGATATCCGAAAACCACATCGATTCCAATTAAACGCTAGGTCGTTAATCCAAGTGGAGCAAGTGAAGACTCGAGGTGTAAGGGCTATACGTCAGTACAACTCTATGGGTGATTCTGTAACGAGTTTGACGGAATAGCACTTACAGGTTCAAGATGGAGATTTAGAGTGCAAGGGCTACGGTCGTTGACTCTGAGGGTGATTCCAAAATGAGTGCAACGAGATAGTGCCTTCGGTTTCGTTCGAACCCGGAACGAACTTGTATGGATTGAATGCTTTCAGCACATTGTCAGGCGGACGATGAGCATTCTAAGTGATGTTTCCTTTAAAGGTAATCGCAGCATCAAGCCTCATCAACCGGGAATGGCTATAACAGGGGAGGTGCAGTAAGGCTTCGTGGGTAGCTTCCACTGGAGAGCAAGATTTACTCCTGTCTAGAAGACCCTTTTTATTCGGCTGTGTGGGGCGGTTGATCCGGACAACTGCCGGGGTTGTCTTGTTCGGGACTGTTCAGTAAGGAATGTTCCCGGCCTTGTGTTGCAGGGGATTGGGAGTGGTCCTCGGTACGGTGATCTAGGCCACGTACTGTGACGGGCGGTACCACAGTAGCCCTGCCATTGATGGAAACCCATTTTCCCTACGAGACCCTACGGTTTTGTTTGTATACCTATGTAGCTGGAATTTAATAAATGTAACAATTTCGGCTATTTCTTATTTACTTGAAAATCCTAGACACTATTATAATATCACTGGATTTCCTATCAAATGTTTTGGTTAGCGTAAGGTAAAAACTTTTCCATGATTATGTGTGGGAAGTCTTACGTGATACCTTTTCTTTTCAAAAGATTTTCTAAAATTAAGCAATTTTAAACCATTTACTCACACCAGACCCTTATCTAACCCGAGTGTTTATTTTCTGTTTTAATAAACTCTTGGGTACTCATATTATGTATGAGTAGTCAAGTGATTCAGGTTAGCTTGACGAATTCTGGAGGAGATATGGAGCAGGAGGCTTCCACGTGTAGATATATTATGATTCCGCTGTGTTTGTGATGTATATATCTTGTGTATCTGAGATGTATGAATTAGACAGATGTTTATAACTGTCTAATATGTGTTGTATAAGTTGTGTACTCTGATGTAATATGATACTATGTAATATTTTATGTGATATATTATATTTCATTCGTTCCGCTGTGAGTTCTCTGATGTTGTTGTCTTTCTTCTTTCTCTTCCTTTTCTTCTTCCATCCCTTTCTTTCTTCACTAGTGATGCGATTTATGGGTAGATGGAGGTCGGGTCGCTACACTTGGTATCAGAGCCTTAGGTTGAGTGAATACCTAGGCTCTGGAATGGTGTCTTTCTTGAGAGAGCATTAGGTTGAGCGAATACCTAAGCTCTGGAGTGGTGTCTTCCTTGAGAGAGCGTACTTGTAATTTATATATATATATATATATATATATATATATATATATATATATATATATCTACCTAATCTGTTGGGTTATTTGTTCGGATTTTCCAACATAAGTTTAGAGGTAGATGGAGTAGTGGTGTGTGTAACACGATTACCACTGATGGTAGAGGTCCATATGTTGAAGTTAGAAGTGTTTGTCAAGACTGTAGACCTAATACTGTCTCGAGTAAGTTTTGTAGTTGGAGTTAGGAATTCTCTGATATCCGAAGGAAATCTTTTAAAAGATTCGAAGTCTATCCTTGAAGTGTAAGTTTGGATCTGTCGGAAGTGTAGAAGTAAGTGATAATATCTTGGTAACTGTGTGATAGGATGTAGTATTCTTGGATATTTTCCTAAGATGTTTTCTCTTGAAGCAGTTTTAGAGGTGGTTGAGGAGCAGTCTTTACCTGCCTCAGGGAAGACTCGTCCGTGTAGAAGTTGTTTGGATCTTTAACAAAGAGGTTGGTTGTTTTGGAATATGAGACTAAGGTCTATGAGTTGCTTTGTTTCGGCATGGTCTCATTTGTCATTCCTTAAGAAGAGCGAGATGTTGATGCTTGGTTTGGAGACCGAGTTTCTTTGAGTTGTCTACCATCTCGAAGGTTCTGTTGTGTGGTTGGTTGATAGTTTTGGAGTTCGGGAAGCCTTTGGATTAGGAGTCTTTGGTTAGTTGTGGTAGCAGTGCAACTCGAAGTGATTCGGTGTGCTGACGAGAAGGTCTTGTGGCTTCGCAATATCTTTGTGGTTCTTCTTTCAGAAGTCCGAGCAGATGGTGAATATTTTCTGGAAGAGTTAACCTTGTTGGAAAAGCTTAGGGCTGTTCTAATTGGTAAAGTGAGGATAGTTTCTTTGGAATCCGAATTAGGTAGGATCGCAAAAGTGACTTGCGATTAATTTGGGAATTTTTCTTGGGTTATCTTTGTTTGAGACGGAGGGTTCTCATATGGAAGTAGGAGTTACTGATGTAATCAGAAGGTTGTCTACATCTAGAGTTGAGTTCCATATGGAATGATCCCAGAAGTGATTTGGTAGCTAGCCCGGTTGTAGGATGGTTCTTGGAGAAGTAGAGATTGGTGTAGCAGCTCAGGAATTTATTTTTTTGGAGTTTGGATTGGTTAGATCTAGTTTCTGAGTTGGATTTCTGTAGTAAGGATGTGTGACCGAGTCAAATGGGTCACTAAGATTTTATGGATTTGATGAACAGAGTTCACGGATATATTGGATAAGTTTATACTTATGTTCATCAACAGTACTCTCATTTATTTCAGAATCAGAGTTGTGCAGCGGAAGCGAGGTAGCAGCTGTACAAGGAAAGAATCAAGTTCAGTTTGCTATTGCTTGGAAATAGAGTTTGTGTTCTGGATTTCGACGGATTTTAGAAGACTTTTCTGTTGAATAGAATCCAGGAACTTTTTACTTTGGTCTAACTGTTTCTGGAAGTATCAGCATAGATTGAGCTGATCAGGAAGAAGATGGGCAGCCTTGGATTGTCTATTAAGTTAAGCTGATATGAGTTAAGGAATTGGTATTCAAAGTTGGGGACTGTAACGACCCGTATTTTTAGCTATTTTAATTAGAAAATTTAAGGTGATTATTGAAGGAAAATGATTATTAATGTAATTTGTTGAATAATTTAATATTTGAAATTATTTGAATAATTGGATAACGGGTTTAATATGATTACAAATGATTTGTAAAATTCTATTTTATCATATTAAAGCTAGAATGATGTTGTAGAACTTTTAAAATCGAATTAAAAGTAAATTTGTGAAAATTGAATATTTTAATATTTAATTGACGAGTTAAAATAGCCATTTTTCAAACAGTCTCGGATTTCGACGAAACTTGTTTCATCGGATCCGTAATAGTAAATTATGGTAGGATTTCAATTTTCGTAGCAATTGGACTTGTCGTTTGGCCGTGCGAGCTTGAAACGAGTAGAAATTTAATTTCGAATTTAATTAAAATAATCGACTTCAAAAAACTATCTTCCAGATATGATCGAATTAGGCCTTGAAACTAGTTCCATTGCGTCCGGAATGGGGGTAAAACCTTATAAACGCCTGGCGGCACGTCTCGATTGGAGTTCGGATGATTTTGGACCTACCTATATAAAAACGCACGCAAACCGAGACAGTTTTATTATTATTTTAATCCAGAAACCCTAATTCTAAATCATGGCCGCCACCTATTACATGGCCAGAAATTGCCGATCTTATTTCCTTAATATCTCTCAATCCGTTCGACGAAATCGAAAAATTCCAAAAGCAAAAGTGTAAATCTCAACGAGCTCTTCAAATCCATACGGTTGATGTATGCTAATTTTTCATGGATTCGTCCAGATCTGACTTGGAAGCGTGTACGTATTTCCTTGGATTGCGTGCAAACGACGGCGAATGACGGGATGAAACTTGGCGCGTAGGTGGCTCTGGTGAAGGGCTTCGTGGTGGCGCTAGCTGATCGTTCTGGAAGTCGACGAGGTGGTCATGAAAATTGCTTGAAGATCGGCGGCTAATGGGTTTGCATACGTGAATTTCACGTTGGGGAAGAAGCGCCGGAATCACGGAGATGAGAGCTGCGCTGCAGTGCAGATCCGAAAGTGTTTGGAGCTCATTAAAATTTTATGTTAAATCGAACGTCGTTCGATTTGATTTAAAATCGTAAAATCAAGGTGAGTGTTTTATAACGCTCACAACGTACTGAATATCTTTATGCTAGTTAAATTTGACATTATGCATAGTTACGATTTTTATTTGTTGTTGTTTGATAAAATTTAATTATCATATAGATTGTCATTTGAATTCACCGTTAAAAAAATTAAATTGACAGTTAAATTTAAATTAAAATTGAATTGCGATTAAATTACCTGACATTGACAAATATGAAATTGCCGTGAATTGTATTGCCTATTGGATGATGTATTTCGATGGATGTTATTGGTTGATATTTAAATGTTTGGATGTTTATTTGTTTATATATATCCTGCTATGCATACATATGATACTGTGATTGATTTAAATGATATATTCATCCCTGACATTTAATTGTAATAACTAATCACTTGGCCATAGGTTAGAAAATTATATACGGACACCGAGTTGGATAAATTAAATGATTTTAAAAGTTGTTTTGAAATTATTTAAATGAATTGATTTTAAGAATAAAATCCAATTTATGGAAATTGAATTATTTGAATTGGAGCTCGAAATGTTAGAATTTAAACTTGGTAAACGAAATTATTAAATAAAATCGAAGTTTAGATTTAAATTGAAAATTGAAATACGGTGTAAATTTTTGAAAGTTGATTTGTTTTAAAAGATTGGACTTTTAATCGAACTCTAAATATTTATAAGAAAATTGATATGAAATGATATTTCAAGTTTGAGTTTGGAACTGAAAATTTATTTGAAATTTAGATTTAAATTAATTTGGAATTGAATTGAAATTTAAAGAAATTTATGAATTGAAATCGAAATTTACGTGGAATAGAAATTTATTCAAGTCGAAATTGGAATAAATCGATTAAATCGAAACGGAATTTGGATTTGATTTGGATAGGAAATTTGGGAAGTTGACCGGTTTGACTTTGGAATTATTTATCAAATAATTTTTGATTTTTACCAAACTATTTTATATATAAACCATTTTATATTCAAATTATTTTCGATTAAACTATTTAAATATTTTCTATTAAACTATTTTGAATTATTTAACTATTTTAAACTATTTAAACTATTTTCTTAAATTCAAACTGGTTAAAGAGACGGAAATGTTTATATTTAAACCTTTGGTTTAAATACGAACTAGGTTAAAGTAGAGATTATAACCTAAATTGAATTCGAATCAAATTTTGAAGTGAAATTGATTTATCGGACAAAATTGATAATTTTGAATATATGATGATTTTGAAATGGATTTGATTTTAAAGCGAATATGATATTTTGTTATCAATCATGAATCAATTTGAAATATAAAAGAGCCATCAGTGTAATAATACGTAGTTATTAAAGAGACCGGGATCGGATATGGACATACTCTCTGTCGATACCGAAAACCACTTTAATAACTATTATACGCGGAGTGTTGATCCAGAATGAAGTGGATGGTTTGGTGAACGCGTTGACTGAAGAAAGAGAACGATATTGGATGACCCCTGACATGACTAAAACAGGAGCCGCGCCGGGCCATTGAGGTTCGCCACCTCTAGCGGACACACTTCTTCGATACCATATCTATTACATTTGTGATTTGATTTGGGTGCACCCCTTGATTTGGGAGTGTTGTTTCGCGGTGTTGAGGTAGTAGCTGCTATGCTCAACATCAATCCGGATCACGCAACTACTAGTATCCTAGTTGGTATCGCCTCATGTACCTTGTCATACTGATTATCCTATTCGCGACCACTACGTTTTGGTTTGTACCTTGAGTATATGGATTGCCCTCTGGTGACTTCCGGTTTTGGGGAAACTACGGTCTTGTATATGCTTTTGGGAATATAAAATGTGTTAAGGGGGATTATGGTAACGCCTTAACGCTATTTTGATACTTTATATTACTGATAGACATTATCTACTTAGCGTACATTACTACCTAGTAGATAGTTTAACGGATCCTTGAAAGGTGGAAAATCCCGTAACATCTCTTAAGTTATTGCACGCACGTTGACACTGGATATGAGATGTCAAACCCCGTAAACATCTCTGACGCCGTCACACTCATATTTATTTACGATTGATTTAACTTTCATATGGATATTTTAGTCCTGACTCGAGTGTTTTGTCTTTTCATTACACTCGGGTCAGTCCTGAGTTTTCAGATTTTTGAAGATCTATTCTGGAGGACGAAGATGAAGATTTGGTATACTATTACTATTATTATCTGTGCATCATGTTGTCTGCTGCATTATTTATTTGTTCTGTTGTATATGTATAACTCTGATAAATGTTGTATAAATAATTGTCTAAGTATAGTAAACAGCTTCATGAACTGTTTATTTGACTATTATATTTTATCGTTCCGCTGCGAGATTCTGTGTTGTTTCATTTCCTTTATTTCTTTTCTTTTCTTAATTACCCCAATAACCATCTGCCTTTTTTTAATGGTTTGGAACCGGCATGTGTATTCGATCGTCGGTTTAAACTGTCCAAAAAGGCGGGTCGTTACAGTTGGTATCAGAGCTTTGGTTTAGCGATAAACCTTGGCTCTAGTGGGGAATAACTCATTGAAATAGAGGTAAACTATATGAATGAGTTGAGTGTATATGAGAGAGCGTATTTGCTATTTGATATAAAATGGTTTTATATTGTGTTAATTTGTTCCGTTGAGTATTTATGAATTCTGGTCGATACTTGGGACGCCAAGGCGTCGATAGGAATTTCTAAACACTCGAATAGGACAAACCAACACAATATCATTTTGGAATATATTTTATATAAAAGAATTATTTGAATATTTATTCATTTTGATTGAATTGATTGTTAGGAGATGATAATATTAGATTATTATCGTGATTGTTTGATCAGTCAATATTTACAACAATTGATTAAATAACAATGGATTTAGGAAAATGAAATCTTGTAAACACAATTGATAATGAATATAAATGAATTTTAACTTGGATTTGGGAATTTAAATTCCGGTGTTTGAGATTGACTTACAAGAATTTGAAAAATATAATATGAGCATTATATGATAGTATAATTGAGTTGAAATTGTTTTCGGAGGATCTTTTTATGATAAGTGTTATATTCCCTTCTCTTGACGCTAGAAAATGATTTCGATGATGTGTGCACGCATCATTGGCGTTTATTTTCGAGAGTCCGAGTGGGGGAGACCACTTAATAGTTTGTCTAAACCTTGTTTTGACTCAAATTTTATTTTGTTTTGCATTCTCTATAGTATGATTTGATATATAAATTATATAAGTATATATTATTTCAAACCTTGATTTGAAATGAAACCGGGATTGGAATTCTTTAGTTCTTTAATAATTAATGATTTTTTTTTATGATTGAAATGAATTTAGACTTGAATCATTAAGGAACTTCTGAATTGTGAAATGAGAAATGAACCTAAGAGCTAAGTGAAAATATCAATTGAAGTAGAAATCCTTAGAATTAGGAAATTATGAACTTAAAATAAAATTGAAACTGTAAAACTCGCATAGTATTAAATTTCATTCTATAGCTTAGATATAACTTACCAAAATACTTAAGAAGTTCAAAAATGTTATATAAATTGTTAATTGGGTAATATACAAGTATAGGTTTGAATAATGAAATATGCATTTAATTAATGGTTTGCAAATATAAATAAAATTGTTAGTAAATAATTGGAATTTAAATTAACATTTAAAGGTGATTCACAATTATGTTAATATAAAATGAAAATACTATATGTGAATGTAAATGTGAAATTAAATTATAGTGAAATTTAAGTAATGACTTAAGAATTGATAAATTGAAAATTCAACTTTAAATGAAAAGAAGTTGTATGTTGTTTAACTACATTCTATTTGCATAACTATAACTTACCAAATACTTAAAGGGTTTAAAATGCTAATAAGGATAAGTAGAGAAATAATATACCAATGTGAGAGTGAAAAATAAAATGTAAATGTAACGACCCATATTTTACGTGTCGACTAATCGTAAAATAATGGCTACTAGGTTGTTAGTGTTGTTCATGTTGTTCAGAGCTTAAGTCATGAAAATTTAACTCGTGTGGAAGCTAACTCGTGTAGGTGGATTTAGCTTAGGTCGTGTAGTTTTAAGTCGTAGACGACTTAAGGGGTTTCGAGTTATAGGAATTACGACCTATAGAAGTTTCACGAGTTATTGTGTTAGAACGAGTTAAGGGGATAGGTCGGTTATACGACCTAAGGAAATGGTTTAGGACTTAGGGTGGTTGCCGAGTTAAGGGTTAACGACCTAAGGAACTGGACGAGTTAGTAGCTTAGGCGAGTTATCGGTTTTAGGGGTTAAGCGACTTACTAGACAACGACTTAAGAGTGTTTACGACCTATGGAAGTTGAGTCGTGAACGAGTTATAGTAGTTGACCGACCTATGGGGTTTACGACTTATTCGATGAGCGACCTAAGGAAGTTAGTCATGTTAGTTAGGTCGTAGACGACCTAAGTTAGGATGCTGAGGAATTAGGTCGTGTGAGTTTAGGTCGGTGGGGTATTTAGGTCGTAGGTCGTAACTCGTGAAGGCATTAGGTCGCGTAGGAGCTTAAACCATTAAGCCGTTAGGTCGTGTGGCCCTGGGTTTGGTTAGGTCGTGACTAGGTTAGGTCGTTGAGTCACGATGTTAATAAGTCGCTAGGTCACAGGAGTGTTAGGTCGGCCATGACGTTAGGTCGCGTGAGTATGGTGATATTAGGTCGAGCATTGGTGTAAGGCTTAGGTCATTGGGCAGCTAGGCCGCGCGTATCTGTTAGGTCGCCTGCATGTGTTTTAGGTCGGAGGTCTTTAGGTCGGCAATAGTTAGGTCGTGGGCGACCTAAGGGGGCGGACGACCTACGGTTTCAGCCTATAAATAGAGGCGCCTATCTTCACTTTTTGGCACCGGTTTTTGAAGCGACGAAGTGCTGCCATTTTGAGAGCTCGACTACAACATTTCTTCATCTTCTTTTCTCCATTCCAATCTAGTTCTAACATCCATCCAAGATCGAAGATCGAGATCAAATATCCAAGAGCTAAAGTTGAAGATCTTCATCCAACCAAGCTAGATTTCATCGTTTCAAGTGGGATTTCGACGAATCAAGATTGAAGCTTCGCTGTCCAGATCTGAAGTTGATAGTTTTTGAAGTGTTTGGGTGATTTGGTGAGTGGTGGTTATCTCTCACGCGGACCCGAAGGAGTATATTGGATTGGTGGTTTGTTGGAGTGTTGTAGATAGTGATTTTATGCATTTTTCCTTAGATCCAAGTGTAGATCCATTACTTATGAAGATGTTTACTTATGCAAGTTCATTTACCAAGTTGTAGAGATAAAAACCAATGATTTATATTTGTTAGATCTATGCTAAAAACCCATGATCCATGCATGTTAGACTTATGCTCATTTATTTACGAAATTGCCACTATAGTTAATATTGCTTATTAGATCTTGTTTGAATGCTTGATTGTTTGGATGTATGATTGATTTGATTGTTTCAAGTTAGCTAGTGGTTGATTTGGAACAAGATGGTTGAGGATGATTCAAAAGCTAAGTGGAAAGGCTCTTGAATGGTGAAAGCTGCTTATGGCATATGAAGCGGATGTTGAAGCTCATATGTATGGATTAGATGATGTTGAGATGGGACTTTGCCATGATGCGATGAGGCAAGCCATGATGTTGAGATGAGACTTCGCTATGATGCGATAAAGCGAAGCATGATGTGAGATAGCCTTGGTTTAATCCAGACGGGATCATCCCAAGCATGTTGATAACTCGATGATGCGATGCGAGTTGGTTGATAATGGTTAGCTTGAGAGGCGCTTGAGCTAGTATGGAAATAGTCGTCGAGGAGGATGACTAGGTGGCTGAGATCGCATCGTTGTTGAAGGTTCTAGCATGCTCAAAGCAAGAGTACGTTGGAACGGGCTGCGACGATGTTCCAAGCACGGGCTGCGACGACGTGCTAGTACTCTGGGTAGTTGCGAAATTCCTAGGCACAGGCTGCGACGACGTGCGGAGTTATGTATAGAACCGGGGTTACCATTAGCCCTTGACAGATGGATAAAAGAATGAGTTGGTCATTCAATTAACGGTGAAATCAAGGCAATGATAACAGTGATAGCCAGAGTCATGGATGTTTGGCTGTACCATCATTCGGTCTCAAGAGCGGTGTTTTCTGGGTGCTTATCTGATCTTGGTTTAGGCCTTGGGGGTTGTATTTGGAAAACATCGACCTTGACTCGAATGATTATTGCTTTACTTTAATTGTCTGCCATGTTATGCTTGCTTCTCCTTAGTGTGTGTCTGGGGGCTATCACTGTAGTAAGAGGCGGAGTGGGATGGTTTGGTTTCTATTCCTTTTATCCCTTATGCTCTTTTGGTATGTTTGATAGTTGATTTACTGCTCACTAAGACTTTGTCTGACTCAAGGTTTTATGTCTCCTCTTATTACCTTGGGCTGTTCATCCATGTTGGGATGGGCAGACTAGGTAGCAGGTGACAGATGCTGTTCTTGGAGATCTACATTGATGATGACGAAGACGAGCAGGAGGCTTTTGCATATTATTTCATATTATGTACTGGGTGTTCCGCTGTATATACTTTGAGTGCTTTGTAGTGAGGTTTTGATGTATTGACTGTTCTGAGGATTGTATCAAACTTCTAAGATGCTTATTTGATGATATTCTGTTATGAAGCTTCACTATACATATATTTCTCTATTGTATTTTATCCATGCGCTGTGAGTTATGCAATAGATTCTGCGATGGTTATTCTACCCTTGACGGTTACCCATGGCTGCCTGGCACGCCTTTCAGCGCATTATTTCCTTGTTTGGTGCGGGAGTCATGGGCGGTCGTCACATTTGGTATCAGAGCTTTGGTTAATCGATTTTGGCCAACGCTCGCTGACGTAACTACGTATGAGAGACGTAATTGTATTTTGATGAATGATTACTATATATATAATATAGTAGTTTAGAAGGATTTGAACTCCTTATGCAGCTGTTTCTCAAGGTGTTCTAAGTCATTCTTTTTGTAGATATTAAGGATGAGTCGAAGGGGGAGACCAGCTGCTAGGGAAGGCCGTGCTGCTAGGGAAGCTGTTGATTATGCTCCTATGTTTGAGGCCATGATGACTTCGATCATGAGAAGGATACCAGCTTCAGGGCCATCAGTGGATGTTGGAGTTCAAGTTCAAGCTCCAAGACCAGTGGATTTTGCTAAGCTTTGCAAGGACTATACTTCTCTTGGAGGAAAGGTTTTCTTGGGAACGGAATCAACCATTGAAGTGCAAAGATGGATTGATGCTTGTAGAAGGATCTTTGGTGACTTGGGAATTGAGGATGCAACTAAGAGGAAGCTTGCATCAAGGCAACTTCAAGGGAGAGCTTCGGATTGGTGGAATTCTATCGCCATTGATACTCCGGAGGAGGAAATTACTTGGGAGCAATTCCAAGCTAGATTTGAAGCTAAGTTCATCTCTACGGCTCAGAAATCTGTCTTGTTTAAAAAGTTTGTGGAGCTCAAGCAAGGTGGAAGACCCGTTCTTGAGTATGTTTCTGAGTTTGAAGCTTTGTCCAAGTATGCCAGATTGTATATTGATCCTCCCTATCAGAAGAATGAGAAGTTTGTGACCGGTTTGGATGCTTATCTTGGAAGACAGTTGGTGGATCATCTGGACGATCCGTTTGAGAAGCTTGTGGAGAAAGCTCTCAGGCATGAGAGTTTGTTTCCTAGGGAGAGTTCTGTTGTTGCTGTAACCAAGGAAGGGTTTAAGTCACAGAAGGATGGAAACAAGAGGAGGAAGCAACAGCAACAGAAGGGTAACGATGGCCAGAAGAATCCGAGGGGCGAAATGACTTGCTATAACTGCCAGCAGAAGGGCCATCTCTCCAAGGATTGTAGGAATCCAAAGGCGCCGGCGAAATGCCACAACTGTGACAAGCCGGGGCATTTTAGGAAAGATTGTCCAGAACCGAGGAAGGACAGGCAGATTGTACAAGCTTATGCTTTGGGAGCTGTGCCGTCGTTTTCAAAAGCTCTTACTGCTGAAGAGAAAGGGAAGAGTGTGGTGGTTCAAGGTACTCTTTCCATTTGTGGTGTTCCAGTTAGAGTGTTGTTTAATACTGGAGCGTCGCATTCTTTTGTTTGTGATGATCTTGTAGGCTGGTTAGGTTTGGAACCGGATATTGTTGATAGGCCATTGGTTGTGACTAATCCAGTTGGGGGTTCGTCATGTTTGTGTATGATATGCCATGGTCTGGTTGTGTCGAGTCATAGTTGCTCTTTTGTTTGTGATTGTTTTGTTCTGAACTTTGCGGGGTTCGGAATTATTTTGGGTATGGACTGGCTTAGGAAGTATGCGGCAAAGGTTGATTGTGAGAGATTGGAGGTGACAGTCGAGAATGTGGAGGGGCGAAAGGTTGTGATACGATGTAAGCATGAAGAAGGCGTCTTCATGAGCTTCATGTATTCGCTGGTTGTTCCACGGGATGGACTGTCATCGGTGCCAATCACAAATGGATTTGAGGATGTCTTTGACGAAGTCAAAGGATTACCGCCGCATAGGGAGATCGAGTTTCGTATCGATGTAGTTGAGGGAGCCAGACCTGTTGTGATGCCTCTTAGGCGGATGGCGCCTAGGGAACAGCAAGAGTTGAAGGTGCAAGTTGATGACCTTTTACGGAAAGGATTCATTCGGCGTAGTGTGTCCGAATGGGGTGCACCAGTTGTGTTCGCAACCAAAGCGGATGGATCGTTGAGGTTGTGTGTCGATTATCGTGAGCTGAATAAGGTGACTAAGAAGAACAAGTACCCATTGCCGAGAATAGATGACTTGTTTGATCAGCTTCACGATGCTAAGGTGTTTTCTCAGATGGATTTGGCAACGGGATTTCACCAGTTGAGAGTGGCAAAGGATAGTGTGCCGAAGACTGCTTTTAGGACACCATCTGGTTTTTATGAGTGGCTGGTAATGCCGTTTGGATTGACTAACGCACCAGCATATTTTGTGGATCTTATGAATAGAGTGTTCAGAGATCAGTTGAATAAGTTCGTGCTTGTGTTCGTGGATGATATTTTGATTTATTCCAGAACTGAAGAAGAGCACAAGACGCACTTGCGTTTGGTTTTGGAAATCTTGCGGAAACATCAGCTGAAGGCTAAGTTTTCGAAGTGTCACTTCTGGAAGAGTGAAGTGAGGTTCTTAGGCCATGTTATCTCTGGTAATGGAATAGCAGTTGATCCCGCTAAGGTGGCAGCAATCCAGGATTGGATTAGACCTAAAAATGCATCTGATGTGAGAAGTTTTCTTGGATTAGCAGGATATTATCGTCGGTTTATCAAAGACTTTTCCAAGATAGCTGCACCATTAACAGGGTTGACGAAGAAGAACCAAGTGTTCTGTTGGGATGCTAAGTGTGAGCAAGCTTTTGGAATCCTGAAAGAGCGACTGACGAGTACTCCTGTTTTGACTATTCCAAGTGGGAATGATGAGATGGTGGTTTACACCGATGCATGTGGTACTGGACTTGGAGCAGTGCTAATGCAAAAGGATAGAGTTGTTGCGTATGCAAGTCGACAACTAAAGCCGCATGAAAGGAATTACCCGACTCATGATTTGGAGTTGGCGGCGATTGTGTTTGCTCTGAAGATATGGAGACATTATCTATTGGGAGTTCGATTCGAGTTGTTTACGGATCATAAGTCGTTGAAGTATCTTTTCTCCCAAAAGGATTTGAATCTTCGGCAGCAACGATGGCTAGAGTTTTTGGCATCATATGATTTTGGTATAGCTTATACTCCGGGAAAAGGTAACGCAGTAGCTGATGCGTTGAGTCGAAGACATGCCAGATTGGGAGCCATGTTTTCGGAATGGAAGAGTCTCGAGTATTTGGCTGGATTTGATTTCAGGCCCAGATGTGAATTGGAACCTGAGATGTTGGCAAACTTATCGATAAGGCCTACTCTGGTAGAGAGAATTGGCGAGAGCCAAAAGCGAGACGATAAGCTTGTCAAGATTATTCGAGATTTGGAATCTGGATTGGACCCAGAAAAGGATAAAGGATTCGAAGTCGATCGAGAGGGTTGGCTTCGGAAGCAAGGACGACTAGTTGTTCCCGATGTAGATGGATTGAGAGATGAAGTTCTTAGAGAAAGTCATCACTCGAAGTTGACAATTCATCCAGGTGGAAATAAGATGTATCGGGATATGAAGAGAACCTATTACTGGGAAGGTATGAAGAAGGATGTTGGAAATTTTATTTCCAAGTGCATGAATTGCCAGTTGGCTAAAGCAGAGCAGAAGAAGCCCAGTGGATTGCTTCAGCCGTTCGAAGTTCCTACATGGAAGTGGGAGCAAATATCGATGGATTTTATCGATGGTTTACCTAGAACCAGAACGGGAAATGAAGGGATTTGGATCATTGTAGATCGTTTGACTAAGAGTGCAAGATTTATTCCTGTTCGATCAACTAGGACTGCATCGAAGTTGGCTGAATTGTATGTTAAGTGGATAGTTCGATTCCATGGTATTCCGAAGAGTATAGTGAGTGATCGAGACCCATTGTTCACTAGTGGATTTTGGAAGAGCTTCCAGGAAGTTTTGGGAACCGAGTTGTGTTTGAGTACAGCTTATCACCCTCAAACAGATGGTCAGACTGAGAGAGTCAACGGAGTTTTGGAAGATCTCCTCAGAGCATGTGTTTTGGATTTCGGAGGATCATGGGAGGATCATCTTCATTTGGTGGAGTTTGCATATAATAACAGTTACCAGTCAAGCATTGGTATGACACCATATGAAGCCTTGTATGGAAGACCGTGTAACTCTCCGACATGTTGGTTGGAAACAGGAGAAAAACTGATACTTGGGCCAGAGATGATTCGACAAACTTCGGATTGTATAGAGATCATTCGGCAACGAATGAAGGCAGCCCAAGATTGTCAGAAAAGTTATGCCGATAAGCGTCGTAAGGATTTGGAATTCAACGTAGGTGATATGGTTTTTGTGAAGATTTCTCCATTGAAGAATGTTATTCGATTCGGGAAGAAAGGAAAATTGACTCCGAGATTTGTTGGACCATTCCCGATCATCGAGCGAATTGGAAAGCTCGCTTATAGATTGGAGTTACCGGAAAAGATGGCGGGTGTGCACAATGTTTTTCATGTATCTTATCTACGGAAGTATGTGCACGACTCGAATACGGTGGTTTCTGCAGGTAGCTGTGAAGATTTGGAGGTTGATCCAGTTGTTAGAAGACCTCGTAAGCCGCTTCGTATTTTTGAAACCGATACGAAACAGCTTAGGAGGAAGACGATTACGTTGCTCAAGATACAATGGAGTGATGATGTTAACGACTGTACGTGGGAGGAGGAAGAGAGGATAAAGGCAGCTCATCCCGAACTCTTCGAGGTATGGCCCTAAGGTGTCGTGACATCTCATGAATTTGTACCTTGTTCTAGTCTTAGAATTCTGCATGCTAGGTTAGGAATTGGATGCATGGTTTGTTGATTGCTATGGATGGTAGGCATGCAGAATAGTTTTGATTGCTGTTGTTTGTTTGGAATTTCGGGGGCGAAATTCCTAAGGGGGAGAGAATGTAACGACCCGTATTTTACGTGTCGACTAATCGTAAAATAATGGCTACTAGGTTGTTAGTGTTGTTCATGTTGTTCAGAGCTTAAGTCATGAAAATTTAACTCGTGTGGAAGCTAACTCGTGTAGGTGGATTTAGCTTAGGTGGTGTAGTTTTAAGTCGTAGACGACTTAAGGGGTTTCGAGTTATAGGAATTACGACCTATAGAAGTTTCACGAGTTATTGTGTTAGAACGAGTTAAAGGGATAGGTCGGTTATACGACCTAAGGAAATGGTTTAGGACTTAGGGTGGTTGCCGAGTTAAGGGTTAACGACCTAAGGAACTGGACGAGTTAGTAGCTTAGGCGAGTTATCGGTTTCAGGGGTTAAGCGACTTACTAGACAACGACTTAAGAGTGTTTACGACCTATGGAAGTTGAGTCGTGAACGAGTTATAGTAGTTGACCGACCTATGGGGTTTACGACTTATTCGATGAGTGACCTAAGGAAGTTAGTCATGTTAGTTAGGTCGTAGACGACCTAAGTTAGGATGCTGAGGAATTAGGTCGTGTGAGTTTAGGTCGGTGGGGTATTTAGGTCGTAGGTCGTAACTCGTGAAGGCATTAGGTCGCGTAGGAGCTTAAACCATTAAGCCGTTAGGTCGTGTGACCCTGGGTTTGGTTAGGTCGTGACTAGGTTAGGTCGTTGAGTCACGATGTTAATAAGTCGCTAGGTCACAGGAGTGTTAGGTCGGCCATGACGTTAGGTCGCGTGAGTATGGTGATATTAGGTCGAGCATTGGTGTAAGGCTTAGGTCGTTGGGCAGCTAGGCCGCGCGTATCTGTTAGGTCGCGTGCATGTGTTTTAGGTCGGAGGTCTTTAGGTCGGCAATAGTTAGGTCGTGGGCGACCTAAGGGGGCGGACGACCTAAGGTTTCAGCCTATAAATAGAGGCGCCTATCTTCACTTTTTGGCACCGGTTTTTGAAGCGACGAAGTGCTGCCATTTTGAGAGCTCGACTACAACATTTCTTCATCTTCTTTTCTCCATTCCAATCTAGTTCTAACATCCATCCAAGATCGAAGATCGAGATTAAAAATCCAAGAGCTAAAGTTGAAGATCTTCATCCAACCAAGCTAAATTTCATCGTTTCAAGTGGGATTTCGACGAATCAAGCTTGAAGCTTCGCTGTCCAGATCTGAAGTTGATAGTTTTTGAAGTGTTTGGGTGATTTGGTGAGTGGTGGTTATCTCTCACGCGGACCCAAAGGAGTATATTGGATTGGTGGTTTGTTGGAGTGTTGTAGATAGTGTTTTTATGCATTTTTCCTTAGATCCAAGTGTAGATCCATTACTTATGAAGATGTTTACTTATGCAAGTTCATTTACCAAGTTGTAGAGATAAAAACCCATGATTTATATTTGTTAGATCTATGCTAAAAACCCATGATCCATGCATGTTAGACTTATGCTCATTTATTTACGAAATTGCCACTATAGTTAATATTGCTTATTAGATCTTGTTTGAATGCTTGATTGTTTGGATGTATGATTGATTTGATTGTTTCAAGTTAGCTAGTGGTTGATTTGGAACAAGATGGTTGAGGATGATTCAAAAGCTAAGTGGAAAGGCTCTTGAATGGTGAAAGCTGCTTGTGGCATATGAAGCGGATGTTGAAGCTCATATGTATGGATTAGATGATGTTGAGATGAGACTTTGCCATGATGCGATGAGGCAAGCCATGATGTTGAGATGAGACTTCGCTATGATGCGATAAAGCGAAGCATGATGTGAGATAGCCTTGGTTTAATCCAGACGGGATCATCCCAAGCATGTTGATAACTCGATGATGCGATGCGAGTTGGTTGATAATGGTTAGCTTGAGAGGCGCTTGAGCTAGTATGGAAATAGTCGTCGAGGAGGATGACTAGGTGGCTGAGATCTCATCGTTGTTGAAGGTTCTAGCATGCTCAAAGCAAGAGTACGTTGGAACGGGCTGTGACGACGTTCCAAGCACGGGCTGCGACGACGTGCTAGTACTCTGGGTAGTTGCGAAAATTCCTAGGCACAGGCTGCGACGACGTGCGGAGTTATGTCTAGAACCGGGGTTACCATTAGCCCTTGACAGATGGATAAAAGAATGAGTTGGTCATTCAATTAACGGTGAAATCAAGGCAATGATAACAGTGATAGCCAGAGTCATGGATGTTTGGCTGTACCATCATTCGGTCTCAAGAGCGGTGTTTTCTGGGTGCTTATCTGATCTTGGTTTAGGCCTTGGGGGTTGTATTTGGAAAACATCGACCTTGACTCGAATGATTATTGCTTTACTTTAATTGTCTGCCATGTTATGCTTGCTTCTCCTTAGTGTGTGTCTGGGGGCTATCACTGTAGTAAGAGGCGGAGTGGGATGGTTTGGTTCCTATTCCTTTTATCCCTTATGCTCTTTTGGTATGTTTGATAGTTGATTTACTACTCACTAAGACTTTGTCTGACTCAAGGTTTTATGTCTCCTCTTATTACCTTGGGCTGTTCATCCATGTTGGGATGGGCAGACTAGGTAGCAGGTGACAGATGCTGTTCTTAGAGATCTACATTGATGATGACGAAGACGAGCAGGAGGCTTTTGCATATTATTTCATATTATGTACTGGGTGTTCCGCTGTATATACTTTGAGTGCTTTGTAGTGAGGTTTTGATGTATTGACTGTTTTGAGGATTGTATCAAACTTCTAAGATGCTTATTTGATGATATTCTGTTATGAAGCTTCACTATACATATATTTCTCTATTGTATTTTATCCATGCGCCGTGAGTTATGCAATAGATTCTGCGATGGTTATTCTACCCTTGACGGTTACCCATGGCTGCCTGGCACGCCTTTCAGCGCATTATTTCCTTGTTTGGTGCGGGAGTCATGGGCGGTCGTCACAGTAAAGATCTACTGATAGTTATAAATATAAAAGAAATTTAAGCTGTAAAATGAATGATACATGTATAAGTGAATGAATAAAATTTAAACTTAATGAAATATAAAATTGGTAAATGGAAACTAATTAAATTTGTATATAACTAAATGTCAATAAACTTGGAAGTGTATGAAATTAAAATTGACTTGGAAATGTATAATTGATTTAGTGTAGATTTTGGATGGATGTTAATGTTTGATATGCATTGGTTGTTAGATGGATGATAATTGATTAAGTAGAATTCATTAGTGTTAATGAAATTGAATAAACGGAATAAAATTTTAAATAATTAAATTCAAATTGGGAGCAAATTGACTTGAATTAAAAATGTGAATGAAACAAACTTGAATAAATCGGAAACAAATTGAATGTAAACCTATTGCATGGATGAATAAGAAAATAGATGACTTTGTGTTTATGATTGTTCTTTAGAAAATTTGAAGTTTTGAAGTTTTGTACTTTGAAATAATAAAAGCAAATTTTTGGAGAAAAAAAAAATCCAACATTGTCCAATATATGCTGAAACGAAAACAATCATAACTTTTAAACGGCTAAGCGGAATTTGACAATTTTGGACTTTTCGGAAAGTTTAGAAACTATAGCACAACTTTTGTTTAGATAACTTGAGAAAATTCCTTCGTCTGCTTGGTTAAAAACTTGAATGTTACTCGCTGTCCTGTGTAAAAATAAGTAAAATCAGTAGTATACACCCTTAGTATTTTCGCCATATCTCTTGACTGGTTTATCGGATTTTGATGATCTTGCACTTTCTGGAAAGCTAAGTACTTAAGCTAAAACTTTTGTTTTAAGTGTTTTGTGTTTTGATATCGTTTATAAGGTCGAAAATGTGGGTGAACGTCGCTGACCTGCGCAATTCATTGCCCAGGCTGAGGCGTATCCTCTAAGTAAAACGGCCGTAACTTTTGAATGTATGGTCCGAATTCGATGATTTTGGATATTCCGGAAAGCTTGAAATGAATACGACAACTTTTGTTTAGATTCTGTTGCCAAATTTTATAGTTTAGGTGACCTAAAACTGAGATTTGTTTGCTGTCCTGAAATTGGAATCTCAGTTTTGAAGCTAAATAGGTTATATATATGTTGTGTAGGCTAAATATATCGATCTATCTTTATATGCATGGTTCTAACTTAGTTATTGAGCATTTTAGTAGGTAGCAAAGGGGTTGCGCTTCGTTGTAGAGCTCGCTTCTGTGCTAAATACAAAATGTAAGTAAACTGCTAATAAATGCTAAATAAAAGGTACGCTTATGCTTTTATATGGTATTGGTGATATATATATGTTGTTTCCCCAGATATGGGATGCCTCATCATTGAGATGAGATGTATATTTGATATATATTGGTTATATTTGTGTTATATATTGAATTGTAAAAAATTTCGATCGAGCCGCGCAAAGGAGACCCCGCCGAAATTTTCCGTGAATCCGGGTGTTAGAAAATTTTTCAAGTTTTTAAATTTTATAACTTGTTTTGATAACTAACTTTTAAATTTAGAAAGCCGTTCGGAGTAACATTGTGGAAGCGTAGTTATGACTTTATAAATGGAATTTCATTGTTTTATAAGTTGGTAACTTTGAATAAAATATATCTAATGTTGAATTCTATACTTAGTTCCTTTTCCCTTCTTTTTCTTTTCAGGGACGAAAAGTTTTGAGTGGGGGAGAGTGTAACGACCCGTATTTTTAGCTATTTTAATTAGAAAATTTAAGGTGATTATTGAAGGAAAATGATTATTAATGTAATTTGTTGAATAATTTAATATTTGAAATTATTTGAATAATTGGATAACGGGTTTAATATGATTAAAAATGATTTGTAAAATTCTATTTTATCATATTAAAGTTAGAATGATGTTGTAGAACTTTTAAAATCGAATTAAAAGTAAATTTGTGAAAATTGAATATTTTAATATTTAATTGACGAGTTAAAATAGCCATTTTTCAAACAGTCTCGGATTTCGACGAAACTTGTTTCATCGGATCCGTAATAGTAAATTATGGTAGGATTTCAATTTTCGTAGCAATTGGACTTGTTGTTTGGCCGTGCGAGCTTGAAACGAGTAGAAATTTAATTTCGAATTTAATTAAAATAATCGACTTCGAAAAGCTATCTTCCAGATATGATCGAATTAGGCCTTGAAACTAGTTCCATTGCGTCCGGAATGGGGGTAAAACCTTATAAACGCCTGGCGGCACGTCTCGATTGGAGTTCGGATGATTTTGGACCTACCTATATAAATACGCACGCAAACCGAGACAGTTTTATTATTATTTTAATCCAGAAACCCTAATTCTAAATCATGGCCACCACCTATTCCATGGCCAGAAATTGCCGATCTTCTTTCCTTAATATCTCTCAATCCGTTCGACAAAATCGAAATATTCCAAAAGCAAAAGTGTAAATCTCGACGAGCTCTTCAAATCCATACGGTTGATGTATGCTAATTTTTCATGGATTCGTCCAGATCTGACTTGGAAGTGTGTACGTATTTCCTTGGATTGCGTGCAAACGACGGCGAATGACGGGATGAAACTTGGCGCGTAGGTGGCTCTGGTGAAGGGCTTCGTGGTGGCGCTAGCTGATCGTTCTGGAAGTCGACGAGGTGGTCATGAAAATTGCTTGAAGATCGGCGGCTAATGGGTTTGCATACGTGAATTTCACGTTGGGGAAGAAGCGCCGGAATCACGGAGATGAGAGCTGCGCTGCAGTGCAGATCCGAAAGTGTTTGGAGCTCATTAAAATTTTATGTTAAATCGAACGTCGCTCGATTTGATTTAAAATCGTAAAATCAAGGTGAGTGTTTTATAACGCTTACAACGTACTGAATATCTTTATGCTAGTTAAATTTGACATTATGCATAGTTATGATTTTTATTTGTTGTTGTTTGATAAAATTTAATTATCATATAGATTGTCATTTGAATTCACCGTTAAAAAAATTAAATTGACAGTTAAATTTAAATTAAAATTGAATTGCGATTAAATTACCTGACATTGATAAATATGAAATTGCCGTGAATTGTATTGCCTATTGGATGATGTATTTCGATGGATGTTATTGGTTGATATTTAAATGTTTGGATGTTTATTTGTTTATATATATCCTGCTATGCATACATATGACACTGTGATTGATTTAAATGATATATTCATCCCTGACATTTAATTGTAATAACTAATCACTTGGCCATAGGTTAGAAAATTATATACGGACACCGAGTTGGATAAATTAAATGATTTTAAAAGTTGTTTTGAAATTATTTAAATGAATTGATTTTAAGAATAAAATCCAATTTATGGAAATTGAATTATTTGAATTGGAGCTCGAAATGTTAGAATTTAAACTTGGTAAACGAAATTATTAAATAAAATCGAAGTTTAGATTTAAATTGAAAATTGAAATACGGTGTAAATTTTTGAAAGTTGATTTGTTTTAAAAGATTGGACTTTTAATCGAACACTGAATATTTCTAAGAAAATTGATATGAAATGATATTTCAAGTTTGAATTTGGAATTGAAAATTTATTTGAAATTTAGATTTAAATTAATTTGGAATTGAATTGAAATTTAAAAAAATTTATGAATTGAAATCGAAATTTACGTGGAATAGAAATTTATTCAAGTTGAAATTGGAATAAATCGATTAAATCGAAATGGAATTTGGATTTGATTTAGATAGGAAATTTGGGAAGTTGACCGGTTTGACTTTGGAATTATTTATCAAATAATTTTTGATTTTTACCAAACTATTTTATATATAAACCATTTTATATTCAAATTATTTTCGATTAAACTATTTAAATATTTTCTATTAAACTATTTTGAATTATTTAACTATTTTAAACTATTTAAACTATTTTCTTAAATTCAAACTGGTTAAAGAGACGGAAATGTTTATATTTAAACCTTTGGTTTAAATACGAACTAGGTTAAAGTAGAGATTATAACCTAAATTGAATTCGAATCAAATTTTGAAGTGAAATTGATTTATCGGACAAAATTGATAATTTTGAATATATGATGATTTTGAAATGGATTTGATTTTAAAGCGAATATGATATTTTGTTATCAATCATGAATCAATTTGAAATATAAAAGAGCCATCAGTGTAATAATACGTAGTTATTAAAGAGACCGGGATCGGATATGGACATACTCTCTGTCGATACCGAAAACCACTTTAATAACTATTATACGCGGAGTGTTGATCCAGAATGAAGTGGATGGTTTGGTGAACGCGTTGACTGAAGAAAGAGAACGATATTGGATGACCCCTGACATGACAAAAACAGGAGCCGCGCCGGGCCATTGAGGTTCGCCACCTCTAGCGGACACACTTCTTCGATACCATATCTATTACATTTGTGATTTGATTTGGGTGCACCCCTTGATTTGGGAGTGTTGTTTCGCGGTGTTGAGGTAGTAGCTGCTATGCTCAACATCAGTCCGGATCACGCAACTACTAGTATCCTAGTTGGTATCGCCTCATGTACCTTGTCATACTGATTATCCTATTCGCGACCACTACGTTTTGGTTTGTACCTTGAGTATATGGATTGCCCTCTGGTGACTTCCGATTTTGGGGAAACTACGGTCTTGTATATGCTTTTGGGAATATAAAATGTGTTAAGGGGGATTATGGTAACGCCTTAACGCTATTTTGATACTTTATATTACTGATAGACATTATCTACTTAGCGTACATTACTACCTAGTAGATAGTTTAACGGATCCTTGAAAGGTGGAAAATCCCGTAACATCTCTTAAGTTATTGCACGCACGTTGACACTAGATATGAGATGTCAAACCCCGTAAACATCTCTGACGCCGTCACACTCATATTTATTTACGATTGATTTAACTTTCATATGGATATTTTAGTCCTGACTCGAGTGTTTTGTCTTTTCATTACACTCGGGTCAGTCCTGAGTATTCAGATTTTTGAAGATCTATTCTGGAGGACGAAGACGAAGATTTGGTATACTATTACTATTATTATCTGTGCATCATGTTGTCTGCTGCATTATTTATTTGTTCTGTTGTATATGTATAACTCTGATAAATGTTGTATAAATAATTGTCTAAGTATAGTAAACAGCTTCATGAACTGTTTATTTGACTATTATATTTTATCGTTCCGCTGCGAGATTCTGTGTTGTTTCATTTCCTTTATTTCTTTTCTTTTCTTAATTACCCCAATAACCATCTGCCTTTTTTTAATGGTTTGGAACCGGCATGTGTATTCGATCGTCGGTTTAAACTGTCCAAAAAGGCGGGTCGTTACAGGGACTTCATTGTTGTTGAGATTTCTCTAGTTGAGAGTGCAGTAATTGGATAAGATTGAATTGCCAATTTGGATAACTGAGATTCATTGTATTTCACGTATCTCTGAGGGAGTACGTGTATGATTCATCGTTGGTTGTTGAATTTGTAGTTCAGTTGGATTTGGAAGTTGTGCTAGACTTGGGTATAGACTGATGTTCTGTTCAGATTGGTGGATCTAGAGATGAGTAGAGCTCTGGATTTTGGTGGTGTAGTTTGTTAGTTTAGCTTCTGTAGAGCGAGTCTCCCAGTGATTTATACTTGGAAATTCGAAATGGCATTAGAGTTTTATTCTGACGTATGTCAGGATAATTAATTAGATATGTTTGTTTGTTTGATTGATTGCCATGGTTGTTAGTAACTGATTGATAAGTATGCTTTGCTGTTTGAAATTAAAATCTTTTAAGGGTTATTAAATTATCTTTGCTTTTAAATTTCGGGGACGAAATTCTTTTAAGGGGGGAGGATTGTAACGACCCAGAGTTTTGGGCAATATCGATTTAATAATCTGCAATAATAATTAAATTGGTTTGATAAATTTTCTTTATAATTTTAGTTTAAATTTGTGAAATTAATCTTTTAAAGGTAAATAAATTTTTAATCTGGCAAAATTTGATAAGAATTGTTTTTCAAACCTAATAAAATGTTATTCTGTTTATAATATATATATAATTGATATATATTGTGAATAGGAATATCTTTTGCTTTAAATAAAAATTGAATTTTCGAATTGTAATATATATGTAAGTATATTTTATAATTTGTATTGTTTTAAAATTTAATTCAATCTATTGATAATTTTGAATAATAATTTAAAATTTTGTTTTGAAATTTTATTTTTCAAAAGTTAATTTAGATTTATCAAATTGTTTTCAATCATAAGATAATTGTTTGTTTTCAAAATATAAGATTTGTTATTTATTTTAAATATGATAATTTAAAAAATAAAGTGTTGCTTTGTTTTAAAATGCTTATTATGAAATGGTTATAAATATTTAAAGTTATAAATAAACTCTTTTTAAAATAATCTCCTAAATTTAGAATAATTTGTAAACATAAGTAGTATGTAAATAAATTACTAAATTCACATTTACATAAATATAAATACAAATTCATATTTCACAAATTTAAAGAAAACATATAATACATATATTTGATTTAAACCATAAGCAATTGTTTATAAAATATCACACTTGTAAAACAAAGAAAATGCATCTTTAACACTTGTAAGAAAACTAAATACTTTGGTGACAAATGTAAATTTATGTAAACAAGTGTCTTCATTCTTTTTAATAAACATAACACTTTCATTTTTCTTTCTTTTCTTTCTTTTAAACTTTAATGGCAACCAGATATTTATTTTCTCAAATCTGAAATTTAAGTTCTGCAAAACAAAAGTAAATCAGCAACTTCAAAACCACAAAAGCAAAAAAATCCAATCTGTAATCAAGTTTTACTAGCAATCTGCAATTTGAAATCTGCAAATGGAAGGAAGATCATCAGTTCAACAATCAACCTGCAAATTTAAAATACATAAGCAAATCTGGAAACCTCAAATTGCAACCTGTGATTTAAACCTGCAATACTTCAATTCTTCTGCAACTAAAATAAAGAATCATGGGCAAAAGCAAAGAAACCTGTAAACAACAAAAATTGAAGCATGCAAAGGCACTTGATTTCAACAGAAAGCAGAGGTATTTTTCAGGAAAATTCAAGCCTGGGAAATGAAATAAATCTGCTCTGCAACTTTATCTCGTGAGTAAATAATTTCAAAAACAGTTTGATCTGAGTTTTTAATTACATGCATATGATGATCTAAAGATTTATCTTAATGTTTCCTGGAAGTCATTCAATTTTTATTATTAAATTTATAGTCATGTTTATATATGAGAAAACCTGTGTACATAGTTAGACATTCTGTTTCTTGTTCTTATTTCAGACCAGAACTCTTTCAAATTTCAAATACTTCAATCTATACCCTATTTGATCATAATATGTGAATGAAAGTTGTTAGTAATTGTTTGATGAAATTTTTAAAAATAGTTTCTGTATGTTTAAGTTTATAAATAGAATTTAAAATGATAAATACAGTGAAACTTATATTTTGGTAAAAAATCAACTTGCTTGATTTCAAGTTTGAATTATAGGGATGGATTCGTGATTGAAAATCACGAATTTTGACATGCAATTCAGAATTTTCAGATTGTTATTCAATTGGGAATCAGGTGATGGAGGTTTTCGGCAATATGGTGAATTGCCGTTGAATCGCTTGTTGTTTTGGATCGAATTTTTGGGTGAAACTTGTTTTAAGATCGTAGATGAAGGGAAAAATGTTGTATAATTTTTCCTATGATCGAATCGTTTGCAATCAATCAAACTAGGGTTTAAGTTTGCATTTTCGTTCGGCTTGGATGTTGTTACTTCGCGACTTGGTTAAGGTTCTGGAGTCAATCGCAATGAAGGGAATGGTATTGTGAAGGTTGCGGCGATGTTCTGGGGTGGTCGTGGGAGCTGCCGGTGGTGGCGATCGTGGGTGGCGTTGGAATTTGTGATCGAATGATCTACAGTTTTTTTCGAGTTTATGAGTCGAATTTTGATTCGAACCTGGATTTTTGATTTTGGGTTGTGGGAGAGGACGTCGAAGTCGTGTGGGGTTGGTCGGCGATCAGATAGTTTATCGGAGGGAGGCGGCTTGGTTGCGCACGTACACGCATGTACGATGTGCACTGGAAATGGAGCTTTGGGGAAGACGATCTGAATACTCGAAGGAGCACTCGCGTTTCATCGCGATTTTCTCGAAGTAGGGGAGAGGTAACTGGGTGCTTGGGGACTGGCTCATGTAGTTTAGGTGGTTAACTCGAGTTTGGTCGAGTTGTTTAGTTAGTACTGTGTAGAATGTTAAGTACTGTATTGATAAAGCCTGCAAAATTTAAAACTTATTGTTGAAAAGGAAATCAAGCATTAATTTATGTGTGACGACCCGGAATTTTTAAGCATTTGAAATCAGGATATTTAATTGATTTTAAATATTTAAAAGTTAATTTTTTTTAACTTTAATTCAAATATCATAAATTACTGATAATTAAAAATGAAATTTAATAATTAGATATCGGGTAAATTGTTGAATCTTCAGTTTTAAGCTTATTTAAAATAATTTGAAGGCTTGTAAAATTTATATTGATAACACTGAAGAAATTAGAAGTTGTAAAATTGAAATTAATAGTGGTTTGTTCAGTTTAAAATTTATATCATTTAAATTGAATTTGAAAATAGCCTTCCGAGGCACAGTCTCGGAATCCGACGAAACCAGTTCCATTGGATCCGTAATATTGAATTATTATCCGATTTCAAATTTCGTGTTGAATGGAGTTAGTGTGTGAATCTACGTTATATAAACGTGTTGAAGTTGCATCGAAAATTTAATTCAATAATACATATTCTGGTCAAACTATTTTAACAAGCAACTTATTTTCTCTCAACATCTTTTTCATTTCATTTCAGAGCACTGTAGTGTTCCTTCTCCAACACGCCTCACTGTCTCCATTTAGTACACTTCCTTTCCGTATACTCACATTTTTAGCAGACAAGAAAACATCGTAGCCGACCTAACGTTTCCTTTCGCTCAAATCAATGTTCCCCTTTCTTTTTCGTTCAGAGCATAATTCACATCTTTAAAAGAAAAATAATGGCCGATGTTTCGAATCGAAAATCAAGTTCAATTCATAGCCGAACTCTTTTTCTTCAAAACCCCAAATCAGTTCGCGATAATAAATCGACCGAAGCCCCATTTTTCAATATCGAAATTTGAAACCCTCAGTTCAAATCTCGAGCCTTGCTTATCCAGTTCGAACAGCCTCTGTTAGAATCCAAAATCCCCAAATTTACAAATCAATTCTTATGAAAAGAAAAATGTTCATCACTTCTCTCGGGCATCGCGAGACTCGTCGGCGTCTAGCATTTGGGGGTAGGGACCTTCGATTCAAAATCGAAGAATTTGGATTCGCTCGCGCGTTCAGTCTCATATTGATTCGAGATGAATTTGTAATCGTCGGAGCTGGAGGGCATTGGGCCATGCGTGCTGGGTTTTGAGCACTCTCGCGAGCGTGTTTGGGCAGTGAGTTGTGATGGGACGATGCTCGGAGGGTTCGAAGGTGCGATTGGGGAAGTGGCTATCGGTCGCGTTTGAGTTGCTGTCTTCGTGAGCGGGATTCAGCAAGCTAGGGTTTCGCTTAGGTATTCAGAGGGGAAGCTGAGGTATTTGTTTTCTTTTATTCAATTTTATAGGTCAGGGAATAAACGTATAATCCAAAAATTTATTTCACAGTAAAATAGATTTATGCTATCATTAAGGGAATTTATGTACAGATAGTTTTAAAACAATTTATTTTCTCCAATTCCTAGATTTATATAAATAAGTGTTGTTAGGCAGTAAAGGAAATTGATGTTCTTATTAAAGTATGTATATATATATAGTGATTGAAAGGAAAAAATCGTATAGTTTGTATGAAAGAAATAAGTTTTTTTATAATGACATATATAGATTATTTTTATAAGTATGTATAGGTAATTTCGAAAAGAAAATAATAAAATTAATATACACATATATACATTATATTTTTACTTGGTTATTTTAAATATAGTGTATAAGGGGATTAACTTAATGGATTATTTTTGTAACTTAAAAATTTATTTATTATGGGAGAAATTGGTTTAAATAAACTTATTTACTTTCCGACAAGTAGTTTTAAATTAAATAAATGGCTAATTAAATCTATGCGATTTAGTTGTTCAATTAATTCGGATATTAATGAAATATATAATGTTATTCAAGGTTTAAAATCGAAAACAAGCTGGATTGAAAGCGGATTAGAGTGGGCTGTAAATAAAAGCAAAGGTGAGTTAATCTCACTCAGTTAAATTTAAATTTAAATGATTAAATTTAAATAATTGGTTGAATGGATGAATTGAATGGTGTGATATAGTATGATATTTTGGGATTGGCATATTATATTGTGCTAACATTTGTGGATGCAGGGAAACAGGTTGGAGGGATCCAACTGGACCCCTCACATTTATTTAAATTATCCAATATTCTCTGTTGTGATTGTTTGTTATCCTATGATGAGTTATATTGGAATATTGAATGTTATGGTTTGACTGGATATTTGGGTATAATGAATTACCAAAATATATGAATTGGATTGTTGAGAAGAAATTAAAAGGGAGTAAATTTGTAAATGAAATAATTATAGAAAGTTGAATAAATAAAGAATGAATTGAAAAGAAATAGAAGTAATATGAAAATAATAAATAACTTCGAGTATGAAGAGAAATGGAATTTTGAATAAAATGAAATTGATGAATTGTAAACTTAAGTTATATCAATTAAAGAAATAAAGAATTATTGTAAATTTCAAAGTTTAAATTTGTTTAAAGGAATAAAGAAGTAATTGAGAAATCTAAAATTGGAATTTTTAGTTAAGGTGTTTTTAAAATCATAATCAAGAAATGAGATCTGAAATTAATTGATTCTGAATTAAAAGGGAATAAATTGGAAATCAATTTGGGAAATTGATTTAAGTGATTGAAGATGGAATTTTTCTCTGAATAACCAAGTACGTTTCTAAAGTAAATTTTTAAATATAAGTTAAAGGTTTAAAGTTGTTTAAAAAGGGTAAGTTTTGGGAAAATTTCTTATTTTAAATATTTAAACCCTAAAGTAAATATTTTCTCTAAATCTATTATAGTATTAATTATTTAAAGAATGACTTAACATGACGATTTGAAAAGTATTAATCTAGTTATATTTAATAAGTAACCTTATTTTTAAATATTCAATATAGTATGGTATTTTAAATAAATTATTGATTTAGTTTCATTTAAATGTTTTAAAGTATATTTCAAAATTAAGTGTTTTAAATTATTTTAAAAATCTAGTTTTGTACTTGGAAATTTCAGAGGAAATAGAAAATACTTGGGAAAGTTATTCTGGGAAAGAAAGATGGTTTTGAAACTGTTTTCAAAGGATCGAAAATAGAAATATATCTTGTGAAGATATTTTGAAGTTAATAAATAATTGGGGAAATTATTTATTTTGGATGGTTGTTTGTGAATGATAATTGATAGTTAAATAACCGACTATCAATATGGGCCAAATGCGTTGATCGTTTCGAAGAGACCGGGATTGAGTTTGCTACATTACAGCATGATAGGGGGTTCTCGCTTTGCGTTTGGTGGCGAACGAGAGACTCTTACCCCTACATGTCCCGGGGAGGGGTTGGTTGCGAGTCGAGAGGCTGGCCGTAAAAGTAAACTCGAGGTATCACTGTATGCCACGGCGGGGCTGGGATGGTTGCAAAGCCTACCAGTTGTGGCCGCTGTCGGACGGTTGCAAAGCCTACGATCGTTACAGTGGTATCAGAGCTTAGGTTGGTGATAACCTTGGCTCTGGTGGGAAATTACTCAATTAGAGTCCGTAGTACTCTAGAATGAGTTTGAGCGTATTAATAGATATGAGCGCGTATTTGTTAGTGGGTATAAAAAATGGTTTTATATTGTGTTGATTGGTTTAGTGAGTGGCATATGAACCTTCGTCGGCACAGTCTGGACAACTGTATCGAAGGGGTTTCTAAACACTTAAATAGAACAGTTTGACACAATATTGTTTTAAATAGGGTAAATGAAATAATTTTACCCAAAATTATTTTTGTATAGAAAAGAAATGATCTTTCGTAATGGTTATAGTTATATATGAACGCTTGGTTGTTAGAAATGATAATGTTAAATTGTTATCAATGTGTAAAAGTAAATGAGAAATTGAAATAATAACCAAAGGTTAAGGAATAAATTTATAAACAAATAAAATTTGAAAATGTGATTCATAATTGAATGAGGAATAGAAATCATAATTAAAGACTAAGAAAACAAATTCATAAACAAATGAAATTGTAAATGTAAATTATGAATGTGAATTATAGTATGATTAATAATAATAATTAAAATAAGATAGATTTCAAAGTAATGTTTGAATATGCATTTAAAGGATTGGGAATTTGAAATTCGGAAAATTTAAATTCCCTTGAATTTGAGAAAGATTCTCAAAGGGTTGGGAAAATAGTATATATTGGAGGAATATTTTGAATTGGATTTAAAATCTGGTGTGCACTTGAAATTAAGAATATTTGAAATGTTTTAAAGTGATAAAAGCATTGAACTCTTACGGTCGCTGGAAAATAATTCCGATGATGATCGCGACATCATCGGTGTTCATTTTCGAGTTTCCAAGAGAGAAATTGCTACCAAATTTTTTTAAATTGGAATTGTTTGCAAAGGATAAATTTGATTTTAGAAATGCAAATGATTTTGGGTAAGTGTTTTCAAAGGAAATTTGTTGGAAAGAAAACCAAGATTGGTTTAAATTTTGAAAAGTGTGATTTGGGATGTTCGAGATTTCAAAGAGATTTGAAACCAAAGCCGGGAGTTTAAAAATCCTGATGAGATAAATTGTAAGCTTATAAATTGAGATGAGTTTTAAATCAGGAAGGAAATTTGAGCTTTGAATGTTGGAATTAAAATTTAAAGTGAGAAGTTAAAAAATGAAATTAACTTGGATGGATGAATTAAATTGAATTGTATTGAATTAAATAAATCCAAGTTAGAAATAGAATGGAATAGGAATAAAAATTAAATTGAGTTATTGAATGGAATTTGACTCTGACCTGAATAAATGGAAATAAATTAGATAAGAAACTGGATTAAAATAGAAGTGGTATGAATTGCAAATAAAATCCAACTAAGTGGTTATAAATTGGAAAATGGCCATGTAATCAATTGAATGAGTTGAATCTGGAAAGTTAAATTTTATAATAACTAATCAAATGAAATTGTAGATTTAATATGAGATTTGGTTGAGATAAGTTGTAAACTTATGAATTGAATTTTTTTTTAAGAAGAATAAAAGAGTTAAAACAATTTAACTTGGATAATGGTAAAGAAGTTAAATTATTGGAAAATTTAATTAATTGTGGCTTGAATGGAAAATTATAGCAAAGTAAATGGATTAAAGTTTTTGGATATAAATTGGAATTGAATTGGACAGGGAAATAAAAAAAAATTAAATTAAGTTAAAATGAATAAACTTAAACTGAGTTTAATATTGAGTTGGATTTAAATTAAACTAAAAATAAAATTAGTTGAGTTTGAATAGTGAAATAAGAACCAAAATAAATTTGTTTGGTATTTTGGAAAATGGAGTAAAATCCAAAACATGAATTATAAAAATAGATTAAAACTCGAGAAGATTTACTAAAGTGGATTTTGAAGATAAAATCAAATATTGAATTCTCAAATGGGAATGTACTAATTTGGAACAAATTAGTGAATTGAATATGTTAATGGAATTTGAATTTGGTAATTAAAAGTTGAAAGTGTGAATGAATAATGAAATTGGAGTAAATAGTGATGATTTGAAGTGTAAATAAATTCAAGTAGGTAGAAATAATTTGAAATGGACTTGTTATTAATCAAATTCAATTCAGAAATAAATTTATCAAATATGAATTAGAATTTATATTGGATTCAGTGAATATACCAATTAAATTAAAATGGAATGGAGTTAAAAATATTGAATTGGAACCCATTCAAATTGTTGGTAAAACTTAAGCTATTATTTATTCACATGGATATTGGCAAAACTGCATAAAATTAATTGGGGGTTGATGTAAACCAAAGTAATTGGAATCCCATAAGTTGATAGAAGTTAAATAAATTGATTTTGAGATAAATTGATAAGAATATGAGTTGTTTGGAATTTTAATTGGATTAAAGGTAAGTAAGTGAGTTGTGTTGTTAAAATAAATAGAATGTAAGCAACTGAATCATAAACCATTTAGATTTGAATGAAATGGCGTGAGCACTAGTTGAAAACAAGTGCGTAAGTGTTAAAAACCATATAAATTACTTATAAACATTGTTAGTTACATTGTTTTTAATAGTTATGTGTTGTAGTTGTTTAAAAAGGAGTGGAATGTTAATAAACTTCAAACTTTGGCACTTACATGTTTAAAATTGAGTAAGTACAGGTTCAGGGAGGCCGTTTGGATGGATTTGGACGCGCAAATGCAAAATTAAGTAAGCCGCTTGCTTAAAAATGCAAAATAAGGTACGCTTACGCAAAAGAATTCAAAATAAGAGATATGAACTGTATATTTTGATATATATTGTGATTTTCGGCCTGAGGCCGATGTATATATATATATCTGTGCATCCTGCGATATTGCAGAAGTCCCTCCGTACAAAGGAGACTCTGCCAAAAAATTTCAGAAATTTTGGGAGTTAGAAAATTTTTGGAATTTTTGGAAAATTTTGTTAACGATGGAACAATTATAAACTGAAAATTTAAATAAATTAGTAAATGCAACTAATTTAAAGTAATGATATGAATCAACTATAAATGGAAGATAAAAATTCAATATTTAGAAATAAGAATAAATTGAATTCATATGGGAATGTGAAAACTAAATTGACTAGAATTAGATATAAACTGAAGGGGTAAAGTGAAAGTCAATATAAGAAGCATATATAATGCTTATACTAAACTTAAGAAAGATATGGCAAATTCTCAATTGGAAATCGATGCTGCAAATGTATTCTAAGTTGATATTTGAATGAATAAGTATTGACAATTGTAAGGAAGTCAATAAAATGTTTTGGAATTTTGAGATTGGATATTAGTGCTAAGCAGGATATGCAAGTATTATAAAGGGAAATGAGAATTGGTTTTGACTTCAAAAAGATAAGTTTGAAATGCTCGACAAAAAGGTATGTTTAAATTTCTATATGAAATTGGATTGGGTTTTGATCGAGCCACTTGGCACTTTTGTTTTCTTTTGAGATTTGGGAGGCCGTAGAGCCATTTTGTAGTAGTACCGAGCTAGCCGCGCAAAGGAGACGCTGGCGAAATTTTTCGAAAATTTAGAGAGTTCGAAAATTTTCGGTAAATTTTGAAAATTTTAAACTTGGTTTTGAATTATAATATGAATAGTTGAATAAGTAAAGTTGTTTGAAACCTAATGGAAAAGTTTGGAAAGTTAGTAAGATGGATCGAGTGTCATTAATAAATATTTTTGGGTTGTTGTTGAAAACTGTTTGGTTTTGGAAAATAGTAATGGGTATTGGACCATGCTTCCTAATTAGTAATTTCGGGGACGAAATTCTTTTAAGGGGGGAGGAATGTGACGACCCGGAATTTTTAAGCATTTGAAATCAGGATATTTAATTGATTTTAAATATTTAAAAGTTAAATTTTTTTAACTTGAATTCAAATATCATAAATTATTGATAATTGAAAATGGAATTTAATAATTAGATATCGGGTAAATTGTTGAATCTTCAGTTTTAAGCCTATTTAGAATAATTTGAAGGCTTGTAAAATTTATATTGATAACACTGAAGACAATAGAAGTTGTAAAATTGAAATTAATAGTGGTTTGTTCAGTTTAAAATTTATATCGTTTAAATTGAATTTGAAAATAGCCTTCCGAGGCACAGTCTCGGAATCCGACGAAACCAGTTCCATTGGATCCGTAATATTGAATTATTATCCGATTTCAAATTTCGTGTTGATTGGAGTTAGTGTGTGAATGTACGTTATATAAACGTGTTGAAGTTGCATCGAAAATTTAATTCAATAATACAGTTAAATTTCTTTTCTTCTTCCATCCCTTTCTTTCTTCACTAGTGATGCGATTTCCGCGTAGATGGAGGTCGGGTCGCTACAGTCTGACCCGAGCATTACAGTTAAATAACACCCGAATCAGTCTGGAATACCAGCGTGAGAAAATCACACCCAATTGATTATTAAAGTTTCAAAATCCTATGAAAACAAAAGCATCTCGTAAGACCACGCCACAAATAAACATGTCGGGTTTTTACCTTACGATAGCTAAAACAATTTTTATAAAAATCCTCTGATATTATAATAGGGTCTATATACAAATACTTATAAAATAGCCAAAATTGTTACATTCATTAAATTCTAGCTACTAGCCATAAAAGTGGGTAATACAAACAAAACTCGTAAAAGGCTCGTAGGGAGAATGGATTTCCAACAATGACTAGGCACTGGGGTACCACCTGTCACGGTACCTAGTCTAGACTAGCGTACCGAGGACCACTCTCGATCCCCTGCAACACACGGCCAAACCCATCCCTTACTAGACAGTTTCGAATAAGATCACTCCATGGTTGGGATCAGCAACCGCACCACTAAGCCGAATAAAAAGGGACATCTAGACAGGGATGACCTTACTCTCAAGTAAGGGCTACCCACGAAGCCTTGCTGCATATCCCCTGATTTTCAGTCATTCCCGGTTGATGAGGCTTGAGGCTAAGCGTTACCTTTTTAGAACATATCCCTTAGAATGCCCATCGTCCAGCTGACGATGTTTCACAAGCATTCATCCATACAAGTCCGTCCCGGGTTCGAACGGAACCGAATGCACTATTCCTACTACATCCATTTTGGAAATATCCTCAGGATTAGTAGCGACTAGCCCTTGCACTTCATAGCTCCATCTTCGACTCCGAACACGTTTCACGAAACGTACAAACTGGATCGAAGTGGTTTTCCTGAAATAAATCTCGATCCCGGTCTCTTCGAAACGATCAACGCAGTCGGCCAATATTTATAGTCGGTTATTTAACTATCAATTAACATTCACAAACATCCATCAAACAATAAATAATTTCCCAAATTATTTATTAACCTCAAAAATATCTTCACAAGATATATTTCTATTTTCAATCCTTTGCAAACAGTTTCAAAACCATCTTTCTTTCAAAATAAACTTTCCCAAATATTTTCTATCCCCTCTGAAATCACCAAGCACAAAACTAGATTTTTAAAATAATTTTAAAACACTTTACTTTGAAATATATACTTTTAAAACATTTAAATTAAAACTACTTCAATAATTTGTTAAAAATATATATTATATGAATATTTGAAAATAAGGTTACTTAATAAATATAAAACTAGATTTATACTTTTAAAAACATAATATTAAGTCATTCTTTAAATAATTACTACTATAATAGATTAAGAGAAAATACTTACTTTAGAATTTAAATATTAGAAATAAGAAATTTTCCAAAACTTGCTTTTAAAACAACTTTTAATCTTTTAACTTATATTTAAAAATTTACTTTGAAAACGTACTTGGTTATCCCAGGGAGAATTCCAACTTCAATCACTTAAATCAATTTTCCAAATTGATTTCCAATTTATTCCATTTGAAATAAATTTCTTTAATTAGTCTATTCATTCAAAATTTATTAATTATGGACTTAATTATTGTTGTTGTTGTTATTTTCCATTTGATTTTAAATCTTTTAACTGAAATATACAAATTTCAGTTTTTTTCCAATTTCTTCTTTATTCTTTTCAATAATTTAAATCTTAATTTTAAATAAATGTTTTGTTCTTCTAAAATGATAATACTGAAGTTTAAAATTTATTAACTTTCTGTTTATTAAAATTTCCTTTCTATACTCATGATTTATTTATTAGAATTTTAAAGGCACTTTATTTCTTTTCCAATTCATTCTTAAATTTACTAAAATTTCTATAATTATTTTACTTACAGTTTCACTTCTTTTATTATCTTTTCAAAATCCAATTTATATATTTTAGGTAATTCATTATACCAAATTATATCCAACCAAACCATAGCATTCAACATTCCAATATAATTCATCATAGAATATCAAATAACCACAACAAAGGGTATTAAATAATTTAAATAAATGTTAAGGGGTCTAGTTGGATCCCTCCAACCTGTTTTCCCTGCTTCCACAGATGTTAGCACAACATAATACACCAATTCCAAAATATCATACTATATCACATCAATCAATTCAACCATCCAACAATTATTTAAATTTAATCATTTAAATTTAAATTTAACTGAGTGAGATTAACTCACCTTTGACTTAAAATTTGTAGACCATTCCAATCCACTTTCAATCCAGCTTGTTTCTCTATTTTAGACCTTGTATAACATTACGTGATTTATTAACATTTTAAACAAAACGGAAAATTAATTGCCATTTTCAAATTCAATTAACTAATGACTTAGTTTAAAACTGATTTTTCTATCTATATGTATATATAAATCTTCTCAGTAGGCAACACAAATAGCAATCTTCTTACTGTAATATTGTACGATGAATAAGGTATAACAAATTAAATTCCAAGCTTTAACTTAAGTTAAATTAAAGATGTTTAAAATCAAATTACCTTACTGTTATATTTTTTTCTTTTCTTTCCCATATATATATTTACATAAACCGAAGTGGTTCTATATTTTCTGTAAAAATAAATATATTTTTTTCTGCTGTGAATATATATCTACAGGTATAATTATAATTTGGAAAAGAAACTGTAATTACTCACCATAACCTACCCACAAACTCTGGTAGACACCAAGCCCTAAATGCCACTACCCCCCCTTAGGTCGAAGTTAACTCGCCGACCGCTGTTGCTGAACGTCGAATCGAACTCGAGTTCGAAACTCCCCTCTGCTACCCCAACAACCCAATTCGTACCCACTCCGTCCATCGCCTGCTCGCACAGCCTCAATGTTCGCGACCACTACCCTTTCGCGATTCGAGCTACCAATCCTATCACGGAAGCGGCTCCCCCTCGACACTGCCTTACGCCTCAGCGACTCGAGCTGATGCTCGAACTCTTCACCTTGCCACGATCGCGTCATGCCGCCAGCATGCGAGCTCGATAAATTACACTCCATCCTCCTCTTGAGCTCAAATTCCTATATAGCTCGGCCGCCAATTAATTTTTTTGAATGAAATCGAAATCGATTTCGATTCCGTTCCTATGGTCGATCGAGAAGCACATGTTCCCTCTCGTTTATATAATTTGATTTGGGTTTTTTTTAAGGTCAAATTCGATTTCGATTTAAGAGGGAGGAAAGGGGAAGGCTGTCGCCACTTCTTATGTAGATATTGATTATATATTTTTTTTAAATGTTCGGCTGAAAAGAAAGAAAGGCAACGTGACTAGAAATAAAGTAATGAGGCATATACAAGAAGGCTCGACTTTTTAAATTTCATCAGATTATTTATCAATTTAAATTTCTAGCACATTTATATTTCGTACACTCACACACTAACTCCGTTCAAAACGAAATTTGAAATCCGATAATAATTTAATGTTACGGACCCAATGGAACTGGTTACGTCGAATTCCGAGACTACGCCTCAGAAGGCTATTTTTAAATTCAATTTAAACGATGAAATTTCAAAACTGAATAAATCACTATTAAATTAAATTTTAAAACTTCTATTATCTTCAATATTATCAATATAAATTTTATAAGTCTTCTAATTATTTTTAATAGGCTTAAAACTCCAGATTCAATAATTTACCCAACTTCACTTATTTAATTTAATAATTCAATTATCAAATAAATTGTGATATTCGTAATTCAAGTTAAAATTACTCTATAAAATACTTAAAATCAATTAAATATCCTGATTTTAAATGCTCGAAAATTCCGGGTCGTCACACAATATTTGACACAATAACCATTTCAGTTTCTAGTTTGAATCCATTTCTAGTTTATCATATTTAATCCTTATTTGGATATATATATATATATGTATATATATATCACTTAAATTCTTATTCAATTTCAATGACCAACAATGTTAATAGGTAATAATTAGAAAATTATTTACTTTATATATCAAAATATAATGTTTTAATAAAATCATTTATTTTTAAAACCATTCTAGGGTACTACTGACCCTATCCTTAATGAGTAAACCCACCAGAGCCAAGGTTCTCGCTTAACCAATAGCTCTGATACCAAAATGTAACGACCCGAAATTTTCGGCCTCGAAAATTCAACAGTAATACGTTCACTGTAGAAGTGCCGAACCTCCGAGCATCGGAAATTCTAGATTGTTAGGGTGAAGAAGAAAAGAGGTAGAAGAAGGAACAAAAAACCAACAAAAAATCTCACATTCGCAGCGGATCAAAATATAATATCAAATAATAACAGTTATACAAAGCAAAGCTGTATCTGTTAATTTATATCAATACATCAGAGTTACAACCAATCGTATATAAAATGCACAGTTGAAATTAACTTGTCCTAGATAAACAAAAATAATATACAGTGGAATACCCCATACATTCCTGCTACCCAGCTCGCCTCCTAAGCTCCAAATCGTCCTAACCTGAAAACCTTTAATACTCGGTCTGACCCGAGCATTACAACAAAGTAACACCTAGGTCCGGCTAGAAACCAACATGAGTAAACCCATATAATTTGAAACGCTAAGACATGAAACTTATTTGAAAAATATGGTAACTCGTACCTCACAACGAGTTCTTAACTTAATGATGTCAATCACTTATTTCAAAAACAATATCTAAGAATGTTACTCAGTTTAAATGACCATGTTACTTAATTTATTCCATTCCAGCCTATTTGATTTTAAATTCAAGTCTATAAAGAATTATTGAAGCTTATTAATCGAAGTGGGTCCGGGTATTTACTGATACCCGACTCCGATCTCTTTGTAATGACCCGCCCTCTCGACCCTCGAAAATTGACACAAAATACGCCGCGATATAATACGCCAACGATCGAGTGTTGGAAAAGACAGATTGTTGAGGAATGAAAGGAGATGGAAGGAAGAAGCAACTAAACAATAACAGAATCTCACAATCGCAACGGAACAAAATATAATAGATAATAACAGATCTTTACACAAAATGAAACCATATATATTTTATTGATTACATTATCAGAGTATATCACAAGCAAACAACAATTACCAGCCCGACAGTTATATCAGCCTGCCTTACAACTTGCTGGCAATTTCAAACAACCATAGCAGCAGAAATAAACAAGTACGGATAATATGTAACGGACTCCAGCTCCTCTCCTGAGCTCCACAGCATCCTATCTTTTATTTATAATACTCGGTCTGACCCGAGCATTATAATAAAATAACACTCAAGTCAATCTGGAATACCAGCATGAGAAAAATACACCCAAGTTGATTACCAAAGTTTCAAAAATCCTTTAAAATCAAAAGCATCTCGTAAGACCGCGCCACAAATAAACATGTCGGGTTTTTACCTTAGGATAGCCAAAACATTTTTTTATCAAAAGTCTTTGATATTATAATAGTGTCTATATACAAATACATATTCAAAATAGCCAAAATTGTTACATTTATTAAATTCCGGCAATACTAGGTTCTATAAACAAAACCGCTAAGGCACGTAGGGAAAATTGATTTCCAACTAATGACTAGGCACTAGGGTACCACTTGTCACGGTACCTGGTCTGGATCAGCATACCGAGGATCTACCCTGATCCCCTACCACACAAGACCAGGACTACCCCTTACTAGATAATCCCGAGTAAGATCACCCCGCGGTTGGGATCAGCAACCGCCTACAAAGCCGAATAAAGGGACATCTAGACAGGGACGACCTTACCGTAATTGGCGCTACCCTTTTAGCCTTGCTGCATATTCCCTGATTTTCAGTCATTCCCGGTTGATGAGGCTTGAGGCTAAGCATTACCGTTTTAGAACATTTTACTTAGAATGCTCGTCGTTCTCTTGACAATGTTCTGAAAGCATTCATCCATACAAGTCTGTTCCGGGTTCGAACGGAACCGAAGGCACTATCCTACTACATCCATTTTGGAATCACCCTCAGGATTAGTAGCGACTAGCCCTTGCACTTCATTGCACCATTTTCGACTCCAAGCTCTTGTCTTCATCACAAAAACGTACTCGTTGGATCGAAGTGGTTTTCGGATCACAAATCCGATCCTGGTCTCTTCAAAACAACGTTCGTTATTTCCCGGTTAACTCAACCCTGGTTCTTTAGGAAATACACAGACGAAGATAAGATCATAGTTCACCTCCTAACCATTAGTGGACGGATTTTCTTACCAACATCCTAGAAGAACGAACGAGTTTATACGTACAGTATAGCACCTCGAACGGTAACTGTACCATATAATTCTCATACCTCTTCTAGATATTTGCAAAGTTATATTTGGGTCCAGATTTGATAATCTGTTATTTAACCATCAAATAAACAAACAATTCAACCAATTATTTCATTTCAACTGAAAACACCAAGTCCTTTAAAATTTAGTTTTTATAATTTAAATCACTTTTCTCAAAAGTATACCCTTTAACATTTAAAAGATAAAACTGCTTAAGTCACTTTACTCAAAATAATAGTTATGAAATTCTATAATAAATTTCCAAGTAAAATTTAAGCCACAAAACTATTTTAAAATAAAAGTTTTATACAAAGTATAAATATTAGAAAATTGCTTTTAAAAACATAATGCCAATTTAACCTTTAAAATAATTACTATTAAATTAATTTGAATAGATTTACTTTAGAATTCTAAAACAATTAAAAATAAGAAATTCTCTAAAACATTCTTTTAAAACAAATATTAAAAACTTAACTTATACATATAAAAATTCCTTTGAAAAATGTACTTGGTCTTCAAGTAAATGTACTTCCATTTCAGAATAAACCAATGAACCCTCTTATAAATCCTGCTTGATTTATCTCAGTTCAAATTTACGTCTCAGTTCCGTAAATTTCTTCCAACGTTTAAAAATAAAACATCTTTTTATTTTTAAACACATTTTCCATCTACTGGAAATCACTTTCAAAATATATACTTTAATTATTTAAATAAGTTACTAAATTCTTTATTCAAAATAATACTTTTGAAAATCTATAAAAGTTCCCTAAGTAATCTTAAATCAAAAATTTGTTTTTAATATATAGTTATTATATCAAATATTTATGTTAAAATTTTCTTTAGAAAACATAATACTAATTTACCATTAAAATAACTAAATACCATAATTACTTAAATAAATATTTACTTTACACCTAAAAATAACTAAAAATAATAATTTTTCTAAAACATTCCAAAACACATTCTTAAACTTCTAATTTATACTTTGAAAGCTTTTCTTTGAAAACATACTTAGTTTTACAGGGAAATACACTTTCAATCTTTTAAAAAGAATCTCACTATTACTTTTAAAACAATTTGCACCTTCTTACAGAAATTCCCACCGGAAATCAATAATTTCAAATTTATCCTCCAATAAATATTCCACTTCCATTATATGCCTAATTTATAAATTTCCATTCCTCATTTCCTTTTAAATAAACTTTCAAAAACTCTTAACAAATTTCAAACCAATTTCCCGAATTTAATTCCCTTAAATTCATTACTTAAAAATTTCTTTTCATTTCCCTTTAATCCCAATTCATTTTATTGATATTTTAAAATACCAGATTATATTTATCCAACCATAACATAGCATAACAAAATTTCCAAATTAATCTATCACAAGATATCAATGAAATATATCACAGATTATGAATATAATTTCTATATCGTGAGGAATCCAGTTGGATCCCTCCAACCCGTTTCCTTGCATCCACAGATGTTAGCACAACAAATAAATATCGACCCAATCTGATAACAATTTCCGTATTTAACCAATCAATCGATCATTTAAATATTAACTATGTAAAACTAACTAGCATTCCAGATGTGAGTGAGATTAACTCACCTTGAATTCGTTGAGCGTTTCAGTTTTAAAATTAAATTGAACAACGTTCGATTTAACGATCCTAGAACTGCACCATAGCGGCCTGCTCGTCGCTGCGAATCTGACGCCACCAAATTCGTTGCAATCTGACCAAGTATGCACAAGTTATGGAGTTTTAAAGATTTTGTATATAATTTAATTTAATTTTTTTAATATAATTATACCCAAAAGAGATCGGCCCACTCTCTTCTCTTCTTCCCTCCGTAACTTATGTTTGTTCGAACCCATCATCGCCGTGAAACCCTACCCATCGCTTCACCCTCGACCATCGATACGTCGATAAGACTCCACTACATCGAAGGCACGTCGCCACAAACCCATAGCCAAGAAGTGGCGTAGCTCGGCCTTTCGGTTGCACCATAAAATGCAGTTGAACGACCGATGAACGCGACTCCCTCCAGGCCTCCACATCGACTCATTGGCGATACCCACCGTTAGATGCCTCGGCCTCTCTACGCTCTTCGATTCTCTAGTTGATGATTTTGGCCAATAGTCAATGGATCTCGAGAAGTTTGAGGGGAAACAAAGGTGTTTCTCGGCCATTGAATTGTTTTGGTGGCGGCCGAGGAAGATCCTTAGTGTTTTGGTTATAATGTATATATATACACGTTTATTAAACAATATTTTATTAATATTTCCTTCAATCATAAGATTTTCGAACGAACTCGAATTTAGACATGCCGCTTGGCAATTATTGGGTTTTACTCGCATTTTGAACACAATGGAACTTGTTTCGGAGCCTAATTCACATGTATGTGGATGATAGCTTTTTAAATCGATTTGAAATATTAATTTTCGATTTTAAATTTCAATGCGTTTCTCACACGTATGAACAGCCGGTAACTCCTAACGCTACGAAATGTGAAATCCGATAATAACTAACTATTACGGATCCAATGGAACTGGTTTCATCGAATTCCAAGGCTGTACCCCGGAAGGCTATTTTAACTCATCGATTAATTCGAGCGATTTCCAAAATCGTCAAAATCACTTAAAATTTCACTTTTAAAATTTTACTAACTTAAATATAAATCATATTGAATTTATAATCATGTTAGAAATCATTCTGATTCATTTCGAATCAAAATCTGATTATTTTCATTATGATTTATTTCGAATCAAAATCTGATTATTTGCATTATCATAATATTAAATTAGACTATTAAATTAATATAGAATTCAAAATTTAACTTATCGACTTTTGATTCCATCCAAAAGTCCAGTATTATTGTTCAAATTATACTAGACTTAAAATAAAGCTTAGAAACCATTTTCATACCTATTTACATCCAGATTCACAAATTATCCCAATTCCAATTATTTAATTATTATTATTATTCAAATCTAATTGAACTGCCATATTTGAAATCTTAACTAATCTTTATGATTTAGCCAAAATTTTCTAATTTCAAATCAAATTATAATTCACATTCAACATTTAAAATGAATTAAATGTTCAAAATCTAACGACCAATATTCTGGGTCATTACACCCTTCGAATCCAATGTCACCATAATCCAAGTTGTTTAAGTGGATACAAATCAATTTTAAATATAGGTTATCATATCCTCACGGAAAATCAATTACCGATAGATAACTCACAATATCACTGTTCACCCATCATATCATATCACAGTACATTACAAGTTATCAGACTAGATATTAATCTAATTATTCAATTCAATTCAATTCAATTCAATTCAACCAATTAAATTAATTACTTTTGAATTAATTACTTAACCCAGCTTAATTATCATTAATTAATCACATACCATTTGTTATTAATTAGCCAACCTTAATTACTTTTCCTTAATTAACTATACCTTAATTACTTATTATTTAGTTATCCTTACTTAATTACATTAACTAATCATCCTTCGGTTATTTATTTAATTAATCTTTAATTATTAATTAATCAATTAACAATTAACCTTTAGTCACTTTCCTTAATTAACCTTTAATCAATTAATTAATTTATTACTCTTTTAACTACCTTTCATTACTTAATTAATCCTTAATCATCAAAAGCTTAATCAAATTAAGATAATCCATTTATCTTATTTAATTGCTTAATTATCATTAAAGAACTTATTTAATAAATCTTGGACTTAATTATCATAAACATATGGATTAACCAAGATTAATCATTGAGACATTTACCTTAAACACTTATTTCATTAACATCATTAAATTCTCTGAAAAACACTTAGGGTTTAAATCAAATAATTATCCCGATATACAAATTATCAATACCCTATCAACCCTTAAGTAAATAAACTTTTAAAACCTTATATCCTTCTTAATTAACCACTTAATTAAATTATTAATTTTATTTAAAATAAAACTTTAAAATAAAGGTTATATATATCTTAAATACTTTTAAACTTAGTTAATCTAAAATAATTTTATTTAAAATCCCTTTAACCAACTCAAAACTTGGATAAACCTTATTATTTACAAAAAGTCTGGATTTAACAAAATTATTTTAAATAAAAATTGATTTTGGTTTAAAAGTTGAAATCTATTTTATACTAAATCACCGGACCCGAGCCAAACCATCAAAACCTCGATCCAACCAAAATCTTTCCCGAGTCACACGCTAACCACCTTCCATCTTGAGACAGATACGAGAAAAACTCGAGTAAACCCCGAGTGACATCCTTTTCCCCAAAGCTAACACTACCCAGGCACATAAGTGCACCGTGCACGTGCATGGCTATCAGAATGACACCGACACCTCGCCGACGATGCTCAACAGTCGACGACGACCCCCACTATCTTCCCGATCACCCAGCTTCCTCAATAGCGACGAAGATCAAAATCGAACACCTCGGCTCAAGCTAGAACTCAACCCAGTCACCAGAACTCTTCACTCTGCCCCACCTTCGAACATCGGAGAACACACAGCCCCGTCCAGACCTTTGCCTCGCTCATCTCGTCCTTTCCCTACAGCTCCGATTCAACTCGACGTGATGTCGATGCCACGTTGGCCTCGAATCTAACCACGTCTCAAACCACCACTTAAACCCTAGATCAATCTCGCCGCGCCACCACGGCGTTCCAAAAAATCCTTGACTATTTTTCCCACTATCCTCGATCCACGAGCCACCTCTGACATGAACCACGAGCCTCAATTTCGACATCGATCGACGGCAATTGACAATAAACCCAAAATTGATCAACTCCGAATATCTCATCAATCATGTGTTTTAAAATCATAAAATTTATATCAAAATTCAAAATTTTCAAACATGAATTAGTTTAGATAATCAAAGCTAAATTTCCAGATGATCAAATTTTATCTTGTCTTTGATTATGTCTGGGATTTATCATTTTTGAAGTAATTTCTAAATATAAATTCTTGAAACAATTTTTATGATAAATATTTCTTTGTTACAGACACTTTACCTTAAGAGATCAAAGCTTGAATTGAAATGGATTGGGAGATATAAATTTATTTGAGTAGTTTGAAATTGTGAATATAACAGAGTCAAGAACATGTATACACACAGACATGCATAGCTATATACAGTAATTCAATCTATAAATCTAATTGAAATCATCCATGCATAGCTCTGATACCAAATGTAACGACCCAATTTTTCAACGCCCGAAAATCGACATCAATACGTCCACTATATCAAATGCCGAAATATCGAATGCCGGAAAACCAAACCATTGGGGTTAAAGAATAATGAGGTAGAAGAAGAGAAAACATCAACAACAGAATCTAACCATCACAGTGGAATAAAATATAATAGATAATAACTGATCTTTACAAAAAGAAAATATATTTGTTTATACATTACATCATCATAGTGCAACAAATTCATAGCACACAACTGGACAGTTATTGTAATAGTCCGCAAACCTGTACTCCTTGAATAGACACTAATCTCCATTGATTAACTCAAGATGAATGGAAATACGAACCGTTATGGTTTAAGAAGAAGAAAGAGGTAGAAGAAGAAGAAAGAAGAACAGAAAAGAAGTAACAACAATAGAATAGGAAGTAACAACACAACAATATCAGAATCTCACAATCGCAGCGGAACAACATATAATAGATAAATGAATAATCTTTAAAACAAAGAACTATATCAGTTATTACATTACATCACATTACATTACATTTCATCATCAGAGTGTACAACAACAAACAGCGGAAAAGAAATACTATATACTAGTAGTACGTCTCGCCATCCATCTCGCCTCCTGAGCTCCATAGCACTCCTAAATCCAGAATAACCTGATTACCTAACTCTAGACTGCCCGTGTGGAAATTGGTGGGCACCCAGAGTTTAGGAAGGGAACAATAAACTCCAGGTTAGTCATGGGACTGGAGTGAGAACTTAAAACAGTTAATTTCGTAAAGAAAATAGAAAGAATTTCGCTATGCCTTTAGAAAATGAAACTACCATAAGGCCTCCCGCCACACACACAATGCAAACGCAGAATTGGAGGCGACTTCTCCTTATGATAGTCAAATATGCTTACTACGCAGAAACATTTGATTATTATTATTATTAGTGCATAGTGTAGAAAACATTTCGAAAGTATAATATTAATCTTAGGCAGCATAGGCATTCCGCACTTATGCCTACTATTGCTACTATGTTCAATAGCAGGTTACCGCCACATTCCATAGCTGGTAATACAACTAAAAACCGTACAAGGCGCGTGTTGTTTTGTTTGGATTTCCAACAAATGGTCGGGCAAAGGAACTTCCCAAATAAAATAGAACGCCTCTGGAGAAACGTTCCCGGATCTAACGTTACGGTTAGATCTCTGCTACACAAGGCCGGGTTACCTTTAAGCTAGGTAACAACTGACACGAATATGTCATCCCCCGGTCGTTTGCGACCTTTATCCGAGCGCTCGATAACCAACATCACACGATAATAAATATAGTGTGTCCACAAAGTAAGTATCTGGGCTCCATACCATGATACCACTTATAATCCAGATAGGAAATGACATAACATATGGAGGAGCGACCCCCAATAACCTTGCTGCCACGATTCCTGTTTTCACCATAACCGGTTTGTGAGGCTCGATGAGGTCTCGTCCACAAAGCTAGGCACAAAGCCATGCTTTGATCAACAAATGATCAATAAATAATCATCACACAGCAACACTCAACATGCCACATTACCAAATTGGGAATATATCGCTGATAACCTTCAACTACATAACCTCTAAGGGTGTTAAGCTAAGAGAATAAATTCTCCGCCACCAACGGAAATATATTTGAAAGAAATCTGCTTTATATCTCAAAATGTAATGTCAGACACGTAACCATACAACTCTGTTCCTGGTTCGAACAGAACCAAAGGCACTTCAAAAGAAGCCCTTGCAATCCGGGTATTCACAACCCCGATCAAATTTCCCATCACAAAGGAAATCTCCATACCGTAGCTAACGGTGTAGAGACAATCGATAGGTCATCCTATCGTTTTCACAAATACCCGGTCTTCACCACTGGTCTTCAATGCTATCCATTACGTCGTATCACTATTCGGAGCGGGTAATCTGAATAACGAGTGCAATAATTTAAAAATAAGTGTAGCGTTCAATTTCAACCAATTCACAACAAATACCTATTTAAAGGTCAATATTGATAGTCGGTTATTTAACTATCAATCAATATTCACAACATCACCCGATTATGAATAATCTTCCCAAATTATTTATTTTCAAAAATATCTTTACAAGATATATTTTCCACACTTCAACCATTTGAAAACAAATTTCAAATCATTTTTCACCCTTAAATCTTTGAAAACAAATTTCAAATCAATTTCCTTAAACGGAAACACTTCCAAATATTTATCCATTTTAAATTTAAAATGGTTCATTTAAATCAATCAAATAAATCCTTACCGATTTATTTTAAACTTACGTTCCAAATCCGTAAATTTATTTCCACACTTCAAAAATAAATCAATGTTTATTTTTTTATTTTTTTAACCCAATTTCCCTTTTCTTTATAAATTCCATAGTGAATTTACATTTCCAAAATATCTATGAATATATGATTTTCAAATCGATTTCTAATATTCATTTTCAATTTATCTTTAAAAGATAAAATCTCAAAACATTCACTTCATATTGGAAAACATTTCCATACTTATTTAATAATAAGTAATTCACAAATCTATTTATTTTCAACATTTTGAAAATATCCAATATACTTAAATCACAGTTAAGTATATATTTTATTCTTTAAGGAAAACATTCTCTTAACACATTTATTTTGGTCAAAACGAATGTTGCGTAAAACATCGTTACGACAACCCAAAATCACTAGTATAGGGATTCAAAATTAAACTAGATATATAAATCCCAATACTATATAAAACATTTCCTTTCGAAAATCATTTACTATAACAACAGTGTTATAGTCCACCATTTCCTTATATTTCTTGAAAACGTCTATTTCAACAATGAATGTTGAAATCTATGGTTTCGATACTTATTATAATTTAAAACATCTTTAAATCGTTATAATTCTATTTTAAAATATCACTTTCCCAAAGCATTTCTTTAACACATTATTCACTGTCCAAAATCGTGAATATATTTCCTTAACCAAATTCAACATTTCCACATATTTTATCCTAAAGGATTATCCACTGTCCAAAATCGTGAATATTCTCCTTTAATAATCAAAATAATTTACTTATCAAAATAAGCCAGTTTCGGATTTATAAAACAACATTTGTAATCTCACATTATATATATATATATATTTTATAAAACTTCAACTTATAAAATCGCTTTATTAACCAATTCCTTTTATTATTCGTTTAAAAGCCAAAGTTCAATTTTAGGTCAATTACTTAAAAGTCCATTTATTTATCCAAATTCATTCTTTTTATAACTTTACAAAATTTATAAATCTTACTACTTACAAAATTCCGTTTATAAAAATCTTTTCACCATATTTGGAATTAATTCGATAAGATTACAAAAATCAGCTTTTTTATACTTTTTAAATTCTTTTCTTTAAATTTGTTCAATTTTCTAAAATTGACTTACTTAAAGGTTTCTACTTCAATTTTCAAAATCCAATTTCATTTATTTCTGGTATCCAATGATACCAAAAATTCATTCGGCTAAATTTTAGCTTTCAAATAAATTCCAAACATCAATATGTTCAGTCACATCAATATAATCATTTACAGACTATCACATCACAACATAAATAAATTCAATCAATGTGAGGGATCCAGTTGGATCCCTCCAACCTGTTTCCCTACATCCAAAGACATTAGCACAATACCCATTCCACTTCGAGGTGGAATATCGCGGTATATGGGATTTATAAAATATTATCCGCTTAATAGGCGGCGCAATAGGGTCTCATCCACTATATAATGCGGGAAATCAACAACTCCAATATATAGATATGCCAATATATATATATATATATATATATTGCTATATATACTACTATATATACTATCACAATCAAGCAAACAAACACATAATCAACAAATTTTAAATCTAACTATTTAAATTTTAAATAAACCCTTTTTGAGTGAGAAGTTCTCACCATAGCTTTTATTTTGCAATCCATTCCAAACCAATCACTTCTTCACGATTTAAGACCTTGTATCAAACAATTATATAATTTATTAATATTCGAAATAAATCGAATAACAAACTTTCATTTGATAATCTAATTATCCAATGATTTTATTTTAAACCAATTTCTTTTAAATAATTTATTAAAAATTAAGTTTTAATCTAAATTCACTTTAAATAAATCATTTTATCCAATAAATTAAATTCCTAACAAATCTTCTTTTACAAATTTTTTTCTTTCATTTGAAACTAAAATTTAATCCAACTAATAATTTAGTTTTAAACAAATAATTAAATTTTAAACAAATTTTCTTTACTATAGAAATAACTTCTGCTATATATCATACATATATAAATTTATAAGTTTAGGAAGTAAACTGTTTTAGAGAACTTACTGTTATTATAATTATGTTCAGCACTATAAAAAAATCGAACCTCATTGCTCAAATGAGCCCAGAACCTACCACGATGCCTCGATTCCATCTCTGTTGAATTCTAAATCGTATAGAACCCTAGCCTCCACTGCCTAGTTGACCACGACAACTCGAGCAGCTTGTCGACCTTGCTTGATTCAGACAACCGAAGCCCTAGTACGGCCCTAAATCGATCGCGGACCATCTGTTTTGTGTCGCCGCCCCATTGCCCTTTGAACATCACTGCCTTGACGAACTAGCTCGCCATCGACCTCGCATCCCAGATCTCGTGAGTTGAACTCGAGCTTGCCCACCGCGCGCGCCTCCATCGCGACAAAAATTATTGACTCGGCTTACACGGTGCCGCGCTCGAGTACAGCGCCTCCATTCCTTCGCGAAGACGCGGCCTCCAGTGGCGGCGACTCACGCGAGCCACCCCTCTTCATATCGCGACATCCACCCTACACCATCGCAGTTCGCCGATGCTGCCGCCCCTCCTCGAGCTCACTAGAACGGATCTCGTTTGATTTTTTTTGTTTCGAACGTTTTTTTTCTTTTTGAGTTCGTGGATCTGGAAGAAGAGAAGAAAGAGGGGCTTCAAATTGAATTTGGGAACGAAGAAATTAAAAGAGCGACCATTCAAATTTTTCTTCTGTCAATCGATTCAAAAGTAACGAAGAGAGGGTTATTTAAAAATTGATAGAGGCATTTAAAAATTGATATAGGGTGGTTGTGATTTGATTTGTACAAAATTTTAAATCAAATTTCAATTTAAATTCTCAATGCGTTTGCTTATCGTATGCTCACATAACAACTCCAAACTCTACGAAAATTGAAATCCGACGATAATTAAATATTATGGATCCAATAGAACTAGTTTCATCGAATTCCGAGACTGTGCTTCGGAAGGCTATTTTTAAATATCTACTCGAACGATAAAATTCAAAAATGATCAAAACATTTTCAAATTCGATTCTGAAGCCTCTATTATCTTCAGTAATATCAATATGAATTTTACAAACCTTTGAAATATTTTTAATCAGCTTCAAACTGAAGATTCAAATTTTTATTCAACTTTCCATAGATTAAATTTTATAATTTAATCGCTAGATTCATTCTGATAATTTTGAAATTCAAGTCAAACCATCATTCAAATATTTAAAATTAATTAAATATTTTCAATTTAAATTGTTCAAAATTCTTGGTCGTTACAGTTATCATAACTTGTCCTCGCAATAACTGACTATGTAGTTAATCAGCACAGCGCAATATTAATCAAGTATGGAAGTACATCTCGTCATCTAGCTAGTCTCCTGAGCTCTACAACATCCTTTCATGTATTCTATAATACTCGATCTGACCCGACCATTATAGTGAAATAACACCCGTGTAACGACCCACTCTTTTCAACCATTTGCACCCGCACATGTCGGACTTGAATTGCTCAAAATACCGCGTTGTAATTAAAAATTTAGCAAATCTCAGAATATACAGTAAATAAATAATCACAGATCACAGACACAGAGTATTATAATAATCACAGTTCACGGAGCAACTATATAAATACATCAGAGTTAAGAAAGATACAACAGAAATAACAAGATACAACAGAAGTAACCATATGAATATCAAGTACAAAGCTGAATACATCACTAGAATCAATTGAATATTTGAAAGTGGAACTATAGCTGGATCTTCAAGCAAAGCACCAACTCCGAAGGTGAGTCTCAAATGCTGTATCACTCAGTCTGACCCGAGCGTAAAGCAAAACACAAACACTCGAGTCAGGGCATACATACTTATACAATGTAAACCAACTCAAGTGAACTGTAACATAAAAGTACAGGTAACTTAAAGGATGCTTGGGACCGCTCATCCTCTAAGGATACGTTAAACTATTTACTGTGTAGTAATATTTCGCTAATATAATAATATGTACAGTAAAATAAACTTACTTTTAAATAGCGTTAAGGAGTGACCCAATATTCCCTTTAACATATAAATAGTCCCAATAGTCCATACAGTACCAACGCATCTCCAGATCGGGAGACTACCCTAAATGCTCCACAGACTATGCGAGAAAACCAAACTCGTAGAAGGCTCGCTAGGGTAGGTGACACGGCACAACTAGGCAATTCCAAGGTAGATATACCAATTACTATCCGGACCGGTGGTAACGTGTAGCAGCCACTGCCGCCCACCTCGGAACACACTCCCAAAATCAAAGGTGCATCTAATCAATCACAAAGTAATAGAATAATATCGAAGAAATGCGTGCGATTAGAGGAGCAACCTTATTGGCCCGGAATCGCTCCTATTTTAGCCACCTTATGCCAACTCACGAGAGTTGGATCCAAGTATATACCTCAATAGAACATCGTCACCATCCTACTTCATTCTGGAATCTCCACCGCATACATGGTTGTCAAAGTGGTTTTTGGTATCGACAGAGAGTATGCCGATATCCGATCGCGGTCTCTTTGCCAACCAAAAGTTATTATTACCCGTGGTTATAAGCTTCAAAATGGTTTATATTTGACTTCAAAATATATTCATTTAAGCCATTTAAATTTAATATCAAATCATATTCATAACCAAGTCAAAACATTTCAAAATTCATTCACTAAATTATAAAATTTCCAAAACATTGAAAAATTCAGCTATAACAGCATTTATAAAGTGTTATAGTAGACATAGTCATATTCAAAATCATTGTTAAATTAAAAAACTGCAGCTCTTATAAAGTGCTACGGTAGGTTTTTAGTTATTTCAAAAATAGCTTAATTTAAAACAGCAAACAACAACACTTACCAAGTGCTACAATAGCCTTTATTACTTCAAAACAGTTTAGTTTAAAAAACAGCAACCAGCGGCACTTACCAAGTGCTACAGTAGCCCCTTTTAGTTATTTCTAAATATGATTTAGCTTCAGCAACCACAACACTTACCAAGTGCTGTAATAGCTCTTTATTATTTCTAGGTTTAGTTTACTTACAGCAACGACAACATTTCATAAATGCTGTCTTAAAAGCACAGCATTTCTGAAGTGCTACTAATGCTAATTTCAGCTTTCATTCAAAATTCCAGAAACATCAACTTCCCATTTTTAACCATTTAAACTTATAAAATTCATATTTTTCGCTTCAAGAAATATTCATTTCTTTCGTTTAACTTATGATTTAATATAATATACCTTTGTGAATTAATATCCAACTCAAACAATAATTCATTTATTAAGTCAAAAGTACATTATTTTTTTAACTTTATTTTCCCAAATAACTTAATACTTTATTTAAAATTCCCATTTCATAAATAAAACCAAATTTCCGTTTATTTATTTAACTTAGGATTTCTCATTTAAAACCCAAATCTCAACAAGTTAAGTCTTATTTTTTTCTTCATACATTCATTCATTAATTTCTTATACAATTTATTTACAAAAGTCACTATAAAGTTATTTAAATCAATTAAATCCAATTTACATTAAAATTCCATATTTCTATATTTAAAAATATTATACTTTCAGAAAAATATATATAAAATAATAACCACGGGTCTGTATAATATTTTCTAATCTAGGTCAAGTGATATAGATAATATATCATTTCAATCCGTAATTAAAAAAAGAAAAATCTGGGTTCTATCATTTCAAATCCATAATCCCAAGTAAAACAAATACAATAAAAATCACTCGGGCCTATCATTTCAGCCCATAACGATTTTTCCTTATTCTAAAGTCCGTTCGAATATGTATCATTTCAACCCATAGTGATTCTATTCTACAGGGAACTTGCAGTGTGAGAAGCAATAATTAAATAAACAGTAAAACATATAAAATTATAACAGATGATGTAACAAGTATAAAACATCATTTATCATCATATAAATATATCCGAGGCATGTATGAATATAGTATATAAATCACTACATATTCACTTATCATCGATTCACAATTATACAAGTACAGATGTCAATAGTGAATCACTCACCTTTTTAAGCTAGAGATCAATCCAAAACAAAATATCCACACTCCACAAAGCACGAGAAGACACGTTAAGATTTGAAAAGAAGTAACAACCAAATTCAATTTTGAAATTTTATAAATAAATATAAGTATAAGGTTTAACACAACAAGCTATGGATTCAACAATGAAAGATATGAATAAATCTGAAACAAAATAGATTCAATTAACAAGTGGCTTGGCCACACCACTTGTAGGCTCAATCACCATCATAGGTGGCTCGGCCATGATGGGTTTGAGTCATGTAGGCTTGGGTATGGGTCAAGTACTCTTGGTTATGGCTTGAGGAAGGTGGAAAAAGGGTAGGCTACACATGGAAATGAACAAGGCAAGCAAATTTAGGAGTTTTGGGCTCGGCCCTAGATCTACATGGTTCAGCCATGGTTAGACTTGGTCAAGTCATATCTGAAACATGGCTAGGAGAAGGAAATAATCACGACCAAAGCAAGGTGGAGGTGGTTGGTGTTGTGGCCGAGACTAACAAATGGAAAGTGGTGAATATATAGATTTGTGATAGAAAATTTTGACGCTTTTGGTGATGGATCTTCATCTCTGGTCATGGCACGGTCATGGGATGATGAATAGAAGTTGTTGGCCATGGAAGGTGGTGGTGGAGGAGGAGTTATGGTCGGCAATTCATGGTGGCCTAGCTTATTCCTTGAAACAAAATAAGAACAAAAGAAAAATAGGAAAACAATAGGAAAAGAAGCCATTACTTACAGGAAAATTCCTTACGTGAAGATGCAGATGAAAAGAGATGTGGGAATGTGTTTTGTACGTGAATTAGTATTTACTAGAGGTGTTATTCACGGCCTAATCAAGTGCAAAGAATTGGAAAGTAATTAAATGCTTAAATGGCTAGAGATTTGAAAGGATTTATTTCCTATTAAATAAAAAGAATCAATGGAACAAAATAAGGTGAGATACTTGCTTTTTCACGTGAATTGATAGGGTATAAATGGCTAAAATTTTAGGTAAGAATGGCTAGAAAGTAATTAAGGAGGTAGGAAATAAAAGATAGGCAAATAAAGAGGCAAGAAATAAAACAAATGTAACGTATGCCAATTAAAGCAAAGTAACATACGCCTAATTAATTTGTTTCCTTGCCATTAATTAAAAGATGTATACAAAAGAACATTCAATAAACAAAATAAATAAAAGATATACACAAGAAACATTTAATGAATAAATTTTAAAAAGATATGCATTTAAGGCAATATAACGTATATCCATTGGAATTCTTTTCCAAGAAATAAATAAGAGATATAAACACATTACTATTCAATTAATAAAATGAATGTCTATATAAATAAAATAGAAAGATAAAATAGAGATGGATATTATGAAAAATAAAAATATATATTCTATACTATAAAGCAAAACCTTTGGTCAAACAGTCAAAGTGAAGCCTTTTTGGAATTTTCGAAAATACCCCTATTCGTTTACTGCTGCAGATCATAACGAAGGATGTTTTTGTCCTTCGATGAAATAGTGGAGGTCAGTTATTACACGTTCTCATCCTTCTCACCCATTATCACTCTATCCCTCTCTGTCCTTTGCTTCCACCTTTCAACCCTAGCCCCATTTTCCTACATAATAGGCCTAAATCGAAAATGAAAAAAAAATACCGCATCCCCCGACTCAACAACAAAGGAGGATAATGGCTATCGGTTTCCCACTGTCGATTTCTTCTTCGACTGTAGCTTCGCCTACTCCAGCCATTGCGGGTTTTGATGTGGGATTTGCACACTAAAGCTAACAAATTCACAACGACCTCAAAACCCGTACCAGTTGAAAGATCGGTCCAGACTTCTTCAGAAACTCAGGTAATTTCATATTCCACGTTTTATTCCATTATGCATAAACTAACATGAATCCTCTTCTTCGATCTCTTCTTCCTAATACGATGGTATTTCTCTCAATCGGTCTGTTTCAAATGTCCAATATAATACGAATTTCATACGATATGCAAAATTGATCTGGCTATGGAGACTCATTCCGTTTATATTCCTAAATCTAGGTTGAGAATAAAACGGACAGGAATAGCTCATCACAAGAGGTAAATCTAATAATTTGTCTTATGTTTAATCTGAATTTGAATCTTATTTTAGTCCATGCTTAGCTCATGCTTGATTCCTTTTTAGGTGCGTGAAATGCTTTAATTGGTTTTCTTCAAAGACGTTTCTGATAAAAATATCCTGAACATTGAATGTAAAGTCAATATAGTAAGAAGAAACTCTTATCGCCGTTAATTATCATTATTACAAATCGAGAATGATTTCTATTTAATTAATTCACGAATATATCCTTTGTCAGCTTCAAATCGTGTACTGATATGATCCTTTCACACTGGAATAAGCTCCGCCGAATACTATTTTTTGGCCTATTTAAGTTTGAGTTTCCTCTATAATTTCAATAATTAATTTGTGATTTCACATCAATTTGTTGTCTTATTTTGCTTGAACAGAGTTTCTGAAAGTATGGTCAAATATTATTACACTTCTAAGTTTATTTACTATTAATTTGAATGGTTTTGTTATACATAAGTCAGACAGTAGGTGGAAATTCTCAATATGTGAATGCAATCTTTTTAATTTTTTTGAGTATTGTAAGCATGTTATTTCATTAATTTATTATTTCGTGCTTAGCTTTAGTAAATTTCTGTTTGGTCAGCACCAATTTACGATTACATTTGATAATCGCATTATTCTGTATGGACCTCTAATACAAGTGAAAATGATTGTATAGCATGTGCGCTCCCACTTATCTTATAAATAACTTCTGTATATGTGCTGAAATTTGAATTGAAGATGGTAATAAAGATTTATCTTGGTTGGTTTACGTATTTAAGATGCATATTTGATGGACGATGGTAGGTTAGTGAATTTATAGCTCATTTACAATAACCACTGACACGTGCTACATGATTTGAATTTTTATCAGGCAATCTTCCCCATCTACATGGTTCACTTAATATTAGCACTGATTCTTACTCTTATCTTTTTGCTGTTTTACAATACCGTCGTTGAGCTAATAATATGACGACTAATTTAAAAACAACTTAAAAAATCATATTTGTTTTTCTTTGTTTGGGTGGGGTAAGAAGATGCTCCATCCTAAGGAAGTCATAATCATTTTAAGTGATATCATGCAAAAGTTCCTGAGCAACACTTCACTAAATTTTTTAAGAAATGCCTAGTGCTTTTAGAGAGACAAAGAGAAGATTACTCGTTTAGAACAACAAGGTTCTTTATTTTGTCGCTTTTAACCTTTTTTGCTTGCATATTGAATTAAACTGTTAATATGCAATAAATTTTGTTGGAACTTATAATTTGACATGCAAAAATAAGTAGCTGAATTTTGCTTCACATTAATATACTTCTTTGATATGCACATTTTTCAACAACCATTTTAAACACATAGTCATTTTTGTTTATATATCCTTAACATACTTTTCATTTATTAGTTTGTAGTTCATATTTATATTGGTTGCCAAAGTTGCGGCTACATACAATGGATTGTTTTCTTTAGAGGTGGAACCCAATATTACTAAAATTGCTTGGTTTCTTTATTTCGACACTCATATATGCATCTAATTTTAAAATACAAAGGTAGAAAGTTTGCATAAATGACGATTTAAAATGAACCAAAAGGTGAAATATTTGTTGATTATGTATTTTGTTATAAAATGACTTATATATAATATTCTTACTTCTAAAGAATTAGATTTAAATATTAGGTTCAGTCGGTTATTTACCCTTTTCCAAATTGATATTGCATTTTATCTAACACGATCCACATAACATCTAAAATGGACATAAGGTTGCAAATAATTCTTATAGCACTTCCTTTTTCTATGCTCTTCCATTCGTTCTGGAACTGCCTGTTTCGATACAAAATTCCAGTGTTCTCTTAGTGTTGTATAAGGCACAAATTGACCAAAAGTTTCTTAATATGTGACAGATGCAAAATAATTACTTATATACTATATATTACGGCTACAGAGATACATATAACCAATTGAAGTTGTAGTGAGCAAAATTCATGTGGTGTATTTGCATCAGGTTTTTCCTTGACAATAGCAAAAGATGATGTTCGTTATGGATCGGGCCAATCAAGGGGTGGCCACTTTGGACCTGACATTTATATTGCTCAGAGGATATAACTTCAGAAGTAAAGGCCCTTGCATAAGGTACTGAAGTTTCTAATTTTTGTAATGACCCTTTTGAATATGGTGATTTATAGGAAGATTAGATCATAACACATCCAATATATGATTGTTTCTTTTTTAATACAAAACAAAAAAATGTCCGTAACTTCTCAAATTTTTTCTACATTTTGGTAGCATAATTGGATACAATGTATACAGACTTTTTTCTTTGGAAAGTGAAAAAGGTTTACAAATACCTTTGCAGTTGCAAAGCATCGAAGGAAACTTCTTCGGTATTTGCATGTGGTGCTATAACTTTGATTGTTTTTATTTTGTTCTAATTTCCAACCAATCGTGCACCTATCTAACTTTTAGATCTTCTTGGACTCATTAGCATACTATCGCATATCTTCCATTTTAACTTCAGATATCGATGTGCAACAAACTATATCCACAATTAATGATTGGACGATAATCTTAGATAAACATTATGCTAGAACTATAATTTTAAAATTGATAACATGACCTTTTTTTGTGTCAGTCTCTATGAGTTTTAATTTAATTTTCTTACATATGCATAGTATTAATTTACTAAATATTCAACAACCATATGATTCATGCAAATTTCACTGTTTTAAACATTATAACTGGCTGAAATATTTATATTGCATGTTATTTTTTAGTTTTCCCATCATTTAGTCCTAAACCTCAACTGTACAATGTGGTGCAAAATAATGAACATAGGTGGCCCTTTATCGTAAAACGGCTTCTTTGGGCTTTGAGATTTTTCTTCACAATCACCACAAATAATACAAACAATGAATGTCTTATGTGAGTGATCGTGTATGGGTTGTATATGAATGGGTTGTAACGTTTATAATATTTCCATAACACATTTCAATCTTTGGCTTAGGTAGGTAAAATTTCTATAATAAATACACCAAAATAATTGGTCCATTAATTTTTATGGAAAATGCTTTTGGTCAGTTCTCAATTCAAACATTAGTTTACTTTTTCATCAATATTTTCCGTGTTGGGTTACATTTACAAGAACTATGTGGTTTATACATTCTATATCTAAAAGGGTTTTAGGTTTCATTGTTCCTTTTATGATAATATAAAATTGAAGTTCTTTTGGGTTTATATTGCTCAGATCGTATTGCTGAGTTCCAATGGCGACGAGTTTGTATGTCTTGATGTTAGTTTTCCCAACTGTGTATGTTATGCTTTCATCTCCACTTTTATATTTGTATGCACATAAGGTGTTTGCAAAAATGTTCCAATTTATAATGAATGCCCGTTCACGTTTTTTCTTTTCTTTTACTTCTTTTTCTATGCACATTAAATGGTTGGAACTATGGTCTAACTAACTTTTTTCCTTTCCTAATGCAGGTTTAACCAAGAAGGTAAATAATTTGCAGGTGCTCAAAGAATTTTTTTTCACCGCATGCTACTTCATTGTCAAAATTTATTTGCACGTAACAGCTTTTCTTTATTACAATGTTTTTTTTAGTCTCACTGCCTTCTAAATTGTCAAAATTTTGATTTGAAAATGAAATTAGTTTGGCAATTGTGGTAGGAATGAACATATATTTCTACTAAGTTCAAACTTCATGGGCCTTGCTAATTCTACCTTTGCACATTTTCATATATTATAGTCTGTGCTTTTATCCGCTTTTATCCTTTATGTTTATTTTTGTATTGTGGTATCGTTCTTTGTCAACTACAGCGTTGTCCAATCCATTATATATTTTATTTGTTGAACTTTATCTTGGGCAGTGCCACCCTGTATGTCTGCAGTGGCAAGATAGTTCATTTATCTGGAATCTTTGTTTGCACCTAATATATAAATAGATATGTGGAAAAGTCGAGTGTTCTATTATTTGAGATGCTAATTACTGTTATTTTAATTAATAGTGTACTTTATTCCCTATCATGTGAACAGCTAATTTTTTTGTCTCATATGAAATAAGAATTTTCATTTGAGATGCCAACCATATGAATGTTTTACTTGCGATTTCAGGTTCGGTATAGTCTATGGTTTGTTTGCGGTGGGGTTGTCGTTCCTTGGTTCGTAATGGTGAAGTTAGCATAGCAAGTTGTAAATTTCTTGATACGTCAGTCATGGAAACAACAGTTTCATTTTATCTCTTTATTTATTAATGAAAAATGTGTATATATAAAAACTGTTGTTTTTGGGATATTATATGAAACTGGAATGTTGAGACATCGATGCAAATAGCCTTACAATGGATAATGAAAACATTCATTCTACAATGGCAAATGTCAAAATTTCAAGTTATGCGTGTTTATATACATACGTGAGTTGATGTAATTGGGTTGCAATAACCGTTGAAGCTTTTGGAGATTCATAAATGATAAATAGGGACTCATCTTTTTAATTTGAATTGAGATGAAATTTGTATATCCATTACATTTGATGTGCTATAGTCTAAATTAAAAGGTAATTTGTCCACTGTTTTACTTTTGTTGTCAACTATATGAATGTGTACTACAACTGTATTGAAATAGATATGCTAAATTCTTTATGGAGTGGAGGAAAGTAGATCGAGTTTTCTACACCGTATTTTACCTTATTTACTGTACTTAGGTTTTGACATCGATCATCTAAATTTAAAATTCAATTGATATATTGTTTAACCATCTGTTTTCTTAATCTGGGTAAGGATTTCAGTAAACTCTTTATGTTATCCCTACAATGATCAGACAAACAAAATTAACCTTGTAGTAGGTCAAAATCTAAAAGCTAATATGCTTTAATTAATTTCTTATTAAGTAAACTTGAAAATATCGTACATTATTCATTGGTTGATATAACTCAAAGGTGCTTCATCATTATCAGTTTCACCTATCGTCCTTCTTACAACACCTTATTTCTATTTAGTTGTCATATCTTCTTCCTCTTTTTTCCCATAATTAAACAAAACATTACTGCAATCTCTCACAATATCATAATTGTAACAAAGATAGAATACGTTCACTTCCTTCTTTGCACACGTCCAACGGACGTGCCACCATACTCGTGTGTGTGTGTGTGTGTATATATATAGAAATTATTTATTTTATTATATTTCGAAAATAAATTGCAAACAAAAATCCACTTCATTGGAAAAAATTTGATTTCAAAACAAGAAAATTTTTATTTAAAAAAAATCTTTGAAAGTGGAAGTGAATGTTAAGAAACGAAAAAGGCATGAATTAGGGAAAAAAATAACATGTATATATTTTATTCTTAAATGCAAATGAAAGATGAGAACATAATGGGAAATAAATTTTGTATGTGAACGGAAATAGGAAATACATGGCTAAAATGGTTGTTTGGATGGCAAGAAAGTGGAAGTGAATGTTAAGAAACCGAAAAGGCATGAATAAGGAAAAATGAAACATATATATATATATATATATATATATATATTTATATATATATGTATATTATTCTTAAATGCAAATGAAAAATGAGAACATAATGGGAAATAAATTTTCGTACGTAAATTTCAACTTGATATGGACGGCTATGAATGAGTTGAATGGCTAGGGTAAGGAGGAAACAACTAGAAAATTAATAAAGAGGGTAGGTAAGTAAAAGAGCAAGAAATAAAACAAAGTAACGCATATCTCCTTGATTTCTTCCAAGCCATTCATGAAAAAATATACGCACAAGTAAAATCCAATAAACAAAGTTTAGATAAACAAAATAGAAAAATAAAATAGAAAAATAAAATAAAATAACCTAGAAAATAAAAATATAGAAATGAACATAGAAAAATAGAAATTGAAATACAGAAAATAACTTCGTGTAAAACGCTATAATTTATCTACTTTAAAAAGTATAACTCAGAATTTAACGAAATGAAAAGCAGAACGGATATCATAAATATAGTCTGCTTCAAAGAAAAGATTAAAAATTAAAATTAAAATTTTTAAAAATTTAAACCGAAAATTCAAATTTGGACCAAAATATAAAATTTTCAGAAATTGTTTATTTATTGCATTTGGAAAATAAATTACAAAAAAATTCCAAATTACATTGGAAAATTTCTAAAAATTCACTGTTAAATGATTTAAAAATCAAAATTTCAAATAAAAATTTAATTAAAAATATTCACAAAATTATGGGTTGTTACACTCTCCCTCACACAAAACATTTCCTCCTCGAAAAGGAACGAGGCACGAAAAACAGAGACAACAGATAGAATGAGATAGAATTAAGACAAGATAAAAAGAAGATTGAAATTATACCTGGTAACTGTCGTTATAGGTAAATTCAACAAGATGGAGAAGATCTTCCTAAGATCCTCCGTAATCAAGGACACAAGCACGAAGAAGATTCTTGAAAAGCTTTCCTAAATAGACTGGTAAAGGTATTCTAGGAGGAAGAACTACAGATCGAACTTTAGGAAATAAGATCAATTTGGAATTCAATTCACCGCTTAGGATGCAGGGGAATTGGAACAACCGAAGGAAAAGAGATTGGAAAACAAAATAAGATAATAAATTTTAAAACCTTGAAAGTTTCAACTTAAATTAATAATTAATTTCATTCATTAGATTTTTCCTAAGTTAATTAAATCTTATCTATTTATAATTTCATTATCTTATCACCCAATTAAAAATTTCTAAAATCGTGAATTTGAAATCATTTATTATACTCATAATTTTATTCAATAAGTTTCATTCTTCTTTATTCCAGATGGTTATTACATTTATTCCACTTAATATATGTCTAATCACATATATTAAGTATACTTACACTTATTGTGACTTACTCCAATTTATTTATAAATTCCTTTAACATCACTTTATATTGTATATTATTCAATAAATTTTTATTCTGTTTACACCTACTAATCTTTATAACTAAAATTTAAGTGTATAACATTTATTATAACCACTCAAATTTTATTTATAAAATCCTTTTATATTGTATATTATTCAATTACATAGTAAACTTCAGAATGATTAAGGTAAGTTATATTGGAATGCAATTGAATGCTATACAATAAAATCTTCTAATTCAATTATCTCAAGTTCAAACATTTGTTCAAAATTTTGGTTTCATTTTATAATTGAAAACATTCTTTAAGGTAAATTTAAGAATTACTTTTTCGATTAACTTCAAACCATTTAGAGGTAAATAAATAAATATACAATATATATCAAATCAAATTTAAATCATATATCCATATATATATATATATACACACGCACATATATATAATAAATCAGGTCATATTTTTTAAATTCAAATCAATTAAATTTCCAAAGAAAAACAGTAGCAAAGCTACAGAATGGTCTCTTCACTTTGAAACTTGAAAATGGATGTCGATGATGTTGCAGTCATCACCAAAATTATTTTCCAACGACAAGAGAAAAGCACTGACTTAAACATTTAAAATTCTTTGAAAACAATCTCTATTTGGAAATCCTATCAATAGCGTTGATCAAACGAACCAATCAAAAACCCAAATCAACATCAACAACTCAAACAACACCATATGCAAACATTTTAAATATTAGATTTACAAATACATGAATAAATTTTCAAAACAAGGATATGGATTCAAATTTGATGGACTCAAACTAAAAGGATTCTGATTTGAAGATAAGGTGGAAACAAAAGGATAAGATGATTGAATAACAGAATAAGGGAAATAGATAAGCTTATATAAATCAGGGGCAACCTTAATCGGGTCAACTGTGACTTACAGAATAAGATCGATGTGGAATTCTGGGGGAAATCTACATTTGATCTCAAGAGATAAAATTTGGGGATAACAGGAGATATTAGCATCTAAACCGAGGATATATATAGATCTTCGGTGAATCAATGCCTATGGTAAAGAATTTTCACCACTTTACAAGTCATTAGAATATTGGCGAGACTACCAATTCATTATAAAATCATTAGAAGTGAAGTTATGGGATACTCCAGAATCAAAAGAAGACGAATAGTGAGGGATAAGAATGAATTTCGGAACCGTGGGATGTCCCAAAATTCAAAGGAAATTAAAATCATAGAGGAAAAAATTCAAGCTCAAACGAAAGTGATTCCGTAAATAAATTTACCATATATGCTAAGTTTGCATAGAGCCAAAGCTCTGATACCAAATGTAACGACCCACTATTTTCAACTATTCGCATCCGCACATGTCGGACTTGAATTGCTCAAAATACCGCATTGTAAATAAAAATTTGGCTAATTTTAGAATATACAGTAAATAAATAATCACATATCACAGACACAGAGTATTATAATAATGCAGCAGAAGCAAAGAGATAGTGGTTCATGACGCTACTATATAAATACATCAGAGTTAAGAAAGATACAATAGAAATAACATGATACAACAGAAGTAACCATATGAAAATCAAGTGCAAAGATGAATACATCACTAGAATTAATTGAATATCTGAAAGTGGAAAGGCAACTGGATCTTCGAGCAAAGCTCCAACTCCGAAGGTGAGTCTCAAATGTTGTGTCACTTAGTCTGAACCGAGCGTAAAGCAAAATACAAAACACTCGAGTCAGGACATACATACTTATACAAGGTAAACCAACTCAAGTGAACTGTAACATAAAAGCACAAGTAACTTAAAGGATTCTTGGGACCGCCCATCCTCTAAGGATCCGTTAAACTATTTACTGTGTAGTAATATTTCGCTATTATAATAATGTCTACAATAAAATAAACTTACTTTAAAATAACGTTGAGGAGTGACCCAATATTCCCCTTAACACACAAATAGTCCCAATAGTCCATACAGTACCAGCGCATCTCAAGATAGGGAGACTACCCTAAATACTCCACAGGCTATGAGAGAAAACCAAACTCGTAGAAGGCTCGCTAGGGTAGGTGACATGGCACAACTAGGCAATGCCAGGGTAGGTATACCAATTACTATCCGGACTGGTGGTAACGCGTAGCATCCACTACCGCCCACCTCGGAACACACTCCCAAAATCAAAGGTGCACCCAATCAATCACAAAGTAATAGAATGGTATCGAAGAAATGCGTCCGATCAGAGGAGCTACCTCATTGGCCCGGAGTCGCTCCTATTTTAGCCACTTTGTGCCAACTCACGGGAGTCAGGTCCACATATATACCTCAATAGAACGTCGCCACCATCCTATTCATTCTGGAATCAACACCGTGAACGCGGTTGTCAAAGTGGTTTTCGGTATCGACAAAGAGTATGTCCATATCCGATCGCGGTCTCTTTGCCAACTAAACATTATTATTACCCATCGTTATAAGCTTCAAAACGGTTTATATTTCACTTCAAAATGTATTTATTTAAACCATTTAAATTTAATATCAAATCATATTCATAGCCAAGTTAAAACATTTCAAAATTCATTCATTAAATTTTAAAATTTCTAAAACATTGAAAAATTCAGCTATAACAACATATATAAAGTGTTGCAGTAGATATAGTCATATTCAAAAACATTGTTAAATTCAAAAACTACAACACTTATAAAGTGCTACATTTGGTATTTAGTTATTTCAAAACAGCTTAATTAAAACAGCAAACTGTAGCACTTACCAAGTGCTACAATAGCCTTTATTACTTCAAAACAGTTTACTTATAAAAGCAGCAACCAACAGCACTTACCAAGTGCTACAGTAGCCCCTTTTAGTTATTTCTGGATATGATTTAGCTTCAGCAACAACAGCATTTACCAAGTGCTGTAATAGCTCTTTATTATTTCTAGGTTTAGTTTACTTACAGCAACGACAACATTTCATAAATGCTGTCTTAAAAGCACAGCATTTCTGAAGTGCTATCAATGCTAATTCCAGCTTTTATTAAAAATTCCAGAAACATTAACTTCCCATTTTTAACCATTTAAACTTATAAAAATCATATTTTTCTTCTTCAAGAAATATTCATTTCTTTCGTTTAACTTATGATTTAATATAATAAACCTTTGTGAATTAATATCCAACTTAAACAATAATTCATTTATTAAGTCAAAAGTACATTATTTTCTTAACTTTATTTTCTCAAATAACTTAATACTTTATTTAAAATTCCCATTTCATAAATAAAACCAAGTTTCCGTTTATTTACTTAACTTAGGATTTCTCATTTAAAACCCAAATCTCAATAAGTTAAGTCTTATTTTTTCTTCATACATTCATTCATTAATTTCTTATACAATTTATTTACAAAAGTCGCTATAAAGTTATTTAAATCAATTAAATCCAATTTACATTAAAATTCCATATTTCTATATTTAAAAATACTTATACTTTCAGAAAAATATATATATAAAATAATAACCATGGGTCTGTATAATATTTTCTAATCTAGGTCAAGTAGTACGGATAATACATCGTTTCAATCCGTAATTAAAAAAAGAAAAATCTGGGTTCTATCATTTCAAATCCGCAATCACAAGTAAAACAAATACAATAAAAATCACTCGGGCCTATCATTTCAGCCCATAATGATTTTTCCTTAGATATGTATCATTTCAACCCATAGTGATTCTATTCTACAGGGAACTTGCAGTGTGAGAAGCAATAATTAAATTAACAATAAAACATATAAAATTATAACAGATGATGTAACAAGTATAAAACAGAATTTATCTCATATAAATATATCCCAGGCATGTATGAATATAGTATATAAATCACTACATATTCACTTGTCATCGATTCACAATTATACAAATACAGATGTCAAGAGTGAATCACTCACCATTTTGAGCTAGAGTGTAACAACCCACATATTTATCGATTTTATATTTAAATATTTTATTTAAATATTTTATCGTTAGTCGGATTTTAGTCCGAAAAGAAACTTTTTGCAAACGGTCAAATTAGGACTCGAGACCACTACCATTGAGTTCAAAACGCCGTTTACAAATTTTTAAGTATAAACTTTAATATGTTTGGAGTCAGTGGAATTTCGATACTTTTTCGCTTTGGACTTTGGTTTGGACTTAGCCTACTAGACCCAGGCTCCAACCCCTTCTCTTCATAACTTCATTTCTATTTTCTTAAACACTCAAGCTTCATTGAAAATGGGGGAGGGAAAGGGAAATTAAAACTCCAAGCTCAAGTTCTCTTGCAAATCCATCATCCAATTCCAAATCTAGAGAGAAGCCATTGATTCAAGCATCTTGTGTTGAGATTGAAGTGGGATTGCTTCTTGCTTTGCTTTCAAGCTTCATCTTCATTGGTTTCTGTGCAAAGGTGAGATTTTTATCTCACATTCTTGTCTATAACTGTCTTGGATTGTGGGAATGAATTCCTATCACTTTAGCATGTACATTTGCATTTGGTTTGGATTGGGTTGGCGAAAAAATCCAATTTTTAGTGTTTTTGGTGAATTACTGGGCTTAGGTCGTTCGGCCAGGGGGAAAAGTCGCCCCTGTATGTTTAGCCGTCCCACCTTAGGTCGTAAGGCCTTAGGTCGTTCCAATTTTGGTCGCATGACCCCTTAAGTCGCTCGCATTTAGGTCGTTCGACCTATTTAACTCACATCTGCATCGTTAGGTCGCCCGGCAACCTTAGGTCACGGCATATAGGTCGGCCTGCTCACGTTTGTCCTCTCACCTCCTTGGGTCGCACCACCTTGGCCTCATGCCCACTCCTTTAGGTCGCTCGACCTTACTTACTCATTAGGTCGCGCCTTTCCTTAGCTCGGCTATGTCGCTCGGCTATGTCGCTCGGCCTTGTCTTTGTTAGGTCACGAGTTTGATAGGTCGTTCGGCCTTAAATGGTTAGGTCGCTCAGCAATCACTTTCTTAGGTCGCGAGATGGATTAGGTCGTTCGGCCTTAAATAGTTAGGTCGCTCAGCCATGCAACCTTGTTAGGTCGTTCACCACTTTAGGTTACAACTTCTCGGCCTGCTTTAACTCTTTAGGTCGTTCCTATGCATTACTCGACCGTGTTGGGTCGTTCTCTCCCCTTGGTTCGTGCCATTAAGTCACAACTTCATTTGGGTCGTTTGCACCTTAGTTCGGCCATGTTAGGTTGCAGGAGTATTTACACTATGATGACTTTGGAATTGACTTCTTTGGATTTTATTCACATTTTCGAATGTGAATTTTGTGATTGATTTTTTTTACAATCATTTTTGTGATTTTTCACTTTAAAAACATAAAGGTTTCAATACTAGTAGTAAATATCAAAACTCTTTCATCAAAGCAATTTCAACACTATTTTATTACAAAGCTCTTTTTCCTAAACCGTTTTCCAACCTATTAGTATATACAAGCCTTTATCTCACTCGTATGAGAAATAGAATTAAATGGCTTAGTAAAACAAGTGGTATGAAACGGTTGCGTTTGCTTCGTCGGTTAACTTTTGGACTTGTTCGATTGAACCTTTTGTGACAATTTCCTAGTGAAGATCTACAGTTTGTTCGTAAATATTTAAGTTAAGCAAGTGGTTATGGGACATGAAGCTATACTCAAATATTTACTAGCTTAGTGTGATTGTCACTTCTTTATGATCAATTACGATCATTTTTGTGATTTAGACTAGCAATTGTGCGATGTCTCTTTGTCTACGAGGGAGACTAAACCCCGTTTGTGTGATGTTTCGACTCACATATGTGGGGTAGCGACCCACGGTCTTCGGGCCATTCTTGTGGAGCCTCGGCTCAAAATTAAAGGTTTGCTACCATGAGATAATGTCTCGTTTTGTGATACACGTGTTGGTGAGTTTTCATGCTCTTGTTCTTGTGATAGGCCTCCCTCCTTTTTGCGATTTCTGGATTTCTTGTGATGATTTTTAAAATTTTGTGCTTCACCAATTTTCGTGATTTCTATTGATAAGTTTTATCAATTTTTGTGCATTGTTGAATTCTTGTGTAATTGGCTTTTTGTGAATAAAAGTTTAGGGTATGATACCCCTCTTTTGAATCTTTGAGAAGATTCTTGTGATATTGATTGATCTCTTGTTGATGTTCATTTACATACTTATCATAGTATGTCATTATGGTTGTTGTACGTTTATACCATATTTCTTATTCTTTATCATATTATCTGATATTTATAGCTAGACTGACCCGTTTATTATTTTCTTATCAAATAATACTCGGGTCAGACCGAGATATTACAGGTGCTTCTGCTTGACTCCTCTTTTGGGATTACATTGACTTTTGGCTAACTACTTATATTAGTAGTTTTTGTTGTATACATTTGAGACATAGACTCAGTGATGTATACGTATTCTTTTGTATAGCACTTGTTGCTATTCTTTTGTGTTATTGTGGATCTTTCTGACCACTACTCCGATGTACACTTTTATGTGTTATATATTCATATCTTTTTCCGCCTTCGTGATATGGATGTCTGCGACTGATTTGTGTTATGTTTATTTCTATATTTGTTTCCGAAGATTATGTAAATAGCCACTGTGTGATAGCTTTGAGTTTGTATCGGTATGTCGGATTTCTCCTTAAATGAAGTGCATGCTATACTATCTGACATATCGGTGCTCGCACAAAGTAATTACATGGATGGTCGCTCCTCAACAGCCTTGTTCACCGCGCTAGTTGATAGCATTACACTGTAGTGTTCTTGGCTAGCGTGGGTATAGAGGTGGGGCGTCACTGCTTGGTATCGGAGCCAAACTTCGGAACAGTGTGGAATAACTTAACAAGGATCATCGTCCTAAGTCCATCTTAGGAGTCGTGCCTTAGGTTTTAATTTGTGTCTTCGTACCATTCTATCCTATTTCCTTTTATGACCCCTTGTTTTATCTATCAAGATTGCTTGATATTTATTTGGAGAATAACTTTTCTTCTTCCTTCTCTCTTAAGAAAGAGAAATGGTTAGACCAGGCCATCCCAACGCCAGTCAATCTAGAGCTACTCCCCCGGATGGAGTTTTTATGACTGCTCAATAGCTTCTTGACTTAGTAAAGAATGCTCAGGCAGTTGGCCCTAATCAAGAACCTACTCACCCTAAGTATGGATTTGCACGTTTGTGCAACGATTATACCAATTTGGGTGGGAAACCATTCAGAGGTTCTGAAACAATTATTAAAGTCCAGGCTTGGCTGAGGACGTGCGATCGAATCTTTTCTCGCATGAATCTTATTGATCTTCACCGTGTTCAGGTGGCTTCAGTATGCTCCAAGAAAGAGCATTAGACTGATATGAACTTCTTATTTCTGAAATCATTGAAGCAGATCTTACTTGGGAGAAATTCCGGGAACGCTTCGAATTAAAATTTGTGTCAGAAGCAAAGAAGGTGACATTGGCTCGCCGTTTTATTGACCTTGTTTAAGGTGAATCTTCTGTGACAGACTATGTCGCATCTTTCGAATCTCTTTCCAAATACGGGGTTGAATATATTAATACCCCATTGAAGAAAAATCAGAGATTTGTGTATGGCTTGAACAAAATTTTTAAGAAGCCATTACTTCTGAAATTGAAAGTTTCTTTTGACCAACTTGTTGATATCGCTCTTCGACTTGAAGAAGCAGATAGGGAGAGTGACGTTGAAGTGGTTGTTGTCAAACCAAACTTCAACAACAACAAGAAAAGGCATAATAAGTTCAAAGGCCCTTATCCCAATAAGAAAGGGAAGCAAGCAACTCCGGCAACAAAGACTTCTTCTTCTAGCAGTGGGCAATGCTTCAACTGTGGTTCTAAGGACCATTATGCGAACAAGTGTTCGAAGCCTCGTGCTTGTTGCTATTGCAAAAGCCCGGATCATTTTATGCATATATGTCCCAAACTTCAAAATAAGGAGGGAAAGCTGAATGTGGCTCAAGCCCCTAACAACACATCTCGTGGTCAAGGTATTTCTCATTCTATCCTTGATGGCATCATTTTATTTCGCGATCATCCTATTCGAGTTCTTTTTGATACGGGTGTGCCCCACTCTTTTATTTCTAATGAGCTTGTTGATACTTATTCTTTAAGTGTTGTTGCTTTAATGACTTCTTTAAAAATTGCGAATCCGATTGGTGGATCCACAACAATTAGTTTACTTTGTAAAGATGTCGAGATTATTTTGTGTGATTTTCCTTTCCTAGCCGATTTGCATGTTATGCGTTATTTAGGCTTTGGAATGATTTTGGGAATGGATTGGCTTAATCGTTATGAAGCTCATATCCTATGTCCTGAGCGGACTATTCATCTTCGACATCCTCAGTCTGTTAAGCGGATTTCTATTATTCTCAAAGATTCGGATTCCACTTTGTCTGCATCTTTATATTCTTTAAATCCTCGTTATGATGATAATGATGATGAGGAAGATGTCATTTCTCTTATTCACGTTGTTCGTGAATTTTCTGACATATTTGAGCCCATTTTAGGTCTACCGCCTAAGCGAGCAATTGATTTCAAAATTTATCTTATCCCTGGAGCTCAACCTATTATTCGTCCTCCATATCGCATGTCCAATGAGGAGAATGAAGAGATGCGCAAACAATTATCTGAATTGGAGACAAAGCAATTCATTCGCTCTAGTTCCTCGCCTTGGGGAGCTTCGGCTATTTTTGTAAAGAAATCCGATGATACACTTAGGCTTTGCATTGACTACCGCAAGCTTAATGATCTTAAAATTAAAAATAAATATCCTTTACCTCGGATTGATGATCTGTTCGATCAGCTTAGTGGTGCTAAAGTCTTTTCACAATTGGACTTGGTTACCGGTTTTCACCAGCTTCGTATCGAAGAGGATAACATTCCTTTGACATCGTTCCGTACTCGATATGGATCTTATGAATGGCTTGTTATTCCATTTGGGTTAACAAATGCTCCGGCTTATTTCGTTGACCTAATGAATTGAGTTTTCAAAGATTTTCTCGATCGATTTGTTCTCATCTTTATTGATGATATTCTTGTGTATTCAAAAACCGAGAAGGAGCATGAAAAGCATCTTCAGATTGTATTGGAAAATTTTAGGAGTAATCAATTAAAAGCAAAATTTTATAAATGCCACTTTTGGCAATCTAGTATGAAGTTTCTCGGTCATATTATTTCCGTATCTAGAATATCAATGTATCCTTCAAAAATTGAAGCAATTCAAAATTGGAAGAGACCGGAGAGTGTAACGGAAATCCATAGCTTTCTTGGATTGGCGGGTTATTACCGTCGTTTTATCAAGGACTTTTCTAAAATTGTCGTGCCTCTCACTAGCTTAACAAAGAAAGGTATTAAATACATTTGGTCGGACAAATGTGAAGCTTCTTTCAAGAAATTAAAAGAACTCCTTTCTGATTGTCCTATCCTTGTTATTCCCGAAGGGAATCAAGATTTTATTGTTTATACCGATGCTAGTCGCATTGGTTTGGGTGTCGTCTTTTGCAAAAAGAACGTGTTATTGCTTATGCTTCTAGGCAATTGAAGCCAGCTGAGACTAGATATGCCAGTCATGATATAGAACTCACGGCTATTGTTTTTGCTCTTCGGATTTGGCGTCATTATCTTTTAGGAGAGAAATTTGTTCTTTATACCGATCATAAGTCATTGAAATATCTATTTTAACAAAAGGAACTTAACTTGCGTCAACAGCGTTGGCTCGAATTCCTTGCACTTTACGATCTTGATAACCTTTATACTCTCGGAAAGGGGAATCGTGCTGCCGATGCACTTAGTCGCAAGCAACAAGCAGTTGTTTCCATGATTATATCTGAATGGAATGATCTCAAAGTTTTATCCACTTGTGAAATTCGAGATCGTGTTTCCGCTTTATGTTCATCTCTTGTTTTTTGTAACCTTGAGGCTCATTTTTCTCTTTTAGACCGCATTCTTGAAGCTCAAAGGATAGATCCCGAATTGGCTCTTCTTGGCCAAAATATTAAGGATAAAATTGATATTGATGATTCGAAAGACTTTGATATTGATTCTAGTGGCGGCATTCGAAAATTTGGTAGACTTATCGTACCAAATATTAGTGATCTTCGTAAAGATATTTTAGAAGATTCCCATCGTTCTAAATTTACCATTCATCCCGGTAGTAGTAAAATGTACGCGGATATGAAGCGACTTTATTATTGGGAGGGAATGAAATCTGATATTGCTAACTTTGTTAAGTGTTGCATGACTTTCCAACTTGTCAAGGCCGAACATCAAAGGCCCAGTTGGTTATTGAAACCTTTAGAAATTCCAATTTGGAAGTGGGACCTAATTTCCAGGGATTTTATAGATGGCCTTCCCCGTTCTCGTTCGGGTCATGATAGCTTATGGGTAATAGTCGATAGACTTACTAAAACCTCCCATTTTATTCCCGTTCGGTCTAACCGAACCGTTCCTCTTTTGGTCAAACTCTTTATCAAAGAAATAATTAAATTGCATAGTGTTCCTACTTCTATTGTTAGCGATCGTGATCCATTGTTTACTAGTGGATTTAGGGAGAGTCTTTAAAAAGCTTTAGGAACGAAGCTTAATTTTAGCACCGCTTATCACCCCCAGTCCGATGGACAAACCGAGCGTATGAATCAAACTCTTGAAGATCTTCTTCGTGCTTGTGCGCTTGATTTTGGTGGAAGTTGGAAAGATCATATTCCTCTTGTTGAGTTTTCCTATAATAATAGCTTCCAATCTAGTATTGGTATGACACCTTTCGAAGCACTCTATGGAAGGCCATGCCGATCTCCTTCTTGTTGGCTTAAAGCCGGTGAGAAGCTGGTTTTAGGTCCAGACTTTATTCGTGATTCCACAGAAAAGATTGAACTTATTCGTCATAGGATGAAAGAAGCCCAGAGTAGACAAAAATCCTATGCCGATAATCGAAGAAGGAAATTAGAATTTTCTGTTGGAGATCTTGTATTTATTCGTGTTTCACCTATGAAGGGTGTTGTACGTTTCAATCGATCGGGAAAATTATCGTCTCGATATATTGGGCCATTTCCTATCACTGAACGTATTGGTTCCATGGCTTATCGCCTTGCATTACCGGCTCAGTTCTCTGCTATTCATGATGTATTTCACGTTTCTCAATTACAGAAATGCCTTCGAGATTCTTATTCTATTCTTGAGCCTGGTGTTGTGGAAGAAATTGAAGTTTCGTCGAATTTAACTTATGAGCAACATCCTGTTCGTATTATTGCTTCGGAGGTCAAACGACTTCGAAATAAAGATGTTCCGCTTGTTAAGGTTCAATGGACCTCAAATCCTAAGGATTGCTCTTGGGAATCTAGAGAATTAATCGAGCGGACACATCCGGAATTACTTTCTCACGCTTAATGAGGTTAACTTCTTATTTCAAATTACTTTTGTGTTAATATGCTTTTATGGTTGTTACTTTTTATTTCCATCTATTATATTGCGAGGACGCAATTTCTTTAAGGAGGGGAGTCTGTAACAACCCGCATATTTATCGATTTTATATTTAAATATTTTATTGTTAGTCGGATTTTAGTCCGAAAAGCCACTTTTTGCAAATGGTCAAATTAGGACTCGAGACCACTACCATTGAGTTCAAAATGCCGTTTACAAATTTTTAAGTATAAACTTTGATATTTTTGGAGTCAGTGGAATTTCGATACTTTTTCGCTTTGGACTTTGGTTTGGACTTCGCCAATTAGACCCAAGCTCCAACCCCTTATCTTCATAACTTCATTTCTATTTTCTTAAACACTCAAGCTTCATCAAAAATGGGGAAGGGAATGGGAAATAAAAACTCCAAGCTCAAGTTCTCTTGCAAATCCATCATCCAACCAAATCTAGAGAGAAGCCATTGATTCAAGCATCTTGTGTTGAGACTGAAGTGGGATCGCTTCTTGCTTTTCTTTCAAGTTTCATCTTCATTCGTTTTTGTGCAAAGGTGAGTTTTTTATCTTACATTCTTGTTTATAACTATCTTGGATTGTTGGAAATGAATTCCTATCAGTTTAGCATGTACATTTGCATTTGGTTTGGATTGGATTGGCGAAAAACTCCAATTTTTAGTGTTTTTGGTGAATTACTGGGCTTAGGTCATTCGGCCGGGGGAAAAGTCGCCCCTGTATGTTTAGCCTTCCCACCTTAGGTCGTTCCACATTTGGTCGCATGACCCTTTAAGTCGCTCGCATTTAGGTCGTTCGACCTATTTAACTCACATCTGCATCGATAGGTCGCCCGGCAACCTTAGGTCGCGGCATATAGGTCGGCCTGCTCACGTTTGTTCTCTCACCTCCTTGGGTCGCACCACCTTGGCCTCATGCCCAATCCTTTAGGTCGCTCGACCTTACCTACTCATTAGGTCGCACCTCTTTAGGTCGCGCCTTTCCTTAGCTCGGCTATGTCGCTCAGCCTTGTCTTTGTTTGGTCGCGAGTTTGATAGGTCGTTCGGCCTTAAATGGTTAGGTTGCTCGGCAATCACTTTCTTAGGTCGAGAGATGGATTAGGTCGTTCGGCCTTAAATAGTTAGGTCACTCAGCCATGCAACCTTGTTAGGTCGCTCACCGCTTTAGGTCACAACGTCTAGGCCTACTTTTACTCTTTAGGTCGTTCCTATGCATTACTCGACCGTGTTTGGTCGTTCTCTCCCCTTGGTTCGCGCCATTAAATCGCTACTTCAGTTGGGTCGTTTGCACCTTAGTTCGGCCATGTTAGGTCGCAGGAGTATTTACACTATGATGGCTTTGGAATTGACTTCTTTGGATTTTATTCACATTTTCGAATGTGAATTTTGTTTTTGTGATTTGTCACTTTAAAAACATGAAGGTTTCAATACTAGTAGTAAATATCAAAACGCTTTCATCAAAGCAATTTCAACAATACTTTATTACAAAGCTCTTTTTCCTAAACCTTTTTCCAACCTATTAGTATATACAAGCCTTTATCTCACTCGTATGAGAAATAGAATTAAATGGCTTAGTAAAACAAGTGGTGTGAAACGCTTGCGTTTGCTTCGTCGGTTAACTCTTGGACTTGTTCGATTGAACCTTTTGTGACAATTTCCTAGTGAAGATCTACATTTTGTTCATAAATATTTAAGTTAAGCAAGTGGTTATGGGACATGAAGCTAAACTCATATATTTACTAGCTTAGTGTGATTGTCACTTCTTTATGATTAATTACGATCATTTTTGTGATTTAGACTAGCAATTGTGCGATGTCTCTTTGTCTATGAGGGAGACTAAACCCCGTTTGTGTGGTGTTTCGACTCACATATGTGAGGTAGCGACCCACGGTCTTCGGGCCATTCTTGTGGAGCCTCGGCTAAAAAATAATGGTTTGCTACCATGAGATAGCGTCTCATTTTGTGATACACGTGTTGGTGAGTTTTCATGCTCCCGTTCTTGTGATAGGCCTCCCTCCTTTTTGTGATTTCTGGAATTTCTTGTGATGATTTCTAGAATTTTGTGCTTCACCAATTTTCGTGATTTCTATTGATAAGTTTTATCAATTTTTGTGCATTGGTGAATTCGTGCGTCATTGGCTTTTTGTGAATAAAAGTTTAGGGCATGATACCCCTCTTTTGGATCTTTGAGAAGATTCTTGTGATATTGATTGATCTTTTGTTGATGTTCATTTACATACTTATCATAGTATGTCATTATGGTTGTTATACGTTTATACCATATTTCTTATTCTATATCATATTATCTGATATTTATAGCTAGACTGATCTGTTTATTATTTTCTTATAAAATAATACTCGGGTCAGACCGAGATGTTACACGTGCTTCTGCTTGACTCCTCTTCTGGGATTACACTGACTTTTGGCTAACTACTTATATTAGTAGTTTTTGTTGTATACATTTGAGACATAGACTCAGTGATGTATACGTATTCTTTTGTATAGCACTTGTTGCTATTCTTTTTTGTTATTGTGGATCTTTCTGACCACTACTCTGATGTACACTTTTATGTGTTATATATTCATATCTTTTTTCGCCTTTGTGATATGGATGTCTATGACTGATTTGTGTTATGTTTATTTCTATATTTGTTTCCGAAGATTATGTATATAGCCACTGTGTGATAGCTTTGAGTTTGTATCGGTATGCCGGATTTCTCCTTAAATGAAATGCATGCTATACTATCTGACATATCGGTGCTCGCACAAAGTAATTACATGGATGGTTGCTCCTCAACAGCCTTATTCACCGTGCTAGTTGACAGCATTACACCGTAGTGTTCTTGGCTAGCGTGGGTATAGAGGTGGGGCGTCACATAGAGATCAATCCAAAACAAAATGTCCACACTCCATAAAGCATGAGAAGGCACGATAAGATTTGAGAAGAAGTAACAACCAAATTCAATCTTGAAATTTTTGAAATAAAGTAAATATAAGTATAAGGTTTAACACAACAAGCTATGAATTCAACAACGAAAGATATGAATAAATCTGAAACAAAATAGATTTAATTAACAAGTGGCTTAGCCACACCACTTGTAGGCTCAACCACCATCATACATTGTTCGTCCATGATGGGTTTGAGTGATGTAGGCTTGGGTATGGGTCAAGTACTCATGGTTATGGCTTGAGGAAGGTGGGAAAAGGGTAAGCTACACATGGAAATGAACAAGGCAAGCAAATTTAGGAGTTTTGGGCTCGACCCTAGATCTACATGGTTCGGCCATGGTTAGACTTGATCAAGTCAGATCTGAAGCATGGCTAGGAGAAGGAAATAGTCACGACCAAAGCAAGGTGGAGATGGTTGCTGTTGTGGCCGAGACTAATAAAAGGAAAGTGGTGAATATATAGGTCTATGATGGAAAATTTTGATGCTTTTGGTGATGGTTCTTCATCTCTGGTCATGGCATGGTCATGGGATGATGAATAGAAGTTGTTGGCCATGGAAGGTGATGGTGGATGAGGAGTTATGGTCGGCAATTCATGGTGGCCTAGCTTATTCCTTGAAACAAAAGAAGAACAAAAGAAAAATAGCAGAGAAAAATAAAAAAAACAATAGGAAAAGAAGCCATTACTTACAGGAAAATTCCTTACATGAAGATGCAGATGAAAAGAGATACGAGAAAGTGTTTTGTAATTGAATTAGTATTTACTAGAGGAGTTATTCACGGCCTAATCAAGTGCAAAGAATTGGCAAGTAATTAAATGCTTAAATGGCTAGAGATTTGAAAGGATTTATTTCCTATTAAATAAAAAGAAACAATGGAACAAAATGAGGTGAGATACTTGCTTTTTGACGTGAATTGATAGGGTATAAACGACTAAAATTTTAGGTAAGAATGGCTAGAAAGTAAATAAGGAGGTATGAAATAAAAGATAGGCAAATAAAAAGGCAAGAAATAAAACAAATGTAACGTATGCCAATTAAAGCAATGTAACATACGCCTAATTAATTTGTTTCCTTGCCATTAATTAAAAGATATATGCGAAAGAACATTCAATAAACAAAATAAATAAAAGACATACACAAGAAACATTTAATAAATAAAATTTTAAAAAGATACGCCTTTAAGGCAATATAACGTATATCCATTGAAATTCTTTTTCAAGAAATAAATAAGAGATATAAACACATAATAACTCAATTAATAAAAGGAATGCCCAAATAAATAAAATAGAAAGATAAAATAGAGATGGATATTATGAAATATATATATATACACACACACACACACATAGAAATCATTTATTTTATTATATTTGAAAAATAAATTGCAAAAAATATCCACTTCATTGGAAAAAATTTGATTTCAAAATAAGAAATTTTTTATATTAAAATAATCTTTGAAAGTGGAAGTGAATGTTAAGAAATGGAAAAGGCATGAATTAAGGAAAAAGAAAAACATATATATATATATTTTATTCTTAAATGAAAATGAAAAATCAGAACGTAATGAGAAATAAATTTTGTATGTGAATGGCAAAAGAAAATACACTGCTAAAATGGTTTTTTGGATGGCAAGAAAGTGGAAGTGAATGTTAAGAAACAGAAAAGGCATGAATTTAGGAAAAACGAAATATATATATAGTTTATTCTTAAATGAAAATGAAAAATGAGAACATAATGGGAAATAAATTTTTGTACGTGAATTTCAACTTGGTATGCACGGTTATGAATGAGGTGAATGCCTAGGGTAAGGAGGAAACGACCAGAAAATTAATAAAGACGGTAGGTTAGTAAAAGAGCAAGAAATAAAACAAAGTAACGCATATCTCCTTGATTTCTTCCAAGCCATTTATGAAAAGATATACACACAAGTAAAATCTAATAAATAAAGTTTAGATAAACAAAATAGAAAAATAAAATAAAATAACCTAGAAAATAAAAATATAGAAATGAACATAGAAAAATAGAAATAGAAATGCAGAAAATAACTACATGTAAAACGCTGTAATTTATCTAATTTAAAAAGTATAACTCGGAATCTAACGAAACGAAAAGAAGAACGGATATCATAAATATATTCTGCTTCAAAGAAAAAGAATAAAATTTAAAAATTCAAATTTTTAAAAATTTAAACTGAAAATTTAAATTTTGACCAAAATATAAAACTTTCAGAAGTTGTTTATTTATTACATTTGGAAAATAAATTGCAGACAAATTCCAAATTACATTGGAAAAATTCTAAAAATTCACTTATAAATGATTTAAAATTCAAAATTTCAAATAAAAATTTAATTAAAAATATTCATAAAATTATTTGTTGCTACAACCCGAGTCGGTCTGGAAAACCAGCGTGAGAAATCACGCCCAATTGGATTAGTAAAGTTTCCAATATCCTTTGAAAATGAAAAGCATCTCGTAAGACCATGCAACAGATAAACATGTCGGGTTTTTACCTTACGATAGCCAAAATATTTCTTATCAAATCCTCTCATACTATAGTAGTGTCTATATACAAATACTTATTCAAATAGCCGAAATTGTTACATTATTAAATTCCAGCATAATAGGTATACAAACCAAACCGTAAAGGCATATAGGGAGAATAGATTTCCAACTAATGACTATGCACTGGGGTACCACCTGTCACAGTACCTGGTCTAGATCAGCGTACCGAGGATCCACCCTAAATCCCCTGCAACACAAGACCGGACTACCCCTTACTGGATAGCCTGAATAAGATCACCCCGTGGTTGGGATCGGCAACCACCCACTAAGCCGAATAAAAAGGGACGTCTAGACATGGACGACCTTACTCTAATGGGTGATACCCACTTAGCCTTGCTGCATATCCCCCGATTTTCAGTCATTCCTGGTTGATGAGGCTCGAGGCATAGCGTTACCTTTTTAGAACATTTCACTTAGAATGCTCACCATCCTCCTGACGATGTTCTGAAAGCATTCATCCATATAAGTCCATTCTAGGTTCGAATGGAACCGAAGGCACTACTCCTACTACATCCATTTTGAAATCACCCTCAGGATTAGTAGCAACTAGCCCTTGTGCTTCACTACACCATCTCAGACTCCAAACTCTTGTCTTCCTCACGAAAACTTTCAAACCGGATCGAAGTGGTTTTCGAAAAATGAATCCCGATCCCGGTCTCTTCGAAACTATCAACGCATTGGCCAATATTGATAGTCGGTTATTTAACTATCAATTAACATACACAAGCAATCATCAGCTTCAATGATTTCCAAATTTATTTTCAAAATATCTTCGCAAGATATTTTCTACAATTCAACCCTTTGAAAACAGTTTTCAAATCATTTTCTCATGCGGAAAAAATTTCCCAACACTGAAATTTACAAACTCTAAATACTTTAGATTTCAAAATAATTTAAATCACTCTATTTTTAAAAATAAATTTAAAACATTTAAATTAAACCACTTAAATACTGTATATTAAAATATATACTTTAAAAATATTTAAAAAAAACTACTTAAAAAAATTTATTTAAAAATACTAGTTATGAAATTCTATACTAGATTTCCAAGTAAAATTTAAGCCCAAACCCTTTTAAAATAAATAAATAATAGTTTTATATAAGTATAAATATTAGAAAATCTTTTTTAAAAAGATCATACTAATTTAACTTTTAAATAATTACTACTATGATAAATTTGAATAATATTTACTTTAAATTTTTTAATACAATTGAAAATAATAAATTCCTATAACATTTCTTTAGACCAAATTTTTAAAACCTTAAACTTTTACATAAAAATCTCCTTTAAAATATACTTTGCTTTCCAGGGAAATACACTTCCCATTTCCGCACCTTTTAAAAATAAACCACTATTTATTTTTAAAACAAATTACCCATTCCTCTTTAAATTCCCATCGTGAATTTATACTTCCAACTTATCCTCTGGAAAATGTTTCACTTTACAAACCCAGTTTATAAATTCCATCATTTCATCACAATTTCAAACATTTTATCAGTTTCCAAATCGATTTTCAAATTTATTCCATTTTTAAAAATAAATTCCTTTACTTACTTAATTTATTTCAAAACCCATTAACTTTAGATTTAACTTCTTTATTATAATTTAAAACCTTATTTAAACTGAATACCAATTACATACTATTCCAGATCTCTTCTTTATCTTTCCAAACAAATTTAAACCTCGAACTTAAAATAAATTCTTTATTCCCTTAAATAATATTATTTAATTTAAACATTCATTTATTCCCATTTATCCATAAATCTCCTTTCCCATACCTGGAATTATTTATTTGAATTTAAATAAACTTTTATCTTTTCCCAATTCAATCTTTAATTATCCGAATTCTCCAAAATTATTTTACTTAAAAAATTTCTCTTTTAATTCCCTTCAAAAATCCAATCTTTATATTTGGATAACTCAGTATCCAAATATATTCAATCCAACCATAACATCTAATATTCCAATTTCCAATATAATCAATAACCTATCACAGATTATCAAAAAATACATAGACTATAAAAATAAATTATACTACTTTGAGGAATCCAATTGGATCCCTCCAACCTGTTTCCTTGCATCAAGAGATGTTAGCACAATATAAAATACCAATTCCACTTCGAGGTGGAATATCGCAGTATATGGGTTATATTCATATCATCCGCTATTATGCTGCGCATAGGGTCTCTCCACTATATAATGCGGGAAATCCTTGACTCCAATATATACATACTATATATAACATTTCACATCCAATGCTGATAATAAATTATCAATTCAAGCAACAACCAATAAATTTTAAATTTATCTATTTAAATTTAAAAGGCATCCCAAATGAGTGAGATTAACTCACCTTTTACTTTAATTTGCAGTCCATTCCCATTCATTTCCATTCCAGCTTGTTTCTCGATTTTAGACCTTGTAAAACATTTATACGGTTTTATTAATATTCGAACTAACTGAATGATCAATTATCATTAATTAAATTTAATTAACTAATTATTCCATTAACCTAATTTCACCGTAATTAATAAATTTTAAGTTACAAAAATAATTGATTGAGTTTATCTCCTTACATACTTTTTTAAAATAACCAGGTAAATTTAAAATGTAAAAATGTGTATTTATTTTGCTTTTGAAATTAAATATATACACTTATAAAATAGTCTATATAGATGTTAAAAAAAAATCTAATAATTATTTATGAATAAATTTTCAAACACTTCAAAATTCCTATTTTTTCCATACTTTATCCATATATATAACAATTTGCTGTGTTCCGATATAAAATAAAATATGTGAATTTATATAGATATATTTATATTTGTATTATACTTTTTCCTCTTTATAGTAAACTCATATACATATAAATTTTAATAAAAATAAAACCTCTTCTAACCTAGATACATACATAGATATATATTAATTATCAAAATAGAAAGGGTTTTATTCCTCACTGTAAAAATATATTTTATTTTTTGTATATATGGATATGCAGATAAAAGAAATAAAAATAAATTAAATTGAAAAAAAAAATAGATTACCTCACTATCGATCAAGTTCGAAATTGAACGGGACCCAGACCCCACCTCGCCTTCGGCCCACGCCGCTGCTACGCGACCACCCTCCAACACTCGCAATGCCCATGCCAAACCACCATGGCCTCGGGTCCAATACCCTTGAGCATGCGAGCACCAATCCCAGCATCGATCGATGCCCCAAAATCGCGTCGCAGCCGCCATTACCCATTTGACGATCTCGTGCTTCGAAGCGAGTTGAAGTCTCATCGAATCGGCTAATGTAGCGATTTACCGCCCTAGGCCACCGCGACCTCGAGCTTTACATCGGCAATTCGAGAATATCCCACTCTTTTTTTTATTCGAATGAATTCGATTTTCGAATTCATTCTGCCATTTTTTTTTTCTAAAGTGGATCTCGATTATGAAAGGAGAACAGCCATTACTATTATTTTGTTTTTGCCGAGATAAAAATGTTTAGCCTTCTCTCTTTTATTATTATATTTTTTTGATGCGTGTTTGACAAATGGAGGATGAAAGAATTTTTTAAATTCCAAATTTAACGCGTGTCTTCAGGGTGAGTACGTGTCCTAACAGCTAGAGTAATCAATGCAATATATATCATTTATTTTTCAAATTTTAAATTCAAATTTAAATCATCTTGAATTCGCAAGTCAAAATCTCAACCTCCTATTGAGGCGTGCCACTAGGCATTTATAATGTTAAACCCCTATTTCGAACTCAATGGAGAAGATTTTGGGTCCTAATTCGATCGTTTGAAGAAGATAGCCTTTTGAACCAAGTTATTATATTGAATTTTGATATAAATTTCAGTGCATTTATCTACCGTACGTTCGCTCGACAACTCCAAGCACTACGAAATTTGAAATCCAATAATAAAACAATATTACGGATCCAACGGAACTGGTTTCGTCGAATTCCGAGACTGTGCCTCGGAAGGCTATTTTTAAATATCGATTTAAACGATATATTTTTAAAACTGAACAAACCACTTCCAAATTCAAATTTAAAACTTCTGTTATGTCCAGTATTATAAATATAAATTTTCCAAGTCTTTGAATTTTTTTTTAACCAGCTTAAAAATCAAGATTCAATATTTTACCCAATTTCCACTTATTAAATTCAATAATTTAATTACCCAAATAAACTGTGATATTTGAAATTTAAATTAGACTAACTTTCAAATGTTTAAAATCAATTAAATATTTAAATTTCAAATATACAAATATTCCGAGTCGTCACAATGCCACCAGACATGATTGATTTGTGTAATCTCAAAGAATCCACTCATTCGATCCTAAAAATGTTGAGGCCGAAAGACAAGATGCCTCTCCTGAGGGTAGACCTCGATTCTAAATATGTTATAGCATGCGTTCAAGGATATAACTTTCATGAAATATAAGTTTGTTTATCTAACCTGCTTTCTCCTTTTCATGTTCCAGTGGCTTCTAGAGACGAATTCAAGATAGTTGAACTACTATTAAACAAATCATTTTCCTTCGTTACTTGTAACGACCCGTAAATTTTAAATGTTTTTTATAACGTAATTAACTGAAATGTTGTGAAATTTTAAATAATTGAATTTGGAAATTGTAACATTCCTGAAAATTAACTACGATTAATTTAGCAATTAATTTAATTTTGAGTATAAATTGTGAACTTATTCATGTGTTAATTAGGAAATTTCTTGAATGAATTTAAAATTTTATATTATAGGTAGGATTTGGTTTAAAATTTAGAGATTAGTAATTTTATAAATAAAAAGAAAATTGATTTAAAAATAAATATGGATTTAAAGATAAATAGCAAAGTGATTTGGAATATAAGAATAAGTAATTTATCAACAAATATTGGTTTTCAAAAAATAAAATGTATTAAAAATAAAATAGAATTAAAAGCTTTAAATTAGTAAAAAGTTTCGTTTCTAAATTTTAAATATATTAGATATATTTGGAAGTTAAAATTAATAAAAATAAATAAATGCACTCATTTTCAAAATATTATTTTTATGTAAAATTCACCTATATAAATAAAAGTAATCCTTTGTAAATATGTAATCAAAATATTTAAATCACTCTTAACTTTTTAAAGGTTGTACAAAAAGAAAATAAATAATAAAAGAAATGTATGAATTACTTGTATATAAATATGAGAGCTAAATTAAAGATTGTAGTGTGAAAAATAATTGGAATAAAATTTTGTTGTGTAAATATAAATATGAGTATAAAAGAAAACATTAACATTTTGCAAAATGTAGACATAGGTTGTATGTGAAAATACATTTACATAAAGGTTTAAAACTAAAATTTGCAAAACAAATCGAGTCAAGGGATTTAAACATAAATCTCCCTACAAACTACAAGTGTAATACATGCAAAAAGAAGATGGACAAATGGCATTAACTTTTGAAAAAAAATATAAAATAAAACAAAAAGAAAAAAAGGCAGCCCGGCCATTCAAATCTCAGATCTGAAAACACAAGTCAGTTGTATTCATTCTTCTCAAATCTGAGAAAAGAAACTAGAGAAAACGAGAAACCATCTTCAATCTCAAATTCGAAAATTCTCCTATCCAAAGATTTGTAAAACAAAATCAATTTATCAAAGCCTGGAAGTAGAAAGATTCAAATGCAAGAGCAAGAGCATTTCAAGTTTTAGAAGCTAAAAAAAAAAGAGAAGAGGAAGCAAATGCAAATTTCAGTTTCCAGATGCAAAACAAAGATCTGATCAACAGAAACCAGATCAGACTCATCAACCTGAGATTGCAAAAAATTCAAATTTAAAACCTTGAAGTAGCAAGGCAAAGTATCAAGTGGTTAACACTGGACGCAAGCTACAGATCAAAGAAGCAAAGCAGGAGTTCAAGAGCCAGGTTCAAAAAAAAAAAAAAATTCAAGTAGCAGACCCAATGTTTTCCCTGTCTCATCTAAAACAAAAACTGTAAGTAAGATAAATTTTAGTTTGTTTAATCAATTAGATAATAAAAAAATAAAAAAAAGAACTAAGCAAAAACTTATATTGACAAGCTACAGATTCAGAAGAATCAAGTAAAACCTGGAACACTTGCAGTTTCAAAGAAAAAGCTTTCAAAATCTCAAATTTGTCCTCTGCTCTTCAATTTTTGTTCTCTGTTCTTCATCCAAGTCAGGTGAGCAAACCTTTCTTTTTGATTCCAAACTCGAATATCCTGTTTTCTGTGCTTGATATTTTTTTTATGATAACTGTTTATGTGGTTGCCAAGTTATGCTTACATGTACATATACACATGAGAATGACTGTGCATGTAAATTTTTGGGTCCTCTGTTTGAATAACAGGCATGGGCATCTAACATAAATTCATCTCTCCTCTATACATTTCTTGTAGACTTAGGATTTTCAAAACAAGTCATCCTTGTTTAATTTTAAACTGAGATTTTAAATATATATATATATATTTAAGAATGATTTGTTCCTACATTATCAGGAAAAATTCAAGCAACACAGCAGTAAGCCAAACAACATAATAAACCAAATGTCGAGATTACTTGATTCATGTTTATAACTTGAATAGATCTGGGAAAATATGACTTTTAAAACAATGATCAAAATTTTTAGTTGAAAATTTTGTGAGAAATTCTGGGTTAACCAAAAAATTGATTTTTTAGGAGATGCCGGTGGTCAACGTTACTGGGGGTGTCGGGGTTTCGCATTGAGTTGCATCGATGATCCGAGGACTCGAGAAAATTGTCAGAGTGGCGATCAGAGTGTTGAGGCGTCGGCGGTAATGGATTTTCTCGTGTAACCCTAGTTTTGGTTGAGACGAGAGTTTGGATCGGCAGTGTCTTTCTGGTTGATCGAGTTGCACCGTGTTCTGGTGGTGGCTTCGTGGAAGGGTTGTGGAGGTGCGGCGGTGGTTTCAGGGGGTAAGACGGTCGGGACTGGCGATGCGGGGACTTTTTCTGGTGACTGGTGGTTCCAGGAAGATGCAATAACGTTCGATTTTGAACCACGATGGTATCGTGGGTTCTGGGTATTCAGGAAAGTTGATGGGATCACGGGGGACTCATGGGTGGTCGCGAGGTTGGCCGGAGGAGGGTGGCGCATAGGTGCACGTATACGTGCAGCGTTGTATCAGTGGTTTTTTTGTGTTTGGGGAAGAAGGATGGCGACTCGAAGGAGAGCTCGGGGAAAGGCCAGGGTGGCTCGAGTTTTTACTCGAAGCAGAATGTTTTGGGCACGGGTAAAACATTTTGGAATTTTTTTTAAGTAAAGATGTGGGGTCTCGGGTAAAATTGGGAAAAACTCGAAGCGGGCTCGAGTATATTGGGTTTTAGCCCGGGGGGGATACTCGGGTTTGCCTGGAAATTTTCTATTCTAGTTTTTTTAACTTTAATGCATTTGTTTAATGAATCCTGAAACTATTTCTCCCTATAAGTGATGATTCCTTTATTTAGTAGAAAGTACAAATTAGAAGTTTTAAAATAAAGGATTTTTTTTTAAAAAAACAATTAAGTTTTAAATTTACATTTGTAACAAGTTATTTTAAATGAAACTTAATAAAATATAAATTTACTTAAAAATAAGTAAATTTATATCGTTAACGACAATCAATTAAATAATGATTAGTAATTAAGATTAATTCATTAATACTTAAGAAAATCAATTAAAAGATAATTAGTTATAATTAAGATTTAATTTAAATTAATAATTGAGCATTTATTAATTAAAGTATATTAATTAGTAATTTAAGTTAATTGATCAAGTAATTAATGAATTATTAAATTAAAATAGTGATTACTAAGTGAAAGTAGTTAAGGGAAGATAATTAAAGATTTTTGATTAATTAATTAATAATTAAAGTAGTTAATTAAGGAATAAGAAATTTATATTTAATTAATTAAGGGTCAATTAATTTAGATAATTAGTTTAGAGATGATAAATAAAGATGATTAAAAACTAAATCAATTATAGCTGATGAACTTAATCATTGATTAAGAATTTTTAATGAACATAATCATGTGGTTGATAAATTAAAAACCACCCAAAATTTTCATCTTAGTTGTTGAGGTTTGATTGCTATGGGATGCTATGTGATGGGTTGATATATTTGATATGTAACGTGATGCTTTGAAATGCTTTATGCTGAATTGTTATATCTTTGATGAATATATTGTTATATGAATATGCAAATCCCTTGACCCGTAAATGACATTTGTATTTCAATGCGACAGGGAGTCGGATTCCGTTTGGTTATCCGAAACCCACATCGAATCATATTAGTAAATCTTTGTGATTGATTAATTTACTTTATTTATGAATCTGTGAATGAAGATAAGCGTTATGGGTTATACCGCTTATCGATATTCTTATGATTGATGTGTGCACTATTGTGTAAAACCCCTTGGACTGCACTATACACACACAAATATGGATTGCACGCGGAAATTGGCTAAGTCACAGATTTTTGAAATAGATTTTAAAATTGAATTTTTAAATCTAAATGATTTTGAAAATGGATCGGGTTTTAAAATGAAAAGCTTTTGGGAAAGAATTTCTAAAATAAAAGTTATTTTGAATAACTTAATAAAGTTTTGAAAACTTAATAATTCAATTTAAATTGAATTCAAATTTTGAAATTAAATTCTATTTTTGAGAATTTATGAAGTAAAAGGTCATACAAGTTTATATGGTTTTTTAAACCATTTTTAAAGTGTTGTTTTGGGAATTAAATTTAACCCAAGTGAGAAACTTTAACTTGTATAATTGAAATCGAATTTTTTTCCAAAATGAAAACTATTTGTTTTGAAATGATAAAAGCTTTCATATAAGAAATGAATTTCCAAATTGGTATTATAGGAATTTCAAGTTTGAATTGAAAAACAGTTTTCCAAGTTATGAATGAACCTTTGGAAACGGGCTTTTGAAAGCTATAAGTCAAATCTTTGATTTAAAGATTAAATGGATTAATCCACTCGAAATGGAAATTATTTTGAAGTTCGTAAATGGATCTTTGTGAAACTTGGTGAACTTTGTGAAATAAATCTTTTTGGTTAAAGATTTGAAATGGTAATTTGTGTAAACCATTTGGGATTGTTTTGAATTTAAGTTGTGACTTAACTGAAATCCATATCCATATGCTTTTAAAATTTTGCGCTCGTTATTCGGTTTAGCCGGGAGAGGACCTTGTGTCAAATAACCCATTCCGAATAATGATACGTCGTTATGGATAGCATATGAAGACCGGTGGTGAAGACCGGGTATTTGCGAGAACGATAGGATGACCTATCGATTGTCTCTGCACTGAGTAGCTAAGGTATAGAGATTCCCTAAGTGATGAGAAGTCCGATCGGGATTGTGGATACCCAGATTGCAAGGGCTTCTTTGGAAGTGCCTTCGGTTCTGTTCGAGCCCGGAACAGACTTGTATGGTCGTGTGTCTGACACTACACTTTGAGATATAAAGCCGATTTCTTTCAAATACATATCTGTTGGTGGCGGAGAATTTATTCTCTTAGCTTAACACCCTTCTCTGAGACGTACGAGCTCAGTGGTTATGTAGTTGAGGTTATCAGCAATATATTCCCATTTTGGTAGTGTGGCGTGCTAAGTGCTGCTGTGGGATTGATGATCATTTGTGATCAAAGCATGGCTTTGTGAAAAAGCGTAGCTTTGTGGACGAAACCTCATCGAGCCTCACAAACCGATAATGGTCGAAACAGGAAAGATGCGGCAAGGTTCCAAGGGTAGCTCCCCTAGGGTATGACCATTCCTTCTGGAAAAGGGTAGTATCATGGTATGGAGCCCAGATACTTAGTCATGTGGGCACTGTAGTATATATCTATTACTGTGTGATGTTTTTGGTGTAGAGGATCCTCGGTTAAAGGTCCCAAAGGACCGGGGGTGGCATATCTGAGGTTTTATTCCCCGGGAAGGGGGTAGCCGGCCTTGTTCACCAGAGAACGGGTTGGTTCTCGGGGCGTCCTGCCAGAGGCGTTCCCATGTGGCAATAGGAAGTTCCTTAGCCTGACCATTTGTTGGAAATCCATTCAATCCAATACGAGCCTTGTACGGTTTTAGTTGTATTACCTGCCATTCACTTATGGTGGCGCCCCACTGTTTGGATGGTAGCTATAGTAGGCATAGTTCGAAATGTCTATGCTGGCTAGGATTAATATTATACTTTCGAAATTGTTTTCCACTGTGCACTTATAGTAATAATATCAAAGAAATTTCCTCGTATCAAGCATATTTGACTATCATAAGGAGAAATCTCCTCCAATTCTGCGTTTGCATTGTGTGTGTGGCGGGAGGCCTTATGGTAGTTTCATTTTCAAAAAGCATTGCGGATTTCAAAACTTAAAATCTTTTGTTTGTTTTAATGACCAAATGTTTTTGTTTGCTCATACCAGTCCCATGACTGACCTGGAGTTTATTGTTCCGTTCCTAAACTCTGGGTGCCCACCATTTTCCACACGGGCAGTCTAGAGTTTGGTTTTCAGATAGTCAGGTAGTAGATATTGTTCTGGTAGCCTTCAGCTTTCTGTTTGATACATTTTGGAGTCTTTGGAGACCGTGGATCGCATTTGCTTATCTTGGTGCAATCTTGATGGTGGTTCGATCTTGGAGTTTTGGAGCTTTGGATCAGAGTTGTAGTATTGGATTCTGTGAAGATTTATCTCATATTGTATCGTGTTCCGCTGTAGTTTTATGTATTCTCTGATATTGATGATTATCATTGTATCAAATTGATGTATTGGATATTGTATTCATGTTGTATCAGTGATATCATCTTTTATTTCCGCTGTGTTATTTATCATCTAATGTTGTTGCAAGCTCCGGCGATACGAATTTGATGTTGTTATTGAACATCGAGTTCGGGTCTTTACAGTTTGGCATCAGAGCTAAGGGTTGAGTAGAACTTTATATAGCTACGGTGTGTAACACATTAGATGGCTCATTGGTGAAGTATACCCTAGAATGAGTGTAACCGGTGAAATAAAAATCCAAATTTCTCAATCTATTCCCTTTATCTGTTGTTATTCTCTAAGATATTTTGTCCGAATGCCTAAATCGGTTTTCTTACTATTACAGATAGTGAGAATGAGTGGAAGAAGAGGACGAGATTGGGGACAGGGAAGTACCACTTCAACTGGTCAAGGCCCTGCAACGACAGATATTTCTTTTCAATCTCAATCAAATCTAGTTGATTTATATCGAAGCTTTTCTAGACTTGGTGGAAAGCCGTTCGCTGGCAAAGAATCAGTTATCGAAGCACAAGCTTGGATTCGATCGTGCGAAAGAATTTTCAAGGGACTAAAATTGGAAGATGATCAGATGCGATTGATAGCTTCTTGGCAACTCCAGGAAGGGGCTTTAGCTTGGTGGGAAAACTATTACATTAGATGAGCCGGCGGATGAATTCACTTGGAGTCGTTTCAAGGAAGTGTTCGAGCAGCGATATATGCCATCTGCCGGTATCTCTAGAATGTACCAAGAGTTTATAGATTTGAAGCAAGGAAGCTTATCATTTGAGGAATACTTGAACAAATTCAATGAATTATCTCGATTTGGTCCAGAATTGGTAAATACACCGTTAAAGAAGAATGAAAAGTTTATTCGGGGAATGAACAAAGAATTGCAGGAGAGGATGACTGCTCATGTAAAGGAATCTTTTTCTGACCTGATCGATATGGGTTATAGATATGATACTATGGATAAGCAGGAAGTCCCAAAGGAGGATGGAAACACAAGTAATCTGAATTGGAGGAAAAAGAAGTTTGGTGGAAAGAAATCGAGGAAAGATAAAGAAAAGAAGAATTCTCGAAAGAAAAAGCTGAAAGAAGTCACTTGTCTCAACTGCTTGGAGAAAGGCCACTACTCGGATAAATGCAAGAATCCTTGGAAACCAGGATTAAGAGAACCATTTATGAGGCCAGATCAGGAATCTACGGGATGTTATCATTGCCGCAAGCCAGGACATAGGATCAACGACTGTCCCGCAAAGAAGCAAGCTCTAATAGCAAAGAGGTATGCAGTCGGAGATGATTCTTCGACCTCAAAGGGCTGATAATGGAAAAGAAATTTTATAAGGTAACCTTCTCGTTTACGATTAAATTTTCGAGTTTTGTTCGTTATAGGAGAACTACCCATAGTTTTATTTCTTAGCAGAGTTAAATCTTGAATCTGAGATCGTAGTCGAATCCATTTCTGTCTGTTTCATTGGGTTTCGATATATTCTACGAGCGGTTAGTTATTCCTTCGAACTAACCAATACCCATGTATACTCCGTATATTAAATAACCCAATTTTTTCCGTAATTGAATGAGTTGATTCTCATATTTTTTGATATTCTGATTTGGTAAACCGAATGCAGAATAAATATTTCGATCTGACCTGATCAATCGTTCTTTATCTATCATCTATTTTTCCTCGTCTCCCTAGCAAATTTCAGGGACGAAATTTCTTTAAGGGGGTGAATCTGTAACATTCCTGAAAATTAACTACGATTAATTTAGCAATTAATTTAATTTTGAGTATAAATTGTGAACTTATTCATGTGTTAATTAGGAAATTTCTTGAATGAATTTAAAATTTTATATTATAGGTAGGATTTGGTTTAAAATTTAGAGATAAGTAATTTTATAAATAAAAAGAAAATTGATTTAAAAATAAATATGGATTTAAAGATAAATAGCAAAGTGATTTGGAATATAAGAATAAGTAATTTATCAACAAATATTTGTTTTCAAAAAATAAAATGTATTAAAAATAAAATAGAATTAAAAGCTTTAAATTAGTAAAAAGTTTGGTTTCTAAATTTTAAATATATTAGATATATTTGGAAGTTGAAATTAATAAAAATAAACAAATGCACTCATTTTCAAAATATTATTTTTATGTAAAATTCACCTATATAAATAAAAGTAATCCTTTGTAAATATGTAATCAAAATATTTAAATCACTCTTAACTTTTTAAAGGTTGTACAAAAAGAAAATAAATAAAAAAAGAAATGTATGAATTACTTGTATATAAATATGAGAGCTAAATTAAAGATTGTAGTGTGAAAAATAATTGGAATAAAATTTTGTTGTGTAAATATAAATATGAGTATAAAAGAAAACATTAACATTTTGCAAAATGTAGACATAGGTTGTATGTGAAAATACATTTACATAAAGGTTTAAAACTAATATTTGCAAAACAAATTGAGTCAAGGGATTTAAACATAAATCTCCCTACAAACTACAACTGTAATACATGCAAAAAGAAGATGGACAAATGGCAATAACTTTTGAAAAAAAATATGAAATAAAACAAAAAGAAAAAATAGTCAGCCCGGCCATTCAAATCTCAGATCTGAAAACACAAGTCAGTTGTATTCATTCTTCTCAAATCTGAGAAAAGAAACCAGAGAAAACAAGAAACCATCTTCAATCTCAAATTCGAAAATCCTCCTATCCAAAGATCTGTAAAACAAAATCAATTTATCAAAGCCTGGAAGTAGAAAGATTCAAATGCAAGAGCAAGCGCATTTCAAGTTTTAGAAGCTAAAAAAAAAGAAAAGAGAAAGCAAATGCAAATTTCAGTTTCCAGATGCAAAACAAAGATCTGATCAATAGAACCAGATCAGACTCATCAACCTGAGATTGCAAAAAATTCAAATTTAAAACCTGGAAGTAGCAAGCCAAAGTATCATGTGGTTAACACTGGAAGCAAGCTACAGATCAAAGAAGCAAAGCAGGAGTTCAAGAGCCAGATTCAAAAAAAAAAAAAACAAGTAGCAGACCCAAAGTTTTCCCTGTCTCATCTAAAACAAAAACTGTAAGTAAGATAAATTTTAGTTTGTTTAATCAGTTAGATAATAAAAAAAATAATAAAAAAAAGAACTAAGCAAAAACTTATATTGACAAGCTACAGATTCAAAAGAATCAAGTAAAACCTGGAACACTTGCAGTTTCAAAGAAAAAGCTTTCAAAATCTCAAATTTGTCCTCTGCTCTTCAATTTTTGTTCCTTGTTCTTCATCCAAGTCAGGTGAACAAACCTTTCTTTTTGATTCCAAACTAGAATATCCTGTTTTCTGTGCTTGATGCTTGATGTTTTTTTTTATGATAACTTTTTATGTGGTTGCCAAGTTATGCTTATATGTACATATACACATGAGAATGACTGTGCATGTAAACTTTTGGGTCCTCTGTTTGAATAACAGGCATGGGCATCTAACATAAATTCATCTCTCCTCTATACATTTCTTGTAGACTTAGGATTTTCAAAACAAGTTATCCTTGTTTAAGTTTAAACTGAGATTTTAAAAATATATATATATTTAAGAATGATTTGTTCCTACATTATCTGGAAAAATTCAAGCAACACAGCAGTAAGCCAAACAACATGATAAACCAAATGTCGAGATTACTTGATTCATGTTTATAACTTGAATAGATTTGGGAAAATATGATTTTTAAAACAAAGATCAAAATTTTTAGTTGAAAATTTTGTGAGAAATTCTGGGTTAACCAAAAAATTGAGTTTTTAGGAGATGCAGGTGGTCAACGTTACTGGGGGTGTCGGGGTTTCGCATTGAGTTGCATCGATGATCAGAGCACTCGGGAAAATTGTCAGAGTGGCGATCAGAGTGTTGAGGCGTCGACGGTAATGGATTTTCTCGTGTAACCCTAGTTTTGGTTGAGACGAGAGTTTGGATCGACAGTGTCTTTCTGGTTGATCGAGTTGCACCGCGTTCTGGTGGTGGCTTCGTGGAAGGGTTGTGGAGGTGCGGCGGTGGTTTCAGCGGGTAAGACGGTCGGGACTGGCGATGCGGGGACTTTTTCTGGTGACTGGTGGTTCCAGGAAGATGCAATAACGTTCGATTTTGAACCACGATGATATCGTGGGTTCTGGGTATTCAGGCAAGTTGATGGGATCACGGGGGACTCATGGGTGGTCGCGAGGTTGGCCGAAGGAGGGTGGCGCATTGGTGCACGTATACGTGCAGCGTTGTATTAGTGGTTTTTTTGTGTTTGGGGAAGAAGGATGGCGACTCGAAGGAGAGCTCGGGGAAAGGCCAGGGTGGCTCGAGTTTTTACTCGAAGCAGAATGTTTTGGGCACGGGTAAAACATTTTGGAATTTTTTTTAAGTAAAGATGTGGGGTCTCGGGTAAAATTGGGAAAAACTCGAAGCGGGCTCGAGTATATTGGGTTTTAGCCCGGGGGAGATACTCGGGTTTGCCTGGAAATTTTCATATTCTAGTTTTTTTAACTTTAATGCATTTGTTTAATGAATCCTGAAACTATTTCTCCCTATAAGTGATGATTCCTTTATTTAGTAGAAAGTACAAATTAAAAGTTTTAAAATAAAGGATTTTTTTATAAAAAAAAAATTAAGTTTTAAACTTACATTTGTAACAAGTTATTTTAAATGAAACTTAATAAATGATTTAGAGATAAAAAAATCAAATGTTTAAATTTTAACTTAAAAATAAGTAAATTTATATCGTTAATGATAATCAATTAAATAATGATTAGTAATTAAGATTAATTCATTAATACTTAAGAAAATCAATTAAAAGATAATTAGTTATAATTAAGATTTAATTTAAATTAATAATTGAGCATTTATTAATTAAAGTATATTAATTAGTAATTTAAGTTAATTGATCAAGTAATTAATGAATTATTAAATTAAAATATTGATTACTAAGTGAAAGTAGTTAAGGGAAGATAATTAAATATTTTTGATTAATTAATCAATAATTAAAGATTTATTAATTAAAGTAGTTAATTAAGGAATAAGAAATTTATATTTAATTAATTAAGGGTCAATTAATTTAGATAATTAGTTTAGAGATGATAAATAAAGATGATTAAAAACTAAATCAATTATAGTTGATGAAATTAATCATTGATTAAGAATTTTTAATGAACATAATCATGTGGTTGATAAATTAAAAACCACCCAAAATTTTCATCTTAGTTGTTGAGGTTTGATTGCTATGGGATGCTATGTGATGGGTTGATATATTTGATATGTGACGTGATGCTTTGAAATGCTTTATGCTGAGTTGTTATATCTTTGATGAATATATTGTTATATGAATATGCAAATCCCTTGACCCGTAAATGACATTTCTATTTCAATGCGACAGGGAGTCGGATTCCGTTTGGTTATCCGAAACCCACATCGAATCATATTAGTAAATCTTTGTGATTGATTAATTTACTTTATTTATGAATCTGTGAATGAAGATAAGCGTTATGGGTTATACCGCTTATCGATATTCTTATGATTGATGTGTGCACTATTTTGTAAAACCCCTTGGACTACACTATACACACAAATATGGATTGCACGCGGAAATTGACTAAGTCACAGATTTTTGAAATAGATTGTAAAATTGAATTTTTAAATCTAAATGATTTTGAAAATGGATCGGGTTTTAAAATGAAAAGCTTTTGGGAAAGAATTTCTAAAATAAAAGTTATTTTGAATAACTTAATAAAGTTTTGAAAACTTAATAATTCAATTTAAATTGAATTCAAATTTTGAAATTAAATTCTATTTTTGAGAATTTATGAAGTAAAAGGTCATACAAGTTTATATGGTTTTTTAAACCATTTTTAAAGTGTTGTTTTGGGAATTAAATTTAACCCAAGTGAGAAACTTTAACTTGTATAATTGAAATCGAATTTTTTTCCAAAATGGAAACTATTTGTTTTCAAATGATAAAAGCTTTCATATAAGAAATGAATTTCCGAATTGGTATTATAGAAATTTCAAGTTTGAATTGAAAAACAGTTTTCCAAGTTATGAATGAACCTTTGGAAACGGGCTTTTGAAAGCTATAAGTCAAATCTTTGATTTAAAGATTAAATGGATTAATCCACTCGAAATGGAAATTATTTTGAAATTCGTAAATGGATCTTTGTGAAACTTGGTGAACTTTGTGAAATAAATCTTTTTGGTCAAAGATTTGAAATGGTAATTTGTGTAAACCATTTGGGATAGTTTTGAATTTAAGTTGTGACTTAACTGAAATCCATATCCATATGTTTTTAAAATTTTGCGCTCGTTATTCGGTTTAGCCGAGAGAGGACCTTGTGTCAAATAACCCATTTCGAATAATGATACGTCGTTATGGATAGCATTTGAAGACCGGTGGTGAAGACCGGGTATTTGCGAGAACGATAGGATGACCTATCGATTGTCTCTGCACTGAGTAGCTACGGTATAGAGATTCCCTAAGTGATGGGAAGTCCGATTGGGATTGTGGATACCCGGATTGCAAGGGCTTCTTCGGAAGTGCCTTCAGTTCTGTTCGAGCCCGGAATAGACTTGTATGGTCGTGTGTCTGACACTACACTATGAGATATAAAGCCGATTTCTTTCAAATACATATCTGTTAGTGGCGGAGAATTTATTCTCTTAGATTAACACCCTTCTCTGAGACGTACGAGCTCAGAGGTTATGTAGTTGAGGTTATCAGCAATATATTCCCATTTTGGTAGTGTGGCATGCTAAGTGCTGCTGTGTGATTGATGATCATTTGTTGATCATTTGTGATCAAAGCATGGCTTTGTGAAAAATCGTAGCTTTGTGGACGAAACCTCATCGAGCCTCACAAACCGGTAATGGTCGAAACAGGAAAGATGCGGCAAGGTTTCAGGGGTAGCTCCCCTAGGGTATGACCATTCATTCTGGAAAAGGGTAGTATCATGGTATGGAGCCCAGATACTTACTCATGTGGGCACTGTAGTATATATCTATTACCGTGTGATGTTGTTGGTGTAGAGGATCCTCGGTTAAAGGTCCCAAAGGACCGGGGGTGGCATATCTGAGGTTTTATTCCCCGGGAAGGGGGTAGCCGGCCTTGTTTAGCAGAGAACGGGTTGGTTCTCGGGGCGTCCCGCCCGAGGCGTTCCCATGTGGCAGTAGGAAGTTCCTTAGCCTGACCATTTGTTGGAAATCCATTCAATCCAATACGAGCCTTGTACGGTTTTAGTTGTATTACCTGCCATTCACTTATGGTGGCGCCCCACGGTTTGGATGGTAGCTATAGTAGGCATAGTTCGAAATATCTATGCTGGCTAGGATTAATATTATACTTTCGAAATTGTTTTCCACTGTGCACTTATAGTAATAATATCAAAGAAATTTCCTCGTATCAAGCATATTTGACTATCATAAGGAGAAATCTCCTCCAATTCTGCGTTTGCATTGTGTGTGTGGCGAGAGGCCTTATGGTAGTTTCATTTTCAAAAAGCATTGCGGATTTCAAAACTTAAAATCTTTTGTTTGTTTTAAAGACCAAATGTTTTTGTTTGCTCATACCAGTCCCATAACTGACCTGGAGTTTATTGTTCCCTTCCTAAACTCTAGGTGCCCACCATTTTCCACACGGGCAGTCTAGAGTTTGGTTTTCAGATAGTCAGGTAGTAGATATTGTTCTGGTAGCCTTCAGCTTTCTGTTTGATACATTTTGGAGTCTTTGGAGACCATGGATCGCATTTGCTTATCTTGGTGCAATCTTGATGGTGGTTCGAGCTTGGAGTTTTGGAGCTTTGGATCAGAGTTGCAGTCTTGGATTCTGTGAAGATTTATCTCATATTGTATCGTGTTCCGCTGTAGTTTTATGTATTCTATGATATTGATGATTATCATCGTATCAAATTGATGTATTGGATATTGTATTCATGTTGTATCAGTGATATCATCTTTTATTTCCGCTGTGTTATTTATCATCTAATGTTGTTGCAAGCTCCGGCGATACGAATTTGATGTTGTTATTGAACATCGAGTTCGGGTCGTTACAGAAATGAAATTTGATATTTGGATTACTTATATTCAAACTAGAAAATGGTAAATTTTCATCTTATAATATAGAAGTTTACTTTATTGTGTAATTTTATTTAAATTCAAATCAGTTAAATTTGATGATAATAAAATATTTTCTAAAACTTGAATATTTTTACATAATAAATTTGTAAATCATCTTCTGAGTGAAAATTCATCTCACATTTCATCAAATTTGGACTGTTATTGCTTCGTTTATCTTAATTCCGATGTTTTTTCAACATTTTCGGTACCGATTATTGAGTTTTGATAGGATGATCGTACCACTGATATATGTATACCATTATGATCACCTTGTCGTGCTGATCTCCGTAGTATATTCATTTGTGTGTTTTGGAGTTCGGATGAGGGTGAAATCTACGAAAAGATTTCGTTATCGGTCCCTGTAATTAGGCTTTTGATTTATGTGACCATTCATTTCTTAACGTGTTGTACCAAAAGCCTTCAGCTTTTATTATCTCCACCAATTCAAACTGTAGCTTTTATTATTACTTGAATTTGACACATTGGCTCCAACTTTTCAAATTTGTCTTCTATGGTGCAGTGTTTAACTTTCCTTCTGAGATTTTATTTCAATCTAAATTGTTTACACTGTCCAATTTGTAACGACCAGTATTTTTAGCTATTTTTTTAATTTAATGTGATTATTGAATGAAAATGATTATTAATGTAATTTTTTGAATAAATTTAATATTTGAAATTATTTGTTAATTAAATTCTAAATTTATATGATAGAAAATGATGTTGTAAATTGATTTTTTTTATAAAAAACAATTAAGCTTGTTAATATTTAAAATTGGATTTAAATATGAATAATTAAAATTGAAATTTTATATGGTAATTGACGAGTAAAAATTACCATTTTGGTCATTGTCTCGGATTTCGACGAAACAAGTTTCATTGGATCCGTAATAGTGAATTATTGTAGTATTTCAAGTTTCATAGCGATCAGACTTATCGTTTGGCCGTGGGAGTTTGTAACGCGTAGAAATTTAATTTTGAATTTAATTAAAATAATCGACTTTGAAAAGCTATCTTACGCATACGATCGAATTGGCTTCCGAAACTAGTTCCATTGTGTTCGGAATAGGGGTAAAACATTAGGAACTCCAGGCGGCACCAGTCATTTGGAGTTCGAAATTTTTGTGGCTATTGGGTTAATATTTTATAATATAAAAATTATGTAATTCACTCCAAACTCGTTCAATAAAAAAATCCACATTTGTTACCTTCCCCGCATATCACCCCTTTCCCCTTTATTTGCAAATCTCAGATTCAAATCAGAAAAAAAATCAAACAACAACAGATCGATAATAAAAAAGAAACAATCGAAGAGAAAAAATGAATACGATCGTGAGGAGTGGAGCACCGACCGGAGGCTGAGCTTGCGTTCGATCTGCTGCTAGGGTTTCGTGGGGTCACGTGTTGTTCTTTGATTCGCACGTGATCTAGAGGAAACGTCCTATTTGAACTCGATCTCGGAATTTGATCGACATTTGGGTGTTGGTGCGTTGGAGGCACGACAAAGCTTGGTGGAGGTGGTCGGCTACTGTAGGCGTTGGCGTTGGCGGTGAGGCGCGACGTAGGAGGGACGGTGGCGGCTCATTGGTCAATAGGAAATCGTAAAAAAACAAAAACGAAGAAGCACGCGTGCCCGGCATGAGGAAGAAGATGGAACGCATAAGAAGGAGGTATTGAGGTCGAGCGCAGTAAGGTTAGGGTTTAGTAATTATATTGATTAGTTAGTTTTATTTGTTAATTATAGTTAATTTTAAATTTTATCGAATGCTAATTAATTCGTAACTTTTGTTTACGATGTCCGTTTGGATGAAACAAAGTGCAGTGGAATCGTATCGACATCATCAACAACATGGAGGGGATCTGGAATTTATTTGAAGCTGAATAATTTCAGTTTCAAATAAAAAGGTGAGTGTATATGCTCACAATTGACTGAATATTTTTATGTTAGTTAAATTTATATCATGAAGTGATTGAAAATTTATTGATGTTGTTTGATAAGTGTAATTGACATTTAAATTAACATCTGGATTAATTGATAAATTTTAAATTGACAGATAAAATTGAATTAGGATATACATTGTTGGTAAAATACATGATTTTTAATAAATTAGTTAAATTGTTATGAATTATTTATTGTTTGGATGATTGGTTGAGATCGATGTTATTGATAAATATTTTAGATGATTGGATGTTTATGTATATACCATGTTATCGCCCTGAATATTATTTAGAGCGTATAAAACTGTAAATTGAATTATTTCGAATAAAATAAGAAATAGGTTGAAATGATATATACCTATGACATCTATTTGGATTGAAATGATATATATCCATCCTTGAAATTAAATTATATTAATTATCCACTTGGCCATAAGTTAGAAAAATATATGCGGACATCCCGTTGGTTAAATTAAATGATTTTAAAAGTTGTTCTCAAATTATTTAAATGAATTGATTTTAAGAATAAAATCCAATTTATGGAATATTTTGAATTGGAGCTTGAAATGTTGGAATATAAACTTGGTAAACGAAATTGTTTAAATAATCGAAGTTTAGAGTTCTAAATAAAAAATTAAAATACGGCGTAAATTTCTGAAGGTTGATATGTTTTAAAAGATTGGACTTTCAGTCGAAGTCTTAATATTTCTAAGAAAATTGATATGAAATGATATTTCAAGTTTGAGTTCGGAATTGAAAATTTGGATTTAAAATTTGGTACTGAAAGTAAATTTGATTTAAGTGTTTAAATCGATATTTTAAAATTGAATTAGGAATTGAAATTGAAATTGAAAATTAATTTGAAATTGGAATTTAAATTAATTTGGAATTGGAATTTGAAATTAATTTGAAATTGAGATTTAAATTAATTTGGAATTGGAATTGGAATTTAAAGAAATTTGTGAATTGAAATCGAAATTTATGTGGAATCAAAATTTATTCAATTTGAAATTGGAATTGAATCGAATAAATCGAAATGCAATTTGGAATTGATTTGGGTAGGAAATTTGGGAAGTTGACCGGTTTGACTCTGGAATTATTTTTCAAAAATGATAATTAAGGATAAAGTGAAGTTGTAACCTAAACTGAAATTCGAAACAAATTTTGAAGTGAAATCGATATATCGGACAAAATTGATAATTTTGAATATATGATGATTTTGAAATGGAACTAAGGTCGAAGCGAATATATGGTGATTTCGAAATGGATTTGATTCTGAAACGAATATGATATTTTGATATCAAGTGCAAATTGTTTTCCAAATGTAAAAGAACCAACAGATGTGTAAAATGACGATCGGTTGTTAAAGAGACCGGGGCCTCTTATTGAAATACTATCTTTCAATATTCAAACCACTTTGACAACCGTGTACGCGGTGGACAATATCCAGAATGTAGTGGTTGAATTGGCGATGTTTACTGGAATGAAGTAAGAGAACGATGATGGATAGCCTTGACATTCGTGTTATAATTAAAATGACTAAAACAAGAGCCTATGTCTGGCCAATGATGTTAGCTACCTCTAGCGACATTGATCCCTCGTATTACTATTGGGGTTTCGAATTCAATGGGTGCACCTTTTTGTCGTTTGGATTGATTGTCGCGGTCGGCCACGGATGGGTTACGACCAGCCAGAAAGGGTAAACTGGTAGAATCCTTCCTTAGGCATTGCCTCACGTGCCTTGTCATATTTTCCCTATACGAGCCAATTACGACTTTGGTTTAAACTGTAAAATGTGTTAAGGTGGATCAATGTAAAGCCTTAACGCTATTTTAATATTTATTTTACTGATAGACATTATCTATTATAGTGCATACTATGATATGTATAAATAATTTAAAGGATCCTTAGAAGGTGGAAAACCCAGTAACATCTCTTATGTTATTGCACTCACATTTGTGATATTGATTTGACTTACATAAGAGTATTTTAGTCATGACTCGAATGTTTTGTCTTTTCATTACGATCGGGTCAGTCCTATGTTTTTTCGGCATATTGAAGACTATTCTCTGGAGGACGAAAACGGAGTTTTGGTATATTATTATTATTCTCCCATGCATCATGCTATTCTGCTATATTGATTATTTATTCCTGATGTATATATAACTTTGATAAATGTTTATAGATTAAAATTAAGTGTATAGTAAACAACTTCATGAATTGTTTATTTAATTATTATATTTTATCATTCCGCTGTGAGATTTTGTGTTTTGTTTTTTTCTTCTCTTCTTATTTTTTCTTATTTAACCCCATTGATTATCTACGTTCCGGATTGTTTAAGTCGGACATGTGTGGATTATTGTCGATTTAAACCTTCTGAAATGTGGGTCGTCATAGTTGGTATCGGAGCGAAGGTTTAGCGATAACCTTGGCTTTGTGGGCTTTTGACTCATTAGAGATAGGGTAGTAATAACCTATAATAAGTTTGTTGGGAGTATATATATGATAGAGCGTACTTTTTAGTGTTATAAAATGTTTTATGTTGTGTTTACTTATCCGCTGAGTTGTTTATGAATTCCGGTCGATGTGCGGGACGCCATATTATCAATAGGGGTTTCCAAAGACTTAAGCGAGGCAAGTCGACATAATAATATTTTAAATCGGATAAATGAAATAATTTTACCTAAGTATAATTTATATATATAAATGATAATTTTAAGTGAAATTGTTATTAGGAGATGATAATATTTAATTACATCGATTATTGATTGAATTAAAAATAAAACAAATACTTAATGAATCTTATTTTATGAAGCATTTGATAATTAAAATTAAATTGAAATCAAATTAAATTTAAAATTGTTTGGAATAACAAATTTGTAAATTAATGAAATATTTTCATAATGAAGTAATGAAATTTTATGTGTAAATTTAAATATAGCATATAAATAGAAGTGATTTTTTTTTAAAATTGAGAATTTTGGAAATAAAACCCTTTTGTTTTAAATTTTTTTTCGAAGACTTTAAAATTGATATTAATTGGAAGATTTTTTACTAGAAAAATATTTTTTTAAAAAAAAAGATTTTTGAAGAAAATAAAGCATTAAACTCGCTTAGTCGCTGGGAAATAATTCGAAAGATGACTGCAGCATCACCAGTATTCATTTCCGAGTTTCTCGGTGAGAATTTCTACCATAAAGAAATTTATTTTGATTAAAACAAGTTTTGACTAAAAATAAATAATTTATATATTCTAAGTGTGATTTAATAAATATGTGAAAATTATTTGAGCTTATAATTGAAAATAGTATATAAAAAGTAAGTTTATAACTTATAAATTTGAATAGGAAAATGAAACCAAATTTAAATGGTTAAAATTTTGGTTAAACAAACGGAAGAAAGAAAAATTTGAATTTGAGATACAAATAAAATAATTGGCTTAGCATTGTAAAACTAAATGGAGTTAGTGAAATGAAGTAAATAAAATACATTTATCCCAAGAAGCTTAAAATAAAAATGAATTGCATTTGAAATGAAGTAGATAAAATAATAAAATAGAATTTTGAGTGAATAAATTGTTTAACTTATAAATTTGAGAATATTAATCTAAACAAATTTAAATTGGTAAAATGGGAATGATAAGAAATTTAACTTGAACGAAATTTATTAAAATGAGCAGTAGATTAAAATAAAATAAAGTTCAACTTAATAAATTGAATTGGATATTAAATGAAACTAGATAAATTAACAAAGTGGATTAATTTCATTTGAACTACAAAATGAATTAAAAATGAACAGGGACTTGAATTTTAAAATTAAATCTAATTTAACTGTGAAAGATATTAAATAAAATAAATTAATGTAAGAAAAAATTAGTATGAGTAATTGGATTCGATTTAAAACTGGATAAAGAAAATTTTAAATTGCAAGTGATGTAGATTAAATAAAAATTTGAATGCAAACTAATATAATGTGGAATAAGTTATCAAAAAAAAGATTATAAGTTAAAGAGGACATAAGAAAAGTGGAATAAATTGATTGTGAAGAAAAAAAATATTGATATGAATTGAGTTATAAAATAAAATTTACTTTTGTAAATAATTAATATAAAAAAGTGAATCGATGAGTTAAAAATAACTTAAGATACGAAGTAATAATAATAGTGAAAAAAAACCTGATAGTGTGTATAAATTATTTATAATGAATTTTGATGGTTTATAAATGATGTAAAAAAAGAGAGAATATAATAAGTGGAAATAAATTTACTTAAGCACGATTAAGTAAAATAATTTTATAAATGATTCACCAATGAATTTATATGAGATAGGTTGAATAAAAAAGGCGAACAATTGGAATTTCGCAAATTGAATTGAATAAATTGAGCATAAGTGAAATAAATTTGAATAAATTAAAAGAAAACCAAATTATAAATGTGGTTAAGCATTTAGATAAGAAAAAAATAGCAATCAATGGATTGAAAAATAAATTTAAATGTGGATGAGACAAATGTAAATAAATGGAAACAAGTCGATTGAATGCAAGTATACAGAATTGAATAATTCAAATGTGAATGCAATAAATATTGATTGAAAGAAAAGAATGAATTGAAATGTGATATTCCGGAATTTTAGACTAATAAATAATCTAATAATTTTCTTTTATAATCTAAAAATGTATTCTTTTTCCTACAGTAAAAAGAATAAGTATTAATTTGGATTTATATAAGTGAAATTTAAAAGAAAGAAAAGAGTTTGAAATTTTAAGTATAGCCATTTTAAAAATAAATTGATTTTAAAATAATATGTATAATGTTAGTTCTATATCATTGTTAATAAAGGAAATATTAAGTATATAATTGGGTTTTTATTCTCTTTCAAATTTTATTTAAAGATAAATAAAGAGGAGTTTAAATATTAAGAACACTTAAAAACATTTATAAATATAAAACTAAATGGGAAATAGTATAAATATATGTGTTAAAAATATATTAATATACAAAATTACAAATATAAACTAATTCTCCATACAATATAACAAGTGTAAACAATTTATAGAATGATAACGACAAATGTATACTAAATTGCAACATGTAATACAAGTGGCACTTTTTATTTTTATTTTCTTTTATTTTTAATAAATCTTAAATTAAACCTACATAAACTAAAACATTTCTCTTCATTCTTTTTTTCCCATCTTCATACTAAAAACAAGTAGAAAAAAAATCTGTAACTAAAACTCATACCAAAAGAAATTTTCCTCAGATTCAAATCTGAATCCAAATTCAAGATGAAGCAAAAAGGGCAATCTACCCCAATTTTAAATCAAAACGGCAAACTTTTCAAATTGAGTGCGGCAGTTCCAGGAATCAAGAACGGAGCTTGTTCTTTAGAAATTCGGTGAGTAAACTCTTTTATTTCAAGGCTAAAATCCTTATATACTTGATGCATGAAATTCATCTGAGTAGTGATAATATATATATATTGTTGCCTGGAAGAAATTTTGTTGAACTGTAGTTGAATCCCTATGTATGGATAAACTATCTCTGTCTGATTCAAACCAACTAAATCAAGTTCAGATCCTCTGTTATCAATTAGAAGTTAGTAAACACCTTTTAAACCTGATCTATGCTTGTCAATTGTGAAGTGAAACTGTGAAGAATATTTGAATACAGGAATGTATATTTCTATGGTACAAAATTTAAAACATTTCCCAGGCTTGTCTTATTATTTTCAAAGTCCAGATGAGTAAAACAAACTGATACTTGTTTAAATCTGTTGCATGGTATAAATTTTGCTTGTATGTTTATGGATTCTTGGGTATATGTATATATTAAGTTATGAATGTCTATTATGTTCATCTTCAAATCTGTTTACAGATACAAATTTAGATTTAACTTCAAAATTCAAAATCACCTTAACTAATTACTATTAGGCCTTTGATTTCAAACCAAATATGTTTGTTTAAACATAAATAAAGATGTATAAATAGATTCAAGTATTTAAAGATTGAAACAATGCTGGAATATGTAAAATAAAGTAGAAATGTTAAAAACATGTTAAATCAAATGTTTTAATTTGTTGTTTCAGGATTATAACTTGAATCAACTTAGGAAGTTAGGATTTTTAAAATCAAAATCATAATTTTTAATGATGTATTGAATGTACGTTTTCGTGATGACTAGAAATTGGTTTTGAGGCTATCTCTGGCGATCAAGGGGTAGTGTGGTCTTGGGGTTTCAACGGGAGATGGAAGGAGTTACGGGGTGCTTGGTAAAAATGACTGGAGATGTTCCAGATCATCGAGGCGACGTTGAGGAGGTAATTTTGGTTTTTAAACCTAATTTTGGGTCGAGTCAGGAATGTGATCGCGGCGGTGTCTCTGATGCATCGATGTCAAGATTCGAAATCCAATGTTCGAAATTTGACACTAAATACCTCACTTGTATTCGACTGCCAAAGATTCAAGCATCGAACTCTAGTCGGATGGAGCTTATAACAACATCAGATGAATATAAAACAGCAGAAACAAAATGAATATCATGCATACATTACAGATACAACATCACCATAATATCCATTACTACATCAGAGTATTGTAAAACATATATCACAACTCCAAATAGAACATCATAATAGTACAGCAAGTGGTCATGTATCCAAAAAGTCCTCAAAGGAATGAGGCGATAGCGAACTTCCAAAAACTAAGCACCTGAGAACCCAAAAGCTTCTAAAATACCTCGAAGGTAAAAGCTCGAAAATACTGCTAACACCAGAACACGGAAACCTGCTACTAGGCTGCCCGTGTGGAAATGATGGGCACCCAGAGTTTAGAAAGGAAATAATAAACTCCGGGTCAGTCATGCGACTAGTGTGAGTAAACAAAAATAGTTGCTTTAAAATTAAAAAGATTTATACAAGAAAATCCGGTATGCTTTTGGAGAATGAAACTACCGTAAGACCTCCCGCCACACACACAATGCAATCGCAGAATTGGAGGAGATTTCTTCTTATGATATCAAATATGCTTGATACGAGAAATATTCTTTGATATTATTACTAGTGCATAGTGTAGAAAGAATTTCGAAAATATAATATTAATCTTAGCCAGCATAGACATTTCATACTATGCCTACTAGGGCTACCATCTAAACAGTGGTGACCACCATAAGTAAATGGTAGGTTATACAACTAAAACCACACTGGCTTCGCATTGGGAATTGAATTTCCAACAAATGGTCAGGCTAAGGAACTTCCTACTACCACATGGGTACGCCTCTGGAGGGACGTCCCGAGAACTTAACCAGCTCTATTCCAACACAAGGCCGGATTACCTCTTTAACTAGGTAACTACTACAAGACTATGCCATTCCCCAGTCCTTTGGGACCTTTATCCGAGGGCCCTCTATCACAAAGCAACAACCACACAATAAATGAGATTGGAGCTACCACATAGGTAAATATCTGGGCTCCATACCATGACATCACCTTTTTCAAGAAGGAAATGACATACCCTAAAGGGCGCGACCCTCATAACCTTGCCGCATCTTTCCTGTTTTGACCATTTCCGGGTTGTTAGGTCCGATGAGGTCTCGTCCACAAAGCTACGCTTGACACGAAAGCCATTCTTTGATCACAAATGATCAACAAATGATCATCAACACACAGCAGCACTCAGCATGCCACACTACTAAATTGGGAGTATATCGCTGATAACCTTCAACTACATATCCTCTGAGCTCGTACTTCTCAGAGAAGGGTGTTAATCTAAGAGAATAAATTCTCTGCCACCAACAGATATGTATTTGAAAGAAATCTTCTTTATACCTCAAAGTGTAGTGTTAGACATACAGCCATACAAGTCTGTTCCGGGTTCGAACAAAACCGAAGGCACTTCGTCCAAAAAAGGAAGAAGCCCTTGCAAATCCGGGTATCCACAATCCCGATTGGACTTCCCATCACTTAGGAAATCTTTATACTGGAGCAACTCAGTGCAGAGACAATCGATAGGTTATCCTATCGTTTTCAAAGACATCCGGTCTTCACCACCGTCTTCAAATGCTATCCATTTCGACGGATCACTACTCGAAATGGGTTATATGACACAAAGGTTCTCTCTCGGCTAAATCGAATAGCGAGCGTTCAATTTTGAACACGTGGATATATCAATCACAAAGATTCACATTCAGGGTTCGATGTGGGTTTCGGATAACCAACTGAAATCCGACTCCCTGCTGCATCGAAGTTTAAATGTCGTTTAAAGGGAAAAAGGGTTTTCATATCAATACAGAATCAAATCACAAATCAGTTCAGCACAGAATAATTCACATCACATAGTATCACAACCACAACAGAAAAAATCAATTCAGTGCACAACAATAGTTAATTATTTTTCAATCAAGGTGAATGCGGTTTAAGTGAATTAACCAAGTAAATATTTTTATTGATTATTTGAAATCAATAATTATTTATTCTTAAAGATCAATAAATTAATTAAATCTTAATCAACTTTGTTAATAAATTATTTCTTAATCAATTAACTTAATTAACTACTAATTATAAATTAATCAGCTTAAACTATCTAATTAACAATTCTTAATTATAAATAAATTAGACACTTAATTATTAATTAACCAATTTCTAATTACAATTTAATTATTCTTAATTACTTTCTAAAATAATTAATTGATATTAATTATTCATTTTAATTAACATTTAAAAATCTTCTTTAAACTTTGAAAATCAATTTATTACTAACTACAAAATTTTACTGTTGATTAATTACTTAATTAAAATATTAATTAAGAGTTAAAAACATTGTTAAGTATTAACTAGAATAATCAAACTTGTATTAAAATCTTAACTCAAATTGTTAAAACATTTATTAAGTACTCAATGCTTAAAACTTGTCGAACACAAATTTGCTTGACTTTATTTTTTTACAACATAGCAGTTGAGAAACCAACCCGAGTCATTCTCTCGTGCCTCACCAACTTGCTTCTTCTCCTCCCTTTTATTTTTTTTCTTTTTTCTCCTAGCCTAAGTTTAAACTTAAACCATTATTGAATTACTTCAAACGAACGCAAGGAACTCAAGCTAACCCATCTCCTATTCGAACGCTTCCTTGAGTCTCATCCCAACCCAAACTACCTGATAAGAGATCGACGCCGTGCACGTGCACGGCGTCGCGCCGCCGCTCCGGCGAGCTCCAAGATCTTCGACAACTCGCAAAACCAACGAACGCTCGAAATCAAACTCGATTCATCGCTAAAATTCCTAAATCAAAATCAAGCAGTTCGTTCGAAACTGCCCTCGACCCATCCAAACGTAATCACCTCGCCGACGCTTCTCAGGCCACCGGAGAAGCTCGAACTCCGTCACCGCCACGTCAACACCCCATTTCACTATTCTCTAGAGCCATGTAGCACTAGATCACGTATTGGAGACGAACACGCCTTGTTACAGACATGTCTAAGAATACGAAACAAAGCCATAAATCGACATCGTACCTTTAATTCATGCAATAGAAAAATTATTTGATAATCTTTCTATAATCGTTGATCAACATACCATCTTCAACCCAAATTTCGATATTTATAATTGGATCGATCACCTGAAATTTGTAAAAATGTAATTTTTTGTTCAAATACAAACTGCTCTGAGGATACTAAACTAAAAATCATTACTTTTGTTTTAAAATTCATAACTTGTAGTAAGAATTCAAGCTATGCAATCAAATCAATGATTTAAAACACTCGAATTTATCATATGATTTCTGTCTTTTACTGTAAACCAAGTTTACAGAGTCCAGTGTTTTATTTCCAAGCTTAAAACCATTTTTGGGTCATGGTTTAAGCTCAAACAAACTTATTTTATTTAGAATCCTAAATTTAAAATGTTTTGTGGAAAGATTTTCTACTTTTCTTTGCTCTGAAACCAAATGTATAAGAAAACAAGTCATATAACAACTTCCAGTATCTCAGAAAAACATACTGAACTATTACTTTTCTCAATACACAGCAAACAAAGGTTATTCATGAATCAAACATATAAATTCAAAATTTTGAAACAGCTGTTTACTCACCTGAAATTATTCTTGAAACAGAGAACTGCCGCTTTTGTTTTGAAAGACTGTAGTAAATCTGCCTTTAACCCTGTTTTGATTTTTGTTGAATGATTTTTTCTGAGTTTATAAGAATAGTGGTGTTTACTTTTATTTTCTTTCAGGCATGCTAGGACTTTTTTGAACGAACTAAAACAAGTGTGGATGTGTATATAAATAAAGGAAAACTTGGTACAGATAGGTGATATCTAGTTTAGTTAGTTTCCTTCTTTTGTTGACTAATTGAAATGATTTTTTTCATATATTTCGGCTGACCTTGATTTTATTTTCTGAAATGATCTTTGCTTTGGTGGCTGAGATGATGGCATTTAATGTTCATGCTTCCTTTTAAGTTTACATGCATATCCTTTTTTTTGTAAGTACATTTTTGTTTTATTTTGTAGATATTTATCTTCTTAGCCTTACATAGATTTTTGTTTGTGTTTTAATGTTTCCTGGTTTACAAAATCCACATGCAAACTTATATGTGTTTCATATGTTATTTTATATTTTTATGTTTAATCCAACTCTTGTTCGTTATATTTTTTTCTATTATTATCTATTTAAAGCTTAAACTACTAAATATTCCATTTCTATCCATATATTTTTAAAATTATACTTTATTTGTTTTGAAACCTTTCAAATTATTTTCAGAAGTTTAAATAAGTTACCAATTTAAATTAAAAAAAATTGGGATGTTACAAATACCCCCCTTAAGAAAATTTCATCCTCGAAATTTGAAAGAGAGAGAAAAACAAACAAAGAATATACGAATTCAGAAAATAATAGAGAAATGGCTTACCAGCTTAAGCCGAGATACCTACTCTGCAATTGGGATATGATTTCTGCATATTATCTTCAGTTTCCCAAGTGTAGTCCTTTGTATCGCCACTCCACTATACTTTAACCAGTTTCACAACATTGTTTCTCAATCGCTTTTCATCACAATCTACAATCTTTATTGGTTCTCTTTTAACTGTTAAATTGGGAGTGATTTCGAGATCCTGCTGTGCAGCTTCTTCAATAATACTATATGGATCGTTCACATACTTCCGAAGACTAGAAATGTGGAACACATCATGCACGCCAGACAACCAGCTAGGCAATTTCACTCGATAGGCTAAAGAACCGATTCTCTCTAGAATAGGAAAAGGACCAATATATCGCGGTGCTAGCTTTCCAGTTTTCCAAAACCTCAATACACCCCGCATTGGAGACACTTTCAGAAATACAGAATCTCCAACTTGAAATTCCAAATCCTTTCTTCGACGGTCATAATAGCTCTTCTGACGACTTTGAGAAGTTATTAATTTCTTCCGTATAAAATCAACTTTTTAGGTGGCTTCTTTAATCATATTTGGTCAAAGAACAAGTCTATCACCTGATTCGATCCAGCATGCAGGTGATCGACACGGACGACCATATAAAGCCTCAAAAGGAGCCATCTCAATACTAGCCTGATAGCAGTTGTTATAAGAGAACTCGACCAGATGTAAATGGTCCTCCCAAGAACCACCAAAATCAAGTATACAAGCTCACAATATGTAACGACCCGACTTCCTACTACCAGGAAGACGCATCGCTAGTGAAGAAAGAAAGGGATAGAAGAAGAAAAGAAAGAGAAAGAAGAAATAGACAACATCAGAATCTCACAGCGGAACAAATAAATTATATTATATCACATAAAACATTACATAGTATCATATACATCACAGTTATACAGCTAATACAACACAAACTAGACAGTTATAAACGCCTGTCTAGTAATTACAATTCAAGTACATCATAGAAATAGATACAACTCAATCACAGCGGAACCACTATATATATCTACACGTCGAAGCCTCCTGCTCCATTATCTCCTCCAAAACTCGTCAAAGCAATCCTGAATCACTTGACTACTCATACATAATATGAGTACCCAAAAGTTTAACAAAACAGAAAATAAACACTCGGGTCAGACAGGGGTCTGCTGTGAGTAAACGGTTTAAAAGTTGCTTAACTTTAGAAAAACCTTTTGAAAAGAAAAGGTATCACGTAAGACTTCCTACACATAAACATGGAAAAGTTTTTACCTTACGCTAACCAAAACATTTGATAGAAAATCCAGTGATATTATAATAGTGTCTAAGATTTTTAAAATAAAATACAGAAATAGCTGGAATGCTTACATCTCACGTTCCAACATAGTTGGGCACAATCAACACCGTACAGGAACTTATTGGATTTTGGATTCCATCAATGGCATGGCTATTGGGGTACCGCCCGTCACAGTACGTGGCCTAGATCACCGTACCGAGGATTACTCCCTTCATCCCCTGCAACACAAGGCCGGGACCATTCCTTACTGAACAGTCCCGAGCAAGATAACCCCAGCGGTTGTCATGATCAACCGCCCCACACAACCGAAATAAAAGGGCCTTCTAGACAGGAGTAAATCTTGCTCTCCAGTGGGGGCTACCCACGAAGCCTTGGTGCACCTCCCCTGTTTTAGCCATTCCCGGTTGATGACGCTTGAGGCTGCGATTACCTTTATAGGACACATCACTTAGAATGCTCATCGTCCGCCTGACGATGTGTTGAAAACATTCAATCCATACAAGTTCGTTCCGGGTTCGAACGAAACCGAAGGCACTATCTCGTTGCACTCATTTTGGAATCACCCTTAGAGTCAATGACCATAGCCCTTGCACTCTGATTCACCATCTCGAACCTATAAGCACTATTCCGTCAAACTCATTACGGAATCACCCATAGAGTTATACTAACGTATAGCCCTTACACCTCGAGTCTTCACTTGCTCCACTTGGATTAACGACCTAACGTTTAATTGGAATCGATGTGGTTTTCGGAATTCCAAATATGGAAACCCGATCCCGGTCTCACCGAAACCAAACGCCATTTTAATGTCCAAGTTGTACTTAAGGTTTTAAACAATTAACTATGTTCAGGATGATATAAACAGATAGATAAACTACATATCACAATTGATAATCATATTCACATCATAACAGATAATCTATATCATAATCACAAACGGATAACCATCACAACCAGATAATCCACACTATCATACTTTAACTAAGCATCCATATCCTATAGATACTACTCATCTCATTACTGAGATCACAACCATCCAATCAATAACATCCATAAGCAATGATTTATTAACCATCAATTATAATTAATTTAAAATGAATTAAATTAATTACTTTTATTAATTTAAAATAAATTAAATTAATTATCCATCCTATAAATCTTGCTTATAAATCTATTGATTAATCAACCTAGTTAATTAATCATTCATTAAGTATTCAACTTGATTAAACATCTATGATTAATCATTCACTAATTACAATAAGTAATTAGTCTTATATTAATTTTCACAAATTAATTAACCTTAATCATAAGTAACTAAAATTTAATTACTTCATTTATTAATTAACTATAATTAATTACATTTATCCTTAATTAACTACAATTAATTAATTACTTAATTAATTAATTATTGCTTACTTAAACAATTCTTAATTACATCATTAATTATAATAATTAATGAACTCTAATTAATATTTAAATTAATTACTCAATTAAAATTAATAACATTTAGTAATTAATCTAAAATTAAAATACAATTATTAATCACCTTGATTAATATTTAAATCCAGTAATTAACTACCCTTAATTACTTATTAATAAATTAATTATCCAATAATTAATTATCTTTATTAATTAATCCTTGATTAATTACAAAAGTAATTATCCAAATTACTTAAAATAAAACATCTTTCCTTAATTACATTCCAGTAATTATCAATTAAAACTTCTCCAAGAAATCCTGCTCCATAATTTACATTAACTAATTATTATTATTAAATTATTAAATTATTTCTTAAATTAATTAAACTAAATTGATTAATTTAACAAGGCACATTATAAGAATTAATTACAAAAAAGTAATTAACCCTTAATTACTTTTATAAAGTAATTATACTTAAACAATTTCAAATGATAACCTTCAATTAATTAGTCTCATTAATTAATCAAAATTAATTACAATAATTAATTATTAATTATCCTTAGATAATTATCCTATTTGAGTAGCAGCATTTTCATTATTTCCTTACTTAAGAAAATTACCTTAGATTAATTATTTATTAATCATTTCTAATTATAAATTAATCCAAAATATTAATTAAAATCAATTTAATAAGTAAATTTCTAAATTATCTTAATTATTTCCAAATTAATCCATTTACTTCTTAATGACTTATTAATTATTCAAATGTATTTAAACAATACACTCCTAAATTTAAATTCAACTTTCATTATAAAATTTAAGATTAAAAAATGTTTAACCATATAAACGTTATCCAAGTTTAAATTAATTAATAAACCTAAAGATAAAGAACTACCATTATTATAAAATAAAAATCTATATTACTAAATTTTACTAAAATAAATCAAGTCTTCTAAAATAGATAGATTATTTTAACTTCAAAGTTGAACATATCATAATTTTTATTTCAATACTTAAAGGAAATAATTCTTTTAAAGTTAAACCTTTATTTGAAATCATATTCATATTTAAATTCTACTTAAAATCATTTCCTGTCCAATATTTAAAAATAATTTTCAAAACTGTTTTAAAGTCAAACAGGTTTCAAAGTAAAACTGAATCATACTTAAACTTGATTTCAAAACCAATTTTAAATCTTGCTTAAAATTAAAAAGTTCATTTTCAACTTTGAATTCAAAAGTATTCTTGAATCTAATTCAAACTTACGCCTAAATTTGAATCTTTATTTTAAAAAAATTGAATTTCCTTTAAAATGTTTAAAAAGAAACAAAACTGGTTTAAATAAAAATTTGGATTCACTAAACCTGAAACTGAATTTACCACTGTTTTCAAACTTAAATTCAAATCTTACTTAAATTTAAATTCATCATTTTTGAACTTTGGAATTCATAAGCTTACTTGAATTTAATTCAAACCTACACTTGAATTTAAAACATTGCTTTTAAAAATTGAATTTCCCAGATTTTAAAAAAAAAAACACAACGCTGCTCAGGTTACAACCTGTTCTCAACAAACCCGAGTCTACCATCTAAACACTTCGAGTTAATCCCTATCCCACTTCGAGTCACAACACAAACTGCACGAGAGTGACTTCGAGTCACCAAAACCCTGCACCACCAAAATTTCACCAGAGTCCAATATCCACTGTACAAATGCACCACTGCTCCGGCGACTTCCAGCTACCTTCACCAACCTCTCCAAGACGCCATCCATCCCTCGACTTGATAACAACCATCAACAAAATTCTCTGTAGCTTGAAATCAGAATCAAGCAAAATTAAGCAACCTGGAAAACTTCACCAAGTACACACCAAACCTGTCAATCCCCTTGACACTCCACTCCGACCATCTTATGGTCTCCAACTCCGGCCATTTCTCCACCTATACCCCCTCTGCCAAACCCCAAACTCTCAGACCACTCGAACCACCACAGAGTTCAGGCAATTCAAGACCTCTGCTACATTAAACTAGGGATCAAACATGAAAATCCCTACTGTCATCACCTTCATTCTCTGACCATCTTCACCTTATTTTTCCCATTCTCTCCAGTCAACATTCCATCATCGGGTAGCAATCCAAGTTACAAAATCTACCATATGATCAGATACCCCAAAATCCCGAAATATTGCACAGTCCTCAATTTTTAACTCCTCAGAAGATTTTAAAATTGTGATGCTTGTTTTAATAATCATGTTTTTAACATGCATTAAAGCTTTAAACTTGATTGAATAATTTTCAAGATGTTTGGGTAATTTTTATTTTGGAAACTATTGTCAGTTGTTATTGAATTTCAGAAGTAACAGGCTTTACTTTTCTAAATTAAAATTTTACAAACCTAATCTATGCTAAACAACACAATTTGTTCACACAATACTTCCTAACTAAGATTCAGACATAAATAAGTGGATTTGTATTTAAATCCAAGTAAGAACAAAAGCAGGTCTGTTAAAAATCTTTGCATCACACTATTCCGCATATTCAAGAATGTACACAGAACATCCATTATACAACAGTCAACAAGCATACTCAATTCTATCAGTACTTATGCATAGATAAATTTGATACAACCTATAAATTTTTGAGGTTACTTACTAAAAGAAAAACAGTGCAGTTATTGTTATTTAATTTACCACTGTTTTGATTTTCTTAATTGAAAAACATTTGAATTAAACTTGATTTCTGCAAATCTTGATAGGTTGGTTTTTAAAAAAAGAAACTGTTTTTAAACTTAGATTTACTCACCTTAAATGAAAAACAGAAAGCATCCAGATGCAATTCATCCCCGCAGCCTGAATTCCAGATGCAAGTTTCACTGAAGTCTGATTTGCATTGAATCTGAGCTAACTTGCTGTTTGAAATTGATTATAACATGATGCTTGCAGGCCTTTGGAACTGCTTTTGATGATGATTTTGGTCTGCATGCTTCCCCATTTCATCTTGATGAGTTGATTTTACAGATTGAAGAACTTGGTTTGCAGGTTAAAAGAATTTGCAATTTGTATTCTCTCTTGCAGGATTTAAAACCTTGAGTGCAGATCTTATAAAGTTGAAATTTGCAGAATATTGATTGAGTTTGGGTTCTGGAGTTTAGAGTAAAAATTGGATTTCAGTTTCTTAAATCTGAACTTAGATTCATTATAGGAGATAAGGTGTTTGAAACAAAAAGATTTTTTTTAATTTTTTGTCTAAAATAATTAATTCAATAATGTTTTAGTAATGCCACTTGTTGCTTAAGTATGAAGATAAATTACAAGTGTCTACTTAAAAACATGAATGTTTAACACATATAAGATTTTAAGATAAATTTCTTTGTTTACAAATGTTTTAATTTAAGATAAAACCATTCTAATTTAATTTAAGATTTTTTATATGTTTATTTACATTTAGTCTTTAAATGATTATAAATGAATTATCTTTACATGTTTAAATATTTGCTTGAATATTTTTTAAATATTATTTAAAACTAATTTTCAAAAGAGAAAGATTTTAAAAAGAAAAGAATAATGTTGAATTCATTTTATTCCAAAGATTTCAAATCAAAATATTATACTTTAATATAAATAAACTAAATTTATTTCAAAACAATTTTAAGATAAAACAAAATAAACTTTTATTGTAAAATACAATTTTTAACTATTATATATATAACAAAATATTTACTTTAATTTCTTTTTGAAAATACAAGTTAGATCTCTAAATTGACTTATGAAAAGTTCCAATACCAATTCCGATTTAATTATTATTGAGTTTTTGAAAAGATAACATTTGTTAAATTAGATTAATTATTAGTTTTGAATGTATAATATTTGGTTAATTTAGATTTTAGATCAACATAACATATTTTAAAATAAATTATAAATGGAAATTATTAAATAAGTATTGCCCAAAATCCCAGGACATCACATTCCTCCCCCCTTAAAAGAATTTCGTCCCCGAAATTAAAAGCAAAGATAATTTAATAATCCCATACAGATTTAAAATTTAAAATAGCAACATATGCTATCAATCATATACTAGAAACCATATCTTCCAATTCAACAATCAATTCTAACTATCCAAACAAAATTCTAGACGGAATTTTCTCGAGTTTCCCAGGTACAAACACCGGGTTACTCGCCCTACAGAATTCAACTAATTACTCTACTCATATCTAGAACTCCTATATCTAGATCTACAATCTAAACAGGATACCTAATCACTGACAATCCGATCAACTTCCAAATCTCCATGATCTGCTAGTTTTAAACCAGTGATAGATCAACCATTTATCTTTAAGAGAATACAGAAAGATTCTCACACACTCTTGAACTAGCTTCCCATCTTATCCAATCTCATCGCTCTTATGATCGGAGAAAACTTATCCAAAAATTAAATCTCCGTCTGCGAATTCCGAATCTCTTCGTCTCTTGATCACAACCTCCGCTGATCCTGGGCTGCCCTCAACCATCCTGATCAACAAAACTTCACAGATGCTTCTCAAATCAAAGCTGGATCAAAAATGAGATGACCTCCTGATTCTACTTAATCAAGACGATTCTCCCAAAAACCTATCGAAATCCAAACACCAATCTACCATACAAGCATCAAGAACTTCAAACTTGTTTCTCCTATCCGGAAAACAAAACTGATGCTCCTGGCATCCAAGCCTTTAGATCCCGAAAGAACTTCCTAAAGAAAAACCTTAAATCCAAGAAAACACAAATCCTTCGATGAATCAGAGTTGCTTCTATTCTGGAATAGCTTCCACCATGCCTCCGCTGCGCAACTCTGATCCGAAGAAGATGAGAATGCTTTTGATGAACACAAGCACAAACTTGATCAACTCATCTAGAATCATTGTCCATCAAATTCCATAAAGCTTAATGACCTATCTGATTTGGTCACAAATACTACAACAGCAATCCATTCGGAAAACTAGATCCAATCAATCCCGATTGCTTACAAAATTCTCTCTCCTGGATTCTTCTCTCTTCTAGGCCAAACCACCGGAAAATCCAAGAACCAAATCGAAACAGAACTCCATCTCTCGGTGCGGACAAGCTCCTTGACTTCCTCGAAGATATTCAGAAAGTCTCATACCACTTCGAAAGCTCAAACATCTTCAGAGATGTCTCCAACTAAAGCAAGGATTACTAAAAGAACTTCTGAACCATCGCAAGTCACTTTTGCGATAACACCCAGTTCAGATTCCAAAGAAACTATGCTCTCTTACATAACAGAACAGCTTAAGCCCTCCAAAAGAAGAAACTAATGGTCCACCTCAACCACAAACACCTCACCCAGCCAAGCTTCCAAAAGAAGAAGGAACAAGCATTCATCATTTGCCCGTTCCACTGACAGAAGAATCTCAAAGACTTCTGAACCATCGCGCAACTGCTTCCAAATCCACCACTAGGATACTGCTGAGCCAAAAGATCTTGCTGACAGCACTCTCAACATCTCCAAGCTGCTACTGCTGCCAAAGACATTCTTATCCAGAGGCTCCTTGAATCCCAAACTATATCAACCAACTCCACAAAAAAAGTCTTCAAGATAGACAGATATCTCTTAGGAAACTCGGACTTCAAACCAAGCACAAACACCTAGCTGAACTGAGTCTCCTACTCCAAAACAGATAAGACTACTTCCTATGGTTGCCAAATGCCAGTACTTGCTTCAGCTCTTCCAACTGATCCAAACTCTAGAGAATCCGCTCACACGAGCGCAATCCAATCTTATACTCCAAAGATAAACTCCGAATCTTTAAAAGATTTCCTTCAGAGATTAGTGAAATCCATACACCAAGCTGCAAAGCTCACTTGAGACGGTATTAGGACTACAGTCTCGACAAATACACCTCCAATCTCAAACATTCAAACTCCAACCGTCGGTAGTAGTCGTGTTACACACACCACTACCTTATCTACCTTCATAACTTATATTAGAATACCTGTACGGGCAATCCAATAGATAGGTAGAATACATATAAATATATATATATATATATATATATATATATTCAAAATTACAAATACTCTCTCTCAAGGAAGACACCACTCCAGAGCCTAGGTACTCGCTCAACCTAGCGCTCTGATACCACATTGTAACGACCCGACTTCCTACTACCAGGAAGACGCATCGCTAGTGAAGAAAGAAAGGGATAGAAGAAGAAAAGAAAGAGAAAGAAGAAACAGACAACATCAGAATCTCACAGCAGAACGAATAAATTATATTATATCACATAAAACATTACATAGTATCATATACATCACAGTTATACAGCTAATACAACACAAACTAGACAGTTATAAACGCCTGTCTAGTAATTACAATTCAAGTACATCACAGAAATAGATACAACTCAATCACAGCGGAACCACTATATATATCTACACGTCGAAGCCTCCTGCTCCATTATCTCCTCCAAACTCGTCAAAGCAATCCTGAATCACTTGACTACTCATACATAATATGAGTACCCAAGAGTTTAATAAAACAGAAAATAAACACTCGGGTCAGACAGGGGTCTGGTGTGAGTAAACGGTTTAAAAGTTGCTTAACTTTAGAAAAACCTTTTGAAAAGAAAAGGTATCACGTAAGACTTCCCACACATAAACATGGAAAAGTTTTTACCTTACGCTAACCAAAACATTTGACAGAAAATCCAGTGATATTATAATAGTGTCTAGGGTTTTTAAAATAAAATACAGAAATAGCTGGAATGCTTACATCTCACGTTCCAACATAGTTGGGCACAATCAAAACCGTACAGGCACTTATTGGATTTTGGATTCCATCAATGGCAGGGCTACTGGGGTACCGCCCGTCACAGTACGTGGCCTAGATTACCGTACCAAGGATTACTCCCTTCATCCCCTGCAACACAAGGCCGGGACCATTCCTTACTGAGCAGTCCCGAACAAGATAACCCCGGCAGTTGTCATGATCAACCGCCCCACACAGCCGAAATAAAAGGGACTTCTAGACAGGGGTAAATCTTGCTCTCTAGTGGGGGCTACCCACGAAGCCTTGGTGCACCTCCCCTGTTTTAGCCATTCCCGGTTGATGAGGCTTGAGGCTGCGATTACCTTTATAGGACACATCACTTAGAATGCTCATCGTCCGCCTGACGATGTGTTGAAAACATTCAATCCATACAAGTTCGTTCCGGGTTCGAACGAAACCGAAGGCACTATCTCGTTGCACTCATTTTGGAATCACCCTCAGAGTCAACGACCATAGCCCTTGCACTCTGATTCACCATCTCGAACCTATAAGCACTATTCCGTCAAACTCATTACGGAATCACCCACAGAGTTATACTGACGTATAGCCCTTACACCTCGAGTCTTCACTTGCTCCACTTGGATTAACGACCTAACGTTTAATTGGAATCGATGTGGTTTTCGGAATTCCAAATATGGAAACCCGATCCTGGTCTCACCGAAACCAAACGCCATTTTAATGTCCAAGTTGTACTTAAGGTTTTAAACAATTAACTATGTTCAGGATGATATAAACAGATAGATAAACTACATATCACAATTGATAATCATATTCACATCATAACAGATAATCTATATCATAATCACAAACGGATAACCATCACAACCAGATAATCCACACTATCATACTTTAACTAAGCATCCATATCCTATAGATACTACTCATCTCATTACTGAGATCACAACCATCCAATCAACAACATCCATAAGCAATGATTTATTAACCATCAATTATAATTAATTTAAAATGAATTAAATTAATTACTTCTATTGATTTAAAATAAATTAAATTAATTATCCATCCTATAAATCTTGCTTATAAATCTATTGATTAATCAACCTAGTTAATTAATCATTCTTTAAGTATTCAACTTGATTAAACATCTGTGATTAATCATTCACTAATTACAATAAGTAATTAGTCTTAAATTAATTTTCACAAATTAATTAACCTTAATCATAAGTAATTAACATTTAATTACTTCATTTATTAATTAACTATAATTAGTTACATTTATTCTTAATTAACTACAATTAATTAATTACTTACTTAATTAATTATTACTTAATTAAACAATTCTTAATTACATCATTAATTATAATAATTAATGACCTCTAATTAATATTTAAATTAATTACTCAATTAAAATTAATAGCATTTAGTAATTAATCTAAAATTAAAATACAATTATTAATCACCTTGATTAATATTTAAATCCAGTAATTAACTACCCTTAATTACTTATTAATAAATTAATTATCCAATAATTAATTATCTTTATTAATTAATCCTTGATTAATTACAAAAGTAATTATCCAAATTACTTAAAATAAAACATCTTTCCTTAATTACATTCCAGTAATTATCAATTAAAACTTCTCTAAGAAATCCTGCTCCATAATTTACATTAACAAATTATTATTATTAAATTATTAAATTATTTCTTAAATTAATTAAACTAAATTGATTAATTTAACAAGGCACATTATCAGAATTAATTACAAAAAAGTAATTAACCCTTAATTACTTTTATAAAGTAATTATACTTAAACAATTTCAAATGATAACTTTCAATTAATTAATCTCATTAGTTAATCAAAATTAATTAAAATAATTAATTATTAATTATCCTTAGATAATTATCCTATTTGACTAACAGCATTTTCATTAATTCCTTACTTACGAAAATTACCTTAGATTAATTATTCATTAATCATTTCTAATTATAAATTGATCCAAAATATTAATTAAAATCAATTTAATAAGTAAATTTCTAAATTATCTTAATTATTTCCAAATTAATCCATTTACTTCTTAATGACTTATTAATTATTCAAATGTATTTAAACAATACACTCCTAAATTTAAATTCAACTTTCATTCTAAAATTTAAGATTTAAAAATGTTTAACCATATAAACATTATCCAAGTTTAAATTAATTAATAAACCTAAAGATAAAGAACTACCATTATTATAAAATAAAAATCTATATTGCTAAATTTTACTAAAAATAAATCAAGTCTTTTAAAATAGATAGATTATTTTAACTTCAAAGTTGAACATATCATAATTTTATTTCAATACTTAAAGGAAATAATTCTTTTAAATTTAAACCTTTATTTGAAATCATATTCATATTTAAATTCTACTTAAAATCATTTCCTGTCCAATATTTAAAAATAATTTTCAAAACTGTTTTAAAGTCAAACAGGTTTCAAAGTAAAACTGAATCATACTTAAACTTGATTTCAAAACCAATTTTAAATCTTGCTTAAAATTAAAAAGTTCATTTTCAACTTTGAATTCAAAAGTATTCTTGAATCTAATTCAAACTTATACCAAAATTTGAATCTTTATTTTTTAAAAATTGAATTTCCTTTAAAAATTTTGAAAAGAAACAAAACTGGTTTAAGTAAAAATCTGGATTCACTAAACCTGAAAATTAATTTACCACTGTTTTCAAATTTAAATTTAAATCTTACTTAAATTTAAATTCATCATTTTTGAACTTTGGAATTCATAAGCTTACTTGAATTTAATTCAAACCTACACTTGAATTTAAATCATTGCTTTTAAAAATTGAATTTCCCAGATTTTAAAAAAAAAACACAACACTGCTCAGGTTACAACCTGTTCTCAACAAACCCGAGTCTACCATCTAAACACTTCGAGTTAATCCCTATCCGACTTCGAGTCACAACACAAACTGCACGAGAGTGACTTCGAGTCACCAAAACCCTGCACCACCAAAATTTCACCAGAGTCCAATATCCACTTTACAAATGCACCACTGCTCCGGCGACTTCCAGCTACCTTCACCAACCTCTCCAAGACGCCATCCATCCCTCGACTTGATAACAACCATCAACAAAATTCTCTGTAGCAAAATTAAGCAACCTGGAAAACTTCACCAAGTACACACCAAACCTGTCAATCCCCTTGACACTCCACTCCGACCATCTTATGGTCTCCAACTCCGGCCATTTCTCCACCTATACCCCCTCTGCCAAACCCCAAAATCTTAGACCAATCGAACCACCACATAGTTCAGGCAATTCAAGACCTGCTACATTAAACTAGGGATCAAACTTGAAAATCCCTACTGTCATCACCTTCATTCTCTGACCATCTTCACCTTATGTTTCCCATTCTCTCCAGTCAACATTCCATCATCAGGTAGCAATCCAAGTTCCAAAATCTACCATATGATCAGATACCCCAAAATCCCGAAATATTGCACAGTCCTCAATTTTTAACTCCTCAGAAGATTTTAAAATTGTGATGCTTGTTTTAATAATCATGTTTTTAACATGCATTAAAGCTTTAAACTTGATTGAATAATTTTCAAGATGTTTGGGTAATTTTTATTTTGGAAACTATTGTCAGTTGTTATTGAATTTCAGAAGTAACAGGCTTTACTTTTCTAAATTAAAATTTTACAAACCTAATCTATGCTAAACATCACAATTTGTTCACACAATACTTCCTAACAAAGATTCAGATATAAATAAGTGGATTTGTATTTAAATCCAAGTAAGAACAGAAGCAGGTCTGTTAAAAATCTTTGCATCACACTATTCCGCATATTCAAGAATGTACACAGAACATCCATTATACAACAGTCAACAAGCATACTCAATTCTATCAGTACTTATGCATAGATAAATTTGATACAACCTATAAATTTTTGAGGTTACTTACTAAAAGAAAAACAGTGCAGTTATTATTATTTAATTTGCCACTGTTTTGATTTTCTTAATTGAAAAACATTTGAATTAAACTTGATTTCTGCAAATCTTGATAGCTTGGGTTTTAAAAGAAGAAACTGTTTTTAAACTTAGATTTACTCACCTTAAATGAAAAACAAAAAGCATCCAGATGCAATTCATCCCCGCAGCCTGAATTCCAGATGCAAGTTTCATTGAAGTCTGATTTGCATTGAATCTGAGCTAACTTGCTGTTTGAAATTGATTATAACATGATGCTTGCAGGCCTTTGGAACTACATTTGATGATGATTTTGGTCTGCATGCTTCCCCATTTCATCTTGATGAGTTGATTTTATAGATTGAAGAAATTGGTTCGCAGGTTAAAAGAATTTGCAATTTGTATTCTCTTTTGCAGGTTTTAAAACCTTGATTGCAGATCTTATAAAGTTGAAATTTGCAGAATATTGATTGAGTTTGGGTTGTGGAGTTTAGAGTAAAAATTGGATTTCAGTTTCTTAAATCTGAACTTAGATTCATTATAGGAGATAAGGTGTTTGAGACAAAAAGATTTGTTTTAAGTTTTTATCTAAAATAATTAATTCAATAATGTTTTAGTAATGCCACTTGTTGCTTAAGTATGAAGATAAATTACAAGTGTCTACTTAAAAACATGAATGTTTAACACATGTAATATTTTAAGATAAATTTCTTTGTTTACAAATGTTTTAATTTAAGATAAAACCATTCTAATTTAATTTAAGATGTTTTATATGTTTATTTACATTTAGTCTTTAAATGATTATAAATGAATTATCTTTACATGTTTAAATATTTGCTTGAATATTTTTAAAATATTATTTAAAACTAATTTTCAAAAGAGAAAGATTTTAAAAAGAAAAGAATAATGTTGAATTAATTTTATTCCAAAGATTTCAAATCATAATATTAAACTTTAACATAAATGAACTAAATTTATTTCAAAACAATTTTAAGATAAAACAAAATAAACTTTTATTCTAAAATACAATTTTTACTATTATATATATAACAAAATATTTACTTTAATTTCTTTTTGAAAATACAAGTTAGATCTATAAATTGACTTATGAAAAGTTCCAATACCAATTCCGATTTAATTATTATTGAGTTTTTGAAAAAATTACATTTGTTAAATTAGATTAATTATTAGTTTTGAATGTATAATATTTGGTTAATTTAGATTTTAGATCAACATAACATATTTTAAAATAAATTATAAATGGAAATTATTAAATAAGTATTGCCCAAAATCCCGGGACATCACACAATAGGTCTTCTAAGATTCGGTTAATCCTCTCAGTCTGCCCATCAGACTGTGGGTGATAAGCAGTGTTGAAATTCAGTTTCGTTTCCAATGCGGCTTAGAATGCCTCCTAAAATCTACTAGTGAAGATCGGATCACGATCACTCATTATGCTGCTAGGAATACCATGAAGACGAATGATTTCTTTCATATATAACTCGGCTAAACTTGCTGCCGTGCGGGTAGATTTCACTGGCAAGATGTGGGCTGTCTTAGTCAAACGGTCCACAATTACCCAAATTGCTTCATTGCCTTTTCGAGTACGAGGCAAACCATCGATTAAATCCATCGATACTTGGTCCCAATTCCACTTGGGTACCTCTAAAGGCTGAAGTAAACCCATCATTTTCTTTTGATCGCTTTTGATTTATTGGCAAGTAGCACAGCAACTCACATATATAGATATGTCCCTTTTCATTGTCTTCCACCAGAAAGTTCTTTTGATATCTCTATACATTTTGTTAACTCCTGGATGGATGATGAATTTAGTTTTGTGGCATTCGTCCAAAACTTCACGTTTTAACTCCGTAATGTCAGGGACACAAATTCTGCCTTTTAATCTTATAACTTCTCTACTATCCATCTCAAAACTAGTATCTTCACCTAGGCATATTCTTTTATAAATTCCCCAAAGAAACTCATCTTCTTTCTGCTGTCTCGCAATCCTTTTGAGAAGAGTAGGAGCGATAACAAGATGAGCAAGAATAGCATGCTTTCTACTCAAAGCATGGACAACTACATTGGCTTTTCCGGGCGTATATAGAATATCTAGGTCATAAGATGCCAGAAATTCCAACCAACGTTGTTGTCGTAGATTTAGATCTTTCTGGGTGAAGAGATATTTCAAAGATTTGTGGTCGGTGAATAATTAGAATTTTTCACCTAGAGAAAGAGAGTTCATTTGATATATTGTCAAGTTAAATTTAAATTCGTAATTTGTTAAGAAAGCTGAAAAGATTCTTACCCAGAAGATAATGTCACTATATTTTCAAAGCGAAGATAACAGCTAAAAGTTCCAAATCATGATTTGGGTAATTTCTTTCATGAGGATGTAATTGTCTACTCGCGTAGGTAATTACCTTCCCATTCTGCATTAATACTACACCCAAACCATCACCGTAAGCATCGTATAAATAGACAATCCCTGATTCTCGTTAATAATAGCGAGAATAAGAGCGATGGTTAATCTCTTCTTCAACTCCTGAAAAGCTTCGTCACATTTCGGAGCCTAATTGAACTTTACATCCTTCATCGTTAGCTCAGTCAACGGACTAGCTATTTTAGAAAAGTCCTGAACAAACTTTCGATAATAACCTGCTAAACCCGAAAAGCTTCGAACTTCTTTTGGGGTAGTGGGTTTCCTCCAATCAAGAATAGCGGAAATTTTTCTAGGATCAACAGAAATTCCTTCTTCATTAACAATATGGCCAAGAAATTTAACTTCTTCGACCCAGAAGTGGCATTTAGAAAATTTTGCATATAGAATATTTTTCCTTAATATCTCCAAGACGATTCTAAGATGCTCGGCATGATCGTCTTCGTTCATGGAATAGACCAAAATATCATCAATAAATACAAGCACAAATTTATTCAACACTTCCCGAAACACACAAGTCATAAGATCTACGAAGTATGCTAGAGCATTAGTTAGCCCGAAAGGCATGACTAACCATTCGTAGAACATATTAGGACACCTGAAAGCGGTCAAATGAACACAATCTTCGGCGATTCTTAGTTGATGGAACCCTTGAGCTAGATTCTTCTTCAAAAAGAAACGAGCGCCGTGCAATTGATCAAACAGATCATCAATTCTAGGTTGTGGAAATTTATTCTTGAGAGTAAGCTTATTGAGATCGCAGTAATCTACACACAATCTCAAAGATCCATCCGATTAAATAACTAATACGATGGCTGAGCCCCATTCAGAAACACTGGGTCGAATCAACCCTTTTGCTAGTAGATCATCAGTTTGTTGAACCAATTCAACCTTTTCCCTAGGTGCCATCCTGCGACTTGCATGAATGATAGGACGAGCGTTGGGTACTAGATCAATTCTGAATTCTATTTCTCGATGTGGAGGTAAAGATTTCACTTCTCCGAACACGTCCGGAAAATTTCTAATAATGGTATGGACTGCAGATTGGGTTCGAGATAACCTAAATTATACATCGACCCATCTCTTTTAGGTCTAGGGTCCTCACAAGAAATCTTGATGAAATCTCCAAATTCGGTTTCGATTGAAATCAATCGGTTATTAAATCCAACTTGATTTCGTATTTAGTAAGCCAATCCATTCTGAGTAAAACTTCAAACTCGTTAAAATCAAGGACAAAGAGACCCATAGGGAATTGATAAAAAGAATATGAAATAGGAACGTCTCTATATTGAAGACAAAGGTTCGCGGTACCTCCAACTGGATTCTTTACACATATAGGCTCATCGACAAAATCGGGTTCAAGATTTAATTCGTTTATAGCTTGATGAGAGATAAAAATGTGTGTAGCGTCCGTATCAAACACAACTCTAACAATGTGATCATAAATAGTAAGGTTACCTTCCAGAACTCCTTTCCCTTTTTCTGCTTTGGAAGATGCAGGTTGGTCTTTGACTGTGTACACCTTAGCTGTCTGAGCTTGCTTCATAAATGGGCAGTCTTTAACTTCGTTCCCCAATTTCTGACAATAATAACATTTCCTGGGCTTTGCTTGAACGAATTGATTGACTTGTCTCTTAGGCTTCGTGCATCTACTAGAATAATGGTCCATCTCCAAGCAATTATAGCAAGTGACATTCTCTGCTGTGCTTTCCTGATTGCCCTTCTTTTTCTCCTTGCCCTGCCATGGTTTCTTGCCTCCAAATTTCCTCTTCCTCCAACATTGATTGCTCGAATTTCCATTCTCCATCGGCGCTTCTTGCATATCTAGTGTAGCATATCTGTACCTCGTATCAACCAAATCGGAAAAGGATTCTTTAACGTGGTCGGTCATCCTCTCGTGGAATTTCTTATTCATCCCACGAATGAACCTTTCATTCTTCTTTAAAGGCGTGTTCACCAATTCTGGACCGAATCGAGACAATTCATTGAATTTATTTAGATACTCCTCCAATGACAAACTCTCCTGCTTTAAATCCTTGAATTCCTGGTACATACGAGAAATTCCAACTGATGGCAGATAGCGCTTCTCAAATACTTCTTTAAATTTCTCCCAAGTAAACTCGCCTTCTGTCTTATCTACAATAACTGTCTCCCACCATGCTCAGGCTTCTTCTTGAAGTTGCCAAGAAGCTATGAGTCGCATCTGATCGTCTTGCAGTTTTAGCCCTCTAAAGATTTTCTCACATGACCTAATCCACGCTTGGGCCTCAATAATCGACTCCTTGCCCGTGAACCGCTTACCACCAAGCCTTCAGAAATTCTAATATAAATCAGCCAGATTCGGCTACTGCTGAATAGGTATTGCTGCTACTGCTGTTGGGGGAACCTGACTAGGTGCTGTGACATTTCCTTGACCTCTAGCTCTTCCTCTTCATCCGCTCATTCTTACTATCTGTAATTAGTAAGAAAATTGATTTAGATATACGGACGAGATATCTTAAGGAATATCAACAGTTAAAAGGAAACAGACTAAGAAAATTTGGGGTTTCGGCCTCGGTTATACTCATTCTAGGGTATACTTCACCCTATCTCTAATGAGCTATATAATGTGTTATACTACGTAGCTAAAGTTCTTACTCAACCTTCAGCTCTGATACCACTTTGTCACGATCCGAAATCCAATGTTCGAAAATTGACACTAAATACCTCACTTGTATTCGACTGCCAAAGATTCAAACATCGAACTCCAGTCGGATGGAGCTTATAACAACATCAAATGAATATAAAACAGTGGAAACAAAATAAATATCATGCATAAATTACAGATACAACATCACTATAATATCCATTACTACATCAGAGTATCATAATACATATATCATAAATCCAAATAGAACATCATAATAGTACAACAAGTTGTCATATATCCAAAAAGTCTTCAAAGGAATGAAGCGATAGAGAACTTCCAAAAACTAAGAACCTGAGATCCCAAAAGCTTCTAAAATACCTCCAAGGTAAAAGCTCCAAAATACTACTAACATCAGAACACGGAAACCTGCTACTAGGCTGCCCGTGTGGAAATGATGGGCACCCAGAGTTTAGAAAGGAAACAATAAACATATGGTCAGTCATGGGACTGGTATGAGTAAACAAAAATAGCTGCTTTTAAATAAAACAGATTTATAAAAGAAAATCCGGTATGCTTTTGGAGAATGAAACTACCATAAGACCTCCCGCCATACACACAATGCAAGCGCAGAATTGGAGGAGATTTCTTCTTATGATAGTCAAATATGCTTGATACGAAAAAAATTCTTTGATATTATTACTAGTGCATAGTGTAGAAAGCATTTCGAAAATATAATATTAATCTTAGCCAGCATAGACATTTCATACTATGCCTACTATAGCTACCATCTAAACAGTGGTGACCACCATAAGTAAATAGCGGGTTATACAACTAAAACCGTACTGGGTTCACATTGGGAGTTCGATTTCCAACAAATGGTCAGGCTTAGGAACTTCCTACTGCCACATGGGTACGCCTCTGGATGGACGTCCCGAGAACTTAACCAGCTCTCTACCAACACAAGGCCGGGTTACCTTTGTAACTAGGTAACTACTACTCGACTATGCCATTCCCCGGTCCTTTTGGACCTATATCCGAGGGCCCTCTATCACAAAGCAACAACCATACAGTAAATGAAATTGGAGCTACCACATAGGTAAATATCTGGGCTCCATACCATGACATTACCTTTTTCTAGAAGGAAATGCCATACCCTAAAGGGCGCGACCCTCATAACCTTGCCGCATCTTTCCTGTTTCGACCATTTTCGGGTTGTGAGGTCCGATGAGGTCTCGTCCACAAAGCTACGCTTTACACGAAAGCTATGCTTTGATCACAAATGATCAACAAATGATCATCAACACACAGCAACACTCAGCATGCCACACTACCAAATTTGGAGTATATCGCTAATAACCTTCAACTACATAACCTCTGAGCTCGTACGTCTCAGTGAAGGGTGTTAAGCTAAGAGAATAAATTCTCCGCCACCAACAGATATGTATTTGAAAGAAATCTGCTTTATACCTCAAAGTGTAGTGTCAGACATACAATGATACAAGTCTGTTCCTGGTTCGAACAGTACCGAAGGCACTTGTCCAGAAAAGGAAGAAGCCCTTGCAAATCCGGGTATCCACAATCCCGATTGGACTTCACATCACTTAGGAAATCTCTATACCAGAGCAACTCAGTGTAGAGACAATCGATAGGTTATCCTATCGTTTTCGAAGACACCCGTCTTCACCACCGTCTTCAAATGCTATCCATTTCGACGGTTCACTATTCGGAATGGTTATATGACACAAAGGTCCTCTCCTGGCTAAACCGAATAGTGAGCGTTCAATTTTGAACACATGGATACATCAATCACAAAGATTCACATTCAGGGTTCGATGTGAGTTTCGGATAACCATCTAAAATCCGACTCCCTGTCGCATCGAAGTTTAAATGCCGCTTTACGGGCAAAAGGGTTTTCACATCAAAACAGAATCAAATCACAAATCACAGTTCAGCACAGAATAATTCACATCACACAGTATCACAACCACAACAGAAATATCAATTCAGTGCACAACAATAGTTAATTATTTTTCAATCAAGGTGAATGCGGTTTAAGTGAATTAACCAAATAAATATTTTTATTGATTATTTGAAATCAATAATTATTTATTCTTAATGATAAATAAATTAATTAAATATTAATCAACTTTGTTAATAAATTATTTCTTAATCAATTAACTTAATTAACTACTAATTATAAATTAATCAGCTTAAATTATCTAATTAACAATTCTTAATTATAATAATTTAGACGCTTAATTATCAATTAACCAATTTCTAATTACAATTTAATTATTCTTAATTAATTTCTAAAATAATTTATTTCTAAAATAATTAATTGATATTAATTATTCATATTAATTAACATTTAAAAATCTTCTTTAAACTTTGAAAATCAACTTATTACTAACTACAAAACTTTACTGTTGATTAATTACTTAATTAAAAAATTAATTAAGAGTTAAAAACATAGTAAAGTATTAACTAAAATAATCAAACTCGTATTAAAATCTTAACTCAAATTGTTAAAACATTTATTAAGTACTCAATGCTTAAAATCTATCGAACACAAATTTGCTTGACTTTATTTTTTTACAACATAGTAGTTGAAAAACCAACCCGAGTCATTCTCTCGTGCCTCACCTACTTGCTTCTTCTCCTCCCTTTTTTTCCTCTTTTTTCCCAGCCTAAGTTTAAACTTAAACCACTGTTGAATAACTTCACACGAACGCAAGGAACTCAAGCTAACCCATCTCCTATTCGAACGCTCCCTCGAGTCTCATCCCAACCCAAACTTCCTGACACGAGATCGACGTTGTGCACGTGCACGGCGTCGCACCGCCGCTCCGGCGAGCTCCAAGATCTTCGACAAGTCGCAAAACACCCGAACGCTCGAAATCAAACTCGATTCACCGCTAAAATTCCTAAATCAAAATCAAGCAGTTCGTTCGAAAACTGCCCTCGACCCATCCAAACTTAATCACCTTGCCGCCGCTTCTCAGGCCACCGGAGAAGCTCGAACTCCGTCACCGCCATGTCAATACCCCATTCCACCATTCCCCAGAGCCGCGTAGCACTCGATCACGTATTGGAGATGAACACGCCTTGTTACAAACATGTCCAGAAATATGAAATAAAGCCCTAAATCGACCTCGTACCTCTAATTCACGCAATAGAAAAATTATTTGATAATTTTCCTGTAATCGTTGATTAACATACCAGCTTCAACCCAAATTTCGACATTTATAATTGGATCGATCACCAGAAATTTGTAAAAATGTAATTTTTTGTTCAAATACAAACTGCTCTGAGGATACTAAACTAAAAATCTTTATTTTTGTTTTAAAATTCGTAACTTATAGTAAGAATTCAAGCTATGCAATCAAATCAATAATTTAAAACACTCGAATTTATGATATGTTTTCTGTATTTTACTGTAAACCAAGTTTAAAGAGTCCAGTGTTTTATTTCCAAGCTTAAAACTAATTCCGGGTCATGGTTCAAGTTCAAACACACTTATTTTATTTAGAATCCAAAATTTAAAATGTTTTGTGGAAAGATTTTCTACTTTTCTTTGCTCTGAAGCCAAAATTATAAGAAAACATGTCATATTACACTTCCAGTATCTCAAAAAACATACTGTTTCCTGGAGATTTGACCAGGCAACTTGGCACTCGGCTCATCTAGATTGTTCGGCATATCGTCACGTTCGACATCCAGGAAATACTCGGCACTTAGGAGCGTACGGGAGAAAGGAGCGCTCAGCAGTCAAGATCGTTTGACATGGCAGAGCACTCGGCATCTAGAGAGCGTTCGGCATTGAGAAACATTCGGTATTGAATATCGTTCGGCATGCCAAGGACGTTCGGTCTCGGTGAACGTTCGGCATACCAAGAAAGTTCGACATTTAGGTTGTTCGGGACCACAACGTTCTGCATCACGTTACGTCCGACATCTAAAGAGCGCTCGGCATCAAGCGCCTCATTCGGCATTCAGGGTGTTCGGCATCATACCTTTCGGCATACAAAAAACGTTCGACGTCAAGGAACGTTTGACATCCATGAAGGGTCGGCAACCGATAGACGTTCAACATAAGTCTCGTTCGGCCTCCCATGAATGTTCGGCAATCAAAGATGGCTCGAATTCTCCTCAGCACGACCGGCTTCGATTGTTGCTCGGCCTACTCTTCCCACACAACAAACGCATCGTTCGGCATGAAGAGGATGGTTTGGCATTTGACCGTTCAGCCTGTTCGGTTCGGCACATAGTGATTGTTAACCTCGTTTAGTCAACAAGCTAAGGCCTGGGACGACTCACGACTTAAGATGCTTAACGTTTCAAGAGGGACCTACGGCCTGGGACAACACAGCGACTCAACAACTCCACGACTCAAGGACAGGACGACTTACGACATAGAGGGATCTACGACTTAGGACTCCTCACGACTTAAGGTGTGTGACGACTTAACAAGTTAAGGCATGAACGACTTACGACTTAAGGTTACCACGACCTAACAGCCCAAAGCACTTCACGACCTATGATGAGTCGTACACGACTTAAAGCAAGCGAATAAGAAACCACATCCAGTTAACTCGTGCTCGATTCAGGACTTGTTATCTAAAATGCCGAAATGGACTAGCTTATCAGTTGAGCCACGACTCATGACTTAGCATAACTCGTCTACGACCTAAAGCCACTGAGTCGTAGTCCGCTGCCACGATGCTTAAGCCGAAGGGGATTGACTCGTAGGCGACCTAGGACTTGTAACATTCATTCGAATGGGTAAGTAACTTTCGAACATGACATGAACTGAGCTCAATAGGTCGGCCACGTCCTACCATGAGTCGTCCACGAGTTACGACTTGAGGGAAGAACTCTCTATAAATACCAACCTACCTTGAACGTGAAAAGGACTTTTGGACAATCTCTTCGAGCGCCGAAACTCTGCCATTTTCAAACCGATTCAACACTTGAAGTTCTCAAGACACTAAGGACACTACAAACAACTTTGAGAGAGAATTCACACGCCCAACATGGATTCGAAGATTCTCATCAACTTCAAAGTTCAAGCTACTTGCTTAAAGTGTTTTTGTGACAAAAGTGAATTGTACTTAAAGAGAATTGTATGATTTTGTAATGAGATCAGCAATAAAAAGGATTGAAGTGGACGTAGGCTTGATCATAAGCCGAACCACTATAAACTCTGTGCTCATTTACTGCATTTTCTGTTACTTACTGCTATCTCTTGATTCCTGTATTCATGGGTGGTGCTTTCACATCGTTTCTACACACACCGAGGTGTTAGCGTCAGATTTTTACGTTAACATTTTTGGTGCTTTCACTGAGAAACTGAACTCAGGCTGTCTTCACCATTGCTCCACGAAAGATTGTTGAGAGAATCTCTTTAAAGACCGGGAGTTTATCAGAAATTATGGCTCCTGGTAGGAAGAGTAGATCTGTCAGATCCGGGAGTGCAAATGAGGGAACCTCCGCTTCTTCGACACCAAATCAGGCAATTCCAACTGTTGGAGTTACAAGGGCAGAATTGGACGTTGTAATTCTGGGGTTGAATCAGCAGTTGAATGCCCAGAATGTGCAGTTGGAGGCTCAAAATACACAAAATGCTTTGATCTTGAATAGGCTGAATGATTTGCTTGGGGCTAACCGTCAACCAGTGAATAATGAAACAACCTTTGCCGAAGATGCCCGTGACTCCCAAGAGAAAGGTATTCCTCAAAGAGCAGAAGGCACCGTCGCAGGGGCACCTTCCCAAGCTGAAGGTTCAAGGCCACAGCCAACCTTTCGAACTTCCGAAAGAGCAGCTGACATCTGCCAGGAGAGGCCTCCGAATGATGAGGAGTACCTATCAGGGATGATTCGCTCAATTATGAAAGAAAGCATGCAGAGGCAAGTGGACGAAAAGGATTGGGGGTTTGCCCCGAGCAAAACTCCATTCACCGAAAAGATCTTAAAGGCAGAGTTTCCCAAGAAATTTGTACCTCCTACTATCCCGGCCTATCGAGGGATTAGTGACCCTAACCAATTCCTATACAGATACGACTGACATATGACTGGGGCACGAGCATCAGATGAGATTAAATGTCTATACTTTCCAGTGTATTTAGAAGGGGTTGCTTTGCTTTGGTTCACCAAGCTACCGGTTCGATCCATAGATCAATTCTCCGACTTAACCCGAAAATTTAAAGAACAATTCAAGTTGTATGCATCAAGGGCGAAAGATATAATGTCACTGTCCGGCCTTGAACAAGCTCCCGGAGAATCCATCAAGTCTTTTTTGAACCGTTTTAATATAGCTCTGGCTGAGGTAGAAAACGCGGAGCCCCGAATGATCTTAACATACTTAATGCGAGCCATTGACAAATCAAGCGAGTTTGGCAAATGGCTGAAAATGAAGGAACCTAATTCACTTGAGAAGTTATATAAAAAGGCCGACGAATTCATGCGGCTAGAAAGCCTCTCGAGGCCATCTAAGATAATTACAGCTGATGTCAAAAATAACAATGATGCTTCTAACAAAGGAGGGTCCGGAAGCCAAAAAAGGGAAAACGACGGAGGAAAGAAGCAGGGAAATGAGAAGAAGCCTCGCCGCTTTGATCCTTCAAGTTTTACCCCCCTTACTGATGCACCGGAAAGGATTTACCTGGCAATGAAGGATGTCATCAAGTATCCCAAACCACCTGAGATGGGTAGAGGTGCACAAGCTAACGGAAAATTCTGTCGATTCCACAATCAGCCCGGTCACGACACTGACCAGTGCCGCCAATTAAAAAATGTGATTGAAGAGTTGCTGAAACAGAATAAACTGCAACAATTTATGAAGAAAGACAGAACTGGTCCAACCTCATCCGCTCAGAGGGAACAACGTCCTGCTAATCAATCCGGCTCACGCGAAAAAACTGCAGAGCAGGAGTCTGAGAAACTTGTCATAAATTGACATATGGATCAAAAACAATGAATCCAGCAAGAACGAAGATCCAATCCCAAGATCTTAGAACAACATTTATTTGCATCCGTATCTTGCTTAATTTCATTGTTTGAACTTGTAGAATGATGATGGATGTATAATTCTTGCGCTGTGAACCATTGTAAAATTGATTCGAATTAAAGAACTATAAATCTTGTGTTCTTGACTATTGCTCATTTTATTTCGATATGTAAGATACTCTGAATGTATTATTAAAATGTCGATTTAAATTTGCAGGCAATCAAAGTAAAGCTTGTCCATTCAACATATCATAAGGTCAGGCGATTCTCATGAACCACGACATAAGAAAATCACAAGTCGCAAAAGTTCCAAAATCAAAGAAGTGCTATTTGCAAACAATTGAGGATTCCACTAAAACGGGCACTTTCTGAACAAGAAAGTTCGAGACTCTTGCTAAGCAGTGGTAATCATTTGTGTAAGCAAACAACCGGTGAGGCAATTTGCGTCTGCCCCGTGGATTCACTCGGCAATATAGCACTCTCTTTGAGCGGAGAGGAATAGCTTGCAAAAAGAAAGGGGCATACACCCGAAGTGATAACAGGGAATCGCTAAGAAGCATATGGTAGAAGGACACAAACACAAATGCTTCTCTTCGGAGACTAAATGCTTCTCTTCCGAGACCAAATGCTTCTCTTCGGAGACCAAATGCTTCTCTTCCGAGACCAAATGCTTCTCTTCCGAGACCAAATGCTTCTCTTCGGAGACGAAATGCTTCTCTTCGGAGACTAAATGCTTCTCTTCGGAGACCAAATGCTTCTCTTCGGAGACCAAATGCTTCTCTTCGGAGACCAAATGCTTCTCTTCGAAGACCAAATACTTCTCTTCGAAGACCAAATGCTTCTCTTCCGAGACCAAATGCTTCTCTATGCTTCTCTTCGAAGACCAAATACTTCTCTTCGAAGACCAAATGCTTCTCTTCGGAGACCAAATACTTCTCTTCGGAGACCAAATGCTTCTCTTCAGAGTCTAGTGCCACTCTTCAGAGTTCAATGCTACTCCCTAGAGTCCAAAGCTCTCTTCGGAGGCCCGCTTCACCAGAAGCTGAAATGATAAAAAGACCTCTTCAGAGGCACACGTTTCGCCAAGATTGAAATAAAACTTCCGAGTGCTGAAACGTGGAAAGCCCTCTTCGGAGGCACAACTCCCCAGGGGCACATGTTTCACCAAGATTGAAATAAAATTTCCAGGTGTTGAAACATGAAGAGTCCCCTTCGGGGGTACAACTTTTCAAAGGAGCATTTCATCAGAAATGCAAAGCAACAACCAAATGAGCCCGCTTCGCCACATAGGGGAATCCACTTTGTAAATATATACAAAAGAAAAAGTGACATTTCCGATGAGTGAAGCATGAAAACTCATGCGAAACGGGGTGTGCTCTATGTTAAGCAGAATAATATTCCCCCCCAAGCGTGGAATAATTGTTCCCCAGAAAATAAGACTACAAGTCCCCTCGAAGTTGGAAATATTGCGGCGAGCTCATGGTATGGGGGCAACATGGTATAACTACGTTGGTAAGTGTATTGCTCATACAACATACCACCAGCTCACCGCAATATCATAAAGAGAAACTTGTACGAAAATGAAAAACGAATGCATTCTCAAATACAAAAAAGAGTTTGTACAAATAAAGGATCATTTTATTTAATTCTATTACAATTTCTTACAGATGCAAGTTTCGAAATAAAGAAAGCGGGGGCCGGAACCCGCACAATCCTCGACCAGTACATGCAAAAAACAAAAAGCTAAAAACTGGAATCTTCATTTTTTGTTGCCACCTTTGGACCCTTCACCCGGCCGGGTAGTTAGCTTTTTGGGTCGATCTGTAGGCATGAGGGAAGAAGGAGAGGGATGTACAACTGGTTCAACTTCCGGTTCCTCTTCAGTAGCAGTGATGCACTTCCTCCTCTTCTTTGATGTTCCGCGTTTCTTTTTCCTCCTTGAAGAAGATTCACTTCCTGGAGTGACAAGTTTAGACAATGTTATGTCATCAGAAGGAGTCCGCTCCGGAGATATCTCACCTCCCTCAAGTCCTTCGTCCTTTTGCTCTTGCGAAGCAGCTGGGTTATCCAAGACCTGAAGGGCACCTATTATTTCTTCCTGCGATCCCAGATGAGGAGTAGGAGTGATTGGGGAAGGCAGAGGAACAGTAACCGGAGGAGGAGAAGTTTGAATGACGCTCGGCGCTTTCTCTACAAAGGAAAAGTTAAAAGTGTCAGTATTCCCCGTAAAAAGAGGAGACCTTGGCTCCTCGAGATTCAAGAAATAATCAAGAAGTTCGTCGAATTCACGAGGAGCGAACAAGCAGTTCACCACTTGAGCTGGTCCGGCATTAAGTTTACCTGGAGGAATCGGCTCTCTGACATCGATCTCAGAAGCTTGTGCTTCATTGCTCTCTTCGCCTTCGTCTCCGCCTTGTGCGCTTGTAATTTCACTTACGACTTTGACCGTGGGCGGAGTATGGGAACTGGAGCCTGTAATGTCAACATCGGCTGAAGTTGAAGGAGGGACAGGGGCAGTTAAAGTTGTTTCTTTTTCTGGCTGCTTTTCCCCCATCACTTCAGCTCGTGCTTTGGCTAGTTGCTCCTTCCCTCTGGCAAGAGCGGCGCGCGCACCCTCATCAAGATAGTACGCTTCAAGCTGATCTTCCGGATAACCGGCACCCTTAAACATATCAAGTGCCGCTTCCCATACCTCAGCCAGGGTGATTTCGTATTTAGGACCCAAGAAAGAGAGGCTGCCACGACTCAAGATGCATTGCAGATAGAAGTCAAATAACGTCGAGCCAATATCAGCTTTGGTGGCTTCATGAGATTCATCGGCTGCGATTTTGCCAGCAACGGCCTCATCACGCTCCCTTTCAGCTTTGGAGAGTTGAAGCTTTAGCATTTGGATTTCTACCTCTTGGGAGCTGGTCTTCTTCCGAAGCTCTGTAATATCGACAACATAGCCCTCATTGATTCTTTTCTGCGCGTCGAGTCTGTCTCCGGCATTCCTTTGTGCAGCATGAGCATCCCGCACTTGTTGCTGGAGCACGCTCTCCCTTTGAGAATAGGAAGTGGAGGAAGTAGCAAGCTCCTCTTTGAGTTTTCCAACTTCGGCTTCAAGCTTTTCATTATAATCGGCAATGCTCCTCATTTCGGCATCATGCTGCTTGAGGGTCTTTTGCCATTCGGTTTTGTCATTCTCCATGGTCAGCATAGCTTCGAGATTGGCCCGATTCACCCTTTGAAGCTCATCAACAAGTTTTTGCCAATTTGACATCCTCTCAATATCGATTCTGACGGCATCAAGGTTCCGTAACATGGCATTTTTATCTATGGGAACCAGGTCAAGGTCAAAGCGAACTCCTTTTAAGCACCAATTTGGAAATCGGCTCTGGAGAGTGGCTGGACCTGGTCCAACTTGGTAAGAAGGCCTGTTGATAATTGCCTGGATATCAGTACGGGAAGGGGCAGGAGACTGAGAAGGAATAGGAGCAGTAATCTTTTCAGAATTTGCAAGCATTGGTTGCTCACTAACTTTAGCCCGTTTACTTGGGTCATCAGTGATATGACTCTTCCCTCTGTCATCGTGAGATTTGCGTTTGTGGGAGTCACCCTCTTTGTGGGAAGAATCGTATCAGTCATCCGGTCTTCCATAACGTTCTTCATGGGCACGTCTCTCCCAAGCCTTCCGGGCGGCCCTCTCTTCATCAATCTCTCTGTGGGCAGGAAGATAGTGCTTATAGTCATACTGGCCGCGTCTCCCGTATCGCTGGAAGTCATCATAATACGAGCCACCTCGCTTCATTGAAGAACCTGAAATTGGAAAAAGCACAACTTTAGAATTTTTCGAAAGTATGAAGAAGCCCGAACTGATGATGGAATTCGTCTTTTAACAAAAAGTTCACGTCCCTTTCTTCAATTGGCACAGCCATCAGCATCTCTAGAGTTGGCTTGTGACTGGGATCCCTAGAAGGAGGAGGGAGTGCTGGAAAAAAAAAGAAGCGAAGTTAATACTTAGCAATTCGGTCTCGCAAAACTCGGATAACAGATGAAGTAAGGATGGCTAATCTTACTTCCTTCCCTCCATACAGCATAAAACCCCAGGGGACAGCGAACATAGAAGAATTGAGTCAAAAACCCATGAGCGCTGTCAGGAAGACCGACGATCAATTTTCGATTTCGAGCACTTCTCACGACAGTAATAGAGGGTGATCTTTAGTCCTGGTAAAAGAGCATAGGAAGAAAATCTCGTCAAAGCTTGGAAATCGATCGAGCGTCCTCCTAAACAATACACACAACCCCATTAGAATGACGTAGCCATTGGGGTGTAACTGGGATGGGGCGATGGCCAGTCGGCGAAGAAGTTGCTGGAGAAAGTCATTGAAAGGAGGAATGGCCCCACTCAGGCACATTTGTCGATTGACCGTAACAAAGCCATGAGGCGCCACATCAGCAGTGTTAGTTTTCTCAGGAAGAATGGCATCTGCTTCTACAATGCCGAACTGAGCGCATAATTGACGAAAAACTTTGTATGATAGAGTAGAAGAGGCTCTCTCTGGAGGATTAACTAGGGGAGCCAGAATAAGAGTGGCTTCTCCAGTCTGTGCTGTTATCTCTTCTGGTTGAGAAGTCATTCTACACAAGCAACTGGATATTCAAATATGAAGGTGCACGTTTCCTAAAGTGTGAAGTGTTGTGCAGAATTAATAAAAATGACAAGTAAATATAACTGAGATAAAACTAGTCGACAATTGATCGATTACCAAATTTCATGACTTGTTAATTTAAAAAGTTCAGGTACAGTATTAATGCAAACCGGTCAATTTCGGTTGGCTATTTCAATGTTGCTTTAATATTTTGCTTGAATTTGTTGATTTAAAGCACTTAGTTCACACAATCTATTTAAAGTTGATTATCCATTTTTAACTAATCTGTCATTTGATGTGGGCAATCAGTGGCAGTATATTCGTCCCATTTTTCTGCAAATGTTGTATTACACAGATTGTAAGCTTGCAAGTCAAAAAGATCTGTAAGGAAATGCAACAAAGCTCAACGATTCAGTATTCAAACAGTTTATTTCAGCAATTCAAGTTAAAGTTCAAATCAGAATTATGCTTCAAAACAGTTTAATATGTTAACTCGTCCACGGCCTAGAGATTAAGAGGCGAGTTAGGTTAGGTCGTTAAGTCATTGGCATTTTGAGTCGACGGTGCTTAAGTCGTAAGTCATAGAAAGGAGGAAAAGCTCCAGTTCGAAGCAACCAGAAATTCCTCCAAGTTCTAAGTCGGCCGCAACTTAAGGATTAAGTCGCAAAGGTTTTTAAGTCGGTCAAGGTCTAAATTGTGAAGGTTGTTAGGTCGCTCGAAATTGCTGAGTCGCGCCAAAGCTAACATCACGACCAACCACTTCTCAGATCCATAACCCGTCATCCTCCTAACTCCTAACTCGTTAACCCCTATAAGACAGTATCGTCTCCTCTAAAATTCGTGGATCAACTAACTCAAAATATGGTAACCCATCATCTTCTCCCTGCGAGTCATATAAAGAACTCAATCAAACCGCTCCAAGCTTGTCAACAATTAATCATAACGTAACTCGAGATGAAGCATGGTGTGAAGATTCGGATTGGGGTTAGAAAATTGGGAATCCATGCTCAAAGGGTAACGGTAATCGTGCAATTGGATGAGCGATGAGTTTACTTACGTAGTGTGATGACGAAGGTTGTAGGAACTTGGTTGGCGATGAGGAAAATTGATTGAATTCGTCTCTCAGAGTTTTGAAGGTCGTTATGGCGGAAGTATGCAACTAAAGAGATAAAGTAATGAGAAGAAGCGACCTAAGCCATTTATACACTGGAATGGTGGAACACGAATCAGCATTAGTCGACCTAATCTCCTAAGTCGTTCGTGACCTAAAGACCCATCAAGACACGAGTTAAGGTAAGTCGAAGCACACGACCTAAGACTTAGGCGTGTACTTCGAGGGGCAAATGTTAACCTCGTTTAGTCAACAAGCTAAGGCCTGGGACGACTCACGACTTAAGATGCTTAACGTTTCAAGAGGGACCTACGGCCTGGGACAACACAACGACTCAAGAACTCCACGACTCAAGGACAGGAAGACTTACGACATAGAGGGATCTACGACTTAGGACTCCTCACGACTTAAGGTGTGTGACGACTTAACAAGTTAAGGCATGAACGACTTACGACATAAGGTTACCACGACCTAACAGCCCAAAGCACTTCACGACCTATGATGAGTCGTACACGACTTAAAGCAAGCGAATAAGAAACCACATCCAGTTAACTCGTGCTCAATTCAGGACTTGTTATCTAAAATGCCGAAATGGACTAGCTTATCAGTTGAGCCATGACTCATGACTTAGCATAACTCGTCTATGACCTAAAGCCACTGAGTCGTAGTCCGCTGCCACGATGCTTAAGCCGAAGGGGATTGACTCGTAGGCAACCTAGGACTTGTAACATTCATTCGAATGGGTAAGTAACTTTCGACCATGACATGAACTGAGCTCAATAGGTCGGCCACGACCTACCATGAGTCGTCCACGAGTTACGACTTGAGGAAAGAACTCTCTATAAATACCAACCTACCTTGAACGTGAAAAGGACTTTTGGACAATCTCTTCGAGCGCCGAAACTCTACCATTTTCAAACCGATTCAACACTTGAAGTTCTCAAGACACTAAGGACGCTACAAACAACTTTGAGAGAGAATTCACACGTCCAACATGGATTCGAAGATTCTCATCAACTTCAAAGTTCAAGCTACTTGCTCAAAGTGTTTTTGTGACAAAAGTGAATTGTACTTAAAGTGAATTGTATGATTTTGTAACGAGATCAGCAATAAAAAGGATTGAAGTGGACGTAGGCTTGATCATGAGCCGAACTACTATAAACTCTGTGCTCATTTACTGCATTTTCTGTTACTTACTGCTATCTCTTGATTCCCGTATTCACGGGTGGTGCTTTCACATAGTTTCTACACACACCAAGGTGTTAGCGTCATATTTTCACGTTAACAGTGACCACTCAATTTGGGCTGAGGTATTCAGCTACCAGGCCAACCAGGGAAGTCCAACCCATCTTCGTCTATAATTAGAGGGGCATGAGCATAGGAAAAAGGATCAGAATTCTAAGAACACTGGGAGACTCTGCCGCATTCAACCCTCATTCAAGACTTAAGCATTTTATTTAGCAATTGTATTCAATATTTGAAAATGGATTGTATCTATAATCAAGTATCAGAGAAAGAAATAAAGATCAACTTCAATGTGGACGTAGGCTACTACACTGAACCACTATAAATTTGGTGTTCTTACTTTCTACATTTAAACTTGCATTTTGTTCTCTGTTTTAATTTACCTTCTTCATTATTCTCTCTACAAAATCTTTCTAAGGGTGTTAGTGACCAATTTTGGTCCTAACATTTTGGTGCTTTCACTGAGAATTGAATTCTCAGGCTATTAGGATCTTCATTGTAGCTACTGGATTGCAAAAATTGCCCAGAGTAGATCCAAAATCATTCACAAGGCATTTGCTGATTCTACTCAGAGTTACAACCGACAACTCTACCATGGGGAGACCACGAACCAGATCGGACTCTCAAAATGCAGATGTCCATGAAACTGCTAGCGTGCAACAAGTTGGACCTAGCAATAGACAAGGGATTCGAGGCATAGGGCCCTCCAACCAAAATCAAGCGGAAGTTGTTTCCCGAGCAGAGTTCAATGACTTGATAAGAGAACTTAACGAAAGTAAAAAGCAACTTGCTGAGCTAATGCAAGCCAACGCTGACCTCATGACTCAGCATACTCAGCAGCAGCATCCGAATTCTAGAGGTAGCCCTGTCCCTTACTCAGAAGATGATAGTTCGACTTCAGCTAATGAACCTCCTAGGCGTAGGCACCGTAAGGATGAAGGAGCACAGGTAGGTGCCACGAATCGATCGACTAGGGATCAAGCCCGTGAAGAGACCGGACGACCGAATCTCCAAGTCCCAAATCAGGCGGGACATCAACCTACGCGGTCCCATGGAATGGAACCCAACTTTCCATCTTCCATACAAACCCCGGACTTGACAGCTATGGTCAGGCAGTTGATAAAAGAGAACCAAGGTTTGACTAATGAAGATTGGGGGATGTCTAAGGATCATACTCCCTTCACGGATACCATTCTACAGGTTGAATACCCAAGAAAGTTTAGCATGCCCACCATTCCAGCCTATGAGGGGAAGACTGACCCTATGCAACATGTGATGAGGTATGGATGGATGATGGATTCTGCAAGAGCCAATGATGCGACCAAGTGTAGGTGCTTCCCAATCACTTTGTCCGAAATTGCCACCATGTGGTTTACTCAACTCCTACCTCGATCTATATCCAGCTTCGATGAACTATCAACAATATTCATAGAACAATTTAGGATACATACCACTCGTCCAAAGGACGTGATGTCCTTATCAAGTGTAATCCAAGCTCCAGGAGAGTCATTGAAAGCATACTTGAAGAGATTTCATGTTGCTGCTACTAAAGTGAGTAATCCTAACGACCATGCGATTTTGATGGCGGTGATGCGTGGTGTGGATCCAGATTCTGAATTTGGAGACTGGTTGGCGAAAAAGCCCCTAGCTATGCTGTAACGTTTATTCAAAGGCTCGCCAGTTCATAAGGAGGGATGAAGCTCGATGGGAAAGGCGATACAAGGCACCAGGGCTCGTTCAGGAGCCTGTAAAAGCTAACATCGCCATGAAGAAAACCGATGATAATTCTCGAAAAGCTCAAGCCAACGTCTAGAACAAAACTGGGCAGTCTAAAGGATCCGGAGGAGGAAATCCCGGAAAGAAAAGAGATGCAGGGAAATGGAAGTCAAGGATCCCGACCTACAATGAATACACCCCGCTGAACGCATCTCTTGAGAATATCTATTTGTCAACTTGCAACACTTTTCAGTATAGGAAACCACGCACAAAGGAGTTGACAGAGGAACAGAAGCGGACTGGGAAGTATTGCCGCTTCCACAAGTCTTATGGGCACAACACAGAGGAGTGTAGACACCTCCATGACGCTGTTGAAAAGTTGATTAGACAGAAGAAGCTATAAGAATTTGTCAAAGACCCACCAGACGCAAGGCAAGAGACATCGGACCCCGGACGCGTGCCAGCTCCATGACAACAAGAACAACCTGCTCGGACTGTGGGAAGATTAGTTATTAACACAATTGCTGGCGGACCCCATCCAGTAGATAAGAATTGGTAGGAGATGGAGCGATACGCTAACTCTTTGAGACATACGAAGAATGAGTGTTGTTCGAATGTGGAGGATGGAACTCCCGTAAAGTAGCAGCGCACGATGAATGACGACATCATATTTAGGAGTAGAGATGCGGATAAGGTGGAGGCTCCTACCGTCGACCCAATGGTCATTACAGCGACAATCGGACCGGCGTTCGTGAAGAGAATTCTAATTGATTGCGGAAGTTCCGTTAACATCATCTTCCGGAAGGCATACGACCAAATGAAGCTGGAGACCAAGGATTTGAAACCATCCAAAGCCAGAATCCACGGCTTTAATGGCACGATAACTGATGCAATAGGATACGTGGAGTTACCAGTTGAACTGGGACAAGGCGAACGTAGGAGGGTGCGAATCCTACCGTTCATAGTATTGGATGTTGACTCCCCATACAACGTATTTCTGGGTCGTCCAGCTCTGGCAGAATTCAGGGCAGCATTGGCCCCTTGGTGTCTGACGTTAAAATTTCCAACAGACAAACGAGTCGGAGTAGTACACGGTGATCAGGCAACTGGCCGTGCATGCTACGTAGCATCGCTGAGAGAGGCACAACGTAGAGAGAAAGGAAAGGTTGCGGACAGCTCCGTCCGCATCCAAAGTTTTGATGATTGACAAGTAGCGCCCGAGCCCTGGCTCGGGCAACACTCTCGGATCCTTAGAGACATAGATTTGAGAGATGATGATGGGGAACCTAGGGAAACAAAAGTAGCACCGGCTGAACTAACCATTGACATCCCAGTTAGCCGGAGCGACCCATCATGAGTTCTTAAAGTTGGGTCACAACTCGACACTTTGGCAGCCGAGAACCTTACCGACTTTCTCCAAGCGAATCTCGATGTTTTCGCTTGGACACACTCTGATATGTGCGGGATTTCTCCTGCAATTGCGAGTCATATGTTGAACATAGACTTGAACCATGTACCTATGAAACAGAAGAGGAGAGACATGGACCTAGAGAGGTCTGCGGCTCTCAAAGTGGAGGTGGATAAAGTTAAAGCCAATGGGTTCGCCCGCGATGCCCTCTACCCTGAATGGGTGTCTAACCCGGTGTTAGTGAAGAAAGCAAATGGGAAATGGAGGACTTGCGTTGATTACTCTGACCTAAACAAAGCTTGCCCAAAGGATAGCTTCCCGTTACCAAGGATTGACCAACTGGTCGATTCAACAGCCGGACTTGAGTTACTATCATTTATGGACGCGTACTCTGGATACAATCAAATCCCGATGCACATCCCGAATCAAGAACACACCGTCTTTGTCACAAACGTTGGGTTATATTGCTATGTAGTAATGCCCTTTGGATTGAAGAATGCAGGAGCAACTTATCAGCGTTTGATGAATCAAATGTTCAAAGATCAGATTGGTAAAATAATGGAAGTCTATGTGGATGACATGCTCGTGAAGTCACGGCAGTCAAATGACCACATCCGAGACTTAGCGGAGATGTTCGATATACTCAGGCACTACGGGATGAAGATCAATCCTCCGAAGTGTTCATTTGGCATAACATCGGGAAAGTTCTTAGGTTTCATTGTGAACGCACAAGGAATCGAAGCTAACCCGAAAAAGATCCAGGCCATCCGAGATATACAAGTACCCAGAACCATAAAGCAGGTGCAAATCTTGAATGGAAAAGTGGCTGCGCTAAGTCGATTCATATCCAGAGCTACAGACAAGTGTATTCCGTTCTTCGATATTATAAAGAAAGGAAAGAGAATCTTCGAATGGACGACCGACTATGAAGAAGCATTCCGAGCTCTGGTGAGGCATTTAGAAAGTCCCCCGGTGTTGTCGAAATCAATAGACCATGAAACGTTGTACGTATATTTGGCTGTATCCCAGCATGCTATCAGCACAGCCTTGGTTCGCGAGGAAGACCGAGTTCAAAAGCCAGTTTACTATGTTAGTAAACGCTTGACGGGGGCGGAAAGGAATTATCCAAAGATCGAGAAACTAGCCTATTGCTTGGTGATTGCATCACGCAAGCTCCGTCCCTACTTTCAGGCACACTCAATCAGTGTTTACACTGACCAACCCTTGCGACAGGTACTCCAATGACCGGAAACTTCCGAAAGGATGTTAAAATGGAATATTGAGTTAAGTCAGTTCGATATTACCTATCTGTCATGAAGGGCCTTACAAGAACAAGCACTAGCTGACTTCATCGCTGAGTTCACTATGTCAGAAGAACCAAGCAGTCACAGTGTCATACCTCCCATTCGATGGAAGATGTACACCGATGGGACATCTAACGATCGTTGCTCGGGGGTTGGCATAGTCCTTATAACTCCTGAAGACCGATCAATTTGCTATGCTTTGAAACTTGAGTTTGCAGCAACAAATAACGAAGCCGAATATGAAGTATTGATTGCTGGATTGAGACTTGTTAACAAACTGGGGGTGAAGTCAATTGAAATCTTCTGTGACTCGCAACTGGTAGTATATTAGGTGCGGGGAGACTATCAAGCAAAGGGGCAGAGACTTGCTCCTTACCCTACTCGGGTTCAAGAGCTGCTGGCAAATTTGGAATATTATGACATTTCGCATGTCCCACGCGAACAAAATAGAGAAGCCGATTCGTTAGCGAAATTCGCAAGCACTGGCGATGCACAACAAATGGGATTGTTCTCTATTGAGACCCTCCTTGCTCCAAGTATAGACATGATGGAGATAGATTTCGTGTTAGAAGCCGAACTTGAGAAGGAATCATGGTTGACCCCAATCAAACAGTACTTGCTACAAGGGGATTTACCTGAAAAGAGGAGTGAAAGATGCCGAGTCCTACGTAAGGCTTCACGTTATGTAGTACATGACGGGATAATGTATCGGAGGGGATTCTCGACCCCCTTACTCCGGTGCATGGCCTGTGATGAGATAAAATGAGTATTAAGGAAGTCCATGAGGGAGAGTGCGGTGACCATACTGGGGGGCAAACATTGGCAAAGAAAATCCTCCGCTATGGATACTATTGGCCAACCGTGAATCGGGACGCTACAGACAACGTGAGAAGATGTGACAAATGCCAGATATACGCAAAAATTCTTAGAGCTCCGCCGACGGAACTCACGCAAATGGTTAGTCCCTGGCCATTTGCAATATGGGGGATTGACCTAATTGGTTCTTTACCCATAGCCAAAGGAGGCACGAAATATGCAATAGCTGCGGTCGATTACTTTACCAAATGGGCAGAAGTAGAGCCTATGGCCACAATCACCACCAAGAAAGTCATTAATTTCATTGTACGAAATATCATATGCCGTTTTGGCCTTCCACGGACCATCGTAATGGACAATGGAACTCAATTCGAAAGCAAGGAGTTCAAAGAATTTTGTTAGAAATATGGCATTGAGAAAATGTTTGCAACAGTTGCTCACCCAAAGGCGAATGGATAGGTAGAAGCCCTAAACAAAATAACCAAGTCCATATTGAAAAAGCGTTTGGAAAAGGCTAGAAGCAAGTGGGTAGGTGAACTCCCGACGGCGCTTTGGGCTTATAGAAATACCCACAAGACCGCGACTGGCCACACTCCATTCGCATTGGCATATGGCACGGAAGCTGTCATACCTGTGGAACTTGAAGTCCCATCACATCGGGTAACTTACTACAACCCTGCGTCAAACCAGGATCCTTATTGGAATCATTGGACTTTATTGATGAAAAACGCGAAGAAGCCGATTTGAGAGCGGCCTCATACAGACATCGAGTCGCTAGATATTATAATGAAAAAGTCCAACCAAGAATCTTTGACGTGGGAGATCTCGTTTTGAAACGAGTTTTTCCAATCCCATCTCATATGAGACCCGCATGGGAAGGTCCATACGTCATCAAACAGAGGCTTGGAGAAGGAACTTTCAAGCTATCGACCGTCTATGGTGCGACACTCCCTCGAGCATGGAACAACGAGCACTTGCGGCGTTATTATACTTAGCTTATTTGTTTCATGAATTAGTTGCATTTCTTTTCAGTAAATTTTTATTTCCAGTCCTTAGCATGTAATAAGACAATTTAGCTTGCTTTGATTAATAAAGGCTTGAAGCCATCCTTTCCATGAATTATTAATGTTTCTGTGAATGATAACCCTGTGACAGACAATGAAAATTATATTATCCTGGCTGACGTACGAACGCGCGCAAACGACTCCAAATCTCCAAGTCCCCAAAGTGCGGACTGGAGTACTCTAAGTCCCCAGAGCGCGAACTCGAGTATAAACGAATTAAACCTCCAAATTTCCAGAGTGCGGACTGGAGTACTCTAAGTCCCCAGAGCGCGGGCTCGAGTATAAACGACTCCAAATCTCCAAGTCCCCAGAGTTTGGAATGGAGTACTCTAAGTCCCCAGAGCGCGGGCTCGAGTATAAACGACTCCAAATCTCCAAGTCCCCAGAGTGCGGACTGGAGTAGTCTAAGTCCCAAAAGCGCGGACTCGAGTATAAACAAATTACCTCTAAGTCCTCAGAGTGCGAACTGTATACTCTAAGTCCCCAGACCACGGACTCGAGTATAAATGAATTAAACCTCCAAGTCCCCATAGTGCGGACTGGAGGACTCTAAGTCCCCAGAGCACGGACTCGAGTATAAACGAATTAAACCTCCAAGTCCCTAGAGTGCGGACTCGAGTATAAACGAATCAAAACTCTGAGTCCCCAGAGTGTGGACTCGAGAATAAATGGCCCGAATCTCCAAGTCCCCAGAACGCGTACTCGAATATAAGCAAGCCGGGTCTCCAAGTTTCATGAATATGAAGCTGTGACACAAATGACTTGAGTCTGTCAAATCCCCAAGTTACAGGCTAGAAAATATTCTAAGTACCTGAAGCACAGAATGGAGATTGAACAACTCCCAAAGAATTTCCAAGCTATATGTAGACAAAACAAGAAGTCTATGTTACGCATAACATTATGGATTCAAATCATAATCACAAAGAAAACTGAATAATAAGTATCTTTTGTAAAGACAGAAAAAGAAACTAAGCTTTATTCAGGAAAATTTTTCTACTATAAACATTCCAAAGTTCGGAATCAAAAGTCTATCTACAAAGGTTACATAAAAGTTATTACATGACTTAAACTAACTCTCGTTGAACGAGGGTAGTAATCACTTCTTGTGCTTCTTCAACTTCTTCCCAGATGGCTCCTCTCCAGAGCGTTTACCCTTGGTACTCTTCCTCGATGGAGGGGTAACCACTGAAGAAGTAGGGGGAACAACCGCGGGCTTGGACCTGCCAGGAAGGATGAACTTTAACGACTTGTTCAAGGGATCATCTGGGTCCACAACTCGAGGCTCAACCTTGACCTTGGATGTACCTTCCTTCTCTTTCTCGAGCCGCTCCTTCATGCTCAATTCGGATGTTGTCTCAGAGGCGCCTATGACTTCTACTTCATAACCCCTAGAGGAGGAATCAAACTTACCTTCGTCAAGCGCACCGATCACCAGAGCATCAGGACCAGGAGCCTCACCTGCGTGAGGGGCCTCACTTGTTTCCTTCCCCGCCTCCTTGGCGACATCGCTCCTCGGAGTGGGTTCGGGATCAGAACGACCTGCACAAAATCACGAAAAGCAAGTATTAGAATACGACAGCTTCTGGGGAAATGCGAAAACTCTTGGGATGTTAAAGAAAAAGAGTTTCCTACCAGGTTCCGGCTGGTTCTCAGCCGTCAAAGGGGTCTCACCCTCCGGGATAGGGGACAAAACATGAACGCCCAGGCCGAGGGATTCCGGGTCATATCCAATATGCTATTCAAAAGGATCAAGTATCGGCCGGCTGGGTAGGCACACGAACAGGAGACTCAATCTCGGATGGACCGGCGATAACTTCTTTACCTTTTGTTGAAGTGGAGCCTTTGCAATAGATAGCCTTAGCCGCTGACAGGTCCGAGGGCTCATTTCCCTTAAGGAATTCTTTTATCAAGCCCCCCTCAATAATCACTTCAGTGCCGTGCTCGGCCTTCCTGATTTCCATCAAGGCCTCCCATGCCTCGGCTAAAGATTCAAGATAGCCCTCGCCCAAAAAAGTCAGGTCTCGGTACATGAGAACGCGTGCGTTTAACTCAGCGATTAGTGGGTCAAACATGCTTTTGACCTCTTCCCTGCCTTCTTCCCTAGCCGCCTCAAGACGCGAGTCGTTATCCATGGACGCTATTTTCTTGCCCTCTTCACGGGCTTCACTCTTTAATGCCTCAACTTTGGAAAGCTCGTCCTCAAGTTTTTCTTTTAAGAGTCGAGTGGCGACGATCTCGTCACCATATCAGTGTGACTCTTCTTGGGCATCCATTTTCTCCTCCTTCTCTCTACGGAGCTGCTCCTCAAGTTCCTTGACTTGGAGGCTGAATGCATTCCTCTACTTTTGAACCGAGTCCTTCGCTAAGTCCAAAGCCCCACATCGTTGAACCGCATAGTCGAGTTCTTTCTTATGAGTCGATTCCAAACGAGTGACGGCCTCAGCGGTGTCCTGGGCGCTCCGATGAACGACCTCAAGTTCAGGCTTGTAAGTGGTGATTTATTCGTCTTGGGCTTTAATGATGTCTTTGTCGTGGATAACCTCGAGCTTCAGACGATCGATTTCATGTTGGCGCTCCACAGAGACTACAGAAAGTTTTTCGGCTAAATGAACAAATGCGTCATGTTGAAAATAGACTTCATTGTTACAAGCGATGGCAAAATGCCTGACATGTCCGGGAATAGGATGAATCACCGGGAGGAATTTCAGGCCATCGAAGCAGATTTTCAAAAATTTATCTTTAAGCTCGGTCGGCCTCTTCGATACTGTTGGGTCTGTGGCAGGACGGGAGGAGACGGCTTTGAAAGTTCGACTCTCCTGTGAGAATCTCGCGACTGTCGGGTGGAAGAGGAATCGGAGTGTTAGTCCTAGGGAGCATCAAATTGTGACTTCTTATGGCCACGCTTGTCTTTGCTTTGCCACGGGTGAGAAGAGGTATCCTGGTGATATTTTGGCTGATAGTAAGTTTTCTTCCGAGATGATGAGTCCCGAGAATGATAGTCTTTGTCGCCTTCACCATCTCTATCTCGACGTCTCCCAGAACTTGAGTCCCATCCAGACTGATAAAAATAGACGAACCATGAAGGCGATCGAATCCATGTGAGCACCCATGTCACCTACGTAGAATAAATAACAACGGATTAGCAATAAGAAGAGTGACAACGAGAATTTAAGTGCAAAGTGAAGTGCAAGTGTTTGTGCGTGTCCTGGTATTTCCCCCCGACGGACCAGTTGCTTTACTAATGGGAGTTTTTTCTCCCTGACTTGGGGCTAGAGCACCCACATTGCCCCTGATGGGCGAGTGAAATTAAAATGCCTCCGGATCGTCAAAGTCGTAATTGAGCAGATCATCGGTAATGGAGAGGTTTGATAGGCCCTTTAAAGAATTTTCTACATGTTGTGAAGAAGCCTCTTTCTCTATCGAGATGAGCGTAACTTTGGAAGTTCCGCCAACTTTCTCCTTCCTTATCTTGTACGTCAATTTCCTCTTCCTCTTAGAAGGGGAAGACGACGTTTCGATGTCATGCACTTCAACTATAGGATCTTGAGAAGGATCCAAATTCTCACCTTGTGCTTCGGGTGTCTCCTTCTCTTTGATTTCCCCCTCTTCCTGTACATCAGGGGTGTGGCGTGATGACGATTCAGCTAATTCTTTCCCTTTACCGAAGACGGGCCTGGGTACAGAGACGCACTCAGGAAGACTCACCCGACGACCTTCTACTAACAGTCCGAACCTCGATAGTGACTCATTTGAAATGAGATTTCGGATGTCTCGCTCTTCGGCGGGAAGAGCTCTAATAGCTTCAACGGCCTCAGAATATCCGCGGCCGTCAGGACGAGGAGTGATACCTGAGAAGATGAAACAAGAGTTACAAAAGGCATAGCCTCGACAAAAACATGTGCATCGTTCCAAGAAAAAGACTTACTTCCTTCAACCCATCTCCTCGCAAAACCGGGGGGCAACGCACATAGAACCATTCCTATTTGTACAGGGAAAACTTGCTCCACGCTCCGGTTAAAATTTGGCATTTGTGGTGCGGCATGAGGAACACAAAGGAGGGGTTATCTCTCTGCTTCTTGATCATATAAATATACCTGATGTCACCCGGGGTTGGAGGCCTAGAGAAGACAGCCATGAAAAGGAGGTAGGTCCCGTGTATGAACGCATGGCCGTTTGGATGCAGCTGCGATGGGGCGATGTCGATGTATTGTAGCACGTCCCGAAGAAATAAATTGAAGGGAGGCACGCTGCCCACCTAGCAAATAAACTTATTACAGGCGGTATATCCAACTGGGGGAAGGTGTGGACGATCAATCCCCGACTGAACCAGCACGTCGGCGAAAGGGATTCCATGGATAGAACATATTCGTCAAAGCGCAACTTCAATGACCCTTGAAGCTTGTGAATCGACCGGGTTGTCCAAGAGAATTGATGCCTCCAGGGCGTCGGGAGCTAAGTTATGAGCAGGGGAATTCGATGGGTTAGAAGTATCTACAACTCCTTGTTTAGAAGATGGCCCAGGTCTGTCCGAAATTGTGGCGGAGCTAGACTTTTTAGACATCTTTGATGGAAGTTGAATCTCGCAGAGTACTTGATTGAACTTTACTTGAAAAACAATCGGCGTCAGAATTAACAACACAAGAATTCCCCGTGTATGGTGTGTGAACTAGTGCGATCATTCATGTGCAAGCGCTAAAAAATTGAAAGTCACAGGGTTACTGATATAAAACTAAGTTTCGAATCGTCGACTTCGAAGACCGTCATCGCTGACCGTCTCCAAAAGCCTGCCTTATGGTGTTTACAATTTCGGACTCAAAAGTTGGCGCTAAATGTTGGAAGAAATTATCTGTTTATGTCGGTTTAAGTTCAGACTTGTGACTACTGGAACTAGGAAGTTTATAGTCCGGATCAGTTCGATATGCTAATATGCTAGAGTCCTTGTCCTTGTTTTGTTATATGATTAGGCAAGGCAATTGATTGTTCGGCCTTGATATGGTTCGGCATCTATGTTTGTTCGGCCTTGATATTGTTCGGCATTTATGATTGTTCGGCTTTGATATGGTTCGGCATTTATGATTGTTCGGTCTTGATATGGTTCAACATTTATGTTTGTTCGGCCTAAGTATGGTTTGGCATTTATGTTTGTTCGGCCAAGCTGTCGATCGGCCAAGCTACCGTTTGGCCTGAAACTTGTTCGGCCAAACTCTCGTTCGGCCTAACTATAGTTCGAACTAGTTAGTGCTTGGCAAAGTATCGTTCGACAAAGATTCTGTTTGGCCGAAACAACACTCAGCATCCTGCCCAATTCATACTTCCTCCCTAACCCACCATTCCACTGCTCGGCATGTGGCGAGGCATGCCAAACCAAAGCTACGTCGAGCCCCAACGCTCAGCACTCCATCATTAACTACGGCCTCATTTTTCCCTCTCCATCCATGCCGAACAATGAGGACTGGTCATTCGGCAAGTCATGCCAGACCATACCGTTCGGCATCCTAACCATCTCCTACTCCTCCTCTACTCCTTTTTTTCACACAATCTCGTTCGGCACAAGGAAACCGTGTCGAACCACAATACATCTCTCCCTTGTACGCTCGTCTCTAGTCATTCCTCCTTTCCTCCTCATCATTTAACTCCAGAAACCCTTAGACTAACTTAATCAAGGCTCAACCCTATCCTGTCAGTTACGGTTCCAACCTGTGAACTTGGGCATAAAAGTTATGTAAAGGACTTAGATGGAAGTATCGATACCTAGTTAGTAGATCGAAACTTGGAAAGGATTAATGAACCGTTGGAGGTTGTTAACTAGAGAGGCCAGCAAGTGCAAAGCAGCGGTGGTAATAATGTGAAAAGAGAAGAAGGAGGAAGGCGCCGGTCTTTATAGCGAAGAAGAAGAATTCGAAGAGGCTATGGCCGGTGGAATCGGTCAAAGCCGCATCATTCGGCTTCGGCACACAAAGCCGCTTGGCACACGAGGAGTGTTCGGTTTCGGCTGAATTGTTCGGCATTTGCATTATGTTCGGAACACACCACCACGACTGGTATACGTAGGAAAGCAACCCCTAAGAGCGATGGGGCTAGGGTTCGAAGTGAAGCACAAAGTACTCTCGATTCAAAGCGCATCACGTTCGGTCACGTGATACACTTTGGAGGGCAAGTGTTTCCTCGAGATTTGACCAGGCAACTTGGTGCTCGGCTCAACAAGATTGTTCGGCATATCGTCACATTCGGCATCCGGGAAATACTCGGCACTTAGGAGCGCTCGGCAAAAAGGAGCGCTCGACAGTCAAGATCGTTCGGCATGGCAGAGCACTTGGCATCTAGAAAGCATTCGGCATTGAGAAACGTTGGGTATTGAATATTGTTCGGCATGCCAAGGATGTTCAGTCTAGGTGAACGTTGGCATACCAAGAACATTTGGCATTTAGGTTGTTCAGCACTACAGGGTTCGGCATCACGTTATGTCCGATATCTAAAGAGCGCTCGGCATTGAACAACGCTCGGCATCAAGCGCCTCGTTCGGCATTCAGGGTGTTCGGCATCATATCATTCGGCATACAAGGAACGTTCGGCATCAAGGAACGTTCGGCATCCATGAAGGGTCGGCATCCGATAGACGTTCAACATAAGTCTCGTTCGGCCTCCCAAGAATGTTCGACAATCAAAGATGGCTCGGCATTCTCCCCAGCACGACCGCCTTCGATTGTTGCTCGGCCTACTCTTCCCACACAACAAACGCATCGTTCGGCATGAAGTGGATGGTTCGGCATTTGACCTTTCGGCCTATTCAGTTCGGCACATAGTGATCACTCCATTTGGACCGGGGTAATCAGCTACCAGGCACACCAAGGAAGTCCAACCCACATTCGTCTATAAATAGAGGGGCAGGGGCACATAAAAAAGAATCAGAATTCTGAGAACACTGGGGAGACTCAGCCTCATTCAACCCTCATTCAAGACTTAAGCTTTTCATTTAGCAATTGTATTCAAGTATTTGAACACCGATTGTATCTGTAATCAAGTATCAGAGAAAGAAATAATGATTAACTTCAAAGTGGACGTAGGCTACTACACCGAACCACTATAAATTTGGTGTTCTTACTTTCTGCATTTAAACTTACATTCTGTTCTCTGTTTTAATTTACCTTCTTCATTATTCTCTCTACACAATCTTTCTAAGGGTGTTAGTGACCAATTTTGGTGCTAACACATACTAGACTATTATTTTTCTCAATACACAACAAACAAAGGTTATTCATGAATCAAACATATAAATTCAAAATTTTGAAATAGTTGTTTACTCACCTGAAATTATTCTTGAAACAGAGAACTGCCCCTTTTGTTTTGAAAGACTGCAGTAAATCTGCCTTTAACCCTGTTTTGATTTTTGTTGAATGATTTTTTTCTGAGTTTATAAGAATAGTGATGTTTTACTTTTATTTTCTTTCAGGCATGCTAGGATATTTTTGAACAAACTTAAACAAGTATGGATATGTATATAAATAAAGGAAAACTTGGTATAGATAGGTGATATCTGGTTTAGTTAGTTTCCTTCTTTGTTGACTAATTGAAATGATTTTTTTCATTTATTTCGGCTGACCTGGATTTTATTTTCTGAAATGATCTTTGCTTTGGTGGCTGAGATGATGGAATTTAATGTTCATGCTTCCTTTTAAGTTTACATGCACATCCTTTTTTTTTGTAAGTACATTTTTATTTTTATTTTGTAGATATTTAACTTCTTAGCCTTGCATACATTTTTGTTTGTGTTTTAATGTTTCCTGGTTTACAAGATCCACATGCAAACTTATATGTATTTCATATGTTATTTTATATTTTTAAGTTTAACCCAACTCTTTTTTGTTATATTTTTTCGATTATTATCTATTTAAAGCTTAAACTACTAAATATTCCATTTCTATCCATGTATTTTTAAAATTTCATTTTATTTTCAAAAGTTTAAATAAGTTACCAATTTAAATTAAAAAAATTTGGTATGTTACAATCGAGTTGCATCGGATTTGGGAAGTGGCTGCGTAGAAGTATTGGGGAGGTGTGGCCAGAATTTCTGGTGTTCCAGTGATCGATGTGGGTTGTTCGAGGCATTTCTCTGGTGAGGGTCTGGTTTCAGTTTTCAACTGGACCGCTCGTTTTTTATTTTGGACTTGTGTGAGCGTTCCGATGATCGGAGTTGGTTGCAACGGTCATGGGTGATGTGCAAGGAAGTCCATCAGAGGCCGGAGGAGATTCTGGCGATGGTGCATATGCACAGGTGGAGTTGTGTCAGTGGGTTGTGTGGCAGTTGGGGAAGAGGGTTGATCTCGGGTTGTAGCTCGGATCTGTGGGATGATTGCTCGAGTTTAAACTCGAGTAATTCTCGAGTGGTTTAAAACTTGTATACTGTTTTAAGTTGTTACAGGTTTTAAATTAATATTAAAACTAAGTTTTAAAAAATAAAGAAAGGGAAGATGAAGAAGGAACCCGAATGGACCCTCGAGTTAGTAACGGGTTGAATCCGAAGTAGAGCTTGTAATGTTTTAAAATGTTTTGTAAAGCTAATTTTAAAATTTAAATTTAAAACTGATTTGAATTATAATGTTAAACTATTTTGATTAAAAATTATTATGCTTTGGTTAACTTAAAATTTGAGAAATGTTAGGTATTTTTAGAACTTAATTTTTTAAAGTTATTTAAACCAAAGAGTTTAAGGATTAATTAATTGTTAATTAGGGTTAAGTATAATTACTTAAGGTAATTAGTGAAGTATAATTACTTAATGAAGTAACTAATGAATAATTACAGGCTGTAATTAATCATTGGGTAATTACTTGATGGAAAGTAATAAAAGAATAATTACTTAGTGGAAATAATTAAGTATTAATTATTCAGTGTAATTAATTAAATGATTTATTAATTAATTAAGAGGTTAATTAATTAATATATTAAGAATAATTAATTACTTTGTCCGCGGGCTTGGTTGGGTGGTAGGGTGATACGCCTCATAAGTGAAAGGTTTGAGGTTCGATCCCCACCTAGGAGGAGATACGCCTTTTCATGGGAGGTTTGAGGTTCATTCCCGCCTCCTGCACCAAGTCAACCGAAAGGTCGGGCTAGCTTGGAATAGTGGTTGTGGCGGGTCAGCCGTCTATTGCCTAGGTTTATTGTGATAACCCGAATTTTTAAGCATCTGTTGATTGATAATTAACTGGGTTTATTATTAAAATACAGACTTTTTTTTTGGGATTAAATAATGAAATTCTAATAATTAGAATATATCTGATATGTATATTGCTGAATTTAAAACTATAATAAATAATTATCTAGAAATAATAAACTTGACGGTAGATTAAAATATGTTAATAGAAGTATATAAACTTTATAATGTTGAAATATTTTAGTATACACATACAAGTATAGGTATGCATATGAATACTTACATGTAAAATAATTTGAAAGCATTTATATATATAACTAAGTTTTGTTTTGTTTTCTTTAAAAATGTTTAATTTTAATGATTATAAGTGTATAAAAATAAAAGTCCTAGATTTTAAATTACGTATATAAGATTTATTTGTATTGTAATTAGTTTAAAAATACTTTCTTTAAAGTGAATTTACGTTTACACATATAAGTATTTAGTAATAAAGTAAATTAAAAATGTAAGTTTATGTTTACATTTAAAATTAAAGTGTAAATTCAATTAAAAACATTTATATACATGTGTAACCATGTTAATCACCTTAATAACACATGTTAGTCAATTAAGAGGGGTTTGTGACAAGTGTCTTTATTTTAAATTTTTACTCTTATTAATTTTTATAAACTTATCATATGAAGAAATTTGTTCTTCTTCAAATTAATGAAAAAAAAACCTGAAAGTATTTTGAAAAAACCTGAAATCTGCAAACTCAAATTAAAGCCTGCAAATCTGCAATAGAATTCAACCTGCAAATACAAATTTAGCTCAACTAAAATTCATAGGGAGTTTTCAACATGCAAAGGGATTTTCAACAGCAAGCAAAATCAACTCAACTTGATTAAAGAAGATCAAACAAATCTGGAAACTTTTAACCTGGAAAAGAAACAAATTGCTCCTTTGTTCGTGGCATTTGCAGGTGAGTACCAATTTTTCTATATATATATATAAAATATAAATAATAAAAAGAAAATTCTTGATTTCACTTTAATTGCTGCCTAAAAAATCAAGATGTTTGCTTGAAAGTTTGGATTTAAATGAATGCATGTATGTAATAATTATTGAATGCCTGTGTAAATGCAAATATAGGCTCCGTTGTTTTCAACAGGTTTTGATTTCCTCTCTAAATTTAATATCTCAGCATCGAATCACTATTAGCTTTTGATTTGCAAATGAAAAGTGATTGAAATTGTGAAACATCACTACTAAAAATGAATTCAGGAATTTATATTTAATATTGGTCTCGGAATTTTATAATCAACAATAGGATTTATTTTTGGGTCAAAAATATATAAATTTAAATTTATGTTTCGAATGCACAATTGAATTCGTAATATAAAATCATGAATTTTTATATGCATATCACGATTTTTAGTTTAAAACTCAGTGAGTATTCTTGAGTGGATCGTTTTGGTCATATTGGTCGATTGCCGTCGATCAAAGGCAAAGCGTCCGGCGAATTGGAGGCTGGAGAAGGCCAACGTGATTTAGATACAAGGAAAAATACTCAGGGTAATTATAGAGTATTGGGGTGGCCAGGCGATAAGGGATTAGGGTTTAAGCGCCTGTTCTGTTTATCGTGGAACTGAGATTCATTGCGTGGTGATGGGCAAACTAGAAGTGATCGTGAATGGGAAAGTAGTAGCAGGGGTCGATGACGAAGCTTCGGACAGAAGGACGGGGGTTCCGGTGGCTGGTGGCGGTGGGGGCGAGTAGAACGTGGTTAGTCGTTTAGGTCCCTGTTTGGTCGATATGTTCGAATTTGAATTTGTCAATTGTTTCTTGTTTTTGGGTTGTGGGTATCGACGGTGAGGTTATCGCTGACGTGTTGGCAGTCAAAACGTGGGCAGGAGGTGGTTTGGTTTTGCGTGCATGTGCACGAGTGTCGGCATATATCCGTGATGGTAGTGAAGGATGGAAGCCTCGAGGAAGAAGCATGATTGACTCGAGATTATACTCGAGTTGTTTCAGAAGCACATGTTGGTATTCTTAGTATTACAATTTTTTTATTTTAAACTTAGTAAAAAGAAAGGGAGGGGGAAGAAGCGCAGGAATTCAAGTATGTCTGTTGTTCGTGATTATGTAGGAAGAAGAAGATAGTAGAAGGGGGAGAGAAGGAATTAAGTTCAGGAAAGTTGGGTTTTAACCTGGGTTATTGCTCGAGAAATGTAGGGTTTAACCTCAAATTATTGTAGTTACGGGTTTCCTAATAAATATAAAACTAAGGAGAAGGATAGATTTCTCACGTAAGGACTCAAAGTATGTACGGGTTTGATCCAAAGAGAAATTTGTACAGTTTAAGTTTAAATTTAAATAAGTTTTGAATCTAGTTTGGATTAATTTCTTTAAATTTAATTTCCTTATATAATTGATGTCTTAATTAATTGTTTAAGGAAATTACATAGTTTGTTTTATTTTGTTAAGTTAGATGCTTAGGTTATAATTAACTTAAATTGAATGGTTTAATTAAACAAGTTAGTTATAGAGATAAATGGTTTAAATATGTTTATAATAATTTAAGTAATTAAGAAATTAGAGGGTTAATTAATTAATGTAGGTGCTCAATTAAAAGGATAATTAACCCATGTAAGTGATAATTAATTTATAATAAATGTAATAACTGAAATGTAAATTACTTTATGAAGTAATTAATGAATAATTATAGAACGAAATTAATGAATGGGTAATTACTTGATGGAAAGTAATTAGAGAATAATTACTTAGTGGAAGTAATTAAGTATTAAATTATTCAGTAATTAATTAAAGAATATATAAATTAATTAAGAAGTAAATTAATTAATGTATGCAATTCAGAATAAGTAATTACTGAATGTGATTAATCAGGGTTGATTAATAAATGTGATAAATAAATTATAAGGCTAATTTCTGAATGTAATTAGAACGAATAATTAAGGGATGATTAATTAGTGAGTTATAATTAATTACTGTTAAGTAAGAAAGATTTAAAAGTGATTAAGAAAATTAATTTGATTTAATTAGGAATAAGTGACTGATTAATATTGCTTATGAATGATTAGTTGATATTTCCGGTATAAATGTTTTGTGATATGATATGTTGTCTTGTATAGTGATTGAGTGGTTATCCGTCGTTGATAAATTGCTATATTAAAAGTGACATCTTGAATTAAAAGTTGAATTGTGTTTTACTTAATTAATGTGGATTAGATGGAAATTAAATTCGAAGAGACAGGAGTCGGGTATTAATAAATACCCGAAACTATTTCGATTTGTAATCTATTGATAATTATGTACAGATTTGGTATGAGAAATAAATAGACGGGAATGGATTGTCTTATGTGAATTGAACCATTTAAACTAAGTATGATAGTTAGAAATTGATGGGGAAAATAAGTGTTGTTTATACCAAACCTGTAATTTGCTAATTTTGTTGCGAGTTATCCCCGGGTTTAAATAAGTTATTGTTTGATGTAATTCTTGATAGATGGGTTTACTCACGCTGGTTTCCAGCCTGACCCGGGCGTTACTTTGATGTAATGCTCGGGTCAGACCGAGTATTACAGATTTTCAGGTAAGGACGTTCTGGAGCTCAGGAGGCGAGCTAGATGGCAGGGCCGTATGGAGAGTTTACTCTATGATATTGTATATGTCTGAGATATGTTGTATTATAACTGTCCTGTATTGTGTAAATGTTATAACTCTGATATATGAAAATGTAAATTGACAGATATAGATTTCTATTGTATAACTGTTATTATTATTGATATTATATTTTATCCGCTGCGAAATGTGAGATTGTGTGTTTGGTTTTCTGTTCTTTCTTCTTTTCACTAACTATCTGGAAATTTCGGAATCGAAAATTTCCGGGTCGTTACATTTGGTATCAGAGCTGAAGGTTAAGCAAGAACCTTGGCTCTGTTGGGGATTACTCATTAAGGATAGGGTAAGTAGTACCCTATAATGAGTTGAGTGTAAATATGAGAGAGCGTACTTGTTATTTTCTTATATAAAGGTTTTTAAATGATTTCAAAAGTAAATGAATCTTATATAAGAAATAGATTATCTATTATATTTAGGAAATTGGTTGTAATATTAATTAAATTAAAAGTAATAGTAAGAATTAAGTGGTAATATAATTACAACCAAATTGAAATTAAATTAAAGACAAGTTTGAAATGGATTCGAACTAAAATTTAAATCTTGAATTGGAAAAGTATTTTAGAATAAGATGAATTAGGATTGGTTTTAAACCAAGGAAATAAATGGTTATTGTGTTTAAAAATGGAATGATTGTTCTTCAATAAACAATTAAATGTTTAAGGAAGAAAACATTTAAAAGGAGAATTAACTTGTAACTTAGGAAGGATGAAAATTAAAGTGGGTTTCAAATTGTGAATCTTTGAATTCTAAATTTAAACATTTGAAAATTGCTTTCAAAATGTTAAAGGAAATAATATTATTCAAACTATTTTGAATATGATCTTATTTTAAGTAAAAGATGTTATTAAATATATTCAAATGAAACAGTCCTTTTTCAAACAAGAGTTGTTTGAAAATTTAAAAAGAAATTTGTTTTTGAATTTAAACCAAAGGTGGTTTAAACTTAAGATATATCTAGGTAAGCAATTTGATATATAAGAGTTGAATTGTTCTAATTAAGTCTAATTTATAGGTTAGGAAGTCCCTCTAGAATTCAGTTTTTGAGAGAAATGGCTAAGAGTGAAGAATGGAAGGCAAGGCGTAGAGAAAGAAGAGCAGCCGCACGTAAGGAACGGGAAATAGCAATTCAGGAGTATGAAAATCGGATTAAGGAAAGAAATGGACCAGGACCTTATGATAATGTCACTTGCTATAGATGTTACAATAAAGGTCACTACGCAGCTAAGTGTGGTAAAACAAGGAAGGAATTAAAGGGTACATTCCAACGATTTCGCTCCGAGATATTATGATTTAAGTGCCATAAGAAGGGACATTTCCTTAACCATTGTCCTGAAGTGAGGAAGGTAAAGCGTAAACCAATGGAACCAGTCAACGAGTCAACCATTTGCTATCATTGTAAAGGGCTGGGACATATTGCGAGAAATTGTCCCAAGAGACAGAAGAAAAAGATTAAGGTTGCTGAACATCCAGTAGGAATCATGGAGGTCATCAAGATTGATGAGAGGGTGGAAACTTTTTGTGGAAAATGCTATAAGTGGGGACATCCTATTGAAAAGTGTATGTTTGGGCTTTGCCCATTGGAAGGAAGTCCATAAGAAGGATTCTGATAGAAACGTTAGGACTCCTAGGTGATGGTGTAAACATCTTAATTATAACTTTGTAAGGCTTGTACTATGATGAATGGATGTAATGTTGAACTGCTAATGTGTAGTCTATCCATATATGAAATATTTTGTGGCAGTATGATCTAATAAATCGCTTTCTTTTATTTGAAATGGAATTTGAAATTTATTCAAACTGAAATTTCAGAGATTTGGTTTTAAAATTGAATTTGATTTGAACTAATGGAAATTGTGAATGAAGATGAATAAGTATAAAATTCAAATGGAAAATTTGAATTGGATTAATTTGAAATGATTTGAAATTGAAATAGGTTCAATTAGAAGTTAGTTCAAATTGATTTGAATAATTTGGAATGGTAATTAAAGATTGAATAGTTTTAAATTCAAGTGGAATTTGAATTTAAGTTGTGAGGATATCAAGAATAATTCAACTTGATTTGGAAATAGAATTTGAAATTGGGATTAATTCAAACTGGAGTTGAAATGGATCGAAATTGAAGTGGGTTCAATTGAATGAATGTTAGTCCAAAGTGATTGGAATAACTTGGGATTGTAATTAAAGTTGAATATGTTTAAAATCAAATAGAATTTGATTTAAAATTTAAAAGGAATAGAGAATTAATTCAACTTGAATTTGGAATAAATCAAGTCCAATAGAAATTGGAATTATTTAAAAATTGAATTGGGTCAATTTAAATGGAGGAGGAAATTTAAATTGAATTGATGAGAATGGAGATTGGGAAGTGAACAGTTTTGACTCTGGACTATTTTTAATATAAATTATTTTAATATAAAACTATTTTTCCAAATTATTCATTATATATACAACCTTTCTTTAAAAAGCCAAATTATCTTATACCTGATTTACAATTATTTTTGAAACTGTTTAACAAATTTTTTCCAACTGTTTTATAAACTGATTATTATATTTTAACTATTTTACAAAACTAATTACTATCTTACTATTATTTGCAATTATTTAAGATTTCTATTATTATTTTAACTATTTTCTAACTATTTTACTCCTATTTTATAAATTAGTAATTATTTTCCAACTACTTATCTATTTTTAAATTTTTCAAGCTATTTTCTAAATAAACTGGATGGAGTTTAAACTGTTATTGGTTAAATACCCAATCGAGATAAGAATTGAGGTAAAAATCCAAATGGGATTGAAGCGGTTGTGAATAAGTGAATGAAAATTAAAGTAAATGTGAATAGAAAGAGATTAATTTGGCTAATAACCAATAAAGATAAATACGTAGGGTGTACGTATGTTATTATATTAGCATAGTGATTTGATCTAGATTTGAATACAGAATTTTGAGATAGTTATATCGATCCGAGTGGGATTTTCCACTCGATTTTCGGCGGAAAACCTGGATATGGGTTGCTGATTGGTTCTGGATATTCTCTATCATAGTTAAGCTATGCAAGGAGAATGACGGTTTCTGATCAAGAAACCAGATCTGAGTCCGCACTAGGAAGTCGGGTGGACGATACTAGTTCAGAAGTGAAATTGTGTGATCGAGTGAGCGATCAGATTGGTATAGCATACGGATGATATGTGTACATCGTACGGATTTGAATGAAATTGATATTGAAAAGGGTAATCAAATTTGAATATTTGATTTTTGAATAAACAAAGTTATATATCTTTGTTATATAAGATAAAACTTCCCTTGATGAATCTATTGCCAAAATAAAAGGGTTTTTGAAAATGTGTAAAGTATAAAAAGGAGTTTTATACAAGTTTGAAATGATCCAAAGTTTTGGAAGATTTTATATATCTGAATATATATATGTATATATATAAAGGATCATATGAGGATTTTGAAAAAGGTTTTGGGAACCTATGGTTTTGGAAAGGCTTTTGATTTTTGGGTAAAATCAGTATTGAATTTGGAAAGCCTAGTTTGAGAATTATCGATTTTGGAATAATCGATTTTGAGTAAAGGAACTTTGTATGAGATCATACTAGGTGTATGATTTAAAGATACTATATATGTATAGTATAAAATGTTTTGATGATGCTCTGGGGAAAAAGGCGCTCCCTTGGAATGGACTTCTCAAGAGTACCACCGGGTGGTGCTGCCTTGAGCCCCAAGGGGGGGTTTCTAAAGTTGATCCTGTGAGGAGTCCGGACAAAACTAGTTCCTGAGGATTATTGGGTAGCGACGATGGCGCTGATGCCTACAGGGGCATTTGGGTTATGCTGTGACGACAGTGTAACTCGATGTCGATGCGATCTACTGTGGGGACCATAGCGAAAATCGTGTGGAGGATGAGTGTCAACGGTCTACACTTGATTTTGCCGGGAAGGCAACGCAACATCAGTAGACTGCGATCTATGGTCAAGTGGAGTGGAGAAGTTTTATTTTTGGCAGCGAAATTCGAGGGCGTTGATGCCTACAGTTATATGGGTTTTAGCTGTGATAGCTACGTAATCCCAGTTGTAGCTGTGATCTGTAGCGGGGTTCCATGGTGTAATCGTGGGGCGCGGAGGCCTACAGTTATGTGTGGATTTTGTCGGGACGACAACGTAATCATCGGGTTAACTGCGACCATGGATGGGAGTGATGATTTCCAGAGCATTCTCACCAAAGATATATCCTCTATTTTCAAAAACTGTTTTCAGTATTTTCAATAAAACTAACTTTCAAAGTATTTTCACTGGATGTTGAAAATGAGTCTGCTAAGTATTTATAGATTTTCAGTTCTACGCCTGATCAACGTATGACCGAATTTCTATGAGAACGAGGACGGACTTATTGAAACATCGAGTTATAAAAACTATTATCATAAAAACTAATTTATAATACTATATAGATTTTAAAAGTGTTTTAAATAATCAAAGAGAATTTATCCGATTACAAGCATTTTAAACAAATTCTGGCTTCATTCCTTTTCGAGGACGAAAAGATTCTAAGGGGGGAGGAATGTGATAACCCGAATTTTTAAGCATCTGTTGATTGATAATTAACTGGGTTTATTATTGAAATACAGATTTTTTTTATTGGGATTAAATAATGAAATTCTAATAATTAGAATATATCCGATATGTATATTGCTGAATTTAAAACTATAATAAATAATTATCTAGAAATAATAAGCTTGACGGTAGATTAAAATATGTTAATAGAAGTATATAAACTTTATAATGTTGAAATATTTTAGTATACACATACAAGTATAGGTATGCTGTAACATCTCGCCTTTTCGCACACTTTAAACCGACACACGTGCCAATTCAAACCATACGAAAGGGCGGATTGTTATGGGGTAAATAAGAAAAACAGAGAAGAAATAAAGCAAAACAGAATCTCACAGCGGAAGGATAAAATATAATAATCAAATATACAGTTCATGAAACTGTTTTACAAAATATTTTATTTACTTGTACAATAAATATCAGAGTTACACATACCAATACAATCAATGCAGCGGAATTAAATGGTGTAGTGGAATAATATAGTAGATACTAGTAATACAAATCTTCGTCTTCGTCCTCCAGAGCTAAATCCTCAAATCCTGAAACGCTCGGACTGACCCGAGCGAATTTGAAAAGACAAAAACACTCGAGTCAGAACTAAAAGATCTTATGTGAGTTAAATTAACAGAAATAAATATGAGTGCAGTAACTCAAGAGATGCTCGGGATTTACATCTCCTAAGGATCCGTTAAACTATTTACTATGTAGTATATTGCGCTATTATAATAGTGTCTATTTGTAAAATAAAATTACTTTTAAATAGCGTTAAGGCTTTACATTTTCCACCTTAACACATAATATATTCCCATAGTCTATACAGTACTGTAATCTCCCCCGTACTAGGCGTCGTTAGAGGACACTCCATAGGTATGGTACAAAACCAAAATCGTATAAGGCGCGCTAGGGTATGTGACACGGCACAACTAGGCAATGCCAGGGTAGATATACCAATTACGCTTCCGGGTCGGTGGTAACGCGTAGCCGCACCTACCGCCCACCTCGAGCCACACCCCCAAATAAAAATCAAAAGTGGCGACCGAATCAATCCAAGAGTCAAAGTATAATATCGAAGGGATGTGTCCGATCAAAGGTGCTACCTTATTAACTCGTCAATCGCTCCTGTTTTAGCCACCTTTTGCCAACTCACGGGAGTTGGGTCCACGTATTTACCTTACAGGAAACGCCGCCACCAACCTACTTCATTCTGGAATCTCCACCGCGTACACGGTTGTTAAAGTGGTTTTCAGAGTCGGTAGAGAGTGTGACAACTTCCGATCCCGGTCTCTTCAACAACCAAACGTTATTATAACACCGCGGTCGTTTAAAATAATTATACTTTAAAACAAGAATAAAATATATCCATTTCAAAACCATATAAATACGATGTCATTTCCCTTTAAAACCCAAATTCAATATGATATCATCATTTTTTTATTTCAAATATATTTCTTTTCCAAAGTCATACTGCTTAAAAATTTATAATACCTGGAAACCAAACATTTGAATTATACTTTCAAAACGTAATATTTCAAAATTCCAAATTTTAGAACCATAACTTCTAAAACTTTAATGGTTTGGATATTCAACGGTATATAAAATAAATGGTTTAACTTTAAGGTTACTTTGTAAAGGAAAATAATTTCCATGGCTTTACAAATATATTTCTTTATTTAAAGTCTAAACCATAATTTAAATATCACTTTCAAGTTCCAAAACCACTTCAATTTCTATATATATATATATATATATATATATCCATTTGGAGTATTAATATTTCAAAACTAAAGTTGGAATTTATTCTTTCAACAAATTAAATGTTCTATTATTTAGTCTTGAATATGCACATAAAATCCATAAATAAAAATCCAATTTCTAGCAATTAAATATTTTCTTCAATTTAATTATACTAGAATATTCATTTTAAATTTATCTTGGAAAAATCCAGTTATAAATATCATACCTTAAAATTTCCAAACTTAAACATATAACATAAATTATCAAATTCTATTTTCTCAATTTTTCCATTTTTATTTAACAGATTTATACACAGCTAAAAATCAAAATTTTAACTTCATAAGTATATATATAGAAGAATAATATTTATAAAATATCAAAATTAATAATTTTCTAAACCGTATCCCATCCAAACCATAGAAATCACTTTAAAATATTTTATATATAGACCGCGGTGCCTGTATAAAATTTTCTATCCTATGGTCAAGTGATACGGATATTTATCATTTCAATCCGCAATTTAAAAATAAAATGCGGTTGTATATCATTTCAGACCGCAATCCCGAATGAAATGAAAATGCATGATGACTTGCAGTTTATACAATATAATTATAGCATTCATTCACCCAAATTTCAATCATCAAACATCAATTGCAATCATCATCCAATTTTAAACAATCATCGATACAGAGCATATGAATTATACAGGAATCAATAACAGATATTAACTAACAGTTTATATTCCATAATAAATTCAATGACTGTTAACTAGCAGTTTATGTGCAAAAATAAATTCTAACTGTCAAATCCTATGCAATAAATAAAATAAATTAACAGTTAAATTAAATAAATGCAATTTAACAGATATGATGAATAAACATGCCAAACAGTCATAAATAAATTTATACTCATGTCTAAAATAAATTTAACAAACATAAAAACTTTTAGAAGCTGTGAGTGGGTTAAAACACTCAGCTTTTGAATTTAAATCGAATCTAAATCCGATTTAAACTCAAAAATCCAACGGTCTCCAAATCTGTCCAAACTAGCGTCCTCAGATCCGGAATTAAATTACGATCCGAACAAAAAAATTCCGCATGAAACGGATAAAGTGTGTAAAAGTTATATCGGTTTAAGCATTTGAAAACAACATTAACTTAAACCAAATTAAATTATAACTCACCCTATACCCAGAGGCCACGTCACGCCCCCTCTCTCTCCTGTACGCGACATTTGCCTCTTCCAGACACATACGCACACGACATCCCTAACGCTAACTACAAACGCACCCAGCCGCCACCCCAAATCTCCAAAACGCGGCTGCCTCGTTCGCCCAGGTCCACATCAGAAGTCGCCATCAGCCTCACCATCCTCGGCCGATCACAACCCTACCCATGACGTGGCGGCGGCCCCACCCCATCGACAGCGCCTCGTCACCTTCCCACGTTTATCGTGGTGCACTCGAGCCTCCTTCGACAACCACGACCGTGCCGATGCACTTAGAACACTGGTCTCCACCCACTGCCACCCTCCGATCGAGCTATCGATGAGAATCCACCGTTAAGATAGGCGACGCCCTATGGACGGCCGGAACTACTTCACCCAATTCTGACCACACATCAACCCAGATCAGGAAACGAATAACACCATTGAATTACCCTCGTTGAGAGCATTAACATATGTTTTTCTGAGAATTTTCTGGAGAGTTTGAATTTTCGTTTGAAATTTTGAATTGAAATAGATCTAGGTTTGCATCCATTTGAGGAGGAGAAGGAGTTAAAGAAAAGAACGTACAGACAAATGATAGAAGATGGAGGCTAGGGTTTATAATCGTCTATTTATAATTAGGGTTGGATTAGAGTAGATAGACTGGATAGATGAATATGCGGAACAAACTATGGCCCAAAAAGCCCGTTCTAACCCCGGAACGAAATTTATTAAACCCATATATCCAAATAGGTATTTTAAAATATTCTGAACGCGATGGAAAATGTTTCACATCCAAACTCGATTGTATGAAGAAGTTATGCTGAAAACAAAATTTCCAAATTGATTTTAAATTGATTTTTAATTAAATCGATTTCAAGGCGTTTCGCGTCCGTACGATCAAACGACAGGTCCGATCGATACGAAACTTGAAACCCTATAATAATTCATCGATACGGATCCGATGAAACTGATTTCGTCGAAATCCGAGTCCGTGGCCAAAATGGCTATTTTTATATTAATTAAATAGATTAAAATAAATTATAAAAATCCAATTTTAATATTTAAATTCTAAAATTGACCAAATTTTATCGCTTTTAAATTTCTTAATAAATTTAAATGGTTTAACAAGTTTAGATGTGAATTATAAGTTTATCAATTGTAGTGTTAGTTTCTCCACTTCCTTATTTTTAGGAATTATAAATTAAATTCTCAAAAACCCATTTATTAGACTTCAACTTTTATATTCTCACCTTTTATCCAAAATAAGGATGCCACTAACATTGGTTCATGATTTCACTTTATTATCCACAAATTCCATTTTAATTTCAATAACGTAATATTTAACGTTTAATTCCACTTTATTTGCAATAAATACAATTGTTGAAATTTGATACTCAAATTAATTTATAAATCCTGCTTTCTAAAATATATATCAACAAAGGGTCCAATTTTAAATGGAATTAGCATTAACTTCATCTTATAGAATTAACTACTTCAATTACGAAACAACTCTACGCTAACTGCACGATTTAAGTCAATTAATTGAAATTAAGTCTACATTAAATGTTATAAATTATATATTGGAACCTCAATAAATTCGTTTATTGATTTAAAATCTTTTTATTCAGTAAATAGACATTTTATGGGTGTAAATAACATTTGAATTATAATACATTTCATTAGTGCATGCTTCACTTCTTATAAATTCCCCTTTTTTTTAACTAGAACAAATTAACAAACAAATTAATTTAGATCTATTTCAATCGATTGCCATTCTTAACTTAATATACTCAACAAATGGTTAACCTAAATAATTGTTACCCCTTTATATTCAAATTCACTTACAACATCCTTAACAACAATGTTGCCATAGATTTAGATTCAATTAAATAAATTAGATGAATGGGTAAAATTTTGTAATTATCACAAATGCCAAATATATCTACGCATTAATTACTACTTACTATTATCAATTCATTTATTAATTTACTAGTTGCCTTTTTCATCTTATTTCCTATTTACTACCAAACTTTCTACTTAGTTATAGTTTATCAATATATACATACCTAGGCAAATCAAGTTCTTGTCCTTTCTGTTATTTCAATTAAATCGGGTATGCGCAATACATTGTTTATTAACTTATTCTTACAAAATTATTTACATACATTCAGTTCCAAATTTTATAGAATTAAATTCTAAATTAGATTAGAAATCATATTAAATTAACTCATTTAATATCATCGAATTTAACGGGTCGTTACACTCTCCCCCACTCAAAACTTTTCGTCCCCGAAAAGGAAAAAGAAGGGAGAAGGAAGAATAAAAAAAAAACAGTACATCTTATTTCAAATATTAACTTATAACAATAATTTACTAAATTTATTACCTTAAATAAAATATTCCCGTTATATAACCATTATATCCTTTTATACTTAAATAATTAAAGTTTGGAAAACATTTTCAACATAATTCTAAGTCCAAAATTTACGGAAAATTTTGGTAGAGTCTCCTTTGTAAAGAGAGGTTTGGGATAAAAATATAATACCAAAATATAACAAATATATTACATATATTATCCAAAATAAAATATCCCAACACGGAAAAATTATATAATATAGCGCTACAAAACGTAATCCGAAAACGTACCTATTTGTCGGGCAAATTACGCTTAATTTATGGAACCAAAAGCAGTAGCAATTGCTCTGATACCAACTGTAACATCCCGCCTTTTCGCACACTTTAAACCGACACACAACTAAACAAACAATCATTCAAACAAAACAAACAAATAGTTGTTCGGGTTCAAAACTTGAAATGGTACGGAATGAAAAAAAATAACTATCTAGTGCATCATTTACCCAACAGTCTTAGATGGGACAGAATAGATTATTTATTCATCCAACTACTTCAAATTTCCTTACCCGACCAACCATAAATCAAACAATACCAATTCAACCAACAAATCAATTAACTCATTATAAATTTTTATTTCATACATTAGCTGTTTGATCTCTTCATTCATATAATAGTTTATCTTTTATTTTCATTTATTTTCATTCATGTACCACATAAATTATCCTTTTATAATTTACATTTATTTCTAACAACTTTAAATTTTATTTTCTCATTAAATGTTTGTTTCATTTATTTTCACTTATTACCTCCCATTATCCATTTCCATTAATTTAGGTCATGTAAGTTTCTTCTATTGTATTACATTTAATGCACTTCTCACTTTCAATCATTTATTTAATGCTTACATTTCTATTATATTTCATTATAGTAATCATTTTTAATTACACCTAAGTTCTTAACCTTATAACATTCATTCTTATAAGTAAAGGATTTATTTCATTTATTACCTAGGGTTTGCAGTCATTTTTTTTATATTACCTACTTTTATTATATTAAACTAGTAGCATTTAAATCATACTTAAGTTAATACCCTACACATCATTCCTTATTTATTAAAGAATTTCATTTTATTTTCTTAAGTTTAGAAATCACCCGTTTATAATACTTACATTTAATTTTAGTAAAATTTCGATTATAACTTAAGTTTATACCATTAAATTCTTATTTATACTAGCAATTCATTGAATACTACATTATTTCCAAAATTTATACTTGTATAATATTCTATTCCAATCTCTTATTTAACATTTCAACTTTTCATATTTGGTAAGTTATATATATGTTAAAGAAATTGCAATTGAACTTATACAAGTTTATCTCAATTCTTTTAATTCATTCATTGTTCAATAAATCTTTACCTTTTTCTTATAAGTAAAATTTTCAACTTTCCTTTATTTCTTTTATATCTTAGTATTAAATTTCTTGCCTAAATTAGAGGTATTCAATTATTAATTACTTACCCTTTATTTCACTAAAATAATTTAAACCATTAAGTAATGGAAATTTAAGAATTAAATACCGGGTCAAATTTCAAATTATTTTAAAAATAATAGATAAATAATTTCTTACAACTTTTATATCTCAATTATATTTAGAACAATTAAAATTTTAGATAATTTCCAAAATAAATCTGCAGTAGAATTTACTACATTGGCCTTTTCCCTTTGAAACTCGAAAATGAAAGTCGATGATGCGGCCGCCATCACCGAAATTATTTTCCAACGACAGAGAGGAAAGTACAAAACTTATTTTCTCCAAAATCATCTTTAAAATAATTCTTCCGAATTAAAATGAAATATTTATATCGGAAAATATTTATAACAATATTATTATACTTCAAAATCCTTTGAAAGCAAATTTTCAAAATCCCGGACTTAATTCCTAAAATTTCCAAATTTCATTGATTTTAATTTCAATCTTATTTTACTTATTATTTATAAATTTTATTCCTAACAACCAATCTATTGCAACCAAAAATATATATATATATATATAATATCATTTAAAAATTTATTTTATATATAGAAAATATAATAGGCAAAATTATTTCATTCACCTATATTAAAACAGATATTATGTCGGTCTGTCCTATTAAGTGTTTAGAAACCCCTATTGATGTCATAGCGTCCCGTGCATTAACCAGAATTTATAAATACAAAACGGAGCAGATTAACACAATATTAAAATCTTTTTATAACACTAACAAATACGCTCTCTCATATATATACACTCAGCGACTCCCATAGTGTGACGTTTCGAATTTTTCGCGCTCGAAAATCGACATCCATACTTCATATCGCATTCGAATGCCATATATTCGACCGTTCAAATCCGATTCGCCGGAGCTTATAACAACATTAAGTAAATTACACAGCGGAATAAAAGAATAATACATTGATATACAACACTGATACAACAGAGTGATACAATGAATATCAATATACATCAGAGATACAAGAAAATAGCAGCGGAAAAGAAAAATAGATAACATCAGCAGCGGAACAAATAACTCCATCTTCAAAGCACCAATCCAGAAATAGCTCGAACTCCCAAAGATAAGCAAGTGCAGTCCATATCCAAAGACTGAACTAGCTCCATATAACCTACTAATCTGACTATCTGAAAAACCCAACTCTAGACTGCTCGTGTAGAAAATAATGAGCACCCAGAGTTTAGGAAAGAAACAATAAACTCCGGATCAGTCATGGGACCGGTGTGAGTAACAAAAACAGTTTATCTTTAAAAACAAACAACAAGAGAACTTTAGAGTCAATTCGCAATGCTTTTAGAAAATGAAACTACCATAAGACCTCCCGCCACACACACAATGCAAACGCAGACTTGGAGGAGATTTCTTCTTATGATAGTCAAGGATTCTTACTACACAAAATCAAATCATTTTTGATATTATTATTAATGCATAGTGTAGAAAACAATTTCGAAAGTAGAATATAAATCTTAGCCAACATAGGTACTATTATATTATGCCCGCTATAACTACCATATTAGAAGGCAGGTTCTAAAACTAATACCGTACAAGGCTCGTATTGTTTCTTTGGATTTCCAACAAACGGTCAGGCCAAGGAACTTCCCATTGCCACATGAGAACGCCTCTGGAAGGACGTCCCCGAGAACCTAACCGGATCTCTGCCAACACAAGGCAGGGTTACCCCTAACTGGGTAACTACTGACACGAGTATGCCATCCCCCGGTCCTTTAGGACCTTTATCCGAGCGCTCGATAACCAACATCACACCATAATAAATAGAGTGTTTTCCACATGAGTTAGTATCTGGGATCCATACCATGATACCACCCCTTTCCAGAAGGAAATGAACATACCCTAAAGGGGCGCTACCCCCTAATAACCTTGCCGCATCTTTCCTGTTTTGACCATTCCGGGGTGTGAGGTTCGATGAAGTCACGTCCACAAAGCTATGCTTTGGTACAAAGCTATGCTTTGGGTCAACAAATGATCAAAGTAATGATCACAAAGATAAATGATCAAACAAATGATCATATCACAAATGATCAAACAATGATCATTACACAGCAACACTTAGCATGTCACATTACCAAATTGGGAATATATCGCTGATAACCTTCAACTACATAACCTCTGAGCACGTACGTCTCAGAGAAGGGTGTTAAGCTAAGAGAATAAATTCTCCGCCACCAACAGAAATGTATTTGAAAGAAATCTGCTTTATATCTCAAAATGTAATGTCAGACACACAATTCATACAAGTCTGTTCTGGGTTCGAACAGAACCGAAGGCACTTCTTACGAAGCCCTTGCAATCCGGGTATTCATAATCCCGATCGGACTTCCCATCACTTAGGAAATCTCTATACCGGCGCGACTTAGTGCAGAGACAATCGACGAGTTATCCTTTCGTTCTTGTGAATATCCGGTCTTCATCACCGGTCTTCAAATGCTATCCATAACGACGTATCAATATTCGGAATGGGATATATGACACAAAGGTCCTCTCCCGGCTAAACCGAATAGTGAGCGAAATAGTTCAAAAACATATGGATATTGGGATTTCAATTAAGTCACAACTTAAAATCCAAAATTTTCTTTAAATGGTTAAACAAATTACCATTTCAAATCTTTAAACAAAAAGATTTATCTCACAAAGATCAATTCATAGATTTCCAAAACAATTTCATTTCTATAGGATCAACCCATTAAATCTTTAAATTAAAGATTTAACTTATAGCTTTCAAATCGTTTTCATAACTTGAAAATTATCTTCATTTCAAATTATAGATTATTTTAACTCAAATTGGAAGTTCATTTCTTATGTGAAAGCTTTTATTAATTGAAAACAAACAGTTTTCGTTTCAGAAAAAAATCCAATTATATTTGCTCGAGTTAAAACCCTTGAATTTAAATTCTAATTCTCAAAATTAATATATTTAAAATGGTTTAACTCATATATAACATCTTTAATCCTTAATTTCAAATCATAGAATTCAATTTCAAATCTTGAATTTAAATTTAAATCAAATTATTTAAATTCCAAAATTTAATCAAGTTATTCAAAAATAAATTTCATCTTTGAAATTCCATTTCAAAAGCTTTTCGCTTTTATTTCGATTCCATTTCCAAAACATTTGAATTTAAAAATTCAAATTCAAAACTATTTCAAAAAATCTGCGACTTAATCGATTTCCTCGTGAAATCCATATTGGTGTGTGTATAAGTGTGGTCTAGGGGTTTAACACAATAGTGCAACATCATTCAAGCATCACAGATTAAAACACAGAAACATAGTTGATAAGCGTTATAAACTATAACGCTTATCGTCCATTCACAGATAATATACGAATGTAAATAAATAATCTATACACAACTCAATACACAGAACAAAATATCATAAATCAGATAGGACAATCAATTCAAGGCATTTCATATCATACAATCATTCATAAGTAAGGTCAATCATTCAATAAACATTTATAAGCAGGATTAACTATTCGTTTAATCCTAATCAATTCAATTTATTTCCTAGTAAATTAATTACTTATAATTTAATTATCTAATCCTGATTTATAAATTAATTACAAATAATTTGATATAAATAAATTTATCAAACACTTTAATTAATTAAATTATTCTTAATTTATCACATTAATTAAATCAACCTTTTAAACCAATTTCCTAATTAATTAACTTTAATTAATTATTTAAAGAAATTTAACCTTTTATTACTTACCATAAAGTAATTACACTTACTCAATTTATAATTGATTATCTAAACTAATGAATCCAATTTATTATTATAATTAATCATCTTAATTAATACTTAATAATCCTTAGTTAATTTTCTTCATTGACTAATAACATCTCTTAATCACTTTCTTAAGATAATTATTCAGATTAAATCATTATTAATCATTTCTAATTATGAATTAATTTAAATCATTAATTAACTATTAATCATTCATTTAATTAACTTAAGTACTTAATTACCATTTTTTTAATTTAATCACTTAATCATTTATTAATTCAAACTCTAATTACAATTATAAATTAATTAACTGATTTAATTTTCAACTTAATTAAAAATTTAGAAGTCTTCTTTTAAATTTTGAAAATCAATTATAGTGTTAACTACAAACTTAATTGTTAGTTAACTTTATACTTAATTTAAATTAATTACTTAATTAACATAGTAATCGAGAGTTAGGAACATTGTAAAGCGTTAACTACATAATTAATCTAATCTATAATTACCTTTTAAAACAAACAATTTAAAACAATTTAAATCGTCAAAACTTGTTTAAAACTTTACTTTCCTTTCAACCCAGGCAACTCAACACCTTAAAAACCGAGCATAACCAACAAGCTATTTCCTTCTTCTTCTTATTTTACTTTGCTGCCTGTTGTATCATTTATTACTCAGACAACCCAAAACTTTTCTTTCAAATGCTTTAAACATTTTAGCTTAATTTGTAAAAGGCTTTAACTAATTCTATAGCTAGTATAAAACTTTTATTATTATTATTAACTAAGAAAAGGTTTGAAAAATTCGATTTTTATTAAAGTTCAAAAACCTGAAAGACTTTGCTTTTGAGTTTAAATCTGTTGTTATTTAAAACTGGGTGCATACTAAACAAACCCGAGACAATCGATCTCGAGCGTCCGTTCAAACCTCCCTCCTCCTTCTTCTTTCTATGTTCTTCCAGATCCAAGGGTGCACGGTGCACGTGCACCGGAGCTCCGACCCTCTTCGGTCAACTACGCTCCCTTCGACAAGTCACAAATCGACACCGCAGTCGATGCAAGTCATCAATTCGACAAAACCCAACCCAAAACGAGAACGAGTATCCCAGTTCAAAACTGGAAATCGACATCACCTGGAAATCTATCACGCAACCACGATTCCGACCACCTCGACACGAGCCACCAAGCAGAAATCTTTGTCACATCGCAACGCCACGAACCGACTCCACGCGATCCATTCTGATCACCCATCGACGCCGAAAATGCCCCGAGAAGCACCACAATAAATGTTGGGTATCAAACCTTATTTCATCTTCAATCCACTTCTCCAATCATAAAAAAAATTTGTAAACATTTTTCCTACAATCTATTCTATATCATCCCCCTCCAAATCAAATATGGAAGCTTGATTTTTCCTTGATCGATGGGAATTGACCTTTTTGTCAATTCCATTCAACTTGAAAATCCAGACAATTCTTGAATCTGAAAATCTTGAAACTCTATTCTAAAATCATGATTTTCTATTGCGAATCGTTTCCTGAGATCCAAACGAGAAATCGTAATCAATGATTTTTATCTTCAGTTAAATTATTACTGTCATATTCAAATTTTTAGATAAATTGCTTAATGATTTTACTTGTTTTTATTTTTAGAATTGGTATTACCTCATTAAAATAGATTTCCTTTTAAAACTCACATTTTCTAATGATTTAGATGAGGAGTTAAAAATTATTCTTGTAAAATCTTAAACCTGTTAAACAACAGAACATACATATACAAGTACCCAGGCATGCATAACTTACCTTAGTGTTCCCCGATAAAACGCATATCTACCACCGTAAAAAAAAACATTTCCCAATCATCATTTTCACTCATCATCACAGGCATTTTCAAGTAAAGAGGATCAAGTTTTGAGGGGAAGTTTACTCACTTTTATGTTGAAGACAAAGACCCAGATTTTGAAAAGCCTTTTTGAATCTGAATTGCCTATGCTTTTAAAAACTTGAGTTGTTGTGATGCTTTTGATTTTCTGATTACACTCGAAAAAAAACAGTGCTTTGATTTTGATCTTCTTTTCTTTTTTTTTATTATTTTTTTATTTAAGTATGAGATGATACTTCAGTTCTACTTGATTTTTTTTAAAGGAACGAACTGAGATAGATGGTGATATAGGAGAAAGCAAGTCTATAGATTATTATATTGTTGTACAATAGGCATGGTAAAGATGCTTTCTTGTACTTGTTTATGCATGCCTACATATTTTAGCTCGGCTGAGATGATAAAATTTTGTGCTAGGATATTTTATAGTGTACTAAAGATATGGGCTGCATTTAATTGCTTAAGTCCTTTGCCCCTTTTCTTATGCATTTCTATATTGAATTTGATTTGTTTATACATGCGTTTACTTGCTTGTCTCGGCAGAAGATATACTTTGCATTAATTACTTTTGTACAAACTATACTTGAATATATGTATATTTGTTTAACATCAACACAAACTTCATTCTACTGTTTTAAAATTTTCAAATGTTCAATTATCAAAATTTTACTAACATTTTGTATAAATCACAAATTATTACACAATTTTAATTCAAAAATTAAATTAATTAACAATTTAAACTTGTTTAAAATCCGGGATCGTTACAGACTTCCCCCCTTAAAAAGAATTTCGTCCTCGAAATTCGCCAGAGAGAGATAACGAAGATAGATGAAAGATAGAGAAATATCTTTTCAGATCAAACTGGATATCAATTTTGCATTTGGAAAGCCAAATCAGAATATCAACAATAGATACAAGAAATTACGATAGAATTTCAAATTTGGTTTTACACGAAATCGATTTATCGATGCAATTCAATTTATCCTCCACATTCTATTAATCAATTTAACTCAATTTATAATTTTCAATTTCAAATTTCCAATTCATATTCATTAAGGTTTAAATCAAATCTGATAACAAATCGATGGAGATACGAAGTAAGAATTTTCTACAACGATTCGTAGGGCTATCCCCGCATCAAAACTTCTTCTTGTAGTTGTCATGAAGAAAATCAAAATTTTTGAAAGGACAAATCAAAGGAAATTGATAAGAAAGTTGTTTCCACTGTTGCAGGTTATTGACCATTTATAGTCGTATTCCCCTGTCCCCTATCTTGTTCTCTTCTTGCACTCATACTCACTATCAGTGGATAGTAAGAGAATTTACTGAGGCATTCAGACGGATATCTTAGAGATTACTCATTCTAGGGTATACTTCACCCTATCTCTAATGAGCTACTTAATGTGTTATACTCGTGAGCTAAAGTTTCACCTTAGCTCCGATACCAAATGTGACGTTTCGAATTTTTCGAGCACGAAAATCGACATCCATACTTCATATCGTATTCGAATGCCATAGATTCGATCGTTCAAATCCGATTCGCCGGAGCTTGTAACAACATTAAGTAAATTACACAGCGGAATAAAAGAATAATACATTGATATACAACACTGATACAACAGAGTGATACAATGAATATCAATATACATCAGAGATACAAGAAAATAGCAGCGGAAAAGAAAAATAGATAACATCAGCAGCGGAACAAATAACTCCATCTTCAAAGCACCAATCCAGAAATAGCTCGAACTCCCAAAGATAAGCAAGTGCAGTCCATATCCAAAGACTGAACTAGCTCCATATAACCTACTAATCTGACTATCTGAAAAACCCAACTCTAGACTGCTCGTATAGAAAATAATGAGCACCCAGAGTTTAGGAAAGAAACAAAAAACTCCGGATCAGTCATGGGACCGGTGTGAGTAACAAAAACAGTTTATCTTTAAAAACAAACAACAAGAGAATTTTAGAGTCAATTCGCAATGCTTTTAGAAAATGAAACTACCATAAGACCTCCCGCCACACACACAATGCAAACGCAGACTTGGAGGAGATTTCTTCTTATGATAGTCAAAGATGCTTACTACGCAAAATCAAATCATTATTGATATTATTATTAGTGCATAGTGTAGAAAACAATTTCGAAAGTAGAATATAAATCTTAGCCAACATAGGTACCATTATATTATGCCTACTATAGCTACCATATTAGATGGCAGGTTCTACAACTAATACCGTACAAGGCTCGTATTATTTCTTTGGATTTCCAACAAATGGTCAGGCCAAGGAACTTCCCATTGCCACATGAGAATGCCTCTGGAAGGACATCCCCGAGAACCTAACCAGATCTCTGCCAACATAAGGCTGGGTTACACCTAATTGGGTAACTACTGACACGAGTATGCCATCCCCCGGTCCTTTAGGACCTTTATTCGAGCGCTCGATAACCAACATCACACCATAATAAATAGAGTGTTTTCCACATGACTAAGTATCTGGGCTCCATACCATGATACCACCCCTTTCCAGAAGGAAATGAACATACCCTAAAGGGGTGCTACCCCCTAATAACCTTGCCGCGTCTTTCCTGTTTTGACCATTCCGGGGTGTGAGGTTCGATGAAGTCACGTCCACAAAGCCATGCTTTGGTACAAAGCCATGCTTTGGTACAAAGCCATGCTTTGGTACAAAGCCATGCTTTGGTACAAAGCCATGCTTTGGGTCAACAAATGATCAAAGTAATGATCACAAAGATAAATGATCAAACAAATGATCGTATCACAAATGATCAAAAAATGATCATTACACAGCAACACTTAGCATGTCACATTACCAAATTGGGAATATATCGCTTATAACCTTCAACTACATAACCTCTGAGCACGTACGTCTCAGAGAAGGGTGTTAAGCTAAGAGAATAAATTCTCCGCCACCAACAGAAATGTATTTGAAAGAAATCTGCTTTATATCTCAAAATGTAATGTCAGACACACAATTCATACAAGTCTGTTCTGGGTTCGAACAGAACCGAAGGCACTTCTTACGAAGCCCTTGCAATCCGGGTATTCACAATCCCGATCGGACTTCCCATCACTTAGGAAATCTCTATACCGGCGCGACTCAGTGCAGAGACAATCGACGAGTTATCCTTTCGTTCTTGTGAATATCCGGTCTTCATCACCGGTCTTCAAATGCTATCCATAACGACGTATCAATATTCGGAATGGGATATATGACACAAAGGTCCTCTCCCGGCTAAACCGAATAGTGAGCGAAATAGTTCAAAAACATATGGATATTGGGATTTCAATTAAGTCACAACTTAAAACCCAAAATTTTCTTTAAATGGTTAAACAAATTACCATTTCAAATCTTTAAACAAAAAGATTTATCTCACAAAGATCAATTCATAGATTTCCAAAACAATTTCATTTCTATAGGATCAACCCATTAAATCTTTAAATTAAAGATTTAACTTATAGCTTTCAAATCGTTTTCATAACTTGAAAATTATCTTCATTTCAAATTAGAGATTATTTTAACTCAAATTGGAAGTTCATTTCTTATGTGAAAGCTTTTATTAATTGAAAACAAACAGTTTTCGTTTCAAAAAAAAATCCAATTATATTTGCTCGAGTTAAAACCCTTGAATTTAAATTCTAATTCTCAAAATTAATATATTTAAAATGGTTTAACTCATATATAACATCTTTAATCCCTAATTTCAAATCATAGAATTCAATTTCAAATCTTGAATTTAAATTTAAATCAAATTATTTAAATTCCAAAATTTAATCAAGTTATTCAAAAATAAATTTCATCTTTGAAATTCCATTTCAAAAGCTTTTCACTTTTATTTCGATTCCATTTCCAAAACATTTGAATTTAAAAATTCAAATTCAAAACTATTTCAAAAAATCTGCGACTTAATCGATTTCCTCGTGAAATCCATATTGGTGTGTGTATAAGTGTGGTCAAGAGGTTTAACACAATAGTGCAACATCATTCAAGCATCACAGATTAAAACACAGAAACATAGTTGATAAGCGATATAAACTATACCGCTTATCGTCCATTCACAGATAATATACGAATGTAAATAAATAATCTATACACAACTCTATACACAGAACAAAATATCATAAATCAGATAGGACAATCAATTCAAGGCATTTCATATCATACAATCATTCATAAGTAAGGCCAATCATTCAATAAACATTTATAAGCAGGATTAACTATTCGTTTAATCCTAATCAATTCAATTTATTTCCTAGTAAATTAATTACTTATAATTTAATTATCTAATCCTGATTTATAAATTAATTACAAATAATTTGATATAAATAAATTTATCAAACACTTTAATTAATTAAATTATTCTTAATTTTTTACATTAATTAAATCAACCTTTTAAACCAATTTCCTAATTAATTAACTTTAATTAATTATTTAAAGAAATTTAACCTTTTATTACTTACCATAAAGTAATTACACTTACTCAATTTATAATTGATTATCTAAACTAATGAATCCAATTTATTATTATAATTAATCATCTTAATTAATACTTAATAATCCTTAGTTAATTTTCTTCATTGACTAATAACATCTCTTAATCACTTTCTTAAGATAATTATTCAGATTAAATCATTATTAATCATTTCTAATTATGAATTAATTTAAATCATTAATTAACTATTAATCATTCATTTCATTAACTTAAGTAGTTAATTACCATTTTTTTTATTTAACCACTTAATCATTTATTAATTCAAACTAATTATAAATTAATTAACTGATTTAATTTTCAACTTAATTAAACATTTAGAAGTCTTCTTTTAAATTTTGAAAATCAATTATAGTGTTAACTACAAACTTAATTGTTAGTTAACTTTATACTTAATTTAAATTAATTACTTAATTAACATAGTAATCGAGAGTTAGGAACATTGTAAAGCGTTAACTACATAATTAATCTAATCTATAATAACCTTTTAAAACAAACAATTTAAAACAATTTAAATCTTCAAAACTTGTTTAAAACTTTACTTTCCTTTCAACCCAGGCAACTCAACAACTTAAAAACCGAGCATAACCAACAAGCTATTTCCTTCTTCTTCTTATTTTACTTTGCTGTGTTTTAAAACCTCCTGTTGTATCATTTATTACTCAGACAATCCAAAACTTTTCTTTCAAATGCTTTAAACATTTTAGCTTAATTTGTAAAAGACTTTAACTAATTCTATAGCTAGTATAAAACTTTTATTATTATTATTAACTAAGAAAAGGTTTGAAAAATTCGATTTTTATTAAAGTTCAAAAACCTGAAATACTTTGCTTTTGAGTTTAAATCTGTTGTTAATTAAAAACTGGGTGCATACTAAACAAACCCGAGACAATCGATCTCGAGCGTCTCTTCAAACCTCCCTCCTCCTTCTTCTTTCTCTGTTCTTCAGATCCACGGGTGCACGGTGCACGTGCACCGGAGCTCTGACCCTCTTCGGTCAACTACGCTCCCTTCGACAAGTCACAAATCGACACCGCAGTCGATGCAAGTCATCAATTCGACAAAACCCAACCCAAAACGAGAACGAGTATCCCAGTTCAAAACTGGAAATCGACATCACCTGGAAATCTATCACGCAACCACGATTCCGACCACCTCGACACGAGCCACCAAGCAGAAATCTTTGTCACATCGCAACGCCACGAACCGCCTCCACGCGATCCATTCCGATCACCCATCGACGCCGAAAATGTCCCGAGAAGCACCACGATAAATGTTGGGTATCAAACCCTATTTCATCTTCAATCCACTTCTCCAATCATAAAAAAAAATTGTAAACATTTTTCCTACAATCTATTCTATATCATCCCCCTCCAAATCAAATCTGGAAGCTTGATTTTTCCTTGATCGATGGGAATTGACCTTTTCGTCAATTCCATTCAACTTGAAAATCCAGACAATTCTTGAATCTGAAAATCTTGAAACTCTATTCTAAAATCATGATTTTCTATTGCGAATCGTTTCCTGAGATCCAAACGAGAAATCATAATCAATGATTTTTATCTTCAGTTAAATTATTACTGTCATATTCAAATTTTTAGATAAATTGCTTAATGATTTTACTTGTTTTTATTTTTAGAATTGGTATTACCTCATTACAATAGATTTCCTTTTAAACATCACATTTTCTAATGATTTAGATGAGGAGTTAAAAATTATTCTTGAAAAATCTTAAACCTGTTAAACAACAGAACATACATATACAAGTACCCAGGCATGCATAACTTACCTTTGTGTTCCAAGATAAAACGCATATCTACCACCGTAAAAAAAAACATTTCCTAGTCATCATTTTCACTCATCATCACAGGCATTTTCAAGTAAAGAGGATCAAGTTTTGAGGGGAAGTTTACTCACTTTTATGTTGAAGACAGAGACCCAGATTTTGTAAAGCCTTTTTGAATCTGAGTTGCCTATGCTTTTAAAAACTTGAGTTGTTGTGATGCTTTTGATTTTCGGATTACACTTGAAAAAAAACAGTGCTTTGATTTTGATCTTCTTTTCTTTTTCTTTTTCTTTTTTATTTTTTTATTTAAGTATGAGATGATACTTCAGTTCTACTTGATTTTTTTTAAAGGAACCAACTGAGATAGATGATGATATAGGAGAAAGCAAGTCTACAGATTATTATATTGTTGTACAATAGGCATGGTAAAGATGCTTGCTTGTACTTGTTTATGCATGCCTACATATTTTAGCTCGGCTGAGATGATAAAATTTTGTGCTAGGATATTTTATAGTGTACTAAAGATATGGGCTGCATTTAATTGCTTAAGTCCTTTGCCCCTTTTCTTATGCATTTCTATATTGAATTTGATTTGTTTATACATGCGTTTACTTGCTTGTCTCGGCTGAAGATATACTTTGCATTAATTACTTTTGTACAAATTATACTTGAATATATATATATATTTGTTTAACATCAACACAAACTTCATTCTACTATTTTAAAATTTTCAAATGTTCAATTATCAAAATTTTACTAACATTTTGTATAAATCATAAATTATTACACAATTTTAATTCAAAAATTAAATCAATTAACAATTTAAACTTGTTTAAAATTCAGGATCGTTACACATAGGGTATTACTACCCTATTAACGAAGAGCCAAACCCCACAAAGCCAAGGTTTATCGCTAAACCTGGCTCTGATACCAACTGTAACATCCCGCCTTTTCGCACACTTTAAACCGACACACGTGCCAATTCAAACCATACGGAAGGGCGGATTGTTATGGGGTAAATAAGAAAAACAGAGAAGAAATAAAGCAAAACAGAATCTCACAGCGGAAGGATAAAATATAATAATCAAATATACAGTTCATGAAACTGTTTTACAAAATATTTTATTTACTTGTATAATAAATATCAGAGTTACACATACCAATACAATCAATGCAGCGGAATTAAATGGTGTAGTGGAATAATATAGTAGATACTAGTAATACAAATCTTCGTCTTCGTCCTCCAGAGCTAAATCCTTAAATCCTGAAAAGCTCGGACTGACCCGAGCGAATTTTAAAAGACAAAAACACTCGAGTCAGAACTAAAAGATCTTATGTGAGTTAAATTAACAGAAATAAATATGAGTGCAGTAACTCAACAGATGCTCGGGATTTACATCTCCTAAGGATCCGTTAAACTATTTACTATGTAGTATATTGCGCTATTATAATAGTGTCTATTTGTAAAATAAACTTACTTTTAAATAGCGTTAAGGCTTTACATTTTCCACCTTAACACATAATATATTTCCATAGTCTATACAGTACCGTAATCTCCCCCGTACTGGGTGTCGTCAGAGGGCACTCCATAGGTATGGTACAAAACCAAAATCGTATAAGGCGCGCTAGGGTAGGTGACACGGCACAACTAGGCAATGCCAGGGTAGATATACCAATTACGCTTCCGGGTCGGTGGTAACGCGTAGCCACAGCTACCGCCTACCTCGAGCCACACCCCCAAATAAAAATCAAAAGTGGCCACCGAATCAATTCAAGAGTCAAAGTATAATATCGAAGGGATGTGTCCGATCAAAGGTGCAACTTTATTAACCCGTCAATCGTTCCTATTTTAGCCACCTTATGCCAACTCACGGGAGTTGGGTCCACGTATTTACCTTACAGGAAACGCCGCCACCAACTTACTTCATTTTGGAATCTCCACCGCGTACACGGTTGTTAAAGTGGTTTTCGGAGTTGGTAGAGAGTATGATAACTTCCGATCCCGGTCTCTTCAACAACCAAACGTTATTATAACACCGCGGTCATTTAAAATAATTATACTTTAAAACAAGAATAAAATATATCCATTTCAAAACCATATAAATACGATGTCATTTCCCTTTAAAACCCAAATTCAATATGATATCATCATTTTTTTATTTCAAATATATTTCTTTTCCAAAGTCATACTGCTTAAAAATTTATAATGTCTGGAAACCAAACATTTGAATTATACTTTCAAAACGTAATATTTCAAAATTCCAAATTTTAGAACCATAACTTCTAAAACTTTAATGGTTTGGATATTCAACGGTATATAAAATAAATGGTTTAACTTTAAGGTTACTTTGTAAAGGAAAATAATTTCCATGGCTTTACAAATATATTTCTTTATTTAAAGTCTAAACCATAATTTAAATATCACTTTCAAGTTCTAAAACCACTTAAATTTCTATATATATATATATATCCATTTGTAGTATTAATATTTCAAAAATAAAGTTGGAATTTATTCTTTCAACAAATTAAATGTTCTATTATTTAGTCTTGAATATGCACATAAAATCCATAAATAAAACTCCAATTTCTAGCAATTAAATATTTTCTTCAATTTAATTATACTAGAATAATCATTTTAAATTTATCTTGGAAAAATCCAGTTATAAATATCATACCTTAAAATTTCCAAATTTAAACATATAACATAAATTATCAAAATCCATTTTCTTAATTTTTCCATTTTTATTTAACAAATTTATACACAGCTAAAAATCAAAATTTTAACTTCATATGTATATATATAGAAGAATAATATTTATAAAATATCAAAATTAAAAATTTTCTAAACCGTATCCCATCCAAACCATAGAAATCACTTTAAAATATTTTATATATAGACCACGGTGCCTGTATAAAATTTTCTATCCTATGGTCAAGTGATACAGATATTTATCATTTCAATCCGCAATTTAAAAATAAAATGTGGTTGTATATCATTTCAAACCGCAATCCCGAATGAAATGAAAATGCATGATGACTTGCAGTTTATACAATATAATTATAGCATTCATTCATCCAAATATCAATCATCAATCATCAATTGCAATCATCATCCAATTTTAAACAATCATCGATACAGAGCATATGAATTATACAGGAATCAATAACAGATATTAACTAACAGTTTATATTCCATAATAAATTCAATGACTGTTAACTAGCAGTTTATGTGCAAAAATAAATTCTAACTGTCAAATCCTATGCAATAAAGAAAATAAATTAACAGTTAAATTAAATAAAAGCAATTTAACAGATATGATGAATAAACATGCCAAACAGTCATAAATAAATTTATACTCATATCTAAAATAAATTTAACAAACATAAAAACTTTTAGAAGTTGTGAGTGGGTTAAAACACTCACCTTTTGAATTTAAATCGAATCTAAATCCGATTTAAACTCAAAAGTCTAACGGTCTCCAAATCTGTCCAAACCAGCGTCATTAGATCCGGAATTAAATTATGATCCTAACAAAAAAAATTCCGCGTGAAACGGATAACTTGTGTAAAAGTTATATCGGTTTAAGCGTTTGAAAACAACATTAACTTAAACCAAATTAAATTATAACTCACCCTATACCCAGAGGCCACGTCACGCCCCCTCTGTGACGCCCCACCTCTATACCCACGCTAGCAAGGACACTACAGGGTAATGCCGTCGACTAATACGGAGAATAAGGCTGGATAGGAGAGACCATCTATAGCCTTGCTTTAACTATCTATCAAATACGTCGACAATAATCATACCAAACAGATCGAAATATTCAATGAATACTCAAAACAAACCAATAGGTGGCTAGAGGATCTATCAGAACAGAATATAACAACTCAAATGCAATATACATCACAGAACAGTAAATCATCATATACACATATACTGATACACAATAGAGTATACAAAATAATACATGTCAAGTGGTATAGCAAACGACAATATACAATGATTCCAGAAGAATCAATATCAGAGTTACTACAAAAATGGGACTACACAAAAAGCTATGACAAAAAGAAGCTAGCGGGGTAGTCCATGCGGAAGCAAAATAGGCTAAGTCCAATTGCACCTAACCTGAAACATCTCGGTCTGACCCGAGTAATAAATGCACGGGTCAGTCTAGCTAAACAAATCAGTTAGATAAACTAAATAATAATAAACCTGCATGGTTACAAAGTATAACAAATATCTCTAAGGGAGATAACACAATCATCCAACATAAGATGAATCATATCAAGACAAGCCTCATATCATCGGCAACATAGATAAACAAAGGATACAAATATCCCAAATCAAGTCAAAGAGACAATAACAAATACCAATGAAGGTAACACAAGTTCCACAAGATAATCGCTACACATCATGCAGCTCAAAAAGACCAACACCGATGGGCGATACCAAGGGAATATACATATCAAATGAAACATAAGATTTGCTCGAGCTCAGTACTGTATAAACAAGGATCCATGAGCCCGAAGACTCCAAACCCAATATCACCCATGCGACTCATAAAGACCAACATCGTAAGCAATGCTGTATCACCCTTGCGGCTCATAACGACCTACATCGTAAGCGATACTATAGGACAACAAACCCGAAGGCACAAACCCGAAGGTACAAACCCGAAGGCAACATGCCCGAAGGCAACATACCCGAAGGTAATAAACCGTAGTGGTGAAGGTCCGGAGGCCCAGTACTGGACACCACTAACTGGCGGAATGTGTCACAACTCTCGTAAAGGAATCCGAAAAGTGTTAACGTGCGTCCTATAACCACTCGTTCGCACTAAACGGGTTACTATCCGTTAGTCACTTTCACACTCAAACCAGTACAAAGTTTACCTCATATCATCGATAAACCAAACCCGAAGGTCAAAACAATCAATTGAATAGGTCGGAGATTAATCGGAAGGATAAACTTACAGATTCATGGTCCGTGTTTTTCCCAACTATTTAATCACCCTTCCACTTCGCTCGAAGTGCGAAATTGTGTGTGTTTTAAATAGAGTTTATAAATTGGAGAGACAAGCTTTTAATACGTTTTGAAGAAATCATTTATAAAACCCGTGAATGAAGTCAAAAAGGAATCATCAAAGTCAATTACGCATAACAACTACTTGGAATCAATACGCATCAAACAAATTTGAAAAAAACTAAACGAACAAGGCAATAGGCATAAGACATCACATTCAGATGTCTGAAAGAAGGGATTCAGACGTCTGAATCTGGAAATCAATCTGTTTTTCAAAACAGAATTCAGACGTCTGAATCCAAACTTTCAGACGTCTGAAATTGACATTATTTTGCCCATTTCCTTTCTGGTTGTAATTTTACCAATTCAGACGTATGGAGGCACTATTTCAGACGTCTGAATACTGGGGAAAGAAAATCCCCAATACAATATTCAGACGTCTGAAACTCAGATTCAGACGTCAGAATCCTGATGGTCAGGTATTTCCTGAACCTAGGCCAATTATGGCCAAACAAATCGAAATCAATCGGACGTGTGTTGATTATGGGCTTACGATAAATGACTACCCAACCTTAACGACACACCCAAACATCCCGGACAACATAAACATCAACCATATAAGGATTTTCATAGATTTGGTTTCAAAACTCATAATTTTGCAATTACACCGAATCAACCCAAATCGAAAGCAAATGAACATGTAAATAAGTTAGGAATTCATATCTAACATCAATGATATCAAAAGAAGTAGATGTGAGTTTAAAACTCACCCTTTTCAGCTCAAGAACAAGAAGAAGCTCAAATTGCAAAGGAACATGGCTAACCACTCTCTACTTCAACTCTACTTGCTTCGATCTAAGATCAAACGATTATCTTCCTAAATTAGGTTTAGGATATTTTCTGAAAATGAAGGAGAAAGAGTTGGAGATGATGGAGAAGAGGCTTACCTATCCTCCACTTTGGATTTCAAGCAAGAATTTGGAGTTTCCAAATGGAACTAGGGATTCTATTTCCTCTTCCCTTCTACCATTTTCAGTTTTAGCTTGAGTTTAGAAGAGAGGATGAGAGAATGGAGAGGAGAGGCTGAGTTAGGGGCATTTAGTTAAGCTAGTGGGATGAACCCAAACCAAAACCCAATAGAAAAAGGGTCAACATTTCACAAACTCCAAACATATCAAAGATTATACTCAAAAAGATCGCAAACATCATTTTGGACTCAATGGAAGTGGTTTCGAGCTCCAATTCGGCCGTTTGCGAAACGTAACATTTCGGACCAAAAATCCGACTAACGACGTTATATTTAAATAAAACATTTAGATATATAATCGTTAAATATGCGGGTTGTTACAGATCTCCCCTCCTTACAAAATTGCATACCCGCAATTCCTAGAGACGATATTTGTAACAACTACATACAACATTCAAAAGGAAAGAAAATAAGCTTGAGATGAAAAGATATACTCACCGTTCTCAAGCTAAGCTAGAAAACCCGGATAGGATCGCTCAATAAACTCTCTGGTTTCCCAAGTACAGTCATTGGGATTAGCGGACCATTGAACTTTTACGAGCTGCACGTCCTTGTTTCAAAGGTTTCACACCTCCGTGTCAAGTACGCGAATAGGTTGTTGTACAATAGATAAGTCCGGTGAGACCTCAAGCTCTTGCAAATCAAGAGATGTAATGACAGAATCCGACTCCCGAAGACACTTCCGAAGTTGCGAGACGTGAAATACGTCATGAATACCAGATAAATGAGGGGGAAGTGAAACTCTATAAGCCGCAGGGCCAATACGTTCAGTAATAGAAAATGGTCCTATATAACGAGGAGCCAATTTCCCAGTCGTACTGAAACGCATAACCCCTTTTAAAGGAGAAACACGAGTAAAAACAAGATCGCCGATCGAGAACTTGAGAGGCTTCCTACGGCTGTCCGCGTAGGATTTTTGGCGACTTTGGGCCTCTTTCATTCTCAATCGAATAAGATCAATCTTCTCGGAAGAATCACGAAAAAAATCCGGGCCAAGAATAGCTTCTCCCCAGATTCTAACCAACATGAAGGTGATCGACATGGCCTTCCGTATAAGGCTTCGAAAGGAGCCATACCGATACTAGATTGATAACTATTATTGTAGGAGAACTCTACAAGAGGTAGGTGATCCTCCCAACTACCACCGAAATCAAAAAATACAAATACGAAGAAGATCTTCCAAGATACGATTCATCCGTTCAGTCTGTCCATCAGACTGTGGATGATAAGCTGTGCTAAAATTAAGCTTTGTTTCCAAAGCTTGCTGAAAACTCTTCCAAAAATGACTCGTGAATAAAGTATCACGGTCACTCATAATAGAACTAGGAACACCGTGAAGTCTCACGATTTCCTTGACATATAACTTAGCCAAATGCGAAGCAGTCCTATTAGACTTAATAGGAACAAAATGAGCAGACTTAGTGAGGCGATCAACAATAACCCAAATGCTAGAATGGCCTGATCTCGAACGAGGTAGACCGTCAATGAAATCCATAGATATCTGATCCCATTTCCACAATGGAATCTCAAGAGGCTGAAGAAGACCAGAAGGACGCTGATGTTTGGCCTTAATACGCTGACAAGTTATGCAATTACTCACATAACTCGCCACATCGCGCTTCATGCCTTCCCAATAATAAAGGCGACGCATATCGGCATACATCTTGCTACTACCGGGATGAATAGTATACTTAGAACGGTGACAGTCATCAAGAATGTCATGTCTAAGTGCAAAATCAGAAGGCACAAAAAGGCAGTTCTTCTTGCGAAGACACCCATGAGAATCAATGCTAAAATCCCGCAATGCCTCATCACAGGATTCAGACTCACAAAGCTGAATAAGATGCAACAAATCAGGGTCATGCCGTTGAGCATCGGCAATACGATCCAATAAAATAGGTCGTGCTCCCAAACTAAATAATAGAATAGGAGAATCAAAAGATGAACCTCGATCACGAATTTCACAAAAAGATAGAGTCTCAAGAACATCCCATTCGGCAAGCATCATAGAAACAACAGTCGATTGTTTGCGACTAAGCGCATCTGCAACACGATTACCCTTACCAGGGGTATATAGGATATCAAAGTCATAAGAGGCAAGAAACTCGAGCCAACGTTGTTCTCTCATATTGAGTTCCTTCTGAGTAAACAAATACTTCAAGGATTGATGATCGGTATAGAGAATGAAGCGCTCGCCTAATAAATAGTGTCGCCAAATCTTCAAGGCGAAGACGACGGCGGCTAACTCAAGATCATGAGTGGCATAGAGAACTTCATTCGGACGCAGTTGCCTAGAAGCATAAGCAACTACCCGATCCTTTTGCATAAGAACAGCACCGAGACCACTACTACAAGCATCGGTGTAGACAACAAGATCATGATTCCCTTCGGGAACCACAAGAATAGGAGCATTAGTGAGAAGTTCCTTCAATGTCTGAAAGGAAGCTTCACACTTATCGGACCAAATATAACGACTGCCTTTCCGAGTAAGGCTGGTGAGAGGAAGCACAACACGGTAAAAATCCTTAATGAACTGACGGTAATAACCCGCCAATCCAAGGAAACTACGAATCTCATGAACATTCTCGGGCCTTTTCCAATTCTGGATAGCTTCGATCTTGGAGGGATCGACAGAAATGCCATCGGAAGATACAACATGGCCTAAGAACTTAACCTTATTCTCCCAAAAGTGACACTTGGAGAATTTGGCTCTAAGCTGATGATGACGGAGAGTACTCAAGACAATACTCAAGTGATTAGCATGCTCAGCTTCAGACTTAGAATAAATAAGGATATCATCAATGAACACAAGTACGAACTTGTCGAGATATTCCCGGAATACTCGATTCATGAGATCAACAAATAAAGCAGGAGCGTTCGTCAAACCAAAAGGCATAACGAGCCACTCAAAAGAGCCATAACGAGTGCGGAAAGCGGTAAGAGGTATGCTATCCTCCGCGACTCGTAATTGATGAAAACCTGTGGCAAGGTCGAGCTGAGAAAAGACTTTAGCACCACTCAATAGATCGAACATGTCATCGATCCTAGGCAATGGATACCTATTCCTGATGGTTAACTCGTTAAGCTTGCGATAGTCAATGCAAAGCCCAAGAGTTCCATCAGATTTCTTCACGAAGACGATCGCGGATCCCCACGGAGAAAAACTAGACCGAATCAACTGCTTGGACTCAAGCTCTAAAAGCTACTTCTTGAGTTCCTCATTTTCCCTTGTAGACATCCTTGTAGGAGGACGACTAACTGGCTGCGTGCGTGGAATGAGATCAATGCGGAACTCAATTGCCCGCTTGGGTGGAAAACCCGATACAGGCTCAAAAACATCAGAAAAGTCACAAGCAATAGGAATACGAGATATATCATCATCATCTCGCGAGTCAAGAGAATATAAAGCCATCTCGGAATTATCCACATCCCGAAGAACAGGAGATAGCTGAGTAGGCGAATCCGGATGTCGAAGATATATAATTCTCTCCGAACAATTAATCCTGGCATCATATCTCACTAGCCAGCCCATACCCAAAATCATATCAAATCCCAGACAAGAAATAACGTGTATATTCGCACGGAAAGAAAAACCACATAAAACAACCTCAACATCATCACAAAGCAAGCTAAGGGTCGCGGACCCCCCAATAGGATTCGCAATCCTTAAAGAAGTAACCATACAAGAAACATCCAAAGATAAATCATCGACGAGCTTCTTCGATACGAAAGAATGTGAAGCACCCGTATCGAAAAGAACTCATATACTATGATCATGAAATAAAATAGAACCTTCCAAAATAGATGGAGATATACCTTTGGGCTGAGAAGGACCTTCAGAAGCCTTGGCAGCACTAAGCTTGCCAGACTTGGCACCACCAGGAACGGTAGGGCAAGCTGAAACATGATGACTTTCCTTCTTGCAATAGCGGCAGAAGAGAGGCTTAGGACATGCTCGAATAATATGATTCGGAGAGCCACAATTGAAACACTTCCGAATGAAAGGTGTTCCAGCAGACTGAGACTGAGAATTAGAACCACCAGTCTTCTTCTTCTTAGAAGGAAAAGACTTCTTCTGAAATGGAAACTGCTTCTTGTTGGGGTTCTTAGAAACCTCAACATCCTCACCACTATCACACTCCTTCTCGACAGCTTCAAGATGAAGTGTCGAGTCAACCAATTCTTCGAAAGAAAACTTAAGCTGGAGCAACAAAGACTTCTTAAGATACTTCTTAAGACCAGAGACAAACTTCAAATTCTTCTTGTAAGAAGTGCTAATGAATTCAAGACCATACTTAGATAAGGCCTCAAAAGATGCAACATACTCAAAAACAGAAGACTTCCCTTGCTTCAAATCAAGGAAGCGACGGGTCAATAAAACTTTTTTAGATTCAGGAACGAACTTGAGTTCAAATCGCTCCCGAAACTGAGTCCAAGAAAGAGTAGACTCATCAATCTCGGCTATAAGAAGCTCATACCAATGAAGGGCACGCGCTTGTAATAAGCTAGAAGTTACAAGAACTCTATCATGGTCAGAAAGATCCATACGAGAGAAGATACGCTCGCACGTGCGAAACCATGCTTGGACTTCAAGAACGGATTCAGAGCCTTCAAACGGCTTTCCTCCAAGATGAGCAAAATCACTGCACTGGCGTGCAAAAGCAGACTTGCGAGGTGGAGACACTCGAGGAGGAACTGGAGGCTGAGTGCTCCTGAACAACTCCAAAAACTGATCGGCGGACATATAAACGCCATCCGGATGTGAGCCACTGGATTGCCCAGCATCCGAACGTCGTCCCCTGCATCTTCCAGCCATACACTGAAAGTAAGATAAGAACAAGATTATTCACAAGGTAGATATTTCAATATGGAGTACTACGGAATAAAATTCCTAGACGTATTCCTAAATCCTATCTAACCTTGATGGAATAGGGAGACACGATGATTCAAAGATTTGTATCACTTATGACACTCTGATGTATCGTAATATGTGCTTCTCTTCCGTGTTTATCATACTTTGTTCTGAACTCAGCTCTGATACAAAGCCGTGACGCCCCACCTCTATACCCACGCTAGCCAAGGACACTACAGGGTAATGCCGTCAACTAACACGGAGAATAAGGCTGGATAGGAGCGACCATCTATAGCCTTGCTTTAACTATCTATCAAATACGTCGACAATAATCATACCAAACAGATCGACATATTCAATGAATACTCAAAACAAACCCATAGGTGGCTGGAGGATCTATCAGAACAGAATATAACAACTCAAATGCAATATACATCACAGAACAGTAAATCATCATATACACATATACTGATACACAACAGAGTATGCAAAATAACACATGTCAAGTGGTATAGCAAACCACAATATACAATGATTCCAGAAGAATCAATATCAGAGTTACTACAAAAATGGGACTACACAAAAAGCTATGACAAAAAGAAGCTAGCGGGGTAGTCCATGCGGAAGCAAAATAGGCTAAGTCCAATTGCACCTAACCTGAAACATCTCGGCCTGACCCGAGTAATAAATACACGGGTCAGTCTAGTTAAACAAATCAGTTAGATAAACTGAACAACAATAAACCTACATGGTTACAAAGTATAACAAATATCTCTAAGGGAGATAACACAATCATCCAACATAAGATGAATCATATCAACACAAGCCTCATATCATCGGCAACATAGATAAAAAAAGGATACAAATATCCCAAATCAAGTCAAAGAGGCGATAACAAATACCAATGAAGGTAACACAAGTTCCACAAGATAATCGCTACACATCATGCGGCTCAAAAAGACCAACACCGATGGGCGATACCAAGGGAATATACATATCAAATGAAACATAAGATTTGCTCGAGCTCAGTACTGTATAAACAAGATCCATGAGCCCAAAGACTCCAAACCCAATATCACCCATGCGGCTCATAAAGACCAACATCGTAAGCAATACTGTATCACCCATGCGGCTCATAACGACCTACATCGTAAGCGATACTATAGGGCAACAAACCCGAAGGCACAAACCCAAAGGTACAAACCCGAAGGCAACATACCCGAAGGCAACATACCCGAAGGCAACAAACCGTAGTGGTGAAGATCCGGAGGCCCAGTACTGGACACCACTAACTGGCGGAATGTGTCACAACTCTCGCAAAGGAATCCGAAAAGTGCTAACGTGCGTCCCATAACCACTCGTTCGCACTAAACGGGTTACTATCCGTTAGTCACTTTCACACTCAAAGCAGTACAAATTTTACCTCATATCATCGATAAACCAAACCCAAAGGTCAAAACGATCAATTGAATAGGTCGGGGATTAATCGGAAGGATAAACTCACAGATTCATGGTCCGTGTTTTGCCCAACTATTTAATCACCCCTCCACTTCGCTCGAAGTGCGAAATTGTGTGTGTTTTAAATAGACTTTATAAATTGGAGAGACAAGCTTTTAATACGTTTTGAAGAAATCATTTATGAAACCCGTGAATGAAGTCAAAAAGGAATAATCAAAGTCAATTACGCATAACAACTACTTGGAATCAATACGCATCAAACAAATTTGAAAAAAACTAAACGAACAAGGCAATAGGCATAAGACATCACATTCAGACGTCTGAAAGAAGGGATTCAGACGTCTGAATCTGGAAATCAATCTGTTTTTCAAAACAGAATTCAGACGTCTGAATCCAAACTTTCAGACGTCTGAAATAGGCATTATTTTGCCTATTTCCTTTCTGGTCATAATTTTACCAATTCAGACGTCTGGAGGCATTGTTTCAGACGTCTGAATACTGGGTAAAGAAAATCCCCAATACAATATTCAGACGTCTGAAATTCAGATTCAGACTTCTGAATCCTGATGGTCAGGTATTTCCTGAACCTAGGCCAATTATGGCCAAACAAATCAAAATCAATCGGACGTGTGTTGATTATGGGCTTACGATAAACGACTACCCAACCTTAACGACACACCCAAACATCCCGAACAACATAAACATCAACCATATAAGGATTTTCATAGATTTGGTTTCAAAAATCATAATTTGGCAATTACACCGAATCAACCCAAATCGAAAGCAAATGAACATGTAAATAAGTTAGGAATTCATATCTAACATCAATGATATCAAAAGAAGTAGATGTGAGTTTAAAACTCACCCTTTTTAGCTCAAGAACAAGAAGAAGCTCAAATTGCAAAGGAACAAGGCTAACCACTCTCTACTTCAACTCTACTAGCTTCGATCTAAGATCACACAATTATCTTCCTAAATTAGGTTTAGGATATTTTCTGAAATTGAAGGAGAAAGAGTTGGAGATGATGGAGAAGAGGCTTACCTATCCTCCACTTTGGATTTCAAGCAAGAATTTGGAGTTTGCAAATGGAACTAGGGCTTGCAATTTCTATTTCCTCTTCCCTTCTACCATTTTCAGTTTTAGCTTGAGTTTAGAAGAGAGGATGAGAGAATGGAGAGGAGAGGCTGAGTTAGGGGTATTTAGTTAAGCTAGTGGGCTGAACCCAAACCCAAAACCCAATAAAAAAAGGGTCAAAATTTCACAAACTCCAAACATATCAAATATTATACTCAAAAAGATCGCAAACGCCATTTTGGACTCAATGTAAGTGGTTTTGAGCTCCAATTCGGCCGTTTGCAAAAAGTAAAATTTCGGACCAAAAATCCGACTAACGACGTTATATTTAAATAAAACATTTAGATATATAATCGCTAAATATGCGGGTTGTTACACCCTCTCTCTCCTATACGCGACATTTGCCTCTTCCAGACACATACGCACATGACAACCCTTACCCTAACTGCAAACGCACCCAGCCGCCACCCCAAATCTTCAAAACGCGGCTGCCTCGTTCGCCCAGGTCCACTTCAGAAGTCGCCATCAGCCTCACCATCCTCGGCCGATCACAACCCTACCCACGACGTGGCGTGCGGCCCCACCCCATCGACAGCGCCTCATCACCTTCCCACGTTTATCGTGGTGCACTCGAGCCTCCTTCGACAACCATGACCGTGCCGATGCACTTAGAAAACTGGTCTCCACCCACTGCCACCCTCTGATCGAGCTATAGTTGAGAATCCACCGTTGAGATAGGCGACGCCCTATGGACGGCCGTAACTACTTCACCCAATTCCGACCACACATCAACCCAGATCAGGAAACGAATAGCACCGTTGAATTACGCTCATCGAGAGCATTAACATATGTTTTTCTGATAATTTTCTGGAGAGTTTGAATTTTCATTTGAAATTTTGAATTGAAATAGATCTAGGTTTGCATCCATTTGAGGAGGAGAAGGAGTTGAAGAATAGAACGTACAGACAAATGATAGAAGATGGAGGCTAGGGTTTATAATTGTCTATTTATAAGTAGGGTTGGATTAGAGTAGATAGACTGGATAGATGAACGTGCAGAACAAACTATGGCCCCAAAAGCCCGTTCTAACCCCGAAACGAAATTTATTAAACCCATATATCCAAATTGGTATTTTAAAATATTCTGAACGCGATGGAAAAAGTTTCACGTCCAAACTCGATTGTATGAAGAAGTTATGCTGAAAACAAAATTTCCAAATTGATTTCAAATTGATTTTTAATTAAATCGATTTCAAGGCGTTTCGCGTCCGTACGATCAAACGACAGGTCCGACGATACGAAACTTGAAACCCTATAATAATTCACCGATACGGATCCGATGAAACTGATTTCGTCAAAATCCGAGTCCGTGGCCAAAATGGCTATTTTTATATTAATTAAATAGATTAAAATAAATTATAAAAATCCAATTTTAATATTTAAATTCTAAAATTGACCAAATTTTATCGCTTTTAAATTTCTTAATCAATTTAAATGGTTTAACAAGTTTAGATGTGAATTATAAGTTAATAAGTTTATCAATTGCAGTGTTAATTTCTCCACTTCCTTATTTTTAGGAATTATAAATTAAATTCTCAAAAACCCATTTATTAGATTTCAACTTTTATATTCTCACCTTTTATCCAAAATAAGGATGCCACTAACATTGGTTCATGATTTCACTTTATTATCCACAAATTCCATTTTAATTTCAATAACGTAATATTTAACGTTTAATTCCACTTTATTTGCAATAAATACAATTGTTGAAATTTGATACTCAAATTAATTTATAAATCCTGCTTTCTAAAATATATATCAACAAAGGGTCCAATTTTAAATGGAATTAGCATTAACTTCATCTTATAGAATTAACTACTTCAATTACAAAACAACTCTACGCTAACTACACGATTTAAGTCAATTAATTGAAATTAAGTCTACTTAAAATGTTATAAATTATACATTGGAACCTCAATAAATTCGTTTATTGATTTAAAATCTTTTTATTCAGTAAATAGACATTTTAGGGGTATAAATAACATTTGAATTATAATACATTTCATTAGTGCATGCTTCACTTCTTATAAATTCCCTTTTTTTTAACTAGAACACATTAACAAACAAATTAATTTAGATCTATTTCAATCGATTGCCATTCTTAACTTAATGTACTCAACAAATGGTTAACCTAAATAATTGTTACCCCTTTATATTCAAATTCACTTACAACATCGTTAACAACAATGTTGCCGTAGATTTAGATTCAATTAAATAAATTAGATGAATGGGTAAAATTTTGTAATTATCCCAAATGCCAAATATATCTACGCATTAATTACTACTTACTATTATGAATTCATTTATTAATTTACTAGTTGCCTTTGTCATCTTATTTCCTATTTACTACCAAACTTCCTACTTAGTTATAGTTTACCAATATATACATACCTAGGCAAACCAAGTTCTTGTCCTTTCTGTTATTTCAATTAAATCGGGTATGCGCAATACATTGTTTATTAACTTATTCTTACAAAATTATTTACATACATTCAGTTCCAAATTTTATAGAATTAAATTCTAAATTAGATTAAAAATTATATTAAATTAACTAATTTAGTATCATCGAATTTAACGGGTCGTTACATATGCATATAAATACTTATATGTAGAATAATTTGATAGCATTTATATATATATATAACTAAGTTTTGTTTTGTTTTCTTTAAAAATGTTTAATTTTAATGATTATAAGTGTATAAAAATAAAAGTCCTACATTTTAAATTACATATATAAGATTTATTTGTATTGTAATTAGTTTTAAAATACTTTCTTTAAAGTGAATTTATATTTACACATATAAGTATTTAGTAATAAAGTAAATTAAAAATGTAAGTTTATGTTTACATTTAAAATTAAAGTGTAAATTCAATTAAAAACATTTATATACATGTGTAACCATGTTAATCACCTTAATAACACATGTTAGTCAATTAAGAGGGGTTTGTGACAAGTGTCTTTATTTTAAATTTTTACTCTTATTAATTTTTATAAACTTATCATATGAAGAAATTTGTTCTTCTTCAAATTAATGAAAAAAAAACCAGAAAGTATTTTAAAAAAACCTGAAATCTGCAAACTCAAATTAAAACCTACAAATCTACAATAGAATTCAACCTGCAAATACAAATTTAGCTCAACTAAAATTCATAGGGAGTTTTCAACATGCAAAGGGATTTTCAACAGCAAGCAAAATCAACTCAACTTGAATAAAGAAGATCAAACAAATCTGGAAACTTTTAACCTGGAAAAGAAACAAATTGCTCCTCTGTTCGTGGCATTTACAGGTGAGTACCAATTTTTCTATATATATCTAAAATATAAATAATAAAAAGAAAATTCTTGATTTCACTTTGATTGCTGCCTAAAAAATCAAGATGTTTGCTTGAAAGTTTGGATTTAAATGAATGCATGTATGTAATAAGTATTGAATGCCTGTGTAAATGCAAATATAGGCTCTCTTGTTTTCAACAGGTTTTGATTTCCTTTCTAAATTTAATATCTCAGCATCGAATCACTGTTAGCTTTTGGTTTGCAAATGAAAAGTGATTGAAATTGTGAAACATCACTGCTAAAAATGAATTCAGGAATTTATATTTAATATTGGTCTCGAAATTTTATAATCAACAGTAGGATTTATTTTTGGGTCAAAAATTTATAAATTTAAATTTATGTTTCGAATGCACAATTGAATTCGTAATATAAAATCATGAATTTTTATATGCATATCACGATTTTTAGTTTAAAAATCAGTGAGTATTCTTGAGTGCATCGTTTTGGTCATATTGGTCGATTGCCGTAAATCAAAGGCAAAGCGTCCGGCGAATTGGAGGTTGGAGAAGGCCAACGTGATTTAGATACATGGAAAAATACTCAGGGTAATTATAGAGTATTGGGGTGGCCAGGCGATAAGGGATTAGGGTTTAAGCGCCTGTTCTGTTTATCGTGGAACTGAGATTCATTGCGTGGTGATGGGCAAACTAGAAGTGATCGCGAATGGGAAAGTAGTAGCAGGGGTCGATGACGAGGCTTCGGACAGAAGGACGGGGGTTCCGGTGGCTGGTGGCGGTGGGGGCGAGTAGAAATTGGTTAGTCGTTTAGGTCCCTGTTTGGTCGATATGTTTGAATTTGAATTTGTCAATTGTTTCTTGTTTTTGGGTTGTGGGTATCGACGGTGAGGTTATCGCCGACGTGTTGGCAGTCAAAACGTGGGCAGGAGGTGGTTTGGTTTTGCGTGCATGTGCACGAGTGTCGGCATATATCCGCGATGGTAGTGAAGGATGGAAGCCTCGGGGAAGAAGCATGATTGACTCGAGATTATACTCGAGTTGTTTCAGATGCACATGTTGGTATTCTTAGTATTACAATTTTTTTATTTTAAACTCAGTAAAAAGAAAGGGATGGGGAAGAAGCACAGGAATTCAAGTATGTCTGTTGTTCGTGATTATGTAGGAAGAAGAAGATAGTAGAAGGGGGAGAGAAGGAATTAAGTTCAGGAAAGTTGGGTTTTAACCCGGGTTATTGCTCGAGAAATGTAGGGTTTAACCTCAAATTATTGTAGTTACGGGTTTCCTAATAAATATAAAACTAAGGAGAAGGATAGATTTCTCACGTAAGGACTCAAAGTATGTACGGGTTTGATCCAAAGAGAAATTTGTACAGTTTAAGTTTAAATTTAAATAAGTTTTGAATTTAGTTTGGATTAATTTCTTTAAATTTGATTTCCTTATATAATTGATGTCTTAATTAATTGCTTAAGGAAATTACATAGTTTGTTTTATTTTGTTAAGTTAGATGCTTTGGTTATAATTAACTTAAATTGAATGGTTTAATTAAACAAGTTAGTTATAGAGATAAATGGTTTAAATATGTTTATAATAATTTAAGTAATTAAGAAATTAGAGGGTTAATTAATTAATGAAGGTGCTCAATTAAAAGGATAATTAACCCATGTAAGTGATAATTAATTTATAATAAATGTAATAACTGAAATGTAAATTACTTTATGAAGTAATTAATGAATAATTACAGAACGAAATTAATGAATGGGTAATTACTGGATGGAAAGTAATTAGAGAATAATTACTTAGTGGAAGTAATTAAGTATTAAATTATTCAGTAATTAATTAAAGAATATATAAATTAATTAAGAAGTAAATTAATTAATGTATGCAATTCAGAATAAGTAATTACTGAATGTGATTAATCAGGGTTGATTAATAAATGTGGTAAATAAATTATAAGGCTAATTTCTGAATGTAATTAGAACGAATAATTAAGGGATGATTAATTAGTGAGTTATAATTAATTACTGTTAAGTAAGAAAGATTTAAAAGTGATTAAGAAAATTAATTTGATTTAATTAGGAATAAGTGACTGATTAATATTGCTTATGAATGATTAGTTGATATTTCCGGTATAAATGTTTTGTGATATAATATGTTGTCTTGTATAGTGATTGAGTGGTTATCCGTCGTTGATAAATTGCTATATTAAAAGTGACATCTTGAATTAAAAGTTGAATTGTGTTTTACTTAATTAATGTGGATTAGATGGAAATTAAATTCGAAGAGACAGGGGTCGGGTATTAATAAATACCCGAAACTATTTCGATTTGTAATCTATTGATAATTATGTACAGATTTGGTATGAGAAATAAATAGACGGGAATGGATTGTCTTATGTGAATTGAACCATTTAAACTAAGTATGATAGTTAGAAATTGATGGGGAAAATAAGTGTTATTTATACCAAATCTGTAATTTGCTAATTTTGTTGCGAGTTATCCCGGGTTTAAATAAGTTATTGTTTGATGTAATTCTTGATAGATGGGTTTACTCACACTGGTTTCCAGCCTGACCCGGGTGTTACTTTGATGTAATGCTCGGGTCAGACCGAGTATTACAGATTTTCAGGTAAGGACGTTCTGGAGCTCAGGAGGCGAGCTAGATGGCAGGGTCGTATGGAGAGTTTACTCTATGATATTGTATATGTCTGAGATATGTTGTATTATAACTGTCCTGTATTGTGTAAATGTTATAACTCTGATATATGAAAATGTAAATTGACAGATACAGATTTCTATTGTATAACTGTTATTATTATTGATATTATATTTTATCCGCTGCGAAATGTGAGATTGTGTGTTTGGTTTTCTGTTCTTTCTTCTTTTCACTAACTATCTGGAAATTTCGGAATCGAAATTTTCCGGGACGTTACATTTACTGTTCAGTAATTGCATGTCAGTAGTGATTGACCAGGTTTTCCTAGTTCTAAATAAAAGAATAATTAATTACTGAATGTGATTAATCAAGGTTGATTAATGAATGTGGTAAATTAATTAAAAGCTAATTACTGAATGTACTTAGAAAGGATAATTAGGGGATGATTAATTAATAGTTTGTAATTAATATTTTAAGTAAGCAAAATTGAAAATGATTAAAGTAATTAATTTGATTTAATTAGGAATGGGTGACTAATTAATCTTGCTTATGAATGATTGGTTGATATTTCTGATATGAAATGTTTGTGATATGATATGTTTGACTTGAACTGTGATTATGTGGTTATCTGTCAATGATGAATTGGCATATAAAAAGTGACATCTTGTATTTAAAATTTAACCGTAAACGTGGGTTAAAATGGTATAGAATTCGAAGAGACCGGATTCGGGTATTAGTAAATACCCGAAAACACTTCGATTTGTAATCTATAACATTTCTGTACAGATTTGATATGTGAAATCAATAGACTGGAATGGAATGATTTAAGTGAACTGGACCATTTAATCGAAGTCTGGTACTTAGAAATTGATGTGTGTAATAAGTGTTGTCTATACCAAACTTGTGAATTTGTAAAATTGATATGAGTTACCCCGGGTTTTATGGAAGTTTTATGCTATTGTATTCCATGTTAAATGGGTTTACTCACGCTGGTTTCCAGCCTGACGCGGGTGTTACGTTGATGTAATGCTCGGGTCTAACCAAGTATTGCTATTTTCAAGTAAGGACGTTTTGGAGCTCAGGAGGCGAGCTGGATGGCAGAAACGCATGGAGTGTTTTCGCTATGATATTATTTCTGTTTATCTAGGACATCTTGATTTGTATAAGTCCAGTATTTGTGTATGTGTGTAACTCTGATGTATTAAAATGTAATTGACAGATACAATATTTTTTTGTAAAGTATTATTATTTGATATTATATTTTGATCCGCTGCGAATGTGAGAATCTGTGTTGTGTTTCTATTTCTTTTTCTTCTATCTCTTTTTTCTTCTTCTAACTATTTCGAATTTTCGGGATCGAAAATTCCGGGTCGTTACATTTGGTATCAGAGAAAAGGTTAAGCAAGAACCATGGCTCTGGTGGGATTACTCATTAAGGATAGGGTCAATGGTACCCTAGAATGAGTTTAGTGTATATATATAAGAGCGTACTTGTTATTTTCTTATATAAAGATTTAAATAAAGGGTTTTAATGATTTTTTTTATAAAATATTATGTCATATATATAAAGCAATAATTGGTTCTTAAATAAGAAATTAAGGAATATATATATATATACATATCTAAATAAGGATTGGATAAAATGAACTATACAAATAAGATGAATTAAAATTGGTTTCAAACCAGAAAATAGAATGGTTATAATGTGATGATTGTTTTCCAATAAACAAATAAATGTTTTAAGGAAGTAACCATTGGATGAGAATGACTTGTAAATTAGAAAGGATGTAAATTGAATTTTTTTTGAAATTGTTTCAAATGTTAATAGAAATAAAAAGGAGTATTATTCAGAATATTTTGAATGTGATCTTATTTTAAAATAAGAGTTGTTTTACAGCATTAAAGAAAATTGTTTCGAACTAAAACCAAAGGTGGTTTAAAATTTAAGGATGACATTGTGTGTATGAAATAATATATATATATATATATATATATATGAGGAATATACATAATATCAAAGATGGTTTGAAATAAATTCTAAATGTTGAGTTTTAAATTTGGAATGAGATGTGAAACCCAAAGTGATATAAGTTTTAAACTTATAAGTTGGAAAGAATTTTGAAATTTGAAGTGGGAATTCAAATCTAAGTAAGCCTAACGGGATTAAATTTAATTTAACTTAAAGGAAGTAAAATAAGTTTGGAATGAACAACTTGAATTTGAAATTTAAGATGAATTGAAATTCAACTTAAGAAAGTTAATAGGTTAATTTAAAAGGGAGATATATAAGATCTCAATCGGGTTTAAGATCTAGAAATGGGTAGTGGATGATGGATGTTTAAAATAAATTGGATGTTTATATATCTTAATATCTCTTGGTATTATTAAGTAATTATGAAACTGTGTATTGGGTTGTTGAAATAAATTAAGAAGTGAATTGGGATATTCTATATCCATTACAGAAATTAAGTGAAAATAAACTTTGAATTGAAATTATTTAAGTGATTTTGTTTTTTGAGAATAAAAGTTGAACTTGTGAAAGTGAAATCACTTTGAACTTAAGTTTTGGATGTTGAAGGAACTTGGAAATTTAAATTGTTAAGAATTGGTTTCAAAATTGAAATTGGATCTCAAAGATTAAACTGTTTAAAGGATTGATTTATTATTAGAACTTTGAAATAAGTTAAGTAAAGGGAATTTAAAATGAAATTCTAAAATTTGGACTCAGAATTAAATTGCTTAAAATACTTTAAAAGTAAAGGTTAATTTGATTTAAAGGGATTAAATCAGCATTTGAAAATTTTACTTGAATTTATATAATTCGAGATGATTTAAAGTGAAACTGAATTTGAAATTAGTCCAAATTGAAATTTGATTTGAATATTTTGATAATTATGATTAATGTTGAATTAAAAATACAAATGGAATTTGATTTGAATTTGGAAAGAAATCAAGGATAATTCAACTTGATTTGGAATTGAATCAATTTATTGGGATGGAAAAGTGATTGAAAATGGAGTTTGGAATTTGGATTAATCCAAACTGGAGTTAAAATGAATTGAAATTGAAACTGGTTCAATTTGAAATTTATTTGAATCATTAGAGGTTGAAATCAATGTTGAATAAAGTTAAATTTGAAAATGGAAATTGAAGTTATTTTGGAACTGAGTCAGTTTAAATGGAAATGGAAACTTAAATTGAATGATTGAGATAAAGATTGGGTAGTGGAACAATTTGACTTTGAAACTATTTTCAACAAATTATTTTTAATATAAGTTTCCTTAAATCTATTTTTCCAAGCTATTTACAACCTTTCTTTTTAAAGCTAAACTATTTTATACTTATTTTACAATTATTTTGAAACTATTTAACTATTTTAAAACTACTTTATGAATAAATTATTTTTCAATTACTTATAACTAATTACTGTTTTCAACTGTTTTATAACTAATTGCTATTTTACAACTATTTTGCAATTATTTTACTATTTTTCAACTACTTTACAATTACTTAACTATTTTACAGGTATTTTACAAATTAATAATTATTTTTCAACTACTTATCTAGTTTAAAATTTTCAATCTATTTTCTAAATTTAAGTGGGACAGAGTTTCAAACTGTTAATGGTTAAATACCTAATTGTGATAAGAATTGAGGTGATAATCCAAATGGGATTGAAGCAACTGTGAATAAGTCAATAGAATCATAGGTGAATGTGAATAGAAAAGGAAATAGATTTGGTTAATAATCAATGAAGATAAATACGTAGGATGTAAGTATATTATTCTATTCGCATTGATTTGATCCAGATTCGAGCACAGAATTTCGAGATAGTATTATCAATTCGAGTTGGGATTTTTCACTCGATTTTCGACGGCGAACCTGGATATGGATTTTTGATTGGTTCTGGGAATTCTCTATCATAGTTATGACTATGCAAGGTGAATGATAGTTTCTGATCAAGAAACCAGAACTGTGTCCGCACTAGGAAGTCGGGTGGACGATACTAGTTCGGAAGTGGAATTGTGAGATCGAGTGAGCGATCAAATTGATATAGCATACAGATGATATGTGTACATCATACGGGTTTGAATGAAATTGATGTTGGAAATTTTTGGATAAGAATTGTAAAATGGTTTTTAAAATGAAAAGTATATTTTGTGAAATATATGACGGAATAAAGTGGAAATTGGATATTTCTATGGTAGAAAGGGATTATGGTTAATAACTTTATAAAAGAGTAATCAAATTTGAATATTTGATTTGGTAAAGTTATATATATATATATATCTGTTATATAAGATAAATCTTCCCTTGATGAATCTAGCCAGAAATAAAAGGGTTTTTGAAAGTATTTAGAGTATAAAAAGGGAATTTAAACAAATTTGATTGATTCAAAGATTTCCCAAGATTATTATATATATTTGTATATATAAGGGATTTTATGAGAAAGATTTTGGGAAAAGGTTTTTGGGAATCTATGGATTTGGAAAAAGGCTTTTGATTTTTGGGAAAAATCAATTTTGGAAATTTGGAAAGCCTAGTTTAAGAATTATCGATTTTGGGAATCAATTTTGTGTAAAGGAGATTTATGGGATTCATGCTAGGTGTATGATTTGAAAGATACTATAAGAGTATAGTATAAAAGTGTTTTGAGAATGGCTTTAGGGAAAAAGGCGTTCCCTTGAAATGAACTTCTCAGGAGTGCCACAAGGTGGTACTGCTTTGAACCCTAAGGGGGTTCTAAAGTTAATCCTGTGAGGAGTCCGGACAAACTAGTTCCTGAGGATTGTTGGTTAGCGAAAGTCGAGGGCGCTGATGCCTATAGGGTCATTTGGGTTATGTTATGACGATAGTGTAACTCGATGTCGTTGCAATCTACTGTGTGGACCATAGCGAAAGTCGTGTGTGCCGTTGAGAGCCAACAGTCTAAATTTGATTTTACATCGGTAGACTGCGACATATGGTGACATAGCAAAAGTCGTGTGTGCTGCCGAGAGCCAACAGTCTATATTTGATTTTACATTAGTAGATTGCGACCTATGTGGAAGTGGAGAAGTTTCATTTTTGGCAGCAAAATTCGAGGGCGCTGATGCCTACAGTTACATGGACTTTTGTTGTAATGGCAACATAACCCTGGATGTAACTGCGGATCTGTAGCGGGTTCCATGGCGTAATCGAGGGACGCGGAGGCCTACAATTATCTATGGATTTTTCCTGTATGGCAACGTAACCATCAGGTTAACTGCGACCATGGATGGGGGTGATGATTTCCAGAGCATTCTCACCAAAGATATTTCCTCTATTTTCAAATGTTCTCTCTATTTTCAATAAAAAGTAATTTCCAAGTATTTTCACTGGTTGTTGAAAATGGGTCTGCTAAGTACTTATAGATTTTCAGTCGTACGCCTGATCAACGTATGGTCGAATTTCTGTGAAAACAAGGATGGACTTGTTGAGACACCGAGTAATAAAAGTATTTTAATAAAAACTATTTTCGTATTATTTTATAGATCTTAAAAGTGTTTTAAAACGATCAAAGGAAATTTATCTGATTTTAAGCATTTAAATAAATTCTGGCTTCGTTCCTTTTTGGGGACGAAAAGATTCAAAGGGGGGAGGAATGTGATATTCCGGAATTTTAGACTAATAAATAATGTAATAATTTTCTTTTATAATCTAAAAATGTACTCTTTTTCCTATAGCAAAAAGAATAAGTATTAATTTGGATTTATATAAATGAAATTTAAAAGAATGAAAAGAGTTTGAAATTTTAAGCATAGGTATTTTAAAAATAAATTGATTTTAAAATAATATGTATACTGTTAGTTCTATATCATTATCAATAAAGGAAATATTAAGTATATAATTGGGTTTTTATTCTCTTTCAAATTTTATTTAAAGATAAATAAAGAGGAGTTTAAATATTAAGAACACTTATAAACATTTATAAAAATAAAACTAAATGGGAAATAGTATAAATATATATATGTTAAAAACATATTAATATACAAAATTACAAATATAACCTAATTCTCCATACAATATAACAAGTGTAAACAATTTATAGAATGATAATGACAAATGTATACTAAATTGCAACATGTAATACAAGTGTCACCTTTTTACTTTTTATTTTATTTTATTTTTAATAAATCCTAAATTAAACCGACATAAACTAAAACCTTTCTATTTAGTCTTTTTTTCCCATCTTCATACTAAAAACAAGTAGAAAAAAAATCTGTAATTAAAACTCATACCAAAAGAATTTTTTCTCGGATTCAAATCTGAATACAAATTCAAGATGAAGCAAAAAGGTTAATCTTCCCCAATTTTAAATCAAAAAGGCAAACTTTTCAAATTGAATGCGGCAGTTCCAGGAATCAAGAACAAAGCTTGTTCTTTAGAAATTCGGTGAGTAAACTCTTTTATTTAAAGGCTAAAATCCTAATTTAATTGATGCATGAAATTCATCTGAGTAGTGATAATATATATATATTTTATTGCCTGGAAGAAATTTTGTTGAACTGTAGTTGAATCCCTGTGTATGGATAAACTGTTTCTGTCTGATTCAAAACAACTAAATCAAGTTCAGATCCTCTATTATCAATTAGAAGTTAGTAAACACCTTTTAAACCTGATCTATGCTTGTCAATTGTGAAGTGAAACTGTGAAGAATATTTGAATACAGGAATGTATATTTATATGGTACAAAATTTAAAACATTTCCCAGGCTTGTCTTCCTGTTTTCAAAATCTAGATGAGTAAAACAAACTGATACTTGTTCAAATCTGTTGCCGGTATAAATTATGCTTATATGTTTATGGATTCTTGGGTATATGAATATATTAAGTTATGAATGTCTATTATGTTCATCTTCAACTATGTTTACAGATAAAAATTTAGATTTAACTTCAAAATTCAAAATCACCTTAACTAATTACTGTCAGGCCTTTGATTTCAAACCAAATATGTTTATTTATACATAAATAAAGATGTATAAATAGATTCAAGTATTTAAAGATTGAAACTATGCTGGAATATGTAAAATACAGTAGAAATGTTAAAAACATGTTAAATCAAATGTTTTAATTTGTTGTTTTAGGATTATAACTTGAATCAACTTAGAAAGTTAGGATTTTTAAAATTAAAATCACAATTTTTAATGATGTATTGAATGTACATTTTGGTGATGACTGGAAATTGGTTTTGAGGCTATCTCTGGCGATCAAGGGGTATTGAGGTCTCGGGGTTTCAACTAGAGATGGAAGGAGTTATGGGGTGCTTGGGAAAAATGATTGGAGATGTTCCAGATCATCGAGGTGACGTTGTAGAGGTAATTTAGGTTTTTAAACCTAATTTTGGGTCGAGTCTGGAATGTGATCGCGGTAGTGTCTCTGATGCATCGAGTTGCATTGGATTTGGGAAGTGGTTGCGTAGAAGGATTGGGGAGGTGTAGCAAGAATTTCTGGTGTACCGGTGATCGACGTGGGTTGTTCGAGGCATTTTTCTGGTGAGGGTCTGGTTCCATTTTTCAACTGGACTGCTCGTTTTCGATTTTGGACTTGTGCGAGTGTTCTGATGATCAGAGTTGGTTGCAACGGTGATGGTGATGTGCAGGGAAGTCCATCAAAGGCCAGAGGAGATTCTGGCAATGGTGCATATGCACAGGCGAAGTTGTGTGGTAGTTGGGGAAGAGGGTTGATCTTGGGTTGTAGCTCGGATCTGTGGGATGATTGCTCGAGTTTAAAATCGAGTAATTCTCGAATGGTTTAAAACTTGTATATTGTTTTAAGTTGTTATAGGTTTTAAATTTAAATTAAGACTATGTTTCAAAAAATAAAGAAGGGGAAGATGAAGAAGGAACCCGAGTGGACACTCGAGTTAGTAACGGGTTGAACCTGAAGTAGAGCTTGTAATGTTTTAAAATGTTTTGTAAAGCTAATTTTAAAATTTAAGTTTAAAACTGATTTGAACTATTATGTTAAACTATTTTGATTAAAATATTTTATGCTTTGGTCAACTTAAAATTTGAGAAATGTTAGGTATTTTTAAAACTTAATTTTTTAAAGGTAGTTAAACCAGAGAGTTTAACAATTAATTAATTGTTAATTAGGGTTAAGTATAATTACTTAAGATAATTAATAAAGTATAATTACTTAATGAAGTAATTAATGGATAATTACAGCCTGTAATTAATCAATGGGTAATTATTTAATGGAAAGTAACTAAAGAATAATTACCTAGTGAAAATAATTAAGTATTAATTATTTAGTGTAATTAATTAAAGGATTTATTAATTAATTAAGAGGTTAATTAATTAATATAAGTAATTAAGAATAATTAATTACTAAATGTGATTAATTAAGGTTGATTAATGAATGTGGTAAATTAATTAAAGGCTAATTACTGAATGTAATTAGAAATAATAATTAGCGGATGATTAATTAATAGTTTGTAATTAATTTTGTTAAGTAAGCAAATTTAAAATTGATTAAAGTAATTAATTGGATTTAATTAGGAATGGGTGACTAATTAATCTTGCTTATGAATGATTGGTTGATATTTCTGATATGAAATGTTTGTGATATGATTTGTTTATCTTGAACAGTGATTATGTGGTTATCTGTCAATGATGAATTGATGTATAAAAAGTGACATCTTGTATTTAACATTTAATTGTGTTTCACTTGAATAACGTGGGTTAAAATGGTATTGAATTCGAAGAGACCGGATTCGGGTATTAGTAGATACCCGAAACCACTTCGATTTGTAATCTATAGTAATTCTGTATAGATTTGATATGTGCAATCAATGGACTGGAACGAAATGATTTATGTGAACTGGACCATCTAATCTAAGTCTGGTACTTGGAAATTGATGTGTGTAATAAGTGTTGTCTATACCAAACTTGTGAATTTGTAAAATTGATCCGAGTTACCACGGATTTTATGGAAGTTTTATGCTGTTGTATTCCATGTTAGATGGGTTTACTCACGCTGGTTTCCAGCCTGACCCGGGTGTTACTTTGATGTAATGCTCGGGTCAGCCGAGCATTACAAATTTTCAAGTAAGGATGTTTTGGAGCTCAGAAGGCGAGCTGGATGACAGAAACGTATGGATTGTTTCCGCTGTGATATTATTTATGTTTATCTAAGACATGTTGATTTGTATATGTCCAGTATTTGTGTATGTGTGCAACTCTGATGTATCAAAATGTAATTGACAGATACAATATTCTTTTGTAAACTTTTATTATTTGATATTATATTTTGATCTGCTGCGAATGTGAGAATCCGTGTTGTGTTTCTGTTTCTTCTTCTTCTTCTATCTCTTTCTACTTCTTCTAACTATCTAGAATTTTCAGGATCGAAAATTTCGAGTCGTTACATTTCGTATCAGAGCAAAGGTTAAGCGAGAACCTTGGCTCTGTTGGGATTACTCATTAAGGATAGGGTCAATGGTACCCTAGAATGAGTTGAGTGTATATATATGAGAGCGTATTTGTTATTTTCTTTTATAAAGATTTTAAAAAAGGGTTTTAATGATTTTTTTTATAAAATATTATGTCATATATAAAAGCAATAATTGGTTCTTAAATAAGAAATTAAGGAATATACACACACACACACACACACACATATCCAAATAAGGATTGGATAAAATGAACTATACAAATAAGATGAATTAAAATTGGTTTCAAGTCAGAAAATAGAATGGTTATAATGGGATGATTGTTTTCCAATAAACAAATAAATGTTTTAAGGAAGTAAACATTGTATGATAATAACTTGTAAATTAGAAAGGATGTAAATTGATTTTTTTTTGAAATTGTTTCAAATGTTAATAGAAATAAAAAAGAGTATTATTCAGAATATTTTGAATGTGATCTTATTTTAAAATAAGAGTTGTTTGACAGCATTAAAGTAAACTGTTTTGAACTAAAACCGAAGGTGGTTTAAAATTTAAGGATAACATTGTGTGTAAAGGAAATAATATGTAAATATGAGGAATATACATAACATCAAATATGGTTTGAAATAAACTCTAAATGTTGAGTTTTAAATTTGGAATGAGATGTGAAACCCAAAGTAATATAAGTTTTAAACTTATAAGTGGGAAAGAATTTTGAAATTTGAAGTGGGGATCCAAATCTGAGTAAGGCTAACGGGATTAAATTTTATTTAACTTAAAGGAAGTAAAATAAGTTTGGAATGAACAACCTGAATTGGAAATTTAAGATGAAATTGAAATTCAACTTAAGAAAGTTAATGGGTTAATCTAAAAGGGAGATATATAAGATCTCAATCGGGTTTGAGATCTGGAAATGGGTAGTGGATGATGGATGTTTAAAATAAATTGGAGGCTTATATATCTTAAAATCATCCTGATATTATTAAGTGATTATGAAACTGTGTATTGGGTTGTTGAAATAAATTAAGAAGTGAATTGGGATATTCTATATCCATTACAAAAATTAAGTGAAAATAAATTTCGAATTGAAATTATTTAAGTAATTTTGATTTTTGAGAATAAAAGTTGAACTTGTGAAAGTGAAATCACTTTGAACTTAAGTTTTGGACGTTGAAGAAACTTGGAAATTCAAATTGTTAAGAATTGGTTTCAAAATTAAAATTGGATGGTAAATTGGATCTCAAAGATTAAACTATTTAAAGGATTGAGTTATTATTAGAACTTTGAAATAAGTTAAGTAAAGGGAATTTAAAATGAAATTATGAAATTTGGACTTAGAATTAAATTGCTTAAAAGACTTTGAAAGTAAAGGTTAATTTGATTTAAATAGATTAAATCAACATTTGAAAATTTAACTCGAATTTATATAACTCGAGATGATTTAATGTGAAACTAAATTTGAAATTAGTCCAAATTGAAATTTGATTTGAATTATTTGATAATTATGATTAAAGTTGAATTAAAAATTCAAATGGAATTTGATTTGAATTTGGAAAGAAATCAAGGATAATTCAACTTGATTTGGAATTGAATCAATTTATTGGGATGGAAAAGTGATTGAAAATGGAGTTTGGAATTGGGATTAATTCAAACTGGAGTTAAAATGAATTGAAATTGAAACTGGTTCAATTTGAAATTTATTTGAATCATTAGAGGTGGAAATCAATGTTGAATAAAGTTAAATTTGAAATGGAAATTGAAGTTATTTTGGAACTAAGTCGATTTAAATGGAAATGGAAATTTAAATTGAATGATTGAGATAAAGATTGGGTAGTGGAACAGTTTGACTCTGAAACTATTTTCAACAAATTATTTTTAATGTAAGTTTTCTTAAATCAATTTTTCCAAGCTATTTATAACCTTTCCTTTTAAAGCTAAACTATTTTATACTTATTTTACAATTATTTTGAAACTATTTAACTATTTTAAAACTACTTTATGAATTAATATTTTTCAATTACTTATAACTAATTACTGTTTTCAACTGTTTTATAACTAATTATTATTTTACAACTATTTTACTATTTTTCAACTATTTTACAGTTACTTAACTATTTTACAGCTATTTTACAAATTAATAATTATTTTCAACTACTTATCTATTTTAAAATTTTCAAGCTATTTTCTAAATTTAAGTGGGACAGAGTTCAAATTGTTAATGGTTAAATACCCAATTGTGATAAGAATTGAGGTGATAATCCAAATGGGATTGAAGGAACTGTGAATAGGTGAATAGAATCATAGATGAATGTGAATAGAAAAGGAAATTGATTTGGTTAATAATCAATGAAGAAACATACGTAGGATGTACGTATATTATTCTATTCGCATAGTGATTTGATCCAGATTCGAGCACAGAATTTGGAGATAGTATTATCGATCCGAGTTGGGATTTTTCACTTGATTTTCGACGGCGAGCCTGGATATGGATTTTTGATTGGTTCTGGGTATTCTCCATCATAGTTATGACTATGCAATGAGAATGATAGTTTCTGATCAAGAAACTAGATCTGTGTCCGCACTAGGAAGTCGGGTTACATACTGCGATTTTAATAATAAGGTACGTATCTTGGATTACATACCGCGATTTTATATTAATAATAATAATAAGGTACATACCACGAACTCGCTCATATTATTAATAATAAGGTACGTATCTCGGATTACATACCACGATTTTATATTTTTGGCCTTCGGGATGCCTCATCATTGAGATGAGATGTATATTTGGTATATATCGATTATATTTGTGTTACATATTGAATTGTAAATTTTTTCGGATCGAGCCGCACAAAGTAGACTCTGCCGAAATTTTCCGCAAATCTAGGAGTTAGAAATTTTTTGATGTTTTAATTTTTTTTATAACTTGTTTTTGTATATAAGTTATATTTTTCATAAAACCAATATTCGAAGGGGTGTAGCGAGAGTATAGTAAAGGTTTTGTAAATAAGATTTTAATGTTTATAAGTCAATTATTTTGAGAAAATATATTATATGTTAAATTATGTGCTTAACGCCTTTCCGAGGACGAAAAGTTTTGAGTGGGGGAGTATGTAACAACCTGTATTTTTAGCTATTTTTTTTAAAATTTAAGGTGATTATTGAATGAAAATGATTATTAATGTAATTTGTTTAACAAATTTAATATTTGAAATTATTTGATTAATTAAATTCTAAATTTTATATGATAGAAAATGATGTCGTGAATTGATTTAATTTTTTTTATAAACAACAATTAAGATTGTTAATATTGAAAATTGGATTTAAATGTGAATAATTAAAATTGAAATTTTATATTGTAACTGACGAGTAAAAAATTACCATTTTTGTCATTGTCTCGGGTTTCGATGAATCCAGTTTCATTAGATCCGTAATAGTGAATTATTGTAGGATTTCTGGTTTTATAGCGTTCGGACTTGTCGTTTGGTCGTGTGAGCTTGAAACTCGTAGAAATTCAATTTTGAATTTATTTAAAATAATCGACTTTGAAAAGCTATCTTTCACATACGATCGAATTGGCTTTCGAAGCTAGTTCCATTGTGTTCAGAACGGGGGTAAAACATTAGAAACGCCAGGTGGCACGAGTCATTTGGAGTGCGAAATTTTTATGGCTATTGGGTTAATATTTTATAATATAAAAATTATGTAATTCATTCCAAACTCATTCAAAAAAAACCCATGTTTGTTACCTTACCCGCATATCACCCTTTCCCCCTTATTTGCAAATCTCAGATTCAAATTAGAAAAAAAAACAAACAACAACCAATCGACAAAAAAACGAAACGATCGAAGAGAAAAAATGAATACGATCGCGAGGAGTGGAGCGACGACCGGATGCTGAGCTTGCGTTTGATCTGCTGCTAGGGTTTCGTAGGGTCGCGTCCTGTTCTTTGATTCACACGCGAGCTAGAGGAAATGTCCTATTCGAACTCGATCTTGGCATTTAATTGACATTTGGGTCTTGGTGCGTGGAAGGCACGACAAAGCTTGGTGGAGGTGGTCGGCTACAGTGGGTGTTGGCGTTGGCGGTGAGGCGCGATGTAGGAGGGACGGTGGCGGCTCATTGGTCAATAGGCGATCTGGAAAAAAACGAAGAAGTACGCATGCTCGGCATGGGGAAGAAGATGGAGCGCGTGAGAAGGAGTTATTGAGGTCGAGCGTAGTAAGGTTAGAGTTTAGTAATTATATGGATTAGTTAGTTTTATTTGTTAATTATAGTTAATTTTAAATTTTATCGAATGCTAATTAATTCGTAACTTTATTTTACGATGTCCGTTTGGATGAAACAAAGTGCATTAGAATCATATCGACATCGTCAACAACGTGGAGCATATCTGGAATTTATTTGAAGCTGAATAATTTCAGTTTCAAATAAAAAGGTGAGTGTATATGCTCACAATTGACTGAATATTTTTATGTTAGTTAAATTTATTTCGTGAAGTGATTGAAAATTTATTAATGTTGTTTGATAAGTGTAATTGACATTTAAATTGACATCTGGATTAATTGATAAATTTTAATTTTTGAAAGTTGATTTGTTTTAAAAGATTGAACTTTTAGTCGAACTCTGAATATTTCTAAGAAAATTGATATGAAATGATATTTCAAGTTTGAGTTTGTAATTGAAAATTTGGATTTAAAATTTGGTATTGAAAGTAAATTTGATTTAAGTGTTTAAATCAATATTTTGAAATTGAATTTGGAATTGAAATTGGAAATGGAAATTAATTTGAAATTGGAATTTAAATTAATTTGGAATTGGAATTGAAAATTAATTTGAAATTGAGATTTAAATTAATTTGTAATTGGAATTGAAATTTAAAGAAATTTGTGAATTAAAATCGAAATTTATGTGGAATCGAAATTTATTCAATTTGAAATTGGAATTGAATCGATTAAAACGAAATGGAATTTGGAATTGATTTGGGTAGGAAATTTTGGAAGTTGACCGGTTTGACTTTAGAATTGTTTTTCAAAAACAAATATTCTGGTATAAATGATTTAAAATATATATTCTTTAAATATTCAAATTATTTTGATTTTCCAAACTATTTTACTATATAAACCATTTTTATGACTCAAATTATTTTCTATTAAACTATTTTAGCTATTCAACTATTTTAAACTATTTAAAATATTTTATAAAATTCAAACTGGTTAAAGAGACGAAAATGTTTATATTTAAACTTTGGATTTAAATGCAAATTAGGTTAAAGTGAAGTTGTAACCTAAAATGAAATTCGAAACAAATTTTGAAGTGAAATCGATATATCGAACAAAATTGATAATTTTGAATATATGATGATTTTGAAATGGAACTGATGTCGAAGCGAATATATGATGATTTCGAAATGGATTTGATTGTGAAACGAATATGATATTTTGACATCAAGTGCAAATTGTTTTCAAAATGTAAAAGAACCAACTGGTGTGTAAAATGACGATTGGTTGTTAAAGAGACCGGGGCTTCTTATTGAAATACTCTCTTTCAATATTAGAACCACTTTGACAACCGTGTATGCGGTGGATGATTTCCAGAATGTAGTGGTTGAATTGGTGACGTTTACTGGAATGAAGTAAGAGAACGATGATGGATAGCCTTGACATTTGTGTTATAATTAAAATGACTAAAACAAGAGCCTATGTCTAGCCAATGAGGTTAGCTACCGCTAGCGACGTTGACGTTGATCCCTCGTATTACTATTGGGGTTTCGAATTCAATGGGTGCACCTTTTTGTCATTTGGATTGATTGTCGCGGTCGGCCACTGATGGGTTACGACCAGCCAGAAAGGGTAAACTGGTAGAATCCTACCTTGGGCATTGACTCACGTGTTTTGTCATATTTATCCCTACACGAGCCCATTACGACTTTGGTTTAAACTGTAAAATATGTTAAGGTGGATCAATTTAAAGCCTTAGCGTTATTTTGATATTTATTTTACTGATAGTCAATATCCATTATAGCATATACTATGATATGTATAAACAGTTTAAAGGATCCTTAGGAGATGGAAAATCCCGTAACATCACTTAAGTTATTGCACTCATATTTGTGATATTGATTTGACTTACATAAGAGTATTTTAGTCCTGACTTGAGTGTTTTGTCTTTTCATTACGCTCAGGTCAGTCCCGAGTTATTTCAGCGTATTGAAGACTATTCTCTGGAGGACGAAGACGGAGTTTTGGTATATTATTATTATCATTGTCCCATGCATCATGCTATTCTGCTGTATTGATTATTTATTCTTGATGTATATATAACTCCGATAATTGTGTATAGATTAAAATTAGGTGTATGGTAAACAACTTCATGAATTGTTTATTTAATTATTATATTTTATCGTTCCGCTATGAGATTCTATGTTTTGTTTTCTTCTTTTCTTCTTATTTTTTCTTATTTAACCCCATTGATTATCTATGTTCCGGACTATTTAAGTCGGATGTGTGTGGAATATTGTCGATTTAAAGCTTCTGAAATGTGAGTCGTCGTACAATTTGTTCATCTTCTCCCTCAACTTACTGCCACAACCAATACCACCATCACCTCACCATGAACCCACATGCGCGCAACTCACCCACCTCACCTTGAACCTACATGAGAATAGTTTGAATCATGATCAGGTCGAAGATTATTTGTTGTTGTATCAGGTTCTTTGCTTTTACTTTTCTTTGATCCGAGTTGCATCTGATCTTGCTTTGTTTATTTTGATTTTTTTTTCACTTTAGTTTTAATTTTTGAAAAGAAGAATTAAGAAATAGAAAATAACCTGGTTTCTCAACCTTGATGTTTATTTACTTAATAAATTTTAAAAGAAAACAAATACATCTTGCCACTTGTTAATTACAACTAACATTTGTCAATTTCCTAAGCATACAAATGTCTTTTGTGGTTTAAATCATGTTTAGATCCTTAACTTAAATTAATTTTATAGATTTATGTTTTACCGCCTTGTGTAAATAAATTACTTAATTCATATACAAACTATTTTATGTTAAGTCTTGCCTAGTTTTATTTTTACATATGTATTATATTCTTAACCTTATACTTATTACTTTCAAATAGCACTTCAAAAATTATTGTATTAATTTCAAAATATTACTTCCAAATCAAAATGCCTATTTAATGTAATTAAAACAAATCTTTGTTAATTGAAAATATAATGTTTTCAAAACCAATATTTAAACTTTCTAATTATAATCCATTTATATAAATAAATAAACATATATTTTATTTAATTTTGGAAGATACAAATTGATTCACAATTTTATCCAAAATTTTATATTAATTACCAGATTTATTTTGGCTAAAATCTAGGAATGTTATAGATTCCCCCCTTAAGAAAATTTCGTCCTCGAAATTTGAAAGCAGGGAGACTACAAAGAATAAATGAACATACAAAGATAGAGAAATAGTTTTCCAGATCAAACTGAAAATCTATTCTGCATTTAGCTTACTAAACCAGAATATCAGCAATAGATACAAGAACGAATCTATCTAATTCTTCACAAGATACTCGGGTCATCCAGATCTACGAAGTATGTAGAGCATTGGTTAGTTCGAAGGGATAACTAAGCACGTAGAACATATCTGGATCCCAAAGAATAGATAGATATATGGATACAATCCCAAAACTTTTTCGTTTAGAAATCCAAGTATACCTATCAAACATAGCAACCAAAGCAAACAATTCATCCAGACAAACAATTCTGACCAATTTGGAGTTTATGTCCTATGCCAACTCATCCTTTGATTTAACCAAAATAATGATTTCCTAACAAAGCTTCTCCCTCGAGCTGCCACAAAGCCATCAAAGAATTGAAATCGGATGATCAAAGAGATTGATAGAGAAAATCCATTTCTTGTTGTTACAGAGTATTGACCATTATAGTGGTACTCCCATGTCCCCTACCTCATCCTCTTCTTGCACTCATACTTACTATTAGTGAATAGTAAGAGAATTTACTAAGGCATACGGATGGATATCTTAGGAAATACTCATTCTAGAGTATACTTCACTCTATCTCTAATGAGTTACCTAATGTGTTATACTCCAAAGCTAAAGTTCTTACTCAACCTTTAGCTCTAATACCAAATGTGACGGTCCTGACCCGAGGCTCGAAAATCGGCACCCGATATATAACCGTATCTGAAATGCTGCAGATTTGTACGTCAAATCTGGTTCGCATGGAGCTTATAACACATTAAGTATAACAACACAGTGGAAGAAAAATAAATATAATATAAGTCGAATGAATACAATATTTAATGATATACAACAATGATCAATATCAGAGATATAATACTACTAATCACAGCGGAAGATATAACAACACCAGCAGTAGAACAATAACAGAAACTTGAACTCCAAAGAAGGAACTCAAGTATCAACAATCTCCATCACTCCAAAGATAGCTCGAACCCCCATGAAGTTGAGCTAAGCAATCCAAGCCAATCACCAGAATCCAAAGACTGAACTAGCTCCATATAATCTACTAAACCTGACTATCTGAAAAACCCAACTCTAGACTGCCCGTGTGGAAAATTGTGGGCACCGAGAGTTTAGGAAGGGAACAATAAACTCCAAGTCAGTCGTGGGACTGGTATTAGCAAACAAAACCAGTTTGGTTTGAAAAAAAATAAATAAAAAGCAAATTCGCAATGCTTTTTGGAAAATGAAACTACCATAAGGTCTCCTCACTCACATACAATGCAAGCGCACAATTGGAAGAGATTTCTCCTTATGATAGTTAAATATGCTTACTACACAAAATCATTTTGATATTATTATTAGTGCGTAGTGGAAAACATTTCTAAAGTATAATATTAATCTTAGCTAGTACAGACAATTCGTACTATGCCTACTATAGCTACCATATTCAATAGCAGGTTACCACCACATTCCATGGCAGGTTATACAACTAAAACAGTATAGGGCGCGTATTGTTTCTTTGGACTTCCAACAAATGGTCAGGCTAAGGAACTTCCTGGGCCACATGGATACGCCTTTAGAGGGATGCCCCCAGAACTTAACCAGCTCTCTGCCAACACAAGGCTGGGTTACCTCTGCAAAAATAGGTAACTATTGACACGTGTATGCCATCCCCGGTCGTAATCAACCTTTATCCGAGGATCCTCAATACCAACAACCACAAAGCAATGTATTTGCGGTAACCACATAAGTTAAATATCAAGGCTCCATACCTGATACCACTTCTATCCAGAAGGAAATGCACATACCCTAAGGGGCGCTACCCCCTATAACCCTGCCGTATCTTTCCTGTTTTGACCATTTCCGAGGTGTGAGGTTCGACGAAGTCTCGTCCATAAAGCTACGCTTTTCACAAAATCCATGCTTTGATCAATCAACAACAGCAGCAGCACTCAGTATGCCACATTACCAAATTGGGAATGTATCATTAGTAACCATCAACTACATAACGTCTGAGCTCGTACGTCTCAGAGAAGGGTGTTAAGCTAAGAGAATGAATTCTCCGCCACCAAGCAAAAATGTATTTGATAGAAACCAGCTTTACATCTCAAAGTGTAACGTCAGACATACGTCCATACAAATCAGTTCCGGGTTTGAACAGAACCAAAGGCACTTCAAAAGAAGCCCTTGCAATCCAGATAATTTCTAATCACGTCCGGACACCCCATCAAAAAGGGTGATAAAATCTCTATACCGGTGCGACCCGGTGCAGAGACATTCGATGGATAATCCTTTCGCTTTCGAAAATATCCGGTCTTCACCACCGGTCTTCAAATGCAACCCATTTCGTCGTATCATTATTCAAAATGGGTTTTATGACACAAAGGTCCTCTCCCGGCTAAACTGAATAATGAGCGCATATTTTAAAATCATTTGGATATATGGGATCTTAGTTAAGTCATAACTTAAAGCCCAAAACCTTTTGTTCAAATGGTTTAAACAGATAATAATAAAAGACTCACCCTTTTTTAAATCCATTTCAATTTGAAACAAAGATTCAAAAATCTTTCACAAAGATTCATTCATAGTTTTCAAAATCATTTTCACTTCAAATCTTTTATATAAAAGATACATCTCTAAGATCCTCTTTAATTTGGAACCAAAGTTCACAATTCTTTAACAAAGATTAATTCATAACTTTCAATACAATTCGATTTCAAACTTAAAACCCTTTTCAACAAAAACCAGAAATCCCTTCTTTATCTGGAAGCTATTATCATTTGAAAACAAATTCTTTTTATTTCGAAAAAAATCCGATTACATTTGCACAAGTTAAAGCCCTTCAAGTATAAAACTTGGGTTAAATTCAAATTTCCAAAATAATTGTTTAAAACCCATATAAACAAATTTATAACTTGTATAACCATTTTAAACCATAATTTCCAAACATATATTCATAGAACTCAATTTCAACTCTTTAATTCAAATTCAAATTAAACTATTTAAATTCCAAAACTTTAATAGGTATCCAAAATAATTTTATCTTCAAAAACTCCTTTTCAAAAACTTTTAAAATTTAACCCAATTCCATTCCCTAAACCATTTGGATTCAAAATTCAACTTTTAAAAACCATTTCAAAATATATGTGACTTAACCAATTTTCCTTGTGCAATCCATATTTGTGTGTATGGTGTGTTCCAGGGGTTTTACATAATGATAGTGCAACACCATAAATCATTACAGATTCAATCACATCAATATATTAATAAGCGGTATAATCCCATAACGCTTATCTTCATTCATAGATCATAGAAAAATAATATAAGTTCATCGTAGATAAATAAATTACATCACAGATAAATAAATTACATTCATCATAGATAAATAAATTACATTCACCATACCTCAATTCAAAACAGAGCATCACACATCAGGGATATCAAACAATTCAACATTCCATAGAATCCAAACATCTATAAGTAAGATTTGTTAATCATCTGATTAATTCAAATTAGATTAATTTCTTATGAATAATCCGCTAATCCTGGTTAATTAAAATTAATTAATTTCAAACCATTTGAATTAATTATCCTTTAATAATAAATTAATTAACCTTAATATTAGATTAATCAACCTTAATTAATAATTCAATCTACCTTTAATTATTAAATAATTAACCTTTAATTAATTGATTTTCCTCAATTAATTATATTAATTAATTAACACTTAATTAATTACCATTTAATTAATTATCCTTAATTTATTACAATAAGTGATTATCACTAATCAATTCCATTAATTAACTAACCTTTAATCACATAATTAAATTAATCACCTTGATTAATTAATCACATTAATTAATTATCATTTAATTACAAGATTAAGTATTCTAATTACTTAATTGATTAATCCCAAATTATAAAATTAATCAATCTTAATTACTTAATTAATCAATCTTTTTTTTTTTTTGCAAAGCAAGCGGGGTTGAATGGTCCCCTACAATTATTATTAATAACCAAAAATCATAATATAGTGGATTACATCATGCAAACCACCAAAAGACAGATGAAAGCATGAGCGAAAACTATAAGTTACTAGTATTAGAAAGGATCAATACATGTTTAGAGGTAGCTTGCCCTTTAAACACCCTATTGTTCCTCTCCAACCAAACAAAATACAAGAACTTCTTCAAAATTCTTAGCAGCAATCTACTTCTCCCATTCTTCCACCTAGTTGCCTTAAAGATGATGTACCATTCCATACAAGAGCTTCTCATAGGCCTGTGATAACCATAGCGTTGCAATATCGTATTCCAGATATGGAAAGTGAAATCACATTCAAAATATAAGTGAGCAACCGTTTCCACGTCAACACTACAGAAAATACAGTTATCACATTGAATAACCCCACATCCCTTGAGCTTGCATAGAGTAAGGATACCATTCACCAAGACCTTCCACATGAACAAGTTTTCCTTTGGGATAGACCTATGATCCCAGATACGAGAATACCAAGGAAAAGAAGGAAGTTGCATGGAGGGATCAAGAGCCTTATACATAGTTTTAATTGAATGCACCCTGTCATTCCAAGTCATATGAACAGTACTGACTTTGTAGGATCTATTTTGTATAGCAAACCACTCAGCTCTAACCACTGCAGGGCTACAATTCGGGAGGGAAATACAATCATCGGCCCAGTACCTAGATAGAGTAGCATTACAACCAATGCCAGTGGATCTTCTCATGTCATAATCAATTATATTAGCTAAAATGACTCCTTTTGCAGACCATGGATCAAACCAAAATGATATCTTATTAATATCCTTCATTCTCTGTTGTACTAATGAAGGAAAAACTATCTTCCTCTCAAGATATTCCTCCAAGTCCAGCTGCAATCAGTTGGAGATGAAATACACCAGAAGTTGCTATGACGTATGAGGTATTGCCTACACCAAGAAGCCCACAGATTTCTGTCATTTCTTAATAACTTGTCTTTTCTTGCAGATAACATAGCAAAATTCCAATTCTTAATATTTATAATTCCAAGACCCCTTTTTTCCTGAGGGCAACAAATTTTACTAAAAGCAATAGGAATCATTTTCTTAGAGAAGGGATTTCCATGCCACAAAAAATGATTCAGAGCGGAGTTGATCATGCTAATGAGCTTGGCTGGAAGAATGAAGACTCTGGCATAATAAACACACATGGATATTGCAATGGACTTAACAATTACAAGCCCACCTGCCATCGAAAATTGAGATACTTTCCAGCTAGCAAGTTTAGCAGTAATATTTTCAAATAATTGTAAGCATTGGAATGTCCTGATTCTAGAATCACAAAGAGGCATCCCAAGATAATATTCAATATCACTGAATGGAGAGAGGTCTGACAGAGAGTACATCATCTCCTTACCGTCATCAGGGAGACCAGAAATTAGCAGTCTAGATTTACCTCTATTAATGACCAGACCAGTCAGAGTACCAAAGGAATCAAGAACATATAAAACCCCAGTAATGGATTTAGAATTAGGCTTAGTGAATAAAAGCAAGTCATCAGCAAATAGGAGAGAGGATATACTGTTCTTTCTGCATAATGGATGGTAATCAAGTAACTTATTGCGCATAGCATCAGACAGAAGAGTATTGAGCAGCTCCATAACACAGATGAATAGGTAAGGATAAACGGGGTCACCTTGTCTAATACCCTAAGTGGCACCAAAGTTGCCAAAGATATTACCATTAATACTAAGGGAGCAGCTGACAGTAGAAATACATGTATATAACCAACACAAGAAGGGGATGGGGAAGTTCATCTTATGCAAAATATAGATGATAGATTTCCACTGAATGGAATCATAAGCTTTCATAATATCAAGCTTAAGGACACACCTAGGATAAATGACTTTCCTATTATACCCCTTCATAAGTTCAGAAGCAAGGAGTATATTATCAGTTATGTCCCTACCAGGAAGAAATGCACTCTGATTAGCAGAGATCAAACCATCCAAAGGAGTTTTCGTTCTAGCTGCCAATATCCTAGCAATGCACTTATATATAACATTGCAGCATGCAATGGGTCTGAACTGATCAACAAACATAGGATGGTTAGTTTTAGGGATCAATGCTAGTTTAGTAGCATTAATGCCAGAGATAAGCTTACTGTGTCTGAAAAAGTTCTTAATAGCCTTGATCAAATCCCCACCAATTATATCCCAAGTGACTTTGAAAAAATGAGCATTAAATCCATCAGGACCAGGACAAATATTAGAGTTTAATCCAAATATAGCATGTTTAATTTCATTATCCGAAATTTCCTTAATTAAGTCAGTGTACATGTCATCAGGAATTTTTGGGAGTTGATACTGAAAGAATTGATGCAGAGAGATTGAAGGAATTTGAGACTTCCCAAGATTATGCTGAAAATACTCCATAAAGGCATCTTGAATGGAATCTTGGGTATCACAAGGCTGACCATGCATATCAAGAATAGAAAAAATATTTTTTGAGGATTGTTGAATTTTTAATCTTTGATGGAAGGTGGATGAATTTTTATCCCCATTCAACTGCCATTCATGTTTATTTTTTTGCTTTGCCGTCTTATTTTCTTCAAGGAGAGCATTGGAGAGGTCCTTAATAAGAGAAGTTTCAGTATAAATCAGCTGAGGTTGGTCAGGACATCTTTGTATTTCCAGTTGAACTTAAAATAATTTTTCACGAATTGAAGAAGACAAGCTATTCCCATTACCATATGTTTGCTGAGCCCAGTCCTTCAGATGAATCTTCAAATGCTTGAGTTTAGCCTGCAAAACAAACATAGGGTTGCCAAAAGAATGAAAGTTCCATCCATATTTTGCTATTTTTAAGAAATCAGGGTGTTTAGACCAGTTATTAAAAAATTAAAATGAGGAGCATCTTCTCACAGTGTCCTTGCCCCAGGAAATGATGAGAGGAGAATGGTCTGATAAAGATGGGGGAGGGATTAAGGTAGACAGATTAGGCCATTTGAGAATAGTGGAGTAATTAGTATAAACTCTATCAAGTTTACAATACGTTCTCTTTCCAGTTTTACTGGAGTTATTCCAAGTAATGAATGCCCCTGTATTGGTGGAAGGAATAAGGTTAGCATCATAAATAGCTTTGTTTAGAGGTCGTGTCTGACTGTAGGATAATGGAGAACCCCCACTTTTATCAGAAGATAGTTGCATGCAGTTCCAATCACCAAGACAAATCCAAGGCAGATTGGACTGCTGAAGAGAAGGAAGAATGTCAAGAAAGAGTTGTCTCTGAGTAGCATTGTTGTCAGCATAAACAGTGGTAAGGAAAAAAGAAGTTGAAGAGGGGATGTGTAATATTTCAAAGTGAATGAACTGCCTGTGGACAGTGATAGGGGATAGAGAATAGATTAGAGGATTCCATAAAATTAACAATCTACCAAAAGGAGCTTGGGATAAATTGGGGATACTGCTCCAGTCATGTCTAATGTTGGAGAGAGCTTTATGAGTAGTTTCATGATTGAGTTTAGTTTCAGAAATGGCCATTAGTTGAATGCTGTGTGATGAAATAAGGTTAGAAAATTCAAGTTGCTTGTCAATGGAGTTAGCACCCTTAACATTCCAAAAGCCTATATTTTCATTCATTAAGATAATGATGATGATGAAGCTCTGGTTTGGACACCAGAGGAAGAGTTTTCCTTATTATTTTGAGTCAAAACATCAAGTCCAATTTGTTCAATGGAGAAAATGATGCCATTGTCCAAGTTAAATGTGGGTATATTACTCGGTTTCTTTGGACGGCCCTTCTTCATTTTTGCAGAGGATTCTGGAATGAGAGGTTGAGAAGGGAGGGGTAGATTTGATGAAGCTGAAAGAGTAGGGTTAAGAATGTCATTGAAGATATGGTTTGGAAGAGAAAGGGAAGAATAAGGAGATACTACATTGGTGGGAGGAGAGATAATAGAAGGGGAAATTGTTTGAGGAGAAAGATTGTGCAAGTCAGTGCACAATAAGTTGTCGTGCAAATCTGGATTTTGAGAAGAGAGATGTTGAATAGACTCATCATTTTCACTAATTTCCTAAAGCACAGAGAAAGCATTGTGTGTAGACACATCACAATTAGCATGAATTGTATTATCTGGTATTGCTTCATTATTATCAGGATATCCTATTACATTCTGATTTACACCAACTATCTGAATAGTACTGCATTTATCATGTTCGGAGATATTCACTATTTGCTTCATGAAATCCTCAATGGTAATTTGTTGCTGATTCATATCATAGACTTTATTTGCACTACTGTTAGGTTCCAAAACAGTTTCATTTATTGGTTCATTTTGTTTCAAAGCTTGTAGTACAGCATCTTCTTCATTCCTTTTTCTTATTTGACTCACTTCAGTAGGTCTTCCTACCTGACCACCTTCCATCCCATTATTGTTACTTTTATCCCTATTTACTTTTCTCCAAATCTTTTGTCTAGCTTTAAATCTCTTTTTGCTTCTTACAAAAAAACCCTTTTTATCTTGATCATCTTGTATTTCATCAACATCCTTGGATTTATCATAAGCTAAAGCATTTCTTGTATTTAAGTTATCTGGCATTACTCCAGCTTGCTGAACTTTATTCCTCTCACATTGGTCAGTAGCATGACCAAAGGCTTTACATGTAACACAAATGAGTGGTTTCCATGAATATTCAATCTGAATATTAGGGCAGGAATCATCTCCAACAGTTAAGAATTCAGGCAATTCTTTATCAGGAGACACTTCAATTAAGCATTTAGCATATTCAAATCTTTTCATCCTTTCAGTGTTCTCATCAAAGCAAACAAGCTTCCCTAGGTGACACGCTATCCAATTAGTACCCATCAATGACCATAACATTATGGGAATTCTGTAAAAATGAATCCAGATTGGCACCAACCTCACTGCCGCCTGCGCTGAACATAGGGTGGGATTCCATTTAGTAATGATAAACATTTAACCTCTTATAAACATGGGATCTCGTCGAAGAATATTGATTTTTTCTTCCTCAGAGGAAAATTTAAAATAATAATTTTGATTATCAAAAAAGATGTCATATGGTCCTTTAAGTTTTCACACTTTTTGAAGATGAGTTTTAACTGCCATATAATTAACATTTCCAGCCAAAAAGGATCCAACTAGGCAATCTGACCAAGCCTTAATACCCTCATTCAACACTTCCTGTGGTGGTTCAATCGGGGAGCCAGTGTAAGCAACGTCAAAATGCTTAGGAATGTAGGAACCAGCATTCCTAGGTTTCGAGTTAAAAAGGGAGGACCATAAAGCAGTAGGAAAGGAAAAAGAGGTAGCACCAAGGGAAGGAAAGTGTTCAGAAGAGAGAGATGACTCATTAGGAATGGAAGAGTTAAGAGTAGTAGGAGGAAGATCATCAGGAGGAGGAGGAGTTGGGGGAGAAGGTGGAGAATGGAGATTAATGGGGATGGGGCAGGGGTTGGGAAGACCAGGAATCAAAGAAGAACTGGATATTGGCATAGGCACACCGGGAGGAGGAATTTCATGATGGACCACAGCAGGTAGGACTGAGATTAATGAAGGAAGAGGAGAAGTGGAAGTAAGAGGTGGTTGAAGAGGAGGAAGTGGAGAAGACTGGGAGCCAACAGAAGGACATTGGGGAATAGAAGTGACAGGAACAGGAAGTATGGGAATGGAAAAGGAAGGTAAAGAAGGGGATGGGAGAAGGACACCATAATTAATCAATCTTAATTACAATTAATTTACCTTTAAGTAATTAACTTATAACCCTTAATTATTAATTTATAAATCCTTAATTAGTAATTAATTAAATCAATTAATTATACTTAAATTACTTATTAACTTAATTAATCCCAACCCATTAAAACCTTAATTAACCTTAAGGTAAAACATTATCTTTATAAATGACATAATCATCATCAAATTTAAAACATTTTATAATTAACTTCCTTAATTATATCATTTAATTAAGTTTTTAAAATGAAAATAATCCTTTAACTTAGTAAAACTAAGTTAACAAATTTTATAACTTCCAAATCAAATGTTAAGAAAACATTTATTACACATATATATAAATTTATATAAGAAAAGTTTTTAAAATAAATTATTTACATTTTCAAAATCTTGTTTTAAAACCTTTTTTAAACTGTTTTAAAAACTACTTCAGGTTTTAACCTGAGCCACTTGCCTATCTACCCGAGCTTTGCACCCAACTACCCCTTTTCTTTTAAAATTTCGCTATGTTTTAAAATTTTAAAACCTGTTTTAAAACCCACACGGGTTACTCCGAGAACAAACCCGAGCTACCACTTCTTTTTCTCGAACTCCTACCCGAGGAATCATGTTCTTCCTAAATTCAACCTTACTGGCACCACCATGACACTATGCACATGTACGCCGTGACCAACCACCTCCGATCATTTCTCCAACCATCGACAAGTCGGTGATCTCCCCTTGAGTCGTCACAACAATTCAGTCTTATTGAATTCGCCTGAAATCGAATTCCAGCTATGGACTTCCACTAGGAACCCTATCCTCATCGTAAAGACCACCATCTCTGACGATCCCAGCCATCTGCATCCATGCCGTCACGGCCAAGGTTTCTATGACGACTCACGAACACTTTCCCCTGGGTGCGATCGAACTCGATGCACCACAGTCGACAACATCGCCGCATCTTCCTCTTCGAACACAATTGTGATGAAAATCCTAGATCCATGTCGTCTGACCACCACGTTGGTCAGAAAATTACCCAACCATTTTTCCTCGAATCATCACTGCCCAGGCTACCTTCACCATTAATCTCGAGGTCCACTATTGCTCCGATCGCCGAGAATTGCTCAAAATCCTTTTCACGTTCAACTCACAAATTCTCGAGATACTCTTAACTAAAATTCATGATATTTCTTTCAAAAATCATAATTTCCAGAAGCAAAACATACTATGTAAAGGAATCAAATAATTAAGATACTTAAATTTCGACATATATTTAGTTTTAATGTTTTATCTTCTTTTTCCAAATGATATTCAAAACCATCATTCTTAAATATATTTTTAAACCTTAGTTTAGGTTTAAACAAAAACATCTTATTTGAATTCCTAAACCTATAAGTGATTGGATGAGGAGATTTTGAATTTTCTATTTAACTTAAACTATGTTATGTATAAACAGAGGCATGTTTTGCCGATGAACAGACACGCAAATTTTTATTCTCCCATATAAATACATATATACTTGATAATATGTACACATTCATACCATATTTTCAATCATCACCATCATAGACATAAAAGATCAAAAGAAACTGGTTTAAAAATTAATGTTTGCTCACCTGTGTATAAAAGCAGAGAAGAAAGTTTGAGCCTGGAACAGATTTTCAAAATCTACAATTTATCGACTGCATGCCTGATCTTGATGATTTTTCCTTCATATTTGATTCGAATTTATGTTGAAATAGTTTGAATCATGCTTAGGTTGAAGATTGTTTGTTGTTGTATCGGGTTCTTTGCTTTTTCTTTTCTTTGATCTGAGTTCCATCTGATCTTACTTTGTTTATTTTGATTTCTTTTTCACTTCATTTTTAATTTTTGAAAAGAAGAATTGAGAAATAGAAAATAACCTGGTTTCTCAACCTTGATGTTTATTTACTTAATAAATTTTAAAAGAAACCAAATACATCTTGCCACTTGTTAATTACAACTAACACTTGGTAATTTCCTAAGCATAGAAATGTCTTTTATGGTTAAAATCCTTAAATTAAATTAATTTTATAGATTTATGTTTTACCCCCCTTGTGTAAATAAATTACTTAATTCATATACAAACTATTTTATATTAACTCTTGCCTAGTTTTATTTTTACATATGTATTATATTCTTTACCTTATACTTATTACTTTCAAATAGCAATTCAAAAATTATTGTATCAATTTCAAAATATTACTTCCAAATCAAAATGCCTATTTAATGTAATTAAAACAAATCTTCGTTAATTGAAAATATAATGTTTTCAAATCTAATATTTATAATTTATAACTATAATCCATTTATATAATTATCTTATTTAATTTTGGAAGATTCAAATTGATTCACAATTTTATCCAAAATTTTGTATTAGTTACCATATTTGTTTTGGCTAAAATCTGGGAATGTTACAACGGGTATAATAAGGTTAGCATAGTTTTAATTTAATTATATTACGATAGAGGAAAAAAATACATATACAGAAAGATTTTTGGAAATTTATATATAATGGGATAAGATTTTTGAAAATGGAAAATTTTAATATGTTTGAAAGTATATATAAAATAGATTTTTATGAAGTCTATATAGACTGTTTTATAAATATATGTAGTTCCTAAAGAAAATAAATATGCATATACATATTTTTGTTTACTAAGTTATTTTAAATAATGGAGTTAGGGAATTTATGTGTTAAATAAACTTTTTTGATTATTTTTAGTTACAAAAAGAGTTATTAAAAGAAATTTGTTTAATTAAATTATTAGTCTAAATTAAATTAATAAATGGAAATAGACTGTTCGGTAATCTCGAATATTAATCAACTGTATAATGTTTATACAATATTAATCAACTTTATAATATTTCTCACTCAATTGGATTACCCGGTTTAATTTAAATAGTTAGATTTACATTATTGGTTGTTTGCTTGGATTGATAATTATTATCAGTTAGATTGGTATGTCATATATAATAGTGTGTGTGTGTATTGGAGTGATTGATTTCCCACATTATATAGCGGATGAGACCCTATGTGCCCCGCATAAAAGCGGATGACCCCATATACCACGATATTCCACTTTGAAGTGGAATTGGTATTTTATATTATGCTAACATCTGTGGATGCAGGGAAACAGGTTGGAGGGATCCAACTGGATTCCTCATATGTTTGAATTTATTTCATATGCTGTGATATGATCTATTGATAATCTATGATTGATTATTTTGGTAATTGAAATTATTGAAGGCTATGGTTTGGCCGAATATACTTTGGTATTTTAAGATACCGGAAATATAAAAATTGGATTTTTGGAAGTAAAATAATTTTAGAGAATTGGATAAGTTAAAAGAAGGAATTTGTAAAGGATAAAGGTTGAAATCCTAGTGTATAAATTCCAAGTATGGGGAAAATGATTTTTATAAATAGAAATAAATCGATTTTGAGAACTTAAGTAGTATTGGTTAAAAGTTGAAGAATTTTTTTAAAATTCGGATTTTAAATGGTTTGGAAGAAATAAAGGGAGAATTTTAAAATTTAGTATGAAATTAATATTTCAGATTTTAAATAAGATTTTAAATCTAAATAAAGGAGTGAATATGGAATTTGAAATAAATTTGGATAAGGAAATGAATTTATCTAAAATAGGAGTAAATTTTGGAATTCAATTTGGAGATTGATTTAGTGTTGAAAATGTGTTTTTTTTAAAAGGGAATGAGACTATGGAATTTATAAACTAGGTTTATAAAGTGAAATAAGATATCAGTGGATATTTGGAAGATAATTTCATGGTGGGAATTTATAATGGAATGGGTAATTTGTTTTAAAAATAAATAGTGGTTTATTTTTAAAGGTGTGAGAGAAAAGCGTATTTCCCAGAAAAGCCAATTACGTTTCCAAAGCAGATTTTTAAATATAAGTTGGAAGTTTTAAAGTTGTTTTAATAGAATGTTTTTGAGAAATTATTTATTTAAGTTGTTTAGAATTTTAAAGTTAAATATTTATTAAATTAGTTATAGTAGTAATAATTTTAAAGGGTTAATTGGTAATTATGATTTAAAAAGATAATTATTAATATTTATATTTTTTTATAAAGTAGTTTTATTTTAAATATAGTTTGGCTAAATTTTTTATTTGGAAAACTTGTATAGAATTCGTTAACTTTTATTTTTAAATTTGTTTTGGCTTAAGTTTTACATGAAAAATTATTATTAAATTTCATAACTGGTATTTTAAATAAAGTGTTTCAAATAGTTTTTATTCCAAATATTTTAAAGCATATATATTTTTAGACAAAGTAATTTAAATTATTTTAAAATCTAAAGCATTTCGTCTTGGTGATTTTCAGTGGAAATAAACAATATTTGGAATTTATTCCGCGAGAGGAAAGTTATTTGAAAACTGTTTTCAAAAGGGTTGAAGTGTAGAAAAATTAATATCTTGCGAAGAAATTTTGAGATAAATAATTTGGGAAATTATTTAAATCTGATGGTTGTTTATGGATGTTATTTGATAGTCAAATAAACGACTATCAATATTAGCTTTTAAGATGACATTACAATCTTGATGAGACAGGGGTCGGATTCCAAATGGTTATGCGAAAACCACAACAGATCTTAAAGGTGGATCTTTGGTTTAAAAGATCAAAAATGGAAATTTGTTGAGACTTAATTTAGAACTGAATGTATCCACTTGTTTTTAAAATAAGCACTCGTTATTCGGATAAGCCGAGGGGAGGACTTTAAGGCATAAAACGCATACCGAATAATGATACAACGGAATGGAATTGTATTTGAAGACGGTGGTTGAAGACCGGGTGTTTTTGAAAATGAAAGCATTGCCTGTTGATTGTTTCTGCACCGAGTTGCTCCGGTATAGAGATTACCCTATGTGATGGGGTGTCCGGACGTGATTAGGGGATATCTGGATTTGCAAGGACTTCTTTCCTCAGTTGGACGAAGTGCCTTCGGTTCCATTCAGACCGAGGATGGACTTTTATGGATGTATGTCTGACATTACACTTTGAGATATAAAGCTGATTTTTATCAAATATATTTCTTTTTGGTGGCAGAGAATTTATTCTCTTAGCTTAACACCCTTCTCTGAGATGTACGAGCTCAGAGGTTATGTAGTTGATATATATTAGTGATATATTCCCAATTCGATAAAGTGGCATGCTAAGTGCTGAGCATTAGTTGATCGAAGCATGGATTTTGTGAAAAGCGTAGCTTTGTGGGATGAGACTTCATCCGAACCTCACACCCCGGAAATGGTCGAAACTGGAAGGGATGCAGCAAGGTTATGGGATATGAGCCCCTCAAGGAATGTGCATTTCCTTCTGGATAAAAAGTGGTTCCATGGTATGGAGCCTAGATATTTTACTTATGTAGATAAAAAGTGGTATTCCGGTATGGAGCCCCAGATATTTTACTTACGTGGTTGTTGGAATTTGAGGCGCCTCTGTAAAAGTTGGTTATGACCGAGGGATGGCATACTCGAGACAGTTAGTTACCTAGTTACAGAGGTAACCCGGCCTTGTGTTGGCAGAGATCCGGTTAGGTTCTCGAGATGTCCCTCCAGAGGCGTACCCATTCGGGTAAAGGAAGTTCCTTAGCCTTGACCATTTGTTGGAAATCCAAACAAAACAATACGAGCCCTTTACGATTTTAGTTGTAGAACCTGCCATTTAACATGGTAGCTATAGTAGGCATACTATAATGGTATGTATGCTGGCTAAGATTAATATTATACTTGCAAATGTTTTCCACACTATGCACTGATAATAATATCAAAAAGGATTTTCGCATATCAAGCATGTTTGACTACTATAAGGAGAAACCTCCCCCAAGTGTGCGATTGCATTGTGTGTGTGCCGGGAGACCTTATGGTTGTTTCATTTTCCAAAAGCATGAACGAATTTCTTTTTTTGCACAAATAACTGTTTTTAGTTCTCGGACCAGTCCCATGACTGACTCGGAGTTTATTGTTCCCTTTTCTAAACTCTAGGTGGCCCTAATTTTCCACAAGGGCAGCCTAGATTCAGGTTATCTCAGGATGGATTGCTATGGATCTTAGGAGACGAGCCGGATGGCGAGACGTACTTCCGTACTTGATTATTATTCCGCTGTGTATTCAGTTATGGGACAAGTTTATATAACTCTCCAGTTGTGTGTTATGAAATTGTTGTAATCTGATGATGTAATGTATAAACAGATATAGTTTCTTTTTAAAGATTAGTCATTTATTTATTATATATTGTTCTGCTGCAATTGTGAGATTCTGATATTGTTTCTACTTCTTCTTCTACCTGCTTTTTCTTTAACCCTAATTGTTCAGTTTTCCAACATTCGATTGTTCGGCATTAGATACATTGGACATATTGATGCTAATTTTTAGGCGTTGAAAAATCGGGTTGTTACAATGTGGTATCAAAGCTGAAGATTAAGCGAGAACCTTGGCTCTGGTGGGGATTACTCATTAGAAATAGAGTCAGTAGTACTCTAGAATGAGTTTGAGTGTATTAGTAGATATGAGCGCGTAGTTGTTAGTGAATATAATTTTTTTTATTGTGTTGATTTATCAGTTGAGTGTTTATGGATTCTGGGACGTCATGTCATCGATATGGGTTTCTAAACTCTTAAACAAGATAAACCGACACAGTATTGTTTTAAAATAGGGTAAATGAAATAATTTTACCCAAATAATTTTTGTATATAAAAGAAATAATTTTCCGTAGATTATTATAAATATATATGGTTGCTTGGTTGTTAGGAAATGATAATATTAAATTATTATCATTGTGTGTGGAAATTGAACTAGAAATTGAAATCATAACCAAAATCTAAGAAATAAATTCATATACAAATGAAGTTTATAAATGTGAAATTATAAATGTGATTTATAATTGAAAATGAAATAAAAATTCCAGCGTAATATTTGAATATGAATTAAAAGGTTTTGGAATTCGAAATTTTTGAAATTAAATTTCTTTGAGTTTGAAAATGATTTTCAAAGGTTTGGAGGAATAATGGTGATATTATTTGAGAAATATTTTTGATTTGAATTTAAATTCTGGCTAGATTTGGAATTTTAAAAAATATTTGAAATATTTTTGAAGGGATAAAAGCACTAAACTCTTTCCGGTCATTGGAAAATAATTCCGATGATGATCGCGACATCATCGATGTTCGTTTTCGTGTTTCCAAAGAAAGGATTGCTACATGAAGGTTTTAAATTGAAATAGTTTGCAAAGCTGGGTTTGGTTTTAAATTCAAAGGATAATTTGATATGCAAATTGATTTATGTATATGATTGATGTCAAAAACGATTTTGATATGTTGAAGTTTTAGTTTAGTGAAACTGTTTTGATTTTGGAAATATAAAGGAAATATTGGATATACTAAAGGATTTTTTTGAGATACAATTGATTTCAATGATGTTTTGAAATATATAAGCAATCGTTTAAAACTCTGGGATCTTATTTAAAATGATATTTGGTACAAATAAGTTAGACTAATAAGTTGGAAATTTGTTCGTATATTTGGTACAAAATGATATTTGATCTTTATTTCTTTCTTTGATACTTGACTACAGATACAATTCGTTTCTAAGTACTTGAATACAATTGCTAAATAAAAATCTTAAGTCTTGAATGAGGGTTGAATGTGGCAGAGTCTCCTCGGTGTTCTCTAAAATCTGATCCCTTTTTCTATGCCCCTGCCCCTCTATTTATAGGCGAAGGTGGGTTGGACTTCCTTGGTGGGCCTGGTAGCTGAATATCTTGGCCCAAGTGGAGTGGTCTCTGTGCGCCAAACCAGAGAGGCCGAATGATCAAATGCCGAACGTCCAAATGCCGAACGTACCCCTCTGTGCCAAACGAAGTGAAGCCGGACACTATGAATGCTGAACAGTCCCTTTATACCAAACAATCTCCTTTGGCCAAACGAGATGAGGCCGAACACACTGAATGCTGTAGGGAGCACTTGTGTCGAACGATACTAGAAGCCGAACCAATGTCTTGGTCGAACGATGGCTAGGCCGAACGAGATGAGGCCGAATGCTCTGAGTGCCGGACACTTCCCAATGCCAAACAAGGTATGGATGCCGAATGATATGGAATGTCAGATGACCCTACCATGCCGAACGCCCAGCGATGCCGGATGTCACTTGATGTTGAACGTCCTTTGACCGAGCGATGTCTTTGGCCGAGCGCTGTCTAACGCCGAATGCTCTTTAGATGCCGAGCGCTATCCAATGCCGAACGTTCCTTGATGCCGAACATTCCTTTGTGCCGAATGCTTCTGGGATGCCAGTCGTGATGTGCTGCCGAACGAACCAGCTTAGCCGAACATTGGGGAGGCCGAGTACTAGGTTGCCTGGTCAAATCTCTCGGAAACACCACCAGAATCACAATCCTCTGGGTGGAGATACTTGATTTTACGAGCAACAAGTTCACCCAATTGATTTCCCAAAGCTATAATCATACCTTATCTCGCTTGATTAATTTTCAAGGCCACAATCACACCTTTTCTCGCTTAATAGATTACAAAGAAGTCTATAACTCTGAATAGCACTGAGAAACTTGTTGAGCTAGTGATAGAAAATCAAACTAGAAGTAATCGAGTTTGATTAAATGTTGATTTCGACAGAGTAATTATAGGAATACGTATTAAGAAATGTGGAAGAAGAAGAGGAGTGAAAAACCAGAAAATCTGATATAAAATTCATTGAAACTGACCCCTATTTATAGAAGAACAACAGCCATGTACATTCGTGAAGAGTTATGGAGAATAGACATTTCTTTTGAAATTTGAATTTTGAAACTAACTGACACCATATCGACATGGTCACCATGAGTATGTCGACATCCAAAAGCAATTTTTGATGATTTCATTTTCTTTGAAAATGACCTTTATCTTATATTAAAACTAATTTAAACTTTATAAATATACTTGACTATGTATAAAATTCATAAGTAAATATAGAGAATAATATATATAGAATTTAACTATAATTTTATATTTAAATCTAAGTATAAATATTTAAAAGTTAAATATATTATATTTAAAGATGGTTTAAAATCAAGAGTAATTTTGCTTTGAAATTAAAGATGATTTTGAGGCCAAAATTATTTAAAATCGGGATATAGGTTTTTGAATCTTTTAAAAAGAAAATTTTGAAATCATTTTAAAAAAAGATAATTTTGTAAAATGATTTGAATAAAAATTAGCGGACACAAAACAATGTTCCACTAGATTTTTCGTAGGTTCCATCCTACTTAGGGTTCCATCCTATTAACAGGCTCGAAGTGGATTCCATTCCACGAATAAATTGGATTTTAAGATGCCAGTGCTTTTCTAGGAGTTTTAACAAAATTTCGAATAAAAATACTTATTCCTGAAGTCTTGAACTCTTGATAATCTTGATACTCATGAGTCTTCAATCTTGATATCTTGAATCTCTATACTGTACAGTCTTCATTCTTGGTACCTGCATGGTTAAATCCTGCATATACATATATATCTAAACTTATAATGTTAGTATTTACATTTTATAATCTATTCTAAGGTTGTTATCATCAAAACCATCATCTCACGGACTAACAATCTTCCTCTCTTTGATGATGACAACCTTTGTTTATAAAATATTACTTCTATCCTAATAACTCCCCCATAATTTATGCCTAACTACCCTATTTTATACATCTCTCCCTTTGTTATCAACAAAAACTAACTCCCCCTCATTCTTGGACTATAGTACCTGCATTGATAAACTATACAATGGAATATATAATAGATAAACTAAGAATTAATTATACTTATGATCATGATAATTAATTTGAGACTATATACATTTTAATGTGTATATATATATATATATGTATGTATATATGTTTTATACAGTAAACATCAAACCAATCCACACCAAGTATCAATCCAAACCAAATCAAACCAAATCAAACAAATAATTCAAACAAAGCAAACAAATAAAATTAAACATTACGAGGAACTTCCACCCATCCTTCTACTCCAAATATATGGTCTGCTTTAATGGCATCCTAATTTTCATTGTCATTGGTGAGAGAGACGGGAGGATGTGCATCGTTATCATCCTAGTGCAGAGAGGAGATCATACATCGTATCGCATCGAAGTGCCTTTCTTGTTCCTTGATCATCTGCATTTGACTCAATTCTTAGTGTCGTTGGTTACGAAGAATAAATGAGAGAATATTCTTGAACGAATTACGAACTTCTTCAAGATTTTTGGATAAATTGTGAATTGGATTAGCCATAGTTGAATTTGTGAAAGAAATAAAAGATATATAAGAAAAGAAATAATTTTCAGTGAAGAATTCTGGAAGAAACAGGTATTTATAGGTGTAGAAATTCGTTTGAAATGAATAGACATTTGGTAGTTAATCAAATTTCAAATTCAAAATCAATTGTCATTTCTGACCAGTACATGTCGACATGGTCATAGGGGGTATGTCGACATGGATTAGTGCAAAAGTATGACTAATTTTATTTGGTGAATAATTTTGTGTGTATATATATATATATATATATTTAAATAATATACTAACATTTATTTTGGAGATAAGATAAGCTAGATAACAGAAAGGAAATTTCATTTCATTGCATACTAAGATGATACAACGATTAAACACAACAAACAACATGAACTTTCGAATTAAAACAAACTAAAACACATACAACAAGATACGAAAAGAGAAAACTAGTTAGAGGATGATGATGATGAAGATAGTCCAAGTTTCCTGCTGACTTTGGATATGAACTTGTTCATCTTTGAAGAAATATTATCCAACTTTTTACTAACGGATCTTTTAAGAATCCGTTGATTCTCAACAATAGTCTTTAGGTTTTCAAGAAGGGTTTTGTTGGATGGATTAGAAGGATAGTCGATGCTTTCCAAAGAGGTTTCATCTTCTTCTTCTTCTTCTTCAATTTCCATTTCATCCCCTTCTTCTTCTTTCTCTTCCTCTTCTTCCATTTCGGTAAGGGTCTCCCAGGCTGAAAAACAAATGGAATTTTCATAAGTGAAATGTTGGAAAGATTGAAAACTTTTCTAGAAACAAATTCTTCGCCTTTGAAATCCACTCCAAAATAGTTCAAAATCCGAGTGAGATAAATTCCATGATATAAAGTATTCTCACCCATTTCAAATTTTTGGGATGAAGTTCATCCAAAATAACTTACGCCCAATTAACATCATAGTTTCCAAAAATAGCAAAAAGTTCTTTGCAAACTTTTGAAATAGGATTGTTAAAATTCCCCGATCTTGGGGTCAAAGTATGTTGCAGAAGAAGATTGACAATTCTTGATTTTGGTCGAAAATTTTGATTTTTAAATTCAAAATCATCATCTCCTTCGAAAATGTGATGAAATGTCTCGCGATCATTTTCATCGATTTTAAAACTAGAAAGTTCCATTCTTGAATTCTTGCAATTGAGAATGGTACCAAAAAGATCACAATTCAAAATAATTCTAGTGCCTTTAATACTACTCCAAATTTCATTCTCATTTCCTTCATAAAATCCACGATTTAAATTAGCATAGAAAATTTTGACAAGATTAGGATAGCAAACAAAATCATTTTGAGAAGCATCAATAAGACTAAAAACTCCATTGTTTGCAAAAAGAGAATCAATTTCATAAGAAGAAATTTTTTGAAAAATAGCAAACTTTCCAGGATGGACTTTGAGATAGTTAGCATAATTGATGAATGCTTTTATTGCCTCCGGATCATTGAATAGTTTCTCCTTAATTTTTTTGGAAATTCTCATGGTGGAAGGGTTTCTTAAAGAAGCCATTAAAGTAGAGAGTAGAGAGCTTGAAGTTATGAAGAGAGAGTTTGAATTTGAAAATGGGAGTGAAAAGATATGATAAAAGATAGTGAATAAATAGATTCTCAAAGGACATATTCTCTGGTCAAAAGGTAGCTTTTCAGAGAGTTGAGTGAAGTGAAAAGGTGGAGGGAAATTCAAACATTTGAATTCAAATTTTGAAATTCAAATTTTGAAATTCAAATTCTGGTACCGATGTCGACATCATGGTATGGACCATATCGACATGTGCCAGTGAATTTTCATGAATTATTTTTCCTAAGTTTTCTAATACACACACACACACACACACACACACATATATATAAATGTACTTATTATTTTTAACGTCTATATATATCTGAAATATTATTAGACTTATAGTATATTTCAGAAAAATATACTATTAAAAATAATAATAAAATAATAATAAAAAATATAAAATAAATTTTAAAATTCAAACAACATACCAATTCAAAATCAATCAATCAAGCAATCAAGCATCTAATTCTAAGCAAGCAATTTCAACCAATGGTATTGTAAACGTGTACCATTTTCTGAGTCCGTTTCTCTGAATTCGTCGGAGTCGTAAACTGCCGTGAAACACAAATTCGAATTATCTCTCCTTTGATCATCATCACTTGAGGACGAGTCTGAGTCATCCAGCGTATCAGTAAATGCACGCTTTCGTTTCTTTGCTGGAACATTGTTCATAGGAGGATTTTGCCTATCTGCATACGGACAGTCTCTTTTGATATGGCCTGGTTCGTCACAGTTGTAACATTTGACATTATTTTGCACTACATTTTGATTTCCAGAGTTCTTATAGTTGTTTCTCTTGAGATTATTCATCTTTCTGTATTTCAAGAATTTCCTAAAATTTCTGGTCATCATGGTTATCTCTTCATCATTATCGATGTTTGAGTCTGATCCATCGGTCAATACATTGAATGCCATTGATTTCTTTTCAGATGCTTTGCTTTCTCTTCTCCCAATCATTCGAACTTCATACGACATTAGATTTCCAATTAAGTCTTCTATCTTTAAAGTACTGATGTCATTTGCCTCTTCGATAACAAGTGCCTTTTGATCCCTTTCTGGAGTAAGAGAATTTAAAATCTTTCTGACTTGATCTTTTTCAGAAAATTCCTTTCCCAAGGATATTAGAGAATGTACAGTATCCTGAAATCTACTATACATATCTGAAATAGACTCATTAGGATTCATTTTAAATAATTGAAACTAATTTGTGAGCATGGAAATTTTAGTATGTTTAACTTTGTTTGTTCCTTCATGAGTAACTTGCAAAGTTTTTCAGATTTCATATGCAAACTTACAAACTGACACTCTATTAAATTCATTTCTATCTAGTGAACAAAACAGAATATTCATTGCCTTAGAATTATTTTGAGCAACAACCTTTTGCTCAGCAGTCCACTGTGAAAAATCAGTTGTGGGTTCAAAATATTTAGTTTGTGTGATATTCCAAGTGTCTAATCCTATAGATTGTAAATATATTTTCATCCTACATGACTAATATGCATAGTTACTGCCATTAAAAAGTGGTGGTCTGACAGTAGATTGACCTTCTACAAATGAACTAGTGATAGGGATACTAGTGTTAGTAACAGTAAAGTGATGGTAGCCATTTTGAAAACTTCTCAAAAATCAGATTATGAAAATTTGAAAACCTTGCTCTGATACCAATTGTTAGAAATGAGGATTACGGATCTTAAGGCTAGGATTAACACTAGAGGTAGGTGAATAGTGTTTATAAAGAATTACTAAGTCTTTTTGAGTTTATGTTAATTTAAACACAGATGTATGCAATATACAGACAAAGATATAATCACAGAAACAAACACAGATGCAGAAATAAAATAAAAGCAGTAAAGGAAACAACACACCAGATTTTATACTGGTTCGAACTTACCCTATATCCAGTCCCACAGCACAAGTACGGATTTCCTTTCAAAAGGAATCTTTACAATTACACCCTCGATTTCAAGGCTACGAGGTACACCCTCCAGAATCACAATCCTCTGGGTAGAGATACTTGATTTTACGGGCAACAAGTTCACCCAATTGATTTCCCAGGGCTACAATCACAGCTTATCTCGCTTGATTGATTTTCAAGGCCGCAATCACACCTTTTCTCGCTTAATAGATTACAAAGAAGTCTATAACTCTGAATAGCACTGAGAACCTTGTTGAGATAGTGATAGAAAATCAAACTAGAAGTATCGAGTTTGATTCAATGTTGATTTCGGCAGAGTAATGATAAGAATATATATTAAGAAATATGGAAGAAGAAGAGGAGTGAAAAACCAAAAAATCAGATATAAAATTCGTTGAACCTGACCCCTATTTATAGAAGTACAACAGCCATATCCATTCGTGAAGAGTTATGATGAATAGACACTTCTTTTGAAATTTGAATTTTGAAACTAACTGACACCATGTCGACATGGTCACCATGAGTACGTCGACATCCCAAAGCAATTTTTGATGATTTGATTTTCTTTGAAAATAACCTTTATCTTATATTAAAACTAATTTAAACTTTATAAATATACTTGACTATGGATAAAATTCATAAGTAAATATAGAGAATAATATATACAGAATTTAACTATAATTTTATATTTAAATCTAAGTATAAATATTTAAAAGTTAAATATATTATATTTAAAGATGGTTTAAAATCTGGAGTAAATTGACTTTGAAATTAAAGTTAATTTTGAGGCTAAAATTATATAAAATGAGGATAGAGTTTTTTGTATCTTTTAAAAAGAAAGTTTTGAAATCATTTTGAAAACAAGATAATTTTTTAAAATGATTTGAATAAAAATTAGCGGATACAAAACAATGTTCCACTAGATTTTTCGTAGGTTCCATCCTACTTAGGGTTCCATCTCTTTAACAGGCTCGAAATGGATTTCATTCCACGAATAAATTGGATTTTAAGATGCCAGTGCTTTTCTAGGAGTTTTAACAAAATTCCTAATAAAAATACTTATTCTTGAAGTCTTGAACTCTTGATAATCTTGATACTCATGAGTCTTCAATCTTGATATCTTGAATTTCTATATTGTACAGTCTTCATTCTTGGTACCTGCATGGTTAAATCCTTCATATACATATATATATAAACTTATAATGGTAGTATTTATATTTTATAATCTATTCTAAGGTTGTTGTCATCAGAACCATCATCTCATGGGCTAACACGATACTAGTTCGGAAGTGAAATTTTGTGATCAAGTAAGCGATCAAATTCGGTATTGCGTACGGATGATATATGTACATCTACAGGCTTGAATGAATAGATATTGAAAATTTTGTAAAGAAATGTTTAAAATGATTTAATAATATGATTGGATATTATTGCTTAATAGCATACAGGTGTTTTAAAAGCAAAAGGAAATTGATGTTTCGAATTCAGAAGATAAATTGAATTCCTCGACAATAAGGTATGTATTTAAATTTCTGTATGAAATTTGATTAGGTTTCTGATCTTGCCACTTGGCATTTTGTTTTCTTTTGAAATCTAGGGGCCCATAGTAGCATTTTGTAGTCATACCGATCTAGCCGCGCAAAGGAGAAGTTGGCGAATTTTTTTAAAATTTTAGGTAGTTAGGAATTTTTTGAGAAATTTGGATAATTTAAAATTTAGATTTAAATTTAAATTCGAATTGTGGAGAAAATAATATTGTTTGGAACTTATGGTTGAGTTTGGGAAGTTAGTAAGAAATGATAGTGTCTTTAATAAAAAATTGTTTTGGAAAGTTGAAATTGTTAGGTTATGGGATATTATTAAAAAACTATTTGGATTGGGAAAATAGTAAAGGGGTTATGGATCATTCTTCTTAACTAGTAATTTTGGAATGAAATTCTTTTAAGGGGGGAAGAATGTAATGACTCGAAATTTCTAGATATTTGAAATTGGAATATTTAATAGATTTTTAATATTCGAAAGTTAGTTTAACTTGAATTTCAAATATCACTATTTATTTGGCAATTAAATTATTGAAAGTTGGGTAAAATATTGAATCTTCAGTTTTATGCTTCTTAAAAATATTTCAAGGGCATATAAAATTTATATTAATAGTACCGAAGATAATGGAAGCTTCAGAATTGAACTTGGAAGTGTTTTGTTCAGTTTTGAATATGTATCGTTTAAATCGATATTTTAAAATAGCCTTCCAAGGCAAAGTCTCAAAATTCGACGAAACTAGTTCCATTGGATCCATAATAATGTATTATTATTGGATTTCGATTTTTGTAGTGTTTGGAGTTGTCGTGTAATCGTACAATTGGTAAACGCGCTGAAAATCTATATTGAAATTCAATATTATAACTGCGTCCAAAAAGCTATCTTCTCCATACAATCGAATTAGGACTCGAAACCTTTTCCATTATGCTCGAAATAGGGGTATAATATTATGAACACCTAGCGACACGCCTCGACAGGGGTTCGAGATTGTAAGTTGCGTAATTCGGGACGATTTGAATTTGAATTTAAAATTATACACACACACACACACACAGACATATATTCATACACAACAGACAAATTAAACACGTTTCCATCTTTAGCAGCACGTGTCCCTTCGACAATTAGCAATCAAACACGTATTCATCTTCGTGCCCTCTATGTTTGCACACGTCTCTCCTAAAAATAAATAAAAGAAGCCAAGCATTTTGAAATCAAAGAAAAATCAATTTCTCCTTAAAACAAATCCATGGGCGAACGATCTTTTATTCTTTAAAACCAATCCCACATCCCAGTTCAATTGAAAATACCCAAACAAACGAGGCTACTGCCCTTCAAAATGAAATTTGAAATCGAGACACCGAGCATCATTACTTCATCTCTTTTCAAAGAAAATCGGGATTTCCCAAATCGAACGAGCTCACGTTCGATAGAGCAAGCAAAAAGAGGTAGGGCAGCGACGCTGTGGGGTGTCATCGGTTGTGGCGTTGTTTGGTGTCGCGGTGGTGACTGCGATGTGCGTTGGGTGTGGCGATTCGCAAGGTCGTTGGCGCCGATGGCACGCGATGGTTCGCCTCGCGTGAAGCTCGGCATGGAGGGGGTTGCGATGGTCGATTCGGCAAGTCAATCGAGGCGGCGACCTGGTAAGTCGAGGAGGGTGGCTCGTGTTGTTCGTTGACGAGGCCATGGATAGGGGGGCGTTCGATCACTCTAGTGAGTCGATGGCAAGTATAATATGGTTAGCTTAGTTTTAATTTAATTAAATTATGATAGGGGAAAAAATTATTTATATATACAGAAAATTTTTTGGAAATTTATATATATGGGGATAAGATTTTTGAAAATTGAAAATTTTAATATGTTTGAAAGTTTATATAAATTAGATTTTTATGAAATCTATATAGACTATTTTATAAATATATATGTAGTTTCTAAAGAAAATAAATATGCATATACATATTTTAGTTTACTAAGTTATTTTAAATAATGGAGTACGGGAATTTATGTGTTAAATAAACTTGTTTAATTATTTTTAGTTACAAAAAGAATTATTAAAATAAATTTGCTTAAATAAATTATTAGTCTAAATTAAATTAATAAATGAAAATAGACCGTTTGATAATCTCAAATACTAATCAACTATATAATGTTTATACAAGGTTAAAAATCATGAAAACAAGCTGGAATGGAAATGGATTGCAAAATAAAAGCAAAGGTGAGAACTTCTCACTCAATCGGATTACCCGGTTTAATTTAAATAGTTAAATTAAAATTATTGGTTGTTTGCTTGGATTGATAACTGTTATCAGTTGGATTGGTATGTTATATATAATAGTGTATATATATATATATATTGGAGTGATTGATTTCCAGCATTATATAGCGGATGACCCCATATACCATGATATTCCACCTCAAAGTGGAATTGGTATTTTATATTATGCAAACATCTGTGAATGCAAGGAAACGGGTTGGAGGGATCCAACTGGATTCCTCAAATGTTTGAATTTATTTCATATGTTGTGATATGATTTATTGATAATTTGTGATTGATTATTTTGGTAACTGAAATTATTGAAGGCCATGGTTTGACCGAATATATTCTGGTATTTTAAGATACTAGAAAAATACAAATTGGATTGTTGGAGGTAAAATAATTTTAGAGAATTGGATAAGTTAAAAGAAGGAATTTGTAAAGGATAAAGGTTGATTTTTGAAATCATATTGAATAAATTCCAAGTATGGGGAAAAAGATTTTTATAAATAGAAATAAATGGATTTTGAGAACTTAAGTAGTATTTGTTAAAATTTGAAGAATTTATTTTAAAATTTGAATTTTAAATGGTTTGGAAGAAATAAAGGGAGTAAAATTTAGTATGAAAGTAATATTTCACATTATAAATAAGATTTTAAATCTAAATAAAGGAGTGAATATGGAATTTGAAATAATTTTGGATATGTAAAGGAATTTATTTTTAAAGGGACTAAATTTTGGAATTCAATTTGGAGATTGATTTAGTGTTGAAACTGTGTTTATTTTAAAAGGGAATGAGACTATGGAATTTATAAAGTGGGTTTATAAAGTGAAATAAGATATCAGTGGATATCTGGAAGTATAAATTCGCGGTGGGAATTTATAATGGAATGGGTAGTTTGTTTTAAAAATAAATAGTGGTTCATTTTTGAAGGTGTGAGAGAAAAGCATATTTCCCTGAAAAGCCAAGTACGTTTCCAAAAAAGATTTTTAAGTATAAGTGGGAAGTTTTAAAGTTGTTTTGAAAGAATGTTTTTGAGAAATTATTTATTTAAGTTGTTTAAATTTTAAAGTTAAATATTTATTAAATTAGTTATAGTAGTAATAATTTTAAAGGGTTAATTGGTAAATATGATTTAAAAAGATAATTATTAATATTTATATTTTTTTTATAAAGTAGTTTTATTTTAAATATAGTTTGGCTAAAGTTTTTATTTGGAAAACTTGTATAGAATTCAATAACCTTTATTTTTAAATTTGTTTTGGCTTAAGTTTTACATGAAAAATTATTATTAAATTTTATAACTGGTATTTTAAATAAAGTGTTTTAAATAGTTTTAATTCTAAGTATTTTAAAGCATATATATTTTTAGATAAAGTGATTTATATTATTTTAAAATCTAAAGCATTTAGTCTTGGTGATTTTATGTGGAAATAAACAATATTTGGAATTTATTCCGTGAGAGGAATGTGATTTGAAAACAGTTTTCAAAAGGGTTGAAGTGTAGAAAAATTTATTTCTTGCGAAGATATATTGAGATAAATAATTTGGAAAACTATTTAAATCTGATGGTTGTTTATGGATGTTATTTGATAGTACGAGCTCAGAGGTTATGTAGTTGATATTTATTAGTGATATATTCCAATTTGGTAATGTGGCATGCTAAGTGCTGAGCATTGGTTGATCGAAGCATGGCTTTTGTGAAAAGCGTAGCTTTATGGGACAAGATTTCATCGAACCTCACACCCCGGAAATGGTCGAAACATGAAAGGATGAAGCAAGGTTATGAGGGTCGAGCCCTCTTAGGGTATGTGCATTTCCTTCTGGATAAAAAAGTGGTATCATGGTATGGAGCCCATATATTTTACTTATGTGGATAAAAAGTGGTATTCTGGTATGGAGCCCATATATTTTACTTATGTGGTTGTTGGAATTTGAGGCGCCTCGGTAAAGGTCGGTTACGACCGGGGGATGACATACCAGAGACAGTTAGTTACCTAGTTACAGAGGTAACCCAGTCTTGTGTTGGCAGAGATCCGGTTAGGTTCTCGAGACGTCCCTCCAGAGGCGTACCCATTCAGATAATGAAAGTTCCTTAGCCTTGACCATTTGTTGGAAATCCAAACAAAACAATATGAGCCCTTTACGATTTTAGTTGCAGAACCTGCCATTTAACATGGTAGCTATAGTAGGCATACTATAATGGTACGTATGCTGGCTTTGATTAATATTATACTTGCAAATGTTTCCATACTATGCACTAATAATAATATCAAAAAGGATTTTTGCGTACCAAGCATGTTTGACTACTATAAGGAGAAACCTCCTGTGTGCCGGGAGACCTTATGGTAGTTTCATTTTCCAAAAGCATGAACGGATTTCTTTTTTTGTACAAATAACTGTTTTTAGTTCTCACACCAGCTCCATGACCGACTCGGAGTTTATTGTTCCCTTTTCTAAACTCTTGGTGCCCCTAATTTTCCACACGGGCAGCTTAGAGTCAGGTTATCAGTAGATTCTTGATGGATTGCTGTGGAGCTCAGGGGACGAGCTGGATGGCGAGACGTACTTCCGTACTTGATTATTATTTCTCTGTGTATTTAGTTATGAGGAAAAGTTTATATAACTTTCAAGTTGTGTGCTATGAAACTGTTGTACTCTGATGATGTAATGTATAAACAAATATAGTTTTCTTGTTTAAAGATTCGTCATTTATTTATTATATATTGTACCGCTGTGATTGTGAGATTCTGATATTGTTTCTACTTCTTCTTCTACCTCCTTTTTCTTTAACCGTAACGGCTTAGTTTTCCAGCATTCGATTGTTCGACATTAGATACAGTGGACGTATTGACGCCGATTTTCGGGCGTCGAAAAATTGGGTCATTACATTGGAATTCGAGTTGATTTGAATCGATTTGTGAAATTTGAGGAAATTATAAATATTTTACATTATAAATTATTTTAATACACACACACACACTATTTTAATATAAAACTATTTTTAATATAAACTATTTTAGTATACTAATTATTTAATACAAACCGTTTTATTTTTATAAACTATTTTATTATGTATACTATTATTAATATCTAAACTATTTAAGTGGTGGAAGTTATGATTTAAAAGTTATGGTTTTCCCAAGTATTATGATTTCAAAGCGTTTTGGTTTCGAAAGGGTTATAACTTTGAAAGTGCTATAATTTGGAAATAGATATATTTGTAAGGGAAATGATATTGTATTGACATGGTTTTGAAATGGAAATGATATTTTATTGATATGCTTTTGAAATCGAAATGATATTGTACTGATATGGTTTTGAGATGGAACGATATAGTAATGGTATGGTTTTGAAATGGAAATGATATTTTGGTTTTGAAGTATAAATTATTTTGAAATGACCATGGTGTTATGTGAAGTTTGGTTGTTAACAGCGTATATTTCTACAAAGTAGATAGTTCCATGGATCCTAAGAGGATGGGTATCCCAAACATCCTTTAAGTTACTCGTATTTCAGTTGATATTTCACTTGAGTTTGATTTATTGATATAAGAATGTAAATCCTAACTCGAGTATTTTGGTTTTTGCTTTACGCTCGAGTCAGACTGAGTGTCACAACATTTGAGACTCACCTTCAGATTTGGAACTTCGATTGGAGATCCATCTATCTATCCAGCTTTCAGTTATTTAGTTGACTCCGTTGATATATTCAAATTTTGTACTTATTATTGTATTCGAGACTTTTGTTGTATCTTGTTTAATTATGTTATATATATAGTAGCTTCATGAACTACTATTCATTTGTTTCGCTGCTTATTTTTATATTACTCTTTACCTATGATTTATTTACTTACTGTATATGCTGAGTTTTGCCAAATTTAAATTAACAATCTGATATTTTGAGCAATTCAAGTCCGACAATGTGCGAATGCGAATGGTTGAAAATACCGGGATGTTACATTACTACTGGGCCAAAACCAATTCTAAACGACCCGTCTGCAAAAAGGTATAAAAATAATATACCTTCTACCAAAACTATACCTACCCCGAATGCCATTGTTCCGACTACTTCTACTAAGGATCAGGTGGACCGGGTGATTGATTTCATCCATTACGTTATTGATGATCACCTGCCCAACATTGTAGGGAACTCTCGAGTGAAGTTAGCTGATGACATTGATAGCTTTAGGAGAGTGATGAGCATGAGGATGGACGACCACCTCAGGGTAAAGATCTCTTCTCTCTTATGATATATTCATCTCTCTAGTTTCGTAATGACCTTCTTTTTCCAGGTCCTAGTTGACTTGTCGGTTCTCCACCGAGGGTTCCAAAAGCTAAAGGGAGAGTTGGTGAAGGCTGATGATGCTGGGAGACAATTAGCTGAATACAGGGAAAAGGCTGAGCCCATTGAGAAGTAGTTTGCTGAATATAAGGAAAACGCCGAGAAGGAGGCCCAGGTGAGAGGGAGAAGAGGCTTATGGAGGTGAAAGCCTATGAGACAAAAATCGCGAAATTGGAGGAGGCCTTAGAAGATCAAAAGGCTAAGCATAAAGAAGAGCTAGTAGAAGCTAAGAAAGTGGTCTCGGGCTTGGTCACTAATGAAGAGGCCGATATGGTGGCTGCCGCTAAAGCTTTTAAGATACTCTACAACGCCTACGAATTCAACCGGGAAAAGGTGCAATTCTCTTTATAGGCTTTAATCCTAATGGCAAATAGACTGAAGAAAGCTTTACCTAGAAGTATGAACAAGCTCGACCCTCAGCTGGTATTTGATCCTCGGCTCCAGTGGATGAGGTTGCTGATAAGAAAAAGGTAAGTCATCATTCTAATTCCTGAAAATCTCCTGCTGATAATGTTTGAGCTTTTAGTCTGCAATATTTTTAATACATTTCCTTTCTGTGTATTTGTCTTTGATGGTTGTAGGCTTTGGTGGTACACTTATTTGATGTTTGAATTTTTGGCGAACTATTTCCTTATTAATTTTGCCGCATCTATTTTAAAGTACTTATTCCTTTACCTATGTTTAAATAGAAAAAACTGTGTTTCACTTCTAACTATGAAGTATTATGAAAGAGGAGTCAAACCAAAAACTCGAAGTTGTTAGCAACCATAGGTGCCCTTAAATCCAAACTTACATCTAGTAGACTAAGGAATGTAAGCTTGTTCAAAAAGATCAATCAGATATCAGAAATACACGATCGAACTTGCGCCACATCAATTAAGTCTCTTAGGCTAAGAGGTGCCATATTAACTAATAAAGTCTTGGATCTTAATGGTAAATTAAAAGCTTGCTTTATATGACCAAGACGAGGTCTTTCAAGAGTTGCTCGACTCTCTAAACTACATTCAAGAGACCCTCAGTTGAAGAGTAAAAGGCTACCTTACCTTAGGAGATTCTATGATCCAAGCTTAGCTATAACTTCAGACGTTCTATCTAGTTACCAAAGTGTAACTCCATCTCCCTTAGCTATTGTTGAAGGTAATGCTCCCAAAAGTGAACATGTTTTGGAATTCGTTCCCCAATATGTTCCGAAAGCTAACCTTAATCTATCCCTAGTCGATTCTTTTCCTCCAGAACTTCTTATAAAAAAGGGTGGTATTGGGAAGGACATTTCTTTCTCTAATATGGCAAGACCATTGGGGTCCCTTGCAATACTAGAAGTAAAAGCCATAGGATTAATTTTTCTACTAAGGAGAAATTTTCTTATCTTAGGGGACCATAAATTTTGTACCCTTTTTTATCTGTACTAATCTTTAACAAAATGAAATAAAGTTACCTTTATGATGATATGCCTTTTATGGATTAATTTGAATTTCTTTTAGCGGCAATCATGTCCCAGCTGCTTAAAACTAGAGAGAGACTGTGCCTCCTTTCAATGGAGTCTCGATGATAAAATAGTTGAACTAACGAAGAGTAGTCCTGTTCTCGGTATCAATATCCATGTTGTCTTGAAAGACAACGAATCTTTAAAGCAAACTCTTGAAGAGTTATCCAATGAAGATGTCCGCTATTCCAAAGGGAGTTCTAGTTATTGGCCAGGCTTCAGAATTTTTCATTTCTAGTCTGTGGGTGTCTATGTCTTTCCTTTGACAATAATTGGATAAATTTTACCGAGAGCTTTCGAGAATAAAATTACAAGAACATGAAACTAAAAATAAGTGAACTAATGAAGTTATAGTTAATGCCTCTCTAGCTTGTGGAATGGGTAGTGGTAGAGGTCGTGCTAGTATGAAACTTTCTTCTTCTTATAAAACCACCATTGTCCCTTCTAGGCCTCATCCCCAACCCGAAAGGAGTTCTCCCTTAGCCCAAGTACTCGATACATTAAATATTATTGTTAGTACTAAGGATGGTTGAAGAATCTTGTTCAAGCAGTTTAAGAAGGAATGGATATCTATGACATACGGTAAGATGGAATAGTACTTGAAATCTCGCCTAGAGAAGGCTGTTAAGGAGGCTAAAACTAAGGTCAAAAATATGTATGAAGGCCTATGAGACGTTGCCCTTTCCCCTTTCCTTCTTGTATATTGTATTCTTGTTGTACGAATAACCATTTAATCTATCTATAACAGTGAGGCCCATTTTTGTCTTTTTGGTTAACTAGCTTTTTTTAACTCGAGACCGCTTTGCTTGTCTTTTATAATTTTCTGAATTCTTCTTGCCCCTTGGAGTCTCGATGTACTACAGTTTTCGATGTCTATCCTTACAGTCCAAATTGGGGATTCTTACCCAATACATATTCTTATTACGGAACTTTTCTTTTAAAACTCCAACCTTATCATGAATTCTTTACGATTCTAAACTTATGCACGATACTTCTCGATTATGGCTTACTATGGTTAGGAATCTACCCAATGCATTAAACTTCTTGTCCATGGCTCACTATCATTGGGTTCTACCTGACACTCCAATTTAATTGAGAATCTACCCAACATTCTAACTAATTGGAAATCTACCCAATGCATGGTACTACTAGACCATAGCTCACTATTATTGGGAATCTGCCCAATATACTAGTGTAGTTTAGAATCTACCTAACATTCTTATCTAATTGGGAATCTACCCTATGCATCGTACTACTAGACCATGGCGCAATATTATCGGTAATATACCAGATATTCTGATCTAACCAGAGATCTACCTTGTGCATGATTCCACCAACCGTGACTCACTACCAACATGCATTCTACTTTTTGACGTCTTTCTAAACCCAGGTGATATTAGCCTTACATTTTGTTGCGCATTGCTGTAGGGGTGCTGTTATGGCGAGCTCTATAAATTTATCGTTGGGTCCCAATCTACAACCAATTTTGGCTGGTGTCGACCATCTATAATCACTTTTGGCAAGTGTCGACCATCTAAAACTATTTTAAGTTATTGGTTATACCGAAGCTAATTGTATCTTGGTAAAAGTGAAGTAAAAGTGATTTCTGGTTACTTTGTAAAAGATTTTTGAATTTGAGTAGTTAATAGGCTTTACTTTTAGGTAGAAAACATATTTAATTTAGGTTTGAGAAAGAGAATTAACGAGAAAATTGATATTTTTAAGATCAAAGTGAAACTCTTTATTGACCTTGTCAGATCGATAAAAGAGTTTCGGTCCTTGGACTCTAAATGCAGACACAATTGAAAATAACTAAGAAAGGGGGCGTACTAGGTAAAATGTTATGGGTGTTGAGACTAGATTATACTTACCGAGAGAAGAACGAGCTAAACCGGAAAGGAGCGTCTTTGGTAAATAAGAGATTGCTTCAATTATGAAGATCTATGTAGTATTCCTGGTCTTCAAAAGGGGACATGTATGGGTATATATTTTAGTTAAATAAGTCTATACGAATTCTGCTGAAACATAGAAACAAAGTTGAAAATTTATAAAGATGCGCATTTAAGTAACTATTTAATAAACTCGGTCAATCTCCCTTTTTGTATTACGTTTCCTATGGCTCGAGAAAGTCTTCGACGCTCATCCATTGTATGCCCATTCGTTTGATGGTAAACACAATAATTGTTTTTTGATGCGTGGAGGATATTTGGATAACGGAGTTCTCCATGTGTTTTAAGAAAGGTCCAAGACAGGCTCTGATTGAGGGGGTGAAGACTTGGTCTCATTAGGCCTTCTTCCATTGTCGAGGAGTAGAAGTGATGGGGAGGGCTCTTTTAGCAGGGAGAGAGGAACTTTTGTTTATCAATATCACAACACTCAAATTATTTTTGTTCACTATAGCCTTGGCCATCTCCTGGAGTTGTGCGGACTCTTAGAGAGACTCCTAAAGATACTTCAAAAGTTGTCTGATCTGGAGTGCTTGAAGTTTATAAATAGGATCATATTCTTTGCCTTTCTCTTTCTCCGAGATGAGGGTAATCAATCTCTTAATGTTGTTCTCTTCAATGAGTCAAATATGAGGGTTAAGGGGCAACTCCAGTGTTAGCTTCTTAAGGTTAGTCATGGTTGGAGGGATGATATTATAGTATTTTCCGAGAGGGAAAAAATGATGGAGGTTCGAGGGCCCTCCTTCTAGCACCAAAAATGTTAGTAGAGAATTTTGTTTACACCAATACCCCAAGGTTCGAAGATATAACTCTGATAGTTACTTGGATTATGAGACTCGGGTATGAGGTTACCAAGACTTGAAATAAATAAGTTAGAGTTACAAAAGGTTAAGCTATAAAGTCGTGTTGGTTAATGAGAAGAAGATAAAGTTGAGAAAGTAAATAGCATCGAGACATTTTATAGCGACGAGCCAAAAGTCCCTACGTCCACTATCATTTCCTTGTTTGGTTACTCTTTTTTATCCGAGAGGCTTATTACAGTGAATCTAGATGTTTCTTCCATTAATGAGTTTTTGAATAGAGCTTTAATATAGGAAAGTACTATTTGAATGTGTAAGTTCTCTTTGCACCAAAACCAACATTTTTAGAGAATCCTCTACTTGGATTGCTGAGGTTGCTTGATGTGCAGCTACAATTGGAATTTTTTTTAGCATCTAGCGTTGTTGCTTAAGAGGTGTGGATTAATGACTTTTCTTCCCACCCAAATTGCCTCCTGCATCTGAGCCGCATTTTATCTCATTGGTCATCTTGACTGTTGATTCCTTTTGTTATAGATTGGTGCTTTGGGCTTTAGATTACTAATGGGCAATTCCTCTTTGGCCTGTGGTATTATTCTTCCGAGACCGGCTCAACCCATTCATTCTTTAAATACCTAAGTATCATAACTCTTACAATGCATATGAATACATAGCGTTGGACTCTCCTTAGGAAGATAACCATTGTTTTTACTATTGAGAATTTTTGTATAATAGTCGTTATTTCAAAGATGGATATTTTTAGTTAGATTCCCCAGTGCCTTTGCTTAAAGATGACTATCTGGATGTAAGTTCATCTTTACATACTCCACCTTACCTCAGTCTACTTCACTCAAGGTACTAATCGATTTTCATTTGCTCTACAGTTATCCCTTCGAAAGTCAAGAATGTATGCTTATACGAATGCTCAGTGGTCATAAGGCTTTCCTAGTCAATGAAAGGAAGACTTCCTACTTATCACGGATGTTTGGTTGCAATAATATCGATTCCTACACAATGGCATAGAGTCTCATATACACCACCTCCACCTGGTACCGCTCAAGTCGCTCTATTAGTTGATCTTTAAGCCAGGATACCTCCTCCGGCTCTAGCTTATTGTACTTCCAAATTTGGTGGGAAAGATATTTAGCACCATCGAAGATGAGGAAAAGAAGAAGGGGAAGAAGTGAAGAAGAAAAAGAAAAAGGAGAAGAAGAATACGAATCAACCGGGATGACCGCAAGAGATGAAAGGACCTTGACTTCTGCCCCTTGTTGGAAACACACAAGAAGAGGGTCCTTTAAGCCAGCATCTGATTCCTATAAAAGTCGAGCCAGATGGTCGCCTCTGCTTCCGATGCATGATGAAATCTATAACTTGTTGCTTAATTTGGGATCCGAAGGCCTATAAATTCTGACTTCAACACGTCAATATGCCATGACTTCTATAATGCCTTAAGCGAAATATCCTTTCTTCCAATCGAGAATAAAGATGTCACCTCGGCCTTATCGATCGAGATTGGCTCGTAGATTCAACCGTAGATTCACTATGGCACCTAAACACTATATTTAGGATCATAATTACTCTCACTCTACACATGCTCTTTTCTAATACCTAAGTTGTAATTCAATCTTCTCTTCTTTTTAGGTAAAATAGGAAGATACAATTTATATGATCACCTTAGCAAAAAGATTGGCAATAACCTTCATCTTCAATAATCGAGCTCTTAGCCTAGATACCATCGACAAATAGTAACCGATAGATAAAGTGCTAAGTGAAAATAAAGAGAGAAGGGAGAATAAGAAAGAAGATGTTCATCCGACTGTGATAGGGACTCCAGCTCCTGTCAATCCAAGGATAGTTAACTACTTCCCCTAGATTTGGATTCTTACACTAAACATGACCCGTTCGAAAAGGCTCAGTCTTCACCTCCTCCCACCACTTGGACTCCTAGTACTAGTGCTGCCCAAATTCTCAAATCTTGATTCCAACTCCCTATCAAAAACAAGGCCTTCTCGCTTGACATCTTCTAATTCACCCGCTGATACTATCCAAAGGTCCGACAAGGAACACACCACCGCTTCCATTCTATGGCTCTAAATCTTACCACTCTATTATAGATGCAATGCTAGCATCTTGACATATATTTAGCTAGGATCTAATTGATTATAATGTGGAGGACATCCCTTTGAAAGATCTAGAGATATAGATGTCACTCCACAACAAGGTGGTGGAGAAGTATAATCTATTGGTAAAGCTAACTAGACGTTTGGTGAACTTAAACAAGAAAAACGCCTTAACCATGAAACGATGGAAAAGCAGAGCGATAAGGATGAAAAAGTTACAAAGAGCTTATCTGACTGGCTAAAGAAGGTTGAGAGAGAATTTATGGAAAAGGAGAAGCTTCCAAAGAAGAAGATAAAAGGCACAAAGTTGAAGTTTAGGCTATAAAGGAAAACATATTCATGGGGCAACACTACTACAACACGGGCCATTTGCATCGGTTGTTTACCCCCCTTTTGCATCAGTTCAACATCCGATGCATATGCAACCGATGCAACAGGCTCAACAGTTTTGCAACAGTTCTAAAACCGATGCAAAACGATCCTTTTTGCATCGATTGTTACTAACAACTGGTGCAAAATACGGTTGGTTGCTTGGGCACAGCCCTCATGTTGCATCGGTTGTATTGAACGTTGATGTAAAAAAGGAACTTGTTGCATATGTTATTATTGGAAACCCATGCAACATAAGAGTCTTTGAATTTTAAAGGCTTCTTTGTTGCATCAGTTTTTTATAACAACTGGTGCAAACTAATCCCTCTATTGCATCAGCTATTTATACCTGATGCAAAAAAACCATCCCCAGAAATCATTATTACAGTACTCAAATAGACAATATATATATATATATATATATATGTGTGTGTGTGTGTGTGTGTGTGTGTGTGTGTTATTGATTATAACAAACAATTATTGCATGCAATATTACAATCATTCAAAATTAAATTTGATGGCAAATACAAACCGAATAACATAATACCAAAATAAACATATATCAATTATAGTGTTAATAATCTATACAAAATAATGGTTAATACATTCATTTTAGCAGCATAATTCAGATCTTTAGTAAAATCATTAAGTGGTACAGTCTTAAATCAGATCTTTAATTTGTATCGACCCGATATTTTCAACCATTCGCATCCATTATAAGTGTATAGGCAGACACTCATGCCGGAATTGAATTGCTCAAAATACCGCGTTGTAAATAAAAATTTGACAAATCTCAGAATATACGGTAAATAATAATCACATATCACAGACACAGAGTATTTAATAATGCAGCGAAAGTAAAAGAAATAGTAGTTCATGAAGCTACTATATAAATATATCAGAGTAAAATAAAATACAACAGAAGAAAATAAAGTACAACAGAAGTCTCAAGATGACAACCAAGTACAAGCTGAATAGAACAACAGTACTGGTATAGATAAGACTAGATAAGCAGATAATCTCCAGCAATTCCAATCTCCAGAAGTGGAATCCAAATCTGTGAATAACTCAGGCTGACCCAAGCATAAATAAAAATAAAAAATTCGAGTCAGGACATACATACTTATACAATGTAAACCAACTCAAGTGAACTGTAGCAAAGGTACAAGTAACTTAGAATATTTTTGGGACCGCCCATCCTCTAAGGATCTGTTAAACTATTTACTATGTAGTAATATTGCGTTATTATAATAATGTCTAATAGTAAAATAAACATACTTTTAAATAGCATTAAGGCTTTACATTTTCCACCTTAACACATAATAGTCCCAGTAGTCCATCCAGTATCAGCATATCTCTAGATCGGGAGACTACCCTAAATACTCCACCGGCTACGGGAGAAATCCAAACTCGTAGTAAAGGCTCGGTATGGTAAGTGACACGGCACACAAGGCAACGCCAGGGTAGATATACCATTTACGACACTCGGGCCGGTGGTAACGCAGTAGCAACATACGCCCACTGTGGAACACACTCCCAATCAAAATCGGAGGATGGCCATCTAATCAGTCACAAGTATGAGTATAGTATCGAAGAAATGAGTTCGCTACGAGGTGCGACCTCAACTGGCCCGAGTCTGCTCCTGTTTTATCCACCTTATGCCAACTCACGGGAGTTGGGTCCACGTAATATACCTCAAGAACGTCGCCACCATGCTACTTCATTCTGTAATCTCCACCGCGTACACGGTTGTCAAAGTTGTTTTCGGTATCGATAGAGAGTATGCCAGATATCCGATCTCGGTCTCTTTGCCAACCAATCGTTATTATAGCCCGTAGTTATAATTTTTAAAATAATATTTATACTTCAAAATAGAATATCATTTCAAATCCAAATATTTATCAAAATAAAGATTAAATTAATTCTAAACCTTTTCAAAAACATCATATCTTTCCAAAACTTCCTATCAAATCAATTCAATATATCAAAATATCGCATCTTTCCAAAACTTCATTTGAAATCATTTTAATATATCAAAAGATATCATATCTTTCCAAAGCATCATTTCAAAACATTTTACTATATCAAAAATATCATATCTTTCCAAAACTTCATTTCAAATCATTTTAATATATCAAAATATCATATCTTTCCAAAACCACATTTCAAATCTTTTTAATATATCAAAATATCATATCTTTTCAAAACCACATTTCAAATAATTTTAATATATCAAAAATATCATATCCTTCCAAAACTTCATTTCAAATCATTTTAATATATCAAAATATCGTATCTTTTCAAAACCACATTTCAAATCATTTTAATATATCAAAAATATCATATCTTCCAGAAACTTCATTTCAAATCATTTTAATATATCAAAATATCATATCTTTCCAAAACCACATTTCAAATCATTTTAATGTATCAAAATATCATATCTTTTCAAAACCACATTTCGAATCATTTTAATATATCAAAAATATCATATCTTTCCAACTCATTTCAAATCATTTTAATATATCAATAATATCATATCTTTTCAAAACCACATTCATTTCAAATCATCAATAGCACTTAAAAAAATTGCTATAATAGCCTTTATTTCAATTTAGCTTTTTAGTTCATTATCATCAACTACAGCATTTTCAAATGATGTAACATCACTTATATTGCAATTAATAGCATTTCAAAAATGCAGTTAATCAACTTCAAATATTCAATATAATTTCACAACTAATTATATTTTTATTTAAAATATTTTTAACTTATAAAATCATACATTTTCACCTTTATAAACATCATTTAATTTTCCTTTAGTTCATGATTTCATAAAGTTAAGTTTCCATTCAAAAATCAAGATTTAATAATAATTCACTTATTAAATTTCAACATTCAATTTTAAATTCATTGAATTAAATTTCAACTTAACACTCAAGTTTAAAATTTCAAAATATAACTTAATTTCAATTTTATTTACTTATCTTAAAATTCATTTTTAAGCCAAATTCACAAATTCCCATTTTGGTTATATTTCAAAATTTCAACTTTAATAGTCATTCATTTCACATCTTAACTTTATTCAAAAATCAATAATGTATTATAAAGTCACTTTAAATTCATTTAAAAATTCAAATTACATATATTTATCATAATTTCATGTTTAATTAAATTTTCAGTTATAAATAAATCAAAATTTCCAAAATAACTTACATTTAGATTTCCAAACTTTCCCATAATTTATTTAACTTATAAAATTACAGAAAATCAATAATACTTTACAAAAATTATTTTTATTAATTTTAAATCAAAATATTATAATAATTACATTACTAAAATATTTAAAAAAATTTAGAAAAACATATTTTAACTACGGGCCTGTATATAATTTTCTACGCTAGGTAAAGTGATACGGGTAATATATCATTTCAACCCGTAATTTACAAAGAAAATCCGGGTTTTATCATTTCAAACCCGCAGTCCCAAGTAAATGAAATAAATTGAAAATCGCTCAGGCTTATCATTTCAGCCCATAATGATTTTCCCTTATTCTAAAGTTCGTTAGGGTATGTATCATTTCAACCCATAGTGATTCTAATCTAAAGGGAACTTGTAGTGTGATAAACTGATATAAATAACAGAACAACATAATATAATAGTAACAGATAATATAACAGGTGTTTAAACATGGGTGAACATCATATGATCATAATATAGCAGATGTGATATGGTTATGCATTTTTACAGATTCAAAAGGGGTCAATTTACTAGTTATATATGTACATATTGTCAGGTGAGAATAACTCGCAGTATAAGCTGGAGACGACAACTAAAACACACAAACTGGGATCTTCAAAGGCATGATAGCATGAATATGATTTGAGAGTGGAGAGCCAAAGATTAATAGCCTTGGATACATTCAAACAAAACAAATATATATAACATAAGTTTCAAACTCAAATACGATTAAACAATGTTAGAGATAAATGCAAAATCATCTCTAAAGTCTTTGCACTTGCCTTCTACCACTAATGCTTCAAATATAGGTCATAAAGGCACGGCTAAAGAAAGGACAAGGATCTTGTTTGGGTTCATAAGAGGTCGGCCAAACATTTATGGGATGGAGCAAAAGTGATGATGCATGAGATATGTGCAAGAATTACAACTACAAGGCAAAATATCATGAATTCAAGGCAACATTTGCTCTGCCCAAGCAAGACCAGGCACAGCCATCTCTGTAGCGGGCTGGATGATGGTGTGGCAGAGGGTTTCAGGTCATCCATGGGTGGTGGAGGTGGAGTTGGTGGCGACCAAAGGAAGGTTGAAGGTGATGAAGGCATAGGTGTTGGCTATGGTGCATATAGGTCAAGTTTATGTAGATTTAGGTGGAGTTTGATCAACTATTAAGCACGGCTATTGGCTTAGGGTGGGAGAGGAGGTGGTGGGTGGTTCAGGTGGTGGAGGAGGCGGCCATGGTGGCTGGAGTGGTGAGGCCGAACCTGAAGTAGAAGAGAAGGCAAGTAAAAATCAACATAAACAAGTAGAAAAACAAAAAGAAAAACAATGGAAAAAGAAATAAAATTTACCAAACTCTTGGACATGATGGAGGCCGAATTTTTTTCAAATGGGAAGAAAAATGTTTTTGGTGAACGAGAAAAAATAATAATAATAGGCGGCTGAAAGTATTCAGAAGTAATGGCAAATTTATGAAAAGTTAAGTTACAAATATGAAAAGGTTAGAAGATAAAAGGCCATAGGAAAACTAAAAGTCATAAACCTTTCAAATTACTTTTAATTTCTTTATATAAATTTAAATTACTGAAAATAATAATAATCTCAGTCACAAATTAGAAAATATAAAAAAATATAAAATATATATATAAATATTTATTAATTATATAAGGTTAAAATAAGAAAATAGCACAAAATTGCAAACTGGTATAGAAAAATGGAAAATAAACAGAATGAACATTGAAAATTTTATATGGACTTGTAAAAATATTTATAACAAAGATAATAACATAAAATAAAAATGCATTCACAGAATAATTAAATAAATTTTAAATAAATATAATTTAAATGAAGAAAATAGCAAAGAAAAAAGAAACCAGGCTTTAAAAATAGAAAATAAATTCAATAAGCTTTGAAAAAATTCAAACATCACTTTAAAAATATTTGAAAGTCATAATATACATAATATAACATAAATATATCAATTAGAATAAGATATATCAAGTAAAAATATCATTATATAAATTAAAACAAAGAATATTGTTAAATAACCCTATATACACACAATATTGCAAAGGGTATAACTTTTACAATTTAAATCCAATTTCAACGAAACGAGAAGCAATATTCATGATATTAAATCTATTTTCAAAATAAAAGATAAAATTCAAGAAATCAAATATTTAAATTTAAAATTTAAAAGACAAAGTTGACCAGTTTTTACCACAAATCCATTTTTCAGGAAAATATTCAATTTATACTAGTTTGAAATTATAATTCATATAATAATCAAAATTTATATTTAAAAATGAAATGTTTGAAATAAAACAAGTATAAAATAGTTTCAAAATTAAGTAAAGTCAAATTTAAATTATATGCAAAAATCTAGGGTTGTTACACTCTCCTCCACTCAGAACTTTTCGTCCCCGAAAAGGAATGAGGTACGGGAAAGCACAGAAAAAGATAAAGTGAAATAAGATTAAGACAAGATAACAGAAAAATTGAGATTATACCTGATAATCGTTGTTATAGGTAAGTTTAGCAAGGTGGAGGTGATCAAATCAAGAATACAAACACGACAAAGATCCTCTAGAGTCTGAATCACCCTTTTCACTTGAGCGACCGTCTATGAATGGAAAAACAGAGTTCAGATCCAGATGAGTAACAAAAATTATCAAAGATTATAGAAAGATTTCTAAACAGACTGGTATAAGCAATAGCCTCCCTATTCTGTAGCAAGATAAGGAAAATAAGGACAACTAAAAGATAGTTTGAAAAACAAAATAAGACAATAAATTTGAAACCACGATGCTTTGAAATCATAACACTTCAGAGATGTTATTATTTGGAAATCATACTACTAAAAATCATAACACTTTTAAAATAATCTTCATTTAAACCATTTAAATTCAAGGTCAAATAATATTCATTTCAAAATTGCAACATTTCTATGTTCATTCATTCAATTATAAAATTTCCAAAACATTGTATTTTCAAAAACAGAAGTACTTAAAAAGTATTACGGTAGATTTATTAGTATTTCAATCAGTTCAATTTCAAAAATATTCGTTTGGATATCATTTACTTATGATTTATTAAAACAAACTTTTATGAATGGAATATCCAAACAAACTATACTTCATTTATTAAGTCAAAATTTCACTACTTTACCTAAGTCTTAATTTAACAAATAACCTAACACTTTACTTAAATACCCATTTCATAAATAAGATATTCCTTTAATAAGTTACACTTGAAATTTCCATTTGAAAACCAAATTCTTAATCATCAAATTTTAGTGATATTAAAAATACATTTTTCTATTTAACCCATAATTATTCATTTTTCAAGACATATCTATTACATAAATAATATATCTATCATAGCAAATGTAACAACCAAATTTCTTTACACATTTATTCATTTAGACATCTATTAAACTATGACTCCAAGTTAAATAAACTTTATTACAAAATATCCCATTCAAATATATTTTATTTTATCTATTCAAAGTTACATTATTTATTATACAAACATACTCATTTCAGGAAATAACTTTTATTAAAATTCCTAGGTTAGACTTAAGGTTCCATATTAAATCAAATTTGATTATTAAGTTATTTAAATAAAACTCTTTAAATTCCTTTTTCTTTATTTACCTCTATTAATATTTTATAACTAAAATTTAAGTGTATAAAATTTATTGTAACCACTCAAATTTTATTTATAAAATCTTTTATATTGTATATTATCCAACTATATATTCAACTTCTGAAAATTAAGGTAAGTTATATTGGAATGAAATTGTGTGTTATACAAATAAAACTTCCAAATTCAATTATCTCAAGTTTGAATCATTTATCCAATTTTTTTATTTTGTTTTTATAATTGAAATTATTCTTCAAGCTAAAATTTAAGAACTAAATTTTCGATTACATTCAAACCATTTAGAGATAAGTAATAATATATACGTAATATGTCAAATCAAATTTCAATCAAATTTCAATCATATATCTATATATATATTATAAATCAAGTTATATTTTAGAAAATTCAAACCAATTAAATTCCCCAAAACAAAGCTGTAGCAAGACTACAGAACAGTCTCTTAACTTCAAAACTCGAAAATGAATGTCGATGATGCCGCGGTCATCACCGAAGTTATTTTCCAGCGACAAAGATAAGAGCACTAATTTTAAATTTTAAAATTCTTTGGAAACAAATTTCTATTTGAAAATACTTTAAATAATATATCCCTTTTTAAAACTTTAAACCAAAGTTCGAAATCATAGGAATTTAAATTATCAAGTTCTTGTTTTAAATTCATTTCAGTTCCCAAATAAATTTATAAACAACTATTTATAAATTCATTTGTAGAACAATAAATGATAAATCTAATATTATCATTTCAAATTATCAACTTAAATTAATATATTAAGTTCCATAAAATTATACATCAAAATTTATTTTATTAACCAAATTTAAAATAATATTGTGTCAGTTTGTTCTGTCAAAGTGTTTTGGAAATCTTATCGATAGCGTTGATTAGACGAATCGATCAGAAACCCAATTCAACATCAAGAACTCAAACAACACAATTATAAAACATTTTAATTTTAAATATTAGTTTACAAATACTATACATGAATAGATTTTCAATGAAGGATAGCGATTCAAATATGATTAACTCGAATTAAAGGAAATTCTGATTTGAAAATAAGTTGGAAACAAGGATGAGATGATTAAATAACAGAATAGGAAGATGGATAAGCTTATATAAATCGCGGGAAACCTTAACGGGTCAACCGTGACTTAAAGAATAAGATCGATGTGGATTTTCTATGGTAAATCTACATTCGACCTCAGGAGATAGAGTTTGGGATAATAAGAGATACTAGCATCTAAACCGAGTATATAAAATATTTGGTGAATCGATGTTGTTGTAAAGGAGTTTCACCCCTTTACAAATCAATTTGAGATTGGCAAGACCACCGACTCATTATAAAGATCCTTATGAAATGGAGTTATGGGATACTCAAGAACCAAAAGAAGATGAATAGTGAGGGACATGAATGGATTTTGGAACCGCAGGGAACGTTCCAAAATTCAAAGGAAACCGAATTTAAGAAGAAGGAATTTAAGCTCGAATGAAAGTGATTCTGAAATTAAATCTACTCTATATACTGAGTTTTTCCTAAAACCAGAGCTCTAATACCAACTGTAACGACCCGATATTTTCAACCATTCGCACCCATTATAAGTGTATAGGTAGACACTCTTGCCGGAATTGAATTGCTCAAAATACAGCGTTGTAAATAAAAATTTGGCAAATCTCAGAATATACAGTAAATAATAATCACAGATCACAGACATAGAGTAGTTAAATAATGCAGCGGAAGTAAAAGAAATAGTAGTTCATGAAGCTACTATATAAATATATCAGAGTTAAATAAAATACAACAGAAGAAAATAAAGTATAGCAAAAGTCTCAAGATGACAACCAAGTACAAGCTGAATAGAACAACAGAACTGGTATAGATAAGACTAGATAAGAAGATAATCTCCAGCGATTCCAATCTCCAGAAGTGGAATCCAAATCTGTGAATAACTCAGGCTGACCCGAGCGTAAATAAAAATAAAAACACTCGAGTCAGGACATACATACTTATACAATGTAAACCAACTCAAGTGAACTATAGCAAAGGTACAAGTAACTTAGAAGATGTTTGGGACCGCCCATCCACTAAGGATCCGTTAAACTATTTACTAATGTCTAATAGTAAAATAAACATACTTTTAAATAGCATTAAGGCTTTACATTTTCCACCTTAACACGTAATAGTCCCAGTAGTCCATCCAGTATCAGCATATCTCTAGATCGGGAGACTACCCTAAATACTCCACCGGCCACGGGAGAAATCCAAACTCGTAGTAAAGGCTCGGTATGGTAGGTGACACGGCACACAAGGCAATGCCAGGGTAGATATACCATTTACGACACTCGGGCTGGTGGTAACGCAGCAGCAACATACGCCCACCGTGGAACACACTCCCAATCAAAATCGGAGGATGGCCATCTAATCAATCACAAGTATGAGTATAGTATAGAAGAAATGCGTCCGCTACGAGGTGCGACCTCAACTGGCCCGAGTCCGCTCCTGTTTTAGCCACCTTATGCCAACTCACGGTAGTTGGGTCCACGTAATATACCTCAAGAACGTCGCCACCATGCTACTTCATTCTGTAATCTTCACCGCATACACGGTTGTCAAAGTGGTTTTCGGTATCGACAGAGAGTATGCCAGACATCCGATCTCGGTCTCTTTGCCAACCAATCGTTACTATAACCCATAGTTATAATTTTTAAAATAATCTGTAACAACCCGCGTATTTAATGATTTTATATTTAAATATTTTAAATTAAATATAGCGTCGTTAGTCGGATTTGGGTCCGAAATGCTACTTTTTGCAAATAGCCGAATTGGAGCTCGAAACTACCTCCATTGGTTCCAAAACGGCGTTTGCGATCTTTTTTAGTATAATCTTTGATATGTTTTGAGTAAGTTGAATTTTGCAACTTTTTCTATTTGGGTTTTGGGTTTGGGTTCTGCCCATTTGTTAGTTTAAACCCCTAACTCAGCCCTTTCCTCTCCATTCACCCTCATTTCATTTCTAAGCTTAAGCAAAACTGAAAATGGTGGAAGGGAAAGAGAAATGGAAATTTGCAAGCCCTAGTTTCTTCTTGTAAACTTGATTTCTTGCTCCAAAATCTTAGAGAAGCCATTGGTAAGCTCCTCTTCATCTTCCCCAACTCTTTCTTCTTCAATTTCAGAAAATTTCCTAAACCTGACTTAGGAAATACTTGTTTTATTCTTAGATTGAAGCTAGTTGAGTAGAAGTAGAGATTGGTTGGTCTTCTCCTTGCAAATTGAACTCCTTCTTCTTTGTTTTTGAAAAAAAGTGAGTTTTAAACTCACATCTACTTCTTTTGATATCATTGATGTTAGATATGGATTCCTAACACTTGTTCATATGCTTTTTCTTTCGATTTGGTTTGCTTTGGTGAAATTGCCAAATTATGATTTTTGAAGCCAAATCTATGTAAAACCTTATATGGTTGGTGTTTTATGCTGTTCGGAGTGTTGGGTGTGTTGTTAAGCTTGGGCAGTCGTTTGACGTAAGCCCGTAATCAACACGCATCCGATTGCTTTCGATTTGTTTGGCCATAATGGCCTAGGTTCAGGAAATGCCTGAACATTGAGTTTCAGACGTCTGAAGTCATAATTTCAGACGTCTGAATATTGTTCTGGGGAAGTTTCTTATCCCCAGATTCAGACGTCTGAAATTATATTCCAGACGTCTGAATTGGCCAAATTTCGACCAGAAAGGAAATAGGCCAAAATATTTCTATTTCAGACGTCTGGAAGGTTGGATTCAGATGTCTGAATTCTGTTTTGAAAACAAATTTATTTTCAGATTCAGATGTCTGAATCCCTTCTTTCAGACGTCTGAATATGCTGTTTTTTTGCCAACTTGCCTTGTTCGTTTAGTTTTCCAAATTTAATCGATACATAATGATTCCAATTAGTTATTTACGCATATTTGACCTTGATGATTCCTTTTTGACTTTATTCACGGGTTTTTATAAATGATTTCTTCAAATCGTATTAAAAGCTCGCTTTTCCAATTTATAAATTCTATTTAAAGCACACATAATTTCGCACTTCGAGCGAAGTGGAAGGGTGATTAAATGGTTGGGCAAAACACGGACCATGAATCTGTGCGTTTATCCTTCCGATTAATTCCCGACCTATTCAATTGATCGTTTTAACCTTCGGGTTTGGTTTACCGATGATATGAGGTGAACTTTGTACTGCTTTGAGTGTGAAATTAACTAACGGATAGTAAACCGTTTAGTGCGAACGAGTGGTTATGGGACTCACGTTACCACTTTTCGGATTCCTTTTTGAGAGTTATTACACATTCCGCCAGTTAGTGGTGTCCAGTACTGGGTCTCTGACCTTCACCACTACGGTTTGTTGCCTTTGGGTATGCGCCTTCGGGTTTGTTGCCTATAGTATCGCTTCCGATGTTGGTCGTTATGAGCCGCATGGGTGATATTGGGTTGCCCTTTAGTATCGCTTCCGATGTTGGTCGTTATGAGCCGCATGGGTGATATTGGGTTTGGAGTCTTCAGGCTCATGGATCCTTGTTTATACAGTACTGAGCTCGAGCAATTTTCTGATGTTTCATTGATATGTATATTCCCTTGGTATCGCCCTTCGGTGTTGGTCTTTTTGAGCCGCATGCAGTATAGCGATTACCTTGTGGAACTTGTATACCTTATGGGTATTTGTTATTTGCCTTTTGGCTTGCTTTGGGATATTATATCCTTTGTTCATTTGAGTTGCCGATGATATGAGGCTTGTTCTATATGATTCATCTTTTGTTGATGATTGTGTTATCTCCTCTAGAGATATTTTTTATACTTTGTAACCTTGCAGGTTTATGATTGTTCAGTTTATCTAACTGATTTGTTTAGCTAGATTGACCCGTGTATTTATTACTCGGGTCAGACCGAGATGTTTCAGGTTAGGTGCTTTTGGACTTAGCCTATTTTGCTTCCGCATGGACTACCCCGCTAGCTTCTTTTTGTCATAGCTTTTTGTGTAGTCCCATTTTTGTAGTAACTCTGATATTGATTCTTCTGGAATCATTGTATATTGTGGTTTGCTATACCACTTGACATGTATTATTTTGTATACTCTGCTATGTATCAGTATATATGTATATGGTGATTTACTGTTCTGTGATGTATATTGCATTTGAGTTGTTATATTCTGTTCTGATAGATCCTCCAGCCACCTATGGTTTTTTTTGAGTATTCATTGAATATGTCGATCTGTTTGGTATGATTATTGTCGACGTATTTAATAGATAGTTAAAGCAAGGCTATAGATGGTCGCTCCTATCCAGCCTTATTCTCCGTGTTAGTTTACGACATTACCCTGTAGTGTCCTTAGCTAGCGTGGGTATAGAGGTGGGGCTTCACAGCTTGGTATCAGAGCTGAGTTCAGAACAAAGTATGATAAACACGGAATAGAAGCACATATTACGATACATCAGAGTGTAATAAGTAATACAAATCTTTGAATCATCGTGTTTCTCTATTCCATCAAGGTTAGATAGGATTTAGGAATACGTCTTGGAATTTTATTCCGTAGTATTCCATATTGAAATATCTACCTTGTGAATAATCTTGTTCTTATCTTACTTTCAGCGTATGGTTGGAAGAGGCAGGGGATGACGTTCAGATGCTAGGCAATCCAGTGGCTCACATCCAGATGGCGTTTATATCTCCGCCGATCAGTTTTTGGAGTTGTTTAGGAGCACTCAGCCTCCAGTTCCTTCTCGAGTGTCTCCACCTCGCAAGTCTGCTTTTGCACGCCAGTGCAGTGATTTTGCTCATCTTGGAGGAAAGCCGTTTAAAGGCTCTGAATCTGTTCTTGAAGTCCAAGCATGGTTTCGCACGTGCGAGCGTATCTTCTCTCGTATGGATCTTTCTGACCATGATAGATTTCTTGTAACTTCTAGCTTATTACAAGAGCGTGCCCTTGATTGGTATGAGCTTCTTATAGCCGAGATTGACGAGTCTACTCTTTCTTGGACTCAGTTTCGGGAGCGATTTGAACTCAAGTTCGTTCCTGAATCTGAAAAAGTTTTATTGACCCGTCGCTTCCTTGAGTTGAAGCAAGGGAATAATTCTGTTTCTGAGTATGTTGCATCTTTTGAGGCCTTATCTAAGTATGGTCTTGAATTCATTAGTACTTCTTACAAGAAGAATTTGAAGTTTGTCTCTGGTCTTAAGAAGTATCTTAAGAAGTCTTTATTGCTCAAGCTTAAGCTTTCTTTCGAAGAATTGGTTGACTCGGCACTTCATCTTGAAGCTGTCGAGAAGGAGTGTGATAGTGGTGAGGATGTTGAGGTTTCTAAGAACCCCAACAAGAAGCGGTTTCCATTTCAGAAGAAGTCTTTTCCTTCTAAGAAGAAGAAGATTGGTGGTTCTAATTCTCAGTCTCAGTCTTAGTCTGCTGGAACACCTTTCATTCGGAAGTGTTTCAATTGTGGCTCTCCGGATCATATTATTCGAGCTTGTCCTAAGCCTCTCTTCTGCCGCTATTGCAAGAAGGAAGGTCATCATGTTTCAGCTTGCCCTACTGTTCCTGGTGGTGCCAAGTCGGGCAAGCTTAGTGCTGCCAAGGCTTCTAAAGGTCCTTTTCAGCCCATAGGTATATCTCCATCTATTTTGGAAGGTTCTATTTTATTTCATGATCATAGTATACGAGTTCTTTTCGATACGGGTGCTTCACATTCTTTCGTATCGAAGAAGCTCGTCGATGATTTATCTTTGGATGTTTCTTGTATGGTTACTTATTTAAGGATTGCGAATCCTATTGGGGGGTCCGCGACCCTTAGCTTGCTTTATGATGATGTTGAGATTGTTTTATGTGGTTTTTCTTTTCGTGCGAATCTGCACGTTATCTCTTGTCTGGGATTTGATATGATTTTGGGTATGGACTGGCTAGTGAGATATGATGCCAGGATTATTTGTTCAGAGAGAATTATATATCTTCGACATCCGGATTCGCCTACTCAGCTATCTCTTGTTCTTCGGGATGTGGATAATTCCGAGATGGCCTTATATTCTCTTGACTCGCGAGATGATGATGATATATCTAGCATTCCTATTGCTTGTGACTTTTCTAATGTTTTTGAGCCTGTATCGGGTTTGCCACCCAAGCGGGCAATTGAGTTCCGCATTGATCTCATTCCAGGCACGCAACCAGTTAGTCGTCCTCCTACAAGGATGTCTATAAGGGAAAATGAGGAACTCCAGAAGCAGCTTTTAGAGCTTGAGTCCAAGCAGTTGATTCGGTCTAGTTTTTCTCCGTGGGGATCCGCGGTCGTCTTCGTGAAGAAATCTGATGGAACTCTTAGGCTTTGCATTGACTATCGCAAGCTTAACGAGTTAACCATCAGAAATAGGTATCCATTGCCTAGGATCGATGACATGTTCGATCTATTGAGTGGTGCTAAAGTCTTTTCTCAGCTCGAACTTGCCACAGGTTTTCATCAATTACGAGTCGCGGAGGATAGCATACCTCTTACCGCTTTCCGCACTCGTTATGGTTATTTTAAGTGGCTCATTATGCCTTTTGGTTTGACGAACGCTCCTGCTTTCTTTGTTGATCTCATGAATCGAGTATTCCGGGAATATCTCGACAAGTTCGTACTTGTGTTCATTGATGATATCCTTATTTATTCTAAGTCTGAAGCCGAGCAAGCTAATCACTTGAGTATTGTCTTGAGTACTCTCCGTCATCATCAGCTTAGAGCCAAATTCTCCAAGTGCCACTTTTGGGAGAATAAGGTTAAGTTCTTAGGCCACGTTGTGTCTTTCGATGGCATTTCTGTCGATCCCTCCAAGATCGAAGCTATCCAGAATTGGAAGAGGCCCGAGAATGTTCATGAGATTCGTAGTTTCCTTGGATTGGCGGGTTATTACCGTCGGTTCATTAAGGATTTTTCCCGTGTTGTGCTTCCTCTCACCAGCCTTACTCGGAAAGGCATTCGTTATATTTGATCCGACAAGTGTGAAGCTTCCTTTCAGACATTGAAGGAACTTCTCACTAATGCTCCTATTCTTGTGGTTCCCGAAGGGAATCATGATCTTGTTGTCTACACTGATGCTTGTGGTAGTGGTCTCGGTGCTGTTCTTATGCAGAAGGATCGGGTAGTTGCTTATGCTTCTAGGCAACTGTGTCCGAATGAAGTTCGCTATGCCACTCATGATCTTGAGTTAGCCGCCGTCGTCTTCGCCTTGAAGATTTGGCGACACTATTTATTAGGCGAGCGCTTCATTCTCTATACCGATCATAAATCCTTGAAGTATTTGTTTACTCAGAAGGAACTCAATATGAGACAACAACGTTGGCTCGAGTTTCTTGCCTCTTATGACTTTGATATCCTATATACCCCTGGTAAGGGTAATCGTGTTGCAGATGCGCTTAGTCGCAAACATTCGGCTGTTGTTTCCATGATGCTTGCCGAATGGAATGTTCTTGAGACTCTATCTTTTTGTGAAATTCGTGATCAAGGTTCATCTTCTGATTCTCCTATTCTATTATTTAGTTTGGCAGCTCGACCTATTTTATTGGATCGTATTGCCGATGCTCAACGGCGTGATCCTGATTTGTTGCATCTTATTCAGCTTTGTGAGTCTGAATCCTGTGATGAGGCATTGCGGGATTTTAGCATTGATTCTCATGGGTGTCTTCGCAAGAAGAACTGTCTTTTTGTGCCTTCTGATTTTGCACTTAGACATGACATTCTTGATGACTGTCACCGTTCTAAGTATACTATTCATCCCGGTAGTAGCAAGATGTATGCCGATATGCATCGCCTTTATTATTGGGAAGGCATGAAGCGCGATGTGGCGAGTTATGTGAGTAATTGCATAACTTGTCAGCGTATTAAGGCCGAACATTAGCGTCCTTCTGGTCTTCTTCAGCCTCTTGAGATTCCATTGTGGAAATGGGATCAGATATCTATGGATTTCATTGACGGTCTACCTCGTTCGAGATCAGGCCATTCTAGCATTTGGGTTATTGTTGATCGCCTCACTAAGTCTGCTCATTTTGTTCCTATTAAGTCTAATAGGACTGCTTCGCATTTGGCTAAGTTATATGTCAAGGAAATCGTGAGACTTCATGGTGTTCCTAGTTCTATTGTGAGTGACCGTGATACTTTATTCACGAGTCATTTTTGGAAGAGTCTTCAGCAAGCTTTGGGAACAAAGCTTAATTTTAGCACAGCTTATCATCCACAGTCTGATGGACAGACTGAACGGGTGAATCATATCTTGGAAGATCTTCTTCGTATTTGTATTTTTTATTTTGGTGGTAGTTGGGAGGATCACCTACCTCTTGTAGTGTTCTCCTACAATAATAGTTATCAATCTAGTATCGGTATGGCTCCTTTCGAAGCCTTATACGGAAGGCCATGTCGATCACCTTCATGTTGGTTAGAATCTGGGGAGAAGCTTATTCTTGGCCCGGATTTTGTTCGTGATTCTTCCGAGAAGATTGATCTTATTCGATTGAGAATGAAAGAGGCACAAAGTCGCCAAAAATCCTACGTGGACAGCCGTAGGAAGCCTCTCGAGTTCTCGATCGGTGATCTTGTTTTTATTCGTGTTTCTCCTTTGAAAGGGGTTATGCATTTCAGTACGACTGGAAAATTGGCTCCTCGTTATATAGGACCATTTTCTATTACTGAACGTATTGGCCCTGTGGCTTATAGAGTTTCACTTCCCGCTCATTTATGTAGTATTCATGACGTATTTCACGTCTTGCAACTTCGGAAGTGTCTTCGGGAGTCGGATTCTGTCATTACTTCTCCTGATTTGCAAGAGCTTGAGGTCTCACCGGACTTATCTTTTGTACAGCAACCTATTCGTGTACTTGACACGGAGGTGCGACACCTTCGAAACAAGGACGTGCAGCTCGTTAAAGTTCAATGGTCCGCTAATCCCAATGACTGTACTTGGGAAACCAGAGAGTTTATTGAGCGATCCTATCCGGGTTTTCTTTCTTAGCTTAAAAACGGTGAGCATAACTTTTCATCTCAAGCTTATTTCCTTTTTCTTTTGAATGTTGTATGTATGTAGTTGTTACAAATATCGTCTCTAGGAATTGTGGGGACGCAATTTTGTAAGGAGGGGAGATCTGTAACAACCCGCATATTTAACAATTTTATATTTAAATATTTTAAATTAAATATAGCGTCGTTAGTCGGATTTGGGTCCGAAATGCTACTTTTTGCAAACAGCCGAATTGGAGCTCGAAACTACCTCCATTGGTTCCTAAATGGCGTTTGCAATCTTTTTGAGTATAATCTTTGATATGTTTTGAGTAAGTTGAATTTTGCAACTTTTTCTATTTGGGTTTTGGGTTTGGGGTTAGCCCATTTGTTAGTTTAAACCCTTAACTCAGCCCTTTCCTCTCCATTCAACTTCATTTCATTTCTAAGCTTAAGCAAAACTGAAAATGGTGGAAGGGAAAGAGAAACAGAAATTTGCAAGCCCTAGTTTCTTCTTGTAAACTTGATTTCTTGCTCCAAAATCATAGAGAAGCCATTGGTAAGCTCCTCTTCATCTTCCCCAACTCTTTCTTCTTCAATTTTAGAAAATTTCCTAAACCTAACTTAGGAAATACTTGTTTTATTCTTAGATTGAATCTAGTTGAGTAGAAGTAGAGATTGGTTGGTCTTCTCCTTGCAAATTGAACTCCTTCTTCTTTGTTTTTGAAAAAAAGTGAGTTTTAAACTCACATCTACTTCTTTTGATATCATTGATGTTAGATATGGATTCCTAACACTTGTTCATATGCTTTTGCTTTCGATTTGGTATGCTTTGGTGAAATTGCCAAATTATGATTTTTGAAGCCAAATCTATGTAAAACCTTATATGGTTGGTGTTTTATGTTGTTCGGAGTGTTGGGTGTGTTGTTAAGCTTGGGCAGTCGTTTGACGTAAGCCCGTAATCAACACGCATCCGATTGCTTTCGATTTGTTTGGCCATAATGGCCTAGGTTCAGGAAATGCCTGAACATTGAATTTCAGACGTCTGAAGTCATAATTTCAGACGTCTGAATATTGTTCTGGGGAAGTTTCTTATCCCCAGATTCAGACGTCTGAAATTATATTCCAGACGTCTGAATTGGCCAAATTTCGACCAGAAAGGAAATAGGCCAAAATATTTCTATTTCAGACGTCTGGAAGGTTGGATTCAGATGTCTGAATTCTGTTTTGAAAACAAATTTATTTTCAGATTCAGATGTCTGAATCCCTTCTTTCAGACGTCTGAATATGCTGTTTTTTTGCTAACTTGCCTTGTTCGTTTAGTTTTCCAAATTTAATCGATACATAATGATTCCAATTAGTTATTTACGCATATTTGACCTTGATGATTCCTTTTTGACTTTATTCACGGGTTTTTATAAATGATTTCTTCAAATCGTATTAAAAGCTCGCTTTTCCAATTTATAAATTCTATTTAAAGCACACATAATTTCGCACTTCGAGCGAAGTGGAAGGGTGATTAAATGGTTGGGCAAAACACGGACCATGAATCTGTGCGTTTATCCTTCCGATTAATTCCCGACCTATTCAATTGATCGTTTTAACCTTCGGGTTTGGTTTACCGATGATATGAGGTGAACTTTGTACTGCTTTGAGTGTGAAATTAACTAACGGATAGTAAACCGTTTAGTGCGAACGAGTGGTTATGGGACTCACGTTACCACTTTTCGGATTCCTTTTTGAGAGTTATTACACATTCCGCCAGTTAGTGGTGTCCAGTACTGGGTCTCTGACCTTCACCACTACGGTTTGTTGCCTTCGAGTATGCGCCTTCGGGTTTGTTGCCTATAGTATCGCTTCCGATGTTGGTCGTTATGAGCCGCATGGGTGATATTGGGTTGCCCTTTAGTATCGCTTTCGATGTTGGTCGTTATGAGCCGCATGGGTGATATTGGGTTTGGAGTCTTCGGGCTCATGGATCCTTGTTTATACAGTACTGAGCTCGAGCAATTTTCTGATGTTTCATTGATATGTATATTCCCTTGGTATCGCCCTTCGGTGTTGGTCTTTTTGAGCCGCATGGAGTATAGCGATTAACTTGTGGAACTTGTATACCTTATGGGTATTTGTTATTTGCCTTTTGGCTTGCTTTGGGATATTATATCCTTTGTTCATTTGAGTTGCCGATGATATGAGGCTTGTTCTATATGATTCATCTTTTGTTGATGTTTGTGTTATCTCCTCTAGAGATATTTGTGATACTTTGTAACCTTGCAGGTTTATGATTGTTCAGTTTATCTAACTTATTTGTTTAGCTAGACTGACCCGTGTATTTATTACTCGGGTCAGACCGAGATGTTTCAGGTTAGGTGCTTTTGGACTTAGCCTATTTTGCTTCCGCATGGACTACCCCGCTAGCTTCTTTTTGTCATAGCTTTTTGTGTAGTCCCATTTTTGTAGTAACTCTGATATTGATTCTTCTGGAATCATTGTATATTGTGGTTTGCTATACCACTTGACATGTATTATTTTGTATACTCTGTTATGTATCAGTATATATGTATATGATGATTTACTGTTCTGTGATGTATATTGCATTTGAGTTGTTATATTCTGTTCTGATAGATCCTCCAGCCACCTATGGTTTTGTTTTGAGTATTCATTGAATATGTCGACCTGTTTGGTATGATTATTGTCGACGTATTTAATAGATAGTTAAAGCAAGGCTATAGATGGTCGCTCCTATCCAGCCTTATTCTCCGTGTTAGTTGACGGCATTACCCTGTAGTGTCCTTGGCTAGCGTGGGTATAGAGGTGGGGCGTCACATAATATTTATACTTCAAAATAGAATATCATTTCAAATCCAAATCTTTATCAAAATAAAGATTAAATTAATTCTAAACCTTTTCAAAAACATCATATCTTTCCAAAACTTCCTGTCAAATCATTTCAATATATCAAAATATCATATCTTTCCAAAACTTCATTTCAAATCATTTTAATATATCAAAAGATATCATATCTTTCCAAAGCATCATTTCAAATCATTTTACTATATCAAAAATATCGTATCTTTCCAAAACTTCATTTCAAATCATTTTAATATATCAAAATATCATATCTTTCCAAAACCACATTTCAAATCATTTTAATATATCAAAATAACATATCTTATCAAAACCACATTTCAAATAATTTTAATATATCAAAAATATCATATCTTTCCAAAACATCATTTCAAATCATTTTAATATATCAAAATATCATATCTTTACAAAACCACATTTAAAATCATTTTAATATATCAAAAATATCATATCTTTCCAAAACTTCATTTCCAATCATTTTAATATATCAGAATATCATATCTTTCCAAAACCACATTTCAAATCATTTTAATATATCAAAATATCATATCTTTTCAAAACCACATTTCAAATCATTTTAATATATCAAAAATATCATATGTTTCCAACCTCATTTCAAATCCTTTTAATATATCAAAAATATCATATCTTCTCAAAACCATATTCATTTCAAATCATCAATAGCACTTAAAAAAATTGCTAAAATAGCCTTTAATTCAATTTAGCTTTTTAGTTCATTATCATCAACTACAGCATTTTCAAATGTTGTAATACCATTTACATTGCAATTAATACCATTTAAAAAATGCAGTTAATTAACTTCAAATATTCAATATAATTTCACAACCAAATATATTTTTATTTAAAACATTTTTAACTTATAAAATCATACATTTTCACCTTTATAAACATCATTTAATTTTCCTTAAGTTCATGATTTTATAAAGTTAAGTTTCCATTCAAAAATCCAGATTTAATAATAATTCACTTACTAAATTTCAACATTCAATTTTAAATTCATTGAATTAAATTTCCACTTAACACTTAAGTTTAAAATTTCAAAATATATCTTAATTTCAATTTTATTTACTTAACTTAAAATTCACTTTTAAGCCAAATTCACAAATTCCCATTTTGGTTATATTTCAAAATTTCAACTTAAATAATCATTCATTTCACATTTTAAATTTATTCAAAAATCAATAATATATTATAAAATCACTTTAAATTCATTTAAAAATTCAAATTATCATAAATTTATCATAATTTCATGTTTAATTAAATTTTCAATTATAAATAAATCAAAATTTCCAAAATAACTTACATTCAGATTTTCTAACTTTCCCATAATTTATTTAACTTATAAAATTCCAGAAAATCAATAATACTTTACAAAAATTATTTTTATTAATTTTAAATCAAAATATTATAATAATTACATTTCTAAAATATTTTAAATTTATTAGAAAAACATATTTTAACTACGGGCCTGTATATAATTTTCTACGCTAGGTAAAGTGATATGGGTAATATATCATTTTAACCCGTAATTTACAAAGAAAATTCGGGTTTTATCATTTCAATCCCGCAGTCCCAAGTATATGAAATAAATTGAAAATCGGTCAAGCTTAACATTTCAGCCCATAACGATTTTCCCTTATTCTAAAGTCCGTTCGGGTATGTATCATTTCAACCCATAGTGATTCTAATCTAAAGGGAACTTGCAGTGTGATAAACTGATATAAACAACAGAACAACATAATATAACAGTAACAGATTATATAATAGGTTTTTAAATATGGGTGAACAACATATGATCATAATATAGCAGATGCGATATGGTTATGCATTTTTACAGATTCAAAAGGGGTCAATTTACTAGTTATATATGTACATATTGTCAGGTGAGAATTACTCACAGTATAAGCTGGAGACGACAACTAAAACACACAAACTGGGATCTTCAGAGGCATGATAGCATGAATATGATTTGAGAGTGGAGAGGCAAAGATTAATAGCCTTGGATACATTCAAACAAAACAAATATATGTAACATAAGTTTCAAATTCAAATACGATTAAACAATGTTAGAGATAAATGCAAAATCATCTCCAAAGTCTTTGCACTTGCCTTCTACCACTAATGCTTCAGATATAGGTCAGAAAGGCACGGCTAAAGAAAGGACAAGGATCTGGTTTGGGTTCATAAGAGGTCGGCCAAACATGTATGGGATGGAGCAAAAGTGATGATGCATGAGATATGTGCAAGGATTACAACTACAAGGCAAAATATCATGAATTCAAGGCAACATTGGCTCAGCCCAAGCAAGACCAGGCACAACCATCTCTGTAGGGGGCTGGAGGATGGTGTGGCAGAGGGTTTCAGGTCATCCATGGGTGGTTGAGGTGGAGTTGGTGGCGGCCAAAGGAAGGTTGAAGGTGATGAAGGCATTGGTGTTGGCTATGGTGCATACAGGTGAAGTTTGTGTAGATTTAATTGGAGTTTGATCAACTATTGTGCATGGCCAGTGGCTTGGGGCTGGAGAGGAGGGGGTAGGTGTTTCAGGTGGTGGAGGAGGCGGCCATGGTGGCTAGAGTGGTGGGGCCGAACCTGAAGTAGAAGAGAAGGCAAGTAAAAATCAACATAAACAAGTAGAAAGACAAGAAGAAAAACAATGGAAAAAGAAATAAAATTTACCAAACTCTTGGACATGATGGAGGCCGAATTTTTTTCAGATGGGAAGAAAAATGTTTTTGGTGAATGAGAAAAAAAAGGTGGCTGAAAGTATTGAGATGTAATGGCAAATTTATGAAAAGTTAAGTTACAAATATGAAAAGGATAGAAGATAAAAAGTCATAGGAAAACTAAAAGTCATACACCTTTCAAATTACTTTTAATTTATTTATATAAATTTAAATTACTGAAAATAATAATAATCTCAGTCAAAAATTCGAAAATATAACCAAATATAAAATATATATATAAATATTTATTAATTATATAAGGTTAAAATAAGAAAATAGCACAAAATTGCAAACTGGTCTAGAAAAATGGAAAATAAACAGAATGGACTTTGGAAAATTTATATGGACTTGTAAAAATATTTATAACAAAGATTAACATAAAATAAAAATGCATTCACAAAATAAATAAATAAAATATAATTAAATAAAATTTAAATGAAGAAAATCGCAAAGAAAATAGAAACTAGGCTTTAAAAATAGAAAATAAATTCAATAAGCTTTGGAGAAATTCAAACATCACTTTAAAAATATTTAAATGTCAAAATATACATAATATAACATAAATATAGAAATTTGAAAAAGATATATCAAGTAAAAATATCATTATATAAATTAAAACAAAGAATATTGTTAAATAACCCTATATACACACAATATTGTAAAGGGTGTAACTTTTACAATTTAAATCCAATTTCAACAAAACGAAAAGAAGTATTCATGATATTAAATCTATTTTCATAATAAAAGATAAAATTCAATCATTCAAATATTTAAATTTAAAATTTAAAAGTCAAAGTTTGACCATTTTTGACCGCAAATCCATTTTTCAGGAAAATATTCTATTTATACCAGTTTGAAATTATAATTCATATAATAATCAAAATTTATATTTAAAAATGAAATGTTTGAAATAAAACAGGTTTAAAATAATTTCAAAATAAAATAAAGTCAAATTTAAATTATATGCAAAAATCTAGGGTTGTTACATAATTAGTACAACCATTAAGAAATAGTATAGTGAAAACCTTAAAAACTTCATGGAGTCTTGAAAACCCAAATTTTTAGGCTTTAGCTCAAAACCATATGCTGCATTCCATTTTTCCAATGTCAACTTGAACCTGGGAAAACAAGAAATAACAACTGTTTAACCCTGCTTGATAGTATCAGTTACTTGCGTAGTACTCCGTTCAATAATTCAAAAAATATATGAGGTATTTCTACACTACATTTTCTGACAAAAAATTAACTGTTTCAATTCATCCCTTTTTACATATTCTTTTTGCTGGTCTTTTGATTTTACAATTGCTTGTACGGCCGTATTAATGTCACTAAAAACATTAAAGGTTTTTCTTTACATAATAGTGCACAATATATAGCCTATATTAATAAAATATGAGCTGTACATCTTTGTGTGTCCATTTATATGTATGAAGGGGAATTATTTTACCAAAACTACAAAATTTATACTTAAGTAGAAATATATATGCCTTACGGTTCTTGAACATGAGTATCAATATACCAATACTGGCGCAATGTATATTTTGCATTTTAAAACTACTATAGTGTTGTAAACTTTTTGACAAATGAATCCATATTGCAATTGTTGTTAATAAAAGAAATCTGAATATGCAGTTAGAAGCACCTGTGCCTGGATACTCCATTTCCACTTGTTCATGAACCATTTTACATGCCCACAAAGAACAAGGTTCTTTTTCCTACTATTTTACTATATTATATTCCACCCATTCCTATTATAGGGGTATTAAGTAGTGGATAGTACGTGCACTGAAAAAGTTGTATAGTTAAGTAGGTTGATACTTTGGCAGCTTGAATGTATGTTTAAGCCTCTAATATTCTCCATGCGTTAGTTGTATATGTTTAAGCCTATAATGTATGTTTTCATTTTAATGAATGTACATGGTTTGGTGAAGCTCACTTTGGATGTCAAAGCAACACTGAGACAAACTGAAGCAAAAATTCAACATAGCATGCATTAACCAAATAAAGTATTTGAAATGCCGATATGAATTTCAACAGGTCGTGCATGAATAAAATTTAGTAGCTTCAGTAGAGCTTGAATGAATTACAAACAGTGAGATATTTCTGTCTGGTAATATCTATATTTTGTTGCCATGTAAACTGAAACCTCCAAGTCTATATTCAATTTATTTTTGCAACACAAAATCAACAAAGAACGTACATGTTTCTTGTACCCTTATATAATGTAGATTATTTTGGATGTTTAGTTATGTCGATCCGTAAACATTTTTTGTAGTTGTCCCAATTTGTTTATTTTTAATATTGAACCAATAATGAAATATAAATTATGATTGTAGTTAGTGACTTCATGTTGATATATTTATTAATGCTAAACCTCTAGCCTTCTTATTGGCATCATTGATTTTTACTTGACGGTTGAACATTGCGTCAATTATTGTTAAAAACATGAGTATGATTTGTTATTAAAAAATGACACATAGGGAAAAAAAAGTAGAACCTGGGGAAAATGAAATTCACAGAACTACTGATTAAATAAACTCCAGCAAAAAAGACCTATCAAATGTGGTCGAAAGGAGTCATTCAGAAAAGAAAATGCAGGACATGGTGATAAGTTTCAAAATTGCAGGATAATACTCGATAACATATATCAATTATTTGTTGCAGGTTTTGGATGCAATCAAAGCCACAATAAATTACTAGCTGAGGGATTGCTGGTCAAACTAATGTGTACATTTGTTTATATGATCCTTTAATATAAAAATTAGGCCCTAAAATTAGTCACATGTTTATATGATCAAAGTCATAGCCGACCATACAACTTAAACATATGGGAGCAAAAACATTTTGATGTTTTTCAGGTGAAAACAATGATATAAACAAGGTCAATTTAAATCATGTAATGCTGAAAGTATGAAAGAGACAAGAATAAACTCACCATATAGTAGCATATAAGAAGACTACATCCAGTTATGCATGATATAACTAGCTAAATTATCACGAACCTCATCTATCTCTTGCTGGCTATAAGAAACATCTTGTACAAAGTACTGCAATTACAAGATTGTTTCGAAACACTAATCGTATAACTACTTAACAAAAATTATGAAGGAAAAAAATTAAGGTGGTATCTCATGTATATCGGGCCTTTGATCTTGGTTTTTTACTATATCATACATATACCTCATCGCATAATATACACAATCCGTCGATCTAGATTGTTGAGACACTACAGCAATTTTACACAATAACTTAATGTTAGGTTAAGTTGAATTTATATCCAACATAGAAGTTTATTTTTATTTTGTACAAAATAAATCACCTTAACAGTTCCATTTTAAGTAAGTTCCTCGAGATTTGCCACTATAGTGCAAGACAAATGATAGATTATCAGAATATGGAATAATAAATATATATCTTTTCAAAAGAAGTCAAGTTAGTGCAAAAATGAACAATTGTAGAAACTTCCATGAGTGGTTGGCAAATCTTCCAATTCCTTCTTTACGAGTTGCATTGATAATGTTATATTTATCGATCTTGAAGAAGTAACACGCATTCTTATATTGTAGTTTGATGCTCACCTCATATTCCGTCTCTCTTTTGTCAGCAACCTTTTGACCCATAATCTCACCTACGTACTCAACTACCTACAAAGGAAATCAGTTGTAATGTATATATGCATGACAAAAAATACATATGTTTGAATTTGGTGTGAAATAATGCAAAAGATATACCATGTTTCCATGATTTATTAAGTGTGATAAATAAAGCCTAAAGGAGTAGATGCCGTATTTATAAACATCCAAGCTTTTCCAAGACTTAGATTGTTTATAACGGACATACCCTTTTTGTGTTTGACAATTAAGATATTGGTCATCGGTAAAAGGTGAAATTTGAGATTGAATATCACTTTTTATTAATTTAATAATTGATAAAATATGATAGACGATACCCCCAACACATTCCAACATACACTTTCAAGAAATAAGATGAAAGCAACTCTATTTTACAAACCACAATACTAGCATATAAGAAGGAAAGTTATAAATTACCTTAGATACTCGAGCATATACAAACAGATTGGACTCATTTTTATTTATCTAAGTCATGGTTCCAATCCAATCAATGTTCATATTTATTTCAGCAGTTAATTCGAAGATTCTTATTTAAATTAGCAAGCATTTTCAAGGAAGGAAGCATTGAGTACAAATCACCATCGAATAACATCATACTACAAGCCTTACCATAGAGCTGAATTTGTAGGCAGTCAAGATATCAAAACCATATGGATCCGAGTCTGCCAAACAATATGCAGGCAATTGCAGCTATTTAGCAAGATGGTGCATAAATCTGGTAGAACATATACAATATTTAAAACCATCATCAGTGACCAGCAAAATTAAATTTGTTTAAAAGGAATATGTGAAATAATCTTAAATAATGGGCTTAACTTGTAGTAGCAAACATCCAGATAGACTTTACCCTAAAATAAAGATACAACTGATTATTGTTAGTAACACATAATTAAAATGTGTATGGGATAAATCAAGATTTCTTACAGTAATGACAATGCACTAGTTATTCATGCAAAAATAACCATTTGCTAATCGCTGGAACACTGAAGGGTAAAAAATCAATTATGAAAATATAGTTTAACAAGAGCTATAAAAGAGTATCATTTATTTAACCTATCTCCTTCTCTGTAGTAATTATGTATTTGGCCACACCCACTATACCGGTGCAAAAGGAAAAAAGAAACAAAATACATCGGCGATGGTCAACAAAATGCATTGATCTTGAACTCTATTATTTACAAGCACCCAGTGGCGTTGTTGACATTATCGATAATATCTACTAAAAATTATCCCCAAACGAATGTAGAATTACAATTATCTTAAACTTTCATGACAACATAATGGACACATACATTCAACATACACTACGTATACAGGAACTATGTGTGCCTGTGATTTAAATTACCCAAAATTAGTGTGTTTAATTAAATAAAATCTCTGTCTATTCCATTTGTTTGGTTTAAATTACCCAAAATTAACCAACGTCTTCGGTAATGCTTATTCTTTTTCACTTTTTGTTTGATTCTCTGTCTATTCCATTTGTTTTCTATGTGTTATTTGTGTGTGCGCATTTCTGCATTGCTCTTTTCAACCAAAAAATCTAGAATTTTGATTACTACATTGCATTTTCTTTAAATTTCTCTTTACATTCCATTTCTGCATTTTACTTTACACTACATTTTCTTTGAATTTTGATTTGCATTGCATTGCTTTTCTAATAGTTATCTCACCCTTGCATCTCCTTCTAAACACCCATCCACTTGCTTCACCTCTGAAACCACATTCACTGCCTCTGCCTTATTCCACCTTACAGTCCAAACAGCATCACATTACCATAACATACACTTCTGCAACCATCAACCCATCTTGCACACTCCACCACAAAATACTTCACAGCCTGAACTTCACTGCCCACATTCCACCAGAAAATACTTCACCGCCCATTCACCTCCTTCCTCAACACCTCTACAACCATCAACCCAACTGCTACACTCATCATTCCGAGGATATAAAAAGACAATCGGCACCCTTAGACTAACTAAAAAACCTATTGTATCTTAGTAAACAAGATTGGCATATAAACAAGCTTAACAAGTACTCATAGCTTGAAAATAACAAAAACATTTATACATATAACCAAGAATATATTATAGAGCATTTAATTAAACAACAAAGATTAACAGAGTGAATGAAATACTGAATGAATGTGAGTCATTAAATTTGTGAATGCATTTTCAAGATCCGAGGAAACATAATCTTAATGAAACTCATAAATAAGGCATGGAAGATTATCAAACTCAACAAACAAATTTAGATAGAGTATGTTACAAGGAAGTACCAAAAACTATGCTCATATAAACAAATAAATATATTAGAGGAATACCAGTATGTGAACGAGAATAAACTCATTGAGCAACTTAATCAAATGCAAAGGCCCACAGTGTGTTAATTGTAACATCCCGCCTTTTCGCACACTTTAAACCGACACACGTGCCAATTCAAAGCATACGGAAGGGCGAATTGTTATGGGGTAAATAAGAAAAATAGAGAAGAAATAAAGACGAAACAGAATCTCACAGCGGAAGGATAAGATATAATAATCAATATATACAGTTCATGATAACTGTTTACAAAATATTTATTTTACTTATACAATGAATATCAGAGTTACCCATACCAATACAAACAATGCAACGGAATAGTATGAGTGTGGTGCAATATTATAAATAATAATAATACGGATTCTTCGTCTTCGTCCTCCAAAGCTAAAATCTTCGATCCTAAAACGCTCGGACTGACCCGAGCGAATTTGAAAAGACAAAAACACTCGAGTCAGAACTAAAAGATCTTATGTGAGTTAAATTAACAGAAATAAATATGAGTACAGTAACTCGAGAGATGTTCGGGATTTACATCTCCTAAGGATCCGTTAAACTATTTACTATGTAGTATATTACGCTATTATAATAGTGTCTATTTATAATATAGACATACTTTTAAATAGCATTAAGGCTTTACATTTTCCACCTTAACACGTAATAGTCCCAGTAGTCCATCCAATATCATAGTCCCTCCTGATCGGGAAGCCACCAGAGGATACCACACGGGCTACGGGAGAAATCAAAACTCGTACAAGGCTCGGTATGGTAGGTGACACGGCACAACTAGGCAATGCCAGGGTAGATATACCAATTACGCTTCCGGGCCGATGGAAACGTGTAGCCGCAGCTACCGCCCACCTCGAACAAACTCCCCCAAAATCAAAAATAGAAGTGGCCACTGAATCAATCCAAAGTCAGTATAATATCGAAGATGAGTGTCCGATCAGAGGAATGACCTCATTAACCCGTCGATCGCTCCTGTTTTAGCCACCTTATGCCAACTCACGGGAGTTGGGTCCACGTATTTACCTTACAGGACGTCGCCACCAACCTACTTCATTCTGGAATCTCCACCACGTACACGGTTAGTCAAAGTGGTTTTCGGTATCGACAGAGAGTATGTCCATATCCGATCCCGGTCTCTTTGCCAACCCATCGTTATTATAACACCGTGGTCATTTAAAAATAGTTTATACTTTAAACCCAGAATATAATCCATTTCAAAACCATAATATTACGATATCATTTCTTCTTTTAAAACCCAAAACAATTCATTTTGATATTATTTTTATAAAACCCAAATCAATGATATCATTTTCCCAAATATATATCCTTTACAAAAAGTATGCCACTTTTAAAATTTATAATCCCTTGTAACCAAATATTTGAATTTTAACTTTCAACATAATACTTCGAAATCCATAGTTTTTAAAACCATTACTTTCAAAACTAAATGGTTTGGATATTCAACAATATATAAAATAAGTGGTTTAACTTTATGGTTACTTTGTAACGAAAATAATTTACATGGCTTTACAAATATGGTTCTTTATTTAAAGTTTAAACCAAAATCACTTTAAGTTCCAAAACCCCTTAAATTTCCATGTGTATAAATCATTTGTAGTATTAATATTCAAAACTAAAGTTGGAATTTATTCTTTCAACAAATTTAATGTTTATTATTTAGTCTTGAATATTCACATAAATTCATAAACAAACTCCCAATTTCTAGCAATTAAATATTTCTTCAATTTAATTTATACTAGAATATTCATTTTATACTTATCTTGGAAAAATTTCAGTTATAAGTATCATATCTTAAGATTTTCAAATTTAAACATTTAACATATGGTATAAATTATCAAACTCCATTTTCTTAAATTTTCCATTTTTATTAAAGAGATTCATACACATTTCATATTAAAAATTTACTCCATATGTATATATATATAAATGAAAGAATAATATTTATAAAATATCAAAATTAAATTTTTATAAATCGTATCACATCCAAACCATAGAAATCACCTTTAAAATAATTTATATATAGACCACGGTGTCTGTATAAAATTTTCTATCCTATGGTCAAGTGATGCGGATATTTATCATTTCAATCCGCAATTAAAAATAAAACTTTGCGGTTTTATATCATTTCAAACCACACATCCCAATTGAAATGAAAAATGCATGATAACTTGCAGTTAAATGATATACAAATAAAACATCCATTCATCAACATCATCCATCATCCAATCACAATCATCAATCAATATCAATCAAAAACAAAATATATTTGATAATATGTAACAGGTAATAACTGGCAGTTTTATTCAGATTTAATTTAACAACTATTAATCTAACAGTTTATATTCAGTAATAAATTTTATAACTTTTTAACAAGCAGTTTATATGCAATTAAATAGATTCTAAGTGTCAATTAATACACGATAAATAAACTAAATTAACAGTTAATTTAAATAAATGCAAATAAACAGATATAGTGAATAAAACACGTCAAACAATTTTAAATAAATTTCTACTCATATCAAACATTAATTTAACAGACATAAAAGCTTCTAGAAGTTGTGAGTGGGTTAAAACACTCACCTTTTGAATTTAAATTGAATTCAAATTCAATTTAAACCCAAAAATTTGACGGTTTCCAAATTCATCCAAACCAGCGTCATCAGGTCCGGAATTAAATTACGATCCTAACAAAAAAAAAATCGTGTGAATCGGATATCGTATGACGAAGTTATAGCGAAAATTCGAGTTGAAAATCAAAATTAAATAAAAGAGGAAGGTACACAAACGTACTCCATATCCAATCCACGTCAGCATCCACTAACATCGCACTGTTGCTCTCCAGAAACCCACCTTCATCGAATGAATATGCAGACCACGCACACGAGCTGCCACCAGATTCATAACGTGCTCGCCTCCTCGCCTGCACGAGACCGCACTACCTAGATGAAGCCACCTCCCCCTCCTCGACACGCCATAGTCCATGCACCATGTCTCGACGTCGACCAACGTCGCACAAAGCAGCAGCCGCCCCTAGTATTTAAAACCCTAATCCAAAATCTCCAACGATCTGACCGTCGAATCACCAGATAAACTGCATAGATGCAGTCCCCTCGGTCCCCTCTACAATACCCAGAAAGGGTTTCTCCATCCGACGAACTTTGTTACGGCGCTGATGAATGGCCGAAATTAATCTGAATTTTTCTGGACAAACGCTAGCTCCAATCGAAAAACGGATTGTACCAGCAGATTACGCATCTTGAGAACATCGACATATATTTTTGTGGAATTTTTCTGGAGAGTTTGAATTTCCATTGAATTTTGAATTGAAGTAGATCTAGGTTTTGCAACCATTGAGGAGGAGAAAGATATGAAGAAATGAACATACAGCAAATGACAATAGGATGGAGCTAGGGTTTATAACTGGGTTTATATAGGTAGGCTAGAGATAGGGTAGATAGACCGTAGAATGAACGTGCGGAACAAACTATGGCCCAAAAAGCCCGCTATGCCTCCGGAACCAAAATTGTTAAATCTATATATCCAAATAGGTATTTTAAAATATTCTGAACGTGATGGAAAAAGTTTCACGATCAAATTCGATCGTATGAAGAAGTTATGCTGAAAACGAAATTTCCAAAATGATTTCAAATTGATTTTAATTAAATCGATTTCAAGGCGTTTCGCGTCCGTGCGATCAAACGACAGGTCCGATCGATATGAAACTTGAAACCCTACAATAATTCACTGATACGGATCCGATGAAACTGGTTTCGTCGAAATCCGAGTCCGTGGCCAAAATGGCTATTTTTATATTCATTAAATAAATTAATAATAAATTATAAAAATCCAATTTTATATTTAACTTCAAATATTGACCAAATTTTGTCGCTTATAAAATTCAAAATCAATTTCAATGATTTAACAAGATTAGATGTGAATTAAAAGTTAACAAGATATCAATTGCAGTGTTCATTTCTGCACTTTCTTATATTTAGAAATTATAAATTAAATTCTCAAAGACCCAATTATTAAATTTTTTACTTTTATATTCTCATCTTTTATCCAAAATAAGGATAACACAAACAAAGGTTCATGATTTCACTTTAATATTCACAAATTCCATTTAGGTTTCAATAACGTAGAATTTAACGTTTAATTCCACTTTATTTGCAATAAATACTATTGCTGAATTTTGATACTTCAATTATAATTATAAATCTTGCTTCCTAAAGTTTATATCAACAAATGGCCCAATTATAAATAGAGTTAGCATTAACTTTATCTTATAGAATTAAATATTTTAACTACCAAACAAACCTACACTAACTGCACTATTAAATCTGTTAATTGAAATTAAGTCTACATTAAATCTTATAAATTATAAATGCAATCTCAATAAATTCATCTATGGATTTAGACTCTTCCTATACAGTAATTAAACATTTTGTGGGTATAAATAACCTTTGGATTATAATACATTTCATCTGTGCATTCTTAATTCCTTATAAATTCTCCTTTATTAACTAGACACATTAACAACCAAAATAATTAATTCAGATTTATTTCAAACTTTTTCCATTCTTAACTAAATAAAATAAATGGTTAACCTAAACACTTGTTATCCTTTTATATTCAAATTCACTTACAACATTTATTAACAAAATGTTGCCATAGGTTTAGATTTAAATAAATAAATTAGATGAATAGGTATACTTTGTAATTATCACCAAAGTCCAAAACATATGCGTTAATTACTACTTTATTACTAGAATTCATTTATTAATTTACCAGTTGCCATAGTTTTCTTATTTCCTATTTACTACCAAACTTCAAATTTAGTTATAGCTTATCAATACATAAATTTCCTAGGCAAAACAATTTATTACCAATTTAAGTACATTTATTATAGACAACATTCAATAAAATTACTTATCAACACTTATTGCATTGATTTATTCCACGGTCATTCTTATTTAGTCACTATTTATTATTACAACCAAATGTACAATCTCCACTATTTATTTTATATTAAATGAATTCCATTCTAGTAAATTTTTTTTTTATTAATATTCACTGATTCAACATTTATAGATTTCTTAAAATTAACTTTTAACGAAGTGTGACAATTACATTAACCAAAACTATTGTCATAAAATTTAAATTGTTACATTAAATTCCAATTACTATATCTAATCACTACATTTTCTCAAATAAAATCTTAAAGCTTTTTATTTTATTCTAAATTAGATTAGAAATTATATTAAATTAATTCATTTAATATCATCAAATTTACCGGGTCGTTACACTCTCCCCCACTCAAAACTTTTCATCCCCGAAAAGGAAAAAAGAAGGGAGAAGGAAGAATAAAACAGTACATCTTATTTCAATCATTAACTTATAACAATAACTTTACTAAATTAATTACCTTATATAAAATATATCCGTTTCATAATCATTTATATTCTTATATACTTAAATCATTACAGTTTGAAAAAATATTTTCAACAAAATTCTAAGTCCCAAAATTTACGGAAGATTTTGGCAGAGTCTCATTTGTAGGGAGAGGTTTGGGAGAAAAATATAATATCAAAATATAACAAATATATACAAATATTATCCAAAATACAATACCCCAACACGGGAAAAATATATATATAAATGGCGTTATAAATCGAAATCGGAAACGTACCTATTTGTCGGGAAATACGCTTATTATTATGGAACCAAAAGCAGTAGCAGTTGCTTCCATAACCTGCATTTCACTTATATAATCTAAAAAGGTTAAATATTTATTAAAGTGAAATAATTTCATGGTTTCAACTACTAATCAACCAATCAATACAACAACCATCAACCTTACAAACAGCATACATACACAAAGCAAAGCAACCATTTAATCCATCAAACAAATAGTTGTTTGGGTTCAAAACTTGAAATTTGTATGAAATGAAATTAACTATCAAGTGCATCCTTTACTCAACAGTCTTAGATGGAACAAAGATAGATTATTTATTCATCCAACAACTTCAAGTTCCTTACCCCACAAACATAAATCAAACAATACAATTCAAACCAACAACCAAATTAACTTATTATACATTTATTTCATGCTTCAGTGGTTTGATTTTCTTTCTTTCATTTATGGAGAGATTTCTTTATTTCTTACAATTTTCGTTTTCCATTTATTACAAAATTCATTATATTTGCACTCCAATTTATTGACTAAAGTTTATGTCATCTATTTATACTACTTACCTTTACTTATATAGTAAAATTTCCAATTTAACTTAAGTTTATACAATTAATTCTCATTAATAACAGCAAATTTATTGAATACCTTTATTACCTCAAGCTTCACTTGTAAGATTTCCCCTTACATTTTCTTACTAACATTGCAACTTTTATTATATGGTAAGTTATGTATGTTTTAAGAATGTAAGTGAAAATTTACAAGTTCTTCTCAATTCCTTTAATTAATATATATTTGTTTTATAAATTACAATTTCAACTTACCTTTAATTTCATTCATTTATTTAATGTTGAAGTTTCTATTATATTTAATAGTAGTAACAATTTAATTACCCACTTTCTATTATATTTAATTACAGTAACCCCTTTTTAATTACACTTAAATTATTAACCCTTTAACCTTCATTCTTAAAAATAAAGGATTTTATTAATTTATTACATAGGGTTTACAGTCATTTATATATATTACCTACCCTTTTTTTTTATATATACTAGTAGCATTTAAATCATACTTAAGTTTATAACCCTACACATCAATCTTGATAATTAAAAGAATTCCATTTTATATACTTAAGTTCAAAATCAACTATTAATAATACTTACCTTTAATTATAGTAAAATTTCAATTATGACTTAAGTTTATACCATTAATTCTTATTTAACAGCAATTTATTGAATACTTCGTTATTTCCAAAATCTCTACTTGTATAATATTCTATTCAAATTTCTTATTTAACATTTCAACTTTTCATATTTGGTAAGTTATTTATGTTGAAGAAAAATGCAATTAAACTTATATAAGCTTTATGTCATCCTTTAAATAAATTTTATGTTCAATAATCTTTACCTTTCTTATAAGTTAAAATTTTAACTTCCTTTATACTTAACATTCATTCTCTTACCTAAATTAGAGGTTTTCAATCCATTTATCTCTTACTTAAATTTAGAGGTTTCAATTCATTACTTACCTACCTTTTATTCCACTAAAATAGTTCAAACAATTTAATTAATGGAAATTTTAGAATTAAATACCGGGTCAAATTTCCATTTATTTCAAATTAATAGATAATTTGTTTCCTACAACTTTTATATCTCAGTTATATTTTAAAACAAATAAAAATTCAATTAATTTCAAAATAAATCTGCAGTAGAGTGTACCACAGTGGCCTTTCCCCTTCGAAACTCGAAAATGAAAGTCGATGATGCGGCCGCCATCACCAAAATTATTTTCCAGCGACAGAGAGGAAAGTACAAAATTATTTTCTCCAAAATCCTCTTTAAAACAATTCTTCCGAATTATACTAAATATTTATATAAGAAATTACTTATAAACCAAATTATTATATTTCATAAATCCTTTGAAAACAAATTTTCAAAATCCCGGACTTAAGTTCTAAAATCTCCAATTTGATTCATTATAATTTCAACTTAGCTTCAATTATTATAAATATTTTTATTTCCTAACACCCAATCTATAGCAACCAAATATATATATATATCTATATAAAAATATTTTTATATATAGAAAATATAATAGGCAAAATTATTCCATTCACCTATATTAAAACAAATATTATGTCGGTCTGTCTTATTAAGTGTTTAGAAATCCCTATTAATGACATAGCGTCCCATGCATCAACCAGAATTTATAAATACAAAACGGAACAGATTAACACAATATCAAAATCTTTTTATAACACTAACAAATATGCTCTCTCATATATATACACTCAGCGACTCCCATAGGGTATTACTACCTTATTAACAAAGAGTCAAACCCCACAAAGCCAAGGTTTATCGCTAAACCAAAGCTCTGATACCAACTGTAACATCCCGCCTTTTCGCACACTTTAAACCGACACACCTGCCAATTCAAAGCATATGGAAGGGCGAATTGTTATGGGGTAAATAAGAAAAACAGAGAAGAAATAAAGATAAAACAAAATCTCACAGCGGAAGGATAAGATATAATAATCAATATATAGTTCATGATAACGGTTTACAAAATATTTATTTTACTTATACAATGAATATCAGAGTTACCCATACCAATACAAACAATGCAGCGGAACAGTATGAGTGTGGTGCAATACTATAAATAATAATAATACGGATTCTTCGTCTTCGTCCTCCAAAGCTAAAATCTTCGATCCTGAAACGCTCGGACTGACCCGAGCGAATTTGAAAAGACAAAAACACTCGAGTCAGAACTAAAAGATCTTATGTGAGTTAAATTAACAGAAATAAATATGAGTACAGTAACTCGAGAGATGTTCGGGATTTACATCTCCTAAGGATCCGTTAAACTATTTACTATGTAGTATATTACGTTATTATAATAGTGTCTATTTATAATATAAACATACTTTTAAATGGCATTAAGGCTTTACATTTTCCACCTTAACGCGTAATAGTCCCAGTACTCCATCCAATATCATAGTCCCTCCTGATCGGGAAGCCACCAGAAGATACCACACGGGCTACGGGAGAAATCAAAACTCGTACAAGGCTCGGTATGGTAGGTGACACGGCACAACTAGGCAATGCCAGGGTAGATATACCAATTACGCTTCCGGGCCGATGGAAATGCGTAGCCGCAGCTACCGCCCACCTCGAACAAACTCCCCCAAAATCAAAAATAGAAGTGGCCACTGAATCAATCCAAAGTCAAAGTATAATATCGAAGAGGAGTGTCCGATCAGAGGAATGACCTCATTAACCCGTCGATCGCTCCTGTTTTAGCCACCTTATGCCAACTCACGGGAGTTGGGTCCACGTATTTACCTTACAGGACGTCGCCACCAACCAACTTCATTCTGGAATCTCCACCACGTACACGGTTAGTCAAAGTGGTTTTCGGTATCGACAGAGAGTATGTCCATATCCGATCCCGGTCTCTTTGCCAATCCATCGTTATTATAACACCGCGGTCATTTAAAAATAGTTTATACTTTAAACCCAGAATACAATCCATTTCAAAACCATAATATTACGATATCATTTCTTCTTTTAAAACCCAAAACAATTCATTTTGATATTATTTTTATAAAACCCAAATCAATGATATCATTTTCCCAAATATATATCCTTTCCAAAAATTATGCCACTTTTAAAATTTATAATCCCTTGTAACCAAATATTTGAATTTTAACTTTCAACATAATACTTCGAAATCCATAGTTTTTAAAACCATTACTTTCAAAACTAAATGGTTTGGATATTCAACAATATATAAAATAAGTGGTTTAACTTTATGGTTACTTTGTAAAGAAAATAATTTACATGGCTTTACAAATATGGTTCTTTATTTAAAGTTTAAACCATAATCACTTTAAGTTCCAAAACCCCTTAAATTTCTATGTGTATAAATCATTTGTAGTATTAATATTCAAAACTAAAGTTGGAATTTATTCTTTCAACAAATTTAATGTTTATTATTTAGTCTTGAATATTCACATAAATTCATTAACAAACTCCCAATTTCTAGCAATTAAATATTTCTTCAATTTAATTTATACTTATCTTGGAAAATTTTAGTTATAAATATCATATCTTAAGATTTCCAAATTTAAACATTTAACATATGGTATAAATTATCAAAGTCCATTTTCTTAAATTTTCCATTTTTATTAAAGAGATTCATACACATTTCATATTAAAAATTTACTCCATATGTATATATATAAATGGAAGAATAATATTTATAAAATATCAAAATTAAATTTTTATAAATCGTATCACATCCAAACCATAGAAATCACCTTTAAAATAATTTATATATAGACCACGGTGCCTGTATAAAATTTTCTATCCTATGGTCAAGTGATACGGATATTTATCATTTCAATCCGCAATTAAAAATAAAACTTTGCGGTTTTATATCATTTCAAACCACACATCCCAAATGAAATGAAAAGTGCATGATAACTTGCAGTTAAATGATATACAAATAAAACATCCATTCATCAACATCATCCATCATCCAATCACAATCATCAATCAATATCAATCAATAACAAAATATATTTGATAATATATAACAGGTAATAACTGGCAGTTTTATTCAGATTTAATTTAACAACTATTAATCTAACAGTTTATATTCGGTAATAAATTTTATAACTTTTTAACAAGCAGTTTATATGCAATTAAATAGATTCTAACTGTCAATTAATACGCGATAAATAAACTAAATTAACAGTTAATTTAAATAAATGCAAATAAACAGATATAGTGAATAAAACACGTCAAACAATTTTAAATAAATTTCTACTCATATCAAACATTAATTTAACAAACATAAAAGCTTCTAGAAGTTGTGAGTGGATTAAAACACTCACCTTTTGAATTTAAATTGAATTCAAATTCAATTTAAACCCAAAAATTTGACGGTTTCCAAATTCATCCAAACCAGCGTCATCAGGTCCGGAATTAAATTACGATCCTAACAAAAAAAATCTCGTGTGAATCGGATATCGTATGACGAAGTTATAGCGAAAATTCGAGTTGAAAATCAAAATTAAATAAAAGAGGAAGGTACACAAACGTACTCCATATCCAATCCACGTCAGCATCCACTAACATCGCACTGTTGCTCTCCAGAAACCCACCTTCATCGGATGAATATGCAGACCACGCACACGAGCTGCCACCAGATTCATAACGTGCTCGCCTCCTCGCCTGCACGAGACCGCACTACCCAGATGAAGCCTCCTCCCCCTCCTCGACACGCCATAGTCCATGCGCCATGTCTCGACGTCGACCAACGTCGCACAAAGCAGCAGCCGCCCCTAATATTTAAAACCCTAATCCAAAATCCCCAAAGATCTGACCGTCGAATCACCAGATAAACTGCATAGATGCAGTCCCCTCGGTCCCCTCTACAATACCCAGAAAGGGTTTCTCCATCCGACGAACTTTGTTACGGCGCTGATGAATGGCCGAAATTGATCTGAATTTTTCTGGACAAACGCTAGCTCCAATCGAAAAACGGATTGTACCAGCAGATTACGCATCTTGAGAACATCGACATATATTTTTGTGGAATTTTTCTGGAGAGTTTGAATTTCCATTGAATTTTGAATTGAAGTAGATCTAGGTTTTGCAACCATTGAGGAGGAGAAAGATATGAAGAAATGAACATACAGCAAATGACAATAGGATGGAGCTAGGGTTTATAACTGGGTTTATATAGGTAGGCTAGAGATAGGGTAGATAGACCGTAGAATGAACGTGCGGAACAAACTATGGCACAAAAAGCCCGCTATGCCTCCGGAACCGAAATTGTTAAATCTATATATCCAAATAGGTATTTTAAAATATTCTGAACGCGATGGAAAAAGTTTCATGACCAAATTCAATCGTATGAAGAAGTTATGCTGAAAACAAAATTTCCAAATTGATTTCAAATTGATTTTAATTAAATCGATTTCAAGGCGTTTCGCGTCCGTACGATCAAACGATAGGTCCGATCGACATGAAACTTGAAACCCTACAATAATTCACTAATACGGATCCGATGAAACTGGTTTCGTCGAAATCCGAGTCCGTGGCCAAAATGGCTATTTTTATATTCATTAAATAAATTAAAAATAAATTATAAAAATCCAATTTTATATTTAACTTCAAATATTGACCAAATTTTGTCACTTATAAAATAATTCAAAATCAATTTCAATGATTTAACAAGATTAGATGTGAATTAAAAGTTAACAAGATATCAATTGTAGTGTTCATTTCTGCACTTTCTTATATTTAGAAATTATAAATTAAATTCTCAAAGCCCAATTATTAAATTTTTAACTTTTACATTCTCATCTTTTGTCTAAAATAAGGATAACACAAACATAGGTTCATGATTTCACTTTAATATTCACAAATTCCATTTAGGTTTCAATAACGTAGAATTTAACGTTTAATTCCACTTTATTTGCAATAAATACCATTGCTGAATTTTGATACTTCAATTATAATTATAAATCTTGCTTCCTAAAGTTTATATCAACAAATGGCCCAATTATAAATAGAATTAGCATTAACTTTATCTTATAGAATTAAATATTTTTACTACCAAACAAACCTACGCTAACTGCACTATTAAATCAGTTAATTGAAATTAAGTCTACATTTAATCTTATAAATTATAAATGCAATCTCAATAAATTCATCTATGGATTTAGACTCTTCCTATACAGTAATTAAACATTTTGTGGGTATAAATAACCTTTGGATTATAATACATTTCATCTGTGCATTCTTAATTCCTTATAAATTCTCCTTTATTAACTAGACACATTAACAACCAAAATAATTAATTCAGATTTATTTCAAACTTTTTCCATTCTTAACTAAATAAAATAAATGGTTAACCTAAACACTTATTATCCTTTTATATTCAAATTCACTTACAACATTTATTAACAAAATGTTGCCATAGGTTTAGATTTAAATAAATAAATTAGATGAATAGGTATACTTTGTAATTATCACCAAAGTCCAAAACATATGCGTTAATTACTACTTTATTACTAGAATTCATTTATTAATTTACCAGTTGCCATAGTTTTCTTATTTCCTATTTACTACCAAACTTCAAATTTAGTTATAGCTTATCAATACATAAATTTCCTAGGCAAAACAATTTATTACCAATTTAAGTACATTTATTATAGACAACATTCAATAAAATTACTTATCAACACTTATTGCATTGATTTATTCCACGGTCATTCTTATTTAGTCACTATTTATTATTACAACCAAATGTACAATCTCCACTATTTATTTTATATTAAATGAATTCCATTCTAGTAATTTTTTTTTTATTAATATTCACTGATTCAACATTTATAGGTTTCTTAAAATTAACTTTTAACGAAGTGTGACAATTACATTAACCAAAACTATTGTCATAAAATTTAAATTGTTACATTAAATTCCAATTACTATATCTAATTACTACATTTTCTCAAATAAAATCTTAAAGCTTTTTATTTTATTCTAAATTAGATTAGAAATTATATTAAATTAATTCATTTAATATCATCAAATTTACCGGGTCGTTACATTAATGAAAAAAACAATCAACACATATGGAAAAACAAAAGCATATATACATATATTTAATTATATAATTTAGAGCGTTCATATATACAACAAGTGAATGAGATATTGAATGAAATAATGAATGAATATATGCCATTAAATTTATGAATGCATTATTCAATATTTGATAATATAAAATCTTGGTAAAGCTCAAATAAAAAGCATTAAAGAGTATCAAACTCAATCTGGTACAAGTAATTACAATATTGTATACTCATATAATCAAATATATATAAGAGTGTTTGAACATGTAACAGCGAAAGAATGTGAATTAGTGTGTTAAGTAACTTAACCAAGCTTAAATGTACACTATGAATTAGTGAAGTGAGGATCAAAATCATCAACCAGAAACGTAACCGTATGAAATCCAACTGAGTAAAACTATTTCAAGAATCTCATTATTTAGAAAATTAACTTAAACCTGATTTGAACTAATTATGATTGAAATCAGAGCTACAACAAAGCAAAAAATAAAATCAAATATATATATATATGTATATGTATGTCTGAGTATTCAATTATATATTGATAACTTGAACAAGTCAAGACATTATGTAAACATTTGATTAGAAATCTAACTAAAAAAGAAAAGTTAAAATGTTCGGATCAAAAAATTCAAAAAAAAACTTGGGAATCAAACCCTATAAATAACACCAAACTCATCATCATTCTATGATCTCAGGTGACATTGTTGTTGGGAGTATGGTCAGAAAAGTATCTGACTTAATAAGACGTACACAACCGAATCCAGTTTTTAATTTCTAGCTAACAATAGTATATTTTAAAATTGATTTTGTAAACTAGATTTACTAAAATGAAAACTACATTTGAAAACAATTACAAAAACATTATAGGAAAGTAAAAATAAGAATATTTCCACATTTTCAAAATCAGTTTTTTTTAATTAAAGCCATAACGCTACAATGAGCTCACACAAGACGCTGACAACTACGGCCTTACATTTTAAAAGCTATTGTTAAATAAACATAAGCTTAATGAAAACGAAACTTCTTGTACTTCTAAGACTCATGACAACTCAATCTTGTTACGAAATGTGAAAAGTGAATGTTACTGAACAAACATATCTTGCTTCAATTGAAATGAACTGTACTATACAAAAGTGCTAAAAATACAGAGAACGGTCAATAAAAACAAAAATACAATAATATATAAGATTTAAAATAGACTAATAATCCTAATAAAGAGAATAATTAATAAAATGAATTGTAGTAAACAAAACTTGATTTGAGCTAATCATGATCGAAATCAGAGTTACTTTTGTTTTGAGCTAATCATGATCGAAATCATAGTTACAGTAAGGCAAATAATAAAATCAAACATATATACATCTGAGTTTTCAATTTTTAAATAAAAACTTGCACAAGTCATGACATCATATAATCATTTGATTAGGAAGCTAACTAAAATAGAAAAGTTAAAATGTTCAGATCGAAAAATTCAAACAAAAAAATAAGGAATCAATCCCTTAGACTAACTCTAATACGAGCACCTCCCTAAGCGACATCAAACTCAACACTACCTGAGACATCACCTTCCACGTTAAACTCCATCACCATTACATCAACCAAACAGCACCACCACCCAGCTTTCATAACCAATCACACATTCACCTCCATAAAACCTTGACAATAAACTACCATTCATTCGCGAAATCTAATTCGACTAACTTGAAAAGTAATACAATTCGAATAACGTAAAAAAGGAAGATTTGTTACCTTGATAATGAGAAGCCATGTCCAAATCTAATCTGCGAAATCACGTTTGAAATTAACGGTGAAAATCAGTTTCTAGGGGTTTTTTGTTTTGAAGCAGGAAAAATACTTTTTTGGGGAAACGAATGAAAAATAAGCGGAAGAAAAGATACGTAACAAAGACAACCTAAATAATTTGAAATTGCATCGCCTTCGCTAGTGAACCGATGTGAAAATATGTTGGTAAGGGATGAAAATTAATGTAGTTGGATCGATTGACTTTAAAACCGGTTCGACTAAAACTATTTGCATCGATGTATTTTCTTTGGTTGTTGGTGACAACTGATGCTAATTTGATTTTTTATTACCTATTGCTCTCCACGTACCAATTGCAACGGTTATTATGATAGAACCGATAGAAATTGTTCTATTTGCATCAGTTTTTACTTCAACCGATTCAAATGAGGCGAAGGAATATGCACCTTTTGTACTAGTGCAATTTGGTCCGAGAAAAGGCGGCACTTTAAGCTACAATAGATGCCAACGTCTTATAGCTTATAACTGCAAATGCCAAAATAACAAAGCTTTATCTTGCTATGTAGAATGGAAAGGAAGATAAAGAATAAGCAAAGCAAATTGCTTTGTCATAGGACGGGATGATTAATAATTTGGAAGGAGAGAAGAAAGACCTTAAGGAAAGAGTCTTAGAGCAAAAAGGGCCTCCCCCAAGCTGCTAAGGAAAAAGATGTGTTTGATGAGGGTGTCGATAAGACTATCTTCATATTTTGCATGAACGTCGTTAAAGTAAGGAACATCCGATGACTTGACTAGGTTTACCCAGTAATCCTTATAGAGGTCAATGATGAAATAGTTCATCAAGATAGGGAAAAGACGAAAGAGAATTCTAATGAATAGGTGTTGAAACCTTTTTAATTTGAGGAATATGATCTATAGGCCATGGATGAGGACTACGAGTACGGGCTACTAAAAATTCTACATAGACGCCCAATGGGGTTCTAGTTGAGCCCAGTTGGAAAGACATAGAAAAGACATTCCTTCTCCTATCCTTGAGCAACTCCGATTGGAGACTTTCATGTCTGCGATGGCCAGCTCTAAGGCCCTCGTGATTCCTAAGTTTAAAACTCCAATGCCCGCTGATGTAGCTACTTCCATAGAGTACAACCCTGATATGCCCCCAGCTTGACATCCAAACATCTATCGCTACTGTCTCCATGACAATTCCATCTCTAAGAGATGGGTGTATGATTCTAAGTACTCATCAATACACTTATCAAGTGAAGATATTTCACTTAACATCCCGTTCTAGAGAGATTATAAATATCTTCCAATGTAATCTCTGATCTCTATCGATATGTTTTGCTTGTTTTAGGTCAACTCTCAGCTATGACACATCCTGTATTTACTCATGTCATGTGTCCTCCAATTACAACTTCTTCTACCATGGTCGTCATCGCGTCTTCTTCCTTCTTCATTCATATCTTCTCCACCAAGTTTGTTTCTGGTCCTGAAGCTAAATAGATCATGTCACTGGAGGAGGAATTAGAATATTCCTACCTTTCCATTGGTGACGATGACGACTTAACCATTACTCAATTCTTTGGATCCTACCCTTTTATGGCAACCAAAGTAACTATGGAACTTCAAAACTTCATAAAGTTAAAACTAAACCAAGCCTAGCTCATCCATCCAAGCCCTTATCCACTTCCATTCTAGTGCCCCGCTTTTTTCAGGCCTCCTTCCATCCCCGCTTCTCATACCCCCGAAACAACTCAGCAAGCTCTTAGCATATTTTGATGAGACATTTATTGGACAAGTGATGTAATGACTCAGATTTTATATATCATGGATCATAAAATATTATTTTTAAATTCAAATTAGGCCATATAACTCGCTAACTTTAGGAGATATCGAGTAGTGACATTTTTGGCCTCAATAATTTTATTAGATGATTTTGACCTTTGATTTATTTTCTGACATTTTCGGTATTTATGTATATTGCATCGATATACGTGCAACGATGCACCAGGGAGTTTGGACAAATCGAAATTGTCCTTGGGTGAAGAAAAAATGACGAGGTGTGTAGTCGAAGAATTTTCAAAATTGAATGTTTTCATAGACGTACGACTCAAAAACATCTGAAAATAGCATTCCGAGGCACAATCTTGGATTTCGACAAAACTTATGCCGTTGGAACAAAATAATATAGCGATTCGCGCTGTTGAAGAATTGTCACAATCCGATATCCCTAGAAGTTGTACAAGTACAAAATGTGCATTATAATTTGAAAAAGAAAAGAAAATGATGAGCTTTGTGCTCTAAACCTACCATACCCTAAAAATGTACCACCCACTAGTATAGCTGCATACTTTGCATTCGCTTAGAGTTTGCATCTCTCTTTTCAAGGCAACCCATTCCAATTCTCCTTTTCCTCCTTTTTCTCCATCAAATGATCATCATTTAGAAGAAATGAAAGTTGGATCCCTTTGTTTCTTCAAGATCTAAGCAAAAATTGCCTTGAATAAAACCCAACTTTGACTATGGTGATAAAAAATAGATAATTCGACGAAAGAGATATTTTTAAGAGCGACCCAAATGAGAAAACAATTATATGCGTTTGTTCTTATTAGCGAGAGGATCAATGAAATGTGGATGGCTAGAGTTGGACGTGGCAGCGGCAGGGAGGTTGAAAAGTTAGAGAAGAAATGGTTATGATGCTTTCTTTTTATGTAAATTAGCTTATACGTGGTTATGCAGGCCATCAGGTAATGACCAGAGTATGGTGCATCATCATTGAAGGTGATGGTGCAGCTGCTCATGTGAAAGGAAAACAAAAAAAGCATTAGATAGTAGGTTGTGGCTAAAGAGAGTAGGCGGAGCAGTTTGAAGTGGATAGGTGAAGGTAGTGCTGAGGTAGCAGGTGAAGGTGGAGGCATCTTAGGTGGTTCAAGGAGTTGATGAAGGAAGCTTGGGCTCGGTTATGAAAATGAAGTATGTGAGATTGAGGGAGGAAAGCTATAGGAAATGGGAAGAAAAACATGGACAGGAGAGAGGAAATAAGTGGTGAAAGAATGTCATGTCTGAATGAATTATGAAAGGGGCATTGTTACCAACACTCCAGTTTTGGTTACGAGGGGGTCATTTATTTTATTTTATTTTTGTTGTGAGGGATACCAAAAAGTGTTACCCCCTTTTGAAATAACATTGTAAATTTTCCAATTTAACCTCTTAGCTTTTTACCCTAATTTCTTTATTTTTCGCTAATCTCCTTCATTAACTTGTAGCCAACTATTAATCAATGGAGAAATTAAATCCATCTCCTGATGAAATTCCAGAAGAGTGTGAAACAAGATTAATTCTTACACAAGAATCCATATGTAACTTTGAGTTTGTGCAAAGAGGTGTCCTTTTTTAATTCTAGGATTTTATGTTGTCGAGAGTGGAATACAAGATAGTGGAGCCGACATTCCAACCGTAACACGTCCACCGGAATAAAAGACTTCAAATGACATAAGCCCATAGTTTTAAAATATATAGCTCGGCTTGAGTCTGTTGGATTTTGGTATTATTTTGACCATGCTCAGCCAAAATTGTATATAACATGCTTTTTTTTACTTTATTTTCAACCCACTTTTTCCTTAGATATCCAAGAACCAGTGCGAGAAAGCAACAAGCAAAGGGGTAATTGCAATAAATTTGAGGATGATGGTATTATTGATGATCAAAAGGTAGATGTAAACATGTCACCTTTGGCTTACCCTGATTTATCTATTCATTTCACTACAGATATGGTATGATCAATTATTTCAATTTAATCTGTATTTTTTTTATATATATTTTAGGTTTTTGAGTCAAAGGAAATGGTCTAGATTGGTGCATGGCTTATGAACTTAGCGTAAATTGTATTGTTGTGACAGAGAACAAGAATGAGAAATTTACAAGCTAACGAAAAAGATCATGGGTTGTTCTCGTTTATGAATGAAATGGGAAATATATTGATCACTGGCAAAGAATTATGTTCCAAAAACACATCAAAAGTGGAGAAGAACTGAAAGTAGAAAATAAGGTTGTCCATTTGAGTTAAGTGCACGTTGTCAAAATAATACGACATGGATACTGAATGTACAGAACAGACATCACAATCACATGCTTCCTAATGTATTAACTTGACATCCATATGTGTGGGGCTAAAAGATCATGAAATTAAGACTGTTGAAACATGGCCAATAGTGGAGTTAGGCCTCGCAATGTTTTATCCACTATATAGATCGATAACCTGGGGAGCTATTTAACCATATGTAATGTTTATAACGCTAAAGTGAAACTTAAATTACAAAATACGAAAGGTAGATTGGTTATGCAACAATTTATGAAATTGGCTTGTAGTCACCGTTATTCCATGCAACATGGACTGGATGATACAACCAATCAAATTTGTGGTCTATTTTTTAGTCATGCTGGATGTGATTTTCTTGCACAGTGTTTTCATCAAATATTATTCTTTGATTACACGTTCAAGACAAACTATTACAATTTACCATGTTTTCATATGGTGTCCCAAACATGCACGGGGCATCTTTTAACATTGCACTTGATTTTATAAGTAGGGATACTACAGAATCATATATATAGGCTCTAGAATATGTGAAAAAAATTATATAACGACAAAGAAACTTCGGATGTTATTTTAACGGATGTCGAAATTGCTCTTGCAAATGTACTAGTAAATGTATTTCCATTGGCATGTCATATTCTCTACGCGTGGCATATTTTGGAGAACGTTCAAGAGAATTTCAAGCCAAATTTTATATAAGAAGAAACGAGTTTTAAATGGCAATAGGGAGATATATTTAGTGGATGGTAAGGGAAAAGATAATATGAATTTTTTTTAGGATAGTTGGGTTAATGTAATAAACTCACTATCACAAGAAGAGTACCATCGAAACTTGGCCTTGTTATGTAATGAAAGGCTTGTGAAACAAAGAAAATCAGTCACATATGTCATTAAAATTGTTTGAGAAAAAATATAAAGAGATGTTTGATTCGGCTGGGACCAACAAAATAAAAAACTATGATAATGTGTCAACTTGCATAGTTGAAAGTGCATACCATCGTTTGGAACTTCATTTGGATCCAGCTACAAGTAGCTATGTACAATGTTGGACGAATCCACATATTTGTGAAGAGAATGAGTTAGAATTGAAAAAGCTTTCGAGACAAGTACTTTGAGGATAGTACATCAATTTCGAAATGAATCTATGTTTAAAGAACTTTAGGATTTGTATCTCATAAAGCTTTAGATTTACTAATGGAAGAGTTGAGTAGCATTTCAAAAGGCGGATCGAGTATCGAGTATTGTGGTTATATTTTATGGCAAGTAAATGGACTACCATATGCACATATGCTTGTAGACTTAAAAAATTCACATGATTATATTAGGTTGTGGTTAACCAATTGAATCTCTACAATCGAAGACCTAAAAATCATTGTAAGTTTGTTCGGGAGTATATGATTGACAATTTAATATTACATTCTAAGATGTATAAAAGAATGATAAAAGATTGTGGTTTTGAAGAAATAAAAACTAGGCTACAATGTACAAATACTATTAGGTTCGGTGAATGGATGCGGATGCCATAATCTAGATTTGTTATAGCCGAAATGTTTGGCACTACTATTGTATTATTAAGCAAGCACATGAGTTTTACGTTTATCCCCAATACAGTACATCTAAGCTTGTTAAACCAAAATAGGATGGTAGTTATAGGCCATGTTGACAATTTACAGTTTGTTAGTATTACACTCCATTCAGACTTCCTTTAACTCATACTCCGCAATTTACGTATTTCAAATAATTTTATAACATTAACGTAGTAGACAGGGTCAAACCTTATGTGAAAAGAATAAACAAGTACCTAGCTGCTATAAAGGACCATGAAGATGAAGGAAATATAATTAAAATATATATAAGTAAGTAAAGTAGTTTTATAAAAATTGTTCAGAATTGCTGAATGTAAGTAATTTTGGGATATTCTCTAGATGTTTGCAAATTGTGGATAACATCATTTTGGCTTTCAGTGGTGAATATGTTATTGACTATCTAATTGAATATGCATTTGGATTGACAAGTAATTTTTTTATTCATCACTTTGGCTTTGTATGTTAAATATCTATTTGAATATGCATTCGAATATATATTTGAATTTTCAATCTGGATATATATTTGATAGTATGTACATATTCACATTCATCCTGAGAATTTAAATGTATATTAGAATATACATATGATAGAATGTACATATACATATCCATCTTGACTGTTTGGATATTCATCTTGATAATATTTGTTGTAATCCGGAGGGTGAAATGTACAGATTCATAACAGTTTCAACGGGACCTCTCCACAATAAATATAAATTAGCCACCCATTCCTTTCGAAAACGTATACACATTAGCATAACGTCATCTAACATTTTCATTATTTTGACGTAGTCCTATCGTCTACAAACATAAACATCAATGGAGCTATGTTGTTCTCTAGATATCTGGATGTTTTCAATAATGTATGGTTGAATAACAAATTTTTCTTCGATGATATCTCTCCATTAACTAGTTAAAAGGATAGTTAGGCTTGGCAAGACCTCGTATGTACTATTCATATATAATGCTTACCCCTATGAATATATAAATACGGTGCCATCAGATCGATGTTATTTATGTATTAGACACACCTTTGCCGAATCTACTTAATGAAATTCATGACCCACCAAACTGCTACCTCCTTCTCTTCACCACCAACAGTCATCATAGCACATACATATCGCCACTCAGAATCATCATGACATAACGCAGAACACACATATACATATATCACCACCAAGAATCATGCCAATACATACATATCACAACCGAGAATCATCAAGACTATAATTCATCTATATCACCACCATACACCAATCTAAACACAAACATATGACAATATAACCATAGTACATTAACAAAAACACATAAACATACCAAGATCACTAAAACACATAAACATCAACATAAACAAAACAAGTTCGCATACAACCCATATCACATTCATAGTTCGTCAACGTCAATAACATACATAATCATTGTTTTCATCCATCAAATACTAACAAGCCAAAGTGAGTCAATAATTAACTAACTGCTATAGAATCATTTATTCTTACTTTTTCCTTTCTGCCCATGCTTACTCACTCCACCACCTTTTCGCTTTTTCTTTTCTTTGCCTTCGACGCTTCTACTTCTTCTATGACAGGAACATATACTCCACCTTCTTTTTTTTCTTTTCTTTACCTTTGACCCTTCTACTTCTTCTACAACATGAACACATACTCTACCTTCTTTATTTTTATTTTTCTTTGCCTTCGACACTTCTACTTCTTCTACAATAGGAACAAGTACTCCACCTTCTTTGTTTTTGCTTTTCTTTCCCTTCGACCTTCCTACTTGGCCAACACAAACATGTTCCATAGATTTCAAGCGGTTCATCTTCCTCGATTCGTTCAACTCTTGCCATCACCTAAGATAGTAAATCTCTGGGTATATAAGATCCAGTGAAGTCCGAAGTATATTAAAGTATCTTTTTTGATAAGTATACAATTTTAGAGTAGTAGTAAACCTTAATAAACTATGATATCAATAGGGTTAATATATGCATGAAATTACAGTGCGAACCACAAGCGAATTTTGTTCGCTTGTTTGGACAAACTTGGTAAATTGTGCTTATGGATTGGCCACAAACGGACGTGACATGGACAAATACCACTCCATATGCTTCTCACACATTATCCAAAGGGCATACTACATGGTTAGATGTCAAACTCTCATTCAGAAGATGATTTCACAACTTATTCCATGTAAAATCTCATAAATTAGAGTAGGGCACCTTGTATGCCTTAGTCGACGATTTCATTTTTTTTCTTTATAGTGAAGGTATTAGTAGGTATAGGTTTAAAAATCCAAACCAATAAAGAAATATTTGTCGCTAGTACAACTCTACTACTTCAAAACAAATAATGGGACCATTGTACAATGGAAATCACCGAAATGGATAATGATCTCGAGTATCCTTTAGAAAATCCTACACAACATCAATGGCTTGAAGGTCATCAATCTTCTACATAAGAGTGATGAATTCAAATGATAGACATTTACTAGGTTCCATTACAAAATAAAAAGTGAACCCTAGGTGATAAGCACTACACGAATACTCCGATTATGTTCTCTCAAAATTAGGTAGTGCTCATATATCCATACCAACTCATGAAACAATAAATATAAATAGAAGGAAAAACACTTAATTGGAATTTTAACTATAAATACATCTAAAGTAAAGTCATACACCAACAACTTGATGCACGCCTTTTCTTATACCTTGTGCCAAATTGTAGAATAACCAACTCAAGCATGTAGTCCCCTATGAATCAGTGTGCCCTTGTCTTAACACATATAAACACTACAAAAAATGCACCGATACTTTGTTTCCTGATTTATCAATGCAAACTAACACCCCAATGGCGTACAATATGTATGCAATTGCATATTGTCTTTTCCTATCTGTAGTTTCTTCCTCTCGAGAACCAGTAAATGTTGTTCTTAGCCACTCCAAACATATTTTTTCTCCCCGCCCAAAATCTCGTCAGCCTTTTTTGGAATCAACACCAAGACACTTATCCAACAAGTCACAAACATCATTATTGCTTACCCTACTCGAATTCAAGCAGTCATATAGCTACTTTGTCATCCACAGAAAGACGAGCAATATGAAACACTTCATCAATAGTAATTCTCACTTCACCGAATGGAAGATGAAATGTATTCGTTTATGGATAGAATCATTCTATAAAAGAATTGATCAAAACCTTTTCAACTATCACGTGTGCATGTTTTATTATATGCCCAAATCCTGATTTGACTACTGCATTCTTAACAAAATCACACTCATTGCTTATATCCCAACATTTTTGAGTACCAACGTGGCTGTGAAGCTTTACGATTCTGGCTTCATCCTTTGGTTCCTACACAAATAATATGATATTCAACACACATATTCAGAATAATTGAAGGACTGTTTGCTAAACTATTTACTGAAATAATTACCAAAGAATTTCAGATGATATTGGCAATATGATCTTTGTGAGAAAAAAGCAAGGATGGTTGAGCTTCAGTTTCGGTGGTATGACTTAAAGCTCGTGTCATCACCTTCTTGCCTTTCTTCCTCCTCTTTACCTCTTCAATTTCCTACTTACCCTCCTCTTTGATTTTCTACTCACCCTTCTCTTGATTAGACCTACCTATATCTTCCACATTAGAATGTTGTGATCGACTATCTTCATCATCTCTTGTACTACTGCCACTGTTATTGCCTTCAACGCCTAACATTTCCTTATCTATTCTTTTCTTCGTTTGTTCCACAGCTAATATTTTGTAATTTGATGCCGTTGGTGGGAAATGAGTGTTTGAAGACGCAGGCATTGAATTCTTAATGTAACAAACAAATGTAACCATTCTCTAAGTATATTGCAACAAACAAATATATCCAACTGCAACTCAAATTTTTTTGACATATCTAGGCCAAAAAAAGAAAAAAAACGATAAGGTGTAGCCAAAATTAGGGTCCGCGGGCTTGGTGCGGTGGTGGGGTGATGCGCCTCCCAAGTGGGAGGTCTGGGGTTCGAGTCCCACCTTGTGTGGGAGGAGAAACGCCTTTTCACATGGGAGGTTTGAGGTTCATTTTCGCGCCTCCTGCACCAAGTCAACCGAAAGGTCTGGCTAGCCTGGAATAGAGGTTGTGGCGGGCCTTCCGTCTATTCCCTAGGTTTATTGTTCAGGAACAGCATGTCGGTAGTGATTGAATAGGTTTTTCCCTAGTTTCAAAAAAAAATTAATTTCAACAAACGACATGGCACCGCTAAATTAAAATATGAAAATAAGAAAAAGCTTACCGATATTGAATATAACGATGTTTTAAATAAAATTTAGGGCTTTGATGGCACAAATCGACACAATTCTTCATCTGCGATAATAATATACCCAATGTCAATAGAAAGACGCAAAATGAAGGCGTTGACTTGGTAAGATCAAGAAATTACGGTTTAAGGAACGATGATAAAATGACTTCGAAAAGTACCTGGACATTAGCTTCTCAAGGGATCTGGCTGTACAAATCGAGATGAATTATTTGTTCTATACTTTTTAATTTTTTTTGTGCATGAAACAAGTAGGAGGGAAGAAGTTTGGGGTTTGAGATTTTATTCGACTCTAAAACTAAGTTTTGATTGAGGGGTAAAATTGGGTAATTTAAATAAAATGGTATGTACCCCTTATATCATTTTCATTAAAGATGGAATGTTCATATAATTTGATCTCCTTATAACTAAAAGTGGACTATTAGCAACAATGCCATTATGAAAGTGGCAATGCAACTATGAAAGGTACTTACATTGACTAATTATTTATTAATGTTAGTCAATCGATTAGTTAGTTAATTAGTGATTTAATTTACATATATATATAATATCTTATATCTTCCATATCTTTTACATACAAGACCCGAATTGGATGTCATTTGTTGTGTTGTGCTCGTGGACTCCTCTACGTTTTAACAAAGGATAAGACAACTTTTGTTAAGGTGAGTGATATTGTTTCTCACCATATTATTTTTGTTAGTGTAGTATATAAACAAAATTTTGAAATGATTTCCAACATTGAAATGTGATTTCTAATATATTAAAATCTATTCCTAATTTTATAAAGGAATTTTAAAGTGCTTTAGAATAGTTTTAAATTGGATATTACATATGTTATCATGGTCATACTATTTTTAAGAAATCACTAGATTTTGACTACTTTTTAAATGAATCCGCGAATTTGTTGATATAGACGTGTTATGTATGTTGTATGTATGTTATGATATATATATATATATATATTCTTGTTGGTTGCATGTATGATTATTTGGGTATAAAACCCTGACCGTAGGCGATATGGTATTAGGCAATATCCCATAAGATAGATTCATGTATATCAATCGAATGCACACTTATGGGAACTCGAACAATGAGATAGAGTTTCGTGCATATTAAGTAAACGCAAAAATGATGTGAACATAAGTATGTAGAAGAATACATAGATATATACCAACTGATTTGAAGATGAAAGACGATGAACTTGGGTATGTACATGGACGATGAACATTTTACTTGGTTTATACTTGGCGAAGCATACAACCAAAGTGGTCGTTATCAACCACTCTAGAGTGTTCGATGTCTACAACTACCGATGTTGGTTGATTTAGCCAATTTTTAACGTGGATGATGGAGACGCTTTGAGAAGCACGATGTGATGGTACATTTATTTTTTCATCTTTTGATTTCAACATTATGGCTCTTCGATGAGAAGTTTTAAAGGTGAAGCAAGGATGGTATAACAACCTGAAATTTCAAACACTTCGTATCTAAATATATTAATTATTTAAATATTTGAACCTTGGACTTAATGCGATTAAATTGATTAATAACCTCATTGACCCCCTTTTAATTAATAATTAATGAACGAAAACTTGTTTAGAAGTTTGTTTATGAAAATAAATAGTTTGAAGTAATATCGATAATATGACCGAAAATTGTGTTATAGATAAACGACCTTAAACTGCATGAAATTATCATCTCAGGGCACTGCCTTAAATTGTCATGAAACTAGTGTCATCAAGACCAAAAAATCAAGGCAATGTGTGCAAAAGAGTTTCATGACGATCCGGTATACTGTGTGGTCGTACGACCTTAAAACATGCGATGATATATTTTTGATATTAAATATAATGTATGTTAAATTATATAAACACGATCCCACTCCTATTTCTTTTTCTATTATTTTCCTCTTCATCCTTTAGTAAACACAAAGTGTAAGCTACCTCTTTATTCAAATTAAATTGAGAGCAACATGCAACGATAGAATTTGTTGTTGAATCCTTTGGACTCTTGGAAGCGAGGGCTTTGAATATGTACGGGTATTGTGTGGTCCAATGTTGATTGACCGTGTGCAACGTTTGGGTTGCTATGAGTTTTGAGTGGTGTTGGTAGAACCTAGGGCCACAAATGGGAAATATAGGGTGTCAAACTGAATTTTGTGCAAAGTGGACTCGATTGTCATAGCCGTAGGATCTCAGATTCATCATAGTAAATCTCGACTTTAGGATTTGCATTTGGGCATAAGTAGGTCACATTTCCTTTTGGTGAGGTTATATCCATGGTAGCGTAAAGTCCAGGTCGTGAAATGATGAGCAATGGTGTTTGACGGAAAAGATCTAGTGGACTGGGGCAAAATGCATCAGTGAGCATTCCAAGGGAAAGGCCATGATCGCAATTTGATGGAGCAAGTTGGAGTTGACAAATTAAGTACTTTTGTAATGAGCGTACATAAAGAAGTGCATGGGGATGATCCATGCATCAATTCGTTGACTAGGGAAAGAGAATTGATGGGTAAATGTCACAGATTTGTGTAGTGTGCATATTTTGTGCATATGCATGCATAGTGTAGAGATCAAGGAAGAAGGAGATTATGTAAAAAAATTAATAATTTAAAGTTAGTTAATAAATTAATTATTCAAATCCTTACAAAATGTATATCTCTTGCATACGAGGTCCACTCTGGTCATGTTGTTTATATTGGCGTTTGTAATGAGATTATCTATGACTTGGTTTGGCTTAGACATGGGTGAATTTTCTCACCATTTAAATTGTGTACATGTGAATATATGTGTTTGATTGTTGAAAATATAAGTTAAAATAGAGAGTAATGCAAGTTAGAACTTTAGGATCCCTTCTTGTTTTGGAATGCAAGTGACAATATTATATGTAGTATAACCTCTCTTATAACCCTCTAAAACATGTATCGTAGCCAAGACCTGTTGTTTACATGTTTGATAATGTTATATGTGAAGTGTAACATTCCGCCTTTACGCACGCTTTAAATCGACACACGTGTCAATTCAAATAATACAGAAGGGTGGATTGTTATGGGGTAAATAAGAAAAAAAACAGAGAAGAAAAGAACAAAATAGAATCTTGCAGCGGAACGATAAAATATAATAATCAAATATATAGTTTATAAAGCTGTTTTACAATATAATCGATTATACTTACAACATTTATCAGAGTTACACATACCATAGAATAATAATTATGCATCGGAATGACATGGCGTAGTGGAATAATATAGTAGATAATAGTACTATAAATCTTCGTCTTCGTCCTCCGGAATAAAATCTTCAAATCCTGAAACGCTCGGACTGGACCCGAGCGAATTGAAAAGACAAAACACTCGAGTCAGAACTAAAAGATCTTATGTAAGTTAAATCAACAGAAATAAATATGAGTGCAGTAACTCAAGAGACGCTCAGGATTTACATCTCTTAAGGATCCCTTAAACTATTTACTATGTAGTATATTTCGCTATTACAATAGTGTCTAATTGTAAAATAAACTTACTTTTAAATAGCGTTAAGGGGTTACCCATATAACCCTTAACACAAATAATGCCAATAGTCTATACAGTGCCTGCATATCTCCTAATCGGGAGACTACGAGAAGACACTCCATAGGTATGACACAAATAAAAACTCGTAGTAAAGGCTCGGTATGGTAGGTGACACAGCACAACTAGACAGTGCCAGGGTAGATATACCAATTACGCTTCGGGTCGGTGGAAACGCGTAGCGCACAACCACCGCCCACCTCAAACAACAACACCCCCAAATCAAAAAAATCAAAAGTGGCCACCGAAACAATCCAAATGTCAGAGTATAATATCGAAGGGATGTGTCCGATCAAAGGTGCTACCTCATTAAACCGTCGATCGTTCCTGTTTTAGCTACCTTATGCCAACTCACGGGAGTTGGGTCCATGTATTTAACTCAAAGGAAATGCCGCCACCATCTTACATCATTCTGGAATCTCCACCGCGTACACGGTTGTTAAAGTGGTTTTCGGGGTTAGCAGAGAGTATGACAACTTCCGATCCCGGTCTCCTTAACAACCAAACGTTATTATAACACCGCGGTCATTTTATAATAATTATACTTTCAAAACCAGAATAAAATATCCATTTCAAAACCATATAAATACGATATGATTTCAATTTTAAAACCCAAATCAATATGATATCATTTTTATTTCAAAATATATCCTTTAACCAAAATCATAGCATTTCAAATCTATATACTTTGAAACCCATAGCTTTGAAACATAACTTATAATACTTAAATGGTCTAATTATTAAATTACTTAATTATATAATAAAATAGCTTCTTCGCTTTCACAAATGAATTTCAAATATAGATTTAAATCCCCCAAATAAACCAATAAAATTTTCATAATTTCAAAGCTTTAATTATTCCATCATTTCAAAACTTATTCTTTGATAATTTCATATATATCAATTCAATTGCTATTATTTATATTTTAAACGTATATTTAATAAATCCAATATATTTTAAGTAAAACTTTAACTTCGAACAACAGGATAATTTTTTTCAATTTATTTAACTTGATAAATTCATTTATCTCAACTTTACATTCATTTAAATTCTTTAAAACTAAATCAAGTTATAAGAATCATACTCTTTGCAATCTCCATTTTTATTTAACTTTAAATTAATTTATTCAAGTCCAAATTTTGAAATAATTTAGTTTAAACCAATTCCATAATGTCATTTAAGTCATTTAAACTCTATATATACAATAGAATTTAAATAGATACTTACCATTTTATATAAAGGGAATCAAACTTTATTATTAAACTCATTTTTATAAATCAATTTTATACTTAGCTTAAATTCAAGAATTTAACTATATATGTATACATAATATTTATATAACACTAAAATTTTAATATTTATTAAACTGTATATTCCTTTCCCAAAACCATAGAAATCATTTTCAAAATATTTTATATAAGTCCGCGGTGCCTGTATATAATTTCTATCCTACGGTCAAGTGATACAGATATTTATCATTTCAATCCGCAATTTAAAAATAAAATTTTACAGTTATATATCATTTCAAACCAGAATCTCGAATGAAATGAAAATGCATAATAACTTGCAGTTTATAGCCATATAAAATTTCAGCATCCATTCATCCAATATCAACCATCAACCATTTATCACAATCATCATCAAATTCAAACAATAGCATCAATATAGCACGGATAATAAACACAGGTATTAAATAGCAGTTTATATTCAATAATAATTTAAATAACTGTTTAACTGGCAGTTTATATGCAAAGAATAATTAATTAACAATTTAACTGGCAGTTTAAATGCAATGAATAAATAAATAAATAACAATTTAACTGGCTATATTCAAAGATAAATAAATTCAACTGGCAGTAATATGCAATATTAAATTAAATAACAATTTAATTAAGATGAATGCAATTAACTGAGATGATGATTAAAATCATGCCAAAATTTATAAATAAATTTCAAATCACACCATATATTAATTTAACAAACATAAGAAATTTTAGAAGTTGTGAGTGGGTTAAAACACTCACATTTTGAATTTAAATTGAATTTAAATTCAATTTAAACCCAAAAATTTGACCGTCTCAGAATTCGTCCAGACCAGCTTCTTCAAGTCTGAAATTTCAATATGATCCTAACAAAAGAAACCGCGCGTAAAACGGATATCCTTTGCAAAAGTTATGACGATAAATGCGATTAAAATTTAATTATAAAAATTTAGGAAAAAGAACACTTTACCTCTCCTCTACTAGTGCCACGTCATCCAATTTCATTCTCCCCCGGTATCATGTATGCACGCGACCAACAAATCTTGCGCACAGTTCCTCAAAGCACGACACAACCCAAGCCGCCATCAAACGCACGCAGACTGCTGAAGTCGCACGCGCCCCAAGACCGCCCTGACATCGCCGATCTCGTCCCCCACGCATCCAATGACCAGAGTGCCCAGATAGAGGCCCCAAGCGCAGCCGTCGACGATATTATATGCCCTAGGTCAAATTTTTTTGGCGACGATCCGGCCGTCGAAACTCTAAACGAACACCGCCGATGAACTCCCCTCCGTCCACTCTTCAAAACCCAGAAATGGTTCGTCGATCCGTTGATGTTCATCGACGCACGATGAACGGTCGAAAATTGATTTAGAAATTCTGGACAAACGATGCATCGAATCTGAAAACAAATTATATATTTGACTTGCGCTCTTCGAGAGCTTCAAATTCATATACAATTCGATATAGTTTGAAGAGATTAAATTTTTGGCTTTGATTTTTGCATTGGATTTGTATTTGGGAATTAGGGTTTGCAGCCATTGAGGAAGAGGAGCACAGAAGTTTTTGTACGTATAAAAAAATAAGGAATAGAGGCTGCTAGGGTTTATAACAGGATATTTATCGGCTAAGTTGAAAATAGATGGATCGGATAAGATAGATGTACGCGCTAACGACAAAGTGGCCCAAAAAGCCCGTTCTGACTCCGGAACGAAAATGGGTCAACCCATATATCAAAATAGATGTTTAAAAATATTTTTAATGCAATGGAAAAGGTTTCAAGTTCAAATTCCATCGTATGAGGAAGTTATGCTAAAAACAATATTTTCCAAATTGAATTGATTTTAATTGCATAAATTTCTAGGCGTTTCAAGTCCGTACGATCAAACGACAAGTCCGGTCACTATGAAACTTAAAGTCCTACAATAATTCACCGTTACGGATCTGATGAAACTGGTTTCGTCGAAATCCGAGTCAGTGGCCAAAATGGATATTTTTATATTAATTAAATAAATTAAAAGCAAATCAATTAAATCCAATTTTTTTAATTTCACTTCTATAATCAACAATTTTTACCCCTTTAAATTTTTAATCATTTAAATTAATTTAAACAATTTTATATGCCAATTTATAGTAGATAAATTTATCAAAGTCCAGCGTTAAATTCTTAATTTCATTAAATTCAGAGATTATAAAATAATTTCAATAGCTCCATTGAATTAAATTTTCATTCTATTATCCGACCTATTAGTATCAATTAGATGAAACTAACATTGGATTCCTACTTCATTATATAACTATCTCCAAATTTCATCTAAATTTCTATCAAAGTAAAATTTAAATGTTAAATTTCATTTATTCGCAATAAATTCAATATTGAATTTTTCTTCTTCAATTAAATGAATAAATCTTGCTTTCTATTCTTTAAATCAGCCAATTGTCATAGTATAAATGGGATTAGCATTAACTACATCTTACAAAATTAACCATTTTCAATGATAAATCACACCTACCCTATCTACACAAATTAAGTCAATTAATTGTACTTGATTTCACATTAAATGTTATTAATTATTAATTGAAAACTCAATAAATCCGTTTATTGAATTAAAATCTTGCTATTCAATAAATTGACATTTTATGAGTATAATTAACAGCGAATTTTATTACATTTCCTTAATGTATTTATTAAATTTATTTCCAAATAACGTACTACCTAATATCCTTTAATTGCAATTTGATATTCGAATTTTATGCAACATACTAATGAAATTAAACATATATTAATTGATTCGTTTTAATTTAAATCTTTTTATTAAGTTCAATACTACTATATATACTTAGTTACCTTGTTTTTCCCATTCATTACTTTAATATACCCATTTTACAACTCCAAACCATTGTATTACAATTCACACACATTAATACACTAACTGCATATGTTTTTATTATATTCTATTTTAAACTTAAGCCATAACATTTGAATTATTTTATTAAGTTGGAATGTTCATTTTTCCCAACCAATTACCATTTATTGCTTTATAACTTTACTGATTTAAATAAATACATTAATTGGCATTTCATTCATCCTATTAATTATTATTAACCATAGTTAGCATAGTTACGTTTTAATTTACTTATTATTTCCTTAATAAGTTACGCAAATTTATTCCTCCAAATATTAAATCACAAAGTCTTATTTAATTTACCATTGCTACATTACCGTTTTAACGTTCGCTTCATTATAAATTATAAAAGTTTTGTTTCTTCCAAATTTAATTACTCAATTTTAAATTAAAATAACCAAACTTGATTATTGACAATTTACGGGTCGTTACACTCTCCCCCACTCAAAAATTTTCGTCCCCGAAAAGGAAAAGAAGGGAAAAGAGGAACTTATAAATCAATATATATATTATTCAAAACATTATATTCATAACAATAAGGTTACGAAATAGGATAATTTAAATAAAATATATAGATTTATAACAAATTAATCCTTTTATACTTAAATTAATAAAGTTTGGAAACATTTTCAAAATATTTTCTAAGTCCAAAAATTTATGGAAAATTTCGACAGAGTCTCCTTTGTACGAGGAGGCTCGGGAGAAAATATGATATCAATATACAATATATAACATATTTTTTTTTCAAAATAATATATCCCAACACGGTAAAATAATAATATAATAGCGCTATAAACCGTAATCTGAAAACATACCTATTTGTCGGGCAATTAACGCTTAATTATAAAATCAAAAGTAGTAGCAATTGCTTCCATAACATATATTTTACTTATATAATCCAAAAGGTTAACCATTATACAAAATGAAATATTTAAGGTTGTTTCAACTACAACAACCAATCAATACAAACAACAATCACTTGCAACAAGGCATACAACCATCACATAAAATCAATACAAATCAATCATTCATTCATATCAAATAAAATAAGTAGTTGTTTGGGTTCAAAACTTTAAATTGTACGGAATGAAAAATAAACTACTAAGTGTACCCTTCACTCAACAGTCTTAGGTGAAACTACACAGATTATTCGTTCATGCAAACAGTTTTAAAGTATCCTCACCCAAACAGCCATAAACCACAACAAACAACAACAATTTCAAACAACAAATTACGTTTATTCTATTTAATTCCATTCATGCATTTGTTGGTTTTTTTCATTCATATAATGGTTTATCTATTTCTATTCCTTACCTACCAATTCATTTTCATCTATTTATATAATGCCAAATTCTATTTATTGCGTTACATTTATTTATTTATATTATTCATATTAAATCAAATTCCTTAGTCGGTAAATTTATTAACTTAAGTTTATAGTCATTTTTCACTATTCATCTTTTATTCTTATTTTATTCAAATGTGCTTCAATCTATTACTTAATTTTATTATTATTTATTTATAATACTTACCTTTCTTTTCTATTACATTAGTAGCATTTCAATTATACTTAAGTCCATAACAACTAGAATATCAATTCTTATAAATAAAAGCAATTAATTGAGCAATTTCATTACATAAGTTTACTTGTAAAATTTTCCATTACAAATCTTTAACATTTTAACTTTCAGTATTTGGTACGTTATATATATGCTTTAGGAATGTAATTGAAAGTTATAGAAGTTTTTCTCTATTCTTTTAATTAATTAAATGTTCAATAATAATAATGTCCCTTTTTTTATAGGTTACAATTCCAACTTCCTTGAAATTTCATTTATACTTAGCAAATAGTTTCTTTTTAAATTAAAGGTTCAAATTATTAATTAGTTACAACCTATTTCACTACAATAATTGAAACTATTGATTAACGGAAGCTTAAGAACTAAATACCGGGTTAAATTTCAAATCATTTTAAAATAATAGATAAATATATACTTACAACTTATATATCCAATTATATTTAAAAAAATATTAAAATTTACATTTGTTTATCAAAATAAATCTATAGTAAAACTACTACAGTGGCCTTCCCACTTCGAAACTCGAAAATGAATGTCGATGATGCGGCCGCCATCACCGAAATTATATTCCAGCGACAGAAAGGGAAGTACAGAACTTATTTCCTTCCAAAATTCCTTTAAAACAATTCTTTCAAAATTTTATTGAAATATTTATATCAAAAAATACTTCTAATAATATTATTACTATATTCCAAAATTATTCGAAAGAAAGTTTCAAAACCCCGGAACTTAAGTTCTAAATTTCCAATTTTCGTTTATTTTGTTTTAAATCTCATTTCAACTATTATTTATAAATTTCATTACCTAACACCCAATATATTGCACACAAATATAAACTTATTTATAAAATTTATTTTATATACAGAAAATATAATAGGCAAAATTATTTTATTCACCTACATTAAAAACAAATATTATGTCGGTCTGTTCTATTAAGTGTTTAGAAATCCCTATTGATGACATAGCACCAACCAGAATTTATAAATACAAAACGGAACAGATTAACACAACATTAAAACCTTTTTATAACACTAACAAATACGCCCTCTCATATATATACACTCAGCGACTCATCATAGGGTATTACTACCCTATTAATAAAGAGTCAGACCCCACAAAGCTAAGGTTTACCGCTAAACCAAAGCTCTGATACTAGATGTAACATCCCATCTTTATGCACGCTTTAAATCGACACACGTGCCAATTCAAAAAATACGGAAGGGCTGATTGTTATGGGGTAAATAAGAAAAAAAACAGAGAAGAAAAGAACAAAATAGAATCTTGCAGCGGAACGATAAAATATAATAATCAAATATACAGTTTATAAAGCTGTTTTACAAAATATTAGATTATACTTACAACATTTATCAGAGTTACACATACCATATAATAATAATAATTATGCAGTGGAATAACATGGTGTAGTGGAATAATATAGTAGATAATAGTACTACAAATCTTCGTCTTCGTCCTCTAGAATAAAATCTTCAAATCCTGAAACGCTCGGATTGACCCGAGCGAATTGAAAAGACAAAACACTCGAGTCATAACTAAAAGATCTTATGTAAGTTAAATCAACAGAAATAAATATGAGTGCAGTAACTCAAGAGATGCTCGGGATTTACATCTCTTAAGGATCCGTTAAACTATTTACTATGTAGTATATTTCGCTATTATAATAGTGTCTAATTGTAAAATACACTTACTTTTAAATATCGTTAAGGGGTTACCCATATAGCCCTTAACACAAATAATGCCAATAGTCCATACAGTGCCTGCATATCTCCTGATCGGGAGACTACGAGAAGACACTCAATAGGTACGACACAAATAGAAACTCGTAGTAAAGGCTCGGTATGGTAGGTGACACGGAACAACTAGGCAATGCCAGGGTAGATATACCAATTACTCTTCTGGGTCAGTGGAAACGCGTAGCGCGCAGCTACCGTCCACCTCGAACAACACCCCCAAATCAAAGAAATCAAAAGTGGCTACCGAAACAATACAAAAGTCAGAGTATAATATCGAAGGGATGTGTCCGATCAAAGGTGCTACCTCATTAACCCGTCGATCGCTCCTGTTTTAGCCACCTTATGCCAACTCACGGGAGTTGGGTCCACGTATTTACCTCAAAGGAAACGCCGCCACCATCCTACATCATTCTGGAATCTCCACCGCGTACACGGTTGTTAGAGTGGTTTTCGGGGTTGGCAGAGAGTATGACAACTTTCGATCCCGGTCTCTTAAGCAACCAAACGTTATTATAACACCGCGGTCATTTTAAAATAATTATACTTTCAAAACTAGAATATAATATCCATTTCAAAACCATATAAATACAATATCATTTCTATTTTAAAACCCAAATCAATATGATATCATTTTTATTTCAAAATATATCATTTATCCAAAATCATAGCATTTTCAAATCTATATACTTTGAAACCGATAGCTTTGAAACATAACTTATAATACTTAAATAATTTAATTATTAAATTACTTAATTATATAATAAAATAGCTTCTTCGCCTTCACAAATCAATTTCAAATATAGATTTAAATCCCCCAAATAAACCAATAAAATTTTCATAATTTCAATGCTTTAATTATTCCATTATTTCAAAACTTATTCTTTGATAATTTCATATATATCAATTCAATTGCTATTATTTAGATTTTAAACGTATGCTTAATAAATCCAATATAGTTTAAGTAAAACTTTAACTTCAAACAACTGGATAATTTTTTTCAATTTATTTAACTTGACAAATTCATTTATCTCAACTTTACATTCATTTAAATTCTTTAAAACCAAATCAAGTTATAAGAATCATACTCTTTACGATCTCCATTTTTATTTAACTTCAAATCAATTTATTCAAGTCCAATTTTGAAATAATTCAATTTAAACCAATTCCATATTTATCTTTCAATCTTAATTTCATTTAAGTCATTTAAACTCTATATATACAATAGAATTTAAATAGACACTTACCATTTTATATAAAGGGAATCAAACTTTATTATTAAACTCATTTTTATGAATCAATTTTATACTTAGCTTAAATTCAAGAAATTAACTATATATATATATAATATTTATATAACACAAAAATTTTAATATTTATTAAACCTTATATTCCTTTCTCAAAAACATAGAAATCATTTTCAAAGTATTTTATATATAGACCGCGTGCCTGTATATAATTTTCTATCATATGGTCAAGTGATACAGATATTTATCATTTCAATCCGCAATTTAAAAATTAAATTTTACGGTTATATATCATTTTAAACCGCAATCCCGAATGAAATGAAAATGCATAATAACTTGCAGTTTATTACCATATAAAATTTCAGCATCCATTCATCCAATATCAACCATCAACCATTTATCACAATCATCATCAAATTCAAACAATAGCATCAATATAGCACGGATAATAAACACAGGTTTTAAATAACAGTTTATATTCAATAATAATTTAAATAACTGTTTAACTAACAGTTTATATGCAAAGAATAATTAATTAACAATTTAACTGGCAGTTTAAATGCAATGAATAAATAAATAAATAAATAAATAAATAACAATTTAACTGGTAGTTTTATATTCAAAGATAAATAAATTCAACTGGCAGTAATGTGCAATATTAAATTAAATAACAATTTAATTAAGATGAATGCAATTAACTGAGATGATGATTAAAAACATGCAAAAAATTTATAATTAAATTTCAAATCACACCATATATCAATTTAACAGACATAAGAAATTTTAGAAGTTGTGAGTGGGTTAAAACACTCACATTTTGAATTTAAATTCAATTTAAACCCAAAAATTTGACCGTCTCAGAATTCGTCCAGACCAGCGTCATCAAGTCTGAAATTTCAATATGATCCTAACAAAAGAAACCACGCGTAAAACGGATATCCTATGCAAAAGTTATGATGATAAATGCGATTAAAATTTAATTATAAAAATTTAGGAAAAAGAAAACTTTACCTCTCCTCTACTAGTGCCACGTCATCCAATTTCATTCTCCCCCGGTATCATGTACGCACGCGTCCAGCAAATCTTGCGCACAGTTCCTCAACGCACGACACAACCCAAGTCGCCATCAAACGCACGCGGACTGCTGAAGTCGCACGCGCCCCAAGACCGCCCTGACGTCGCCGATCTCGTCCCCCACGCCTCCGATGACCAGAGTGCCCAGATAGAGGCCCCAAGCGCAGCTGCCGCCGATATTATATACCCTAGGTCGAATTTTTTTGGTGACGATCCGACCGTCAAAACTCTGAACGAACACCGCCGATGAACTCCCCTTCGTCAACTCTTCGAAACCCAGAAATGGTTCGTCGATCCGTCGATGTTCATCGACACGCGATGAACGGTCGAAAATTGATTTAGAAATTCTAGACAAACGATGCATCGAATCTAAAAATGAATTATATATTTGACTTGCGCTCTTTGAGAGCTTCAAATCCATATATAATTCGATATAGTTTGAAGAGATTAAATTTTTGGCTTAGATTTTTGAATTGGATTTGTATTTGGGAATTAGGGTTTGCAGCCATTGAGAAAGAGGAGCACAGAAGTTTCTGTACATATAAAAAATGTAGAATAGAGGATGCTAGGGTTTATAACAGGATATTTATAGGCGAAGTTGAAAATAGATGGATCAGATAAGATAGATGTACGCGCTAACGACAAAGTGGCCCAAAAAGTCCGTTATGACTCCGGAACGAAAAAAGATCAACCCATATATCAAAATAGATGTTTAAAAATATTTTAAACGCAATGGAAAAGGTTTCAAGTCCAAATTCCATCATATGAGGAAGTTATGCTAAAAACAGTATTTTTCAAATTGATTTCAATTGATTTGAATTGCATAAATTTCAAGGCGTTTCAAGTTCGTACGATCAAACGACAAGTCCAATCGCTACGAAACTTAAAGTCCTATAATAATTCACCGTTACGGATCCGATGAAATTAGTTTCGTCAAAATCCGAGTCAGTGGCCAAAATGGCTATTTTTATATTAATTAAATAAATTAAAAATAAATCAATTAAAACCAATTTTTTTAATTTCACTTCTATAATCAACTATTTTTACCCCTTTAAATTTTTAATCGTTTACATTAATTTATACAATTTTATATGTCAATTTATAGTTGATAAATTTATCAAAGTCCAGCGTTAAATTTTTAATTTCATCAAATTCAAAGGTTATAAAATAATTTCAATAACTCCATTGAATTAAATTTTCATTCTATTATTCTACCTATTAGTATCACATAGATGAAACTAACATTGGATTCCTACTTCATTATATAACTATCTCCAAATTTCATCTAAATTTCTAACAACGTAAAATTTAAATGTTAAATTTCATTTATTCGCAATAAATTCAATTATTTAATTTTTTCTTCTTCAATTAAATAAATAAATCTTGCTTTCTATTCTTTAAATCAGCCAATTGTCATATTATAAATGGGATTAGCATTAACTACATCTTATAAAATTAACCATTTTTAATGACAAATAACACCTACCCTATCTGCACAAATTAAGTCAATTAATTGTACTTGATTTCACATTAAATGTTATTAATTATAAATTGAAATCTCAATAAATCCGTTTATTGAATTAAAATCTTGCTATCCAATAAATTGACATTTTATGGGTATAGTTAACAGCGAATTATATTACATTTCCTTAATGTATTTATTAAATTTATTTCCAAATAACGTACTACCCAATTTCCTTTAATTGCAACTTGATTTCCAAATTTTATGCAACATTCTAAAGAAATAAAACACATATTAATTGATTCATTTTAATTTAAATCTTTTTATTTAGTTCATTACTACTATATAAACTTAGTTACCTTGTTTTTCCCATTCATTACTTTAATATACCCATTTTACAACTCCTAACCATTGTATTACAATTCACACACATTAACACAGTGATTGCATATGTTTTTATTATATTTTATTTTAAACTTAAGCCATAACATTTGAATTATTTTATTAAGTTGGAATGTTCATTCTTCCCAACCAATTACCATTTATTGCATTATAACATTATAGATTTAAATAAATTCATTAATTGTCATTTCATTCATCATATTAATTATTATTAACCATCATTAGCATAATTACGTTTTAATTTACTTATTATTTCCTTAATAAGTTACGCAAATTTATTCCTCCAAATATTAAATCACAAAGTCTTATTTAATTTAGCATTGCTACATTACCTTTTTAATGTTCGTCATTATAAATTATAAAAGTTTGTTTCTTCTAAATTTAATTACTTGATTTTAAATTAAAATAACCAAACTTGATTATTGAAAATTTACGGGTCGTTACATGAAGTTAAAGTGTGTTGTGAATATTTAAAGTGAAATAGTTGGTATAAACGCACTTGGAAATCCCTTGCACTTAACATATGTTAAATTGATTAAAATGTGAATATATTATGACAATACATATTTGGTTATTCTCTATACATATCTTAGTGTATGGAGCAGTAAGTAATTACTTTAGAATGTTATAGAAATTGCGAAACAAAGTCCTGAAATTTAAAATCGAACAGGACGCTATGGATGCATTTTGAAAAGGCCTTGTATTTAGTAATTTTTAAAGTCAACTTTGAGAGACATCCTAGGGGCCTCTTTGTATTTTTAATAAACAGTACAAATGTACTTATTACAAGCAAAATATGAAAGTTTATATACATTTTTGATAATTTTTTATGAATTTTTAAAGTAAAGGGCTTTAAATATAAAGCATGCTTTCCATAGTTTTTCAACAAATTAGAAAAAATTATATTCATATTTAAAATAAATGTTTTAAACCAAGTGTAAGTATTTTTACAACACTTTTAAATATATATAGTTTTTCGAAAATTTGCTAAAGATTGTATTAACGTATTAAAAAGCTCAAGCAATATAACATCTTTTTAATCATTTTAGAATTTTATTAATTATATTATGTTATAAATAAATTAGTATATATCAGTATACATATCTTTTAAAAAGGTTTTAGTAAATATATAAGTTGGGAAAAATAAGTTAAGTCTTTTATAAAGAAATAAAGGAGGACTTGGATTATAATACTTAAGTTATAATAAATGGATTTGTAAGCTTATGTAAAAGGATATTGCTTGTTAAACTAGTATAGATATAAGTAAATATAATTAGGAATATAAGTAGAATTATAAATAGGACTATAATTAGGATAATAGTTAGGACTATAATTAGAAACATAACTAAGGCTTTAAAATTTACTTTAGGAAATAATTAATGTAATTAGATATCTAAAAGAGAGTTTTAAAGATAATGTTTAAAGTATGAAATGTTTTGGGTTGTAATAGCAATGTTTAAGTAATGTTTGTCTTAAACCCTTATAAGTGTAATTTAGACTTTAAAAAGAAAGCTTTAAAGATATTGATTAAGTATAAAATGTTTTGGATTCTTAGTAAACAATATTTTAGTAACATTTTTTTTAAAACTCTTCAACTATATTTTAAAGTGGAAAAATATTATGCATATACTTAAGTCTTTAATGATGGAATTTTAAAGATAATAATAAGTATAGAATCTTTTAGAATAGAGGTAGAAAGAAAAGTATATGTGTAAAATGTAAAAGAAGAAGGTGTTTAAAATAACAATGTTTATGTAACATTTGTTTTTAACTTCTTTGATTGCAGTTTAAAGTAAATAAAATTTGTTAAGTGATTTGTTAATACACTTACACCATTGAGATAAGTGTATAAATACAAAGTATTGAAAAGAGTATAAATGAATGGAGAAATAGTTGAATTCAAGTATATATGTAACACCCTGCATTTATACGGTTAAAATTTAAAGTAACGATAAGCAATAAAAAAAATATTTGAATTATCGGAATATGGTTTCGAAATTGTGCGATTGCGCCCGGTGCGATTTTCTAATCAGTTTTCATATATAGCTTGTTAAAATTTGAACCAATATGAAGAAGTTATGAACAAAACGAAAACGGGAGACAAAACAAAAAATATATATAATAATATCTATGTACGTATGGGCCGACCATAGGTCGATCCAATTGGCACACAGTTTGACCGCACGGTCGATCGGTGCTTAGAGGTGGTCGACCGCCCGGTCAACCCACGTGCAACCTAGATGAATTTTTCAAATAGGTACGTACGTGACGTGTTTTCTAGTTTTTACGCCATCAGAGCCATACGTTCTTCAATCCAAGAATCCGATGGTTTGAGATCCCCAAGCTCCTATATAAATAGGACCCTAGGCTTATCTATCTTCTCATAATTAGATTTTCTCCCATGGGTTCGGTGCCTAAGGCTGAACCCCAAAAAGAAAATAATCTCTAGGGATCTTCTAAATTAAAATATTATATGCCTTGGAAAAAGGGGATCTAGAAGAACTGTGGAGCCAGGCGGAGCACAAGCGAAGCTAAGGACGTCAGGTGAGTGGATTTATTTGTATATCTTTTAAGTTCAAGATATATTATCATTAGATTCCCGTTTATAAAATTTTATTCAATAATTAAACATATTAATTAAATCATGCTGAACTATAAGAAAACTTGCATTTTATTTACAATATTAGTATTTATATACTGTTTTCTATGCCTTATTTACATCTTTTTCTACGTTTTGGATTTTAAGAAAATGTCAGTTTTCTTCTATCCTCTCCTTTTTCTTCGCGTATGGATTAGAATAGATCAAACGTGAATATGGATTAAAAATACTGAAATAAAGATGTAAAATAATAAAAGATTTAGGAACAGAATTATTGTAACAAATTGCAAAAGTTAATTTGAGGGTAATTATTATAGAATTACTGTAATAAATTGCATTAAAATGGGGAAAGTTAATTTAGGAGTAATTATTAGATTAATTGATTGTTTAGAGGATAGAATACATTTCCATAACTTCACATCTAAAAGATAGCGATAAACGTAACTCTAAGAATAAAATAAATAAAAAGGGTGCTAGTGTAAAATAGAGGAGCCACTGTACTTTACACTACCCCAATAGTAAAAGAAATATCTTGCAGTTACGAATTATTACTCATAGTATTATCCAATATTATGATATAGAAATGGATTATATAGGTTTCATAACCAATCAAATAAAATAGAATTACTTCCTAAAATATAGACAATAAAGTAAAGTATGAATTGTAACAAGAAAATTATTAATCAAGAATTGGAAGTTGTGAAAATTAGTGAGCCTAAGTTTGCATTTACTACACAGGCTATTTAAATAGGCAACTATTATGATAAGTGAATTATTTAATATTAGAGAATCAAAGGTAATTCTATATCATAATAAAAGAAGGTAGACTAGAACAGACAAGAAACGCTTGTAATTATATAACGGACTATAAAAGAAGAAAAAGAAACAATTACAAGTAGAATTATAACATAGTCTATAATTAGAAAACAAAAATAGGAAAGCTTATCATGAGACATATAATAAATTGGTAAGCAATGGTAGTAGAGAATTATGACAGAAGCTTATTTAAACAACTTATATTAAGTCAATAAGCAAATAAAACATAAATGTTAAAAGGGGCTTATCTCTTTGAACTTAAGAATTCATATATATTAAATTAAATAAGCAAGATAATGAATGTGGCTCATATTAACAGTATTCCCTATTATATCTATGATAATCTCACAATAATTAGAAGTGAGACGAGGGCAAGGAATATGCTAATTAAATAAGTAGCCAACAGAGTAAGAAAGCAACCTAAACGCAAATTAAAAGATTAGTCTTAGGGTCTAATAAAAGAATCGAATTGCGTTTGGAGCAGCCCAAAAGATGAAGCGCCTAACGAAGTAGTTCATCATGGATTCCAGCAATGGAGAAGCACGTCCAACTTAGATTTTTTTGGGCTAGAAGGAAGTACGAGATTTCAACGTGATGTGAGGATACTTTACGGTGGCACTTTGGGTAGGCCTAACGAAGCTGCATCCCCGGAGGTAGGTCTGTAGGTGTTTCATCAAAAGTGTATGCCTTTACTTCATTTTTATTGTAGGCCTAACGAAGCTGACCTTTGTAGGAAGTCATAAGGGATTTGTATTTGGAGTAGGGTATTCATATATCCAATACTTGCATGTAAGGTGAAGGATTCTTGCATGTGGATATCAGCCAGCATCAAGACCAAGAGAGACTTTGGGAAAGACTAGAGTTAAACCTATAGGCCAATGATTCTTTCACTATCGAGACATTGGATCGAGGGGCAATGCCAATTGGATGTTAGATTGTTTGCAGTGGGGCATGACCACTTAACTCTTTAGAATTCATTCGATTAGTTGAGGGGTGGCTGCATGGGTCCATAGCCACGATGACAAAAGAGAAAGACCAACTTGAATATCTATATTGTAGGCCTAACGAAGATGTCCTTTATAGATATAGAAAGTCCCCGACTGAGTTTTAGGATTCAGAGAGTAGACACAATGATTACGTATAGTTTTCAACGTATGCACTGGGTGGTACGTTGCGGATGTCCAAGCATTAGTATAGACTAGTGTGGACGCAGTTTAACGTTTTTATAGTAGACAACATAACATCTGTATTGTAGGCATCACGAAGCTGTCCTTTACAAATTTAGTCATAGAATGATATAGGAGCAAGGAAATGGAGTCCTTTACGAGGAGGATATGGAAGGTACTATGGATAGTAGCTATGACCAATACGGTAATGGGGCATATGGCTACATATGTGTATATATTAGTTATTAGGTTTAAATCTATTATGGAGTAGATAGGCACGGTTCACGAATAGGCGAGAGCATTGTAACCTAATGAACCAAATATAAGAGTAAATGGAAATTAAACGAAACGTGTAGAATTAAGCCGAGAAGTATATGGTTATTCATTCACCAGAACTTTTTTTTTGACCTCTCCTCATAACATCTTATAAGTTAGGTAGACGGCGAAGACTTCTCAATTAGAAGTTTGATTTATGAGTTTAATTAATTAGAAGTTTAATTAATTATGAGTTTAATCAATTAGAAGTTCTGATTTACAAAAGAAGTTTCATTAGATAAAAAGGAGTTTTAATAACAAAAAAGGTTTAATTAATAAAGGATTAGAAGTCATTTATATGACTTAACCACACTTTGTGTGAATTAATCATGCTTTGTGTATTTACTTGTTAATGGAATGTATTTAGTCATGTACTCAACACTAAAAGCCAACAAAGTAGAATTGCATCTATTTGGGAGAGTTAAGAATGATGATTCGAGTAGGGTGTAGAAGCAATAATGCTCTAACCTACCAAGCTTTATTCTTGACCGAGGGTTAAAGGAAGTCGAGAAGGTCAGAAAAGTGATAAGTATATGAGACTTGGCTTCCATGTGTGATCATTTTCATTGTTGTTGAATATGACCAAAGTTAACTTGGGGAATATCTAAAAGAAACATGAGGATTATACGGTATGGCTATTCATTCGGTGATCATATAAACTATGTATAAACTCGTCTCTCTCTTCTAGGACAAATGCTAAGGTAATCCATCTAAATAGAAGATGATCTCCACCCTTGTACTATTTGTTTATTTCTGAATGAACTGAGGTTGAGTTAAATGGAAATCTATCGATTGTTTTGAAGCGTTCGGTAAGCAAGGGTGTGTACTTATATGAGATGACTTGAAATCATAACCACTTCAAAACCATATGCATGATCGATGCTTCAGAAGAGGATTATGACCTATTCGAGATGTTGGAATCTATATGGAGATTCGTGATCTGTTCGAGATGCTCGATTCCATATAGTGCTTCATGATCTATTTAAGGTGACGGAATCCATTTAGGGATTCATGTTTTGGTGGAGTGATGATGGCTCGTGTGTTAAGATGCTGAATGTGAATTCACCATCTGTGATGAAAGAAATCAAAGATAGGATGCATAAGCAAGGGGTTTAGCTAACCAAAGGGTGTAAGCGACTCCATACTAGTATTGTTTAAGGATATGCATACATGAGTGATGTATTCATGCCACGTGTTCGGACATGGACCAACTATGTTTTTCCCATGGTAATTCCTTAAAGATTTATAGTGCTCGAAAGGATATCTATGATCCTTGAGTAGGAGGACCATTCTCGATGTACTAAGTTCATCTCCATGGAAAACCTACATAATTATTTGAACTCGCCTTAGCAGTATTGATTGTATACCTAATATTGTTGTGAAGTATATGTAGAACGTCTATTTCTTCCTTATATTGTATAACCTAGATATTATCTATAATATCACAATATATACTTATTTGATGGTTGGCTCTTTAGAAGGAAAAGCAAATTTGTTGATTCGGTTGGTCTCAAAATGTGCTGTATATGTCACATATATTTATTGAGTTTCTCACACCATACTTGTGTTTGATCGTTGTTTTATTATTCCCATATTTCCATGGGTTCTTTTTCGAGCAGTATGAGGAAAGTAGCTTATTTTATGTTCGTTGGATCTTGGAGTGGCGCTAAATGTTTTACCTACCATAGTTTTTATTTTTGCTACATTACTTTATGTGTATATATATAAGCAATTGTAAGGAGCGACTGTTATAACTGTCCCGGCTGACGATAGTACTTAGATTAGAAACTCTTAAATGCTATGCATATTAGAATAACATGTTGATGCAGCGCACCATGTTAAGTCGCCGGCGACCTATGCCTTGAGTCGCCCGAGCGACTTAACGAGTCACGCGAGTTATGCAGTGGAGGAGGATACAACTAGTTATGCCAGAAAGGATGATCCAACGACCTATGTTAAGTCGCCGAGCGACCTAACGAGCTATGCATTACAAGATAAGCGACCTAGTGAGTTGCGACCTAACAACACGAGTTATATGAAGTCACTAGCGACTCAACTACTTAAGCCGCCTTTCCTTAGGTCGTTACGACCTACTGAGCTTCGACCTACCGAGCTACGACCTACTGAGCTTCGACCTACCAAGACACGACCTACTGAGATTCCTTAAGTCGCTCCATGGTTAGATCGCTCATCTCCTTATATCGCTCCAGTGTTAAGTCGCTAGTTCATGAAGCTGTGTTGATGTCCTTATGTCGCTCAAGATTCCTGTTGCCATGCTATTCTTAGGTCGTAAGTCGTAGGTCGTGTAATATTGTTATGTTGCATATGTTGTAATTTTCCTTATGTTTGTTATGTCGTATGTTGTTAGGTCGTATACAGTTGAGTCCCATTGTCCTTATGTCGTGTGTGTTGTATGCTGTAGGTTGACAAGCTGTTAGGTCGGCCGTGTATGTGTGTTGTAAAATCTCTATAAATAGGGGGGTTGTGTCATTTGTAAAAGGGAGATTGATTTTGAATAAACTTTTGTTGAGTGCTTTGTGCCTCTTTTAAAATTGGAAGTTGAGTGTGAGCTCCTTTCTCCATCTTCGGTTATTCAAGTGCGCTCGAATCAACGAATTTGAAGCCGATTCACGGAATCTCGTGCCCGAGATCAACATCGAAGAATCATAGATCTTCTAACACGGTATCGTGCGCGATCAACGTGTTAAAGATAGCTAGAATCCTGTATCTGGAGGGATCAATGGATTTGGGCATTTGGTATCATCAATTCACCATTCATCATTGTATCGTCCATTGTTTATCGATTTATTTGACACGAAGTCATCATCTCGTGATCAAAGTAATTATCCGCTGCGTCACATGTGTACCATCTTTTAATATTATATGTTATCAATTCGTTGTGATATTTTACTATTTTTGTTCTCCTCTTTCTTTTTCCTTTTCTTTTTCCCTAACAATCGGTCTTTCCAGCACTTGGATGTTCAGCAAGTGATACTGTGGATGTATTAGTATCGACATTCAAGGGTTTGAAAAGGGCGGTCATTACATCATGGTATCAGAGCTGAAGGTTGAGCAAGAACCTTGGCTTTAGTTGGTAATAACTCGTTAAGAGATAATGTAATGCCCCACCCCGAGACCCACCTTAGCAAAGAAAATTAACAAGTAATTCTGTCTACTAAAGCGGAGAATATGGCTGATTAAGGGCGACCATCTATAATTTTTTTCTTAAACATCTATTGAATATGTCGATAAATGCAACATAATTTTTTTCGACTCAAGTGGATCGACATACCCAGTAAATGCTTAATCCAAAACAATAGGTGGCTAACGGATCTATCAGAACAAAATACAATAACTGAATGTAAATCACATCATAGAACAGTAATCGCCATCATATATATACATATACACTGATACATGTTTACCACAATGCAATATGAACACCATAACGGTGGTAATCGACCACACCAGATACATCGAACCAAATACAACTAATCAGAGTATGTGGAAGAAATATTCAAAAGAAAGAAGAGCTGATATCCAACATCAACTTCAAGCTATGTCCAAAAGATGAGACCTGAAACAACTCGGTCTTACCCGGGTGAAAACACACTGGTCAGGCTAGCAAAAATCATCAGTTAAACAAAATAATAGATAAGGATAAGTAGGTGAAAGCTTTGGTATCCTTTTTCTTAAAGGATGCCATGCCTTAAACAGGGTTTCAACATCATAAGAAAGGATAACATCTCTTTTGGGCAAATAGGAGAGATAATGATGATAAAGTCATACTTAAGCAGTATAACTGACACTTAAGCAAATGAAACATCAGCGAGAAAAGTTTTAAAGATAAGACTCAATAAACATCGCTTTCGCCTCATATCATCGGCGGTATAAAAGAATATTGATAACGACTTCAAATGATTGACCTATCTTCTTAGAAGTGGTCATCAATATAACAATACATCAAAGGTACATATCCTTCATACATAGAATAAAATGCATATGGATGTGCCTCATCTCAATGGAACATCCCAAGGATCATTCAAGGAAATATAAAACCCAATCATAAAAGAAGCATCATACTTATTCATACCTCATCTCATCGGTATGAATATAGATATATCTCAAATCCATCACTAAAACTCAACATAAATGTTTCTTCATAATCATTTATACCTCATCTCATCGGTATAAATATATAAATACATCTTAACTCCATCTTAACATCAAGTAGTCTATAAAATCATCAAATCATCAATCCAGAATGCAAATAACTCAATCAAAGAGCAACATCATAAATTATTTCACCATATATGCATATATCTCTTCTGACACTAGGCTATCAATGTAATAATCATCTAAAGACGGTGAAGTCTAAAACATCAAAACTCAAAGAAATCTCGGATTAGCCAAATCCTCTTTTGCATGTCGAAGTGACTCTACGCGCGCTACATCGTGACTAGTACCACTATTTGGTACCATAAACATCGCGATGACTGGAGTCAAATAACATCTTAACATTGGGAACATCATGAATGACTATAGTTTATAACATCATAATGACTCCCAGTCACAAAGACCTGAGTTAATAACATCGTGATGATCGGAGTAGTAACTACATCGTGATGACTCCAATCGAGTACTCGTGGTCTGTAGTACTAGTAAACATCGTGAATGTGTCTCAACTACTCGAATAGGAACCTGATAGGTGTTAACGTATGTCCCATACCATACGTTCGCACCTAATGGTTTACTAGCCGTTAGTTGGTACCACACTAGAAAAACATCATAAACATCATGAAAATATACTCAGCCTCATCTCATTGGCGAGTAAATACAATATCCTACTCGTCTTATCTCATTGATGAGTAATAGTGGCATCGTGACTTGTCTCATCTTATCGACAAGCAAAAACTATCATAATACATCTCAATATCATAAAATCATCATAAAGAAGCTTACCTCATTTCATCGGCAAGTAAAATTAACATCTAGATGGTTATTTATAACCATAATTCCAGATAGGAATTTCTAGCTCTTAATTCACCTCATTTCATCGGCGATTCAGAAATACATCTTAAAATGGTCCTTCATCGAATATACTCTTAAATTGGAGTTCTCAGACCATATAATCTACTCAAAAATTTAATAACATCTTAAATCGTCTCAAACAGTTCATCGAAAGGGTTTCGATCGTATAAGTCCGATATTAAGCGATAAAGCAAATCCATGTGTCCCATACCACATATTTTACTTTAACACTTAATTGTCTTTCTCATACGTCCAAAGTTCATAAAAATAAATAATTTTATTTATAAAATAATTTTATTAGAGGAAAACAGGAATTTAAAATGATTTTCCGAAAACGATTATTAAAACCAATATTTGAAATTCCTTTATTACAGGAAATAAATAGATTTTATATCAGAAAAATAAATTTGAAAATACTATATAATAATAATTTTAATTTCCTTTCATTTAAAAAAAACATTTCAAACTGGATTAATGAAAACCGTGTTCGAAAACAATGAAAAACAAGAAAGATAACTCAAGACAGATAACTTGAGTTCAGTACGAATTCAATTCAAATTTAACCCGAAATACATTCAAATTCTATTTAAATTTGAATTTCAAATTCTCCAAATATAGCTAGCTTATTGATAGGCATCATAGCTCTCAAAAATCTTAAAAACATCATCAAAACCAAAAGGGAATAAGAGTAAAAATGGGCTAATACAATTCTAGGGTCAATGTTTGTTGTTGCTGTCATCTTGCTCTTAGGATAGCAACATATAACCATAATTTCAACCAAGAAAATTTCGAAATTCCGAAAAACAATGAAAAAAACTTGTAGCACATGCTCTAAGCTTTCCGAAATATTCAAAATTATCAAAATCGGTTAAGAAACGAAGAAGTTACGTTAAAATACGTTTCAGTTTCAAATAAAGAGCAAATATTGGTTTTGCTCTCGGGTTAGTAGTAGAAAAATTAGATTTTGACATAGCTAACCTCAAAATTACAGAAAACTTAAAAAAATAAAGTTGTAGAACATGGTTTTTTCTTTCCGGATAATCTAAAATTATCAAAGTCGGTTAAGAAACGAAGAAGTTATGGTCAACTTCGTTTCGGCTTCAAAGATGGACAGAATTCAGTTTTTGGATTGAGCACAAAATATGATAAAAACTTGATTTTCATAGCTCCAAACATCCAATTTTACATTAAATATGAATAATCAAGATTGTATACAGCAAGCGTGAGTGAGATTACTCACCTTAGTGTTTATTAGCAGTGAATTAATTGATTTTTCTTGCAAAGGAAAGTGCTTTGGCATTGGATTAGTAATTAGAAAGCTATAGAAGCTATAGAAACAATATGCAAGCAAGGAAAATATAAAAACTCAATTATAGTGAATCAAATCCAAGAATTGATATGGATTTTGAGATTAAATAGGTAGGAGATTACCTTTTCTTATGTTTGTAACTTGAATTGAACCTTGAATTTGCAAGAGAATGAGTGAATTTTTATTTTTCCTCATATGGAGGCCATTATTTAGAATACTATAGCTTTTAGAAGAAAAGGGATTTTACTGTAAGCAATAATCAGAGAGAAATGGACATATATCTCCCTGAACATTCTATATATTCGGTTTGTGGGCACAAAATAACCCTATAAGCCCAATTCTCACACTTAGAAAAATATTTAGAGTAAATATGCATATGGGTTTTAGTAATCAGGAAAATAGGCTTAAGGAAAAACATAGCTGGGTTTTTGGAATGAAGGACGCGACTATTGTTTTTACGTCTGAAGGATGTGGAGTTTATAATTTGGACTAAAGGAAAATGATTACAAAAAAATTAAATCGTGTTGTTTTCTTCAATATCGTTCTCAAATCACAATAACAAGCGGCGGCATCACAAGAACAGGCGACGGCGCAAGCACAAGTTACGGCAGCATAGGTGAAGGTCGAGCTCGTTCAGACGAAGGCGATGGAATGTAGGTGGTGGCGACAACTTTGAAGGCGTCCAGTGACTTGGGCGACAACTTCGATGGTGACTCTAACTTCGAGTACAACTTCGATGGCCGAGTTCAGATGAGTGGCGGTGGAGTGGAGGTGAAGGTTGCTGGTGGTGTTGAAGGTAACGATGACGATTATCTATGTTGAAATGAACTGAGAAAAAAAATGCTATATGAGCTTATCATTATAATTCTCTACATGTAATGCATAATTGAATAATCTATTTTAACTATCATTCAACACATTCGATCAATTCTAATGTATTTTAAAAATAAAATTGCTATTTTTAATTATCATTTGGCACATTCGATTCATTATAATGTATCTTAAAAATAAGAATGCAAATTTTAACTATCATTCAATTTATTCGGCACATTCCATTCGTTCTAATACATCTTAAAAACAAATGATATTTTTAACTAGCATTCGGCATGTTCCATTCATTCTAATGCATTTTAAAAATATAAATGTTACTTTTAACTGTCATTCAGTACATTCCATTCAATTTGATATGCTTTAAAAATATAAATTCTTTTCCAAAATTCAAATGCTATTTTTAACTATCATTCATCACATTCGATTCATTCTAATGCACTTTAAAAATACAAAGGTTATTTTGAACTATCATTCAACATATTTGATTCATTCTAATGCACTGTAAATTATAAATGTTATTTTCAACAATCATTTGGTATATTTGATTTATTGTAGTGTACTTTAAGATTACAAATGTTGTTTTACCATCATTTAGTACATTCAATACATTCTAAAGTACTTTAAAAATACAATTCTATTTTAAAAATGAAAATGCTATTTTAACTATCATTTGACACGTTCGCTTCATTCTAATGTATTTTAAAAATAAAAATGATATTTTTAACTATCATTCGATTATTTGGCATATTAATGCATTTTAAAAATACGAATGATATATATAAGTATCATTTGGCCTATTTCATTCATTTTAATGCAATTTAAAAATTCAAATGCTATTTTAAATATCATTCGGCACATTCCATTCAATCTAATGCACTTCAAATACAAATGCTATTTTTAACTATCATATGACACATTCCATCCATTCTAATGCACATTAAAAAGAAAGATGCTATTTTTATCTATCATTTTGGTGAAATTCAGGGTGATAACAATTACAGGAAACATTGGACCGTGGCTTGGACGATGTCGGTTTCAAATGACGATTGCTTGGGCAACGGAGTGAGAACGGCACGGGATGTGAGATGTAGATTTCGGTGAGATCCTTGATGGCAGCAGCAGAAGAGGGCCATGGACTGTGGTGGCTTGGACAACGATGGCGGCTTGGACGACGGAGGCGGCTTGGACAACGGCAGCGGCGGCTTGGAAGATGGCGGATTTAGACAACAATTGCTTAGGCAGCGACAGCTAGGGCAAGCAATGGCTGATGGTAGAAGATGGCTGCGGAGGAAAAAGTCGAAGTCAGGAAATTGAAAAAACCTGAATACCGTCCTTCTGCCTAAATTTGAAAAGTGGATTCCTGAATTTAAAAATTAGTTTAAAGTTTTTCCTTTAAACTAATTACCTCTTTAGTAATTTACACATAACTTTTGCATATAATTTCCAAATCACATGAAACAAGTTGCATTATTCATGTTTTAATAAAGGGAACATGTTAGTGACATCAAAAATTTAATTTTCCAATTAAAAATATTATTTTCACCATATAAAACAAAATTTTAACAAAATTTACCAATATTCTCATTTTTAGTGAAATATCACTATTTTCATTCATTTCAACCAAATAAAATTTATTTTTAAGTCTAATGAAGTGCACTAAAATGTTTTAAAATTTTTATAACATTAAAACATCATTCCAAACCTAATTACACTTCTAAATTTTATTTTCTTCATATTATTCCGTTTATTTTACAATAAAAGGCTAACATTGGAATAAATTTCCAATATTACTAATTAACTCAAATTAAACCATCACAATTATTTATTTTCAACCAAAATCCATAGGTAAAGTTTTCCAAACTTTATTTCCATTCTTTTACACTTATTTCAACCATCAAATGCTCAAATAAGCGTCAAATAAAATAATATGACTTATTTCAATTTCAAAACCCTTATTATATTCATCAAGATATTGTTTATATAAAATAAACAATATAATCTCTCATTTTATTATCCAATTTAATTTTTAAACACAATATTTAATTATAATTTTCCTTATATTTAATATTATAGTAATCTCCATAATCCCGGGTTGTTACAAACTCTCCCCCTTGATAAAATTGCGTCCTCGCAATTTCTAGGGGAAAAGGCTGTAAACAACCTAAAAATTCAATCAACAAATGTAATTGACAAGCTCGAAACTCAAATCATTCATTCTCTTGACATAGAATGGTAGAGAGAGATAAGGAAAAACTCCCTTGGTTAATCCAATGGTCCATCATATGCTAATATAGTGATTAGCAAAACATCGAATTTTTCAAGCAACTCGAAAGGATTTTGAAGATATCCCGTCTTCGAATCAATACTCAATATAAAACTCAACAAAATAATCTATCAAATAAGATAGATTTCTCAAAACTCTATGAATAGAGTCGGGATAAAACTCATTCAAACCCGAATTCTAAGCAACAAAATGATCATCAACATAATTTTTAGCATAATAACACGGAAAGAACATCCTCATAACAATGATAGACTCAATAGACAAGGTAGATAAATCACACAAAATGGCTTCTCACGAGGCCACCAAACTGAAACGATCACGAAAATGCACGTCGTTATCAAGTGCACAATAATAGAGTGAACTCAAGGACAAGAATATAAGCTCAAATTACTTTTCAACCCAAGATATTTAGAATTTTTTTCTCAAAATCTTTTAAATTTTAAATCTCAATTTTCAACATTTGAAAATTTTCAAACTATTTACTATATTACTTAGTAAGTAATATAAAACTCAAATAGAAGTCCAAATTTCTTCTCTTACTCCAACATTAATTTCCAAAGAATTTTGTAAATCCATAATAAAATTTCTCAAAATAAAATAAGGGTTTAAAATCTCTTTACTCTTTTTATTAAACCACTTAAATAGTTTAAAAACAATCTTCAAATCCTCTTATAACTCTTCTCTAAAAACATCCAATGCATATAATATAGATTCTAAAATCTTAAAATATACTTTCAATAAAGTATAGCTCAAGAATATTCTCACATATTCTCATATTTATAATTTCAAAATAAACAAACAAATAAATGACATTGCCTCGCCATTGAATCTCTAATAAATATATATATCCGTTGGTTGCAGAGTTGATCGAATGATCAAAACTGCCTTGCCACTCTGTTACTCTCTCTAAAACAATGGTTGCAATTACCATTCAAAAATAAATTTAATATATAATCTCAAAATATTATTTGCAAAATCTCAAAAAAAAAATCTAGACACAAACCATCGTGTCTGATTGCCTTATCATAGCATTTACGAGATTTCCTATCGATAACGTTGATCAGGCGTATCGACCAGAATTCTTAACTACTCAATGGACAACCCAACATTCTCAAATTATTTCTTTAAAAGAAATACTACTCATGTAAATATATTCTCAAAATATTCCTTGGATTTTTATTTTTTATTTTTATTTTTATTTTTATTATTTTTTAATATCTCAAAGCTCAAATTTCTCTATAAAACTCATATTTATATAACTTTAAAACTCAACCCAAAGATCATTAAGAGAATCCATCGAGATATTCCATCGAGATATTCCCAGAATACTCGATTCTCAAAATCATCAGAAGGAGATAGGGTGTTCGTCAGTCTTATGACGTCACGAGCCACTCCCAAAAATATCAAGATACAGGATAAGCAAGATATTCTTCTCGAAGGAGAAGAAGCACACAATGCATGAATCACTACTTCAAACGGAGTAATGCTACAAAGGATAAAATTGATTAAGTATCTCAAAAGAACACTCGAACGAAGTTGAATGATAGACTCAATCAAACTCGAACAATCTAGAAACTCACCTCATTCCTTCAGTAGATATCCTCGTGGAAGGATAATCGAAGAGCTAAGAGCTAGGAATAAGGTTACCTCAACACTCGATTGCCCGACTGGATATCAGACCCAAACAGACTCATCAATACTCAATAAATTCACCTTGACTGGAATTCGAGATATGCCATCAACATCTCGATACTCAAGAGTGAATTCAGAAACTTCAGAATCATCATTAACATTCCAAAGTGATAGAAATAATAAACCAATCAAAATAGGAAACCTAATTATGTAATAGGATCCTATAAAACAAAGGATTGGACTTAATATCAAATAAGTCAACCCATCTCAAATCAAATGCATCTCAAGATTGTGAGTAACAAATAGATACTCACAAAAGCAACATCAAATAAAAATCTCAGAATGCTCACAATGAGCCAATCGTTGTGGGTCCCCACAATACGATTCACAACTCTCAAAGGAATACAACAAGAATACTCAAAGGAATCAATAAGCTTCATCGATATGAACTCACTCACATCGACAAAATAAGAATAGAGTAATCCCAAATAAGATTATTCATAAGATAAGATAACATCAAACTCAATTATGGAATACTATGGAATACATTATATATTCCTAGACATATTCCATCTCAACATATCCCAAAACTCGAAAAAGAATCAAAGCACGATTCGAAAACAAGCTCAAATAAAGGACAATGATTCACTCGTATTGTACTTCGATGTATCATGATATACGTACCGTTCTGTGTTTATTCTACTTTATTCTGACTACAGCTCTGATACCAAGCTGTAACGCCCCACCTCAAGACCTACCTTAGCAAAGATAATTAACAAGTAATTCTGTCTACTAAAGCGGATAATAGGGCCGGTTAAAGGCGACCATCTATAATTTTATCTTAAACATCTATTGCATATGTCGATAAATGCATCATAATTTTTTTTGACTCAAGTGGATCGACATACCCAGTAAATGCTTAATCCAAAACTATAGGTGGCTAATGGATCTATCAGAATAAAATACAATAATTGAATGTAAATCACACAATAGAACAGTAATCAACATCATATATATACATATACACTGATACATGTTTAGCACAATACAATATGAACACCATAAAGGTGGTACTCGACCACACCATATACATCGAATCAAATATAACTACATTAGAGTATGCGGAAGAACATAAACTATTCAAGAGAAAGTAGAGCTAATATCCAACATCAACTTCAAGCTAAGTCCCAAAGATGATACATGAAACAACTCGGTCTGACCCGAGTGAAAACACACGGGTCATGCTAGCTAAAATCATCAGTTAAACAGAACAATAGATAAGGATAAGTAGGTGAAAGCTATGGTATCCTTTTTTTTAAAGGACGCCATGCCTTAAATAGGTTTTCAACATCAGAAAGGACAACATCTCTTCTTTGCAAATAAAAGAGATAATGATGATAAAGTCATACTTAAGCGGTATAACTGACACTTAAGCAAATGAAACATCATCGAAAAAAGTTTTAAAGATAAGACTCAATAAACGTCGCTTTCGCCTCATATCATCGGCGGTATAAAAGAATATTGATAACGACTTCAAATGACAAACCTATCTTCTTAGAAGTGGTCGTCAATATAACAATACATCAAAGGTACATATCCTTCATACATAGAATAAAACGCATACGGATGTGCCTCATCTCATTGGCACATACCAAGGATCATTCAAGGAAATATAAAAACCAATCATAAAGAAGCATCATACTTATTCATACCTCATCTCATCAGTATGAATATAGATATATCTCAAATCCATTGCTAAAACTCATCATAAAAGATTCCTCATAATCATTTATACCTCATCTCATCGGTATAAATATATAAATACATCTTAACTCCATCTTAACATCAAGTAGTCTATAAAATCATCAAATCATCAATCCAGAATGCAAATAACTCAATCAAAGAGCAACATCATAAATGATTTCACCATATACGTATACATCTCATTTGACACTAGGCTATCAATGTAATAATCATCTAAAGACGGTGAAGTCTAAAACATCAAAACTCAAAGAAATCTCGGATTGGCCAAATCCTCTATTGCATGCTTAAGCAATGTTATGCGCGCTCCTGACTAGTACTACTATTTGGTACTATAACCATCGTGATGACTGGAGTCAAATAACATCTTAACATCGTAAACATCATGAATGACCATAGTTTATAACATCATAATGACTCCCAGTCACAAAGACCCGAGTTAATAACATTGTGATGATCGGAGTAGTAACTACATCGTGATGACTCCAATCGAGTACTCGTGTTCTGTAGTACTAGTAAACATCGTGAATGTGTCTCAACTTATAGAATAGGAACCCAATAGGTGTTAACGTATGTCCCATACCATACGTTGGCACCTAATGGTTTACGAGCCGTTAGTTGGTACCACACTAGAAAAACATCATAAACATCATGAAAATATACTCAGCCTCATCTCATTGGCGAGTAAATACAATATCTTACTCGTCTCGTCTAATTGATGAGTACTAGTGGCATCGTGACTTGTCTCATCCCATCGACAAGTAAAAACTATCATAATACATCTCAACATCATAAAATCATCATAAAGAAGCTTACCTCATCTTATTGGCATGTAAAATTAACATCATGATGGTTATTTATAACATAATTCCGGATATGAATCTCTAGCTCTTAATTCACCTCATTTCATCGTCGATTAAGAAATACATCTCAAAATGGTCCTTCATCGAATATGCTCTTAAATTCGAGTTCCCAGACCATATAATCTACTAAAAAATTTAATAACATCTTAAATCGTCTCAAACAGTTCATCGAAAGGGTTTCGATCGTATAATTCGATATTAAGCGATAAAGCAAATCCATGTGTCCCATGCCACATATTTTACTTTAACGTTTAATTGTCTTTCTCATACGTCCGAAATTCATAAAAATAAGTAATTTTATTTATAAAATAATTTTATTAGACGAAAACAGGAATTTAAAATGAATTTTCGAAAACGATTTTTAAAACCAATATTTGAAATTCCTTTATTACAGGAAATAAATAGATTATATCAAAAAATAAATTTGAAAATACTATATAATAATTTAAATTTCCATCCATTTCGAAAAAACACTTCATGGTTTAATGAAAAACGTGTTCGAAAATAATGAAAAACAAGAATGATAACTCAAGACCGATAACTTGAGTTCAATACGAATTCAATTCAAATTTATCCAGAAATTAATTCAAATTCTATTTAAATTTGAATTTCAAATTCTCCAAATATAGCTAGCCTATTGATAGGCATCATAGCTCTCAAAAATCTCAAAAACAACACCAATACCAAGAGAGAATAAGAGTAAAAACAGGCTAATACAATTCTAGGGTCGATGTTTATTATTGTTGTCATCTTGTTCTCAGGATAGCAACATATAACCATAATTTCGACCAAGCAAATTTCAAAATTCCAGAAAACACAATGTACAACTTGTAGCACATGCTCTAAGCTTTCTGAAACATTCAAAATTAACAAAATCGGTTAAGAAACAAAGAAGTTACATTCAAATACGTTTCAGTTCCAAATAAAGAGTAAATATTGGTTTTGCTCTCGGGTTAATAGTAGAAAAATTAGATTTTGACATAGCCAACCACAAAATTACAGAAAAACTAAAACATGAACGTTTTAGTACATGATTTGTGCTTTTCGAAACATCTAAAATTATCAAAATTGGTTTAGAAACGAAGAAGTTATGGTCAACATCGTTTCAGCTTCAAAGATGGACAGAATTCAGTTTTTGGATTGAGCACAAAAAATCATCAAAACTTGATTTTTATAGCTCCAAACATCCAATTTTACACTAAATATGAATAAGCAAGATTGTATATAGCAAGCATGAGTGAGATTACTCACCTTAGGGTTTATTTGCAATGAATTAATTGATTTTACTTGCAAAGGAAAGAGCTTTAACCTTGGATTAGTAATTAGAAAACTATAGAAGCTATAGAAACAATATGCAAGCACGGAAAATATCAAAACTCGGTTATAGTGAATCAAATCCGAGAATTGATATGGATTTTGAGATTAAATAGGTAGGAGATTCTCTTATGTTTGTAACTTGAATTGAACCTTGAATTTGCAAGAGAATTAATGAATTTTGATTTTTCCTCATATGGAGGCCATTATTTAGAATATTGAAGCTTTTAGAATAAAATGGTTTTTACTGTAAGCAATAATCAGAGAGTAATGAACATATATCTCCCTGAACATTCTATAAATTGGGTTTTTGGGCCCAAAATAGCCCTATAATCCCAATTCTCACACTTAGAAAAATATTTAGAGTAAATATGCATATGGGTTTTGGTAATTTACAAATAACTTTTGCATATAATTTCCAAATCACATGAAACAAGTTGCATTGTTCATGTTTTAATAAAGGGAACATGCTAGTGACATCAAAACTTTAATTTTCTAATTAAAAATATTATTTTCACCATATAAAACAAATTTTTAACAATATTTACCAATATTATCATTTTTAGTGAAAAATTACTATTTTCATCCATTTCAACCAAATTTTTTTTTAAAGTCTAATGAAGTGTATTAAAATGTTTTAACATTTTTATAACACTAAAACATCATTCCAAACCTAATTACACTTCTAAATTTTATTTTCTTCATATTATTCCTTTTATTTTACAATAAAAGGCTAACATTGGAATAAATTTCCAATATTACTAATTAACTCAAATTAAACCATCACAATTTTTTATTTTCAACCCAAATCATCGGTAAAGTTTTCCAAACTTTATTTTAATTCATTTACACTTATTTCAACCATCAAATGCTCAAACAAGCGTCAAATAAAATAATATGACTTGTTTAAATTTCAAATCCCATATCATATTCATCAAGATATTGTTTATATAAAATAAACAATATAATCCCTTATTTTATTATCCAATTCATTTTTAAACACAATATTAAATTATAATTTTCATTATAATTTAATATTAATAGTAACCTCCAATATCCCGAATTGTTACAGATAAGGTAAAGGATTGCCCTAATATTTGTTCAGTGTATTTTATATATATATATATATATATATATATATATGAGTATGGTGGCACGTCCGTTGGACGTGTGCCAAGAAGGAAGTGTGAAAATTTTGTGTGTGCTACAGTAATGGTGGTGATATATACACACACATACATACATATATACATAGATATATGTGTGTGTATGTGTGTGTCTGTGTGTGTGTGTTTTATATTTTCCCCTTCTTTTCTGTACAGTCGCTGAAGTGTACAGCTATATATTAATTTTGGTCTAATTATATAGGCTGTCCAGTACCGAATGAGAAGTTTGAAGCAGCCATGAAGTAGATAATGCAGCAAGGAATGCAATAAAATGAACATTAATTTGTTGATGCAATTATGTCGGCACGTGCAATGCACGTATGTAGGAGGAATTGGTGTTATAAAGCATTGTGTAAAAGATTGTTTCAATCTTCTGAAATGATTTGATGTGTTAAAAATGTTTCATTTTCTATGTGTTTATACGCACAAATCAACCATTTATCAAAACATGAAAAAGACTAAGTTATTTTAGGAAATAATTAAATAAGTAAAGAGAGTAAAATACCATTACAACAATATGTAGAGAAATGTAATAAATATTCAAATAAGCATTTTCAAGTTTAAAACTTAAATTTTTTGCAGCATTTCTATTTTAAAAGGTATTAAATCAACATGTTAATATATAATGAATTTTTCTTTTCAACCATAAAGATTGTTACCTCTTATCGTACTCCCTTCCTTACGAATCAGCATTTTATCACGTACTTATTTTCCATCCCATCATTCTCTCTTTTCTGCTTGGACTTCAATTGGTCGACGACACTTAACAGTAAATCATATATTAGCATATTCATCCTATTTGTCGGTATTCTATTCCTAGTGGCTTTTAAATCAGATATTTGGAAGGAAAAAAAGGTGAAATTTGGAAATATATTAACAAATGAGAGGAGTTTGCGACGGGTTAAAGGAGCAGGGAATGAAAATGGGAGGAGTCCTAGCGTTTGGGATACTTCTACACATATAGGTTATGTACCGTTGAAAGTTTTTCATAAAATTATTTAAATTGATTGCCACTACGAAGGGGGATTCAAGGGGATGACAATCCTATAGGTGAGGGTGCAGGGGCAGCGCCCCGGCTTATGGCGGTTTACTGTTTGAATTTGAATTCAAACAGCAAATGGGTATGATTATTAGGAAGGGGTCTGTTCATTTCGATCAGTCACCACCAACAGACGTCTTCCCCTATATATACTTGGCAGCCTTCGTTGTCGACATATACTTTTCTATTTTTTGAATCAATACCTCTATTGCATCATCTGATCAAATTCAAGTGTCCTTCTGATTTGTGTAAGTAAGCACAACTTGCACAAACACACTCCACTGTATCCTGAAAGAAGGTTTTCTGAAAGCCTTTGTGATCTGAGAAAGGCAAAAACATTCTAGAAAAAAGGCGATTCAATCGTGTCCTGGACTGATATATCTGTATAATACTATAGCAGGTACATCTCATATTAAACTTTGTATTTCATGTTAAAAACTTGTTATGTACTTGTTTCTCGTGGTTCTTATTAGAGAGAATGGGTTTTGAAGTGGTCCCTGTTTTCAGTGGTTCCTGTTGTTTTATTATGAAGTTTTATTATGAAGCCAGTAAGAATTTATCTGGCTGCTTGTATAATATTACATTAATAGATAAACACTACAATATGATTTGTTCCAATTTTACTTTGTGAGGATCATGTTATAAATGGAAACACAATAGTAACTAAGTAAAATAAGTCTAAGGAGGTTCTAATTATATGAACAAACAGTTTAAAACAGTTAAATTGCTTTAAGATTACATTTCCAATACAGGAAACATAATGTTTGCATTTTTGACACACGTCTGCTTCTGGAAATGTACTAAACATAGGCTCAGCTCTGTAGTAAATCACTTTCCTTGTAATAAAACTCTGTAATTACACAAATGCTGTTACAATGAAAGCAGAAATTTTTGAAATATTACATATTACTGTAAATACTTGCATCTTAAAACATCAGTATATTGAAATCAAACTCCTTACATTATTGAACATAGTTCATTAAAATGCATACAATTAGATCATACAACTTGAACCTACGTTTTTATAAATCTCAAAGAATTATAATTCAATATAACCACATTAGCATCATCTGTCTTTTTGTCGCCAGTAATAAAAGCATCTGTGCTTAAAACAAATGCACATCATGCCACTTGATTGAAAAAAACTAAAATTAACAAATTATGTATCTTTATGAAAATATGCATTTAAGTCAATAAAGAAACAATAGGCCTCAAATCTTCATTTACTTCCAAATAGAACTCCAACCAAACATATATCGAGAAAAAAATTAAAACAAAGCCCAATCTTCTTGCTCTTCCTTATCTCTTCCACTTTGAATTTTAACTTTTCCACCTGGGCCATAACAAATATATCATTGCGCAAACAGTCAACGAGCATTAAGCTTCAAATCATATGTATTGGACAGTAGGGAGATAATAAACCTTGACTGAGAAAATGAGTAAAATTGTATGAATTGAAGGAATAAGAACATGTGAGTTCATGTGCTTCTTGAACAAAGGCCAATATTAGTTGTTCTGTGAGTTACATAAGTAATTTCCAAGCATTTTCCTCTAAATATAGAGCACATTCTTCCTAGATTTTTGTTCTGGTTATTAAAATAGTGTGCCCTCTGATGAAACCATAATGCAAAATTCATTACCCTTACTCCGTGCATTTATTGAAATAAATAACCTTTTGTGTATGCAAAGAATTCAACTAAAAAAATGGTAATGAGTGGTATCTACTTGCAATATTTGTGATGAAAATAATAATAATAGTAATGCTACACTACAACCACCTAGTGATGGTGTTCTCAAGTTCAATCATGTAAAGAACTTCCCTTTCCCTTGAAAGCATGGTCCCAATGTGTAAGCCTAAATTTTTTCCGGTATCAAAAGGATAGTCAAATTTTCGACCATCTAACGTCAAAATGAAAGAATCAAAAGAAAAAAGGTTCTACCTGTAAGGCAGCAACAGGCTGCTGCAATGCAGCGGCCCCAACTTGCTCAAGCTGTTGCAATATGCAGTAGCAGTAAAATAATGGTTAGGCTGCATACGTATTACTGAGAATTTGAGGTTATACTGAATAATAGCAATTAAATTAGCTTGCACGGTAAGGAAATAAGAACTCTTGACTCAGAAAATGAATATAATTTACATTTTTGTATTGCACAGTAAAAAAATACGCTGAAAGCATTAGGCACGTTCAGTAGACGTGTACAAATAAAATTAGAAGAAAATTCCTGTAAGGACCCGCAGATCCGTACCCCTTGAGTCACACTATTCTACACATATCAACTCAAGTTGCATAGAATTGCGAACCATTTTGAATAAAGAAGAAGAGGTAGAAGAAGAAAACAGAACACAACATCAGAATCTGACCAACGCAGCGGGATAAAATATAATAGATAATAACAGATCTTTACTCAAACAAATATATATCTGTTTATACATATATCAAAGTACATCATCATCAAGGTACATCAATCACAACTCAACATCAATAACATATAACTGGATACACAACAACTCAACACAGCGGAATATATATAAACAAATACGAATGTACGTATCGTCATCCTGCTCGTCTCCTGAGCTCCATAGCACCAATCCTGTATCCTATAATACTCGGTCTGACCCAAGCATTATAGTTAAATAACACCCGAGTCAGTCTGGAATACCAGCGTGAGAAAATCACACTCAATTAATTATTAAAGTTTCTAAAATCCTTTGAAAACAAAAGCATCTCGTAAGACCACGCCACAAATAAACATGCCAGGTTTTTACCTTACGATAGCTAAAACATTTCTTATTAAAGTTCTCTGATATTATAATAGGTCTATTTACAAATACTTATAAAATAGCCGAAATTGTTACATGATTAAATTCCAGCATACTAGCCACAAAAGTGGGTAATACAAACAAAACTCGTACAAGGCACGTAGGAAAAATAAATTTCCAACAATGACTAGGCACTGGGGTACCACCTATCACAGTACGGGGCCTAGATCACCCTACCGAGGAGTACGCCCGCTCCCCTACAACACAAGGCCGGACCCATTCCTTACTGAATAGTTCCGAATAAGATCAACCCACGGTTGGGATCAGCAACCGCACCACTAAGCCGAATAAAAAGGGACAATCTAGACAGGGATGACCTTACTCTCCAGTGGGTGCTACCCACGAAGCCTTGCTGCATATCCCCTGATTTTCAGTCATTCTCGGTTGATGAGGCTTGAGGTCAAACGTTACCTTTAGAACGTATCCCTTAGAATGCTCATCGTCCACCTGACGATGTTCTGAAAGCATTCAATCCATACAAGTCCGTCCCGGGTTCGAACGGAACCGAAGGCACTATTCCTACTACATCCATTTTGGAAATATCCTCAGGATTAGTAGCGACTAGCCCTTGCACTTCACTGCTCCATCTTCGCATCCAAACTCGTTTCCCATGAAACGTACAAATCGGATCGAAGTGGTTTTCGAGAAATAAATCTCGATCCCCGTCTCTTCGAAACGATCAACGCATTTGGCCAATATTGATAGTCGGTTATTTAACTATCAATTAATATTCACAAACAACCATCAAGCAATAAATAATTTCCCAAATTATTTATTAATCCCAAAATATCTTTCCAAGATATATTTCCAATTTCAATTTCTTTTGAAATCAGTTTCAAAACCAATTTTCCTTTCACAGAGTTCATTCCCAATAAATTATTTCCACTGGAACACCAAGTACAAAACACTTAAGTTTTTAAATAATTTAAACCAAACACTTTTTATAAAATATACTTATAACTTTAAAATTAAAAATTTAAATATTTTATTAAAATAAATATACTTAAAATATTTTGTATAAAACACTTTAGAAAATATAAACTAAATTTCCTCTTTAAAACCCAATACCAAGTTACTTTATATAGTTATTTCAATAATAGATTTAGAAAAATATACTTGCTTTAAAAATTTGGATTTAGAAATAATAAACTTTCCAAAACCTGCTTTTTAAAACAATCTCAAAACCTTTAAATATTTTTGAAAACCATACTTGGCTATCCAGGGAAAATACTGTCCTCTTTCTCATTTCTTAAAAATAAATCTCCATTTATCTTTAAACAAATTCCCATTCCTTTAATAAATTCCTACCTTGAATTTATAATTTAAAATATCCACCGATATTTATTTCACTTTATAAACCCAGTTCATAAAGTTCTAAAATCTCTTTTCACTTTAAATTTCAATTTCAACACTTAAATCAATTTACAATTGATTTCTATGTTATGTTTAAAAATCTCTTAACTGAAAAATACCAAATTTGATATTTCTCAATTCCATTCCTTCCTTTTAATTTCATTTAATTTAATCCTTAAATTTAAAATAATGTCTTTTTATTTGCTTTAGTTCCAAAATTTATTATACCCTGTTAATTCAATTCTTCATATTCCATATTCGTTAGGTTTTAGAAATCACTCTATTTTATTTTAGTTTTACTTCATTATTAAATTCATTCCAATTCACTAGAATTATTTACTCAAAAATTTACCCTTTTATTACCTTTCAAAATTCAATTCTATAGATTTTGGAATTCATTATACTGAGTTATTCAATCCAACTATACTATCCAATTTTCCAATTATCCATAAAACCATCACAGGATATCAAATATTCATCACACAACATATTAAATAATCTAAATAAATTTGAGGAATCCAGTTGGATCCCTCCAACCTGTTTTCCTGCATCCACAGATGTTAGCACAATACCAATTCCACTTCGAGGTGGAATATCGCGGTATATGGGATTTAATATTATTATCCGCTATTATGCGGCGCATAGGGTCTCATCCGCTATAAAGTGTGGGAAATCAATCATTCCAATATATACATATTCCAACATATATATATTGGTATATATACTACTATAAATACTATCACATCCAATCAATCCAAACAAGCATTCAATCAATAATTTAAATTTAACTATTTAAATTTAAATAAAAATTTACTGAGTGAGATTAACTCACCTTATATTTTCATTTGCAGTCCATTACCGTCTCGACCCGTTTTCATGAATTTTTACCTTGAATAAACATTGAATTCATTGTTAATATTTGAATAAATCTAACAAATAATTTCCATTTGCTAAATCTAATTACCAATGATTTTGTTTTAACCTAGAAATTAAATTTTTAAACTGATTCCCTTTTTAATAAATTAAACGAACAGATCAATTGATTTTAACTAAATAAAACCTTCCCTTTCAAAATCTTTTTAAAACTAAAATAAATTCAATAAGTTGATTAAAAGAGTTTAATTATCGACCCTTTCCTTTAATAAAATAAACTAGTAGAGGAAATAAAAATCCTTTATAACCGTATATCATTTAACCTTTGAAACATCATATAGGTGTATAAAATAATTCATAGTGATTCCAAAATCAATGTTATATATAAAAAAAATTATTTATTTTTCTTTCCTGCTTAATTAAAGCTAATCATTAGCATATAGACATTTATTTTAAACAACTGCAATTTTCAAGAATTCGGGAAATCAGTTCGAAAGTCTCACCTTCACGATGATGATGTGCTGCAGTTCCCAAACCCTAGCCGACACTGCATTGACCGGAGGCCCCATGTGCCTGCTTCCATTGCCAGCCGACTTTGTCGAACTCACGTCCAAGCCTTGACCACCACGATCGGCTGCCGCTCCTCGCGCCGTCGTACGCGATCCACCCAGCGACGCCACGGTTCCCACTTTTCCATATGTGCGCACGCAATCAGAGATCGAGCCCAAAGCCCTAGGTCAACGCCACCACTCGTGCTTTTCCCCCTCCATCATGCTCGCGACCAACCCCCTAGCCCAGCGCCACTCGCTTCGTGAATCTCATGAAGCCGTGATGTTGAAGAAGAAAAGGGGATCTCGCGTTCGAATAAGAGGAAAGGTGTTTCGAAAAGAAGGGGGTGTCTGCCATTTCCATTTCCCCCTCTTTCTTTTTTTTTTAAACATCGGCTCGATTTGAATCTAATCGAATTGGAACGAAAGAAGAATGGGGGAAAAGAGTGGAACGAACCAAGAAAGGAGATAGTTTGGTTTTCTTTTCTTCATATTTTTTTTTCATTCATCAGCTGAGTTTTAACAATGAAGAGGAAGGAAATGCATTATAAAAGAAATAGGTAGGCACAAGATAGGTCGGCTGGGTAAAATAGAATAAACAAAATTGGTCGGCTATAGTACCCTCAAATGATTTGACTATTTTTTTGAATTCTGATATAAATCTTCAGCGCGTTTTCTTACCGTAAGCTCACATAACAATTTCAATCACAACGAAATTTGAAATCCGATAATAATATAATATTACGGATCCAATGAAACTGGTTTCGTCGAATTCCGAGACTGTGCCTCAGAAGGCTATTTTTAAATTCAATTTAAACAGTATACTTTTTAAAACTGAACAAAACATCTTTAAATTCGATTCTATCACTTTTATCATCTTCAGTATTATCAATACGAATTTTTACAAGTCTTCAAATTATTTTTAACTGGCTTAAAATTCTAGATTCAATAATTTACCCAATTCTGGTAATTAAATTCAGCAATTAATTATCCAATAATTACTGATATTTGAAACTTAAGTTAATAATTAACTCTTGAATATTTAAAATTAATTAAATATTCTCATTTCAAATACTCAAAAATTTTGGGTCGTCACATTCCTCCCCCCTTAAAAGAATTTCGTCCCCGAAATTACTAGTTAGGAAGAATGATCTATATCCCGTTATCTATTTCCTCAAACCCAAACAGTTTTTAACAACTTAGCAAACAAATCTTTTTATCAAAGACACTCTAACTCTTTCCTAGCCTTTGAACTTATCCATAACCCTTAAATGATATTACTTACTTGCTTATCAATTCAAATTTAAATTTAAATTCGAATTATAAATTATCAAAAAATTTCTCAAAATTTTTCTAACTCCCTAAATTTCCGAAAAATTTCGCCAGCGTCTCCTTTGCGCGGCTAGCTCGGTACAACTACAAAATGGCTCTACGGCCTCCCAAATCCAAAAAGAAAACAAAAGCCAAGTGGCTAGATCCAAAAAACCAATCAAAATCTGATATAGAAATTTTTAAACACATACCTTTTTGTCGGGCCATTTATATTTTATCTTCTGAAATCACACATAATTTCCTTCTGCTTTTAAAACACCTGTATATCCTGTTATAACAATAATGTCCATCCACAATATTCAAAATTATTTTGCATTTTCTTTGCACAAGTTTCAATATTTGCTTTATTTAAGCCCGTACGATGCACATATACCATTCATACGCAATATCAAATTTGATCGCTCACTCGATCACACAATTTCATTTTCCGAACTAGTATCGTCCACCCGACTTCCTAGTGCGGACTCAGATCTGGTTTCTTGATCAGGAACCGTCATTCTCCTTGCATAGTCATAACTATGATAGAGAATTTTCAGAATCAATCAACAATCCATATCCAGGTTCGCCGTCGAAAATCGAGTCAAAAATCCCAACTCGGATCGATAAAATTATCTCGAAATTCTGTGCTCGAATTCTGGATCAATATAGCTATGCGAATAAATAATATACGTACACCTTACGTAATTAGCCCAACTGGTTTTAAGCTATACCAATTCTCTTTTATTCACATACATTTGGGTTTCTATTTTCTTATTCACAACTTTCCGTTTAATTTCCATTCAATTTATTCACTAGGAATAATTTTCTCAATACCAAATTTACTTAAGAATTTCATTTCTTAAGTTCAATTCAAATATTTTTCATACTTACTATATTTATTTTCATTTTACTATTGAAGTTCATTTTCATTACTATTCTTCTTGCCTTTACAATTTCATTTGAGTTCAAATTTTGGTTTCCACTTTGAATATTGTATCAGTTTCACTTACTAATTAATTTAAACTTCAATTAAAGTTTATTTGCAATCTTTACTTCCTTTAGTTTCTTCAATTTCACTTTCTTTACATTCACATTTCAATTAGATTTCAACATCAAATTCCAATTTTATTTGCCTAGCAAATTTAGATCATTTGCCGTTAATGAAAATTTCCAAAAATTTTCTAACTCCCAAAATTTACGGAAAATTTTGGCAGAGTCTCCTTTGTACAGAGGGACTTCTGCGATATCGCAGGATGTACAAAAACATATATACATCGGCCTTAGGCCGGAGATCACAATATATATCAATATATACAGTTCATATCTCCTATTTTGAATTTCTTTGCGTAAGCGTACCTTATTTAGCAATTTTAAGCAAGCGGCTATTTATTTTTAGCAAATTTGCGCAATCAAATCAGCCAAGCGGCTTCCCTGAACCTGTACTAACTCAATTAAACGTATAAGTGCCAAAATCATGCAATTAAACAATATTTAACAACAAATACAATTTTGTATAAGCAATGCTGGTTAAGCCGTATTCATAAGCCATTTAAGGTTTCCAACATCAAATTTAATTGTTTACAATCAATTCGTATACACTTTATTTAATCAAAGTGGTTTGTAACTCAATTGTTTACATTCAATTTATATTTAATCCAAACAACTCACATTTATTTCCATGGATTTCAAAAATCAATTTTATTTATCCCTACCAGTTCATAGAATTTTTTTATTGGCTTTTGTTCAAGTCGAACGATTAATTTATTCTATGAAATTTTCCGATATATAGGGGTTCAATAATTTATTAAGCTTTACAACCTTTTAAATTGATTCCAACTCAATTTACATTTGACCCATCCCGTTTTAAATTTATTCACAACTCCATATCCAACGAGTTTGATTCCAAACCATTTTATTAAACTCAACTACCCATATATCAAATAACTATCACATCATTAACTTAAGTTATTTATTTCCTTCAAACAATTCTAACCAATAACTTAAGTTTTATTTATTCAACCAACTTTCATTTAAATCTTTGATTTCATTTTCTTTTAATCAAATCCTAAGTGATTTACAACTCTCTTGTCAGTATATAATTCTTTTTCAAACACAATTTATATTTATTCACAAACCATTGATAAAGCTTGCCATCAACCATTTAACAATTACCCTCGTTATTTAGTTACTTCAAGCTATTTCAATTTCAAACTTAAGTTCATTTTCTTCCTTACACTTATTCTATTTTTAATTTGATTTTATTCCAAAACGAATTCCATTTATTTTACTAATTAATTTAGTTAATATATTCATTCAATTTATTTTGAACTTTATTCTCATTTCAATTTATTTCCAACTTATTAAATCAATAATAGAGCCATTTAAATTTTACTTCTATCCACTTGAACTTTTATTTACAACTTAACCCATTACCATTTCAATCAAATTCTATTTCTATTTAATCCAAGTTCCAAATTTTATCAATCAATTAATTTATCAACTAGTTCACCTTCGATTTTTGAATTTACCCCAAATCAATTTTATTCTAAGAATTCTCCATTTTATTTTCTTTAAGTTGATTTCATCACATTAATTTTAATGTATACCATTTATTTACTCAACTCATCTTATTTAACTTGCTTAATTTAATTTTCCATTCCCATATTCGAATTTGCATTCCAAAGTTTCAAATTAAACTTATTCTTTTTATAGCTCCATAAACATTTTAAACAAGATTCCAGAGTTTTAATCAATTTCCCAAATTTTCAAAATCACTTTTGAAATCAACTACATCCAAAATCCTGTGGCAAATTCAATTATCTCCTTGAATTTCAAAATCAAGTCCAGTTCGCAAACCATTTCCAATCTAAAACAATTTGGTAGCAATTTCTCTTCTAGAAACTCGAAAATGAACACCGATGATGTCGCGATCATCATCGAAATTATTTTCCAGCGACCGAAAGAGAATTAGATGCTTTTATCTCTTTAAAATCCCTTTCAAATGTTTCCAATTTCCAAATCTCTCAAGATTTCAAATTCAACTCAAAAATATTTCTGAAATAATACTATTATTTCTCTAAGCCCCTTTGTTTTATTTAAAACCACTTCCAATCCCAAAGGAATTTTAAACTTCCCAAAATTTTCATATTTGAAATCCATCCCGATTTATTTTCAAATATTTCTCTGGAATCCTATTCCCAATTATAAATCACATTTATAATTTATCTTTTCAAATGCCATCTTATTATATAAATTTATTCTCCAACTTTGGTTATAAGTTCCAATTTCTTATTCAATTTTATACTTAAATGATAATAGTTTAATATTATCATTCCCTAACAATCAAGAATCCAAATACTATATTATTTACAAAAATTTATTTCTTTTATATACAAAAATAATTTGGGTAAAATTATCTCATTTACCCAATTTTAAAACAATACTGTGTCGAATTGTTCTATTCAAGAGTTTAGAGATTCCTATCAATAACGTTAATTACTCGTATTGACCAGAATCCATAAACTACTCAATAAATCAATCAACACAATATAAAACAATTTTATATTCACTAACAAATACGCGCTCATACCTATTAATACGCTCACTCATTCTAGAGTTCTATCGACTCTATTTCATGAGTAATTCCCACCAGAGCCAAGGTTATCACCAACCTAAGCTCTGATACCAAGAGTAACGACCCGCAGATCCGTACCCCTTGAGTCACAGTATTCTACACATATCAACTCAAGTTCAACAGAATAGCGGACCATTTTGAATAAAGAAGAAGAGGTAGAAGAAGAGAAAACAGAACACAACATCAGAATCTGACCAACGCAGCGGAATAAAATATAATAGATAATAACAGATCTTTACTCAAACAAATATATATCTGTTTATACATATATCAAAGTACATCATCATCAAGGTACATCAATCACAACTCAACATCAATAACATATAACTGGATACACAACAACTCAACACAGCGGAATATATATAAACAAATACGAATGTACGTATCGTCATCCTGCTCGTCTCCTGAGCTCCACAGCACCAATCATGTATTCTATAATACTCGGTCTGACCTGAGCATTATAGTTAAATAACACCCGAGTCAGTCTGGAATACCAGCGTGAGAAAATCACACTCAATTAATTATTAAAGTTGCTAAAATCCTTTGAAAACAAAAGCATCTCGTAAGACCACGCCACAAATAAACATGCCGGGTTTTTACCTTACGATAGCTAAAACATTTCTTATTAAAGTTCTCTGATATTATAATAGGTCTATTTACAAATACTTATAAAATAGCTGAAATTGTTACATGATTAAATTCCAGCATACTAGCCACAAAAGTGGGTAATACAAACAAAACTCGTACAAGGCACGTAGGAAAAATGAATTTCCAACAATGACTAGGAACTGGGGTACCACCTATCATAGTACGGGGCCTAGATCACCCTACCGAGGAGTACGCCTGCTCCCCTACAACACAAGGCCGGACCCATTCCTTACTGAATAGTTCCGAATAAGATCAACCCATGGTTGGGATCAGCAACCGCACCACTAAGCCGAATAAAAAGGGACAATCTAGACAGGGATGACCTTACTCTCCAGTGGGTGCTACCCACGAAGCCTTGCTGCATATCCCCTGATTTTCAGTCATTCCCGGTTGATGAGGCTTGAGGTCAAACGTTACCTTTAGAACGTATCCCTAGAATGCTCATCGTCCACCTGACGATGTTCTGAAAGCATTCAATCCATACAAGTCCGTCCCGGGTTCGAACGGAACCGAAGGCACTATTCCTACTACATCCATTTTGGAAATATCCTCAAGATTAGTAGCGACTAGCCCTTCCACTTCACCGCTCCATCTTCGCATCCAAACTCGTTTCCCACGAAACGTACAAACCGGATCGAAGTGGTTTTCGAGAAATAAATCTCGATCCCGGTCTCTTCGAAACGATCAACGCATTTGGCCAATATTGATAGTCGGTTATTTAACTATCAATTAATATTCACAAACAACCATCAAGCAATAAATAATTTCCCAAATTATTTATTAATCCCAAAATATCTTTCCAAGATATATTTCCAATTTCAATTTCTATTGAAATCAGTTTCAAAAACAATTTTCCTTTCACAGAGTTCATTCCCAATAAATTATTTCCACTGGAACACCAAGTACAAAACACTTAAGTTTTTAAATAATTTAAACCAAACACTTTTTATAAAATATACTAATAACTTTAAAATTAAAACTTTAAATATTTTATTAAAATAAATATACTTAAAAATATTTTGTATAAAACACTTTAGAAAATATAAACTAAATTTCCTCTTTAAAACCCAATACCAAGTTACTTTATATAGTTATTTCAATAATATATTCAGAAAAATATACTTGCTTTAAAAATTTGGATTTAGAAATAATAAACTTTCCAAAACCTGCTTTTTAAAACAATCTCAAAACCTTTAAATATTTTTGAAAACCATACTTGGCTATCCAGGGAAAATACTGTCCTCTTTCTCATTTCTTAAAAATAAATCTCCATTTATCTTTAAACAAATTCCCATTCCTTTAATAAATTCCTACCTTGAATTTATAATTTAAAATATACACCGATATTTATTTCACTTTATAAACCCAGTTCATAAAGTTCCAAAATCTCTTTTCACTTTAAATTTCAATTTCAACACTTAAATCAATTTACAATTGATTTCTATGTTATGTTTAAAAATCTCTTAACTGAAAAATACCAAATTTCATATTTCTCAATTTCATTCCTTCCTTTTAATTTCATTTAATTTAATCCTTAAATTTAAAATAATGTCTTTTTATTTGCTTTAGTTCCAAAATTTATTATACCCTGTTAATTCAATTCTTCATATTCCATATTCGTTAGATTTTAGAAATCACTCTATTTTATTTTATTTTTACTTCATTATTAAATTCATTCCAATTCCCTAGAATTATTTACTCAAAAATTTACTCTTTTATTACCTTTCAAAATTCAATTCTATAGATTTTGGAATTCATTATACTGAGTTATTCAATCCAACTATACTATCCAATATTCCAATTATCCATAAAACCATCACAGGATATCAAATATTCATCACACAGCATATTAAATAATCTAAATAAATTTGAGGAATCCAGTTGGATCCCTCCAACCTGTTTTCCTGCATCCACAGATGTTAGCACAATACCAATTCCACTTCGAGGTGGAATATCGCAGTATATGGGATTTAATATTATTATCCGCAATGCGGCGCATAGGGTCTCATCCGCTATAAAGTGCGGGAAATCAATCACTCCAATACATATTCCAATGTATATATATATTGGTATATATACTACTATAAATACTATCACATCCAATCAATCCAAACAAGCATTCAATCAATTATTTAAATTTAACTATATAAATTTAAATAAAAATTTACTGAGTGAGATTAACTCACCTTATATTTTCATTTGCAGTCCATTACCGTCTCGACCCGTTTTCATGACTTTTTACCATGAATAAATATTGAATTCATTGTTAATATTCGAATAAATCTAACAAATAATTTCCATTTGCTAAATCTAATTACCAATGATTTTGTTTTAACCTAGAAATTAAATTTTTAAACTGATTCCCTTTTTAATAAATTAAACGAACTGATCAGTTGATTTTAACTAAATAAAACCTTCCCTTTCAAAATCTTTTTAAAACTAAAATAAATTCAATAAGTTGATTAAAACAGTTTAATTATCGACCCTTTCCTTTAATAAAATAAACTAGTAGAGGAAATAAAAATCCTTTATAACTGTATATCATTTAACCTTTGAAACATCATATAGGTGTATAAAATAATTCATAGTGATTCCAAAATCAATGTTATATACAAAAATTTCTATTTATTTTTCTCTCCTGCTTAATTAAAGCTAATCATTAGCATATAGACATTTATTTTAAACAACTGCAATTTTCAAGAATTCGGGAAATCAGTTCGAAAGTCTCACCTTCACGATGACGACGTGCTGTAGTTCCCAAACCCTAGCCGACACTGCATTGACCGGAGGCCCCAAGTGCCTGCTTCCATTGCCAGCCGACTTTGTCGAACTCACGTCCAAGCCTTGACCACCACGATCGGCTGCCGCTCCTCGCGCCGTCGTACGCGATCCACCCAGCGACGCCACGGTTCCCACTTTTCCACACGTGCGCACGCAATCAGAGATCGAGCCCAAAGCCCTAGGTCAACGCCACTACTCGCGCTTTTCCCCCACCATCATGCTCGCGACCAACCCCCTAGCCCAGCGCCACTCGCTTCGTGAATCTCATGAAGCCGTGATGTTGAAGAAGAAAAGGGGATCTCGCGTTCGAATAAGAGGAAAGGTGTTTCGAAAAGAAGGGGGTGTCTGCCATTTCCGTTTCCCCCTCTTTTTTTTTTTTTAAACATCGGCTTGATTTGAATCTACTCGAATTGGAACGAAAGAAGAATGGGGGAAAAGAGTGGAACGAACCAAGAAAGGAGATAGTTTGGTTTTCTTTTCTTCATATTATTATTATTTTTTTCATTCATCAGCTGAGTTTTAACAATGAAGAGGAAGGAAACGCATTATAAAGGAAATAGGTAGGCACAAGATAGGTCGGCTGGGTAAAACAAAATAAACAAAATAGGTCGGCTATAGTACCCTCAAATGATTTGACTATTTTTTTGAATTCTGATATAAATCTTCAGCGCGTTTTCTTACCGTATGCTCATATAACAATTTCAATCACAACGAAATTTGAAATCCGATAATAATATAATATTACGGATCCAATGAAACTGGTTTCGTCGAATTCCGAGACTGTGCCTCGGAAGGCTATTTTTAAATTCAATTTAAACAGTATACTTTTTAAAACTGAACAAAACATCTTTCAATTCGATTCTATCACTTTTATCATCTTCAGTATTATCAATACGAATTTTTACAAGTCTTCAAATTATTTTTAACTGGCTTAAAATTCCAGATTCAATAATTTACCCTATTCTGGTAATTAAATTCAGCAATTAATTATCCAATAATTATTGATATTTGAAATTTAAGTTAATAATTAACTCTTGAATATTTAAAATTAATTAAATATTCTCATTTCAAATACTCAAAAATTTCAGGTCGTCACAATTCCTCTATTATGAAAAATGTTCATATGCATAAATAATGGTTGACACACATAAATACATGGACTAATTTCTTTTTTATGTTAAATAGTGTGAACAAATGAGCACAAAACTCGTTATTGTATTTTCAAGCATCAATTTGGTTTCTGTGTAAACATTGAATGGGAAAAGTATATTATGGGACTTAAATTTTATTTGCCTCCAATGCGACTTTTCATTATCGATAAACTATGAAGATGTTGAGATGACTTATGACCATTTCATTCTTCATACTATCGCAAATTTCAGTAATTATGAACACATTGAAATAAGAAGCTGATTATGACTTAATTGTGGCCATTTAAAAATAAATAGCTACTAAAGTCTTATGCAATACAATTGCATAGTTGTCTAATCGACTAACCTTAACACCTCTTGTATATTGTTCTCTTTGGGGTTTTACAAATTGTTTTAATAGAATCTGTCTTCATTTTTATCGATGTAGTTATGTAACTGGTCAAAGAAGCATTTTACGATGGTATTCTTTTGTACTTATGTATTTCATCAAACGAAACTCCCACTATTAGATTATTAACCTACAGGAAGATGCCATAGCTCTTGTGTAATTTTTCCAAGTATAAACAGTTAAACATGCAACACAAATTTTAGCCCTACTAAAACATTAGGTTACCAAATATCATCATACTACTATTTAGATTGCCTTCAACTACACCTTAAATGGTTCTAAAATTTAGCAAACAAAAGGAACTAAAAATATAAATAAGATATAAAATAAATGGACCTCTTGTAACAAAAAGAGCCGATACCAACAGTCCTATCTTCCCTCCGCCAATTAATTCTCTCCCATCTAGAGTTGATAACTGTTAATGAATAATTGTGATGTAGTTTGCGAAACAAAGACAGGAAAACTGGGATAAAGGATATTCATTCCAAATGGTCAAAATTATCTTCAATATCGAATAACCAGCTGCACTTTTTGAGAGGAGTGGTTGTGACTGTAAACACTATTAAAAAATCAACTGAAAAGGTAAATAGTAATAAACCTAGCCATACAACTCCCTCCAAATCTGTTAGTTTGCTCCATATCTCTCCAATCTTACTTATGTCTTGGTCCTTAAGCTTCAACAAATCCTTACGTCAGCCTAAAAATCAAAAATTTAACCTGTAGAATTTAATATAAGTAGAATATAGTTTGGAAACTTTCAACTACAATGTTATTGGAGTTTTCACACTGTAAAGAATCCAAATAATCATAAAATTAAAGTGCCTGGATTCAACAATCCAAACCACAAAATAAAACAACCCAAAACAATCCATTGCATTTTTAGATCTAGAGTATAGCAAAATAAAATTTGACATTTGAATAAAAAAAGGCATATGTACTCTCTGTTTTTAATAAAAACCAAGAACATTTCGCTTACCATTACTGCTACAAAAGTATAAGAAACAAATGATTAGAAGTAAAGGGAAATTATCCCTTTTAAAATTTCAATTTGTTGAACTAATGTAGTATACCAATAGATGTGCACAATAGCTGAGAAACATATTAGATGTAGATTATTGAGAAATTAAAATAAGAAAGTACTAATCTTTGGTGGTCCAGATCTGAAATTAATCAAAATGAGTACCAATTCTGAAAGTTGAAATCTTGTGTTCATGGGATATGTTTAAGCAAGATTCTACTCTTGCAATAATAACACAATTCTGTGCTTAAGCTCCTTTCTCCTACCTGTAAATAAACCCTTGTCCAAACTCCACCAATCAATTCTGAATTCTCTACGTATCTAGCTATGGATAATCTCAAAAATGAAATAGTGATCTAACATGAGCACAAAGAAAAGTAAACATTTTGTCAATATTCAGGAAATTTATGATCAAAAAGCCACAAATCATAACCATGCCTTATCAAACATAGATCAGACTGCCTCCTTCATAGTTCAAAATAGAAAGAGTTTGTAACCATTTAAACAAATACACTATAAAAATAAAAATTCGAAATCAAAGTAAGAAAATAATAAACGGGTAAATAATATTAGAATCAGACGTATCAATACCGGGTTTGAGATGTAGGAAGCAGCTTGTTGAGAAAGAGGAGGTCGAGGCTCAGTTTCCTTGCCGTTAAAAAGCCTTTTTTTGGGATATTTTTAACATTTTTTTTCCAGATTGTGGTTCGTTTGGAGTTTGGATCATGAGAAAGAAGGAAAACGAATGAATAATGAAAGTGGAGCAGTTACGGGAGACGTGAGATTGAACTGTAGAAATGGATACTGGAAAATGACAAATATGTCCCCAGTTGGTGAGAGTTTGAAATTGCTAAGTAGTCAGGTTATTTGTGGAAGACCATAAAAGGCTTCACTTTGACCGGTTGACCAAAGGTTTTGCTTTATAGTATATATATATATATATATATATATATATATATATCTGTGTGTGTGTATGAGAGCGTGTATGTATTTGATACGTATTAATACTATATAAGCATAGGTTGATAATATAGTTGATTAATGTATGGGTTAATGATGTTCATTATTATCCATCATTTATTAGCTTAGCGATGCTCGGCCAACTTATGAGCATTTACTATTGTTGTTGATTTATAAGTGGCTTATCTTTCTACAACATGGGTTCGGTGGTTAGTAATTTATCGGAACATTGAAATGAACACATTCTAAATTTAATTTCACAATTTGACTATAGGAGTTCGATGATAATATTGGGTTAACAAGTTAACTTTAATAAAAAAATGTTATTTATAAAATAAAAGAAAGGTAAGCTATTTTAGAATAACTATTTGTTAAATAATTTTATATAAGAAAGTAAATTTGTATAAGTATGGTTTATAAATAAAAGGGTTTTATAACTGAGAGTTTGAGAACCTAAGTCCTGGTGTTTTGAAGAATGTTTTTCAAGGTTTTGGATAAAATAATAATTGTATTATTTTAAAGTATGAATAAAGATATTTTAAAAGGGATTTTTAAGGAGATAGAAAGTATTGAACTCAATTATATCATTGGAAAATAATTCTAGGGATGACTGTAGCATCATGTGCATTCACTTTTAAGTTTCAAAGTGGGGGATGCTACTATAATAGTTTGTTACAGAGTTCTTTGATAAAACAGATTTTGATTTAAATCATGAAAATATGATTTAATATATAAAAGTAACAAGTATATATTATTATTTCAAAAATGATATGGAATAAAACCTAGTGTTTAGTTATGTGTTAAGTTATTTTATGGGTGCATGTATCATATGCACTAGGACAGTTTGATTTATGCATAAATCTATAACATGTTGTTTGATACCATTTATTTGCTGAAATAAATTGAAATTTTGACGATTTTGGACATTCAGAAACTTCTGACTTGATATAGAAATTAAAGCTAACTATTTTTGTGAACATATAGATGACAAGTTTATATGACTCTTAAATAGAGAAGGTAGTAAGTCAGAACAAGTTTTAAATTTGTTGAACATCCATGTTAAGTAAAACGAATTTGATGTTGTGTATATACTCCTAGGTTGTAGTAGTGTTATAAGAATATGACTTAAGTTATGGAATGTTTTATAACTAAAGACATGTGTAATGACCCGCCAATCCGTTCAAATCAAGTTGACAATAAACCACATATGTCCAATCCAAATCGAATGGAAAAACATATAGTTATGGGTAAGAATGAAGAAAGAAGAAGAGAGGGGAAAGAGAAAAGAAATTAAAACAACATAGAATCTCATAATTCGAAGCGGAACAACATATAATATAATACAAATAATCTTTGCAAAAGAGAAATTGATATATTTTTACATCCATCAGTGTATAAAAACAATCATGGTCATCAACCTGGACAGTTATAACAACGCACCCTCACAATTGCTGATAATTTCACCAACAAAGCAACGAAAATATAAATATATATGTGAATACGACTTGAAGATATTCAACTTGTCTCCTGAGTTCCAATGCATCCAAAGCAATCAGTAATATACTTTGTTTGACCCGAGCACTATAATAAAATAACACCTGAGTCAGTCTTGAAAACCAACATGAGAAAACAAACCCAACTGGATTTTTAAAGTTAAAGAAACCTTTTGAAAATATAGAGTATCTCGTAAGACAACACCATACATAAATACAGATGATTTTTTACCTTATGATAACCAAAACATTTCATATGAAACCCTCTGATATTATAATAATGTCTAATATACAAATACTTATTAATTATAGCCAAAATTATTACATTAATTAAATTCCAGCATACAAGGTTCTACAACGAAAACCGATGGCTCGTATTGGAGAATGGATTCCAAATATGAAAGGGCGAGGGTCTACCCACATAATCCATATAGCTCTAGTAAAATGTACGAAAGGCTACAACACGTTGCAACACTGCTACTCAAGACTTGCACTACCCCTTCTCTAGTAGCACCGAATATGATCACCACCTGGTTGCAATTAACAACCACACAATGGGATCCCGAAGCATACATGAATATCGCTCTAGACTTGGGATGATCATACCCTACTTAGGTGTGAACCACTTATCCATGCCACATGTCTCTACTTTATTCATTTCCCAAGTGCGAGGCTCGAAGAGGCAACGCTCTTACCATTTATGTAATACTTCTCACTTGGAATGCTAACACTGCCCTCCAGGCAACAATGCAATATTAACTTTCATCCATACATATTTATTTTAAGACCGAATGAAACGATGGAGAACTCGTTCTCCAATTCTGTGACGACCTAGGATTTTGGCAATATTATTTTAATAAGCATCTAATTTAATTAATAAAATACAAACTTATCATTTAAAAAAATAAGACTTTGGGCCATTTACCATTTATTTATACATATATATTGTGAAGGAAACTATGATTTGAAAATTAAAAATAAATCTTTCAAAAATATTTAAAATAAAATCTATCTTATTCACATTAAATTAAAAGCTCTACCTTATTAACATTTGATTTATATGTGTGTGTGTGTGTGTGTGTGTGTGTGTGTGTGTGTTTGTGTGTGTGTGAATTTAATATGGATAATAATGCTTAAAATAAAATCAATCTTATCAATATTAAATATAAGTATAAAAATATATGAATATGAATTAAGTGATTGGTAGTTTAAACTTAAAATAGAAATAAAAATAAAAACAGGGATTTATGTTAGAAATAGAGATAAATATATAAGGTAACTTCTATGGTATTATGAAAACATAAAGTAAATACATAAGGGAATTCTAGAATATATATACTATGGAATACATGTGTGAATGCAAGGCAAGAAGATAATAAAAAAATATCTACATACAAAATCAATAGGATAAGGCTGTAAACAGGAAAGGAAATATTGCATTAAATACTATCATCTCAAGCACAAAATATGGTCATTTCGAAATATTCATAAATCATTTCAGTTTCGGGAAAAAAAAAATCTTGTTTGGTCAAAGAAGAAAAATCTCTGATCAAATACAAAACAAAAGAAGAAAACTGTACCGCTAAATACCTACCCCTGTACAAAACATTTCTCTATATATGTATATTTTCTATTCCCTGTTCGTTCAACACAGCAAACCAAAAAAAATGTAAGCATCACCAATTTTACAAACTCAAATACAGTTCAACAACAAAGTAAGAAAGGTTTAAAAAGGAGATCAGGCTAGCTGTTTCAAAACATAATTTGATCTCTGTTCAAACTTCTTTTTTTTGCAGGTAAGTAAACACAATTTTTTTAAGACTTAAGTATAATTAAATCTGTGTATGTGGTTCATGGATAATATTGTGCTTGCATATGTATAGCTCTTTGTTTATATATGAGTGTTCTGTGTAAATTTATTTTACCTGGTCTTCTCTGTTTGCAGTTACAGAGTTGAATATTTAATCAAAATTTAAAATATTTTCATCTAGCCATTATTAGGCTTAGAGTTTAAAACAAAATAAGTTGTTTAAACATAAATCAAGATTTTAAAATTTGTTTTAAACATGTTGGTGAAGTATCCCCAATGGGAAACTTGTTTTACAGAGCAACATGTAATATTACATTGAAGTCGAGTGTTATAAATTGCTAATTCAATTACATAACTTGAATCCACTCTTCAAAATAGGATTTTTAAAACGAAAATGGTAATTTTTAGTTAAGTATACTTTGAGCAGTTCATAGATGAACCGAAAATGGGTTTTAACCAATTTATGGCAACCGGAGTTTTACTGGATGTTGAAATTTTGCGCAAAGCTTGTTTGGCACTCGATGAAGTCAGGAAAATTGTTAAATAATTTTTGTATTGCAAGGGATGATGGAACGAGGCAAAATCAGGGTTTAACACATGGGTTTGGACGTGGTCGGAAACAAGGAGATTTCGTCTCCTCAGGTTGATCGAGCCGCTCGAAATTCAAGGGAAGTGTAGTATAGGGGATTGACGAGGTGAGTCCGGAGTCGTAGCTTTTCTGATGGTCGGAATTTGGTTGGATGACGCGGTTTGGACGAGAATGGAAGCTGGAGTTTTCGAACTGGAAGCTCGATTTCGCTGTGAGTTTGATAGCGTTGAATTGATCTTTGCTTTCGATTATGGTGATGGTCCGTGACTAGCCGGAGGATGCATGGTTCACCGAAGCAATGGCGAGGCGTTGTGCACGTGTACGGCATCGATATGGTGTCAGGAGGTTTTGGTGTGAGCAACTTAAGTAGATGCTCGAGAAAGTGAAGGGTTTGCTTCGGGTAGGACCTGAGTCCGTGAGCGTGCTTCCTGTTATTAAATTTTGGACTTAAACTTAAACTAAAAAAAGAAAATATATGAGGTAGGATGAAAGACTCGGGGGAAAAGGTGAAGAAACTCGAGTTTTAACCCGAGTAAACCTGAGATTTTTCTCGAGTTTGGTTTTCAAAGTGCTTAGCTTAATAAAATTTAAGTTATATCATCTTAAACAAATTTTAAGTATTGATGACTTAATTAATGTTTGACACTTTAGTAAAGAATTTATTTAAGTTTTAATTAATTAAGTGAATACTTAAGAATGTTTTAAATATTAATTAATATTCTAATTAAGTAGTTAATTTAAGACAAGTGTTAAATTTAATTAACATTAAAGCTTTTAAGTTAGTAACTAGTTTATTTAAAGTTATTAAGGAAGATTTTAAAATGTAAGACAAATGATTCTAATTTAATTTATATTGTAAGGTAATTAACAATGTTAATTTATTGATAATGGTAATTAACTAAGTGAATTGAGATTTATAAATTTGTTATTAAAGATTGATTAACAAATGATAAAGTGTTTAACTAATTCGAAATTAAGAATGTTAAATTAACTACTTAAAGTTAAGTAATATATATACATATGTTGTTACTAACTGAGTTAATTAATTAGAGATTCATTAATTTATAAATTAATTTATAATTAAGGATAAATTGATTATCAATCAGAGATTAATTACCTAAGTTAAAGGACAAATTTATCAAGGATTGATTTAATTTAATTAGTAATTAAAGGTTAATTAACAGAGGATAATTAACCAAAGGAATAATTACTTGATGAAAGTAATTAAAATTAGTGTGATGACCCGCCTTTCTAACCACAGAAAGACGTATCATCAATAAGAAAAGAAAGGGATAAAAATAGAAAAGATAGAAAGAAGAATAACAACATCAGAATCTCATAGCGGAATGGAACAAAATATAATACATCACATAACTATTACATAGTTTTACATATATCAGACTTACACAACATTATACAACAAGACAGCCATATATATATATATCTGTCAATACATACATCCCAAAATACATCATACACTAACTGACACAGCGGAACTAGATAGATAGATACATACGTCTGGACTCCTGCTCCAAGCTCCTCCAGAACTCAATACTCCAAAAACCTATCACTTGGCTACTCATAAAAATTTGAGTACCCAAGAGTTTATGAAAAACAAAATATAAACTCCGGGTCACACATGGGTTTGGTGTAAGTAAACGGGTTAAAGATGTTTAAATTTTTAAAAAAACATTTGAAAATAACGGTATCACGTAAGACTTCCCACACATAAACACGGGTAAGTTTTTACCTTACGCTAACCAAAACATTTTATAGGAAATCCACTGATATTATAATAGTGTCTAGGGTTTTCAAGTAAAGTATAGAAATAGCTGAAATGCTTACATCTCACATTCCAACATAGCTGGGCACAATCAAAACGTACGGCTCATATTGGAAATTGGATTCCACACAATTGCAGGGCTACTGGGTACCGCCCGTCACAGTATGGGGTCTAGATCACCGTACCGAGGATCACTCCCGACCCCCTACAACACAAGGCCAGAATCATTCCTTAGTGAACAGTTCCGAAAAAAATACCCCCGCAGTTGTGGCCAACAACTGCCCACACAGCCGAAATAAAAGAGACATCTAGACAGGGGTATATCTCGTCCTGCTTGGGTATGACCCACCTAACCTTGCTGCATCTACCATTTTTTAGCCATTCCCGGTTGATGAGGCTTGAGGCTGCGATTACCTTTAGAGAACATATCTCTTAGAATGCTCATCGTCCGCCGGACGATGTGCTGAAAGCATTCAATCCATACAAGTTCGTTCCAGGTTCGAACGAAACCGAAGGCATTATCTCATTACACTCATTTTGGAATCACCCTCGGAGTTAACGACGATAACCCTTGCATTCTGAAACACCATCTCGACCTTCGCTTGAGATGTCACAGCCTATCGTTTAATTTGGATCGATGTGGTTTTCGGATAATCAAATTGATACCAAATCCCGGTCTCATCGAAATCCAAACGCCATTTTAAAGGCCAGGTTGTTTAATAGTTTAAACAATTTAGTTCAATACTTGGGATTCACATAACAATTATCATAGATAATCATACACAGTCACCACAGATATATCAATGCATATCACTGAGTATCACAGAAAATCACCAAATAGATATCACAATCAATCAAACAGGAATTATCAATTCATATCAAAATAGTTTAGTTAACTTAACTTTCATTTATTACTTAAGAATAAACCATTTTTATCCTGCTTAGTTAATTACTAGTTAATCAACTTATTAAATTTATTAATTACTTTTTAATTACTCACTTAATTAATTATTTCTTAATTATTAATTAATAACCTTAATTATTAATTAATAAAACTTATACCTATTAATTACCAATTAATTACTTAATTAATCATTAATTACCAATTTGTTAATCATTTTATCCTTAATTAATTACTTAATTAGTTAACTACTATTTATTTATTAAATAACTTTAAATAGTTAATCAAATTCTTAAGTTCAAATTTATTAAACACAAGATTATAATTATCAATCATTAAGTACAAATTTATTTAATCTTAAGTTATTTATTTAATTACAATTATAAATTAATTACATTCTTAATTACTTACACTTTAAATTTATTTAATCATCTTATCCTTGCAAATCTTTCTTACAAATTCTAAATCAAATCTTAGCTTCAGACGTGTCATTATGTACTTAGTAAATACTGAACTTTGTTTAACCAAAACAACTTAAAGGTTATTAGGCTATAATTCACTGGAACTGGACCAGAGAAAAAAAATGCACTCACTCGAGTAGTTCTTCTTCCCCTACCTTTCTTCCTCTTCTTATCTTTTCTTTTTCTCTTTTTTTTAAAGTTAAGTTTTAAATTACAACCAGCAGTATTACATACCCACTAACGTACCTCCAGGTAACCCAAAACAATCCCTAAACATTCTCGAGTATCATTCGAGACGACCTATACTCGAACTCACTGACACCATACGCCATCGTGCACACGCACGGTGGTTCGCCGTCCCTCCAGCGGCTCACACCTCCTCCGGCAAGTCATGAAATGACCCCACACTCGAGAGCAAACCCCAGTTCGACGTGAAATACACGAAATCAAAATTAACTTATTCACTCGAACCAGCGACACGAACGCCCCAAAGAAAAATGCCACTAACCATTGACACCGATCACTAGTGGCTACGCCACTATGGCCACACCATGTCCATACCCTCCTCGACCACCTCCTAGAAGCGCGTGCGGCTCGATCGTCTCGTGATGACGAGATTACTTTGTTTACAGACCATTTTAACTCGAACTCACAAACCCTATATTCGCTTTGACTAAACAATTTGCGCAATAGATAATTTTTTTAGCATTTTCCTGAATTCGAAAACCACTAAGCTAGCTTCGCAATAAATTTCAGCATCTAAGATTTGTTAAATCATCAGAAATTGATAAAAATGCATTTTAATCCATTTTCGAACTTCACCTTGAATACTAACTTAAAAATCATCGTTCTTTTTTTAAAAATCTTAACTTTGTATGTTAAACCAAGATATGAAATCAGAACAATAAATTTAAATATTCAAATTTTAACATATTGATTCTTTTTACTGTAAACTTGTACATACAGAAGCCATGTTCCATTGTCATGCTTTAAACCATTTCTAGGTTATGATTTAAGTATAACCAAATTTATTTAGCTTAAAAATCCTATGTTTAAAATGTTCTGCAAGAAGAAATGTTTAATTTTTACTACCTTTCTTGCTCAGAAACTTAAAACACAGAAGAACATAAGAATAATAAAGCTTCTAGAATAACTGAAATCATTACAGATCCTCTTATTAAAAATATATAGCAACAAAAACTTCATGAACTAATTATCATGATTAATTTTTTTTAAAGAAAGTATGTTTACTCACTTGAATCACTTTGAACAGAGAATGATTCTGGTTGAAACTGCAGTTTGAAACCCTGTAAATCTGTTTTGCCTTGTTGAATGAAGTTGAGTTTGTAAAGATGATGTTATTTTCTTTATTTTTCCTTTCAAGTTAGCTTCTCAAGTTTTCTAAGTTATGTGAACGAACTAAAATAGTATGATGTATAAATAGAAATGGCTTTGAACAGTGTAGGCTACAACTGGTACAGCTTCTTCTACTCTATTTTGGTCAGATTAGATTTTTTATATCGAGGCTGAGTTGATTTTCTGCAATTCGAATTGAAAAAGGGTTGTGCTAGCATTTAATGAACATGTCTTCATATATGTTTACAAAATTACGGTTTGCTGATATTTATATTTTTTTGTTTATTTGTACAAAGATATTTTGTATTATGTGGATAATTTATCTTCTTTGCATTACACATATGTATTACACCACAACATATGTGTTAATTTACTTTTCTTTTTCTTTTCTTTCTTTACTTCTTTTGGCCTGCAACAAACATCATTTGTTTGGTCAAACATTTTATTTTTGTCTTGCATTCCATATGATTTATACTAGAACTATCTTATGTTTCTAACTAACCATATAAGTTATTCCTAACTTAACTTCTTAGTTTTATTTTTATTTGTAATTTAACTTTCAAATATTTGATTTATAACATTATATTTGTATTTATATATTTTATATTTATATTTATATCTTATATTCATATTTAATATTAGTATGATTGCTTAAATTAAAACATTATTATTAAAGACTACATTTATATCAAATGTTAATAAAATAGAGCATTTAATTTGATTGAATAAGACAGATTTCATTTCAAATAGTTTTTGAAAGATTATATTTTAGATTTTCAAATAAAAATTTCCTTCACACCACATATATAACTGGAAAATGTCTAAAAACCTTATTTATTTATAAATGAAAAACTTGTATTTTATTTAAATTACATTAAATTCTTATTAAAATATACTGCCAAAATTTTGGGTCGTTACATTCCTCCCCCCTTAAAAGAATTTTGTCCCTAAAATTTAAAACAAAAGTTAATTCAAAAGCTTTTATATTAACAATCCAAACATACCTATCATCCATATATTAGCAAACAATCAAACAGTCTATCCTAACAAACATCACTCGTTATCCGGACACAAATCCGGGTAGGCTTTCCTAAAACTATCCAGAGTCTCCTAGGTACAATCTCTAGGATCCTCGCTCCACTACGCCTTGACGAGCTTCACTACTTTTCTCATGAGTTGCCTCTCGTCTTGATCCATAATCCGAACTGGATTCCTAACCACAGTCAAGTTGGGCTCGACCTCCAAATCTTCTTGGACTACTGGTTCCACAACCAGTGACAGGTTATGAACAAACTTCCTTAAATGGGATACATGAAATACAATATGAATTCCAAACATCCGTTCTGGCAATTCAATTCTGTAAGCTACATCACCAATTCTTTCCAGCACCTGGAATAGTCCTATATATCTTGGGGCAAGTTTTCCCGTCTTCCCGAATCTTATAGCACCTTTGATCGAGGAAACTTTGACAAAGACTAAATTTTCGATCTCAAATTCCAATGGTCTCCTTCTCTTATCTGCGTATTTCTTATGACGGTCCTGAGTAGCATTCATTCTTTTCTTGATAAGATCAACCTTCACAGAAGCTTCACGAATTAGATCAGGTCCGAGCACAAGACGATATTTTGATTCTATCTAACCGGATGGGGATATGCACGGTCTTCCATATAAAGCTTCATAAGGAGCCCTCTTAAACTCGCTTGGTAACTATTATTATAAGAGAATTCCACCAGATGAAGATGGTCTTCCCATGATCCACCAAATTCCAAAACACAAGCCCGCAGCATATCCTCTAGAATACGATTAAGCCTCTCCGTCTGTCCGTCTGTCTGAGGATGATATGTTGTACTTAATCTCAAACTCGTTCCATCTCTGATTGCAGAGCCTTCCAGAATTTGCTGGTGAAGATAGGATCTCGATCACTTACAATACTGACAGGAACACCTTGCAATCTAACTATCTCCCTCAAGAAAATCTCTGCCAAAGAAGCTGCAGTACGAGTTGCCTTAACCGGTATAAAATGGGTGCTCTTAGTTAAACGATCCACAACAACCCATATTCCTTCATTCCCTTTCTTGGTTCTAGGCAAACCGTCGATGAAATCCATCGAAATCGTTTCCCACTTCTAGTCTGGAATTTCCAAAGGATGCAATAATCCGGCTGACTTCTGCTGATCTCCTTTAACTTGTTGGCAGAGGGCATAACTATTAACGAAAACAACTACATCTTCCTTCATGCCCGACCACCAAAAAACTCTTCTAATATCTTTATACATCTTTGCGATTCTCGGGTGAATATTCAGTCTGGAGCGATGACACTCAGCTAAGACTTCTTGCCTCAGTCCATCTATATTAGGCACACACAAACGACCATTAATCCTCAAAGCACCTTGATCGTCCACCTTGAAATCCGAATATCGACCACCCTTAGTTCAAAAAATTAGTTCCTCAAAAGATCTATCCTCCATTTGCTTACTTATGATTCTTTCCTGGAGAGATGGAACGACTTCCAAAAGAGACAAAACTGCATTTCTACTAAGAGCATCAGCCACAACATTCGCCTTTCCCGAGGTGTTAACCGGCATTTTGGCCCGACTACAAAATGACAGTCGAAGACATTATTATTAGCACTAGACAAGGTTCTGACCAAGAAGAGCCTGGGAGCATACGGGTTTGATGAGGTCAACATGTTTGGCATTTAGGCATGGTTCGGCAAGAACGATTCGGCACACGTCGCTCGGTCCAGATGGCTCGGCCAGCTTCGTTCGGCAAGCCACGTTTGGCACAAGCTTTGTTCGGCATCTAAACATCGTTCGGCGAAGACATCGTTCGGCCAAGACATTGGTTCGACTCCCAGTACTATTCGGCACGAATACCTCCCACGGCACTCAGAAGGTTCGGCCTCACTACGCTCGGCATAAAGGAGCGCTCGGCATCAGAAGAACATTCGACATACAATGAACGTTCGGCATACAATGAACGTTCGGCATGCAAGGACTGTTCAGCATTCCAGCTTCGTTTAGCATAAGAACATCGTTCGGCACAAATGCCTTGACTCGGTGTTTTACCGTTCGGCCTCCCTGGTTTGGTATACAGAGCTTACTACATTTGGGCCGAGCTATTCAGCTACCAGGCCCACCAGGGGAGTCCAACCCTTCTTCGTCTATAAATAGAGGGGCAGGGGCGCAGTGAAAGGGACCTTTTTTCCGGGAATACTGGGGAGACTCTGCCATTTTTTATACTCTCCTCTTTTTAATTCAAACTTGTTTTCAACTGATTGACTTACGGAATGTATCTGTATTCAAGTAATTGAGAAAGATTAAACTCAAAGTGGATGTAGGAAATTACGCCAAACCACTATAAATCTGGTGTTCTTGTTTTTGTTGTTCTTTCTGCATTGAATTACACTATTCTTCTGTTCTAATTTACTCTCTTAATTAATCTCTCTATATAACTCTACTCAAGGGTGTTAGTGACCAATTTTAGTGCTAACATTTTGGTGCTTTCACTGAGAATTGAATTCTCAGCTTGATTGGATATCATCATCTACTAGTGAATTTCCATATTCGCGAGATAGATCCAGTTGTCTACTAGAAAACTTCCTATTCTACTCAGATTTGAAAGAAATCTAAAGGAAGCTGATAGCCATAGATTGGATTCACTGATGTACGCAAGATTTGGTGATTGGATGTTGAAGTTTGCACTCAAGTTGAATGAAGGCCGACCCTCCTCTGAAGCCAATTCGGCCGATTACCCCAGAAAAGGCATATGTCGATCGCCCCAGAAAAGGCATATGCCGGCCGCTTCAAAAAAGGTCTATAACAACCGCTGCAGAAAAGGTGTATGCCGACCCGCTTTGCCGAGCCACTCTTGGCCGATCCATCTTGGCCGACCTACCTTGGACGAGCCACTCTTAGCCGATCCATCTTGGTCGACCTACCTTGGCCGATCCACCTTGACCGAGCCACCCTTGGCGATCCACCTTGGCCGATCCACTCTTGGCTGATCCACCTTGGCGGATATACCTTGGCCAAGCCACCTTGGTCGAAGAACCTTGGCCTATCCACCTTGGCCGATCCACCTTGGCCGATCCACCTTATCCGAACAACCTTGGCCGATCCACCTTGGCCTATCCACCGTGGCCGATCCACCTTGGCCGACCTACCTTGCCCGATCCACCTTGGCCGATCTACCTTGACCGAGCACTCTTGTCCGATCCATCTTGGCCGACCCACCTTGACCGATCCACCTTGGCCGATCCACCTCAGCCGAATAATCTTGTATGCCGAGCAACTTTGTCATGTCGAACGACGCTCAATGCCGATCGAAACTTAAGTTACACCGGTCTCTTATACGACCCCTATTTTCAAAAAATAAATCGGGTACTACCCGAACCCTAGCCGTAGCGCAGTGCCTCCAGATAGTGAATTCAAAACTCAACTTAATAAAGGAACATTCTATCTACTTCCCTTACATCCCCTGATCGACCAAGACATAGAGGGTCTAGTTACAGCTTCTGAACGACAACAAGGGAACAGTCAAACAACCGCTACTCAAACGATACTTTCAAAGGGATATCATACTGATCACCCTTGAGGAGAATCGACTTCCATATATATTTTGGCAGCCAGTTAGCTGGAGAGCCTCCTACGACCATGGATCGTTTCAATGACAAAAATGAATCTAAACCAAAGTGTGGAGGAGCAGAACAGACTAAGAAAAATAACAATGAAGGCCCATTGGCTAAGGATGTAGATCCCAGTAGCCAAAACAAGACCTCAAATTTCAGCTCATATGCTCTTTGAAAGATTCAATTGACAACTCTACTTGAAGACTCATGACTCAAAGTGGTATGGGAAACCAACCTCGAGAGAGTACACCTAAGTCTATAGAAAATCAGGGGAATGTTGTATATTCCCAGATGCTCACTGATCCTAACACTGGCGATTACAAACACCTCCGAGGCGTGATCGAAAAGCCGATCTGGAAAGGAAAGCCTCAATTGTATGTACAAGTCCTACAAAGTGGCGGGCAGCAAAAATCCGATGCCTATTAATAAAGGGCTATGATTATCAATTGGACCGCTGACGGCCGACATCCCTTTAAAAGGAGCCAGGGGCAAAAGTCGAATAGCGAGCACACAATGCTGCTTCACTTATCAATGAGATTTATCATAATCTTCTTTGAATTATTTCCATTTCCATTTCTATTTCAATTGTTCTATGAACTACGACTAGCTTGAACTAAACTACTTTCAAAACGATGCAGGTGACCAGGTACTCAGATTTGGTTGCCAACCAATCTACGCAGACCATGATCGGACGTGTGAAGTTACATCTAGATGAGCATAATTCAATCGCTTATCATCAATCATGTGCCTTTAATTTGGGCCAAGAACTAGAGATTGAAAATATCATTACGATTAGAACCCAAATACAAAGTCAACATGATTGACCATCCATTCATTGACCTCCACATTTGACTTGGAGACCTGAACAAGGCTTGAAATGAGTATGGCCCAATCGTCCACTCAAATCAAGTCATAGAACAAAGTCCGAAAAAATACAAATGGCCCTCTTGAAGCTCAGTGATGTCGGGATCTGTCTAGAGTGGACATGATTTGATCATCTACACATCAAATCCTACCTTAAACACAAAAGGTTATTCGAAAGCCCGACTTGGAGTAGTCGTGATGGACTACCTACTCGTCAACCATCGCTCTTAATACATGTATACGACTGTACCTTAAAACTATGCAACTTACTATGTCTACTCAATAATATTCTTGGTTTCTAGAAAGAGATACGAAAAAATTGTTTGAGATTTGAGTATCCAACCCAGCATGGATGTGATCCAACAATCTGTCATATACCTCCTTCCTTGACTTGATTAGAAGAGCTATAATCACCATGCAGATGAGAATCGGCCGTCCATTCTTCAAGTTTCATCCTTCATGTTGGGGGCAGAGTCCCATTCCATGAGCAAACGTGGTCCGATCATTCATTCGACAGCATTAGCGTCGATACGATAAAAGAAATACAAATTAAATGGGTGGAAATAGGACTGCTCTAAACTTCCATCTCCAAGTCCCCGAAGTGCGGACTGGAGTACTCTAAGTCCATAGAGCGCGAGCTAGAGTATAAACGACTTAAACCTCCAAGTCCCCGGAGTGCGGACTAGAGCACTCTAAGTCCCTAGAGCGCGATCTAGAGTATAAACGACTTAAACCTCCAAGTCCCCAGAGTGCGGACTGGAGTACTCTAAGTCCCCAGAGCGCGGACTAGAGTATAAATGACTTACACCTCCAAGTCCCCAGAGTGCGGACTGGAGTACTTTAACTCCCCAGAGCGCGGACTAGAGTATAAATGACTTACACCTCCAAGTCCCCAGAGTGCAGACTGGAGTACTCTAAATCCCCAGAGCGTGGACTAGAGTATAAATGACTTACACCTCCAAGTCCCTAGAGTGCGGACCGAAGTACTCTAAGTCCCCATAGCGCGGACTAGAGTATAAACAACTTAAACCTCTAAGTCCCCAGAGTCCGGACTGGAGTACTCTAAGTCCCCAAAGCGTGGACTAGAGTATAAATGACTTACACCTCCAAGTCCCTAGAGTACGGACTAGAGTACTCTAAGTCCCCAGAGCGCGTACTAGAGCACAAACGACTTAAACCTCCAAGTCCCCAGAGTGCGGACTGGAGTACTCTAAGTCCCCAGAGCGCGAAAACTAGAGTATAAAGGACTTAAACCTCCAAGTCCGCAGAGTGCGGACTGGAGTACTCTATGTCCCTAGAGGGCGGACTAGAGTATAAACGACTTAAATCTCCAAGTCCCCAGAGTGCGGACTTGGGTACTCTAAGTCCCCAGAGCATGGACTGGAGTATAAATGACTTAAACCTCCAAGTCCCCAGAGTGCGGACTGGGGTACTCTAAGTCCCCAGAGCATGGACTAGAGTATAAATAACTTAAACCTCCAAGTCCCCAGAGTGCGGACTGGAGTACTCTAAGTCCTCAGAGCGCGGACTAGTATAAATGACTTAAACCTCCAAGTGCCCAGAGTGCGGACTGGAGTACTCTAAGTCCCCAGAGCGTGAACTAGAGTATAAATGACTTAAACCTCCAAGCCCCCAGAGTGCGGACTGGAGTACTCTAAGTCCCCAGTGCGCGAACTAGAGTTTAAATGACTTAAACCTCCAAGTCCCCAGAATGCGGACTGGAGTACTCTAAGTCCCCAGAGCACGGACTAGAGTATAAATGACTTAAACCTCCAAGTCCGCAGAGTGCAGACTGGAGTACTCTAAGTTCCTAGAGCGCGGACTAGAGTATAAATGACTTAAACCTCCAAGTCTCCAGAGTGCCGACTGGAGTACTCTAAGTCCCCACAGCGCAGACTAGAGTATAAATGACTTAAACCTCCAAGTCCCCGGAGCGTGGACTAGAGTACTCTAAGTCCCCAGAGCGCGGACTAGAGTATAAATGACTTAAACCTCCAAGTCCCCAGAGTGCGGACTGGATTACTCTAACTCCACAGAGTGCGGACTCGAATATAAGCGATTCGGATCTCCAAGTTCCCCGAATATGAACTATGACACAGATGACTTGAATTTGTCAAATCCCTGACATACGGGCTAGAAAGTATTCTAAGTGCACGAAGCACAGAGTGGAAGTTCAACAACTCCCGAAGAGTTTCTGAGTTATATGAAGATGGACCGAGAAGTCTATTACTCACAACTGCTTGGATTAAAATCACAATCACAAAGAAAACTGAACAATAAGAGTCTTTTGTAAGATAGAAAAAGGAACTGAACTTTATTCAGAAATAAGTTTCTATTACAACCCCTCCAAAGTTCGGAGTCGACATTCTATTTACAAGGACCAAGGAAATAGATGAAAACAATTACATGACTTAAATAACTCTCGTTGAACGAGGATAGTAATCACTTCCTGTGCTTCTTCAACTTCTTTCTAGACGGCTCCTCTCCAGAGCGTTTACCCTTGGTACTCTTCTTTGATAGAGGGGTAGCAACTGAAGAAGTACGGGGGACTTCCATGGGCTTGGACCCGCTAGGAAGGATGACCTTCAACGGCTTGTTCAGAGGGTCGTCCAAGTCCACAACTCGGGGCTCTACTATGACCTTGATCGCCTCCTCCTTCTCTTTCTCGAGTCGCTCCTTCATGCTCAATTCGGATGTGTGCTCAAAGGCGCCTGTAATTTCTACTTCATAACCCCCGTCGGTAGGAGAGGAGGTTTCGGACTTGTCTTCATCAAGCGCTCCGATCACCTGAGCGTCTGGACCAGGAGCCTCCCTCGTGTGAGTGGCTTCACTTGTTTTCTCGCCCACTTCCTTGGTGACATCGCTCCTCAGAGTGGGCTCGGGGTCAGAACGGCATGCACAAAATCGTGGAAAACAAGCATTAGAATGCAATAGTCCTGCATAAAGAATGACGACTGTCGAAATCTTAAAGAATCTTAAAGAGAAGGATTATCTACCAGGTTCAGGCAAACTCTCAGCCATCCGAGGGGTCTCACCCTCTAGAATGGGAGACGGAATGCGGACTAAAGTACTCTAAGTCCCCTGAGTGCGGACTAGAGTATCAATGACTCAAAAACCTCTACGTCCCCAGAGTGCGGACTACAGTACTCTCAGTCCCCAGAGCACGGACTAGATTATAGACGACTTCGGAAAAATTCCTAAATCCGAGAAGCGGACAAGTTTACTCTAAGTTCCCCTGAGTGCGAACCGGAGTATAAACGAGTTGACGAAAGTCTCTGCGTCTCGAACAGTGGACTAAAGCATAAACCGTTCGACAAATCTCTAAGTCCCCGGAGCGTGGACCAAAGCATGAACACAAATTGGGCACGAGTCAACCGGGGGGAGAATAACACTAAGTCACCAGAATGCAGAGTGGTGTATAAACATCGATAAATAGACGAGTGGATTCCGACCATTCTCTATTCTGCAAACTTCGGCCTGGAATCGACAGGAGGATTATTAACCCGCTATGGATGGATTTCGACTATCCGACTAGTGACCTGGCCAAATCAATGTTGGGGGCAGGGGTACAAATCACTAAAAGCTGAATACGATAGCTTACTATAGCTCTAGCTTGGCGTTTGTTATAACTTAAGGCAACGACTATATGGAGGCCTCAATACAAAACTAATCGAAACGGCATCCAAAGCTACGAGCAGCCGACTACATCATACCTCATATCGAAGGTCAATATCGATCCGCACTAAGCACATACGAATGTGACTGGGATGTTCCTTGAAAAACAATAACCTCCATGGTGTGGAAAGGAGAGTAAACCATGAAAATTTTGTCAAAAATTATCCAGCACCCTCCTTCGAACCATTAGGAAGAGTATGAAACTGGATAGGCATGAGCCGACTGCATTTGTAGTCAACTTTACCTCGAGATCTAGTTACAGAACATGAACCAAAGTGGATGTGGATGACCGTCCAGTGTTTGAATTACGCCCTGAAACTGACGTGGCATCGAAGTATTCCTCTTGGAATGAAAAACCACGATAAAATCCAAGATAGGCGAGACCTAGTCTCCCATCGACAGACATAATCCCACGATTCAACGGGAAAGAGAGTAAAGCTAAAGTGGGCATGGCTGGCCTTCCTACTTATCGGTATATGCCCCATACCTGGGGGGCACGAGCGAGAAACAAGATGAATGTGAATCGATTATTCACCAATCACCTCTATGTCTTTGGAGTTTAGGTGAGAATATAAACATAGCTAGGATGAGACTCAACCATCCATGCAGAACATTTATCAACCCGAGACTGGGAGCAGATGCGTGGTCATCCAATGACCGGCTGTGATAGCTTAATATTGAAACTTGTATATAATGTTTACAACTACTCAAGGCTATGACCGAAATAATGCATGGGGATATAATTATTAAATCGATACCTAAGCTAGTGGGAAACTAACCGTCACTCCAACCCGGGGCATGCGGGTCATGAATGTTGCTCGAATGTGGAAGATGGAACCCCTGCAAAACAACAACGCATGATGACAAACTATACAGTATTTAGGAGTCGAGATGCATACAAGGTGGACAGCTCCGTCCGCATCCAAAACATTGACAATTGACAAGTAGTGCCCGAGCCCTGGCACGGGGAGCATTCTTGTGTCTATAGAGGCATAGATCCGAGAGATGATGATGGGGGACCCAGGGAAACGAATGCAGCATCGGTTGAGTTGACGATCAACATCCCAGTCAGCCGGGATGATCCATCATGGGTTCTTAAGATTGGATCACAACTCGACCCTTCAGTGGCCGAGGATCTTACTAATTTTCTCCGGGCGAATCTGTACGTTTTCGCTTGGACGCACTCTGATATGTGTAGGATTTCTCCAACGATTGCGAGTCATATGTTGAACATAGACCCGAAACATGTTCCGTAAAACATAAAAGGAGAGGTATGGACCCGGAGAGGTCCGCGGCTCTCAAAGAGGAGGTGGAAAACTCAAAGCCAATGGGTTCTGTTTGCACCAAAATTGGGCACAACACTCTTCGGATGTGTTTGAAGTGATAAAGTGAGGAGAATAAATATAAAATGAAGCAGATCTAATAAACACACCAATAATCATATAAGAAAATGCATAGAAACACGAGTTTTAGAGTGGTTCGGTGATTTGCCTACGTCCACTATGAAGTTTTATCACTTTATTGCTTGATACTTGAAGATTACAAGTTTTTGTTGTAGCGAAGTACAGCAGATAATAAGCTTAAATTCGGGATCAATGGCAGTAATGGCGTTCTGGAGTGAACGTGGCAGAGTCTGGGCACTCTTTTACTCTCCAAATTCTCCGATCGCCTTTCTTAATGACCATGGGCTCTATTTATAGGTGTAGGAGGCTGATATTTCGCCAAAAATTCGGGAGACCGCTTCTGGCACGTGAGGGGGCCTACACGCCCGACCTCAGGAAATTTGGGCCCACTTTGGGATCGATTCGAACTCAACTTCGAATTGATCAAAAATCATCCAATCGAGATGAAATTTGGTGTGGACATTCTTGAACATGCACGTAAGCTTCTGTGAAAATTTTATAGCATTTGGACTTGTAGATCTCGAGTTATGATCAATTCAAAATGGTGAACTTCGCCAGATAGCTTCCTTCGAATTGATCCCCTTCGAATCGATAGGGTCGAATCGATGGTGTTGCACGTGAGGTAATTAACGTGGCGCGTGTTTCCCAGGTTGATCCTGTTTTTGCTCCGAGTTTGTTGGGTCGACTCCATGGTTTTAGCCGCCTTGACCTAATGGACTCGAAGGCTTCATTCACTCATGGATTCGAATGGAGGCATGTTCGTATCGATCGTTATGTGTATTAGTTGATCGACACGAAGTTGCTACAACTGGATGGATTCGAACACGTGCTCTCCCATGGGTTCAAAGCAGAGAAGACTTGATGGACTCACTCATGTGGCTTTGGGCGTTGGATACGAAGCCTGACCACCTGGTAGATTCGAACAAGGAGGTGGCGATCGATTCGGAGTCAACATATGTTGATGGATTCGATCAGGAGCTCTGCCTATGGATTCGAACTAGGGTTGCTTCCTCCAACTTGCACCAATGATAATTTGATCGTACGAACTCGGATTAACCTGAGATTTGGAACGTTTGCTGTCTTGGCTTTGCTTGATGTGTCTTATCAATTGTAGCCCAATCCGGATTCGAGTAAAATTCATCGATATCCGTGGTTACCCAATAGCTATCCGATGCTGAGGATGTATGACCTTTACTCTCCGGTCAATTCCTTGATATCTCGGCCTTGCTAAAAGGTGGGATAACATTTGCCCCCAAAAGTACGTCTTGTGTAAACATGGCGTGCTTTAAAAAGCTGCAGTTTCATGTTGGACAACTACGACATGTTTCGTTGAAAGCCGTACTCTGTGTCGTTGTGACTGACTGTCGCATGGTAGTGATTAGCTGTTTGTCATCGAAATCATGACGAGATGAGCATTTGACCCCTGTGAATGTCATAAACCGAATATTAGTCAGATATATGTGCATATATGTTAACTAGACTTTCGGTAACGTTGCGTGTTCACAAGTCGTTGCCAGTTCAATTTTTTATCGAATTTTGTGTCGATCCTCTCCTGAACCGATTTGAAATTCGAGTTTGAAACAATGTTTTGACATTTTTTTTTGATTATCCTCTTGTATCGATCCTCTCCTAAATCGATGTAAAAAGGTTGACAAGTAGTTTTTCATGTTGGTGCGGGTTGAATTGATGGATACGAAGTGTTTGCCCTCATCGATGTTTTTCGATGGATTCGTAGTGAACATTCGTATCGATAGTCTTCGAATTGTTGTGAGCCGATGGTCGTGAAACGCATGCTTCGAATCGATAAGCTTTTGGCGATTTCAAGTCAGCTCTCGTTAATCGCTTCGTATCGATGAAGTCTCGTGGTCACGTCGCTTTGATGGATTCGAAGTGCAATGGATTCGAACACGATCGTTCGAATCGATCCTGTGTTTTGACCGGTAGTGATAGGTTGAAGTGACCGGGAGGTGAATCGCCTCGTTTCCTCTCTAGGATCCATATAAATACCTGGGACTCGGCTCAGTTTCACTTTTTGCTTTTACTGTTACCTTGCCTTCTTCTTCGCATCGATCCAGCAAATTTCAGAGAGACGTTCCTTCGAACCGAACAAAAACTTCGATTCTTCAATCATAACTATAAAAATCAGGTAACTAATGGATAAGGCCATGCCAAGAACGATGAAACTGGAAATCTTCGCCATCAGTTTTAAATTCTTCTGAGATCAATTTCGAAGGGTTTTGAGATCTGAGCGAAATTGATCGAAACGAGGGATGGAGCGTGACAAAGTGTTGAGGTTTCTTGGAGAAGAAGGAGATTCTAAGAGATTATTTCTTTGCCTCGTATCGATCCAGGACGGGGTAGTTCGAGTCGATCTTGATTGTATTGCTTCGTATCGATGTTTGTGGGATGAAGTGGTTCGTATCGATCGAATATGGTTGGGGTTCGCGTCGATCTGTTGTAAGGTGCAATCGATTCGAACCTACAAACCGATCGATTTGAAGATATTGAGCCTGATCGATACAAAGTCGTTGTCCTTAGTCGATACGAAGGCTCTCCTAGTAGATTCGGAGCGCTCCTTCAATTGATACAAAAAAACATCGATTCAAGGCCCATCGATACGAAACGTATCGAGTCGACCCTGATCGATATGAGGCACATCGAGTCGATCTGTATCGATACGAAGTGATCGATTCGACCGTGCCTGATACGAAAAAATGTTATCTCCGACTCGCTTCAAAACCTGAACTTCGACTGATTCCAAGCTGAAAATTGGCAAACGTAGTGAATTTAGCACACTTGAACACTTGATTTCCGACGAGCTTCCGCCTTGTATAATTGGACTTAACTATAGGACTGTACATTTGACTGCCTTTTGAAGCTTGTCGATGGAACTGCGACCTAACAAATGTATAACAGACTCAAGCTTGAGTCAACCGATGGCATTTGGATGGCATGGTTGTGAAGGTCAGCGATGATGGTCATTTCCGGTCTGATTTTTAGAGTTTTGTCGTTCGCGCATTTTGGTTTAATCTTGTGAAATTTGCTTAAGTAACGCACAACACTTGCACTGCACAACACATCCATACACTCTACACTGGGGAATGCACGGGCTCTTTATGTACTTAACGTTGCATTCTGATGAGTTAGTCAGTTATGGAATCTTCAAGCTCCCAACAACAAGAGTTATAGAGTTCGCCCCCTCCTGCGCTTAAAATTCCTGATATTCCTGCCGAAGTAATTGATCCGGCCCCGGATGAATTGTCGGATGCTTTATTTATCGAGGACCCTATTGACTCCGTCCAATCCAATATTTCCGAGTCTCTTCTTGGTCGGATATGTATGAAACATAACCTATCTCCGGATGACGTGTTGTTACCGGGTGTTGACGACAGACCTCATAATCCACCCGAAGGATACACTACCTTCTACCGTCATGCCTGTACGGCTGGAACTCTCCCTCCGTTCAATCAATACATCAGAGAGATGCTGTCGTTCTTAGGAATTGCTCCCTCACAACTTCATCCTAACGGGCACGCATTGCTGAATAGCGCCTTCGTCATATTTATGGATCGTTTCTTTCGCCCGCCAAGGCCGGCTGAGATTAGATACATATTTAATTTCAGGAGTAGAGGTGATAGCCCATCTTTTACTTTTCTGCAAGCAGTCAGAAACTCCCAAGTTGTGACTGGGTCTTGGACTAGACTTAGCTATTTTAAAGCCGAATGGTTTTTTGTTCGGTGCCCCCCAGGGTTTGCTAGGCGATGGCTGTCTAGGCGTAAGTGTCGCAAGTCTTTCTTGAATAGCTATTCTTAACAGTTATACTAATACTCTATCCTTCTTATAGCCATCATTTCGAGGCCCGAAGGTGGATACTATAGAGGCATTGTCTGGAGCTTACAAGAGGTCTCGAGCGACTTAAGGCATATCGACTCGGTGTTAACTGACGACAACTTAAGGATGCTAGGTTTAATCGAAATGAACCAGAGCATTATTATTGAGGGGTTAGCGAAACCGGCTTCGAAGAAAAAGAAGAAAATTGTAAAAAGAAAACCCGACATAGTAATAAGAGAAGCAAGTGACGAGGAAAGGACGCCCACAGATAGTGAGCTAGCGGCTGATCTTTCCCGAATAGAGGAGAAACGGAAAGGCAAGGCTGTTATCCCTAAATTTAAGAGACGGAAGTCTGTAGTTGTATCTCTTTCCATCCTCGGAATCACTATCTCTGATGCCGCTCCTTGTCAGTCAGGAGGTATCTTTAGAGGGCTGGATAATACTCCCATCCCGGACTACGTATCTCTCTACCACGGGTCCGGTTTGGAAGAACTCCGGGAAGCGTTAGAAATAAGCGAGCCTTTACCCGTTAGCGCAATCGACACTTCTGTTTGGTCGGGGGTTTTGCACATTTGCATACACTTTCACAACACTACATGACTTACGCATACATCGTAGTGCCTTTACTTGGTGCCTAATTGAGTGTTTCTCTTTTGTAGGTGCTATGTCTGGTCGTCCATCTACATTGGATAAACTCCGAAGAGTGCATCATCCTTCGTGCTACTATGAATCTCGTCGTGGGGATTCCGATCGCAATCGCGAACGGAAGCATTATGGGCAAGAATATCAAGCGAGGGACTATCCCCGAAGCTTCTCTAGTCAGGAACGCTCAGATAGAGATCGGAGATACCGTTCACCTTCTCGCTCTCCTCCGCCACCCAGAAGCCATACACTTGTATCTGAGCCTTTGCGACAGCAGCCGTCTTCACAGATTTCGAGGTCTGAATCGCATCGTTCTCGGACTGAAATTGTTACGACCACAGCTGTGGAGGAGGCTCCTATAGAACCATCCGGTGAAGGGGCCATTAGAATCGCCCAACTGAAGAAAGACTTCCCGGAAATATGCTTTGACGCTTACATCTTCCCTCTTAACCTTAATAGAATTCCTGAAGATGCTGTGAACACAGCACTTAGTTATACCCACGACTTCTATGCCCAGTATAAGGAATGGTACAAGGCGGCCGTTAAAGCTTCAAAAGAAGCCTTCGACCAAGCCAAAATCATTGAGAAACTGGAAGCTGACTTGGCCCAGAAGAATCTTATCTTTGAGGTCCTTCAATCTGAGGCGGAATCCTCCCGCAAGGCTGAATTTGTATCGCTGAAAAAGGTCGATGAGACGCTAGTAGAGATGGCAAAAATGCAACAGGCGCATTGCACCTTGGTAGAAGACTTGGGCCATCGATACAAAAATGTTGAGGCCGAGCGGAATGCGGCGGTTAGAGAATTGGAGGAGTTAAAGGCCAAGTTTGTTGACACAAGTAAGGAGAGGGATGATGCCAATACAGCCGCTCAAGAGGCATGTGAGCAAGCCGTGTCTTTTCGGGCTGAGCGCGATGCAGCGGTCGCAAAGGTCAAGGTGATGGAAACGGAAGTGGAGGAGAAAATTCAGGCGGACCGGTTTAAGATGGAGGCTGAGTTTGACGAACTCCTGGATACATATAATGCTAACGTGCTAGAGCACAGAAATCTTGCATGGCTAGGAGATTACTCTATGCTTCTTCATAATGCCTGGAAAAACCTAGTGGAGAATAAGAAGTCATCTCATCCGGATGAAGCACTGGACGAGTTTTAACTTGAGTCACGTCTGCTCAGTGAGGAAGGGAGAAGGGTTCTTCATGAAGCGATGATCTCCGTTGAGAAAGAAAAACTCGGTATTCAGCAAACGGAGATTGGCGAGGGTTCGGGTGTTGCGCATCACAGTGAGAGTACTGGAATTTCTGTCCCGACCTCGTCCGAAGTCACTGCTGCGATTGATCCAAAAATCCTTCCTGCCTACAATCCGGATCAATCGGGGTTATCTCCCGCTATGACTGTTGTCTCCGAACCTGTCCAAGCTCGGAGGCAAGGCTAGGAAGGTACTTTGAACATTTCCCCCGTGTCTTAACACGACGATCTTGGAGTGAATTTATTGGACTGACTATTCTTGCTCTTTTCTGTTTAGTGACTGAAAGTGCTGCGCCCGCGCCTCCAGTACCTTCGGTCCTATATCCGACGCAGGGAGCCATCGTTACCGAAGCGAATACAACTGCTACCATGGCCGGCGACATTGGAGAGGGGAGCTCGATGTCATTTGATACTCAAATGATTGAGGAGCTTCTTGGTCATTCTCTTGAACCTTTTCTGGATCCTTCATTTGCAATGAGTGGAGCCGCTCCGGCCTTTAATTCTTTCATGTCGACCACCAGTGTATCCAGCGCAGCTCGACTGTCTCGAGAAGAAGAGATTCTTGCTGAGATAAGCGCTGAGATGGCCGCGGTGTCAACCGAAGGTGGTTCTGGAAGTGGCGTTGCACCATCGAGTTTATCTCCTCTAATGGTAATTTCTCCTGGTGGCACGGTGGCCGTCTCAAGTGTTGCTACCCAGACACCTATCACAGCTCATATGCCTTCGGTTCCTCCTTCCAAGAGAATCTCGGTTCCTTCCAGCTCCAAGGAGGATGTCGATATCATGCCAGATTCGGAGGATAAACCAAAGAAAAGCAAGAAATCTCGAAGGAAATCTGGTAGTGGGTCTGGTGGCTCAACTTCAAAGAAGAAGCCTCGGAAGAAGAAGGATTGAGCTTCTTGACTTGTAATGCAGTTGTTAATAACAGTTCTTTTACCTCTTCTTTCGTTCTTTCAGAGCCATGTATAAGTTGTGGATTCGGCCTGCACTTAATTGAATTTCTTTTTTTGGTTCGCCATGTAATCAAACTCCTTTTTGTTAGTTGATGGAATGGGAAATTGTTCTTTTCTTTTGCTTAAGTATTGCATTAATTATCTCATGATCACATATGTCATAAGTCTTGAACATGCGTCCGCACTTCGAGAACTTAACACAACTTTCATCTTGTGGACTTGGAGTTAAAATTCGAACTCCTGTTCACACTTCGGGGACTTGGAGTTATCAGTTGCACTTTAGTTCGCGCTTTGGGAACTTAGAGTCGGTATTTATACTCCAATTCACACTCTGGGAATTTAGAGTTAGTGTTTATACTTCATTCCGCGCTCAGGGGACTTAGAATTATTTTAATGTTTATACTCCAGTTCGCACTCTGGGAATCCGGAGTTAGTGTTTACACTTCAATTCACACTCTGGGAATTGGGAGTTAATGTTTATACTCCGGTTCGCACTCTGGGAAGCAAGAGTTGATGTTTACACTCCAATTCACACTCTGGGAATTTGGAGTTAGTGGTTATACTCTGGTTCGCACTCTGGGAACCAAGAGTTTATGTTTACACTCCAATTCACACTCTGGGAATTTGGAGTTAGTGTTTATACTCCGGTTCACACTCTGCGAACCAAGAGTTGATGTTTACACTCCAATTCACACTCTGGGAATTTGGAGTTAGTGTTTATACTCCGGTTCGCACTCTGGGAACCAAGAATTGATGTTTACACTCCAATTCACACTCTGGGAATTTGGAGTTAGTGTTTATACTCCGGTTCGCACTCTGGGAACCAAGAGTTGATGTTTACGCTCCAATTCACACTCTAGGAATTTGGAGTTAGAGGAAGGATTGTCGTGTATCAATCCTTGTAAATGCTGATGTAGTGTTCTACCCCCGAGCTCGGGTTTCATTTAGTGAACGACTGGTCGTATCATAGTCACTCCCTATTTGAATAAATCCTACCACATGATGGAACTTAGCTCTATGTGCATCGTGATATTGTTTGTCATACTCAATGAATCACAGCTCTGGCTCGAAGAGATGGCATTTTATTGCTGAAATGAAAGAAGCAAGGGAAAAATCAATTGCCTTATTACAAATTTAAACTTCGAAATGCAAAAATAAAATGCAAAGGAAGAAATTGACTAAAATAGATAAATAGAGCCTGTCATGTGTAGTAGCGACGGAGACTCTCGCTATTCCAGGCTCTTGGCAAAGTAAGACCGTCAATGGTCGACAACATGAACGTGCCATCTACGAGCTTTTGTGAGATCACATACGGCTCCTCCCAATTTGATTTCATGTGCCAAGGGACTGGATAAATTTACTTGAGTACGAGATCGCCGAGTTCAAAGGTTCGCGGTCGGACCTTGGCATTGTATATTCGGGCTACTCGACCCCAATATGCAGCTGCCCTCAAATCAGCCTCTTCGTGCTTCTCATCGAGTAAATCCAAAGATTCAGCAAGTAGTATGGCATTTGTTTTCGTATCATAATATCACACGATGAGAATGCACTTCCATTTCGACTGGAATAACGGCTTCAGAGCCATAAGATGGAGAATATGGAGTGTGTCCGGTTGCAGTTTTGTGAGTCGTCCGATAAGCCCATAAAGCCATAGGAAGTTCATCGACCCACTTGCCCCCGGCCTTTTCTAGTCGTTTCTTCAAAATAGATTTGATAACCTTGTTAACAGCTTCAACTTGACCATTTGCTTGAGGGTGCGCTACTGCAGAGAATTTCTTGTGGATGTGGAATCGTTGACAGAAATTCTTGAATTCAATACTGTCGAATTGGGCTCCATTATCGGTGATAATAGTATGCGAGAGACCAAACCGACAGATGACGTTGCGTACTACGAAGTTGATTACTTTCTTTTTCGTAATTATTGCAAGAGGTTCAGCTTCGGCCCATTTGGTGAAGTAATCAACTGTGACGATGGCGTACTTCGCGCCACCTTTAGCTAAAGGCAATGCACCAATTATATCAATCCCCCATATTGCAAATGGCCAAGGACTGACCATTTAGGTTATCTTAGTAGGTGGGGATCTAGGAATCCGAGCGTGTATTTGGCATTTATCACATTTTTTAGCATAGTCCGCAGCATCGCGATTAACAGTAGGCCAATAATATCCATATCGGAGTATTTTCTTGGCAAGTTCTTGCCCTTCAGTGTGATCGCCACATTCTCCTTCGTGCACATCATGTAACACTCGTTTGACTTTGTCGTGCGCGATACACCGGAGAAGAGGAATAGAATACCCCCTACGATACATAACTCCATTCTGAATGACAAATCGTGAAGCTTTTCGAAGAACTTGCCTTTTCTCGCTTCGACTCTCAGGTAATATACCATGATCAATGTAATCTCGATAGGGGGTCAACCACGACTCCCTACTAGAAGCAGCTTCAAATGTGAAATCAGTCTCCATTCGATCAATGCTCGGAGAGGATAGAGTTTCAACAGGAACGAGTCCCAACTGTTGAGCTTCGCCTGTACTTGCCAACTTTGCCAATGAATCGGCCTTCTGATTGTGCTCTCGGGGTATGTAGAAAATGGTATAATAATCAAACTGATCAAGCATCTCCCGGACTCGGGTTAAATAAGCAGCTAGTCTTCGATCTTTGGCCTGATATTCACCCCGAACATGGCATACTACTAACTGGGAGTCACAGTAAATTTCCACAGCGATGATTCTCAAATCACGGGCTAGCTTTAACCTGTTAAGTAGAGCTTCATATTCGGCTTCATTGTTGGTTTCACGGAACTCGAACTTTAAAGCATAGCATATGGATCGACCCTCGGGGGTTTCAAGCACTACCCCTGTGTCCGAACACCGATCGTTGGATGCACCATCAGTGTATAACTTCCATATGTATTCGGGGGATTTGCTAGTTTCAGGTAAGTCTTCAGGAACAATGAATTCAGCAACGAAATCTTCTAGGACTTGACCGTGTATGGCCCTTCTCGGAGTGTAAGTGATGTCGAATTGACTCAGTTCAATGTTCCATTTCAGTAACCTACCAAACGTCTCAGGTCGTGTGAGGACTTGTTGTAACGGCTGATCGGTGTACACAATAATAGGATGAGCCTGAAAATACGGACGGAGCTTCCTCGAGGCGATGACTAGGCAATATGCCAACTTTTCCAGCCTTAGATAATTTCTCTTGGCTCCGGTTAATCGTTTACTCACATAGTAGACCGGTTTCTGCACTCGGTCTTCTTCTCGAACTAACGCAGCGCTGATTTTGTTTTCAGATACTGCCTGGTAGAGATACAAATGTTCATGGTCAACAGGCTTTGAAAGAATCGGCGGTGTGGAAAGATGTTGAACTAGTGATTGAATCGCACCCTCGCATTCTGTAGTCCATTCGAAGTTTCGTTTCCCTTTTCTGATCAGGTCGAAGAAGGGGATGCATTTATCAGTTGATTTCGAGATGAACCTGCTCAGTGCCGCAACCTTCCCGTTAAGACTCTGAACCAGCTTTATGGTCCTTCGAGTTTGAAGATTTCTAACAGCCCAGATCTTTTCAGGGTTAGCCCATATCCATCGGGCGTTGACGATGAACCCAAGGAATTTTCCGGATGCGACTCCAAAATGACATTTTAGCGGATTAAGCTTCATCCCGTATCTCCGGAGGATATTGAACATTGATTCCAAGTCTTTGACGTGATCAGTTGAGTATCGTGATTTTACCAACATGTTATCTACATAAACTTCCATAGTCTTTTTGATCTGGTTGGCAAACATTCGGTTGACTAAGCGTTGGTAAGTTGCTCCGGCATTCTTTAATCCAAAAGGCATGACCTTGTAGCAGTATAGTCCCAGATCAGTTACGAAGCTAGTATGTTCTTGGTCGGGCACATGCATGGGTATCTGATTGTAACCAGAGTAAGCATCCATGAAAGATAGTAATTCGTGTCCGGCCGTTGAATCCACAAGTTGATCAATTCGGGGAAGTGGAAAGCTGTCTTTCGGACAAGCCTTATTTAAGTCAGAGTAATCAATGCACTTTCTCCATTCCCCATTTGGTTTTCGGACAAGCACAGGATTGGATACCCATTCCGGGTATAGAGCATCCCGGATGAACCCATTCACCTTCAGCTTATCAACTTCTTCTTTGAGGGCGGCAGATCTCTTTGGATCCATACCGCATCTTTTTTGTTTGACTGGGATATACCGTGGGTCAATATTCAAGGTATGGTTCGCGATGTCCGGCGAGATTCCACACATATCAGAGTGCGTCCAAGCGAATATGTCTATATTTGCCTGGAGAAATTCGACCAATTCCTGTTGTGCTTGTGGGCTTAGCTGAGACCCAATTTTCATCATTTTCGAATCATCATCATCACTAATTGGAACATCAATCGTCAGCTCGGCTGGGGAAGCTTGACTTTCTTTAGATTCACCATTATCTTCATTGTCTCTGGGGTCAAGATCTCTTTGGAATTGGTCGTGGTGCCCGGGCCGAGGCCAAGGTACTAAATGTCAATCGTCGGCGAAACGGACGAAGAGAGACTCCTCCATGCCCTTTCCTTTTTCTTTTCGCTGCGCTCCTCGCAGTTCTGCAACATAGCAGTCTCTCCCAGTAGCCTGATCTTTTTGAATGACTCCAATCCCATGATCGGTGGAGAATTTCAAAGTTAAACACATGGGGAAATTGCTGCCCTGAATTCGACAAGGGCCAGTCGACTCAAAAATGCATTGTACGGAGAGTGGATATCTAAAACAACAAACTATAACATTCAAACTCTCCGGCGTTCTCCGACTCCTAACTCCACTGGCAACTCCACCACTCCAGTGGGTATATTAGCACTTCCATCGAAGCCATGGATTCTAGATTGACAAGGCTTTAAATCTTTAGCTTCCATCTTCATTTGATCATATGCTCTTTTAAACAAAATATTTACTGAACTCCCACTGTCCACCAGGATCCTCTTCATCCAAGCAAGGCCAACCTGGGCAGATATGACTAGTGGGTCTATAGTTGGGGCTTCGACCCTATCAGCATCTCGTTCTCTAAATACGATGTCATCTATCATCGTTCTCTGATGTTTGGCCAGAGCCCCTTCATCAAAACTACTACAACATTCAAAATCAACATGCCTGATCGAACTGGCATATGACTCCATCTCTTTCCAGCTTTGGTCTGTTGGGTGGGGACCACCACTGACTGTATTAATAACTAACCTACCGCCTGTACAGGAAGCTTCTTCCCGTCTCTCTTGAGTTTGCACACGATTCTGATTGGATGGGCTCGCACCACCAGACTGCGGCGCCCGAACAAACTGATCTAGCTTCCTCTCTCTGATCAACTTCTCAATGAGGTCTTGCAAATGTCTACACTCATTGGTATTATGTCCATAACTTTCATGGAATCTACAAAACTTCCCTGTTTGGATCTGCCTCTTTGATGATGGCTTCGGAGCAGGCTTCTTATACTGCATAGCATTGCAAGTTTGTAGATACACGTTCTCCAGTGACGTGTTCAGCGGTGTGTAAGTGTCAAACATCGGAGCCCTACGTCGTGGGCCACGATTCTGATCCTGTTTTCTGCCTTGATTATCACTATTTCTCGGCTGTTGAGTTTGTTTATTCTGAATATTTAACTAGACTTTTCCAGAGCTCTCTCCTGACTGTTTAACTGCCACGTTGCTTTGAATCCCTTCATTGCTGGGTGTCGCATCGTTCTGTTTCCTAGATTGTTTCGCATCCTCACGCCTTAAGAATTGAGCGGCTTTGGAATAGAAACGATCCAACGATGCGGGAGGCTTCCCAGCCAACTAATTTCCAAATTCGGAGTCGAGGTCAATCCCCTTAGTCAAGGCCATCAAGATCGAATTATCATTAGGGTTAGTGATCTCTGCACAAGCGGCATTGAACCTTTCCAAGTATCGCCTGAGTGTCTCTCCAGGAGCTTGAGTGACACTGGATAAAGTATTAACATCTTTAGGCCTGGCAATGTGAATACGAAAGTTCAACAAACTTTATAGCCAACGGATCAAACGAAGAGATAGATCATGGTGGTAATCGTGTAAACCACATCGTCGCAATTCCCCCTAAAGAAATGGGAAAACTACGGCACTTTACTGCATCATCAGCTCTTGCAGCAGTCATTGACCATTTGTATTTCAGAATATGCTGATTAGGGTCGGAACTTCCTTCATACATATGCAAAGTCGGCATCCTGAATCGCCGAGGTGGTTCAACATACAATATGTCATCAGTGAACGTAGTATGACTTCGGGAAATTCCCCAATCGTCATTTGTTAAGCCCTGACTCTTGCGGATCATTTGGCGTACCATAGCTGAGAGGTCTAGTGTTGCTACATTCTGAGTGCAATGAGCCAAAGTGTGGTCGGGTTCCAAAGTGCGAGGTGGGATCGGGCGCTGTCGACGATCTGTATCTCGGCTCCTTGGCTTGATGTCTTCTGGGACATATGGTTCTGGAGCATGTTCATGCTGGTGGTAGTTCTGATTGGAGTGATTTCGGGTATCAACTCCTATGTCAACTGCAGTGGCGGTGGCATAGTTATCCATGGTATGCTGTGGAACAGTGCCTCCTCGGGAGGAGGGTCCTGTATGAAAACTGGCAGAAGGGCCTACTCTTATCTGCCCAACAGTTAATGCCTGCTGGTGACCAGCAGCATGTGCATAACTTCCGTCTAGCCTGGGACGGGTAGACCTGCTCTTGTAATCGGACGAAGCGGAACTTTCACTGGAAGAATGAGGAGCGTGATCCCTTCTGGATCTTCTACGCCTTTGGCGGTTTAGTTGATTAGTCAACTCAGCATTAGTGTGCAACTGCTCAGTTAACTGCTGCCGACTTTGGGTTAGTTCTTGAAGCAACGTTTGAAACTCTTGTCTTATAACCGGACATGACTGATCTGTATGTCCGGTAGCATCTTGGTTGGTTGATTGTAGCTGTGTGGGATTTTGTCTATCCCGACCTTCCAGATCACCAACGCTGGAGGTGGTTCTAGTACTAACTATCTTGAGATGTAGAATCCTTTCCTAGACTTTAGAAAATCTGAATAGTACGAAAGGAATCTAAAATCAAAATCTGGATCTCTCTCGTAGGTTTACGCAATCCGGTATCGAAGATAGATCCGACGAGCAGGAGAAAACCTGGGTTTCTCTCAATGGAAGCACCAAAGTGTTTGCACCAAAATTGGGCACAACACTCTTCAGATGCGTTTGAAGAGATAAAGTGAGGAGAATAAATAAAAAGTGAAGCAGATCTAACAAACACACCAATAATCATATATGAAAATGCATAGAAACACAGAGTTTTAGAGTGGTTCGGCAATTTGCCTACGTCCACTATGAAGTTTTATCACTATATTGCTTGATACTTGAAGATTACAAGTTTTTGTTGTAGCTAAGTATAGCAGATAATAAGCTTAAATTCGGGATCAATGGTAGTAATGGAGTTCTGGAGTGAACGTGGCAGAGTCCGGGCGCTCTTTTACTCTCGAAATTCTCCGATCCCCTTTGCGAATGACCAGGGGCTCTATTTATAGGTGTAGGAGGCTGATATTTCGCCAAAAATTCGGGAGACCGCTTCTGGCATGTGAGGGGGCCCACACACCTGGCCTCAGGAAATTTGGGCCCACTTTGGGATCGATTTGAACTCAACTTCGAATCGATCAAAAATCATCCAATCGAGATGAAATTTGGTGTGGACATTCTTGAACATGCACGTAAGCTTCTGTGAAAATTTCATAGCATTTGGACTTGTAGATCTCGAGTTATGATCAATTCAAAATGGTGATCTTCGCCAGACCGCTTCCTTCGAATCGATCCCCTTCGAATCGATAGGTTCGAATCGATGGTGTTGCGCGTGAGGTAATTGACGTGGCGCGTTTTTCCCGGGTTGATCCAGTTTTTGCTCCGAGTTTACTGGACCGACTCCATGGTTTTAGCCGCCTTGACCTAATGGACTCGAAGTCTTCATTCACTCATGGATTCGAATGGAGGCATGTTCGTATCGATCATAATGTGTATTAGTTGATTGACACGAAGTTGCTACAGCTGGATGGATTCGAACACATGCTCTCCCATGGGTTCTAAGTAGAGGAGACTTGATGGACTCGCTCATGTGGCTTTGGGCGATGGATACGAAGCTTGACCACCTAATGGATTCGAACAAGGAGGTGGAGATCGATTCAGAGTCAACATATGTTGATGGATTTGATCAGGAGCTCTGCCTATGGATTCGAACTAGGGTTGCTTCCTCCAACTTGCATCGATGATAATTTGATCGTACGAACTCGGATTGACCTGAGATTTGGAAAGTTGGCTTTCATGGCTTTGCATGATGTGTCTTATCAATTGTAGCCCGATCAGGACTCGAGTAAAATTCATCGATATCTGTGGTTACCCAATAGCTATCCGATGCTGAGGATGTATGACCTTTACTCTCCGGTCAGTTCCTTGATATCTCGGCCTTGCCAAAAGGCGGGATAACAGGTTCATCTGCGACGCCCTCTACCCTGAATGGGTATCCAACCCAGTGCTAGTGAAGAAAGCAAATGGAAAGTGGAGGACTTGTGTTGATTACTACAATCTGAATAAAGCATGCCCGAAGGATAGTTTCCCTTTACCTTGAATCGACCAGATCGTCGACTCTACCGCCGGACACGAATTACTGTCATTTATGGATGCTTATTCAGGATACAATCAGATCCCGATGCATATTCTAAACCAAGAGCACACCAGTTTTGTCACGAATATGGGGCCGTATTGCTATGTAGTAATGCCCTTTGGATTGAAAAACGTGGGAGCAACTTATCAGCGTCAGGTGAATCGAATGTTTAAAGACGAGATTGGTAGAACGATGGAAGTCTATGTGAATGACATGCTCGTGAAGTCACGGCAGTCAGACGACCACATCCGAGATATACAAGTGCCCAGAACTATGAAGCTACTACAAAACTTGAACGGAAAGGTGGCTCCGCTGAGTCGATTCATATCTAGAGCTACAGACAAGTGTATTCCTTTCTTTGATGTGATAAAGAAAGGAAAGAGGAATTTCGAGTGGACATCCGATTGTGAGGAAGCATTCCGAGCTCTGGTAAGGCATTTGGAAAGCCCTCCTGTGCTATCGAAACCAATAGACCATGAAATGTTGTATGTGTACTTGGCGGTATCCCAACATGCTATCAGTAGGGCTTTGATTCGCAAAGAGGACCGAGTTCAAAAGCCAGTTTACTATGTTAGTAAACGCCTGATGGGGGCAGAAAGAAATTAGCCCAAGATCGTGAAATTTGCCTATTACTTGGTGATTGAATCACACAAGCCTCGCCAATATTTTCAGGCACACTCAATCAGTGTTTACACTGATCGACCCTTGTGACAGGTACTCCGACGACCAGAAACTTCTAGAAGGATGTTAAAATGGAATATCGAGATGAGTCAGCTCGCTATTACCTACCAGCCACGAAGGGCCATACAGGGGCAAACGCTAGCAGACTTCATTGCTGAATTCATTGTATCGGACGACTCAAAAGGCCACAATGTCATACCTCCCGTTCGATGGAAGATGAATGCTGATGGGGCATCTAACGACCGTTGTTCGGAGGCTGGCATAGTTCTTGTATCTCCTGAAAACCGATCAGTTTGTTATGCTTTGAAGCTTGAATTCCCAGCAACAAATAACAAAGCCGAGTATGAAGCATTGATTGCCGGCTTAAGACTCATCAAAGAACTGGGAGTAAGATCGGTTGAAATCTTTTGCGACTCGCAACTGGTGGTGTACCAAGTGCGGGGAGATTACCAAACAAAGGGGTAGAGACTTGCCCCGTATTTGATCCGAGTTTAGGAGCTGCTAGCGAATCTCGGGTATTATGATATTTCACATGTCCCACGTGAGCAAAACAGAGCAGGCAATTCATTAGCGAAATTTGCAAGCACCGGCGATGCGCAACAGATGGGATTGTTTCCCGTTGAAACCTTACATACTCCGAGTATAAATATGATGAACATAGATTTCGTGTTAGAAACTGAAATCGATAAGGAATCATGGATGACCCCATTTAAGCAATACCTACTACATGGGGTCTTACCCGAAAGAAGGAGCAAAAGACAACAAGTCATTCGTAAGGCTTCGCGACATGTAATGGAGAGCTGAATAATGGATCAAAGGGGATCCTCGACCCCCTTACTCCGGTGCGTAGCCCACGATGAGATAAAATGAGTCCTAAAGGAAGTCTATGAAGAAGAAAATGGCGATAACATCAGGGGGAAAACCATGACAAAGAAAATACTCTGCTACAAGTATTACTGGACAACTATCAATCCAGATGCGGTTGATCATGCTAGACAATGCGACGAGTGCAAGATGTTTGCATAAAAACCAAGAACCCCGCCGATGGAAATTACTCAAATGGCTAGTCCATAGCCGTTTGCCACTTTGAGGCATTGAAATCATCTTCTCGCTGATCCTAAAGGCGGTGCGAAATACACCATCATAGCAGTTGTTTACTTCACCAAATAGGCAGACAAAGAACTTTTAGCTACAACCAAGAAAAAAAATCAACCTCACTGTCCGTAACGTCATCTGTCCTTCTGACCTTCCAATGGATAGGATGAAGATGTGAACAAAATCATAAAGCCTATTCTGAAGAGAAGTTTGGAAAAGGCTAGAGGTAAATGGGTGGATGAACTTCCAACAGCATTATGGGCTTATAGAACTACCCATGGGTCCGTGACTGGCCGTACTCCATTCACCCTTGCTTAATGCTTTGAGAAAATACAAACAAGGAATCGCAATTGAATCACAATTAAACTAGATGGAATTGGCGACGACTTATAAGCATATAAAACGCATCCAATAGCCAATGGCAAGAACATGTACCCGAATATGCATGTGCACATCCGAAAAAAGTTATTCTTCTTGAAATCAATAGGGAATTGAATTCTCACTTAAGGTTACTAAGAAAAGACTGGATCAAATAGCCGAAGCTTATTGGCCCTGTAGAACAGGACATGGATGGCCACTAATGAACTACAACCCTGGATTTATAATATTAGTAATCGACCGAGCGTCATGACGACCATAGAAGGTTACGAAACCTTAGGAGGATAAAATTGAAGGATAATGACTATTCAAGAAACACGATGGATTTCGTTCTGGAGACATGGAATACTCGCTGATTGAAAGCGTGTCGTGTTACTTCACACGACACACTTTAAGGGGCAAGTGTTAACCGGCATTTTGGCCCGGCTACAAAACGACAGTCGAAGACATTATTATTAGCACTAGACAAGGTTCTGACCAAGAAGAGCCTGGTAGCATACGGGTTTGATGAGGTCAACATGTTTGGCATTTAGGCATGGTTCGGCAAGAACGGTTCGGCATACGTCGCTCGGTCCAGATGGCTCGGCCAGCTTCGTTCGGCAAGCCTCATTTGGCACAAGCTTTGTTTGGCATCCAAACATCGTCCAGCCAAGACATCGTTCGGCCAAGACATTGGTTTGACTCCCAGTACTGTTTGGCATGAATACCTCCCATGGCACTCAGAAGGTTCGGCCTCACTGCGCTCGGCATAAAGGAGCGCTCGGCATAAGAAGAACGTTCGGCATACAATGAATGTTTGGCATACAATGAACATTCGGCATGCAAGGATTGTTCGGCATTCCAGCTTCGTTCGGCATAAGAACATCGTTCGGCACAAATGCCTTGACTCAGTGTTTTACCGTTCGGCCTCCCTGGTTTGGTACACAGAGCTTACTCCATTTGGGCTGAGCTATTCAACTACCAGGCCCACCAGGGGCGTCCAACCCATCTTCATCTATAAATAGAGGGGCAGGGGCACAGTGAAAGTGACATTTTTCCGGGAACACTGGGGAGACTCTGCCATTTTTTATACTCTCCTCTTTTTAATTCAAACTTGTATTCCACTGATTGATTTACGGATTGTATCTGTATTCAAGTAATTGAGAAAGCAATAAATATTAAACTTAAAGTGGATGTAGGCAATTACGCCGAACCACTATAAATCTGGTGTTCTTGTTTTTGTTGTTCTTTCTGCATTGAATTACACTATTCTTCTATTCTAATTTACTCTCTTCAATAATCTCTCTACATAACTCTACTCAAGAGTGTTAGTGACCAATTTTGGTGCTAACACGGGGTATACAGAATATCCAAATCATGTGATGCCAGAAACTCGACCCACTACCGATGCCTTAGATTAAGATCCTTTTGAGAGAAAAGATATTTCAACGGTTTGTGATCCGTGAATAACTCGAACTTCTCTCCAAAAAGATAATGCCTCCAGATCTACAAAGCAAAAACAATGGCTAACAACTCTAGATCGTGCGTAGCGTAGTTCTTCTCATGTGGCTTCAATTGCCGACTCGCATATGCAATTACCCTTCCATTCTGCATCAGAACTGCTCCAGGACCAACTATACAAGCATCTGTATAAACCTAAAATTTGCTCTTCCCATCCGGAATAGCAAGCACTGGGGCACTGGTTAGCCTCGTCTTCAATTCTTGGAAAGCTTCTTCACACTGGGATGTCCACTATAATTTAGCTCCTTTCCTTGTCAGCTTAGTCAGATGTGAAGAAATCTTGGAATAATCCTTGATAAACTTTCTATAGTAGCCAGCCCATCCCAGAAAACTACGAACTTCAGTCGGTGTCTCCGGCTGCTTCCACTCCAGAATAGTTTCAACCTTCACTGGGTCTACAGAGATACCTTCACCAGAAACAATGTGCCCTAAAAATTTGACTTTCGATTTCCAGAAATGGCACTTGGAAAACTTTGCCTTCAAAACATGCCTCCTCAGAGTCTCTAACACAATTCTCAAATGATGCATGTGCTCTTCTTCCAACTTAGAGTAGACCAAGATATCATCAATGAATACCAGAACGAACTTATTCAATACATCCCTAAAGACTCGGTTCATCAGGTCGACAAAGTAGGAAGGAGCATTGGTTAACCCAAAAGGCATAACCAGCCACTCATAAAAACAATTCGGTCCCCTAAATGCAGTCAAGGGAATATTGTCCTCAGCTACCCTCAACTGATGGAAACCTGAAGCTAAATCTAGTTGAGAAAATACAGTAGCTCCATGAAACTGGTCAAAGAGATCATCAATACGAGGAAGAGGATATTTATTTTGAATGGTCACTTTGTTCAATTCTCTATAATCCACACAGAACCTTAGCGATCCATCCGATTTAGTGACAAATACCGCAGGAGAGCCCCAACAAGAAAAACTGGGCCTAATCAACCCCTTCTCCAAAATATCCTAAGTCTGCTTAACTAACTCTTCTCTCTCCCTAGGAGCCATTCTCCTACTAGGCCGAATCACCGACACTGCTCCTGGAATCAAGTCAATACGAAACTCTATCTCTCGATGTGGAGGCAGAGAGTTAACTTCCTCAAATACATCAGGAAAATCTTGGACCAAATCGATGTCTTCTATCTTCTCCTGAGAAGTCTCAACTCCATGCAAAAGACTACTCAAGGGAATTCCAGAATTATCACACGTCACTCCGGCAATTCTACCCAAATCAGTTTCCAACGAAACTTTCCTCTCATCACAATTCAGGACTGCTTTATACTTATCAAGCCAATTTATTCCCAATATAAGGTCAAATCCCTTAAAATTCAACACATAAGGGTCATAAGAAAAACTATGGGATAGATAAGAAAGCTTCAAGTCCTTAAAGATCGCGTCTAATTTGGTCACCCCTCCTATAGGATTAGATATGAAGATGGGACAGTCTACAGTACTAGGGGTAAGAAAGTACTTCTCTACAGATTCTAGAGAAATAAAACTCAAAGAAGCACCCGAATCAAACAAAACTTTAATATACTTGCCATTTAAAAGTAAAGTACCTTCCAATACTCCCTTGCTTTGAGAAGAAGAAGATGGACCGACTTCCAGGGCAAAGACTTTATTCTGCTGAGCTTTGTGAAATAACGGGCAATCCTTGATCATATGTCCTGGTTGATGGCAATTAAAGCATAGAGATTTATGAACCAAAGCCGAACCCGGTCCACTATAATGCGGTTGCTACTGCTGCTGAAATCCTTTCCTGGGTCACTTATTTGCCAAGTGACTCTCTTGTTGACATATATAGCATTTGCGAGGTCCATTATTATTTCCAGGCTTCTTCTTGTTCGGCTTCCTCCAATTAGGATTGAACTTCCGCTTATTTGGATTAGCGAAATTCCCTCCCGATGCTGTTACTGGTGCAATTGTTTTCTTGTTTATTAAATCCTCGTATCTTAGAGCCATATCAATCAAATCAACAAAAGATCCTTTCAATAGCACCGTCGTCTTTTCATGAAATTCTGGCCTCAAGCTTTGTACAAACATTTCACTCTTTTTGAGTGGAGTATCAATGAGCCCTGGTCCGTAGCAGGAAAGTTCATTGAATTTAGTCTCATACTCCGCAATTGTCATGCTAACTTGTTTCAAATTCAGAAAATCCTGGTATAGATGGGTTTTCCCTACTATTGGCATAAACTTCTCCTCAAATAACTCCTTAAATATGTCCCATGAAATGCATTCTCCAGAAATGTTTGCTACTATTGCATCCCACTAGGCTGTTGCGCCTCCCTGCAATTGCCACGATGCCATTTCCCTCTATCGCTCATCAGACAGCTTCATATTCTTAAAGATGCGCTCACATGAGTGTAGCTAATCTTGAACTTCAATTATCGATTCTGATCCTTTAAATGGTTTACCTCCCAAGTTGATGAAGTCTTTGCATAGAGCGGCAAAACTAACTTGAGGCGGTACTGGATCTACAGCCTCACTAGCAACTTGACTTCGTCCATTATCAGTCGAGGTACTACCCCTACCTCTGCCTCTCCTTCCAGAACTCATGTTGGCCACCTGGATAGGTAACTCAACAAATTTAGATAGGTGTATAGTTATATAATACGAATATGCACTCTCAAGATAAATATTACTCTAGATCCTAGGTATTATCTCAACCAGTGGCTCTGATACTAACTATGATGACTCGCCTTTCTAACCACAGAAAGACGTATCATCAATAAGAAAAGAAAGGGATAGAAATAGAAAAGATAGAAAGAAGAATAACAACATCATAATCTTACAGCGGAATGGAACAAAATATAATACATCACATAACTATTACATAGTTTTACATATATCAGAGTTACACAACATTATACAACAAGAGAGTCATATATATATATATATATCTGTCAATACATACATCCCAAAATACATCATACACTAACTGACACAGCGGAACTAGATAGATGGGTACATACGTCTGGACTCCTGCTCCAAGCTCCTCCAGAACTCAATACTCCAAAAACCTATCACTTGGCTACTCATTAAAATTAGAGTACCCAATAGTTTATGAAAAACAAAATATAAACTCCGGGTCAGACATGGATCTGGTGTGAGTAAACGGGTTAAAGATGTTTAACTTTGAAAAAAAAAACATTTGAAAATAAGGGTATCACGTAAGACTTCCCACACATAAACACAGGTAAGTTTTTACCTTACGCTGACCATAACATTTTATAGGAAATCCAGTGATATTATAATAGTGTCTAGGGTTTTCAGGTAAAATACAGAAATAGCTAAAATGCTTACATATCACATTCCAACATAGTTGGGCACAATCATAACGTACGGCTCGTATTGGAAATTGGATTCCATACAATGGCAGGGCTACTAGGGTACCGCCCGTCACAGTACGGGGCCTAGATCACCGTACCGAGGATCACTCCCGACCCCCTACAACACAAGGCCAGAACCATTCCTTACTGAACAGTACCGAACAAGATAACCCCACAGTTGTGGCCAACAACTGCCCGCAGAGCCGAAATAAAAGGGACATCTTGACAGGGGTATATCTCGTCCTACTTGGGTATGACCCACCTAATCTTGCTGCATCTCCCCTGTTTTAGCCATTCCTGGTTGATGAGGCTTGAGGCTGTGATTACCTGTAACGACCCAGAATTTTGAACAATTTAAATTGGAAATATTTAATTAATTTTAAATATTTAAATGATGGTTTAGATTGAAATTTCAATATAACTTTGAATTTGGCGATTAAATTCTAAAATTTAATCGATTGCAAGTGAATAAAAATTTGAATCTTCAATTTTAAACTGATTAAAAATATTTCAAAGGCTTGTAAAATTCATATTGGTAATACTGAAGATAATCGAAGCTTCAGAATTAAATTTGAAACTGTTTTGTTCAGTTTTGAAATTATATTGTTTGAATCGATATTTAAAAAATAGCCGTCCGAGGCACAGTCTCGGATTTTGATGAAACTAGTTCCATTGGATCCGTAATAGTTAGTTATTATCGGATTTCAAATTTCGTAGCAAACGGAGTTGTCGTTTGACCGTGGCAGCTCGAAACGCATCGAATTGTTTTTAATTTTAATTCGGTGAGTTAAAATAGTCATTTTTGAAAAAGTCTCGGATTTCGACGAAACTAGTTTCATCGGATCTGTAATGTGAGATTATTGTAAGATTTCAAATTTCAAGTCGATTGGATTTACCATTTGTCCGGTACGAGTTAAAACGCATCGAAATCGGTTAATCGGTTTAAATTTAAATTGAACGTTTATTGCCATATCTCACACATACTTCCGAATTAGCTTCCAAAACCTGTTCCATTGTGTCCGGAACGCGGGTTAAACCCCAGAAACGTCAGTTACGGCGTGTAAATCGGAGTTCTGGAAAACCGGATGAATAGTGTTCGTTCAAACTTCTATAAATAGGCCCAAAATTCACAAAAAAAAAAACCTAATTCTCTAAAACCCTAGCCGCCAGTTAATGGAATCAATGGCCGAAATCATCTCCACTTCCTCCCTCGTTTTCTTCAAATCCAAGCAACCATTCATAAAACTTTCAACTAGAATCTTGTAGAGCTCAGCGAGATCTTCGTGTTCAACGGTTATGATCGCGAATTTCATCACCAATCAACGGCAATCGAAGCTCAAAGTCCTCGAGTTGGTGCACGGTTTTCAAGGCCGAGGAAGGGCCGAGCTCGAAGCCACTTGGGCCGAGCATGGAGTGGAGGGTGGCGCTTCCAGTGGTGGTGTCTGATCATGGTGGAGTAGCTCGTGGTGGTCGCGTAGATTTGCACTAGGGCCGGCTATCATGGGTTTGTTTCTCACGCATGGAGCTGGGAACGAACGGAAGGGGAGAAACAAAAATCATCGGCCTAGATCCGGTGTGTAACAATGGACGGCCCAGATTATTTAGGTGGAAATATAAAGGAAAAAAAAAGAAATTGTTAATAATTTATATAAAAGTTGTATAATCTTTAAATTGATGTAACTTTTTGCTGCGAGGTCGGATTGAGACGAAACGAAAAGCGTTGGCTTCGTTTTGTCGAGCACTACGCTATGGAATTGGATTGGAAATTTTTGGAGCTAGCGAAAATTTGGGTAAAATTAAACGGCTGTTTAATTTTATTCGAAATAAAACGCTGAAAACAAATTGAAATCAAGGTGAGAACTTCTCACTTAATCGAATCGGTTTCGATGTTAATTTTAAATAGTTAGATTTAAAATTTTTGACTGTATGTTTGAATTGATAAAATTTGTCTGTTTTTGATTGAAATAGACATTATACGCCGTTAGTAAGCGGAGGTTATTTATTAAAAACATATACTATGAAATAAAAAACATATACCGCGAATATTTCACAGTATAGTGGAATTGGTATTATATATGTAGCAATATATATATATTGGCATATGTATATATTGCAGTTGATTGATTTCCCGCATTGTATAGCGGATGAGACCCTAGTGCGCCGCCCATTAAGCGGATAATATTTATTAGTCCCATATACCGCGATATTCCGTACTGGAGCGGAATGGTATTGTGCTAACATCTGTGGATGCAGGGTAACAGGTTGGAGGGATCCAACTGGATTCCTCAATTGAATTTGTGTGATTGCGTATATTTTGATATACGCTGATTTTCATATGTTGATATGTAGCGGTTTAAACGCCGTGATTGATTATTTGGTGCTGTGGCCTCATTGGGCTTATTTTAAAATTTTAAAATGATTAAAAAGATGATTTTGGAATAAAAATGGATTTTTAAGTGATTTTGAAAAGTATATGTTTTATTAAATTTTTGAATTGATTTATGTTAAATAAATAAACGTTATAATTTTAAAGTTATAAAATTATGATTTTCGAGGAGTATAACGGGAATGTTATTTTTGAAAATAAATAGTTGATTTAAAATATAAAATAGTTTGAATTGGGATTTTCAAATTATTATAAACAATTTATATAGAAGATTTATAAAGTGATATTTATAAATTAAAAATACTGTAATTTTAAAATAAGTTTTATAAGTAATAAAGTGAAATAAAAATGGATTTCATAAATAAAATTGAAATTTACAAATTGATGAATTATGAAAATACAAAATGGATAGATTTGGTAAAATATAAGATTTATAAGCAATCAACTTATAAATCGGGTTTTTGGCATTTGAATCGAAATAATGGAATTTTAAAAGGAATTCTGTTAATGTTGAAATTAAGTTATAAATAAAATCTTATAAGTGATAAGATTTATAATTTGTGAAGTTTTAAAAGAAACGATGTTGTAAATAAATAAATTATAAGTACTTAACTTATAATATGAACCTTTGATATGTATAATAGAGTTATATAAATAGAATTGGTTAATAAACGAGATTTACAAATCGAAGCTTTTAAATAGAAATGGAATTTATAAACACTGTTTATAAAATCCGAAACCAATTGAATTTGGTAAATTGAACATAGAAGTCATTAAGGGAGATTTATTCACGATTTTGGATAGTGAATACATTATTTAATAAAATGGATATTTTTGGGAAGTTATGTTTTAAAAATAATTAAAACGATTAAAGACGTTTTAAAATATATTATGAATCGAAACCATAGATTTCAACATTCATTGTTGAAATAGACGTTTTCGAGAATTAAGGAAATGGTAGACTATAACACTGTTGTTATAGTAAATGATTTCCGAAAGGAAATGTTTTTATGTAGTATTGGGATTTATATATCTATCTAAATTTCGAATCCCTATACTAGTGGTTTTGGGTCGTCGTAACGATGTTTTACGTAATATTCGTTTTGATCCAATAAAATGTGTTAAGAGAGTGATTTCCTTAAAGAATGAAAAAATATACTTAACTTTGATTTAAGTATATCGAATATTTTCAAATGTTGAAAATAAATAGATTTGTGAATTACTTATTTTTAAATAAGTATGGAAATGAATATTACGAATTTGGAACGTAAGATTTAAATAAATCATTAAGGATTTATTTGATGATTTGAAAATTTGTTTTCAAATGATTGAAGTGTGGAAATCGTATCTTGTAAAGATATTTTGGAAAATAAATAATTTGGGCAATTATTTGGAATATATATATATATATATATCTTGTAAAGATATTTTTTGGAAATTAAATAATTTGGAAAATTATTTGGAGCCTGGTGATGCTGTGGCATCTTTATTGATAGTTAAATAACCGACTATCAATATTTACCTTTAAATGGGTCTCTGTTGTGAATTGTTTGAATTGAATGCTACACTTATTTTTGAATAAGCGCTCATTATTCGGTTTAGCCGGGAGAGGAACTTTGTGTCACATAACCCATTCCGAATAAGTGATATGTCGAAATGGATAGCATTTGAAGACCGGTGTTGAAGACCGGGTATTTGTGAAAACGATAGAATGACCTATCGATTGT